>CAWUFW010004881.1:0-1242500 GCA_963921515.1 Calotriton arnoldi
AAATGTCATACCTTTATTCAATACTGACTGTTCAACCGTTGTTAAACTAACATTGGATATATTCATAATCAATTCCTCTTGGGATTTCGTCTGGGTTGTTCCTGATTTTTTCTTCTGTCCCCTCCTTGTTCGCTTGTTATCCTTTCTTCTTGCTCTTCTGGTGGATGATTGGAGGACTGTCCCACCTCTAAAAAGACTTCTTTACTGTACCACTTGGTCCTGGTGTTGCCGTAGAAGTTACCAACTGACTAGTAACGCTTGTGACCGGGGACGTGTTGGTCTAGTATCTTGTTCAGATGCTATGCTTTCTTCGGATGTTGAAGCATCCGGTTTCTTGTATGTGCGCCGTTGGGCATACATGTCCGCCCACGTATACACCTCCATCAAGCTTGTAGTCGATAGTATCACGTCTAAATTTACGCAATTTTCGCTCGTGTACTCCTTTGCATGTTCATCTATTCTCTCATTTATATCATTCAATGTTTTGGTAAGTTCATCAGCCGTCATCATGCCATCTAAACTAGATTTCAAATCTTGAATCTCCGTTGCCAGTTCTTTTAAAATGCTTGATAGCTCTTCAACAATTAAAAGAATAAGGTCTAAAGAGCATTTGTTTAATATGGCGAACCATCTCAACATAAATGGTTTGTTGAATTTGAAGAGCATTGGACGCAGGGATATCCTTAAACCTCTGGGTATACGTTTTACCTTATGGTATTGGATCAATGTTGTGGCATGTAACCTCTGGTTAACCTCTTTTCTTAGTGTATATTCTAACTGTTTTAAAATTTGAGATGCGGATCCGGATGTAGCCTGAAAGGCCCTAGTGTCCTGTATAAGTGAATATATAGATTCGGCTTCCTCTGTAGTGTAACCTTTAGTATCAGCTTGATTCGTTGTTAAATGCGATATCTCTTCAAAAGACATGATTAGTGGGTGCTGGTTAAGTAGTGGAACTGCGAGGGTATATAAATCACTGAAAGATATGTAACCTGCACACCTTAATTAATACAAACTACATACATTTTTACTAAAAGTTTTATCCAAAGTTTTCTCAGTGGTGCTACCTAGTGTCCCTGACCAGTTTCTGTCAGGCGCAAATAAATCTCAATCAATTGTGGCACAAAGGTGTCACAAAATAACTAGGAGCACTTTCCACAAGCATATATGCATCAATATTCTTGTTAATCTCAATTTTTAATTTTTAAACCAATTTTGCAAAAGCAAAACCTACAATATTACTACTAGTTTTTGAAAACATAACCATCATTTGCTTGAGCAACATGTAATATCGCAGTATTTAAAATATGTAAAAATTCATGAATGCATTAAATGCAATGAATTTCTTAATCAAGCATTTTACGATTCTCTTTTATTATACATTAACTTCAAATGCACTTGTAGACTTCCAATACATTCTCGTAACAATCCTCAGATAGTGTCATATGTCCCAATGCATTTCGGGATGTCCCTTCGTCAGGGAACACTACAGGATCACAAAGTAAAATAAATTCATTCAGTTTTATGATACAGACTCAAAAATTATTATCATTTTCAAATTTTTAAATTATAATGCATACAAAGGCGATTCAGAAATGTGCCGAATACCGCAATTATATAAGTGAAATCAAGAGTAATGCATCCAAAAAGTCCAAACTGTTCACCAGAACTTGTATAACCATGAAACACCAAAGGTGTATATGAATTCGCTGAAGAGTGATAAATACCAAAGCTCCTTATAGCCCCAGTGATAATGTCAAAAGGCACTCAATGATCCAATAATATCCAGGACTGACTCACCTATCTTCAAACAAGATGCTTAGAAACGACACTGACAATGAATAAGAGGAAAACCGGCTAAGTGTCAAGAGAGTCTCGAGAACGCCCTTTAATACAGTGCTGACAAAAGATGAAACTAAAGTTGTATAACTTACATATGTTAGACAGTTGCTTTCTATGTAGTGCATCAATAGCTATGCAGGCAGTAATAGTGGTGTCTCTGTGTTCAATATTAAATTCGTTACGTAGTCTCTATGCCTCTCGTAACAACTATACAGATCAAATGGAAAAAAGAAGAAAAGAAACAGTGCTTCTAATGACATCCGTCTTTTAAAACCAACTCATCTGCAGTCCTACATAAACACTCAAATATACAGATCTTTGTAAAGAAATTACCTCAAGTATTTAGATCATACCCGAAGCTGCCGTGACCATTCTGAACCATATCTATCTGAAAAATAGAACGATAACCATGTTGACCTAAAAGTACCCGTGGTGGTATGATCTAATCAACACTAAATGTTTCGCGCCGAATTCAGAGGAGTTTCCACTTACAATACTCTCGTCTTCGCTTCTTACGACTGTTTCCTGCGTCCTTGCTGCTCACCACCCGGCATCAAGTTCCCAGCCAAACACGCAACGTAAATACGTAATGCGTGATGGAAATGAGAGACAGACTGCTCATCCCGGCTCTATTAATGAATGGCCATCTAAATGATAATAAAGTTGTTTGGACGCCAGAAAGCTTATATGGGCCTCTCTTAATAATGTAATAACACTGCTTCCCTTCATTGGAAATGGCATGTTTTCTATAGATAGAATTCACTTCTCTAATGACCTTTTCTGTCAAAACATAGTATGATTAATTGCATTTACCTGATTTTTGTTATGTAAAAGAAGAGTGCATTCACATATTTCTCAAGCTGTCTGAAGGTTCATGTATCTATTTGATTTTTTAATGGCGGGCGGACAGGCACATTGGAACTTGGCACTTGTATAACCATGGAATTCATTTACCGTTGTATTATCTCACATCATATGTGTTGATTGGGTATTCAGGAGATATGATTCTCCTTTTGACATCACCGTAAATAGTGCTACAAGTATGCATCGAGACTTTGGTATAGTATAGCGAGGGTTCGAACCTGTATGTGGTCTATTACAAAAGTTTTCTAATTTTATTTTCATATTTAAATTTATTGCACATTATTTCTGAGATGAAGGGAAGCAGTGTTATTACATTATTAAGAGAGGCCCATATAAGATAAGCTTTCTGGCGTCCAAACAACTTTATTATCATTTAGATGGCCATTCATTAATAGAGCCGGGATGAGCAGTCTGTCTTTCATTACCATCACGCATTACGTATTTACGGTGCGTGTTTGGCTGGGAACTTGATGCCGGGTGGTGAGCAGCAAGGACGCAGGAAACAGTCGTAAGAAGCGAAGACGAGAGTATTGTAAGTGGAAACTCCTCTGAATTCGGCGCGAAACATTTAGTGTTGATTAGATCATACCACCACGGGTACTTTTAGGTCAACATGGTTATCGTTCTATTTTTCAGATAGATATGGTTCAGAATGGTCACGGCAGCTTCGGGTATGATCTAAATACTTGAGGTAATTTCTTTACAAAGATCTGTATATTTGAGTGTTTATGTAGGACTGCAGATGAGTTGGTTTTAAAAGACGGATGTCATTAGAAGCACTGTTTCTTTTCTTCTTTTTTCCATTTGATCTGTATAGTTGTTACGAGAGGCATAGAGACTACGTAACGAATTTAATATTGAACACAGAGACACCATTATTACTGCCTGCATAGCTATTGATGCACTGCATAGAAAGCAACGGTCTAACATATGTAAGTTATACAATTTTAGTTTAATCTTTTGTCAGCACTGTATTAAAGGGCGTTCTCGAGACTCCCTTGACACTTAGCCGGTTTTTCCTCTTATTCATTGTCAGTGTCGTTTCTAAGCATCTTGTTTGAAGATAGGTGAGTCAGTCCTGGATATTATTGGATCATTGAGTGCCTTTTGACATTATCACTGGGGCTATAAGGAGCTTTGGTATTTATCACTCTTCAGCGAATTCATATACACCTTTGGTGTTTCATGGTTATACAAGTTCTGGTGAACAGTTTGGACTTTTTGGATGCATTACTCTTGATTTCACTTATATAATTGCGGTATTCGGCACATTTCTGAATCGCCTTTGTATGCATTATAATTTAAACATTTGAAAATGATAATAATTTTTGAGTCTGTATCATAAAACTGAATGAATTTATTTTACTTTTGTGATCCTGTAGTGTTCCCCTGACGAAGGGACATCCCGAAATGCATTGGGACATATGACACTATCTGAGGAT
Organism: Calotriton arnoldi; assembly: GCA_963921515.1. Classification (NCBI taxonomy): domain Eukaryota; kingdom Metazoa; phylum Chordata; class Amphibia; order Caudata; family Salamandridae; genus Calotriton; species Calotriton arnoldi. Next base: position 4,149 of record CAWUFW010004881.1, read on the forward strand.
TGTTACGAGAATGTATTGGAAGTCTACAAGTGCATTTGAAGTTAATGTATAATAAAAGAGAATCGTAAAATGCTTGATTAAGAAATTCATTGCATTTAATGCATTCAATGAATTTTTACATATTTTAAATACTGCGATATTACATGTTGCTCAAGCAAATGATGGTTATGTTTTCAAAAAACTAGTAGTAATATTGTAGGTTTTGCTTTTGCAAAATTGGTTTAAAAATTAAAAATTGAGATTAACAAGAATATTGATGCATATATGCTTGTGGAAAGTGCTCCTAGTTATTTTGTGACACCTTTGTGCCACAATTGATTGAGATTTATTTGCGCCTGACAGGAACTGGTCAGGGACACTAGGTAGCACCGCTGAGAAAACTTTGGATAAAACTTTTAGTAAAAATGTATGTAGTTTGTATTAATTAAGGTGTGCAGGTTACATATCTTTCAGTGATTTATATACCCTCGCAGTTCCACTACTTAACCAGCACCCACTAATCATGTCTTTTGAAGAGATATCGCATTTAACAACGAATCAAGCTGATACTAAAGGTTACACTACAGAGGAAGCCGAATCTATATATTCACTTATACAGGACACTAGGGCCTTTCAGGCTACATCCGGATCCGCATCTCAAATTTTAAAACAGTTAGAATATACACTAAGAAAAGAGGTTAACCAGAGGTTACATGCCACAACATTGATCCAATACCATAAGGTAAAACGTATACCCAGAGGTTTAAGGATATCCCTGCGTCCAATGCTCTTCAAATTCAACAAACCATTTATGTTGAGATGGTTCGCCATATTAAACAAATGCTCTTTAGACCTTATTCTTTTAATTGTTGAAGAGCTATCAAGCATTTTAAAAGAACTGGCAACGGAGATTCAAGATTTGAAATCTAGTTTAGATGGCATGATGACGGCTGATGAACTTACCAAAACATTGAATGATATAAATGAGAGAATAGATGAACATGCAAAGGGAGTACACGAGTGAAAATTGCGTAAATTTAGACGTGATACTATCGACTACAAGCTTGATGAGGTGTATACGTGGGCGGACATGTATGCCCAACGACGCACATACAAGAAACCGGATGCTTCAACATCCGAAGAAAGCATAGCATCTGAACAAGATACTAGACCAACACGTCCCCCGGTCACAAGCGTTACTAGTCAGTTGGTAACTTCTACGGCAACACCAGGACCAAGTGGTACAGTAAAGAAGTCTTTTTTAGAGGTGGGACAGTCCTCCAATCATCCACCAGAAGAGCAAGAAGAAAGGATAACAAGCGAACAAGGAGGGGACAGAAGAAAAAATCAGGAACAACCCAGACGAAATCCCAAGAGGAATTGATTATGAATATATCCAATGTTAGTTTAACAACAGTTGAACAGTCAGTATTGAATAAAGGTATGACATTTATTCCAACATACATAACGAACAGTTTTGAAACAGAGGTGGCATTATTTAAGTTTATACGGAAGTTAAGATTACGTTGGTTTTTTCATCAAATATCAAAAGAAAATGTAGCTCCAACGATTACAGAGCATAGGGTTTTTAAACCTAAGAGTACATTTATATCCCCAATTTCACACAAGTCAATTGACCTTTTTGAACTGCTGGTCAAGAAAGATGTGGGAAAAATACAGATGTTGACTACAACGAGAAAGAATTTAACTAATGCAGAATGGAGAGCGTTAAGGACACTGACGCAGAATGCAGAATTGACATTTCAACCGGCAGATAAAGGAGGGGCTCTCGTAGTAATGAATACTTCTTACTATGAACATAAGGTTCAAATGCATGTAATGGATAGTGATACCTACATCCCCTTGGAGACAGACCCCACAGATGGTTTTCAAAAGATACTTGTGGAAATTCTCAAAAGAGCTGTAGAGTCAGGTTGGATAGATACAAGTACCAGACAATACTTAACATCAGATTTTCCATCACGACCGTATATGTATATGTTACCTAAAATGCATAAAGACCCGAATGATCCACCATTTCGTCCAATTGTTATGGGATGTGGTTCAATTCATGAACCAATTGGGAAATATATCGATCATTTTCTGCAACCTCTAGTACAGTCATGGAAATCCTATGTACAAGACACAACTGATTGTTTGCATAAACTGCAGCAAATGTCAGTTTCTAACATTGATGAGTTATGGTTATGTACGATTGATGTAGTAGCACTGTACACTTCGATACCACATTTTGAAGGTGTTGAAGCAGTAGAATGGATGTTATTGAATAGTAACCTTGAGGAATCACAGAGCGTTTTTCTGCTGGAACTCTTACAATTTTGTCTATACCATAGCTACTTTGCATGGAAGGGTCAGTTCTATTTGCAAAGCACAGGCACTTCAATGGGCTTTACAGGAGCATCATCATATGCAAATACATTTATGGCGAAGTTTGAGAATGAACATATTTTGAATCAGGAAACCTGGACAGAACATTTAGAGTTGTATCTTCGATACATAGACGATATACTATTGGTATGGAGAGGTCAAAAAGAACAACTTGAAGCTTGTCTTGGTCAGTTGAATTTACAACATCCCAGAATTAAGTTCACCTACTCAATCAGTAAATCACATATCAATTATCTGGACATCGATATGGAATTACATCAAGGGGGCTTCACAACGCAGGTCTACAGGGAACCGACGGATCGGAATAATGCGTTGCATTATCAAAGTTTCCACTCATCATCTTTAAAACAACACTTACCAGTGTCGCAATTTACCAGAATCAAGAGAATAACCTCCGATGAAAAAACGAGCATTGAAAGGATTGAAGAAATGGCAGAGCAATTTGAACGCAGGGGCTATCCGCACGATGTTTTGACAGCAGCCAAACAGAAAGTATTGCACATTCAAAGAGAAACCTTGCTAAAGAAAAGGATACCTGGAAAAAACAAAAGGGAGGTTTGTGTTATGAAATATTCTACTGCAGCTTCGGCTATTAAAAAATGTATCTTAAAAAGATGGGAAATCATTGAGCAAGAACTAGATTTTAAGGAAGTATTTATAGCAAGACCACTGTTTGCATACTCCAGGTCAAAAAATTTGCGTGAACTACTTAAGAGACAAAGCAATGTAAAATCATACACTAAACATCTAGGAATGCGTAAATGTTACAATTGTGGACATTGTGGAAACGTAATCACAGGCAATTCGTTTACTCACTCACATTCTGGCAAAAAAATCACACTGAAACATACTAGTGACTGTAATTCAGACATGGTAATATATGCTATCAAATGCCCTTGTGGGTTGGTTTACGTAGGTCGCACCTCACGAAAAATAAAGGTCAGGATAACTGAACACAAAAGTACCATTAGAACAGCTAGTACTAAATCCAGTTTATCAGCACATTGGACAGAGTTGAAACACACTATTCCGCAGTTACGTTTCATGGTTTTGGAGAAAATTGTAGTTAAACCTGACACAAATCCACACAAATATTTGGCACAAAGAGAAACATACTGGATACGTAATTTGAATACACTTATACCATTTGGATTAAATGACAAATTGGAAATGGCATGTTTTCTATAGATAGAATTCACTTCTCTAATGACCTTTTCTGTCAAAACATAGTATGATTAATTGCATTTATCTGATTTTTGTTATGTAAAAGAAGAGTGCATTCACATATTTCTCAAGCTGTCTGAAGGTTCATGTATCTATTTGATTTTTTAATGGCGGGCAGACAGGCACATTGGAACTTGGCACTTGTATAACCATGGAATTCATTTACCGTTGTATTATCTCACATCATATGTGTTGATTGGGTATTCAGGAGATATGATTCTCCTTTTGACATCACCGTAAATAGTGCTACAAGTATGCATCGAGACTTTGGTATAGTATAGCGAGGGTTCGAACCTGTATGTGGTCTATTACAAAAGTTTTCTAATTTTATTTTCATATTTAAATTTATTGCACATTATTTCTGAGATGAAGGGAAGCAGTGTTATTACATTATTAAGAGAGGCCCGTATAAGCTTTCTGGCGTCCAAACAACTTTATTATCATTTAGATGGCCATTCATTAATAGAGCCGGGATGAGTAGTCTGTCTTTCATTACCATCACGCATTACGTATTTACGGTGCGTGTTTGGCTGGGAACTTGATGCCGGGTGGTGAGCAGCAAGGACGCAGGAAACAGTCGTAAGAAGCGAAGACGAGAGTATTGTAAGTGGAAACTCCTCTGAATTCGGCGCGAAACATTTAGTGTTGATTAGATCATACCACCACGGGTACTTTTAGGTCAACATGGTTATCGTTCTATTTTTCAGATAGATATGGTTCTGAATGGTCACGGCAGCTTCGGGTATGATCTAAATACTTGAGGTAATTTCTTTACAAAGATCTGTATATTTGAGTGTTTATGTAGGACTGCAGATGAGTTGGTTTTAAAAGACGGATGTCATTAGAAGCACTGTTTCTTTTCTTCTTTTTTCCATTTGATCTGTATAGTTGTTACGAGAGGCATAGAGACTACGTAACGAATTTAATATTGAACACAGAGACACCACTATTACTGCCTGCATAGCTATTGATGCACTACATAGAAAGCAACGGTCTAACATATGTAAGTTATACAACTTTAGTTTCATCTTTTGTCAGCACTGTATTAAAGGGCGTTCTCGAGACTCTCTTGACACTTAGCCGGTTTTTCCTCTTATTCATTGTCAGTGTCGTTTCTAAGCATCTTGTTTGAAGATAGGTGAGTCAGTCCTGGATATTATTGGATCATTGAGTGCCTTTTGACATTATCACTGGGGCTATAAGGAGCTTTGGTATTTATCACTCTTCAGCGAATTCATATACACCTTTGGTGTTTCATGGTTATACAAGTTCTGGTGAACAGTTTGGACTTTTTGGATGCATTACTCTTGATTTCACTTATATAATTGCGGTATTCGGCACATTTCTGAATCGCCTTTGTATGCATTATAATTTAAAAATTTGAAAATGATAATAATTTTTGAGTCTGTATCATAAAACTGAATGAATTTATTTTACTTTTGTGATCCTGTAGTGTTCCCCTGACGAAGGGACATCCTGAAATGCATTGGGACATATGACACTATCTGAGGATTGTTACGAGAATGTATTGGAAGTCTACAAGTGCATTTGAAGTTAATGTATAATAAAAGAGAATCGTAAAATGCTTGATTAAGAAATTCATTGCATTTAATGCATTCATGAATTTTTACATATTTTAAATACTGCGATATTACATGTTGCTCAAGCAAATGATGGTTATGTTTTCAAAAAACTAGTAGTAATATTGTAGGTTTTGCTTTTGCAAAATTGGTTTAAAAATTAAAAATTGAGATTAACAAGAATATTGATGCATATATGCTTGTGGAAAGTGCTCCTAGTTATTTTGTGACACCTTTGTGCCACAATTGATTGAGTCCAGTATATACAGCCAGTTGTGCCTTTGAAGTTGGGAGAAGCTTCTAGAGGCATGCCTTTGAGGTGCACAGGTGCCCTGCCTTGCTGTCCCTGGCTCCAGGCTAACTACTGGGGGTATACAGCCCTTTTGTGGGGAGACAGGATGCAGCCTATTCAAGTGTAAGTGGGGCTGGGTCCAACTCCCCCTACCCATCCTTCCAAAGATAGCCCATCCAGTCACATCTAAGCTTCCGGCACAAGGGTTCAGACTGCAGCTACTGTAAAGTTGACTGCCTTTCAAGGGACGAGAATGAGGAATGAGGGCAGAGATCTCTTGTGCCCTTGAAGTTGAGAGGATTATGCCTCCCTGCTCGCCCAGCATACACAGGTGAGTGCGGACAATACATCCTGACACATGTCCCTCATATTAGTATACTTTGTATGGCTACTATACCGTCAGTCTGTAAAGCTAATATCACAGGTAATATTGTGTACATCAGCAGACTGTGCAAGCCTTTTCAAAGTAGTAATTCACATCAGGTAATTCCATTTCATGACAAGTGAAACTCACACCATGTAGCATTTACTGCAGCAAATACACCTTCTTGTATATGCTCCGTTGAGGCTGCACATGCGCATTACATCCTTCACCATTACATTATATTTCTTTGAGGGATCTAATAAGCAGTGGTCAAGGAATAAGATTAGAATTGATCACAGAGACTTCACTTTAAAATGCCACTAAATTATTTCTGAGCCCTAAGGGGCCTGAAAATAGGTTCATATACCTCTCATTTAGTTCTGCTATACCAAGGGTAACAATCAGTACCCACCGTTTTTTCTGGGAATAGGTGGAATCCTAGAGCTCAGATAAAGTTAGTCTATACTGGATCTATCTCTGATACATTTTTCAGTTTCATGGTAACTGGTACATCATTCAATCAATCGTAGTCCCCTTAGGCCCACATCCCAGGAGGCAGATGAGGGACAATCTTTGGAACACGGATATAATATGTCACATGATACACCGATTATATCACACGGCCAACACACACAATCATCCTGGTGCAGGGGCTTGTGTTATCCATTAAAGAAGACATTAACGATGTGCTCAGATGCCTGACAGCTATTACCAACTATGGTGTCGGCCTCATTATTGTCTTTATTGCCTCTACGAACGAGGCCCTGTGTGCCATCACTACAGTGGCTAGTGACTGAAGCTGGGAAAAGGCACTCCTTCCCTCTTGCCTGGTTGTGGGCTGGCTTACTTGTTTAAGGGCCTCTAATGGTGACTGAGGCGCAGATGTGCAGTTACGTGTACTGAGTGTGCACACAATAGGTATATTGCTGTCCGGCTGAAGGCGTGCCTAAGCACCCTCATCAACACTTGCATGCCCAAAGATGCATCCTTCTTTCTACTGTTCCTTGCAAATAGCTTCATGTGCCATACTTTGGCAAGGGCCATTTGGTTCTATTCTTCCTTGCTTAAGATGTTCATGCTTCTTTAAATTTGTCCCTCTGTCTTCAGAATCTGTACCAGTCTAAACATTTATAAACAATGCAACCAGTATTCTCATACAAGGTACAGAACGTGTTTTAAAGGGCTCAGATTTTTTACTTACTTTCCCCTGCATATCACAAGATCTACAGTGAGCAATATAGCCTAGATCAATTGCTAGGTCAATCGCAAATGTGATGTTATGTCTCTCTGTTAGGTCGTGACATTTGCAATCCTGTCCTCCCTCAACACCAAAGTATAAAATCTTTCACCAATACTGCACAATATGTATTGGGTTTGAATACCATAGATCTTTAAACTAGAAACTGAAGTTTGTAGTTGCTCACTGCACACAATATCCTGACATAGACTCAGTAATCAATCTTTATATATTCTGAAAATCCCTCTACTTTGCCTTATACTGAATTAATAACCTTGAAAGAAACCTCGACTGTATTTGACATTTTTTATCAACTAAAGCCACAATTTTTGAACATTTAGCAGTGATGAGAAATCATAACATTCCGTGCAAACAAATCTTTCTTTCTTCCATTAGTATGCTGCAATAAGCGGAGCATAGTAATGTCGCGAGTGCAACTGAGCATATTTATGATGCAATATTCTCCTCTGCAGCCTGATTTTCAGCTTTAATATATTTTCCTGTCTTTTCATTGGCCATTTTGATATTTTTTGTCAAATTCAATTTGAGCATTCCAGTGTCTCTCATGCACGTTCTCTAAAACTTATCATGCGCTGCAGACAATGACAGCATGCTGATATGGCTCTTCTCCAATTGTTTCCTTACCTCCCAGTTCTTTAGGCTATATATGTCAGACTAAGTTAATCTACTGCTATAGCTCTGGGTAAATGATGATTTGCTTGTCATTCTGTTCCTGTTCTTTCTGATGTTCTCTGTGCTGTATAAAATCGGTAGATTAATAAATAAAACCATAATTTATACATTGATAGTCACAACATCTTTGATCCTAATCTAGCTTGCAGTTTAGTGACAATTAAAGCTTTTGCTAGTGCTTTGGGAGCCATCGCCCCCTCAGCATTTAATTTTTCAACAAAGGTAACAGATCAGTATTATGGTTAGGGCCAATAGGAACTATTATAATGACAAATTCGCCCCCTCCACCAATATTCTGCAGCAAGCATTTAAATTCATTGATGAAATATTTACTCTGAAGCCATATCACTTTTGCCACTATATGAGTTGCTTTGCCCCACTATCAAAAGTTGAATTTAACTTCCTCACAGGATTTAAACGTTCTGAATCTCCAGTTGATCCTTGACTAGGTAAAATTAGCAAAAGCCTCCAATAAGCAATTGGCCTGACTTCAAATAAATGATACATTATTAGTAACATTGCTTTCTGTAATAAATCTGTGGTAACTTTTTTCCTAAATAAAGTGCCACTTGACCCCATAAATCCTGCAAATTTTACCTAGTGCTTAATTTGTAATGAATGAGTGCCAGTGCGCAAAGCTCTGTTCAGTAGTCCGCGGCCAGTGCTAGTAAATGTCAACACACCATCTCATGTCTCTTTGTTCCTCTATCAGACACAGCCTGCCCCTCTATCACTCTTTCGTAAGCTCCTGCTTTCTCTCTTGTGCCAGTTTTTCCATCTTTCTCTTTCTCCTGCTTTCCCGTGTGTTTTATTTTCCCTCTGTTTCTCTACGTAAATGTCTGATGAAAAAAATAAGTGCCGGTCCCCAAAAATGAGTGCTTGTAAATTCCACTGACAACCACTGCTCAAATTAGGCATTGATTTTAACTACTCATTTTACTTGTGAAGCCAGAAAAATTACTGGAATGTGCATTGCTTTATAACTCTCATTATATTTTACAGAGGGTAAAAACACCCCTCTCGCCTTTTAGACTGGTTTTGGCACATATTTCTGTGCAAACAACATAGGGCCTTATCTAGACTTTGATGAACAGGATACTCCGTCAAAATGTTGTGGATATTCCGTATTACAAGTGCCATAGGCTATAATGCTCCTGCACTACAGCAGATAGGACATTTACCTCATTTGTGATGCACTATGCCGACCACCAAACTACTAATTAGGTCCCCAGCCTTGGACAATCATCTCATAAAACTGATGAAGAGATCAATTGAGTACTGGTATTATTGACCTTAGACACCATTGACTCTATCTCTTTTTGCAACATTTAACTGCGGCTGGTGTCTACGAACTAGCCCTTACCTAGACTGAGTCATTTCTGAGAGACTCTGTGGCACTAACCACTTCAATTCTTTTATTAAAGGGATTACATAGAAGTCCCCCTAAGCTTAGCCCTGTCATCCCTACTTTGTAAACATTGCCTTTCTTCTTTTCGCATATGACATTTTTTCATGTTATCATGGCAAGCAGTTCTTCTTTACTACAAAAGCATGACTGGTAACACATCCATAGATATCAGACATGCTCTCATAACTGTGAGATGGTGGATGTCAGCTATGTTCTCAGAGTTAAACCTCTAGGTCCTAAATGCTACTTAGGCAAAACAAACTCCCCTTCCTTGGGTTCAGCTTTATGGCCTCGATTAATGAGCACATGCCTTACCCCAATGTCGAAGATGAGAAAAAAGGGTTCCTTGGTAGACTTCTCCCTCATCTTGACCATTTAGCTGCCAGGAGTCTGAGATGAACTGTTTTTTCTGTTCCATGATTCTGCATCACCTATTCCCGTCCATATAATTATCACACGAAGCACCAGAGTGATTCATGCCGAAAGGATCCAATTGGACATTCTAGCTTGTTCAGTGCACAGACCACAGCATGTTGAGAACTCTGGGGCATATTAGCAAGACCCACGTTAAAATTATCGCCGTTTTAGCGGCAGGAAACTGCCGCTAAAACGGCGATAATGGGCTTACTAATATGCGTTATGGAATTCCAATAGAAGCCCAGGTTAGATGTCCTGCACATCTAACCTGGGCTTCTATTGAATTCTATAACGCATATTAGCAAGCCCATTATCGCCGCTTTAGCGGCAGTTTCCTGCCGCTAAAACGGCGATAATTTTATCGCCGGTCTTGCTAATATGCCCCTCTGTTCTTAAGTGTTTTACTTGGCTTAAAAATCATGACCATGACTCTTCAAATCTCAAAACTCAGTACTGGATTTTCAGGAGTGTATACACTTCAAGGCCTTATGCATTGTTCATATGCTTTCTATAACACATGACCGTCTTTTTTAACAAGCACTTTTTATATCACACTCCTACCTGTACATTTAGATCTACAGGTAGATTGTGATTAAACATACTTACATCTAAGCTCTCACAAGATTTGGCAGCAGGTCACTTCGAGTCCATGGGGATATATTCTGGAATTCTGTCCATGAGTGTTAGCACTGACATCTTTGGTGTTGTATTCCCCCAAATGTTTTGTCTTCACTTTCCATTTTTGCTGACCTCATTTTTGTTTGCGTTTGGCCTCTGCGCACTTTACCCCTACTAGCCAGTGGTAAGGTGCTTGTGCTCTCTCCCTTAAACATTGTCAAATTGTCATTCACAAAATTGGCACATTTGATTTACCTATAAGTCCCTAATCAATGGCACGACATATACCCAGGTCCTGGAAATTAAATGCTACTAGTTGGCTGCAACACTCATTGTGCCACTCGCAAAAGTAGCACTTTAAATATTATCTGAGGCCTGCCACTACAGCCTATAAATGTTGTTTTCAACTGCCATTTTGACCAAAATAACATTTTTGCCATGCCTAAACCTTCCTTTTATATACTTAAAAGTCACCGCTAGGGTAGGCCCTAACCACTCATAGGGTATGGTGCATAGTATTTAAAAAGTGTGATGTGTAAAGTTTTATATGTCCTAACAGTGAAGGACTCCTAAAGTCGTTTTTCACTGTGGAAAGGCTATCTCTCCCATAGACTAACACTGTTTTTTTTTGTTTTTTTAAATTTTTCGAAAACCTTTATTGAACAAAGTTGCACAGCAAGGTTACAAGATTGCACCATATCAAGGCATTATATACAGGCATACAGTAAATAGCAGCAAAGGTTACCTCGAGCACATAACACATGAAATCGGTACAGAGGAGATATGTCGTGGGAGCACCAGGGTAGTAGAGTGAACCACGGGAAGAGGCCCCTCGAATAGGGGAGAGGGGCCAATGGAGCAGAAGGGAGTGTGGGCGGGAAGTAAGCCACTCATTGACCATCACCGGCGGCCGCCGCAGGCGGGGTCGCAGGGCGCTGAGAGTTGCGACTTGAGAGGTAAGACACAAGAGGACCCCATATGTCAATTGGGGGGGATTTGGCTGGCATTAGGTCCCAGAATTCGGACAGGAGTGTCTGACAACCCGAAGCATCCTCGAGCCAAACGGCGACCTTGGGTGCAAGCCTGCGACCCCAGCACATGGAGACCCTACGCCGCGCGAGGACAAGAAGCATTGCAGTCAAGCGGCGGGAGGCATCTGGGCAAAATTTAACGAAGCCTAAGATGCAGAGCAGAGGATCAGGCTGGACCAGTGACGAGGTGATCTCAGAAATAGCGGTGCAGACCTAGCGCCAATATGCGGAGATCTGAGGGCACAGCCAGGCGAGGTGGGAAAAGTCTGCCGCAGGAACAGAGAAGCGCTGACATCTATCATTGGGGATAAGTCCCATCTTGTGCAACTGGGCTGGAGTCCGGTAGAGCCTATGTAAATACTTAAAGTGGATAAGGCACAGACGGTAGTTTGGGGATAGGCGCTTAATTTGATTGCAACAATAGAGCCAGTCAACTTGAGAGATTTCGACACCCAGGTCCTCACCCCACGCCACACGCGCCCGGTCAGTGGAGATGGAAGATGCTGCCAGTGTGAGGGCGTACATTTTAGTGACTAGTTTCTGGGGGGAGGGAGACTTGTAAAGGAAGTCAAGAGTAGCCATCGAGGGAGGGGGCTGGGGGAACGAGGAGTGAAGCTCCCTGCAGATAGCCCTGAGTTGATAGTAAAGCAGAGTGTCCATGGGGCCGGAGTCGGCCACGAGAGAGAAGAATGTGTCCCCAGGGTAGAGGTCCGACACTGTGGAAAGCCCCAAGCGGGTAGCATTTTTAACCATCCCGGAAGTCTGGAGGGGAGGGAAAGCCGGATGATGAGCAATAGGCATGGTATTCGCGGAGAGCAGATCGGAGCCGGAGAGTTTAACGAGCCCATCCCAGGCCCAGCGCAAGGTCTCCACCGTATCGATCTCGGTGCGTGGGAGTTTCGCAGGGGCGAACAAGGCAGTCGTGAGCAGCCACGGGGCAGCAAGGTCGGCCTCCACCACGACATGCGGCTGAAAAGGAGTGGGGTGGAGCCAAAAATGAAGAAAACTGGTCTGGGCACTAAGGGCATAGAGTTTAAGATCGGGGGCCCCAAGACCGCCATGCGACATCGGGAGGGTGAGAATATTATAAGCAATTCTGGGCTGTCGACCGGCCCAAACCAAAGCAATGAGCAATGAGCGGACTTTGCAAAAAAAGTGGGCAGTGAGGGGGATGGGAATATTGACGAATAAATATAAAAACTTTGGGAGCACCACCATCTTGGCGATGGCTATGCAACCCGCCAGAGACAAAGGCAACCGGTGCCAGAGGGGAATCTTGGACTCAAACCAGTCCACAGCGCGGCCAAAGTTAGCTCTCCAAAGTTCGCCCACGTCCCTACTCAGCCAGATGCCTAAGTATCTAGTGGGCCCCGATGCCCAGACGAAGGGGTAATCCGGAGTGAAAGGCACCGTGGCATCAGTGAGGGGGAAAAGCACGGACTTATTCCAGTTAACCTGGATGCCGGAGTAGCCCCCAAACCGTATTACCTCACGAACCAGTGGGCTTAGGTTCTCTTGAGGATTGCGGACATAAAGGGTAACGTTGTCCGCGTACATGGAGACTACAAGAGCGTGAGCCGCAAAGCCGAGGCATCTCTGGGTGTGGTGCTGTCGAAGTCTAGCTGCAAGGGGTTCAATTGCGATGGCAAAAAGCATGGGTGACAGCGGGCACCCCTGTCTGGTGCCCCGCTCGATAGAGATGGGCTCAGATATTTGACTGTTAATCCGGAGGCGGGCCGTGGGAAGGGTATAGAGAAGTAATATTTTACGTGTGAAGACCGGGCTGAAGCCCAAGCGAGGGAGGAGATAGAAGATAAAGGGCCACTCTAAGGTATCGAAGGCTTTGGTGGGCTCAAGCAGGGAGGCCACTGCCGGGAGCGCAGGGTTAATTTGATGGAGGACGGAGAAGATGGTCAGGAGGTTGTGAGAGGTCACGAGGCCGGGAATGAATCCAGACTGGACCGGGGGGGCAATGAGCGGCATGAGGGGAAGAAGGCGGGAGGCGAGTAGCTTGGCGAAGATTTTGTTGTCCGTATTAATTAGTGACAGGGGGCGATAGGAGTCGCCCAGCTCTGGGGGTTTGTCCGGCTTTAGGAATAGAGTGAGTAAAGCCTTGCGGAGCGAGGGGGGAAACTGACTGTTCTCAAAGGATTCGTTGTACATGGCAGCTAAGTGCGGGACCAGAAGTGGTGCGAAGGACTTATAGAAGGAGACTGGCAGGCCGTCCGAGCCAGGTGCCTTATCACCGGGCATGCCATTAATCGCAGCAAGGATTTCTTCTTTGGAGAAGGGCTCATCGAGGAATTCCCGGTGAGGGCTGCCAAGCCAGAGCAGCTGAAGGGTGTCAAAGTATTGATCAAGAACCTCACGCAGGGGCACAGACCCGGCCGTGTAAAGTTGTGTGTAAAATGCAGTGAATCGAGCTTTGATTTCCTCAGGGGAGGTGGTTCTGTCAGGGCCTCCATCCTGAAGGGCGGTTATATAGGACGCAGCGCGAGGCGGGCGGAGGAGATTGGCGAGGGTCTTACCAGGGTGGTCGCCCTCACCAAAGCGGCGCCCGCGCCTCCCTGCCGAGAAATGCAAGCTCTCTGTTGGCCTCGTCAGCGAAGTCGGTGAGCTTCCCCCGGATCTGAGCCAGCGTGTCAGGGTTGGGGTCCTGGGAGTGGGAGTGGGAAGAGTCCAGAGCCTTAATCTCCATTTCTAATTTATCAAGAGTGCCGCGGATAGAGCGTAGGACACCGGACTGTTTGGAAATACATTCCCCACGGATAACAGCCTTAAAACCCTCCCAGAGCATGGAGGGGGAATCGACAGAGCCTTCGTTAAGCTCGAAATAATTAGTGATTGCGGTTTGTATCTCGTCGCAGAAGACCGAGTCGCGTAGCACGTTGGGGGGGAGCCGCCAGGAGAACACGCGACAAAGGGAGTGCAGGAGGCGCAGACAGAGGCGGACAGGAGCGTGATCTGAGAGGGTGCGAGCCATGTGTTCAACAGAGGTGAGCCAAGCAAGGGCGTCCGGGGTGGTGATCCAGCGGTCCAAGCGGGACCAACAGCCGCGGGAGCCAGTTACGCGAGTGGCCTCGCGTGCCTCGGGGCGAGTGTGGCGCCACGCGTCATACAGGGAGTTATCAGTGAGAATGGAGGTCAGTAGTGAAGCTGCGCGTGGGTGAGAAGCGTGAGGACCTGAGCGATCTAATGTGGTGGACAGTGTTACATTAAAGTCCCCCCCCAGAGGAGCGCAGCAGGGCCCAGGGACGAGATGTGGTGCCAGACTTGCGCAAAGAAGTCCGGATCGTCATTATTAGGACCATATAGCGCAGCCAGTGTCAATGGCTGGGCCTGAAGGGTACCATGAAGGACCACAAAGCGCCCCCCAGGGTCGGTAACTACCTGGGAAGTCTGCCACGGAAGCCCTCTGCGCAGCAGGATAGACACCCCCGACAGTAGTTAGAGTAGAAGGAGGAGTGTATTTCGCCCCAATGCCTGGAAAGAAGTCTGGAGGAGGTCGCAGGTAGCAGGTGGGTTTCGTGTAAAAAACAAATGTCTACCCTATGGCGGGTGAGGTGGGCGTGGACCAGGCGTGCCTTGCGGTGGTCGTTAAGACCACGGACGTTCCAGGTCCAGAGCGTGGTGTCGGTCATGGTACCATGACAAGGAAATTAGTGTCGAGGGAGGCCATAAGTAAGGGTAAAACCTCGTGCAGTCTGGTGGAGCGGTGCCGTAGGGAGCAAAGCAAGAAGCACCGTGCAATCACATTGGAAGCGCAACAGAACAACAAAGTCAAAATCACAACAAAAGCCTCGTATGGAGGCGACAGCCCCAAAAGCACAAAACCCCCAGTAAAGCAAATAGCACCAAATGCGCAATGAGGACACAGTGCAGTGAACCAGAGGAGTGCAATAGAACGACCTGTGCAATTGGAATGACATGTCATGAAGGGACCAGGAGAAAAACATACATCAAAGCAAACAATAGGGCTTCAGAGGGAGGCGACAAACCCCAAGAACCCCCTCCCCACCACCCACACCAACCCCCAATCAGGCAGAGATACCACCCATACCCACCCCGGGGACCCACAACTGGGACAGGAAAAGTCTATATCCAAGGAGGGAATCATCCTGTGGAGGCATGGCATCGCTCAGCATACACCCCTGCCAAGGAGGCAGGGTGGCCAATCCATGGGTCATAGCAGACATCAGGAGAGATGACACCAGAGAATCAGGGGCACCAAGCCCAACGCATAGTTACGATATGAAGTGCCCTGCGGAGAAAGAAATACAAAGTGGGCCAAATCGGAACAGGTAACTGAGCAACATGAAGAAAAGCCAGCGAAAGAGTCGAGAGAGCACTACAATTCAGTCATTGTCACTTAAGTTGCCATCGGCAGTGGCTTGAGAGTGAGCAGGAGAGGATCGATGTGACCGGTCTAGTTTCTTTGCAAAGGCCAAAGCGTCCTTGGGATCCGGGAAGACGAGTATCTTAGAGCCTTGCCTGACTCGCAGTTTAGCGGGATATGCTAAGGAGTACAAGACTTCATGCTTTTGGAGGATCCGTTTCGCAGGGAGGAACTCACGGTGATCAGCCTGCACCGCCATAGTGTAGTCAGGGTAGAACGACAAGGAGTTGCCCTGATGACGAATCTCGCCCTTCTCCCTGGCCGCTCGAAGAATGGCATCGCGGTCCCTGAAGTTCAGGGTTTTGGCAATGATAGGGCGAGCCGGCAGGCCTGTGCCGGGACAAGGACCGAGGGAGCGGTGGGCCCGCTCGACGATGAAGACCGAGGATAGGACATCGCCAAAAAGCTTGCGAATGAGCTGTTCTACAAAGTCCTCCATTCGCAAGATATTGGTGGATTCAGGCACACCCGTGATGCGGAGGTTACTTCTACGGGAACGCGCCTCCAAATCCTCATTTTTGTCCCGAATCAGCTCAAGTACCTTATCCATCTGAAGTAGCTTTTGGCGATCCTGAGTGGTGGCATCCTCAGCATCAGAGACCCTCGTTTCAACATGCAGCAGGCGAGCGTCATGAGAGTCCACACGGGCTTCGACCGTGTCCAGACGGGACGACAGCTGTTCGAGCTGGGCCGCAATGCCCGTGACAGTGGATTTGACTTCCAACATGATGGACTTCAGATCGTCCTCCCACGTTGTGGCCATCTCTGTTTGGGCGGCAGGGTCACCCCATCAGTGACCGCACCATCCTGGCGCGTTTGCCGGCGCTGGTCGAAGGCAATCTTCGGTTGCTTAGGGTCAGTCTTCCCCATGGCCAGGCAGAGGCAGGTGAGAGAAGCAGCCAGGCAGCGGGAGGAAGGCCGCAGCTAGGGGGCAAGGTGGCAGCACCCTTAGATGTGCGAGATGCGTCACAGGTGAGAATAGGTGAAACGGGCGGTCAGGGCGGGGAGGCAATGGTGCAGGCACTCAGTGAGCAGGCGGTGGCAGGCCAGATGCGAGGTGTGGCGAGAAAGCCGCAGGTGTCCCCCCTCACGAAGGTGGGTTGCAACAGGCACCCGTCAGGCTCATGGGTCCCGCAAAGGAATGGCGAGGAATGCGACGTGGTAGGGCCACCGGACTGGCGAGGTGGTGCAAGGAGTCCATAAAGCCGGGCACTGCCTGGTGAGGAGTGGTCGCAGCGGTGCCAGCCCCGGCCGCAGGTGCCGCAGAAGATGGCGAAGCCGCGGAGACGATAGCAGCGGGGAGACACGGGGGCGTGCAGCCTCCAGTGCGGGGCCAGTGCAACGAGGCCAGTGGGGGGAGGTACTATTGGGATGCCCCAGCAGCAATGATGAAAGATAAGGCCCCGCGGTATGGCGCACACGCCCCCAATCCCAGCTGCGGAAGCCCCCACAGCAGCGGCGCCCAGCGGGAGACAAGCAGCAGACGGGCCCCCAGTGGGCTGCCACGGGTGCAGGATTGTAAGATGCAGGTGGCCGCCGAGGCCGCGTCCAGGTTGCAAAGGGCCGAGGCGCCTCCAAGGACAGTCCCCAGCCGGCGCCGAGCCCAGCAGGAAGGTTGAGGCAGGCATCAGGCGCGGCCGCTGGTGCCAACAGACGGAGGGTGCATGGCGGCAAGTGCAGGGCCCAGGACTGGGCCCAAAGCAGGAAGGTGGCAGTGGAGAGCAGGCCACCAGGCGGTGTCGGTGGGCGGGCAGCCGAGAGGCCGGAGTCAGACGGCAGCTGAAAGGACCCCAGCAGCAGCAGCGGAGCACCGCGGGGAGCCGGGGGGCTGCACCAAAGGAGGACAACAGGTAGCGGGGAGTCGCGGGGAGCGCACCGCCCACGTTGTCAGGCCCGGTGGAGGGAGGCCGTCATGACGAGCGCCAGTAGCCGGGAAATGGCACCCGTGCAATGAGAAGGCCAGGGCCGGACGGTGCGGCTCACGCGCTCCCGTTCCCGCCACAAGACGCCCCCGTAGCGGCAACACTCACCGGCTCCGACGGTCGAGTGGTGGAGGCAGTGCACAGGTCGAAGCTCCGGTCACGGGAGGCCGCCAGCGAGGGGCACCAGGAAGGCCAGGCCACGCCGGCAGAGGGGCTCGGATCCGAGGCCCAGGCCCAGTGGCAGAACTCGGCTCAGCGGCGTCACAGGAGGCCGAAAGTCGGATCAGGCATACCCAGGGGCGAGGTAAGTCAGGATGGCATGGCGTCAGGTGGGGTCGATGGGAAAGTCTTCAGGATTACTGGCGGATTATCGGCTTGGCCGGCAGAGCCCACTTAGAGTGCGGCCATCTTGCAGCCGGCTAAGCCACGCCCCGACTAACACTGGGTTACCTTATTACACTTAAGTGGAAGCTTCAGTTTGGGAACAGATAGAGAAATGATTCTTCCACTGTTTTGAATTGTAATTTAAAATCCTCTCTTATGGTAAAGCCAGATTTTAACTTCCTATTCTGCAAATGCCATGTTTAGGAATGTTGGTATTTTTCTGCCTACACCAAATGTGCCTTTCTGCCAGTGTCCAGGGTCACATGACTGTGAATGGCTCTCCTGTTGTGGGTTGTGTAGTCCTTCCAGATATGGGAACAAAAGAGGCCTCAGACATCCAGAGGAAGGCCAGCCTTGCTGTCCGATGAAGGAAGACTCAACCTGCTTGCCTTGATCCCAGGCTCCCCAAAAGTGACTCCAAGTATCAGTTGGCTGGCCTCCTCTTTGAGCTACAGGGACACAGCAAGCTTCCAGAGGCCTCTCCTGTAACCTGCCTAGATGACCAGCACCAACTGGACCTGCCTGAGCCCTATTACTAGGCTCTGCTGGAGTCAGTCCTGATACCCAAGAGGTGCTCCTCCAGGTCCTAGACTCCGGGCTGGCAGCAGAGAATGCTCCTCCAGTCCCACAACTACAAGTCTTGAGCTCCAGGTGAGGATGCTGAGGTTTTTGGGCTCTTTGCTGTCACAAATGTACTCCTTGCATCGTCTGATGACTAGCCCCAATGCCCACCAATGTGAAGCTCCAGCGTTGACCGGCTTTTTGTGCCAAACAGTGAGCATCCATGATGCCTGACCTTCTCCTCTTGCCAACAACAGTCTCCTTGTGTCAATTGCCAGTGTGAAGCTCTGCTACAGCTCACCACATGGAATTGGACTCAGACAAGGAAAAACTTTACACCAGAATGAACCTGCTCCCTGTAGCTGAACCACACTCCATCGCAGTCAGCCTGAACTTGTCACAGTGACCCAGTCCAGCATGAACAGGTAATGCTTTTGGCATTATGTGCTTTTTGGCGCTATCTTCTCTTGTAAGTTTAAAAATTCATAACTCCAGTTCTACTGATTGAAATTTTGATGTTTGGGTGTCATTTAATTTACTAAAATTAATTCTTTTTTTTTAAATTGGCTTGGTAGTTTTCTTGTGTTTTGTTTTTACCTTATTACTGCTTGAGTACTGCATAAATATCTTACACACTGCCTCTAAGTTAAGAATTACTATTTTCATGGCAAGCTATCAAAGAGTTAAGCACAGGTTTATTTCGTCACTTTTGTGGTTCACTCTGACAAGGACTGTGTTTGAAATTTGAAAGGGGCTTACACCCCTCTCATTTAATAACCCAGTCTCTTACAATGAGCCTCTCAGAGGTGAGACAGATAATTTTAAATCTGTTTCACCTCAATTGAGAAAACTGAATAATTCCTTGGTAATCCTGTTTTGTCATCCCATGTGCTCATGATTTGAGTAGTACATGACACACTATCTCCCATTACCTCGATTATCTCTACAGTCTTAACAACGTTTAATCTGAGCTGATTGATAACATTAATGTTAGTGAATGGAGTTTGAAAGATGGAGGATGAGTGCTGCCCACTGAGGATAAGCACATCTCTCCTTCTTTTTCAATGTTCTCTTTTGTTTTAGGACCCATCGCAAGGGAATTTATTTAGATTCCATCCAGAGACTCTTGTGGTCTATGACAAGCTTTGAGTGCTGGTTGGCTTGCACTATTTACTGTGTCCCAGGCTATGCCTGTTGTCAAAGCCACACTAACCTGAACTGAAGAAGCCTGCTCTGGAGATAATGTGGAACCCACTATTCCCTCACTCCGCCTTCAGAGTCAAGTGTACAAAACCATGATCTGTACCAAGAGCAAAGTGGGGGAATTTGAAAATAGGCTATGAGAGGAACAGATCACAGCATTTGGACCTTATCAATACTGGTCTTAATAGCCTTCTGGCTCTCCCAGTGTGGTAATAATACTATGGGATACATTAACATGACCTCCTAAGTCAGGGATGACATAGAACAAGCATGAATAAAATATTCATATACTAGAGTCAGAGTACAACACAAATAAGCACAAGGAATAATGAGCAATCAGTGTCATAGGTTTAAATGTTACCAAAAACATCAAACATCAATACTCCTGTGCAACCTGCATAGTCCTTGTAATAGAAGTCAACAAGTACATTTTTCCACTATACTACTGGCAACAAAAGAGCTTTTGTTGTAATACAATTGTTGCCTCATAAAACCACAACTTACTTAACATCACAGTCTCATGTTACCACATAAGCATTTGGTAGGATTCCTTGGAATGATAAATATGCTTGTTACCTAGTCTGGCATCTTCTAAGCTCATGCTCGGTTTATTATATCATTGTCTTAGTGTACTAACCTGTTATTTCTTGTCTTATCTTGCAGCTTGATCTTTTGTGGGTGCAGGAGGCCTGCAGGTGTTGTGCAGGTTGCTGAAGGTCCAACTGAGAAACACAAAGCCTCCGGATGACTGAAGATCCAGGTGATTGTAGTGTCGCTCCTGTGACGCAACAGGAGCGACCCTCTGGGGCATACAATTTATGGCCCAGGGTCGGTGGTGTATTTGTAATGAACCCCCCCTGTGACCCCGCGGGCGATGGGAACACCGAAGGGGGTCACGTGATGTAGTTAATAAAAGGAAGCCCTCACGGATGTGATGCCAGAGGTGTGCATACGCAAGAGCTGCAATTATACCCTCCAACGTGTCTGTGTAATTTATTGCGGCCTGCGACACGTGTGTTCCCCTGCTAACGTGGAACACAACATTGGCGACGAGTGGTGGGCTTCACTCACTTGCGGCGGTTTCGTGACGGCCATAGTGCTGTGTCAATGCACGCGGTGCTCGTGCCACGGAGCACCCACGCGTTCGCACGCATCGGGAGACTCGCGTAGAGCTCCGTCTCCACCTGCAGACGCACACTGGCTGGAGACGTCAGGAACATCAGGGTGGACGTTCCCCCCCTACAACGTTGATGACAGAGTCTCGCTGGCTGCTCAGGGTTGCCTAGGGTGGAACACCGTGAGGAGCTGGGCCCACGCTCACACAGAGAGGCACCTGGCAAGCTGCTGACACGGTGAAGGAAGACAGAAGCATCTTCCAAAGTCTGCCGGCTAACACACAGGTGAGCCAGAACAAGAGGCATAGAAGTTCCTGCTACCGGGCAGTCATCCTTAGAGCCTGTCCCTGCCTGCTGCCAGCATAAAGAAGAGTGGGGAGAGCACTGCTCCAACAAGAAGGAGGGAGGACACCTAGCGTGGCCCACGCGGCATAGAGAACATAATACAAGGAACTGGTCCCTGTGAGGACGGGTGGCACAATGTCCACAATACCCCCTATCGAACCATTCCTGGTAGAAGGCCCGCCATCTGCTCAAGCGCCCAAATGGAAGGAGTGGGTGGAGAGGCTGCTCCTGTTCTTTGACGCCACCAAGGTACATAATGACCAGAAGAGGGCCCTGCTCTTGCACTTAGGAGGAAAGGATATATACCGGATCGCCAAGTCATTAGAGGAGCCGGCCCCGAAAACTCACCTCACACTGATAGGAGCCCTGTCCGCGCACTTTGAACCCATGGCGAACCAGGACTACAAACGCTTTGTGCTTCGACAGGCCCGTCAACATGCTGATGAGTCCATTGATGCATTCCACGCGTGTCTGAAGGACTTGGCAAGCAACTGTGGGTTCGCGGATGAGGTGGAAGAAATAAGGGGTCAAATCATACAGGGCTGTGCCTCCGCAAAATTCAGGGAGAGGATCCTGGAAGAGTCGTGCAAGCCCCTGGCCGACATCCTCACCTTGGGGAGGACCAAGGAACTATCGCGGGCGAGAGCAGCTCACATGGAAGCGGCCCTACAAGCCCCAGTGAAAGTGGAGTCGGTGAACAAAATACAGACATGTCCGACGGCCACATCAAGCCGAAAGGACTCAGGAAGATCCACAAGCTGCGGATACTGTGGAGGAAGTCCACACAGCGCAACAGACTGTCCGGCCCGAGGAAAGAGGCGCACGGGGTGTGGGAGATTTAACCACTTTGAACAAGTATGTCGATCGCGGAAAAGCAGACGACCCCGGCCTGCAGTCAACCGCATCCCGGAAGCGCGTGGCGGTGCAAGTGATATGGACGATGATGATGGTGAAGAACAACTGGTCCACACAGTACACATGATAGGTACCACCGCACAGACGTCTCATCGGCTCCCCCAGTGCCAAGTATGTGTCGAAGAGCAGGATGTCACAGCTGTCATAGACACGGGGGCCACCATCAACATTATATCGGCTGCACTCTATGCAGCGAGGAAGCCAGATCCAGTGCTAAGTACCACTACCATCCAAATCTTTGCGTATGGTCAAAGCCAACCACTGGCCATGCGCGGAAAGTTCAAGGCGACCATTTCACATGGCGATCACTCCATAAGGTCACAGGTCTACATGACGGAAGATGGACAGGGCATGCTGTTGGGATGCCAGGCTGCTGAAGACCTCGGAGTCGTATCTTTCACTTTTGGGATCCACCAAGAGACTGTACAGCACATGATCTCCGAATTCCAAGATGTCTTCAACGGCATTGGGAGATTACGGGGAAAAGAAGTACATCTACACATTGACCCCACTATCCAGCGAGTGGCGCTACGCCACCGGCGTGTGGCTTTCCACCTGAGACCTGCTGTTGAGCGGGAGCTGGCCAAATTGGAGTCAGCAGGAATCATTGAGAAAGTGACGGGACCAACCCTGTGGGTGTCATCCATTGTCGTCAATCGTAAGCCCAAGCTGCCGGGCGAAGTGCGCATCTGTGTCGACATGAGGCTACCTAACGCCGCGACAAAGAGGGAAAGACACCTCACCCCGACGATTGACGACCTCATTGGGGAGCTAGTCGGAGCGTGCTGGTTCTCCAAGCTTGACCTCTGGTCGGGGTATCACCAGTTGGTGCTGGACAAAGAGTCACGCTACATCACGACCTTTTCCACGTACATTGTCCTGAGAAGGTACACCCGTTTGAGCTTTGGAGTATCAAGTGCGGCGGAAGTGTTCCAGAATGTCATACAGGAGCTGCTGATGGACCTCCCAGGGGTGGTGAATGTCAGTGACGATATTCTCATCTACGCCAAGACAGTTGCTGAACACCACGCCAGATTGACACAAGTGCTCCAAAGAATCAAAGAGTCTGGTCTCACTCTTCATCGGGACAAGTGCGAGTTTCTCAAGCAACAACGCCAGTTCTTTAGCTATGTATTCTCAGCCTCAGGTGTAACTCCAGACCCGGACAAGGTGCGTGACATCAAAATGGCCCCCGCCCCCACGAGTGTTACTGAAGTTCGAAGCTTCCTGGGCATGGTCAACTATTGTGGTTGGTTTATTTGAGATCTAGCCAACCTCACCCAGCCTCTCCGGGAGCTCACGAAGAGCTCGGTCTCCTGGATTTGGGATCAAGAGCATGACCAGGCATCCCAGGTGGTCAAGGATGCTCTGTTCGCCAATACAACCCTGGCATTCTTTGACCCCAAGAAGTCAACCATGATTGCAGTGGATGCGGGCCGAAGGGTCTTGGAGCCGTCCTGCTACAGCGGAGTCAGGTAGAAGAGGATTGGGCCCCGGTGGCTTTCGCCAGCCGGTCGCTGACAGATACAGAACAGCGCTACTCCCAGATAGAAAAGGAGGCCATAGCCATCCACTGGGGGTGTCGCCACTTCCACTTGTACGTTTATGGACACCCATTCATGGTAGCAACCGACCACAAACCACTGCTGTCGCTGTTTGCTAGCACTGCTTTGAAGCCGCCCCCACGAATAGAAAAATGGATGCTCCAGCTGCAGGGGTACAACAGCAGAGTGGAGTACCATCCTGGGGCACAAAACCCGGCTGACAATCTCTCCCGTCACCCCTGGGCAGCCACCCCGGAGGAGGAAGAGGATGCGGAGGACACTGAAGAGTATGTCCGGTATGTCACCGCCAGGTCCTGTCCTCTTCCGTTGTCCATGAAGGTGTTGGGGGATGAAACCAAGCGTGCTGAGTGCCTTCAGTGGGCCATTGGAATCCTGAAGCATGGCGGGTGGCAGAGTGCGAAGAGTGAGTGGAAAGCACTCACCACGGAAGCCAGAAGAGTTATGGAGATTCTTTACAATGTCCGACAGGAGCTCAATGAAGATTCCACCGGGTGTCTGCTTCGTGGTCATCGGTTGGTGATTCCATCCGCCCTGACCAACCAAGTGAACTAGCTGGCGCACGTCGGGCACTAAGGAATGGTGAAGACCAAAACACGCCTGAGGACGAAGGTATGGTTTCCTCTGATGGACGAAAAGGTAGAAGAGGTGGTGAGATCATGTCAATGGTGTCAGGCGACCGGAGAGAGATGCTCCCCAGCTCCAATAATCACGGAACCCAGGCCGGACTATCCTTGGGCCTGCATCAGCCTGGACTTCGGGAGCCTTCCAGATGGGAGGCATGCCCTGGTACTAATTGACGATCACTCCAAGTATCCTGAGGTGGAGATACTGCAATCACTGGGTGCAAGTGAAGTCATCCCAAAGCTAGAAAAAGTGATGGCCACTCATGGGCTCATTCAGGAAATACGGACTGACAATGGTCCTCCATTTCAGGGACAGGAAATACCCAGTTATCTGTCGTCGCTCGGAATCTTCATAAAAAGATAACGGCCCTGTGGCCGCAAGCGAATGGTGAGGTAGAAAGATTCATGCGCACCTTGAACAAGGTCATTCGCATTGCCCATGATCGCCACCAATCCCTGGAGCTGGCCATCTTCTCGTTTCTCCGGGTGTATCGACAGACGCCACACTCGACGACAGGAGTGGCTCCGGTGCACCTATCCATGGGACAGGTGCTGGATGACTCGATCCCTCATCACCCGATGTGGCATCCAGAGTCCCCAGAAGAAGTGGTTATTCAGGCCCGGCGCAAGCACCGGAACGATCAGGCCAGCCAAAGGAGAGGATCGCGACACTCCAAACTAAGTGTGGGTGACTGTGTCCTCTTATGGAATCGCGTGTCGACCAGCAAGTTCAGCCTGCCATACGAAAAAGAGCCATGGACCATAACTCACAGGAACGGAATGAGAGTCACTGCGCAGAGGGGTGCGGAGCCTGTTACAAGGAACATTTCCTTCTTTAAAGCCTTTCATACCACCAGAGAAGAGTTCTCAGAAGCGGGACAGCTGATGCCTGGGCGAGGGGCCCCTCTGGAGCTAGAGGTGACCGAAGAACCAGAGACTGACTGTGTGGGAGCGGAGAGAGCTGATCCTGAGACTGATCCAGTCGGGGTTCCTTCCTCTGAGACTGCTCCGATGATTCCCCCCCTTGGTGAGCAGAAGAATCAGGGAAATTCCCAGTATTTTCTCCCAAGGAATCCTGCGCTCTCCTGCCGTCTGAAGGACCACGTCATGTAAGACTGTTCCGCTTTGTTCTTTGTGTGTGTTCTCAGTCATTGGTTGAGGTTCGTTTTGTCAGTGCAAGGCACATACTGTTTGGGGAGGAATGTAGTGTTGCTCCTGTGACGCAACAGGAGCTACCCTCTGGGGCATACCATTTATGGCCCAGGGTTGGTGGTGTATTTGTAATGAACCCCCCCTGTGACCCCGCGGGCGATGGGAACACCGAAGGGGGTCACGTGATGTAGTTAATAAAAGGAAGCCCTCGCGGATGTGATGCCAGAGGCGCACATACGCGAGAGCTGCAATTATACCCTCAAACGTGTCCATGTAATTTATTGCGTCCTGAGACACGAGTGTTCCCCCGCTAACGCGGAACACAACAGTGATCACGAGTACAACGGACGGGTTCCATGATGTTTCAGAAATCTGGGCTCCTGTGGGACCCTTGCATATACAAGGAAAGTAGTAGATTTTGCGTCAACTTGAGGGCAGAAAGATAAGCACCCAACCACATCCTGGGTTCAGCTTATATAGAAGAACCACCCCCAAGATGGCCGCCCAGTCTCACGGGATCCTGAAAACGCATTGTAGTCTCACAAGATGAAAAAGTGGAAACTACAACTGGAGCAAGGAGCAGGTGATCAGGGGAGCACTTTCATGGGATCGGGTCCTGCAAGGAAGGAACATACCCTGTGCACACCACCCATAGGGTGAGGAGGAAGTGGGAGCCAATAGACCCAGAGAGGGGACAGGAGACACACAGGACAGATCCAGGTCAAGGATCCAGGCATCAGTGTTGGATGGGGTCAGGTAGAGAGTGGGACACAGTATATTATGAGTTATAGCAGCAAGACTGCAATCAGGACAGTACATGGCACCTGCCTTTTATATTAATTTAATATATACACACAAATTTCAAGACAGTGTCCATTTCTTTTCAAGTACGAGGTATGCTGTAATTCGAACATCTGTTGCTGTTTTTTTGTTCAAACAGCATTGACCTTTCCATGCTGTGTTGTATTGGTTCTTGTTTCTCCCAATCTTGGCATGCCAAGTTTCATGAACACTATAGATTCACAAACAATAAGCTTTGCGTACATTACATATGGAGTTTTTAACAAGGAAGGGTTACTAGTTTCAGTGCTGTTGTTGGTATTACAATGTGTTTTACTTGATTACGGTTTCAATAGATTTCCCTTTTCATTGTGAAGCCATCTGATCAATTCTATGATTACCATATTTAATATAAGTGCTTTGTTGTATACTTTCCATTTTCTGATTACTGTTTATACTGTAAACATTTTTATTAGATTATGTGATTATACTACAATTAGTGTGTAGCACCCAAACTTGGCTGGACATTCATACTTGATTGCAGCTGTGATAAATGTGTTGGACTCAATCGAGATTCACCCAACACCACATCTATTAAGTTAGGTTTTTCCTGCTTCTCCACATATCCCATCAAAGTCGAGAGGTTTGGGGCCGATGTATAACCATTCACTTTAGCGAGTCACAAATTGCGCCGCATTGCGACTCACAATTTGCAACTCGCTAAAGTGAATGTACAACAGAGTCTCAGACACTGTTTGCGATTCCCAATGGGGTTGCTAATTCCATGCCTCATTCCATGCCTTTTCCTTAAAGGAAAACGAGATGCATTTAAAAAAGAAAAATAATCTTTTCAGTTTCATTTTATAAGGGCAGGCAGTGGTCCCTGGGACCACTGCCTGGTCTTAAAAAATATTTTTGCACCCATTCACAAAAGGGATGGGGTCTCCTGGGGACCCCTTCCCATTTTCGAGTGGTATACCACCTACTTGAAGTAGGTGGTAAACTGCAAGTGTTTTGCGACTGCAAATGCGGTCGCAAAACAACAATACATTGCTGTTAGACTCGCTATTTGGAAGGGACGCCCTTGGCACGCCCCTTCCTAATAGCGAGTTGCAAACCATATTTAGCGAGTCTGTAATAGGTAAGCGACTCGCAAAATATGGTTAGTGCATGGGGCAGACCAATTTTGCAGTCACAAACGGGCCGAATTCCCGTTTGCGACCGCAAAAAAAGGTCGTACATCTGCCCCTAAGTGAGGTCTTCCTAATACTGCAGATCATATTTTTAGAGCACTCATTTATAGGGACCCTCAATATCCTCCCTTTAGGTGTGCTTAGTGGCGCTTATATATATGCATGCTTGCTCCAGCGACCAATCTTGACACACACACATACACACACAAGCACATCCACATGAACACACACAAACACCCGCATACAATCTCATCATATGCACTCTGAATTTAATGAACAGGTATTGGTCAAATATCAATTTAATGTATCCAGTTCTTTGGACTAATGCAACTTTTGCTCAATAATCACCATGCACCATATGCGCGTTAATATTTGAGGGCCCTCTGCATTCCCAATTAATGTAGGACACCGTTCTGTCGACACAGGAACCAATACATTTTCCCAATATCTTGGGAGTTATGACGCTCATATTGAGGAAGTAGAGGTACTACATTTACAAAGGAGCTGGAATGTACACTAAAAACTGACGAGAAATGAGGAAACAGGTTTCCAGGCAAATGACTATTGAAAAGCTGGATGAAAAGCATCATTG
This sequence comes from Calotriton arnoldi, assembly GCA_963921515.1. Taxonomy (NCBI): domain Eukaryota; kingdom Metazoa; phylum Chordata; class Amphibia; order Caudata; family Salamandridae; genus Calotriton; species Calotriton arnoldi. The sequence goes on from CAWUFW010004881.1 coordinate 32,147, forward strand.
CACTTAGAAGGCTGCAGTAATAGAATTCCACAATGATAGGAATATAGGGGCATATTATCAAGGACGGCGATAATGGGCTTGATAATATGCCCTGGAGAATTCCAATAGAAGCCCATGTTGTGCAGGACATCTAACCTGGGCTTCTATTGGAATTCCATAACGCATATTAGCAAGCCCATTATCGCAGTTTTAGCGGCAGTTTCCTGCCGCTAAAACGGCGATAATTTTAACGTGGGTCTTGCTAATATGCCCCCTCATTCTCTTAACGTGCTGAACTTTTAACTGTATTTTTCATGAGCCCCACTATTATTTTTCGTAGAAAAAATGTTTGATTATAGCAAATTATTTAGCTTGCTATGCAAATATGGCACATGGTGAGCCATTTGCCACTCTCATAGCCCAAGCAGTTTTTGAAATATAAGATCTTTTTCGGAGCAAACAAAACACGTTAATCTATTTTCGAGAATTTATTCCTGCTTCCCTGTTAATCAGAATGCTGCTTATTGTGACATTGATCTGAATTAGCAATGTTTGCCGATTTTTATTGACATTATAATTCATACTCTGCTGTTCTCAGCATCTTTCCATGAAGTTATATTGATGACTGGAGTTGATCATCTTTTAATGTTAACGTAGTAAATTAGATTAATGGAAAACACGATGGCCTGGTTGAAGGAAAAAATAATTGGTCAAAGGATATAAATTCCCCGGATACAATCCTCCATTACTGAGCCTGCTATCACCCAGGAGAAGGGGCTGCTATCACCCAGGACTGGGGACAATTAGAAAAACGCGAATAAAAGAATAGGGAATAGTATTTGCCTGATACATCAAGTTACGACTAAATGCATAGGCGGGGTTCTAGACTTTTACACTTTTTCATAAATGCACAAAACAGGTGTAATAGTACCCCTGGAAAGCCACATCAAGCAAAGGTTTCCATGCATACTGCTGCACTTGCCATTTCTCTTTTTAAGGCTGCCTGTCCCTCCTGTACAGAATTGTATATAGCGTTTAATTATGAATAGTAGGAAGGGCAGGCATATGTGCAAAAGCACATATCTTTTTTTACTCCATGGGGAGAACCTTTTTTCCCCATGCAGAATTCGCTTCCCCTACACCGCCAGCAAATATAGGGGTGATTCTTTCCCCTTCCAATCCTGGTAGGGGAGTGTTGCTACCCTTAGCCAGAAGTGAATTTAGACAATTTTCTTGGTTGACATTCACAAAGTTAGAAGGCTAACCCTGCCTTACAAAGTCCATTCTCCACGCAGATCTCTTCCGACTTGTGGCTCAAAACTCGACAGGAGTTAAACAGTTTAGACCTGTCGGAAATCCTTTTGTGAATTTCTGTTAAGTGTAATTGAAGGTATTTTCATCCCTAAACGTAAACTGTGAGCTTGGCAGACACTTTGTCAAGAAAGTAAACCTGGGCAAGAGATATTTTACTGAATTCGCAAATTTCGATTACCTAGATTATATAAAATATTGCAAGATTTACAAAGTGTTGTGTGCTTGCTTTCTGCCCTGGGTGACTGGTTGAGCAGAAATCGTCTCATTGGCAAAAGTAAAACCACAGCTGAGAGACAGTTTCTGCCCTCATACTGCTTTCTCGCAGATTTTTGAAAGAGATATAGGCACTCACATTACATTTTCATCAAAGATATGACGATCATTTGTATGCAAAATTTGCACACCCAAATTTTGACAGGTCAGCACCTTCAGGACAAGTTTCTCCATTTGTGATTTAAAAAAGATAAACACTGCAGAGAGTTCCTTAAAAACTAGGGGGCATATTAGCAAGACCGGCGATAAAATTATCGCTGTTTTAGCGGCAGGAAACTGCCGCTAAAACGGCGATAATGGGCTTGCTAATATGCGTTATAGAATTCCAATAGAAGCCCAGGTTAGAGGTCCTGCACATCTAACCTGGGCTTCTATTGCAATTCCATAACGCATATTAGCAAGCCCATTATCGCCGTTTTAGCGGCAGTTTCCTGCCGCTAAAACGGCGATAATTTTAACGTGGGTCTTGCTAATATGCCCCTGCGTTCTACCATCTTGGAATATCACCCCAAGAGGGAATAGGAAATAGGTGACCATCAGGGTGGGATATTCTTTTATCAAGGGCTGTCCCTTATTAGTGAGTGCAGACTTTGAGGGTAGTCCTGGGCAGCTCAGGGAAGGTAATCTTGCTGAACATCTCCGCAATAAGCCTGTCGTACTAAAGATTAGTAGTTCATTGGAAATTTACTACCATATGAGGCAGGAAGAGCTGGTGCAAAAGATAGGTGGGGTTGTTGAGAATTTCCCTAAGATAGGCTTAAGGAACTTCACAAATTCATAATGGGGCAACATTATTGAAATCTGTGTCTAACACTTTCAGGTGAGGTTGGTGCTGGAATGGAAAAGAAAAGACAATGTCTGTATGAACGTTGCAATGATCAACTTGGAAGAAAGTTTCAGAGTTATTGACTTTAGCTAAACCATGAATCTCTGCTTACACAAGCTATTCTTAGGGTCAGGGAAGCGGCCTCTTGGAGATTCCACAAGAAGAAGAGGAATCCCTTTTTTCTCTAAGAATAGCTATTACTGGTGGTTGACTTCCTCTAAGGTTGGAAAAGGGAGAAGGTTAAAAAACAGAGTACTGGTAAAATCTTGGAAAAATCAGCAGGTGCAACCACAACTGGAGTTTGACTGTTGTCATATCGAGAATATTTCAGAAGACTGTCTCCGTGGACTGGGATCTCAAGAAAAAATTGGAGTAAATGTTAAGAAGTTGGGACTTGGGCTTTTTTTTTACTTTTGGTGGCTGGAGACAGACTACCAAGACTACATCAAACAAGCATGACCTAGGCATTCACCTGTTCCAGGCTTGTCAACGCTACTGCAGAATTATAAAAAGAAGGTGTCCATCCTCATGGATTCCTGTTAGGCTACACCATTCAGCTTTGGCTTGCTGAAAGATTTCGAAATCTGAAAACGATTTGTGAGTCAGAAAGTAAAACTGATGAATGGGTTGAACCATTAGGCCTTAACCTAACCCAGCTTGGCCGGGCAATGTGCCTAGGCCCCAGTCTACCTCATTATTTTCTATGAATGGATGCACTCACCTTTTCTTTAAATATAATTAACTCCTGATCCCCTTGACAATTTGAAATCAGTGTTATTTTAATCATTAAGGGGCATATTAGCAAGACCCACGTTAAAATTATCGCCGTTTTAGCGGCAGGAAACTGCCGCTAAAACGGCGATAATGGGCTTTCTAATATGCGTTATGGAATTCCAATAGAAGCCCAGGTTAGATGTCCTGCACATCTAACCTGGGCTTCTATTGGAATTCTATAACGCATATTAGCAAGCCTATTATCGCCGTTTTAGCGGCAGTTTCCTGCCGCTAAAACGGCGATAATTTTAACGTGGGTCTTGCTAATATGCCCCTAAGTTTTATTACATTTTTACTGTATTGGCTTTGGAATTTTATCTTATAAACAAAACTGTTATAGTGAACAGGTACAACCTCTATACACATACATAAACCAGAGGCAATATGTGCTATCAAAACAACAACATTTGAGAGATTTCATGTTCCTTCTTCTATTTAAATACAACACATACAATTTCTCTGATAGGTGCTTGCTGCTTCTGCCAAACTAGTGGAATCATATGATTTCTTTCAGGAAACCTATTTTTACTTTTAGACACTAAGGGGCCGATTCCGATTTCGGCCGGAAGGGCACCGAACAATGGTCGGAGCCCTTCCGACCGAATCGGAACGTGCCGGCCGGATTCCTTTCCGACCGAGGCATTCCGATGGGCTCGGTCGGAAAGGAATCCGACTCGGATTTCCGGATGGCTTACGACGGGCTTGGAGAGCCCGACCGCCGTACGGAAATCCTTCAGTACTCCCCCGGCCGCCTTTTCACAACCGAGGGAGTACGATGGCAGTATTTCACTGCCTTTTCGTGCCGGTCTTTCCGGCACGAAAAGGCAGTCGGTAACTGTCTTTGGGGGCCCCGATGGGTGCGAGGCCACCGAATGGCGGCCTGGGGGCACCTATGGTGCCCCTCTGTTGATCCCTGCACCCGGTGGCAGGCACCTTGGGGTGCCGGCCACAGGGTGCAAGGATGAACTGCACCCCTGCTTTTCACAATGCAAGCATGCATTCCGCTCGGAATGCATGCTCCCATTGTGAAGTATACGAGTGCGACTGAACAGGGTTCGGTCGCATCGTACTTGCAGGGCCGTAACCGACGACAGCAGGTCTGTCGGTTACGGCTCCTGGACGATGTCGGACGGACCTGAGTCCGTCCGACATCGGAATCGGCCCCTAATGCCCCAATTCACAAAGATCCTCCGCACTCATGGAGGAGTCTTCAGTCATAGCAGGTTCTCCACACTTGTGGTGGGATCTCCGCACTGCAGTTTTCCATTGCGGAGATCCCACCACGAGTGTGGAGATCCCGCGATGACTGAAGAGCCTCCACCACAAGTGCAGACGCTCTTTGTGAATCGGGCCTAGATTGTTTAACTTTGTGGGAGCTCAGCCACAGTTCACATCAAGACAATAGCCTTAGTCACCCAGTTATCAATCCAGTTCCCTACGGTGATTCAAAGAAAGAAGGGTGATGTGGAGTCATGAAGACTAAGTTGGCAACAGACAAGTGATGAGAAGAGATCAGGATAGGATGGAGGGAGGAGGATAAAGCAAAGAGAGGCGAATAATGTAAAGAAGGAAGAGTGAAGCAGAGAGAGAATGGTGAGACAAAAAGCAGGGTAATATGGAGATCGAATAGTGAGATCGAATTGAGGGTGTGGTGTAGAAAGGGTGGTGAAATAGGAAATAGAGTGAGGTAAAGAGAATACAGTCACCTAGAAAGTAGTGTGAGGTGTAGTTAGAGTGTCGACCCGAAGAAATGGAAGCTTATTGAAGCATAAAATAGAACAAGACTGGCTAGTAGGTGGCAAAGGTAGGCCTGTGGCGATAGGAGTATAATGCAAAGAGGATTAGACGAAGAGAGGGAGACAATAAATAGGACGTTGAGCTACATACATACTAATGAAACGTAAGGAGAGGAAGTGAGAGGAATAAAGTACAGGAGAGAGAAACCTAAAAGACAGAGATGGATATTACGGAGGGGTTGAGGAATATTGTGGATAAGAGGGGGTCAACAAATAATGGAGAAATGAGAGAGAGAAGATTAATAAACAAAGAGTAAGCAGACGATCCAGGTTTTAACAGAAGTAAGTCTGATCTAAGTTGAAACATACTTATGTGAAAGTTGCAAGAACTCTGTTATGTGCAAGTTTGAACAATTTGCATATCACGTTTAGAAGGAAAACACTTGATAAACTTGAAATTGTGCAAGTAAAGTCAACAACTGCACCTAAAAAGTGGACTGTACACTTTCGTTCTATTGAAGGCATAGAGTGAGCATATAACATTCCAGAAACTGCACCAAATTCCAGTGTACAGTGAATGGTACAAAATCACTAATGTAATAATTGCCATTGTGCGCAGAGTGCCGTAGCTACCGTGGCCTTTTATATAAAGCGTGTACAGCAGTCAAGGTGGGCTTTGTTCTGTACAACGTATCCCAAGGAAAAACGATTTCAGTGTTCCATAAAAAATGAATGTCGGAATGATTGCACTGCACGCACGTAAGTTGTCATTGACATCAAGGCAACATTAAATATGAAGTGCATTTGTGAGGCACAATCAAAGAAACTATGACAACATTAGTGCTGGCTTCCAAAGCCTGGCATATAAAGTTTTAGATTTATGCTACATTTTCCATAGTTCTAGCATTGATTTTTTTACTTTTTACTGCCATGTTTTGGATGGCAATCATTGGATGATGTCATCAGTGATGTCATCAATGATGTAATTTAACATGTCATAAGTTATGTAATATGTGAGGACATAAGCAGTGCCTGATGGGGACGCAAGTTATAGTTAGTTCACTCAATTATAATTGGTGAATGTCAATGTTTTTTGTTTTTTAAACAATAGTTATCTTATTTCAACACCTAATTAAAAAGTTACTTTAATCTTTAATTTTTAAGTGAATTTCTGGGTTTCTCTCAACATAAGCTAAGATCTTATTACCCTACCTAAAAATAATGGTACTTTAACCTTTTTTTTGTTAAGTCAATTTTTGGGAGTTTTTTTATCATATTTACCCAACTCGTCCATTGTGCACTGCCTTCAGCCATGCCTAGCGGAGCTTTGGCTGCAGGGCCTGGCCTTCGGCCAGACCCTGCACCCAATCCTGCATGAGCACTGAGCCACCTGCTGCCCACGGCCTCTGGCCGTGCTTCGGGAGGATGTTGGACCTCAGAGCCTGGTCTTCCGCCAGGCCCAGTGCACAAATCTCCATGAGAAGCCAACTCCACATGGGCGCCCAACTCACCATAGACAGCAAACCCCCTCTCTTGGGCATGGCCTTTGGCCATGTGCAGTGGGGGATTGGCCAAAGGAAATGGACCATGGCAGACCATGGCCAAAAACGCTCCACAGGTGCCCAGCCCCTTGTGTGACCTTTTGCACAGTAGTGTGGTAGCATGGGGTGAAGCTGGAGTGGCAGCTGACAAGGGAGAACTGCAGTACTTCACAGGATTTTTTTTAAATTTGACATCTGGGGTCCCCCTAGGTCTATAAGTGCCAGGGGCTCACAGTGTCCTTACCAAGCCCCCTTATACAGTTTTTTCAAAACATTTTTCAGGACATGGGGTCCAAGTCCCTGAGTCCTGTATTGGTGGCCTCTACATGGGACCTACATTTTCTTCTGAGTTGTGGTTGTGTGCAGTCAGGAGTTGGCCCAGGGGTGCACCTAAAGTCCTGTGAATGACCAAACCACCTTGGCTTACTAATCTCAGTCCGCAGATGCCCTTTCTGTTGGAGGCAACCAAATTTAGTTTTTTAGTTTTATAACATTTTCTTCGAGTACTGCAGTACACCCACTTTACCCGCCGCTCAAGCTTCACCCATCCAATCTTTCTCTGAGGAGTACCATGGTACCTCATGGTAAGGTCATGCTGGGTCCTACAGAAGTACCATGGCATGAAATTATATTTTCATTTTGGCTTTTGGGTGAGCCCCTCTGGGTCTCACCCAACAAGTGCCAGGGGATCACAGTGTCTCTTCCCTGCCCCTTAATCTCAGTGCGATTTTGCAAAAGAATAATTGCTGAGTCCAAAAGTTCTGCTCAGAAGCCTGTGGCAACACTATCAAATGTTGGGGTGTCAAACACTATGGCTGCTTGGTCTTGATTCCACCTCATGCACTTTCATTCACCACAAGACATTCTCTACCCCTTTATCACATTCTTGCAGACACTTTTTCATCCCTGCTTTTCTCTTTGTCACAGTTTTATCTCTTTCTCTTTTCTCGTGTCTTTTTCTTTCTGTTCCTTTTGTGATTTCTATTTCTTAATCAGGGTCAAGGTCTGATAAAGAAAAATAAGTGCCGGTTCCAAAGTAAGACATGGGGACTAAGTCTATGAGCCCTGGAAGGGCAACACTTTTTCTGAGTTGCAGCAAGCCAATCAGACCAGTTCCCAAACTGCAGCACCTAAAAGGCTGACAGGAGAAAAGGCTCCCTTAGCTAATCAGAGGGCCCTATGTTTTAATTTTCTGGTACCACAGGACTCCTGCAGGACCAACCATCCAGCTATACCTAACTTTTTAACCCCTTCAGGCACACCCTGATCACCTCTTTAAATGTACATTTCTCAGAAACACATTTACATCAAATCAAGTTAAGTACTAACTTTTTGGCAAGTTTTATATATATATATATGTACTGGAAGTCCTCAGAGGGAGCCCATTCAGTTACAGGGCTTTTCCTAACAACAAGTGAAGTCCCAAAAAGTTGGCTGAGGGTCCCAACACCGCCACAGATAGCTGGCAGGATTGTGCCTTTTTTTGTCCTCTTCTCAGGCAATCAGTGTTGCCTCCTCTCTCCCCAACAGGGGGGGTGACACGTTGCAGGTTAATGCGTATCCAAGAATTGCAGACTCTACATGTTGCTTCTGAACGAAAGGGCGGTCGTAAGCCAGCGCCTGCTTGCTGGCGAAACATGAGCACCAGGACTCTCTCCCAGGTAGGAAAAGAGATACGACACAGCTCCGGGGATAGAAAGGCTTTATTTGCTGTTTCCTGCACAAGTAGGTGAAGTCAAAGAAACACTTTTGGCAGACGCGTTTCAGCCTTCAACTGGCTTCATCAGTGCCGGTTTCAATGGCTTCTTGTTCTCCCAGGGGGGGCCAACCACTGAGTTATAGATGTTATAGCCACTCCCAGTCAGGTGGTCTCTCGCCCCTCCTCTGCCTTCATGATGTTCAAGTGACTTGCGCTCGTCCAGCCAGGCAGGTGCATGCTGGTACTGGAAGTCCTCAGAGGGAGCCCATTCAGTGACAGGGCTTTTCCTAACAACAAGTGAAGTCCCAAAAAGTTGGCTGAGGGTCCCAACACCGCCACAGATACCTGGCAGGATTGTGCCTTTTCTTGTCCCCTTCTCAGGCAATCAGTGTTGCCTCCTCTCTCCCCAACAGGGGGGGTGACGCGTTGCAGGTTAATGCGTATCCAAGAATTGCAGACTCTACACGTTGCTCCTGAACGAGAGGGCGGTCGTAAGCCAGCGCCTGCTTGCTGGCGAAACATGAGCACCAGGACTCTCTCCCAGGTAGGAAAAGAGATACGACACAGCTCCGGGGATAGAAAGGCTTTATTTGCTGTTTCCTGCACAAGTAGGTGAAGTCAAAGAAACGCTTTTGGCAGACGCGTTTCAGCCTTCAACTGGCTTCATCAGTGCCGGTTTCAATGGCTTCTTGTTCTCCCAGGGGGGCCAACCGCTGAGTTATAGGTGTTATAGCCACTCCCAGTCAGGTGGTCTCTCGCCCCTCCTCCGACTTCATGATGTTCAAGTGACTTGCGCTCGTCCAGCCAGGCAGGTGCATGCTGGTACTGGAAGTCCTCAGAGGGAGCCCATTCAGTGACAGGGCTTTTCCTAACAACAAGTGAAGTCCCAAAAAGTTGGCTGAGGGTCCCAACACCGCCACAGATACCTGGCAGGATTGTGCCTTTTCTTGTCCCCTTCTCAGGCAATCAGTGTTGCCTCCTCTCTCCCCAACAGGGGGGGCGACGCGTTGCAGGTTAATGCGTATCCAAGAATTGCAGACTCTACGCATTGCTCCTCAACGAGAGGGCGGTCGTAAGCCAGCGCCTGCTTGCTGGCGAGAAGAGCACCAGGACTCTCTCCCAGGTAGGAAAAGAGATACGACACAGCTCCGGGGATAGAAAGGCTTTATTTGCTGTTTCCTGCACAAGTAGGTGAAGTCAGAGAAACGCTTTTGGCAGACGCGTTTCAGCCTTCAACTGGCTTCATCAGTGCCGGTTTCAATGGCTTCTTGTTCTCCCAGGGGGGCCAACCGCTGAGTTATAGATGTTATAGCCACTCCCAGTCAGGTGGTCTCTCGCCCCTCCTCCGCCTTCATGATGTTCAAGTGACTTGCGCTCGTCCAGCCAGGCAGGTGCATGCTGGTACTGGAAGTCCTCAGAGGGAGCCCATTCAGTGACAGGGCTTTTCCTAACAACAAGTGAAGTCCCAAAAAGTTGGCAGAGGGTCCCAACACCGCCACAGATACCTGGCACGATTGTGCCTTTTCTTAATCTCAGTGCGATTTTGCAAAAGAATAATTGCTGAGTCCAAAAGTTCTGCTCAGAAGCTTGTGGCAACACTATCAAATGTTGGGGTGTCAAACACTAAGGCTGCTTGGTCTTGATTCCACCTCATGCACTTTCATTCACCACAAGACATTCTCTACCCCTTTATCGCATTCTTGCAGACACTTTTTCATCCCTGCTTTTCTCTTTGTCACATTTTTATCTCTTTCTCTTTTCTCGTTTCTTTCTCTTTCTGTTCCTTTTGTGATTTCTATTTCTTGCTCAGGGTCAAGGTCTGATAAAGAAAAATAAGTGCCGGTTCCAAAGTAAGACATGGGGACTAAGTCTATGAGCCCTGGAAGGGCAACACTTTTTTCTGAGTTGCAGCAAGCCAATCAGACCAGTTCCCAACCTGCAGCACCTAAAAGGCTGACAGGAGAAAAGGCTCCCTTAGCTAATCAGAGGGCCCTATGTTTTAATTTTCTGGTACCACAGGACTCCTGCAGGACTAACCATCCAGCTATACCTAACTTTTTAACCCCTTCAGGCACACCCTGATCACCTCTTTAAATGTACATTTCTCAGAAACAGATTTACATCAAATCAAGTTAAGTACTAACTTTTTGGCAAGTTTTATATATATATATATATATATATTCACTGAAAAAGCCATAGGTTTCAGGGACATTATAGTTAGAAATTAGCATTTAAAAAACCTTAGAAATTCACTGAAAAAACCACAGGTTTCATGGATGTTATAGTTAGTTGGACATTTCACTCGTACAAAGCCAGAGAAATTCGGCCATTATAGTTAGTTGAGCTAACTATAACTCGCGCCCCTGCAATGCACTGCTGATGACGTCACATATTACATCACTCATGACATGGTCAGTGACATCACTGATGACATCACTCATGACATCATCCAGTGACTGTGTGTTTCTGTAAAGTTTAAATATGTTTTATATATATATATATATATATATATATATATATGCCAAGGTGTATTGAAGAATGAGTGGGTGTATGAGTGTCTGAATGGATGATTTAGTAGGTGTGTGACTGACTGTATAAGTGAGTGATTAAACGTGTCTTACTGAATGCATGGGTTAGTGACTAAAGTGTGTGAATGTCTCTATCAGTCTGTCAGTTGGTGTGTAAGCAGCTGCATGGGTCGGTGAGTACCTACATGAGTGTCTATATGGGTTATTGATTGGTTGTCTGAGTATCTGTATGGGTGCCTGAGTGTCTGTGTGGGTGGGGGTGTGTGACTCTGTGCATAGATGTGTGAGTGGGTGATTCACTGGGTGTATGGGTTCAAGAGTACATCTGTGAAGAGCTGTATGGGTGGGTGTGTGTATGGGTGTGTTGGTGAGTGAATGGATGTATCAGTGGTACATGTGTGAGTAACTTCATATGTGTTAAATGCAGTATATGTGAGTGTTGGACTATATAAATGACTATATGTGAGAGTGAGTGATTGTGAGAGTGGCTGTATGTATGAGTGTGTGCTTGTGTCAGTGATTGTATAAGAGAGTATGTATGTGTTAGTATCTGTATGAATAAGTGAGGTTGTGTGTGTATAACTGATTAGGTGAGTAAATGGGAGTGTGATTGATTCTTTGCATGACTGACTATGTGTCTGAGTAACTCTATGGGTGAGTGGCGGTGTGTGCGTGTCTGAATAGGTGTATGAGTTCATATGATACTGGCTGTATTGATGAGTGACTGCATGTATGAGTGACTGTATGGGTGAGTGAATAAATGTGTGTGTAGACCTACGAATCAGTCAGTGGGTATGTACAAACTGGTATTGGTGGGTCTATGTTTTCGAGATGGTAGTCTGTATTTTAGAGGGGGTGTATCAAAGGTTATATTAGGGTGTGAGGAGGTGCATCAGATGATCACGTAGATGATGTCATCAGTGATGTCATCAGTGATGTCATTTGAGATGTCATCAGTGATGTCACTGACCATGTCATGAGTGATGTAATATGTGACGTCATTAGGCCTGGGCGGTGAACTTTGCTCCGTTCGCTGAGTTTGCGGAGTTTTCCGCACTCCACGGAGCTCGCGGAGTGCAGAAAACTCCGCTTCGCGATGTGCAGCGGAGTTTTTTCCCTGCTCGCGATCGCGAATGGTAGAATTTCTACCCGAGCTGCAGGAATACCAGCACAAACTGCAGTTCGCACTGCACTCCGCTACTCGCGGAACTTTGCGGAGTTGTTTTTGTAACTCCGCGGAGTTCCGCGTAGCAAAACTCCGCGAACTACGCCCAGGGTTAGACGTCATCAGCAGTGCATTGAGGGGGCGTGAGTTATAGTTAGCTCAACTAACTATAACGGCAGAATTTCTCTGGTTTTGTACGAGGGAAATGTCCAACTAACTATAACGTCCCTGAAACCTGTGTTTTCTTTTTTTCAGTGCATTTCTAAGTTTTTTTAAAATGCTAATTTCTAACTATAACGTCCCTGAAACCTATGGTTTTTTCAGTGAATTTCAAAGGTTTTTTAAAAGCTAGTTTCTAAATATGTCTACATAGGTAGGACATGTGCAGAAAGAGGGAGAAAGGCGCAGAAAGAAGTGAGAGAAGTGCAGAAAGAGGCAACAGAAGTCCAGGAAGAGGAAGAAAGGTGCAGAAAGAAGCAAGAGATGTGCAGAAAGAACCAACAGAGGTGCAGAAAGAGGCCTACTTTGACTGTACCTTACAACAGACTCATACAAAGTAGCCTAATCACTAATCCATCTCCCAAGATGTCTTAAACCTCACTTTTCTCTTCAAAGTTCAATATTCATCGACTACTCAGAATGTTAGGCCTACCAAATATAAAACAGCAATCCTAAGCATATCACTGTTGTAAGTCTGACCAAGTTTGTGAAGGGATGCATACCTGTGTCTCTGCTTTTACCTAGTGACACGTTACATAAAAATAAACATACAAATACTTGAATACCTGTCTTTCAAACAGCATACTCTGTAAATTTGTGTACAAAAAGGTAGAAGCAACAGAAGTGCAGAAAGAAGCAACAGATGTGCAGAAAGAGGCAAGAGGGGTGCAGAAAAAAGAAAGAGAGATGCAGAAAAAAGCAAGAGAAGTGCACAAAGAAGCAACGGAGGTACAGAAAGAGGCAAGAGGGGTACAGAAAGAGGCAAGAAAAGTGCACAAAGAAGCAAAAGAGGTGCAGAAAGAGGCAAGAGAACTGCAGAAAAAGGCAAGAGAGGTGCAGAAAGAGGCAGGCGAGGTGCACAAAGAGGCAAAAGGGGTACAGAAAGAGGCAAGAGGGGTACAGAAGGAAGCAAGCGAAGTGCAGAAAGAAGCAACGGAGGTGCCGAAAGAGGCAAGTGAGGTGCAGAAACAGTCAAGAAAGGTGCAGAAAGAGGGAACAGGGGTACAGAAAGAGGTAAGAGGGATACAGAAATTTGTAAGAGAGGTGCAGAAAGAACCAAGAGCAGTGCAGAAAGAAGCAAGAGAGGTAGAGAAATAGGGAATAGGGGTGCAGAAAGAGGCATGAGGGATGCAGAAATTTGCAAAAAAGGTGCGGAAAGAGGCAAGAGCAGTGCAGAAAGAACCAACAGAGGTGCAAAAAGAGGCAAGAGGGGTGCAGAAAGAGGTAGGAGAGGTGCACAAAGAGGCAAGAGGGGTACAGAAAGAGGCAGGAGTGGTACAGAAAGAAGGAAGAGACGTGCAGAAAGAAGCAACAGAGGTGCTGAAAGAGGCGCGAATGGTGCAGAAATAGGCAAGAGAAGTGCAGAAAGAAGCAACAGAGGTACAGAAAGAGGCAAGAGAGGTGCAAAAACAGGCAGTAAAGGTGCAGAAAGAGGGAACAGGGGTGCAGAAAGAGGCAAGAGAGGTGCAGAAAGAGGGAAGAGGGGTGTAGAAAGAGGCAAGAGGGGTGCAGAAAGAAGCAAGTGAGGTGCAGAAAGAAGCAAGAGAAATGCAGAAAGAAGCAAGAGAGGTGCAGAAAAAGGGAAGACGAGTGCAGAAAGAGACAACAGGGGTGCAGAAAGAGACAACATGGATGCAGAAAGAAGCAGCAGAGGTGCAGAAAGAGGCAAGAGGGGTGCAGAAAGAGGATAGAGAAGTGCAGAAAGAAGCAATAGAGGTGCAGAAACAGGCAAGAGGGGTGCAGAATCAGGCAAAAGGGGTGCAGAAAGAGGGAACAGGTGTGCAGAGAGGCAAGAGAGGTAAGAAGGGAAGAAGGGTACAGAAAGAGGCAAGAGGGATGTAGAAATTTGCAACAGAGGTACAGAAAGAAGCAAGAGCAGTGCAGAAAGAACCAACAGAGGTGCAGAAAGAGGCAAGAGGGGTACAGAAACAGGCAAGAAAGGTGCAGAAAGAAGCAAAAGAGGTGCAGAAAGAGGCAAGAGAACTGCAGAAAATGGCAAGAGAGGTGCAGGAAGAGGCAGGAGAGGTGCACAAAGAGGCAAAATGGGTACAGAAAGAGGCAAGAGGGGCACAGAAAGAGGCAAGAAAAGTGCAGAAAGAAGCAACAGAGGTGCTGAAAGAGGCAAGAGGGGTGCAGAAAGAGGCAAGAGAAGTGCATAAAGAAACAACAGAGGTGCCGAAAGAGGCAAGAGAGGTGCAGAAACAGGCAAGAAAGGTACAGAAAGAGGTAACAGGGGTGCAGAAAGAGGTAAGAGGGATACAGAAATTGGCAACAGAGGTGCAGAAAGAAGCAAGAGAAGTGCAGATAGAAGCAAAGAGGTGGAGAAATAGGGATGAGGGGTGCAGACAGAGGCATGAGGGATGCAGAAATTTGCAAAAGAGGTACAGAAAGAAGCAAGAACAGTGCAGAAAGAACCAACAGAGGTGCAAAAAGAGGTAAGAGGGCTGCAGAAAGAGGTAGGATAGGTGCACAAAGAGGCAAGAGGGGTACAGAAAGAGGCAGGAGGGGTGCAGAAAGAAGGAAGAGAAGTGCAGAAAGAAGCAACAGGTATACAGAAAGAGGCAAGAGAGATGAAGAAACAGGCAGGAAAGGTGCAGAACGAGGGAACAGGGGTGCAGAAAGAGGCAAGAGAGGTGTAGAAAGAGGAAAAAGGGGTGCAGAAAGAGGCAAGAGGGGTGCAGAAAAAAGCAAGTGAGGTGCAGAAAGAGGCAACAGAGGTGCAGAAAGACGCAAGAGAGGTGCAGAGACAAGCAAGAGAACTGCAGAAAGAGGCAAGAGAAGTACAGAAAGAGGCAGGTGAGGTGCAGAAAGAGGCAAGAGAGGTGCAGAAAATAGCAAGAGAACTGCAGAAAGAGGCAAGAGGGATGCAAAAATGGGAAGAAGGGTGCAGAAAGAAGCAAGAGAGGTGCAGAAAGAAGCAAGAGAAGTGCAGAAAGAAGCAAGAGAGGTGCAGAAAGAGGCAAAAGAAGTGCAGTAAGAAGCAACAGAGGTGCAGAAGGAGGCAAGAGAACTGCAGAAAGAGGCAAGAAAGTTGCAGAAACAGGCAAAAGAGGTGCAGAAAGAGGGAACACAGGTGCAGACAGAGGCAAGAGAGGTGCAGAAAGTGGGAAGAGGGGTACAGAAAGAGGCAAGAGAGTTGCAAAAAGAGGGAAGAAGGGTGCAGAAAGAGGCAAGAGGGGTGCAGAAAGAAGCAACAGAGGTGCAGAAAGAAGCAAGAGAAGTGCAGAAAGAAGCAACAGAGGTGCAGAAAGAGGCAAGAGAGGTGCAGAAAGAGGCAACAGAAGTGCAGAAAGAAGCAACAGAGGTGCAGAAAGAGGCAAGAGGGGTGCAGAAAGAGGGAAGAAAGGTGCAGAGAGAGGCAGGAGAGCTGCACAAAGAGGGAAGAAGGTTGCAGAAAGAGGGAAGAGGGGTGCAGAAAGAAGCAACAGAAGTGCAGAAAGAAGCAAGAGAAGTGCAGAAAGAAGCAACAGAGGTGCGGAAAGAGGCAAGAGGGGTGCAGAAAAGGCAACAGAAGTGCAGAAAGAAGCAACAGAGGTGCAGAAAGAGGCAAGAGAAGTGCAGAAAGAGGCAAGAGAGGTGCAGAAACAGGCAGGAGAGGTGCACAAAGAGGGAAGATGGGTGCAGAAAGAGGCAAGAGGGGTGCAGAAAGAAACAACAGAGGTGCAGAAAGAAGCAAGAGAAGTGCAAAACAAAGCAACAGAGGTGCAGAAAGAGGCAAGAGGGGTGCAGAAAGAGGCAACAGAAGTGCAGAAAGAAGCAACAGAGGTGCAGAAAGAGGCAAGAGAAGTGCAGAAAGAGGCAAGAGAGGTGCAGAAAGAGGCAAGAGAGGTGCAGAAACAGGCAGGAGAGGTGCAGAAAGAGGGAACAGGGGTACAGAAAGAGGCAAAAATGGTGCAGAAAGAGGGTGCAGAAAGAGGCAAGAGGGGTACAGAAAGAAGCAAGTGAGATGCAGCAAGAGGCAACAGAGGTGCAGAAAGAGGCAAGAGAGGTGCAGAAGGTGGAAGAGATGAGCAGAAAGAGGCAAAAGAAGTGCAGAAAAAGAAAGAAAGGTGCAGAAAGAAACAACAGAAATGCAGAAAGAGGCAAGAGGCAAGAGAGGCGCAGAAAGAAGCAAGAGTGGTTTGCACACCATTAATACCAATTTAATACCCACTTTTAGCAATAAGTAACATGTGACCATTCTAGGTTTGCAAAGGGCCTTCCACCATGCTGTAACACTTGTCGCTACATTTTTGGTAACGGTTGAGCCGTTTGAGCTAGAAACAAGGTTGTTTTGGTTCAAATCTGCAGATTATGCAGCATATGATGGATTATGTGGCAAATGCGGAAAATGTATAGCTGTGCAAAAGTCGGTGCAGCCAAACAGTCGCATAATTCCAGTGGCCCTGCTCATACCTCTGACTAGGTCCAGAAGTGTTCCTCAGTGGTTCCTTCTTTTGTTTGTCTCATTGAGTTTATAGTTTAGCTTCAATGGAAATGAGGAAGACTAAACCTGAGGTTACCACTTCACAACACAGACTACCATACCACACGATTACTCTCCATAACACATAATCCCACTCTACATAATTCCTATACACTAAATACCACATACTTTCTATCCACATAATTTCACTGCACAACATACCACATAATTCCCCTACACACAACCTATATTCACTCCACTCCAAGAAACAGGAATAAAACACTTTTACATTTACAACGCCAATAGCTCTAACTCTCGCAAATGCGAAACCTATTACATTGTAAATGCTTCTTTAACTAGTAGTCGCGTTTGCAGAGAGGTGGAGAAAGGGGGCTTGGCCTCCGACCACTGCTCAGGAATTCCGCTGCGTAGGACTTACAGGAGGTACCAGGAGGGCTTCTTGGCCCCCAAAGTCCCTCAGGAAAGAAGAGAACTTCATCCCCCAACCCGTAGTGTGCCAGGAGGCGCGTTTGCAGAGTGGTGTAGAAAGGGGGGCAGAGCCTCCGAAGACCTCTAAGCAATCCCACTGTGTGGGACTTACTCGAGGTAACAGGAGGGGTAGTTGGCCCCCAAGGAAAACCTTGGGTGCCAACTACCCCTCCTATTACTCCAGTAAGTCCCACACAGCAGCATTGCTAAGTTCTCATAGAAGGCCACGCCCCCTTTGCCCACCAGTCTGCAAACGCATTCCCTGGTGCGCTCTTCGATGGGGATTAAAGTCCCCTTTGCTGCTGGGGGTGGTTAGGGGCCAACTAGCCTACCTGTTACCTCCAGTAAGCCCCACACAGTGGGACTGCTGAGAGGTGGACACAGGCCATGCTCCCTTTGTCCACCACTCTGCAAATGCGCCTCCTGGCGTGCTCTTGGTTGGGGGATGAAGTCCCCTTGCCTCCTGAGGGTCCCTGGGGGCCAATTAGCCCTCCTGTTATCTCCAGTAAGCCCCACACAGTTGGATTGCTGAGAGTGGTCCGAGGCCACGCCCCCTTTTTACACCACTCTGCAAACGTGCCGCCTGGCGCACTGCTGCTCGGGGGATGAAGCCCACTTTAGTCCTGAGGTCCTCAGGACACATAAGGACCTCATTGCCCCACCAGCAGTGCGCCAAGAGGCGCGTTTGCAGAGTGGTGTAAAAAGGGGCGTGGCCTCGGACCACCTCTCAGCAATCCCACTGTGTGTGGCATACTGGAGGTACCTAGTGGGCTAGTTGGCCCCAAGGACCCTTAGGATTCAAGGGGACTTAATCCCCCAATCGAAAACGCGCCAGGAGGCGCGTTTGCATAGTGGTGCAGGGAGGGGGCGGGGCCTCCGGCGAGATGCCAACTTCTGCTTTTTCTTTTTTATTAGAAGGGGGGCTGTGAGGCTCCCCTTCTCTTAATATTTTGTGGGCCCTGGGGACCCCATCCCCAGGGCCTGAGCCATTTAAAAAAAAAAATTTAAAACGGGAAGGCCCACACAGTGGGGCTTTTTCGGCCCCTGGGACCCCATCCCCCGGGCCTGTGCCTCATTTTTTAATTTTATTTTATTATGGGAGGGGGGCCGCGTGGCCCCCCTTTCCTGGGCCACTTTTGACCCCGGAGACCCCATCCCCCGGGGCCTGGCCTCATTTATTTTTTTGACGGGAGGGTGGGGGTGGCCGCCTGGCCCCCCCTTCCCTGGGCCGCTTTTGGCCTCAGGAACACCATCCCCTGAGGCCTGCCCTGCTTTTAAAAAAATCACTTTTGGAGGGGGGCTGCGTGGCCCCCCTCATGTGGCCAATTTTGGCCCCAAGGACCCCATCCCCGCGGCCCAGCCTTATTTAAAAAAAAAAAAATACATATATTTAAAACAGGAAGGGGGTCGCATGGTCCCCATTTCCTGGGCTACTATTGGCCCCGGGGACCCTATCCCCCAGGGCCTGGCCTTACGTTGAGGACTGTGGGGGGAGCCCCAATGCCCCCGTAGTCCCAGCCGGCTCCCCGCCTCCTGCGGGAGCCGGCCTTGCTTTTGGACAAGGGGAGCTGCTAACATGCAGCTCCCCTTGTCCAAAAGCAATTCTGCTTTGCTTCATGGAAGCGAGAGCAGGTTTCCTGCTCTCGCTTCCATGAAGCAAAGCAGAGTTTGCAATGACAGGGCAGAAGTAGTGCTCCCACCCTGTAATTGTAAACTGCAATGTCCCGGGGTGGACACCCCGGGACATTGCTGGAGCCAGCCCTGGGGGGTGGCGTTCCCCGGGGAAGTGTGGGGGGGCTCGAGCCCCCCCACACTTACTATTTGTTATAGCCCCGGGGAGGTGGCAGTCCCTGGGTCTTGGGGGGGCCCACGAGGCCCCCCACACAGAATTAAGTGAAGCCCCGGGGAGGTGGCGGTCCCGGGGGCTTGGGGAGCTCTGAATTCCCCGGGGAGGTGGTGGTCCCGGGGGCAGCGGGGGGGCAGGAGCCCCCCACGGATTTTATTAAAAGCCCCGGGGAGGTGGCGGTCCCCAGGGCCCCTCACACATAATTAATTAAGCACCGGGGAGGTGCCGGTCCCCGGGTCAGCACAGGGGGGCAGGAGCCCCCCAACACATTTAATTAAAAACCCCGGGGAGGTGGCGGTCCCCGGGGCTGCAGGGGGGGCCACATGCCCCCATGCATAATTAATTATGCCCCGGGGATGTGGCGGTCACCGGGGCTGCATATTGCATATTGCCCCCGGGACCTGGCCCACCCAAGGGCTCATTAAAATGAAGCGCGGGAGACAGCGCTTCGTTTTTTTTTATTTTCTCGGCAGGATTCGCGCACCCAGCGCGAATCCTGCCCTTTTTAAAAAAAATGCTTTTTGAGGCTCTGAGGGTCCCTGTGGGACCCCCTGAGCAGGCCTAGGGGTTCAGGGTGTTTCTACCCTGCCCCCTTTTGTTGTTTTTTATCCTTTTTACACCATTTTTCTAGTAACTCGGTTTTACTGTGTCACAAGATGGCTGCCAACACATTTTGGTTTGGTGATCCAACAATTGATCGATACGATATAGTTCACATAAATTTGAGAACTATAATAAGACTATTTGTTTTGTTGATAACTTGCCTTGCAATATTGCAAATGTTCGGTTCTTTGAATATGTGGGCATATATCAATAGAAAACATATTTCCAGCAAAGAACCGGGAAATACAAACCTTTTCCCGTTTCAAGATGGCACCCACATTAACGCTATAATGGACGCTCTTCTCGGACGTTTTCTGTGTTTACACGGCCAGGTGTTTTCTATCAGTGAACGCGGGTTTAAAAATGCGCGCCGCCACAAACTTTGTTTTCGTGGCTGTTATATTGTTGACCGAACATGCTGCCGGTTATCAAGCCGTTGTTATGGTGAGTTCAAATGTAACGAGTCTTGTAGCAACGGGTTAAAATGTAGCCTGTAACCGGACAAAAATTGTTTTTAATAGACTTTCCATACGATCATTCTCGAGTAACATTGTTTTAAGCGACTCTCTGGCTTAAATCTTTCACGAGCGATTCGTTTAGTCCTATGTTTCGAACTTATTGTCTCATGTCAATGCCACACTGCACGTACAAACTTGTCTATATACTACATGTATATTACTGTTCTTTATGAACAACGAAGCTTCATGTCGAATAGCTACTTATCTTGGGTTTTGCTTGAATCCTCATTGAATCCATACTCGTGCAGGCTTTCATGTTAACGCGCAGAAAACACATAACATCTGAGAAAATCTCCTTTTTTTTAAAAATGAACATGTTAATCAATCCCTCTCTGTTTTTAGTCATGTCAAACAGTCAATGCCCACTTAGTGTAACACCTTGTTCAATATCTTTTCATAAACGTCTGGCTCATGAGATATTCTTTTCGCATTTATTTTGGGTACAATCTTAATTTGAATTGGTACATTGCTTATTCATGACATTGTTTCTGGGCCTTTGTTGTAAATATCGACCCATGTATTTCTGATGGTCTGCACTGTTGGATATGAAACGCGCAATGTTGTTTGTGGTAATACTTGGAGATGGCACTGGAACGCTGGTCATTAACAAAACGTCACGAAATCTTAAAAGATTAGCTTTACTTAAGTGGGCACTCTATCACTGTTTATGTTGTCGGGCACAAAAATATCCTAGTGATATCTTAATTTCTACTGTTGCCATACAATGTCTAGTAATTGCGTCTTGAATACGACTTCTTTCATGGTTTTTAAATAGCCAATAATCTGACTTGATTGTTGCTGTTGCTATTTCTGCAGAACAATAACCCTGTATGATATACAGAATAGTGACAGAGTTAGGACACGATTGAAATTCAATGACCGTAGAGAATCTGTAAATTCTGCTTAAATCTTCTTCTCTATAATGTATTGCAATAGGTAGTTTTGTTAAAATGTTTTAAATATGAGATTGGACATTTTGGATATATACTAAACAGACTATACATACACTTGTTTGAATAAAAGAATAGGAATAAATATTCCTGTCAGGTTGCTTAGATATGTGTTCTTAGGACACAAGGATAGAAATAGACATATTTTTTATGTTGCATACGTTTGTGATTTTAGGACACGAGTGATGTAAAAAAACTCTTCCGATCCTGGCGACCATGAGACTGTATTGCAATTACCGAAAGCGTCATGTGTATTTAAATGAGGTATGCCATTATTAACAACCGTATGGTTCCCACTGATAAGAAGGATTTTAGTATTATAACTGGCCACTTTTTTATCATAAACTGAATTGAGGCATGGTATCATTAATAACTATGCTGTTTCAATTAATGGACAGAATTTTAAAGACCATAATTAGGTTTTTTGTATCATGAATTGAATATGCTTTATCAATAAGTTAGTCTCCATCATGTTAGTAATGTAAATAGGCCAAGCATTATGCATTATGCAATAATAGATTGGACCAGTTCTTGTAACAAATGCAATGGTGACTGTTAATGTAAATTAACAATGGCGTCTTCTCATGAACTGTATATAAAAAAGAGGAAGAGAAAAAAAGAAAAAAAAGTTTTTTTATATATTTGCAACTTGTTTTTAAAATATATGTTTGTATGTGTTTTCCCATAGCCCTGAAGAAGTCTCAGTGTGAGACAAAACGCGTCGGCTATGATCCTTTGAGATTTTAATGAGAACTTAATAACGACCAGCCTTGCACAAAAAAAGACAAACGATTGGACTTTGGATTTCTCTTCATGTGCTCACTGCCTTGAACATTGCTATATGATTGCATTGTAAAGTGCTGAACCTTTGCGAATTAATGTGTTTATTGGAATTTATTCCTTGGTGAGGAGTATAGAGGGAAGTGCTCTTTGGTTCTTTGCACTAATACGTTTTACCAAAAATACTATATCTGTCAGGTGCGGATTTCGACAGCCCCTACCCTCAGTTTGTCTAAATACATTTTGGTTTGGAGTGTTGGCAGCCAATCAGAGTCAAGCTCATGATCGGGAGGGTTCGCGAGTCCTCCTCGGCCCTCAGATATCAATATTTTTTATTTTTTAATTTCTCAGGAACTACTGAATGGATTTACACCATTTAAAAAAAGCCCGCTTTCTGAACCAAGAGCTACCCTTTTGTCAAATTTGGTGTAATTCCGTTATGCAGTTCGGGCTGTAGCTTTGTCTAAAGTTTCCTACGGAAATTAACATGGAGAAAACACGTTTTGGGACCGCCCTTTTTTCTCGGCCCCTGCTTGACGAATCACCCAGAAACTTTCAAGACAGGAGCTGACCGGAGCGCCCCATTAGTTTTGAAAATGTTGCGAAGATTCGTCAAACGGCGCCAAAGATATTGGCAAATCAAAAAACGCTTTTCCTATGGAAACTAGGTCCTAACTATAACTACCTACTGGCGACCGCCAGTAGGTAATATATAGATATATATATATTGTTAGACCTGGCATCCTTGGCGTGGTTTCCCCTGACTATTTGCCTCTACCTCCTGTAGTTTTGACACTGTGCTGGATTTCGTTTTTGCTGGTTTAGATGCTTTGGGCACTTTGCCACTACTGATCAGTGCCAAAGTGCAAGTGCTCCCCGTATAAATTGTTATTGTGATTGGCTATCCATGATTGGTATATTTGTTTTACCAGTAGGTCCCTAGTAAAGTGCACTGAGTGTGCCAGGGCTGGTAATTCAAATGCTACTAGTGGGCTTGCAGCACTGATTGTGCCACCCACATGAGTAGCCCAAAGTGATGTCTCAGGCCTGCCACTGCAGTGCCTGTGCGCAGTTTGTTAACTGCCATGTTGACCTGGCCAGTGTACCCACTTGCCAGGCCTGACCCTTCCCTTTTCTTACACATTGGACACCCCTATGGTAGGCCCAAGGTACCCCCCTGGGCAGGGTGCAGTGTATGTGAAAGGTAGGACATGTACTAGTGTGGGTAACATGTCCTGATAGTGAAATACTGCCAAAATCGTTTTTCACTATTGAAAGGCTATCTTGCCCATAGGACAGAATGGGGAATGCTGTGTAACATGTTTACCTGCATATCTTCCCATAGGAGCAAGGTAGAAAATTGGAGTCTGGTATCCCTGAACTCAGAATTTAATAACACATCTTTTAGGAAGGATGATTTTTAAATTCTGTGTTTGAAAATAGCACTTTTAGAAAGTGGCTATTTTCTTGTTCAACCTTTCTGTGTACCTCTGCCTGTTTGTGGATTGACTGTCTAGTTTGAGAGTGACAGGGGCTGGGGTGGCTACAGGAGTCTGGGTGAGTCAGCACTAGGCTGAATAGACCTATCTGCATTTGGAGTGGTGGGAGGAGAAGCAGCTGGGCCTGAATAGGGCTGTGCCTGCCTTCCACAATGCTGGCTCCACCTCCTGCGGTGTGTCTGATGGCAATGGCCCACACTCACAAAGGAAGAAGATGTGCACTGGCAGAGTGCACCCAGAACTGGTTTGGACTGGGTCCAGGACCCCTCACACATAGAGAACAAAGACTTTTGGGGTATAAAAATGAGAGCTGAAACCCCTGAAAGTTAGACTACTTTGTGATCAAGAGGAATCCTTGCCAACAAAGATCAGCTGAAGAGACTGAGGAGAAGTACTGCCCTAGTGTGTCTGGGGTTGGCCTGCAGTTTACTGTTTCTACTGAGGAGAGGACCAAGGGACTTTGCTGTGTGCTGTGTCCCCCTGCTTGAAGAAGGACTTTGCTGTGTGCTGTGTCCATCTGAAGAAAAGTCTCCAAGGGCCTGAGAAGAGCTGACCTCCTGTTTTTGAAGTCCCAGGCACAAAAGGACTTCACCCCCAGCTCCCCTGAACTTCCTTGCTGGGAGTTCTGACCTGCCAGGAGGTGCCTGTAACTGTGTGTGAGGCCCTGGAGGTTAATACTGCTGTTGGGAGCTGAAAGAAACTAAGAAAAGCAAGAAAATCTGTTTCCGATGGTGTCGACGCCGCCGCGGTGACGCCGCGACCTGCATCGAGGCCCAGGGAGCCGCTCGTGAAGTGACCACACCGCGCCCGGCCTGTTTCGCAGCTCTCAAGCCCGACGCCGACGCCGGCCATGACCGACGCCAGCGCTCGCAACGACTCCGTGTCTTCGCCAAGCGCCGGCATCCTGTTATCGCGGTGCCGATAACCGCTGAGGGTGACTCGAGAAACTCGCCGACGTCGCATCATCACCGGAGACTACATCGTTCTTCTTCGACGCTGTGCATCGTCACCGACTTCATTTTTCAAGGTACTGTTGTTGGGGGTCTGTGTGACTCCGCGCCCGACGCCGCGATCCTCGCGGGCGGCGCCGTACTTTGGATTTTGTGTTGTCCTGACGTCGTGATAGCCCCAGTTGGTGCTATTTGATTTCTACAAGCTTATTTTTGCAACAACCTTTTTAAAGACATTTTACTGAGTATCTGTATGTTGGATTTTTGTCGTTTTGGTCTTGTTTAGTTTATATAAAGATATTTTATTTTTCTAAACTGGTGTGGTGCCCATTTGTGGTGTTTTCACTGTGTTACTGTGAGTGTTGGTACAAATACTTAACACATTGCCTTTGGGATAAGCCTGTCTGCTCGTGCCAAGCTACCAAGGGGGTAAGCAGGGGTTATCTAAAGTGTGTATCCCCCTTACCCTGACTAGAAGCAAGGGTCCCTATTTGGGCAAAGGTGCCTACCTCTGCCAACTAGAGACCCCCAGTTCTAACATTGGTGGTCAGCGGTGAGGATTTGAACTTGTATTTGTACTTGACCCACAGTAATTGGTGTACATCACTAGATTAGTGCAGACCACTACGCAACCACATACTGTGTTTTATTTTTGGTTCTATTTTTGATCTGATCCTTGAGTCATCCACGTACCATGTCTCTAAATGGTAAAGCAGCAAGTGAGAAGGCAGAATTGGAGTTTCACATTGAGGATTTGTATTCCTACAAGGTAGATCAACTCAAACAATTTTGCAAGGATTTGGGATGTTCCACAAGGAGTAGCGCTAAGAAGAATGAGCTACAGAAGGCCTTAAAAGCCTGGTGGGAGGCCAAAGGAGCTGAAGAGGGAAATGATACAAACATGGATGTGGATGAGCAAGGGGATGGGTTTGGGCCACAGGATTTGCCTGTGCCAAGAGCAGCCTCCAGGGCTGGCAGCATCCATTCCACAGGGAGTCTCTCCCGGGAAGAGCGGGAAGAGCGGGACGAGAACCAGAGGATCAGAGAGCATGAGTTAGAAGTTTTGAAACTACAGAACCAAAAGGCAATGGAAGAAAAGAGGGCAGAGGAGAGCAAGAACACCCTCGCCCTGGAAGAAAAGAAATTGATTTTGGCTCATGAGTTGAGCATGAGTGAACTGGACATTAAGGCCAAACAACTGGAGTCCAGTTCAAATGGTGGCAGCGCACAGCCAGTGCAAGGGGGTAAGGTGTACATACCCAAGGATTTAGTGCAGAATTTCCAAAAAGGAGAGGATATTTATGCATGGTTTGAGTGATATGAGCTTGCTTTAATGATGAATGAGGTGCCTGAGAAGAACTGGGGGGGGGCCTATGGAAACACTTTGAGGCTTCTGGGAGGGCTGTTTTACCACCTTTAGAAAAGGAGGGTACCCTGACCTACGCCAAAATGAAGGAGGCCTTATGCCTCAAGTATGGGCTCACCCCTGAACAGTACAGAGTGGGGTTCAGGAACTTCAAGAAGCATGATTCAGACACTTGGGTTGAATGTGTGAGGGTGTACACGCATGCACTGGAAGGTTGGATAAAGGGCAGCAAAGTTACTGATTATGAGGGGTTGTACCATCTAATTAGTTGGGAT
Organism: Calotriton arnoldi; assembly: GCA_963921515.1. NCBI lineage: Eukaryota > Metazoa > Chordata > Amphibia > Caudata > Salamandridae > Calotriton > Calotriton arnoldi. Next base: position 57,882 of record CAWUFW010004881.1, read on the forward strand.
CACTTGAGCAGTTTATGTGTTCCAGAGCTGCGCCAGCATCTTTTGGACAGTAAGTTAACTGATCCCAGTGAGCTTGCTAAGGAGGCGGACCGCTGGACCAGCACCAAGGTCCACAAGGGCATTGTGGGTACCACAGCCAAAGGTGGGCAGGGTCCCCAGCAGAAGAGTGGGGGGGACAAAGGTAGCCAAAGGGAGTTCTCTAAAGGGCCCCAAAACAGTTCAGAGGGAAAGGAGTCCCAGCCCCCCCAGCCGAAGACGTCGCAGCCCCCTAAGGGCGGGAGTTCCATGCAGGGTCCCCCCAGGTGTTACTCTGGGTGAGAAAGGCCACATTTCCCCTAAGTGCCCCAAGAAATCCCAAGCACCCACTGGTGCTCAGTCACCGGGTTTAGTGAGTGTAGCCTTGGGGGAGGAATTCGTTTCCAGTGAAGGGGAGGAGCAAGCAGTTATGACCCTTGTTTCTTTAGGAGACAGAGAGATGGTCCAAGAGACCTACCTGCCTGAGAACACTAAAAAATACAGGCAGTGGGTGACCATCAATGGGAGGAGGGTGGAGGCTCTGAGAGACACAGGAGCCAGTGTGACATCTGTTAGGTGTCAGTGGGTGTCTGAGGAGCAGGTCATTCCCAATGCACTTCACCCTGTAGTTGCAGCAGACAACTCTGTGCGCCTCTGCAAAGTGGCGCTAGTTCCCTTTGAGTGTGGGGGGTCTCAGGAAATGACCTGGAGAGTTCCCCCTGGAGGGAGGTGGAACGCCAGCTCATTTGGAGATGTTGGGTCTGCCTTAGTGGGTTTGTGTGACCACTCAGTCAATGGCAGCCAGTAGGGGTAATCACGAGGACCTGGAGCCTGAAACAGTGGCCCAGGGGCCTGCCAGAAAGAGGAAGGGCAGGGGGTGTGGGAAACCAGCCCCCGCAATTCCCACGGTCCAGGAGGAGGCAGAACCTGAGGGGGATGCCCTGGAACCTACAGGGGAACAGGTAGCCAAACTGGGAGACCTGCCTGAGCTGACCCATTGGCAGCAGGAAGGAGGTCCCTCCAGGGAAGAGTTCTGCAAGGCGCAGAGGGAATGCCCTTCTCTCATTGGTATGCGGCAACAGGCTGCAGACCAGGCAGCAGGTGGCAAGTCCAAAAATCATCTCATTTACTGGGAAGATGGATTACTCTATAGTGAGCCTAAGGCCGCTGAGCCCGGTGCAGCCCGTGTAATGGTGGTACCCGAGAGCTTCAAGGCCTTTCTACTGGGTCTGGCTCATGACGTGCCTCTCGCAGGACATTTGGGGCATGACAAGACCTACCAGAGTCTTGTCACCCACTTTTACTGGCCCCAAATGAGGACGCACGTCAGTACACATTGTAGGACTTGCCAGACTTGCCAGGCAAGTGGCAAGAGTGGAGGGAAGTGTAAGGCTCCCCTCCAACCCTTTCCTGTGGTGAGCACCCCTTTCGAGCGGGTGGGCATCGACATTGTGGGGCCACTGGAACCCAAGACAGCCTTAGGCAACAAGTTTATCTTGGTGGACCATGCCACCAGGTACCCGGAAGCTGTTCCTCTCCGGACAATCACAGCCCCCGTGGTGGGCCGTGCATTGATGGGGATCTTTTCCCATGTGGGGTTCCCCAGAGAGGTGGTCTCCGACCGGGGTACCAACTTCATCTCGAAGTACATGAAGTCTTTGTGGGAGGAGTGTGGGGTAACTTACAAGTTCACCACTCCTTACCATCCTCAAGGGAATGGGTTGGTTGAGAGATTCAACCGAACCCTGATAGGCATGATAATGGGCCTCACGGAGCCCATGAGATGGAAGCGGGACGTCTTTCTGCCATGCCTGTTGTTTGCTTACAGGGAGGTACCTCAGAAGTCCTTAGGGTTCAGTCCCTTTGAACTCCTGTACGGTCACCCTGTGAGAGGACCTCTGAGTCTGGTGAAGGAGGGTTGGGAGAAGTCCACTGGTAAGACCCCCCAGGATGTGTTCAGCTATGTGCTGGCCTTCCGCAACCAGACTCAACGCTTCAGGAAGCTTGCTCAGGCGAACCTGGAAGCTAGCCAGGAACAAATGAAAAGATGGTACGACCGGAATGCCACTCTGGTCGAATTTCAACCTGGGCAGAAGGTGTGGGTGATGGCACCAGTGGAGCCTTGTGCGCTCCAAGACAAGTGGACTGGGCCATATGAGGTAGTGGAGCGCAAGAGCGATGTAACCTATCTGGTTGACTTGCAGTCTCCCACGAACCCTTTGAGGGTCCTATATGTGAACCGCCTCAAGTCACACTTTGAGAGGTCTGATGTGACAATGCTCCTTGCTACAGATGATGGGATGGAGGAGGAAAGTGACCCTCTTCCTGACCTCCAGTCAGCAGAGGAGCAGGATGGGTCCGTGGATGGGGTGAACCTCTCGCCTACTCTGACCCCAGAACAGCAGAGGGACTGTCGCCATGTGTTGGGTCAGTTTGCCTCCCTGTTCTCCCTGACGCCAGGAGTCACCGATTGGTGTGTCCATGATGTGGACACTGGGGACAGCCTACCTGTGAAACAGAAATGTTACAGGGTAGCTGACAAGGTCAGGGCCAGCATCAAGGAAGAAGTTTCCAAGATGTTGGCACTAGGGGTAATTGAGCCCTCCAGCAGCCCATGGGCTAGCCCAGTGGTCTTAGTACCAAAAGCTGCTGGAGAGGTGTGGTGCAGGTGTGGTGCAGCGGCCAGGGCAGCTGACTTCGGAGCACAGGGTTCACGGTTCGATCCCCGGCTCCGGCGGCAGCTCAGCTCAGCACCATGTGACTCTGGGCAATAGCTCACTTAATTTCCACTACGGCCCCCAGCGCCTTGAGACCCGTAAGGGTGAGTAGCTGCGCTATATAAAAACGGACTTTCACCCGGTGCCACTCCAGAACTCCGGTTTTGTGTGGACTACCGTGGGCTCAATGCGGTCACCAAGACTGATGCACACCACATCCCCAGAGCTGATGAGCTTGTGGATCGGTTGGGCGCTGCCCAGTACCTCAGTACTTTTGATTTAACATCTGGGTACTGGCAGATTGCCTTAACTGAGGGGGCCAAAGAGAGGTCAGCGTTTTCAACACCAGAGGGGCACTTCCAGTTCCGTGTCATGCCCTTTGGGTTGAAAAACGCCCCTGCCACCTTCCAGAGATTGGTCAACCAGGTACTGTCCGGGCTGGAGGAGTTCAGCGCCGCCTACCTGGATGACATTGCTGTGTTCAGCTCCAGTTGGGAAGAACATTTGCAACACCTCTGGGAAGTGTTGAAGGCCAGTAAGTGCCAGATAGGGCAGGGATCTGTGGTGTACTTGGGACACCAGGTAGGGAGCGGCCAGGTGGCGCCCCTGCAAGCAAAGATTGATGCCATTCTGGCTTGGGAACCACCCAAGACCCAGACAGAGGTGAGAGCCTTCTTAGGTCTCACCGGGTATTACAGACGGTTTGTCAAGGGGTATGGCACCATTGTTGCCCCCTTGACAGAGCTGACTTCAAGGAAGCAGCCCAGGAAGGTGATCTGGACCGATGCCTGCCAGACAGCGTTTGATGCCCTGAAAGCTGCCATGTGCACGGTGCCCATGCTCAAGGCCCCTGATTTCTCCAAAGAGTTTGTGGTGCAGACAGATGCTTCAGAGCATGGTGTGGGAGCAGTACTCTCACAACTCAATGACGAGGGCTTGGACCAACCCGTAGCTTTCATTAGTAGGAGGCTACTTCCCAGGGAACAGAGGTGGAGTGCAATTGAAAGGGAAGCTTTTGCTGTGGTCTGGGCGCTGAAGAAGCTAAGGCCCTACTTGTTTGGGACTCACTTCTGGGTTCAGACAGACCACAGGCCCCGCAGATGGTTAATGCAGATGAGGGGTGAAAACCCAAAACTGTTGAGGTGGTCCATCTCCCTACAGGGAATGGACTTTACGGTGGAACACCGCCCTGGTACAGAACACGCCAATGCTGATGGTCTGTCCAGGTTTTTCCGCCTTAGCGATGAGAACTCCCCAGGGGATGGGTAGTTCTCCCCACTTTTCAGCTGGAGGGGACATGTGTTAGACCTGGCATCCTTGGCGTGGTTTCCCCTGAGTTTTTGCCTCTACCTCCTGTAGTTTTGACACTGTGCTGGATTTCGTTTTTGCTGGTTTAGATGCTTTGGGCACTTTGCCACTACTGATCAGTGCCAAAGTGCAAGTGCTCCCCATATAAATTGTTATTGTGATTGGCTATCCATGATTGGTATATTTGTTTTACCAGTAGGTCCCTAGTAAAGTGCACTGAGTGTGCCAGGGCTGGTAATTCAAATGCTACTAGTGGGCTTGCAGCACTGATTGTGCCACCCACATGAGTAGCCCAAAGTGATGTCTCAGGCCTGCCACTGCTGTGCCTGTGCACAGTTTGTTAACTGCCATGTTGACCTGGCCAGTGTACCCACTTGCCAGGCCTGACCCTTCCCTTTTCTTACACATTGGACACCCCTATGGTAGGCCCAAGGTACCCCCCTGGGCAGGGTGCAGTTTATGTGAAAGGTAGGACATGTACTAGTGTGGGTAACATGTCCTGATAGTGAAATACTGCCAAATTCGTTTTTCACTATTGAGAGGCTATCTTGCCCATAGGACAGAATGGGGAATGCTGTGTAACATGTTTACCTGCTTATCTTCCCATAGGAGCAAGGTAGAAAATTGGAGTCTGGTATCCCTGAACTCAGAATTTAATAACACATCTTTTAGGAAGGATGGTTTTTAAATTCTGTGTTTGAAAATAGCACTTTTAGAAAGTGGCTATTTTCTTGTTCAACCTTTCTGTGTACCTCTGCCTGTTTGTGGATTGACTGTCTGGTTTGAGAGTGACAGGGGCTGGGGTGGCTCCAGGAGTCTGGGTGAGTCAGCACTAGGCTGCATAGACCCAGCTGCATTTGGAGTGGTGGGAGGAGTAGCACCTGGGCCTAAATAGGGTTGTGCCTGCCTTCCACAATGCTGGCTCCACCTCCTGTGGTGTGTCTGATGGCCCTGGCCCACACTCACAAAGGAAGAAGATGTGCACTGGCAGAGTGCACCGAGAACTGGTTTGGACTGGGTCCAGGACCCCTCACACATAGAGAACAAAGACTTTTGGGGTATAAAAATGAGAGCTGAAACCCCTGAAAGTTAGACTACTTCGTGATCAAGAGGAATCCCTGCCAACGAAGATCAGCTGAAGAGACTGAGGAGAAGTACTGCCCTAGTGTGTCTGGGATTGGCCTGCAGTTTGCTGTTTCTACTGAGGAGAGGACCAAGGGACTTTGCTGTGTGCTGTGTCCCCCTGCTTGAAGAAGGACTTTGCTGTGTGCTGTGTCCATCTGAAGAAAAGTCTCCAAGGGCCTGAGAAGAGCTGGCCTCCTGTTTTTGAAGTCCCAGGCACAAAAGGACTTCACCCCCAGCTCCCTTGAACTTCCTTGCTGGGAGTTCTGACCTGCCAGGAGGTGCCTGTAACTGTGTGTGAGGCCCTGGAGGTTAATACTGCTGTTGGGAGCTGAAAGAAACTAAGAAAAGCAAGAAAATCTGTTTCCGATGGTGTCGACACCACCGCGGTGACGCCGCGACCTGCATCGAGGCCCGGGGAGCCGCTTGTGAAGTGACGACGCCGCGCCCGGCCTGTTCCGCAGCTCCGACACCCGTCACCGCCGCCGGCCGGGATCGGCCGTGACCGACGCCAGCGCTCGCATCGACTCCGTGTCTTTGCCAAGCGCCGGCATCCTGTTATCGCGGCGCCGATAACCGCCGAGGGTGACTCGAGAAACTCGCCGACGTCGCATCATCACCGGAGACAACATCGTTCTTCTTCGACGCCGTGCATCGTCACCGACTTCATTTTTCAAGGTACTGTTGTTGGGGGTCTGTGTGACTCCGCGCCCGACGCCGCGACCCTCGCAGGCGGCGCCGTACTTTAGATTTTGTGTTGTCCTGACGTCGTGATAGCCCCAGTTGGTGCTCTTTGATTTCTACAAGCTTATTTTTGCAACAACCTACAATTGACCATGCACGCCTCGGGGCCCATTGGAGGGTCTTAAAATATGATTCCACGAACGCTTTTTCACATGGGGGACTACATATCCCAGAATACCTAAAGGGGAGGGCTCATCTGAGCAGCCTATCAGAAGGCGATTGATTGAATAAAGGAGTGGTCAAATCAAACGCTGTGTAAAGAGTGAAATCAAGCCTTTGAAGAAGGAATTTATTTCGAAACGCGTCGGCTGCCCGAGACGTGATTGTTGGTATGCAGATGTACACTGTGGCTCGAGTGCATCCCGAACCTGTGGGTAACTGAGCAATCATTCATACGCGGTGACCCAGCCGTAAGGGGACTGCACCACCGCATGGATGGCAGCGGGCCTGGGGGCTGGAAATCATGTCCAGTTCTTAATGGAGCCACATCACCTACAATTGACCATGCACGCCTCGGGGCCCATTGGAGGGTCTTAAAATATGATTCCACGAACGCTTTTTCACATGGGGGTCTACATATCCCAGAATACCTAAAGGGGAGGGCTCATCTGAGCAGCCTATCATAAGGCGATTGATTGAATAAAGGAGTGGTCAAATCAAACGCTGTGTAAAGAGTGGAATCAAGCCTTTGAAGAAGGAATTTATTTCGAAACACGTCGGCTACCCGAGACGTGATTGTTTGTATGCGGATGTACACTGTGGCTCGAGTGCGTCCCAAACCTGTGGGTAACTGAGCAATCATATATATATATATATATATATATATATATATATATATATATATATAATCCAACAAATGCCACAAACTGCCGAACTCTTTCCGACGGGTGCCTCCGGCGTGCACGTAGCCTGCATGAATTTACATCCTCACCAAGATTCCTCCACCAGAAAAAACGGAGCACTCTCACATTTGAAGATGGCGCTGCTAGAAATCAAAAGAACTACATTGAAATCGTAGTCCTCTTTTGACTGAAATATGGGAGGAGCATTGTAAACTACATAGCCACCGGCACAGAATGGACTTTCACTGAAAGCATTTGATAAAGACTGTGTGTCGAAACGCGTCATGCTTGTGAAAGAAATGGTTTTTTAAATAATGAAGCACGAAGCTGATTAAATGCATTTCCATACCCGTGAGAGTGCTCCATTTTTCCTGGTGGAGGAATCTTGGTGAGGATATATATATATATATAAAATACAAAGGTTAAAATAACGTTATAGCCAGGTAAATTTGTCAGTGACAACATTAATGTTTTGAACAAAAAACAAAAATTACCTCAGAAATTCACCAGTTATAGTTAGTAGAGCTAACTATAACTTGCTCCCCACCATGCACTGCTTATGACCTCACATATGACATCACTCTTGACATGTTCTATGACATCATTTATGACGTCACTATTGCAATTTCAAAAGACATAATTGATGACATCACTGATGACATCATCCAAACTTCTGTTCTACACATTGCTCTATAAGCGGGTTTACCCTTAGAGCTATGAAAGTAAGTGCAAAATAGACTAGAAAAATATGAGGCATCATTACTGCTATCACACATACAACCCCCATAGGTAAAACAAGCTTGTGTTATGTGCGACATTGACCCTATACCATACACTTTATGGCTAGCCGAGTTCATGTTGAATATGAACCACAAATGAAAGTGAAAAATATCCTGCACACAGTTTTCAATAATCTGTATACAACTGTTCAGGGTAAACTAAGTTCCCAGATACTGAAGCCCTGTTGCATAAGTAATGCCCTACTATGGACAATCGTTACCTATATAAAACCCCTGACAGTCAATGAACCTACATTGAGAAAAAAGTGCATATAAGTAGAAAAGTGAGTACTGCTGACAATGTTTACTCTATGGAGAGTTTACTCTGCATATGTTTGTGTGCAAACAGTGGAACTCTGATGAAAAATACACCACATACACCACATATAAGTAGAAAAGTGAGTACTGTTGACAATGTTTACGGAAAGGAGACTTTACTCTGTACAAGTTTGTTTGCAGATAGTGGAACTCTGATGAAAAATACGCCACAGAGGTTTAAGGAGTATCTACTATGAACAGTGAACACTCCATGCAAAGCTTCATGACTATTCACTTAAAATAAGCAAGGTCTGAAGGTGCTAAAGACCATACTACCTGCAGCGTTCATACTGTGTTGAAAACTTTACTGATAGCCCATCTTGTGAAGGAAAACAAGCACATGTACACATGTTAGTACCTGGTGCACACAGTCTTTTACGTTAAGTAGAAATTGTCATGCTGAGACGATTCTGTCTAATAACTCAAGGCTGCTTACAATACTTAGTATGTAGTACGTACAATCTTTGCCCTGCTGGAAACATTTTCTGCAGTACCAAAAAACTTGAGTGGAACATAATGAACACAAGTCAATTGTCACCTGCACACAGAGTTACAATTTGACACAAAGATTTATAACATGTTCAATACCTCTACACACCAATGGTGCATTAGGAGCACATATGTTTTGTAAACACTTAAACCGATTAGCTAGACACAGGCTGTACAAAGGGGTCGATTAGGATGGCGGTCGGAAAAGCATTCGGACCGCCATAGTAGCGGAAATTAACCGTCCGCATGTACATCGGCAAAGTCGGCGGTCAGATTAGGATGCACTGCCAGAAAAATACGACCGCGGCGGACGGATTCCACAAAACTCCGCCGGGAACGTCCGGAAAAGCTGAAAATCCGTCTGCGGCGGTCAGATTTGCAGCGGAAAGACCAAAAACTGCTGTTCAACCAGCGGAATGACCACAAGTGAAATTACGATCCGATGGCAGTGCCAGCGGAACGATCAGTTGTTTCCGACTGCCGCGATCGCAACAAATGATGAAAGGGAGAGCCGGCGGAAGGACGATTGCATTCCGACCGCCGCGGTCGCGCGTAAAGAGTAATGGCGGTCGAAAGCAACCACACAACAAGGCTACCAAGTGTGGCTGTATATCTGGCTCAAAGTATGATAAATATAGAGAGAGACACCTTACTACACAAAGGGACTAGAGTACAATTTCATAGATTAAAAATATGCTATCCCTTGGTGTATGTTTTAGAACAAATAGTATCATAGAAATACAAGCCTGTAATTTCACTCTATACCTGAAAATATCTGTAATACAACTCCAAATATATCACAAGTAATATTTTTATTTTAAAACATTAGTATCCAATTTACAGATCTTTAAAAATCTCACAAATCATGTGACACAATCTTTTCATTAAAAAACACAATATACCTAAAATACAATAAAAGTAAAAACATCATACAATATACATTTTCATAGAAAAGATAAAAGAGAGAAGAAAGGAAAAAGACTTTGACAGTACAGTTTGTCATAAATGTTGCATATCGATTGGGACAATTAATCACTAGGCCTCGATGCACTTAATTTGACCACATCTACAGAGCCAAATGTTCCCCTGGATTATGCAGTGAATTTTGCGTCGACGCGTTTCGATGGTTTCTGTTAATAATCCATCTTTTTCAAGACCAAAGTGTATTTTAATCTCTCTGTGCCCTTCTTTTTGTGGCCACTGGAAATATCCTATGATGGAAACAAATATGTAAGTCATCATAGATAGCTGTATTAGATCTCATCCTCATCATCCTATTATACAGAAACATTTACATCCTAGTTTCTAACTGTTTTAAACATTATTATCATAATACTTGCTTGTAAACTACATTTTACAATTTACTTAGTCTCATTTCCTAACTTCAATACATAAACATGGCACCCAACATGACTACTTATAATGTACCTATCACACTTTAAGATCATACTTTGCAATAGATATTGTTCTATTGTATTTATCATATTACTGCCTGACTTGTATAGCAAGCCTCTCAAAAAACGTCCAACATCGACTAAATCTTTACCCTAAATCTTATAGTTACAACCCTATTGTGTATTATAATTAAGGTCATCTCACCTAATGAATAGAACTAACGGGCTATTGACTGTTCTTTAACTCAACTCTTTGGAACACCAAGGCTTTAGCTCTTCTTTGTGCTGTACTGTATTTCTAAAACTCAAAGCACCTAAAGAAAAGGAGTTACAAATCACTCATCTTATCATAACTTATTTCTGTAATGTTTTTGTTAATTTTCGAGGCATATCCTACCTCTCTTTCTGATTAATGCTTTCAACTGGCTCTCGCGAACTCCTTAATAAATATGCCCGTTCAGATTTAACATCGCCTATTTGCGGAGTCTCTTGGCTCCTTACCGCTTCATGATTCTAAAAGGAACAGAAAAATCATTTACTAAACTCATTCTTTTATAAATTAAACTAATCTACGGATGCTTCTAAAAAGGCATCCTACCTTTACTTAAAATTCGGCATGGAGACTTCAATAAATACGCTCCCAGTCCGTTTTCATACAAAGGCTATAGGACCACGCGCTGCAAGGTTCCTCACGGTTGTAGTCAAGATAAACTAATGGAGGAAGGGTAAACATATATATAACTTGTTACCCACAGACCTTTGTTCAATAACAGTTTATGATGCCCTTCTACCTATATTTATTCTAATTCCTCACGAGTATCTCACCTTCAATTTAGAATATTGATGTGGCCTCGTACGTCCCTCCTTTCGTTCGTTGTTTCGAAGGAATCAGGGGAAACACGCCAAATTTAAATCAATGTACGCGTTTTGTGATTGGATGAAGAGTTAAATAATATGTTTCAACTGTCTTCAAATGCCCACTACATATTATACGTCTTGTGCTGGCACTACCATTTGAGACCCGGAAGTGCTAGTATATTTAAACACCCTCCGACATTCAAAGTTTCATAATACCAAGCTTGGTTTGGAAATGGCGCTACCATTTGCAACCCGGATGTAATAACAAACTTAAACAAACTCCGGCTGAAAGTGATGTATTATATGTAACAAAGCTTGTTTAAAATTTAAACTATTCGCTACGATATTGTAGCGCTCCCGTTTTGATAGCAGGTTGGCATAATCTTCTTGACCTAATTCTAGTATTGTGCATCATGTGATGACGCTGTGATCATTCCACCAGCACTAACATTGTTGTGATTAGTCAAACCTCCAACATTGATTCTTCTATTTTCAGATGCTATTATTTGTTTACTAAAGCTATTATTTAGTTTTAGTTTTGAATTATTTGACTAACCTGTGCGATATACACATTACAGCGCCCTAATACTCCTACAATTTCCTACACTCCTCAAATCCTAAACTTATACATAGATATCCAGCGAAAATATTATTGCTACGTAACTAAATCACCTATAGCTTTTATTTATTAAAGTCTCTATTAGTTACCTACACTTATTATTATAGTTATATTTATCCCGATTGTGTGTTACGTCACCATTACCCCAAGTAATGCACTGGTATTTCAACATAGATGATATTGTATCACTAAATCACCTATGACTTGTATTTATAAGAGTCTCAACATCTTTCACACATATTCCTTTTAGTTGTCATTCTACCGGAAATATGTGGCATGACAAATCCCCTTCAATCTACTCGATTCAGTTTGCGGATTAAATCCCGAGTAAGATAGAGACTTAAACCTAATTTCTTTTCAATACAAAACTTTATTTACTGACATATCTTAAATAAGATGCAATTGAACTCAGCAGCTTACAATATCATACACTAGTTGCTCACTATTTGAAAGAATCTTGAGCAATCAATCTAATAGTATTCGCAACCACAGACTTGAGGCTAAAAACAGAAACACTGTTCTTTACTCTGCCACAATTCTCATCCAGTCCTCTCTCGAATTAAGACCTCTCACAATAGTATCCAGATAACTTATGAACCATTGTTCCCGTTTTTTCCTCAGGGAGTCTAAATTTCCTCCTCTCCTACTAATGGTGATTTTTTCTAAGATAAACCACTTAATTTGATTACAGTTGTGGTTTAACTTCACAAAGTGATCTGTTAATGGAGCGTTTTCCTTTCTTGTCCTGACTGCTGACTTATGCTCCAGAAGGCGTATGCGCAACTCTCTGCTAGTTTCGCCTACATACCCTAATCCACAGGGACAGACAAGTAGATATATTATGTTTCTACTCCGGCAGTTGTTAAGGGTTTTTGCTACCAATGTTTTATCATTAAATGCCACACTTTTGGCTTCTATACAATTGGAACATACCGAACACGTTCCACATTTATAGTTGCCTAACGCTTTTTGTTTGTCTAATGTGGTTTGGATGTTAGTTTCGGTTTTGTAAGTTCTAACCAAACAATTGCGAATTGTCTTATTGCGCCTAAAGGAGAACAAGGGTTTTTCTAATTGTGTTTCAGCTTCACAGTTCAAAATCTTCCAATTTCTATTCACTATGGGCCATATTAGTAACAAACTGCGATAAATATCGCAGAGCGCGCTTAGCGCGAAACTTTTTATCGCTGGCTATCGCTGGAATATTTCGCCACGCTAACGCTGTATTAGCAACAATTAGCGCTATGGCGAATAAAATTCCAGCGATAGTGGGAGAAATGGGCCAACATCGCTACAAAACCAGCGATGTTGCATGGGGAACGGCAGAAACCTTGCTGATACGACCACAGGGTCGTATCAGCATAATCCACCCCCCATGTAAAGTATGCATAAGTCAGGAAATTAGCAGGTGTAAAAAAAGCAGCGATGACCCCGGTTAGCGCGATTTTTTACATCGCTAACTGGGTCCGGGCCCTCAGCGCCTGGACACCCCTTTGGGGGTATGGGTGCGCTTTACAAGTACAAATTTCATTTCATTTCATTTCATTGCTAATAGGCGATAGACCTGTTAGCGGCTGTTTTCGTGGTCTTTGGGTTGGGAACGCCTACTTTGCATGTCATTAGCGATAAATATCGCTGACATGCAAAGCGGCACCCAAACCAATCGCTATCGCCTTAAAGCTGTCGCTAACACCTGTTAGCGACAGCTTGCTGATAGGGCGATAGAAATATCGCCGATTTAGCGGCAAAAAGTGCCGCTAAAGCGGCGATAGGGCCCTTGATAATATGCCCCTATATTTTTTATTTTATTGCTCATGTTGGAAAATTGACTCACAAATACAATCCTTTCTAATTCTCTTGTTTTTTTCTCTCTAGCGGTGTCTAATAAATGGTCACGATCATAATATCGTGCTCTCTTGAAGGAATGTTTAATAAGTTTCCTAGGGTATCCCCTAGCTTTCAATTTTTGCTCCATAATTTCTGAATGGTGATAGAAGTCTTTGAGAGTTGTACAATTACGGCGTAATCTTAAAAATTCCCGAAAGGAATATTATCTTTTTGTGATTTAGGGTGATTGCTCCCATATTGCAATAATGTGTTTTTATCTGTGGGTTTTGTAAACAACTCCACATGTAACTCATCCTCTACATTCTTTATTTTAATATCTAAAAAATCCACACTAATATTGCTAAAATGGGCCGTAAATCTCAAATTCTCATCACCCAAATTTTAGCCATTCTAAAAACTTATGTAGGTCACTGCTGGCACCGTTCCATATAAAAATAATGTCATCTATGTAACGGTGCCAGCATGTAACATTTTCATAAAATGGTGCCATCTCATTGTAAATATGTTTTTGTTCAAAATGAGCAACATAGAGGCAGGCCAGACTGGGGGCACATGTGGCCCCATGCTGGTCCCCTTTATTTGTTTATAAAGTTAATCTTTAAAGAGGAAAACATTATTCTTGAGGACCATTCTCACACAAGCCATGATAAAATCTTTATTCCCCCCGCTGAGATTTTCACCATCCAGAATCGAGGAAACCACCCTAATGGTGTCATCTTGGGGGATATTAGTATACAGGGCTTCAATATCCAGGGTGACCGAAATCTGGGTCACCCTGTTGAAGCCCTGCCCCTCAAAAATGGAAATAGTATGGGCTGTGTCCTTTAGATAGGACCTCTGCTTTTGCACCAATGGGCGCAAGAAAAAATCTACATACTTGCTAAGTGGCTCCTATTGTGACCCTAAGCTACTAACAATTGGTCGCATTGGTGGATTCAGCACATTTTTATGAATCTTCGGTAGCCCGTAGATGGCTGGAATGACTGGATGCATATTCAATAAAAATGTATACTCATTGTCACAAATTAACCCCTCTTCTTTTCCTTTCTTTAAAATCTGAGTTACCTCTTTTTTAAGTTCATCAATTGCAGAAAAACTAATCGGTCTATAATGATCTTCTACATTGAGAAGTTGCCTCATTCTCCTATCATAATCAGCGGTGTCTAATACTACTACTCCCCCACCTTTATCGGCTGGCTTCACAGTAATATGTTCACATTCTTGAAGAGATTTTAGTGATATTAGTGTGGATTTTTTAGATATTAAAATAAAGAATGTAGAGGATGAGTTACATGTGGAGTTGTTTACAAAACCCACAGATAAAAACACATTATTGCAATATGGGAGCAATCACCCTAAATCACAAAAAGATAATATTCCTTTCGGGGAATTTTTAAGATTACACCGTAATTGTACAACTCTCAAAGACTTCTATCACCATTCAGAAATTATGGAGCAAAAATTGAAAGCTAGGGGATACCCTAGGAAACTTATTAAACATTCCTTCAAGAGAGCCCGATATTATAATCGTGACCATTTATTAAACACCGCTAGAGAGAAAAAAACAAGAGAATTAGAAAGGATTGTATTTGTGAGTCAATTTTCCAACATGAGCAATAAAATTAAAAATATAGTGAATAGAAATTGGAAGATTTTGAACTGTGAAGCTGAAAAACAATTAGAAAAACCCTTGTTCTCTTTTAGGCGCAATAAGACAATTCGCAATTGTTTGGTTAGAACTTACAAAACCGAAACTAACATCCAAACCACATTAGACAAACAAAAAGTTTTAGGCAACTATAAATGTGGAACGTGTTCGGTATGTTCCCATTGTATAGAAGTCAAAAGTATGGCATTTAATGATAAAACATTGGTAGCAAAAACCCTTAACAACTGCCGGAGTAGAAACATAATATATCTACTTGTCTGTCCCGGTGGATTAGGGTATGTAGGTGAAACTAGCAGAGAGTTGCGCATACGCCTTCTGGAGCATAAGTCAGCAGTCAGGACAAGAAAGGAAAACGCTCCATTAACAGATCACTTTGTGAAGTTAAACCACAATTGTAATCAAATTAAGTGGTTTATCTTAGAAAAAATCACCATTAGTCGGAGAGGAGGAAATTTAGACTCCCTGAGGAAAAAACGGGAACAATGGTTCATAAGTTATCTGGATACTATTGTGAGAGGTCTTAATTCGAGAGAGGACTGGATGAGAATTGTGGCAGAGTAAAGAACAGTGTTTCTGTTTTTAGCCTCAAGTCTGTGGTTGCGAATACTATTAGATTGATTGCTCAAGATTCTTTCAAATAGTGAGCAACTAGTGTATGATATTGTAAGCTTCCGAGTTCAATTGCATCTTATTTAAGATATGTCAGTAAATAAAGTTTTGTATTGAAAAGAAATTAGGTTTAAGTCTCTATCTTACTCAGGATTTAATCCACAAACTGAATCGAGTAGATTGAAGGGGATTTGTCATGCCACATATTTCCGGTAGAATGACAACTAAAAGGAATATGTGTGAAAGATGTTGAGACTCTTATAAATACAAGTCATAGGTGATTTAGTGATACAATATCATCTATGTTGAAATACCAGTGCATTACTTGGGGTAATGGTGACGTAACACACAATCGGGATAAATATAACTATAATAATAAGTGTAGGTAACTAATAGAGACTTTAATAAATAAAAGCTATAGGTGATTTAGTTACGTAGCAATAATATTTTCGCTGGCTATCTATGTATAAGTTTAGGATTGGAGGAGTGTAGGAAATTGTAGGAGTATTAGGGCGCTGTAATGTGTATATCGCACAGGTTAGTCAAATAATTCAAAACTAAAACTAAATAATAGCTTTAGTAAACAAATAATAGCATCTGAAAATAGAAGAATCAATGTTGGAGGTTTGACTAATCACAACAATGTTAGTGCTGGTGGAATGATCACAGCGTCATCACATGACGCACAATACTAGAATTAGGTCAAGAAGATTATGCCAACCTGCTATCAAAACGGGAGCGCTACAATATCGTAAGCGAATAGTTTAAATTTTAAACAAGCTTTGTTAAATATAATACATCACTTTCAGCCGGAGTTTGTTTAAGTTTGTTATTACATCCGGGTTGCAAATGGTAGCGCCATTTCCAAACCACGCTTGGTATTATGAAACTTTGAATGTCGGAGGGTGTTTAAATATACTAGCCCTTCCGGGTCTCAAATGGTAGCGCCAGCACAAGACGTATAATATGTAGTGGTGATTTGAAGACAGTTGAAACATATTATTTAACTCTTCATCCAATCACAAAACGCGTACATTGATTTAAATTTGGCGTGTTTCCCCTGATTTCTTCGAAACAACGAACGAAAGGAGGGACGTACGAGGCCACATCAATATTCTAAATTGAAGGTGAGAAACTCGTGAGGAATTAGAATAAATATAGGTAGAAGGGCATCATAAACTGTTATTGAACAAAGGTCTGTGGGTAACAAGTTATATATATGTTTACCCTTCCCCCATTAGTTTATCTTGACTACATTCGTGAGGAACCTTGCAGCGCGTGGTCCTATAGCCTTTGTATGCAAACGGACTGGGAGCGTTTTTATTGAAGTCTCCATGCCGAATTTTAAGTAAAGGTAGGATACCTTTTTAGAAGTATCCGTAGATTAGTTTAATTTATAAAAGAATGAGTTTAGTAAATGATTTTTCCGTTCCTCTTAGAATCATGAAGCGGTAAGGAGCCAAGAGACTCCGTAAATAGGCGATGTTCAATCTGAACGGACATATTTATTAAGGAGTACGCGAGAGCCAGTTGCAAGCATTAATCAGAAAGAGAGGTAGGATATGCCTCGAAAATTAACAAAAACATTACAGAAATAAGAAATGATAAGATGAGTGATTTGTAACTCCTTTTCTTTAGGTGCTTTGAGTTTTAGAAATACAGTACAGCACAAAGAAGAGCTAAAACCTTGGTGTTCCAAAGAGTCGAGTTAAAGAACAGTCAATAGCCCGTTAGTTCTATTCATTAGGTGAGATGACCTTAATTATAATACACAATAGGGTTGTAACTATAAGATTTAGGGTATAGATTTAGTCGATGTTGGACGTTTTTTGAGAGGCTTGCTATACAAGTCAGGCAGTAATATGATAAAAACAATACAACAATATCTATTGCAAAGTATGATCTTAAAGTGTGATAGGTACATTATAAGTAGTCATGTTGGGTGCCATGTTTATGTATTGAAGTTAGGAAATGAGACTAAGTAAATTGTTAAATGTAGTTTATAAGCAAGTATTATGATAATGATGTTTAAAACAGTTAGAAACTAGGATGTAAATGTTTCTATATAATAGGATGATGAGGATGAGATCTAATACAGCTATCTATGATGACTTACGTATTTGTTTCCATCATAGGATATTTCCAGTGGCCACAAAAAGGGCACAGAGAGATTAAAATATACTTTGGTCTTGAAAAAGATGGATTATTAACAGAAACCATCGAAACGCATCGACGCAAAATTCACCGCATAATCCAGGGGAACATTTGGCTCTGTAGATGTGGTCAAATTAAGTGCATCGAGGCCTAGTGATTAATTGTCCCAATCGATATGCAACATTTATGACAAACTGTACTGTCAAAGTCTTTTTCCTTTCTTCTCTCTTTTATCTTTTCTATGAAAATGTATATTGTATGATGTTTTTACTTTTATTGTATTTTAGGTATATTGTGTTTTTTAATGAAAAGATTGTGTCACATGATTTGTGAGATTTTTAAAGATATGTAAATTGGATACTAATGTTTTAAAATAAAAATATTACTTGTGATATATTTGGAGTTGTATTACAGATATTTTCAGGTATAGAGTGGAATTACAGGCTTGTATTTCTATGATACTATTTGTTCTAAAACATACACCAAGGGATAGCATATTTTTAATCTAATCTGTATATCTGGCTCAGCCTCAAAAAACATCTAACACACCCCAATGACACATCCCCATTGCAAGTAAAAAATACAAATCCCAGGTCAACCCAGACAACACAACTGACATGGATACTACATTTTGACCCACCCACATAGCTGAGTATAAAATCAGCCCCTTCCCTGCCCAGAATCATTTGCACAACTCCAGAACTTAAGGGCCCAACCCCACAGCACAAAGGAGAGGCAAATCAGCACACATCACACCATCACAACCACACACACACCACACACATCACCACCACCACATTCACACCTGCACTTTTCACCCATTTGCACATTACACACCATGTCACAGAAGAAGATGCCCAAATTAACTGACAATGAATTGTCAGTGATGGTAGATGAGATAATCAGAGTAGAACCACATTTGTTTGGAAGCATGGTCCAACAGACACCAGTAGCCAGAAAAAATCAAATGTGGGAAAGGATAGTCAACAAAGTCAATGTAGTAGGGACCACCCAGCGCACCCTGAAGGACATCAAGAGGAGGTGGCATGACCTCAAGAGCAGGGTGAAAGAGCATGCCAACAAGAACCATGAGCTGGCTCAGAGGACTGGCGGTGGCCCTCCCATTCCACCACTAACACTCACCGAATGGGAGGAGAAGGTGCATGCCATACTGCATCCAGAGAGTCTCACAGGAATACCCAGGGGAATGGAGGCTGGTAAGTACCAACAAATGTCTCCCATTACACTGCTATGTGCTGTCTTGCACAACTAGAAAGCTACACTTCCTAAACACAAATGCACTTACATACAACACACTCTTCCCAACACATGTCTCACAGATCTAACATTTCCTTCCTCTGAATCACCCCAAAGGTAGCCAGCAATATTTCCATGGGGGCATGTATACAGACAGCCAGCACTACAACTCCCACCAGGCCCCCTTGTCCCACAGCTGAGCAGGATGGTACACTCCTCCCACTCATAACCATGTGGCAGCCATTTCATTGCACTCCTCAAACTAAGAGGTAGGTAGCCTTCTCATGCCCTCCTGTCCCACCCCTGAGCAGGATGGAACACTCCCCCATCCAAGAGCCATGTGTAACCTATTCCCTTCCTCTGCTCCACTTCACAGCTAGGTAGCCTTATGAACAGGGAGGGGTGTGTGTGGGAAGGAAGCCATCACTACAACTCCCCCCAGGCCCCCTTGTCCTACAGCTGAGCAGGATGGAGCACTCCCCCCACCCACAACCATGTGGCAGCCATTGCATTGCTCACCTTCACCTAACAGGTAGGTAGCCATCTTAACAGGGAGGGGTGTTTGTGGGTAGGAAGCCATCACTACAACTCCCCCCAGGCCCCCTTGTCCCACAGCTGAGCAGGATGGAGCACTCCCCCCACCCACAACCATGTGGCAGCCATTGCATTGCTCACCTTCACCTAACAGGTAGGTAGCCTTCTTAACAGGGAGGCGTGTTTCTGGGTGGGAAGCCATCACTACAACTCCCACCAGGCCCCCCTGTCCCACAGCTGAGCAGGATGGAGCACTCCCCCCACCCACAACCATGTGGTAGCCATTTCATTGCACTCATCAAACTTACAGGTAGGTAGCCATCTTAACAGGGATGGGTGTTTGTGGGTAGGAAGCCATCACTACAACTCCCACCAGGCCCCCTTGTCCCACAGCTGAGCAGGATGGAGCACTCCCCTCATCCACAACCATGTGGCAGCCATTGCATTGCTCACCTTCACCTAACAGGTAGGTAACCATCTTAACAGGGAGGGGTGTTTGTGGGTAGGAAGCCATCACTACAACTCCCCCAGGCCCCCTTGTCCCACAGCTGAGCAGGATGGAGCACTCCCCACACCCAGAACCACGTGGCAGCCATTGCATTGCTCACCTTCACTTACAGGTAGGTAGCCTTCTTAACAGGGAGGGGTGTTTATGGGTGGGAAGCCATCACTACAACTCCCCCCAGGCCCCCTTGTCCCACAGCTGAGCAGGATGGAGCACTCCCCACACCCAGAACCACGTGGCAGCCATTGCATTGCTCACCTTCACTTACAGGTAGGTAGCCTTCTTAACAGGGAGGGGTGTTTGTGTGTGGGAAGCCATCACTACAACTCCCCCCCAGGCCCCCTTGTCCCACAGCTGAGCAGGATGGAGCACTCCCCCCACCCACAACCATGTGGCAGCCATTGCATTGCTCACCTTCACTTACAGGTAGGTAGCCTTCTTAACAGGGAGGGGTGTTTATGGGTGGGAAGCCATCACTACAACTCCCCCCAGGCCCCCTTGTCCCACAGCTGAGCAGGATGGAGCACTCCCCCCACCCACAACCATGTGGTAGCCATTTCCTTGCACTCATCAAACTTACAGGTAGGTAGCCATCTTAACAGGGAGGGGTGTTTGTGGGTAGGAAGCCATCACTACAACTCTCCCCAGGCCCCCTTGTCCCACAGCTGAGCAGGATGGAGCACTCCCCACACCCACAACCATGTGGCAGCCATTTCATTGCACTCATCAAACTTACAGGTAGGTAGCCATCTTAACAGGGAGGGGTGTTTGTGGGTAGGAAGCCATCACTACAACTCCCACCAGGCCCCCTTGTCCCACAGCTGAGCAGCATGGAGCACTCCCCCCACCCACAACCATGTGGCAGCCATTGCATTGCTCACCTTCACCTAACAGGTAGGTAGCCATCTTAACAGGGAAGGGTGTTTGTGGGTAGAAAGCCATCACTACAACTCCCCCCAGGCCCCCTTGTCCCGCAGCTGAGCAGGATGGAGCACTCCCCACACTCAGAACCATGTGGCAGCCATTGCATTGCTCACCTTCACCTAACAGGTAGGTAGCCTTCTTAACAGGGAGGGGTGTTTGTGGGTGGGAAGCCATCACTACAACTCCCACCAGGCCCCCTTGTCCCACAGCTGAGCAGGATGGAGCACTCCCCCATCCACAACCATGTGGCAGCCATTTCCTTCCACTGTGTCACCGAACAGGTAGGTAGTCAGTGCATGCACCCTGCCATCCTTCTCAAAATGCATGAAGCCATATGACCACACCAGCACTCACATGTCAGCCAACTTGGCATAGATCCAAAAGACACATCCAGTGTGCAGACAGCTAAGCACACGTAACTGACACAGAAATTAAACTTTGACTCACCAAGTCACATGTGAAAGTAATTCATGGCACAATCATGAACAGCACAGAATGCAATGTGTAAGTGCCATGGTGTCAGAGCATGAAGGCCCATATGAACACAAAACATGCATGGTCAATCTGACAAATAAAGTAAAGTACATGATATGAAAAAGGTATGTATAACATTACAATGGCTAGTTCTTGCTTAGCTGAAATTGATTCCATGAAGAGCAAACAAAAAAGACGCATTACATAAAGTTGATGTGCCGCAAGTTGTCAGATAATGACATGTCCTTGTAATCACACAATCTGTATGTGGCACATGGTTTCAATTTACATGTCACACCATGGACAAGTAATGTATGTACCTCAACATCATGTCATGATGCTCAGTATCTTGCAGTCATACCAAGTGATTGCAATGTAAAGTGTTTGGTGTATCAAATGTAACATCCAAAAGTCTAACACCAAGCTTGTGGAGTGCAATTCAATGACCATTTAACCTCTGTTCAACAGGAGATCAACAAGCAACTGCAGCAGAAAACACCACCAACCTGCAGAGCCTGTCTCCCCCCCAGAACATGAACTCTCGGATGCAGACTACCTACGTTTCTCGGTTGAGGAGCAACAACCTGGCCCATCCGGACTGCCAGGGTGCACCACGTCTCAGGCCCTCATTGTCCCCACCACCATCACCACCACAGCAACAACAACAGCACTGACCCTTGCTACGACGACCTGTGCGGCCTCCACCACCACCATCACCACTGCTGCCTGCAACACTCTCCCTGCCTCAGTGGTTACCAACATCACAACACAATCAGAGGATGCCAGGGAGAGTGTGCGGGTGCTTCGAGTGCCAACGCCACAGGTCCGTGTCAGCAGGGCAGGTGGGAGGGCAACTGGTGGAAAAATACAGGAGGACACTGAGACCGAAGCCCTGGCCACCATCGCAAGAGTCCTTGGGGCATATGAACAGAACCAGGGACAGATGGGCCAGGTTGTGGAAGAAGTGCATGAGCTCCGCCTGCTGCTGAGGTCCATGGACACACGTATGGGCCAACTTGTGGACCTCATGGGCCAGTTTGTGGGTGTTCTGAGGGACAGACATGCAGCCCAAATGACGGCTCAACCCCCCTCCAATGGCCCGCCTGCTGATACTCCCACCACCTCAGCTGGGGCCACAGAGAGGGGTGAGCTGCAACAAAATGACTCCTCAGACACCGCTGAGTCTGCAGCAGAGGCCCCCCCTGCCAAACGCACAAGGGGCCGTCCGAGAAACACCAGGGGAGGATCACGTGGCAATGCACCGTCCAAACGCAAGTCGCTGAGCCAGCCATGATGGCCCCTGTGTTCCCCTTGACATTGACTTTGTTAACTATCCTTACCCACATTGCCATGTTGATGGCAGGAGTCTGTTGGACTGTGTGACTACATCAATGTGGTGACTACTCTATTTGTCTCATTTACCATCACTGACAACTCATAAATTCACTTTGCACAATTTTGTAAATAATCACTTCTCTGTCACAAATACTTATTGTAAATAAACACTCTTTACACACCTATATCTTTGTGTCAGCTCCATGTTTATCACAGTATGTACAATGTCAACTCAGATTCCAATGTACCACAAGCTATGATTGTGATGAGGCATTGAGAGGGTGAAGGAAACTAGAGGCACACAAGAGAATGACATTTACTTGTCAGGTGACGCCATTACAGCTAAAACACACCACTAGTCATCAACGTACAAAAACCAGCACACATAACAGTGAGCAACAACATCAACATAGACATGAGGTACCTGGATAAAAATACCCTGTGTCACACACATCAGCCATTAGCACAGAGCCAACAACAGCCAGCAGTCAAAAAGATCATCTATGCCTTGCCACTACCATCAAAGACAACAGACAATGTCACTGTTGTACAATGTCACTTACACTCAAGGGAATTAGTTGTCGATGAGCTGTTGACGCAGGTCAACACCTTCGTCTTCTCCACTATCGTCGTCACTGGGCATGTGTGGGTTTGCAGGGGGGGCATCTGCTGCTCATCATCTTCCAGGAGCTGGGGGATCTCTTTGCGCAAGGCCAGGTTGTGGAGCATGCAGCATGCAACTATGATCTGACACACCTTTTGGGGAGAGTAGAGTAGTGCACCTCCGCTCTTGTCCAGACACCGGAATCTAGACTTCAGAAGCCCAAAAGTACGCTCCACCACACAATTTGTCCTCCCATGTGCATCATTGTAGTGGACTTCACCCGGGGTCCTTCGATTACTCAGTGGGCTCAGAACCCAAGGCTGGTTGGGATACGCAGAGTCACCTAGGTGTGAGATACAGAGAGCAATTTACTAATATAAACAGTACCTAAGAACAGCATGTCACACATACAGCACACTACTTGACTCTGCGTACTCACCAACAAGCCACGCACACTCCAGATGCAGATTTGCCATCAATTGTGGGATGATGCTGTTACACAGTATGTAGGAGTCATGTGCAGACCCGGGGAATTTGGCACAGACATGGGAGATAATCATATCCGCTTGGCTTACCACTTGCACATTAATGGAGTGGAAATGTTTCCTGTTCCGGTAGATGTGCTCACGTGCCTGTGATGGAATTAGGCCAACATGTGTGCAGTCAATGGCGCTAACAACATTAGGTATGTGTCCAAGATCATAAAAATCACCCTTCACACCTGCCAATTCATGTCTCCTTGGGAAGTGAATGTAGCGGTCCTTGTATGTCATCATTGCGGACAGGACATCACGTAGCACCATGCTGAACATAGCTTGAGACATGCCACCGTGTACTGAAACAAACCAGTTGCAAAGAAATGCAAGGCCGCCATCACCTTAACTGTTGGTGTCAAAGCAGTCGGATAGGTTCTGTGAGGCCTCAGATGGGGCTCCAACTGACCACATAGGTCTTGAAGGGTAAGGCGATCCAGACGGAATTTCCTTATGATGGGCCTGATTCACAGAACTAACTTACGTCAAAAACGTAAAGTTAGTACTTTTTGGTATTCACAGAATACACTTACTCATTTTGGTATTCACAGAATACACTTACTCATACTAACTTTATGTCCGCACTCGGGCCGGAGATTCCGGCCGTTTGTGGAGATTCCGGCCCGGAGGTGGAGATTCCGGCCGTTTGTGGAGATTCCGGACGTTTGTGAAGATTCCGCCACCGGCCGGAATCTCCACAAACGGCCGGAATCTCCACAAACGGCCGGAATCTCCACCTCCGGGCCGGAATCTCCACAAACGGCCGGAATCTCCACCACCGGGCCGGAATCTCCGGCCCGAGTGCGGACATAAAGTTAGTATGAGTAAGTGTATTCTGTGAATACCAAAATGAGTAAGTGTATTCTGTGAATTCCAAAATGAGTAAGTGTATTCTGTGAATACCAAAAAGTACTAACTTTACGTTTTTGACGTAAGTTAGTTCTGTGAATCGGGCCCGATGTCCTCATCCTCCATATGCGCCAGCACTGGGAACGGACGATGCACATTTGGTCGTCTCCTACATAATATCAAAGGGGACACATGTCAATTTAATTCCCCTATGAGATGTGTCAAACATCTTACATCTTGACTGACGCAGCGCCAACAATGACTGGACTGTAACAACAGCTTAATGCACAAGTCACATGCAGAGACACCTTGATCTCATGTAGTCGTACAAACAGAATCTGACTAGGTGAATGGTAAATGGTACACTCCTACATCTTGTGTCCCCAGCCCTGGGAGTAGTTGAATCAGCACATGTTGGAAACAGCAACACTGCTGACTTCTACGTAGCTGCTGTACCTGCCACACCTTCTTGCTTAAGTTGCACAGAGCACAACTTTTCTATACAATGAGCACGGTGTGTGTAAGCTGATCAACTATAAAAATCAATACAGTAATATGCACAGTGAAATAGGCACATTATGTGGTCAGTCCATCATTACTGTGGGTTGATTAGCCATCTCACACGTTGACATGTTCACAAATATGAGACTCCATTACACACCAAATCTGTGTACATGCACACAAATATCATAGGTGACATGTGAGTAAGTACATGCCAATGCATGTAATCATGTGCACTGACATGGCATGTGTAGGCATCAGTGAGTTGAATGTCACACTAGCATTCAATTCTTCAAACAGGTGCTGTAATACATTGTGAAGGTATAGTGTTCAATGATGAAAATTGGCTATTGCCATTGCTAGAGCATAATGTGTCCATAGGTGCGGTATGCGTGCTCCGCCACTGCGATCACGGTCATTGGCCACAATTGAAAGATGCAGGAATGCGGTAGCGACTGCCTGGACCCCGCGGTGTGCCGCGGCCAATACCCATGCCATTGCAGCCAATGGGAACCGCGATTGCGGTAGTGAAATACAATTTTGAAACCCGTGGTAGGCGTGCTCCGCTACCGTGGGCCTGGTCATTGGCCACAATTGAAAGATGCAGGATTGCGGTAGAGACCGCATGGACCCCGCGTTGTGCCACCGCCAATGCCCATGCCACTGCGCCAATGGGAACCGCGATCGCGGTAGGGAAATACAATTTTGAAACCCGCGGTAGGCGTGCTCCGCTACCGCTGGCCCGGTCATTGACCACAATTGAAAGATGCAGGATTGCGGTAGAGACCGCATGGACCCCGCGGTGTGCCACCGCAAATGCCCATGCCATTGCAGCCAATGGGAACCGCGATCGCGGTAGTGAAATACAATTTTGAAACCCATGGTAGGCGTGCCCTGCTACCGCGGGCCCGGTCATTTGCCACAATTGAAAGATGCAGGATTGCAGTAGAGGCCGCATGGACCCCGCGGTGTGCCACCACCAATGCCCATGCCATTGCAGCCAATGGGAACCGCGATCGCGGTAGTGAAATACAATTTTGAAACCCGGGGTAGGCGTGCTCCGCTACAGCGGGCCCGGTCATTGGTTACAATTGAAAGATACCAAATAGCGGTAGAGACTGCCTGGCCCCCGCAGTGTGACACCGCCTATGCCGATGCCATTGCAGCCAATGGGAACCGCGATCACAGTAGTGAAATACAATTTTGAAACCCGCGGTAGGTGTGCTCCGCTTCCGTGGTCCCGGTTATTGGATACAATTGAAAAATGCTAACCAGGCAGACCAATTGCAGCAGCTGAGTACCACTGCAACAACCCAAGGGGCCTATAAATCTCTGTGAGAAAGCCACACATTTCACTTGCATTCAGACACTGCTGCCTGCCATTCTTCACCACCAACTGCTGCTGTTCCTGTATTCTGGACCCAGTGATGGCGAGAACTGAGAACATCAGGGCCCGTCCCTTCACCACAGAGGAGCTGGAGGTCCTGGTGGACGAGGTCCTTGCACAGTATGGGTGGCTGTATGGTGTGCCAGATGTACTGGTAAGTGTTTCAGAATAAAAGTTTGAGAGTGCTCAGAATGCTCACATGATGTTGCTCTGCAGTAGTATGTGCCTGTGAGTGCAAGTCAATGTGCATGCATCCATATTTTTCCTATAGCATGCTCCATACATGGCCTATTAAGAATTGCATTTGAGTATGTGGGGAGGATGGCAACATGGACACTTCTACAGCCCTTCTTCAGCAAAAAACAACAAACGTTGTTCTGAGACTGGTTAATGTAAATGTGTGATACACTGCCTAGCATGCTGACTTCATGTCAATGGGGTGTGTAGCCTTATTTCCACAGATCCATGACTGCATTGAAGGAAGGGAGTGACATGCAGTGTTTTTGCAGCCATACAGTTACACTGCTGGTTTGAGACAGTCGAAATCTGAACAAACATTGCCTGTGCTATGTGATGTCATAGTCCATTAAGTCTTCACATGCTCATTTGTGACATTACAAATGTATTTTGTCCAGAGGGTACTGAATGATGTGTGTACAGTTCTCAAATTGCCCCTATGGTGATGTGTGCATTATGCATAAGAGTACAATGCCTGAGTGTAACACTCTTGGTGGTAATTCACCTATGACACATCAGATAAATGAAATTTGGAGCTGTCATCCTTCTATTGATTTCATTATGTGTTCAGTCTCGCATGTGTAGGCACTGTTTACCCTCTCATATTGTACATGCATGTGATTTCTCTGATGGCCCACGTTTAACCTCAGTGTGAGTCCCTCTGGCCTGCACAGAAACTGCCCAATGTTACAAGGACCCATCACTAAACGGACTGAGTGAAACATATGTGTTGTCCACTACCCTATTTCTCAATGAGCTATCTTAGGCCTGAGGATTGCACAAAACAGGACTACACCTTGTGAGAAGAGTGTGAGAATGTAAGATCATGGCCCTAAATGTGACCACCATGACACATGTAGCCATTCACTGGTCAAGGACATTGAGTGGTGTGCAGTGTTGGACACATCATTTCCAATGTATTGTATGTCATGCTCACTCACATACTGCATCACAGATGAGGGTCATTTTCACATTGGTTGCTGTGCTGGCACTCTGCATGTGTATGAGATGGCCATGTACTGTGTCCATCATCATACATGTATACATTTCTATGGGATTATTCGATGCAAGTGTACTACGTGTCATGCTGTATGGACTCTGCTCAACATTTATGTATTAGTGTGCTATGTATTTTCATGCTCCTGTACTGACACACAGTGGTACATAAAACAGTGTCACTGAAACTTCCTCTTCTTGTCTCCCATGCCTGCAGCTTAAGGTCCACCAGCGTAAGGCAATATGGAGGGCCATTGTACGCAAGGTGCGGGCTCTGGGTGTCTCCAACCGACGGCACACACACTGTCACAAGAGGTAGGTTGACATCTGCCGGCTGAGCAAAAACGTGGCAGAGATGACGCTTGGGGTGCTCCCTCGGAGTGGCAGGTTGGCACGCAGGAGCATGACACCACTAATGGCCCGCATCTTCGCAGTGGCACAACCAGAGCTGGATGGACACTTGAGGGCACATCAGCAGCAAGTTGGGGGTGTGTATTTAGCTAAGTGTGACTTTGGGTGTGAGTGACTGCATGAATCCCAACCGTGAGACAGTGGGAAGCTCTGTGATGTGATATCTCTAGTGTGATGCGATGGCTTCTAAGTGGCCTCAGTGTTGAGTGCAGCTGTTTGGCATTTGTACAACATGTGGTTTCTCATGTGTTTAAAACCATGAACCTTGTCATTGACAGATGAGATGTGGCCTTGTGACATATGCTGCAGTATGAATGTGATAGACGTCACCTGGCAGTGAACAGCAGTGAGCATCATATTTGTGTGCATTCATAGATGTGTGCTGTGCACAACAGATAATTTGTGACATCTACACAGCTGACACCAATGTACAACTGTAGTTGTGCTTCGAAGCACAACATGGTGGATATCAGGAGCTTGTAGCCATTGCAAAAGGACATTTTGGAGTTAGTATCTGTGGTGTTCCCTTAAAGAGACTCCATATGTGACAGAGACAACATGTTTTGATGTATAGCTATCTCACCTACAGGCACGTAGGTATGCTTACAGAGAATAGTATGTGTGGTTACAGGGAGGCACAGGGCCAGCTATTTGGCTGTGTCAACGCCACATGGAGCATTACTATCAACTATGCATGTTTCCATGCATCTTCTGATGATTGCATAAATGTAGCACATGCTGAATGTACATGGAGGAGTCCAACATGGGAGTATCATTTTAAAGTTTTGTGCTTTGCTTGCATATCATGTTTGTGAGTATGGCACTATACTGAACCTATGTCTCTGTTGCAACATCTACCGAGGGCAGGGAAGGACGGGGGACGGACACCAGTGGGGAAGCTTCTGGCACGACTGCTACACATTAGTTCACTGACACTGATGTGACCAGCGCCTCGGAGGGGGACAGGAGTGCCCTGGATGATTCACGCCCGGAAACACCAACCTCCACATCTTCAGACTCCAGCGGTGACTCCTCGATGTTGGCGGGCACAGGAAGTTCCAGATCTGCATCTTTTGCCACACATCGTCCAGTGCCCACCCTCCCGGATGCTCCCACAAGTGCTGTCTGTGCACGCAGCCCTAGGAAGGGTAGAGTCTCCTTCCCCCCAGGCACCGCTGTCCCTGCCCCTGTCTCCCCTGCTGCCCTCAGTGTGGAGGCAGTAGACCTTTTGCGCCAGCTGTGTGTGGGTCAGACTGCTCTCCTGAATGCCTTCCAGGATCATGACAAGAAGTTGGCACAGGTAGTTGCCTTCATGGAGGGCATTCATTCTGGCGTGGGTGGCCTACACCGAACTGTCCAGTCTTTTTCCTCCACAGTGACGGCAACCATTCAGCAGTCACAGGCTCCCAGTCCAGTTCCTGTCCCTTCAGCAACCACCCTGCCAGTGGCACCACCTGATGAGAGTGCCCACATGCCAGAGCCCTCAGGCACCAAGTCCTCCACACTCGGCACACAACAGCAGCACTCGAAGCGTACCAGACCACAGACACCATCACCACAACACAAAACGGGCACTCATGAGCGCAAAACCAAAAGCCTATCACGTGACACTCAGGGGCATCAGTCCAAGAAGCAGGCATCAACATCACATTCATCAAAATCACCACCATCCAAGGGCACTCCCATCCCCACACCTGCTCCCAAAGACCCACAAACACTTGCCCTGTCTGCTGTGAACCTGGTGCCTGCAACGACTAAGCCCAAACGCATTTCAAAGGCAGATTCACCCACAACGTCAACTCCCACCCACACCCCTGTGAAGCAGGGACAAGAGAGCAAAGTGGGGGGTTTACCTCGACAACAGGGGATGCAGGGGAAGAGGCAAGGCCACCCCAAGCGTACCACCAGGTCCAGCAAATCCCCACGTGGAAAGCCACCTGCACATGATAAGCCTTTGGTGGAGAGTGAGGCTGTTGTGCCCACCTCACTTCCCACTCCGGCCAAGACACTTGTGGGCTATCGAATCCCCAAACAGTTGAGACCCAGCCCTCAACATTCACCCTCAACCACTATGACTCCACACAGCATGTCTCCACCTCCCCGTACCACCACTCCACCCGGTCGAAGCAGCCCTCAGGCTCCCACAGCCACGGATGCCTCTACCTCAGCCAGTTCTCTCTCTCCCAGGTCCAGTCCTCCAACTGGCCCGAGTATCAGCCCCCTCCTAATTCAACTTAAAGCCAAATATTTAAGCCAAGTCCTCCTCCCCACACCCTTTCTCCAACAGCGGTGCCGGGACTGCCCATATGTAGCCCTTGAGCTGTGGTGATTCCCATGGCAGTGGACGGTGTTACCCATTTGATGTGCAAGTTCTCATGCACACATGTGGGGACTAGAAATATGGACTGGCCAATGGCCTTGCTGTTTGTTACTATTGATGCCCATTTCCTGTGCAGTTTCTCATGCACACATGTGCGGACTAGAAATATGGACTGGCCAATGGCCTTGCTGTTTGTTACTTTTGTTGCCCATTTCCTGTGCAGTTTCTCATGCACACATGTGCGGACTAGAAATATGGACTGGCCAATGGCCTTGCTGTTTGTTACTTTTGATGCCCATTTCCTTTGCAGTTTGTCATGCACACATGTGCATACTAGGAATTTGTACTGGCCAATGGCCTTGCTGTTTTGTACTTTTGATGCCCATTTCCTGTGCAGTTTGTCATGCACACATGTGCATACTAGGAATTTGTACTGGCCAATGGCCTTGCTGTTTTGTACTTTTGATGCCCATTTCCTGTGCAGTTTGTCATGCACACATGTGCATACTAGGAATTTGTACTGGCCAATGGCCTTGATGGTTTGCACTTTTGATGCCTATCTGGATATTATGTAATAAAGACTGTTACTCATGTTGTCTGCTTTGTCGCTGCCCTTGCTAAATAAAAAGTTTTATGTATGGGTATAGGTTCAAGTGACACATGCTCTGTATGCCACTTTCACATTGGCAATTACTTGATTTACTTTTTCAGAGGTTGCCAGAGGTGACAGGCACTTTTGTTCTTCTTGACTCTGAGGCTTGAGGGTGCAATGATGGTTGTTTGTGACGATCTACTCTTATCCTAATCATTCTATGGTCAGGTTTGCTAAATTGTACACATGTCATGTTAGGATGCAATACCACAACAGAGGTGAATTCTATGCACAGGATTACTTGCAGGGTGGCCAGGGTCCATCATATCTGTGGGATCTTTCTTGATGTGTGAACAGCAGTGTTGATGTGTAATCATCTTGTGTAGGCCTGTCTTCATAGTCACATGGGTACATTTGAATGTGTGCACTTGAGTAGTCATACAGTGTGATTGGCCTGTCATTGTCAGTAGTGTTGAGGTGTATGTGCCCCTGCACATGCCAACTACACACATGTATGATCCAGGTAATGAGTGCCTGTTTGTTTACATTGTCAGACATGTGCTTCAGATTGTGGACACATGGAGGAGTTGTAGGTTGAGCACTGTGCAGTATGTCGGTGTGTCCTTGCACTCCTGGGGGACACCTACTTGTTGTCGCTGTCAGTTGTGAGTATGCAGAGTGTGTCACTGCAATGTCTGTGTTGTGTTTTGTTGATCAGCCATAGGTCTTGTTTAAGTTTGTGCTCACTGTGCTGACCTGCTCAGCCACACTGACATTATTTGTAAGTTTTCTCATGCATTGCTGTCACTTGACACATTTTTGGGACAAGTATAGTATGTGGTAGGAGGAGTGATACCATCCCCTATAGGTGCTTCTTATGCCTACACATTGTGAGTTACTCCTCTATGTGTTTTTGCACTGTACACTCCTCACCTGTCCAATACTGATGGAACACCACTTCAGTCTCATGTCTTCCACCCCATGCCTTGCCAGTGTGTGACCCTCCCCAACACTTCATAGTGTGACACTATACTGTGGGAGGATGATCTGTGTACAGGACCAATGTGCCACTCAGGACTGTTTCACAGTTAGTTATGTGTTATTTTCTTCTACTTGGTTGCAGTCATGGTTGCTCATGTGCAGTGCATATGTTTGAGCAGCACAGTCCTCTAGTCATGTTGTTTGCATCTGGGTTTTCCTGAGTTGTGCAGCTGTGGGTGATGGCTAAGCTGTATGTCTGTTTGCTGAGGTACTGCTACCCTTCCTGAGTGTGATGTGATCTGTGTGCTGTGATGATTTGTGGTGTGGAAGTTCATGGTGGAGCACTCAGATATGTGTGCTACTGGTTTTGTTGGTGTTCACACACTGCATACTGTGCATGCAGTGCTGTCAGTGTATGTTGCCTTGTACTTGCCTGGTGTGCATCCCCCTGATGTCCAGCTGAGTTGACTGTGTGATGAATTGTTTTTTGCATATGTTGTGTTTTTGTTGTTGATGGATGCAGTGTTTGGCCTGTGTTGGCTCTTTCTACTGACAGGTGCTGTGTGTGTGATGTTCTATTTGCATGATATTGTGTGAGAGTAGTTTGTGCATTGTAATACATTCAGATGTGTGTTGAATGTGTAGTGTGCATTTCCTGTGTGAATGTCACATGCAGCAATGTGGAGTCTTCTTCATGAGCTTGTTTTAAGTGCACAATAGTGCTATGTCCTCCTATATTTGACCTGTCACTTGTCAGGATTGTGCATGTGCATGCTTGTGGTACACATTGACACCATGCTCACTTGATAACTGGTCTGGTGTCTATGTCTGTGTTAGCTGATTTGTCCCATTGATCACAGTTAGTGTTCATGATTGGCATTTGATAATGCAATTTTTGATTGGGTTGGGGTATGGTGTCTGTGCATTTGTCCAGAGTGACAATGTTGTGTATTCCTGTTCTGTCTAGGGTCTCATTGCCTATCCACTGTTTGCCTGCACATGGCCGAGCTTGTTGGACTTCTTTGGATGTTGTTTGTGAGATTTGTGTTTGGCTATTGGTTTTTGATCAGCATTGGTTCAGACATCCCTGAGTGGCAGTCTGACATTTGTAGATACACACCAGGGTGTGTGATTGGTTGTCAGGAAACTCACAGGACCTTATTTGCACCTTTATGTGTGTTTCTCACAGGTGTTGAGTATTGCAGGTGTGAGATGGGTAGATGAGATCCTACTTGGGTTTGGCAGTCAGGGAGTGTGACAATGAGCCATGTGTGTTGTGCTGGTGGCATACACATGTCAAGGTAGTTGACACAGATGTGGGGCTGGTCACTGTATGACTTCCGACACTTCCTATCATTCCTGTGCCTATGCATAGCTTGCATTGCTGTATCCCAGAGATATTGCACAGATGTCACTTTGGTTTAATTTCAATCACTGTGCCACCCATGTCTGATTTGATGGCCTAAGGGTAGTGTGATATGTTCCTCCTCTTGCATGTCATGTACAAAAGCTATGCAGCTTGCTCCATGGTTTTCCAGCACTGTGCACTCCACTTTGGGGTAGTCCATTTATTGTCATACATTGCTGCTGACTTATGGTATGTGTATGTTGCAGAGTGTCAGTGTGGGATCTGTCTGAGGGACTTGACATGCAGTGTGAACAGTTCAGTGGTTGTTAATATTCAGAGTGAGTCTTCATTTCTTAATTTACTCAGTATGATTCACATGAGTGGAAGGCAGGTGTGAGGAGGAGGGTTGTCCAGCCCCTGACCTTCTGTGCTGGGTGTTTATCTTCACCCCCACCTTCCCAGTCAATCTACCTTGCCCTTTGATGTGTGAGGTGCGAGGTCGAGCCACACCTGGCTGCTAAATAGTGCATTGAGGGGGGGCACACAGTATGTGCAGAAATGGATGTGGGAAGAGTGCTGTGGGCAACTGATGCGGCCCACCATGTGGGTAGGGTGAAGGTGGAGCCCTGGGAAGCTGCCCTGCCCATGCCTGGCGCCGGCCCTGCCTACTACATTGTGCGCAGGTTTTCCTGCGTCTTCACTGCTGCGGTGACGTGACCGGGACATTGCAGTGATTTCGATGTTGATGGGTGACCCCGATGTGGAGGTGTGGATTTCTAGCAAGCAGGACATGTGTGAGTACACTGGGGGATATGTTCCTGTCTCCACCAGAGTGTCTGATGTGGACAGGAACCGTATTTCAGCACAGGAGTTGTGTGTTGTGGTTGTATGCGGAGATGTGTTATTTACGTACCTGCGGTGTTGACCGCGGCGACGTCTTATATGCTGGTAGTGGATCAGGTATAGCAGCGGAAGGGTTTGAAGAGCTGGATCCATAGCGGTCAGGAACGCCTGGAGGTGCCCGGGATTCGAGTTTCGATCTCCGCAGTAGTGCTTCCGTTGTCTCCAAGTGGCTGGTTTCTCCGCTGCATTGTGATGGGCTGTTTGAGGCATCGGGATTTGTCCGGCGGTCATAACGTCATTCCGCACGGCGGTCTTTCTCTATTGGCTCCCTCCGCACCGTTGGGGAAGGAAATTCCTGGCGGATCCCGAAACTCCGCAGCGGACAGGAAATGGGCTATCTTTTCCCATTGTAATATGGCGGACGCGAGGACCGCCGCTGGAGTGCGGAAAAGGACGTTTTCTGCCAGCACCAC
This sequence comes from Calotriton arnoldi, assembly GCA_963921515.1. Classification (NCBI taxonomy): domain Eukaryota; kingdom Metazoa; phylum Chordata; class Amphibia; order Caudata; family Salamandridae; genus Calotriton; species Calotriton arnoldi. Next base: position 92,471 of record CAWUFW010004881.1, read on the forward strand.
GGATGTGCCAAACACCTCCATCCTAATGAGCCCCAAAGTTAGGTAGGAATGTAATATGGTTGTTACCCACCACTATGCAAACTATGCAATAAACTAAAACACTCATTGGATGATGTCATCATTGATGTCCTCAGTGATGTGATCAATGATGTAATTTGAGGTGTCTTGGGTAATGTCATAAATGATGTCAATGAACATGTCATGAGTGATCTCATATATGAGGTCATAAGCAGTGCATGGTGGGAGGGCAAGATATTGTTAGCTCTGTTAACTCTAGCTGGTGAAGTTCTGTGTTTTTTTTAATTTCAAAGCACCAATGTTGTCACTGACAAATTCACCTAACTATAACGTTACGTTCACTTTTGTTTTTTTCAGTGAGGGTTTTTAAACAAAAACAGATATTTTTATCACAACTATAACATTACTTTTTAGTGAATTTGTAGTTTTTTTTAATGTAAATGAATATTTAAATAACATATGTAAATCCAACACTGCACCGTGCACAGCCAAAACTGGGGGTGGTGAGGGGTTTCAACCGTGTACAGTGGAGGGTTGCCCTGTGGCTGGCCCTGTGGCCAACTCCCCACATGCAGTCCACTCCACTCTGTGCACAGCCTTCAGCTGGGTGCATTGGGGTGTTGGCCACAAGGCTTTGCCCTGGGGACCCCATCCCCAGGGCCACGCATTTCAATAAAGGGGAGGAGGGCAGTGTGGCCCCCCTCCCTGAGCCTTGTTAGGCCCTGGGGACCCCATCCCAGCTCAGGCAGGGAAACTGCTATGACCCTGGGGTGGGATCCCCAGGACATATCTTGTGAGCCGGCCCCAGGGGATAGGGTCCTCGGGCCATTAATGGCTCGGGGAGGGGGGCCATGCAGCCCCCCTCCCCTTTATGAATACAGCCCCGAGGGTGGGCTCCCCGGGGCATAAACCTACTAAATGCAGTCCAGCTGCCATTTTTTTTTTGTTTTCAATCCCGCCGGAGTCCCAAGGGATTGCAGTATTTCTTGCATTTTGGTTTTTGTCCCGGGGGTTCCCTCTGTCCCCACCCATGGGGCCTAGAGGGGCCGGGTATCTCTACCCTGTCCCCTTAAATATTTCTTTTGAAACATGTTCATGACAGGGGACTAAGTTCCTGAGTCCTGTAATGGCTGCCAGCAACATTTTTCTAATGTGTCTGTCAGCCAATCACAGCGCTCACTCCTGCAAGAGTGTGACTCCCATGGGAGCAAGGTGGCCCAAGGCAAATAAAGCTCACTGGGCCAATCAGAACGATCCATTTTTAAATTGGAACTCCCGGGAGAGTCTCTCTCGAGCTTCTTGTGGACTCAACGGTACAGATATACAGTTACTTTTTTTTACCCTTAATTTCCCAAAAACTACTGAACATATTTACACCAAATCAGAAAAAAGCATAGTCTGCAGATCAAGATCTTGCTTCCTGACAAACTTGGTGTGATGCCATTAAGCAGTTTTTGCAGTAGCACATCTTAAAGAAGTCTATGGAAAATACATGGGGTTCTTGTGTTTTGGGAGGCCCCTTTTTTCTCAGCCCCCACTTGACGGATCACCTCAAAACTTTCCAGGCACCAACTAGTCACAAATTAGCACCTTTTTGAAAGGTTTTGTGGAGATTTGTCATACGGTGCCAAAGTTGTTAGCAACACAAGAAAAACTTTCCTATGGAAAAGCAATCCTAACCTCCACTAGGTTTTATATATATATATATATATATTACAGAGTGGCAGTAGCCACTCTGTAGTTATAGTTAGAGTTACCAGAGATAGGATTTCCTCTGATTTTTCACCATTAATAACTTTGTACCTGTTTCCACAAAACTTTGCAGACCTTTTCTTCCTTCTACATTGGCAGATGATGTAAGGTTTTGCGGTGATTGGTCAAGGGGGTGCAAAGATAAAAAGGGGGTCCCAAAATCCATTTTTCCACCATTGCAATTTCCATAGACCTTTGTATTGGACATAGTGAAAAAAGCGGCTGAATGGACTTACATGACATTTGGCCGGGTGAGACATTATGGCATGCAGGTGATCCTTTTGGGTACTACAGGTAAAAAGGGTAAGTACTTTTTAAGTTACAAGGCTTTTTAACTTAGTAGTATTGGTTGTTGTGGTATTTTCAGGAACGTTTGCGGTATTTCACAGTATTTCATGGTATTTCGCAGAAGTACCGCAATACATAGTGATGACAAGTCATTAGATGATTGGCTAATGACTGCCTTTACAAAAGTTAAAGGCAGCCGTGTTGTTTCAGGTGCAGTTTGGCTGTGTTCTGCATTACGCCTTCAGATCTCGGTAATTATTAGGTTCGGCATTGTTCCCCTACCTATTACCACTTTAGTGAAGTGGTAATAGGTAGGGGAAAATCTTTATAGGTTTTTCGCATTATTTTTAAAAATGTTTGGAGTACTGCTGTACTGCCTCAGGAATTACGTGTACCAGAAAAAAAAAATCAAAAAAGTTCAATATGTTAAGAAATTAAAAATACACTTTAATACACTATATTTTACAAATATAATGTAATAAAGTGTATTTTCTATTTTTAACATATTTAAATATGCACAAAAACTCTAATGAGTTGCACGGTAATACTAACAAATTACAGTGCTACTAAAAAAAGGTGCTGTTCTCCCTAGACTGCTATAAAATATATAGAAAATTATAAATACATTTCTCTAACTATTACCACTTTAATAAAGTAGTAATAGGTAGTGAACAACAATAAAACCTACTACTTACCTATATCTAAGACCCTAACACAAAACGCAGTGAATTGCAGACCGCAGAATGCAGCAAAACTGTGATTAAAAATGACATGGTTTCCTCTAAACACAGCCATTAGTCAACCACATACTGACTTCTCATCCACTTGTACCGCTGTATACCATAAACTTACTGCAGTATAGCGCGGCACAATATATAACTATGGGGCATATTAGCAAGACCGGCGATAATGGGCTTGATAATATGCGTTATAGAATTGCAATAGAAGCCCAGGTTAGATGTCCTGCACATCTAACCTGGGCTTCTATTGGAATTCTATAACGAATATTAGCAAGCCCATTAGCGCCGTTTTAGCGGCAGTTTCCTGCCGCTAAAACGGCGATAATTTTAACGTGGGTCTTGCTAATATGCCCCTATGTTTTTTAAAAGTTATAACCAGGGACACTGGAATTATGTGGCAGGAGAGGGCAAAATTATGCATCAGGGTTGGCTAAATAATGCATCAGGGTTGACTAAATAATGCGGCAAGAAAAGGCATATTATGCGGCATAACGCACAACATTTTCTGACAGTATTACTTCATTAGATCCTCCTTTTTTCACTTTTTAACACTGTCTGGGCATCAGTTACACCTCATTAGTACTAGTTTAACAACCAAACTTAGCAATAAGCAACTAGAAGGTGACCAGTCAACCTTTGCAACTGGCCTTCTACTGCACAGGAACATGTGGTGCTGCGATTTTAATAACTTTTTAACCATTTGAGCTAGAAACTATTTTTGTTTGTTAAAAATCTGCGAATTTTGCAGCAGATGATGGATTATGCGGCAAATGCAGCAGATCCATAATCATACGAAAAACACCATGGCCTCACAATCGCATAATTCCAGTGGCCATGCTTATCACTTTAACACTACTTATACTATTCACACATACTACCAAAAATTACAACTTACACCTCGCAATGTATATTCCTGCCACATTACACTGTAGTGTAGCTCCTATTTCCCTAATAGGCTCTGCGCATTGGAATAATATATCCTATAGGTTTGACATAGGACTAAGGTCAGTATGTCCCTATCGAGTATATTAAACTTAATTACTTGTGCCAGCTAGCTCAGAGGCCACTAGAAACTCCTTGACAACAAGAAGGGAGTAGTTTCTGGCAGCCGCAAAACATGACCACTGTGTTTCCCTTTAGAATCAGAACGTGTCCCAGAGTCGTGGAAACAATAGATAACTATTTCACTCAGCTCAATCGTGCATGCTTAGTTTTCCTCAAAGTTACACAGAAAGAACAGACGGGCGTTTCAATAAAAGGTTTATTGAACAGTCTTGTTTCTGGTGTAAGTAAAATGTGCTGTTACGATCACAAGACAGTATGCGAGATAAATAATGTACAGTGTGAGCAGTAGAAATAAATAATACTGCTTTAGCATTATCTTTTAGTACATATGCTGTTACATAAATAACACAGACTAAAAATGCGAGTACTCATACGATGCGTTTCTAATCTAGTTCTACCCCAATGTTCCTAACCTAACCTAGGTGTAGGGAGAGGTATGAAGTAGGTGAAGTATTCCTTACTATGGTATACTAAGAGTATGTAAAGCCTAGTATGCCTAGTATGCCAAGAGTCCCTCTAGGTTCTTGTCAGCTCCATACCTGAAGAATGAGAGAGGTAGGATTTAGTGTTCTCTCTCCCACCCTTAGGATTTAAATCTCTTCTAAAAACTTTATGTGGTAAAATCAGTTTTAATAAAGATATTAAATTTTGTAATTCTAAGGAAAGACTAAAACTAATAGTTAGGACTAACGTACTGAGAACCCCACAAAAATACGTATTTTGGAATCTAGAACATGGAATCCGGCGCCTGCTAATTTTATGTCGCATGAATCTCCTACCCCTAAACGATTTAACAGTAAACTGGTCTCAGAATTCGAATAAAGGTAAAATTTGTAATTTTTGCAATTTGGGTATCCAGACTTTAGATCATGTTTTGTTTGCCTGTCCGGCATTGGTCTCGAGTCGTTATCGTTGGCTTAGGCCGATGTTTCTACAGAACAGTGTAAAAAACGTAGCTTCAGCCCGAGATTATCTTTTGTCCAAAAAATGAATCGATATGTGTAAAACTTTTTAACTATTTTAAAGAATTTATGTATATATTTTAAATCTGTTATATATATATTTTCTTTATTTGGGTAGTTAACTTCCTCGTTTAAGAAAATCTCACGAAGGATTAGTATTTTGTTTTTCAAATTGTATTTTGCACATCCAAGCTGCTATTTACTGCCATTTTGCACATTAGGGATATGTTGAGTATATGTTCCACCCTGACCTTACGGTTATTCCTTAAAATTAATCGAAGTGAAACTTTGCATGCATTTTGCACATAACTTAGCTGCTACTGAATTGGCTTTCGCACAGTTCTGGCTACTTTCAGTAACTCTGCTTCCATGCTGCTATTAGGTGGATATTTTACTACCTTTTATATATTTGTACATTGTAAGAGAGGCTTGGCTTCCTCCTTGCTTGATAAATAATTTTTAATAGTTTTATTTGAATTAGAATTTTGGGTTTATAAAATCTATGAATGGGTAGCTATTAGATGTCCTATGCACTTACAGGATACGGTTTGTTATCTCTTCCTTTATGTTACAAATTTTAAATGCTATTTAAAGTCGAAATGTTTACGTGCCGAGGTGGAAAATTTTATGATGGTATGTGGAAAGAGTCTGATTATGTTTTTATAATACTATGTACGTAATTTTATGTGGACCTCCTAGGAGTTCCAAATCTTGAATAAAAATATTGAATTGAATTGAATTGAATTGAGAGGTAGGAATCTCTTTGCCAGACTCGAACTCCAACACCCCGCAAGGGAAGTCAGATCACTGGAAGCTGGACTCTCTGCATGCAGGGATGACAGCGTCTTCTCAGTGCGTCAGGCCGGGAAACGGGCTCCTCTGAAGTCGAGGTCTCCTCTGATTTACAGGGGCTAGGGAAGGTATATTTATACCTTAGAAGTACCTCACAATGTTAGCATTGACGTGAATTGGACAGCGAAAGACGTCATGAATGAACCCCTAAGGAATAATGGTTCATGCATAATATATGAGGCCTTGAAGAAATCAATAGTCCTGGGCTAGGGAAACTCCCGCAGCCTAAGGGTCTGTTCTTCATGAACTCATTGTGACGTTAGGGTGGACGGATGTCAGAGACCATGCCTGTATTTGGAGTGCACGGTTTAATGCCTAAATAAGGGCTGGGATTTTATGCCTATATAAGGGCAGGGCGAATTGTGCCTATATAAGGACATGATACTGGAAAGCCCGTTTATGGACACCATAAGAGGAATACAACAACACCTCCATCCGTTGACACGCTTTCATGAAACTTCTGTTTCAATTAACACACTCTACTCTATACCACTCCACTCTGTGGCACTCCACTCTACACTACTACATTCTACATCACTCACTCTACGTCACTCCACTATACGCCACTACACTCTATGCTAATATACTGTACGCCACTCTACTCTACTCCACTCCACTCTACACCACACCTCTTCACTCCACTTTATTCCACTCCACTCTACTCTATCTATTATACTCTACACCACTTTATTGTATGATACTCCAGTCTATGCGACTTCACTCTACGCCTCTCCACTATACGTTTGACCACTGTACTATTCCACTGTAGGCAACTCCACTCTACAATACTACACTCTATGCTATTGCATTCTCTGCCACTCCACTGTACGCCACTTCAGTTTACACCCATGTACTGTACGCGATTCCTCTGTATGCCTCTCCACTCTGGGCCACTCCACCCTACCCCACCCCACTACATGCCATTCAACTCTACAGCAATTCAGTGTATGCTACTACACTGCGTTCTACGCCACTCCACTCTATGCCACTCCACTCCACATCACTACACTACACTACTACACTCTACACTATTTGACTGTACAACACTGCCCTGTATGCCACTCTACTGTACACTTCTCCACTCTATGCCACTCCACTGTATGTCATGTCACTCCAGTCTGAGCTATTCCACAGTACAGCAGTCCACTGTACCACACTCCACTCTGTGCCACTGCACTGTACACCACTACTCTGCATGGTATTCCACTGTATGCCACTTCACTGTATGACACTCCAGTCTATGCAGGCACTGCCAGCACAGGTAAGAGCAGTGGGGTGGTTGGGCCGGGCGGGGGCAGGGCGGGGCAGGGTGTGTGGGAGTCGACAGACGATGGGATAGGTAAAACGAAATGAAAAAATAAATAAAACCACTTACCTTTCTCTCGCAGCATTGCTGTACAGTGGAATATCTCAGACTGGAGTGACGCTGTTCTACTCTATACCACTCCAATGTTTGCACTCATATTATGCATTATTCCACTCTACACCACTCCACTCTATGCCACTCCACTCTATGCTATTCCACTCTACGCCACTCCAATGTATGCCGCTGCTTTCTACACCACTCCACTGTACGATATTCAAATGTACGCGACACATGTACCCCACTTCACCGCATGCCACTCCACTCCACTCCACTATACACTAATTTACTCTACGCTAGTCCACTCTACACTATTCCACTGTACGCAAGTCAACACTTGCCACTCCACTGTATGCTGGTCTACTCTATGCCACTCCTGTGTTTGTCACTCTACTATGCATCATTTCACTCTATGCCACTCCACTCTACAACACTCTACACTATTCTACTTTACGCCACTCCACTGTATGGCACTGCACTCTACACCACTCTATTGTACGCTATTCAAATCTACGCCACACCAGTCTACGCCACTTCGCTGCATGCCACTCTATGCCACACTACTTCACTGCACGCTATTTCAATGTCTGCTGGTCTACTGTACACTATTCCACTGTATGCTACTCCACTTTACACCACTCTACACCACACCACTCTACGCCACTCTCTATATGCTATTCCACTATTTGCCACTGCACTGTTTGACACACCTATGTACGCTATTCTACTGTCTGCCGCTCCAATGTAACTCACTCCATTGTACTCTTCTCCACTCTACTCACCTGCACTACATGCTACTCCACTGTACGCTATTACACACTATCGCACTCCATTCTATGCCACTTCACTCTTCGCCACTCCAATGCACGCTATTCTACTGTATGCCACTCCACTCTATGCCATCCCACTCTACAACACTCCGCTGTATGCTATTCCACTATATGCCACTCTACTGTGTGCCACTTCACTCTATGCCCCTCCACTTTACCCCACTCCACTGTACCCCACTCCACTGTATGCCACTCCACTATACACTATTCCACTGTACGCAACTACATTCTACACCACTTAAACTCTACACTATTTAACTCTATCCCATTCTACTTGACCCCACTCCACTGTACCCCACTCCAGTCTATGCCAATCCACTGTATGCTATTCTGCTGTATATCACGGCATTCTATGTCACTCCACTGTACTCCAATCCACTCTATCCTCCTACACTCTACCCTATTCCACTGTGTGATACTTCATTCTACTCCACTGGTCTGTACGTTATTCCACTATATGCCACTCTGCACTATGTCACTACACTGTACACCAGGAACACTCAAAGTTATTGCACTCTACACCACCCACTGTACATTACTCCACTTTATACCACTACACTCTAGCCTATTTCACTGTACACCACTCCAATCTACAAAACTACACTATACGCCACTCCACAGTGTGATATCACACTGCACTTCACTACAGTCTACCCATCTACACTGTAGCCCACTCCACTCTACAACACTCTACTCTATGGTTTTCCACTCTACAGCATTCCTCTCTACGCCACTAAACTGTAGCCACTACACTCAATGCCACTCCATTGTATGCTATTCCATTGTCTGCCACTAAACTGTACCTCACTTCACTCTATGCCATTCTACCATACGCTACTCCATAGTACACCACTCCACTCTACACCATTCCACTCTATGACAATTTCACTCTACACCACTCCACTCTATCACACTCTACTGCATGCCACTCCAGTGTATACAACTCCCCTCTACGCTATTCCACTGTATGCCACTACACTGTATCTCACTCTGTTCTATGCCAATCCACTCTAGAACCCTCCACTGTATGCCAATCCACTCTATGCACCTCGACTATATGTTAATCCACTCGGTGCTATTCCACTGTACACACCTCCACTCTCCCCAGCACACTCTAAGCTATTTCCCTCTACACCACACCACTCCACTCTTCACCACTCCACTGTACGACAATCCACTCTGCAGTATTGTACTGTATGTCACTACACTGTACCTCACTCCACTGTATGCCATTCCATTCTAAGCCAGTGTACTCTATGCTACTCCACTGTATGCTATTACCACACTGTAGTCTGCACCACTCCACTCTTCGCCACTCTACTGTACACTATTCTACTGTATGACCCTCCACTCTACGCCAATACGTTCTACAGCACTCCACTAAACAAAAGTCCACTCTGCACCACTCCACTATTAGCCACTGTATGCCACTCCACTGTACCACATAGTACTCTACTCCAAAAACTCTACGACACTAAACCCTACAACAGTACACTTTATGAAACTATCCTCCACTCTACTGTACCACGGTCCACTTAATGATACTCCACCCGACGAAAATAAACTGTACAATTTAAAAAAATGTTTTTATGAAACATAAAAAGGTTGAAATTCAATGAAAAAAACAAAGGTTAAACCTTTGCTATAATTAGGAAAACGTTTTTTATTCTTCTCCATGTACTAATTACACCCTTGCATATTACATCACTTATACCATGTAGAGTCATGTGAAATAACAGCTTTCCTAACTGCCCTTACAGCATCTCAAATGACATGATTTGTGAGAACACAGCGCATGGTAGAGTGGTGAGTTATAGTTAATGTAGTGTGGCAAGTGAGGCGAAAAGACTGTGTACAGAGGTGCGCCACATAGAAATTTGAAGGTGGTGTGTAAATTCTAAATGTAAGTCATAACTATAACTTTAGAATTTCTAATGTTTATGTAGTTTAAGTTTGGTTTGTATAGAAAGAATAAATAAAGTTTTCCTAGCTATAACAAAGGTTATAGCTAGGCTCAGATTTCACTCGTACAAAACCATAGAAATCCAGCAGTTATAGTTACCAGAGCTAACTATAACTTACGCCCCGCAATGCACTACTTATGACCTCACATATTACATTACTCATGACATGGTCAGTGACATCACTGATGACACTCAAATGACATCACTGATGACATCATCAAGTGAGTGTAAGTATTTTTAAGAATTTATGGGTGCTAAACATAAATACTAACCTAATACAAAAGTTAGATTAGTATACTAATTGTACTACTGATGAGTGATACTAACATGTCTGATCTGAGTGGGTGTGTGACTGTCTGTGTCAGTGTGTGAGTGGGCATCTGAGTGGCTGTATGGGTGTCTGAGTGCATGCATGAGTGACTGCATGGGTGAGTCAGTGGATTTCTGACTAAGTCTGTAGGTGTGTGAGTGGCTGTGTCAGTGGATGTATGGGTTTGTGAGTGGGTATCTGAGTGATTGTATGGATGTGTGGGTGAGTGTGTGAGTAGTTTTATGGGTGTGTGACTGGCTGTATGGGTATTTAACTAGGGATTTGAGTAGCTGTGTGGGTGAGTGAGTGAGTGGGTGTGTGAGTGACTATGTTGCTGAATGAGTGGGAGTGTCAGTGGCTGCATGGGTGAGTAAGAGGCTGTGTGAGTGAACTTATGGGTGAGTAAGTGGGTATCTGAATGGCTGTATGACTGGGTGTGTAAGTGGCTGTATGGGTGAGTGAGTAGCTGTTTGAGTGACTGTTTGATTAAGGGAGTTGGTGTGTGAATGGCTGCATTGGAGAGTGACTGTCTGTGTGAATGGCTGTATGGGTGAGTGAGCAGATGTATGAGTGCTTCTATGAATGTGTGAATAGGTATGTGAGTGATTGTGTGGGTGTGTGATTGAGTGTGTGAGTGTTGATATGGGTGAGTGAGTGGCTGTGTTCAGAGGCTGTATGTGTGAGTGACTAAGTAAGTAAATAAGTGGGTATATGAGTAGCTATATGTGTGAGTGTGTGACTCTATGACTGGCTGTATGGGTGAATGAATGGTTGTAGGAGTGGCTGTATGGGTGAGTAAATGGTTGTGTGAATGGCTGTACAAGTGAAAAAGGTGGTGTGTGATTGGCTTTATGGAGGAGTGAGTGGGTATGTGAGTACTGGTATGGGTTTGTGAATGGGGATGTGAGTGGTTGTGTGGGTGTATGAGTAGATGTACAAGAGGTTGTATGGGGGTGTGAGTGGGTGTGTGAGTAGTTTTGTGGATGATATCATCAGTGATGCCTTTTGAGATGCCATCAGTGATGTCATCAGTGATGTCACTTACAATGTGATGAGTGATGTAATATGTGAGGTCATAAGCAGTGCATTGCGGGGCATAAGTTATAGTTAGCTCAGGTAATTACAATTGCTGAATTTCTATGGTTTGGTACAAGTGAAATCTGAGCCTAACTATAAAATCCCTGTAGCCTTTGGTTTCATCAATGAATTTCTGAGGGTTTTTAAAATCTACTTCCTAACCATAATATCCCTGTAACCTTTGGTTTTGTCAGGGAATTTCTAAGGTTTTTCAAATTCTAATTCCTAACTATAATGGCCCTGTAACCTTTGGTTTTTAAGTGAATTTGTATGTTTTTTTCACTAGTAGTCGCATTTGCAGAGTGGTGGCGAAAGGGGGCATGGCCTCTGACCAGCTGTCAGCAATCCTGCTGTGTGGGACTTACTTGAGGTAACAGGAGGGGTTCTTTGCCCCCAAAGGCCCTCAGCATCCAAGGGGCTTCATATACCAACCAATAGTGCATCAGGAGGCACCTTTTGGAGTGTGGTGGAGAAATGGGGTGCTGCCTATAACCAGCTCAAGTTGGCGGGGGTATGCCCAGACGTGGGTCCCTTGCTCACTTTGCCACTGGATTCAAGCAAGCCTGGCTGATGACGGCTGGAATGCCAGAAACCGATCCTAGGCTGCTTGTTTCCGGTCCAGGGAAGACATGGCTTGGCAGTTCGGGCTGGACTGTTCCCATGAGGCACAGGGTCAGACTGATTTGCATATGGCCATGTCTGAACTGGGGTGGTGGAGTGAGCTAAAGAATGATGATGGATTAAACCCAGATCAGTTGACTGGGGGTGAGTGTTTGATTGGCTCAAACGTTCCGTCCATCATCCCCTTTTGTATCGCTTTGTTCGCCCTAAGTTGGCGGGGGTATGCCCAGACGTGGGTCCCTTGCTCACTTTGCCACTGGATTCAAGCAAGCCTGGCTGATGACGGCTGGAATGCCAGATACCGATCCTAGGCTGCTTGTTTCCGGTCCAGGGAAGACATGGCTTGGCAGTTCGGGCTGGACTGTTCCCATGAGGCACAGGGTCAGACTGATTTGCATATGGCCATGTCTGAACTGGGGTGGTGGAGTGAGCTAAAGAATGATGATGGATTAAACCCAGATCAGTTGACTGGGGGTGAGTGTTTGATTGGCTCAAACGTTCCGTCCATCATCCCCTTTTGTATCGCTTTGTTCGCCCTAAGTTGGCGGGGGTATGCCCAGACGTGGGTCCCTTGCTCACTTTGCCACTGGATTCAAGCAAGCCTGGCTGATGACGGCTGGAATGCCAGACACCGATCCTAGGCTGCTTGTTTCCGGTCCAGGGAAGACATGGCTTGGCAGTTCGGGCTGGACTGTTCCCATGAGGCACAGGGTCAGACTGATTTGCATATGGCCATGTCTGAACTGGGGTGGTGGAGTGAGCTAAAGAATGATGATGGATTAAACCCAGATCAGTTGACTGGGGGTGAGTGTTTGATTGGCTCAAACGTTCCGTCCATCATCCCCTTTTGTATCGCTTTGTTCGCCCTAAGTTGGCGGGGGTATGCCCAGACGTGGGTCCCTTGCTCACTTTGCCACTGGATTCAAGCAAGCCTGGCTGATGACGGCTGGAATGCCAGAAACCGATCCTAGGCTGCTTGTTTCCGGTCCAGGGAAGACATGGCTTGGCAGTTCGGGCTGGACTGTTCCCATGAGGCACAGGGTCAGACTGATTTGCATATGGCCATGTCTGAACTGGGGTGGTGGAGTGAGCTAAAGAATGATGATGGATTAAACCCAGATCAGTTGACTGGGGGTGAGTGTTTGATTGGCTCAAGCGTTCCGTCCATCATCCCCTTTTGTATCGCTTTGTTCGCCCTAAGTTGGCGGGGTATGCCCAGACGTGGGTCCCTTGCTCACTTTGCCACTGGATTCAAGCAAGCCTGGCTGATGACGGCTGGAATGCCAGAAACCGATCCTAGGCTGCTTGTTTCCGGTCCAGGGAAGACATGGCTTGGCAGTTCGGGCTAGACTGTTCCCATGAGGCACAGGGTCAGACTGATTTGCATATGGCCATGTCTGAACTGGGGTGGTGGAGTGAGCTAAAGAATGATGATGGATTAAACCCAGATCAGTTGACTGGGGGTGAGTGTTTGATTGGCTCAAACGTTCCATCCATCATCCCCTTTTGTATCGCTTTATAACCAGCTCAAAGCAATCCCGCTGTGTGGGACTTACTGGAGGTAAGAGGTTTGGTAATTGGCCCCCAAGGACCCTCAGGAGAAAAGGGGACTTCATCCCCCAACTAGTAGTGCGCCAGGAGGTGCGTTTGTAGAGTGGAGATGAAAGGGGGCGAGGACTCCGGCGACTTGCTGGGGCCGGCTTTTTAAAAAAATGTGTCTTATTAGGAGAGGGGGCCACTTGTCCCCCTCTTCTGTCCCAATTTTTTAATAGAGGAGGGGAGCTGGGTGGCCCACACTCCTGCATTGTTTTGGCCCTCGAGACATCATCCTCCACAGCCTGGCCGCCATACTGGGTGTCCTGGTCCCTCCCACGGCACCCAGTGACTTCCGTTGAAGACCGCAGGGGGAGCCTGAAGGTCCGCGCAGTCCGTGCCGGCTCCATGCCTCCTGCGGGAGCCGGTAGTGCTTTCACACACATGGAGCTGCTGGAAAGTCAAGTCTTTGTGTGTGAAAGCAATTCTGCTCCTCTTCCAGCAAGCGAGACAACCTTTTATGATCTTGCTTCCTGGAAGTGGAGCATTTGCTGTGGCTTGGGGGAGCTCTAAAGCTCCTGCCAAGCCACAGCAAACAGCTATTTTCCAGGGGTGGGCACCCCGGGACATAGCAGGAACCGGCCAAGGAGGGTGGCAGTACCCAGGGCCATTAATGACTCTAGGAGTTTCTTCTTGTAGGGCCTGCTCAAGGGAGGTGGCTGTCACCGGGACCGAGAATGTCGTGGGAGGGGGCTGCGAGGCCCCACACCTATTTAAAAATTTATATTGGGGGTGGTGGTGGTCCCCGGGGCCTGTTGGGTCTGTGAGACCCCCCATTTCAAAATTAAACAGCCCCACGGAGGTGGTGGTCTCAAGACACATGGGGGTCTGCAAGGCCACCCCCAAACTAATTTGAGAAATTGCCTCAGGGAAGTGTCAGTCCCTGGGGCACGGGAGGTCTGCGAGACCCCCCAATACTTCTGAATAAGCCCTGGGGAGATGGCGGACCCCAGAGCTTGGGGGATCCGTGTGACCCCCTCATTTGTTTTACATAATGATGCCTGCATGCTCCCGGGACCTGGGGCACCTAGGGGTTAAACAATAAAGAAGCACAGGAGCCTGTGCTTCTCTTTTTAAAAACATTTTTGGGTGGGAGTCACGGCTCCAGGGTGACTCCCGCCAACATTTTTGTTTTAAAATATGCTTTTATGCCCTGGCAGGGACCCTCTGGGACCCCTCCCCCTCAAGAAGCTTATGCCCCCTTCTCTTAATGTTTTAAGCTTTTTCTGGGACTCATCTCAAGCCGAGTCCCACAATGGCAGCTAACACTTCCTGGTTTATAGTGTTGGCAGTCAATCAAATTTGAGCACAGGAACTGTCAGTTCCTCGGAGGACCCACATCCCTTTATATACAAACTCAGATTTAGGTTAATATTTCCGCAACTGCTGAATCGATTTACACCAAATCACAACAAGGCTCTTCCCTGGACCAACATCTTCCTTCCTGACAAATTTGGTGTAATTCCGTTCAGCAGTTTGGGCTGTAGATGTGCTAAATTTCCTATGGGAATTAACATTGGGAAAACGAGTTTGGGACCCCCAGCAAATGGAGTGAGGGTCATACTAGTTTTGAAAGTTTTGCGAGGATTCGTCAAGCGATGCCAAAGATATTGGCAAATGAAAAACATTCTTCCTTTGGAAACTACATCCCAACTATAACTACCTCCTGGTGACCGCCAGAAGGTAGCTATAGTTAGGATATAGAATAGAAAATATATATATATATATATATATATATATATATTATCTACTGGCGGTCGCCAGTAGATAGTTATAGTTAGGACCTATTTTCCATAGGAAATCCGCACCATTCTATTTGAAATAACTTTGGCGCCGGCTGACGAATCTTCGCGAAATTTTCCAACTTGTTGGGGCGCTCCGGTCCGCTCCTATCCTGAAAGTCTCGGGGTGATTCGGCAAGAGGGGGCCGAGAAAAAAGGGGGGTCCCAAAACGTGTTTTCCCCATGCAATTTTCCATAGGAACCTTTAGTCGCAGCTACAGCCCGAACTGCTGAACGGAATTACACCAAATTTGCCAAAAAGGTAGCCTTTGGTTCAGGGTCGTGCCTTTTGCTTAAATGGTGTAAATCTGTTCAGTAGTTCCTGAGAAATTTGAAAAAGAAAACACATATATATCTGGGCGGAGCCTAACCACACATGTCATCGTGAGATCTGATTGGCTGTCAGCACTTCATCCTGGAATTGCTGGCAGCCATCTTGGGACCAATATAAATGATAGTACCCCAATGAAATGCATTGTAGTGAATCGAAGATTTTGAGGGTTACCAAAAGGAGAACTATAAAGGGTGATAACAGACTTTAGTTACATTAGAATTCATTTGTTGATGGTACCATACTAATTTCAGGAATTGTGGTGTGTTCTAAGGTGATTTTACCCTGTGAAAAACCTTCTGCTGGGATATCATGAATCATGTTTGAGAGAAAACTATTTTCACATGCTTGTCCCATACAGTTTTGGAAGGTGCCCCAGAAGCTAAAATGAGAGCATATTTTCTGTAAATTCACATTATCTTTCTCAGTCATGTGAGAATGAAGTCTGACATTCTCAGTAAAACATGTACATCCAACAAGGGCAGAGACTGTCAGTTGATTCCTTTGTGTTCTACTGCAGCTTCCCAGAGTGTTCTAAAGAACAACTAGAGTGCTAACAGCCTTACTTATGACAAAAGTATGGCACACCTGAAGCCATCTTGATTGGAATAAACTGGTAACACTTAAAACATTTAATTTAAAAAGGAACAAAATGATGGGGTTCATTTTGTCATAGAAATTATAGTTAGTGCTGTAGAAAGAAAAATTAGGACATGTTTCAAGTGTGATCTCAAATATCTTCCTGTTATATTTCAACAGGAGCAGCCTGTCAGTTGATGCCTTTGTGTTCTACTGCAGCTTCCCAGAGTGTTCTAAAGAACAACTAGAGTGCTAACAGCCTTACTTATGACAAAATTATGGCACACCTGAAGCCATCTTGATTGGAATAAACTGGTAACACTTAAAACATTTAATTTAAAAAGGAACAAAACGATGGGGTTCATTTTGTCATAGAAATTATGATTAGTGCTGTAGAAAGAAAAATTAGGACATGTTTCAAGTGTGATCTCAAATATCTTCCTGTTATATTTCAACAGGAGCAGCTTGTCAGTTGATGCCTTTGTGTTCTACTGCAGCTTCCCAGAGTTCTAAAGAACAACTAGAGCGCTAACAGTCTTACTTATGACAAAATTATGGCACACCTGAAACCATCTTGATTGGAATAAACTGGTAACTCTTAAAACATTTAATTTAAAAGGAACAAAATGAGGGGTTTATTTTGTCATAGAAATTATGGTTAGTGCTGTAGAAAGAAAAATTAGGACATGTTTCAAGTGTGATCTCAAATATCTTCCTGTTATATTTCAACAGGAGCAGCTTGTCAGTTGATGCCTTTGTGTTCAACTGCAGCTTCCCAGAGTTCTAAAGAACAACTAGAGCGCTAACAGTCTTACTTATGACAAAATTATGGCACACCTGAAGCCATCATCATTGGAATAAACTGGTAACACTTAAAACATTTAATTTAAAAAGGAACAAAATGAGGGGGTTCATTTTGCCATAGAAATTATAGTTAGTGCTGTAGAAAGAAAAATAAGTGCTAAAACACTACCCCCAGCACGACACCCTACTCTACCCAAACATAACTGCACTACCCTAAACCCTAAAACACTACCACCAGCACGACTCCCTACACTACCCAAACACCACTGCACTACACTAAACCCTAAATATACCCCCAGCATGACCACCCACACTACACAAACACCACTGCACTACCCTATACCCTAAAACACGACCCCTATACTACACAAACACGACTGCACTACCCTAAACCCTAAAACACTACCCACAGCATGACCTTCTTCACTACACAAACACCACTGAACTGCCCTAAACCCTAAAACACTACCCCAGCACTACCCCTACACTACCCAAACACCACTGCACTAACATAAACCCTAAAACACTACCCCCAGAACAAACCCCTACACTACACAAACACCACTGCACTGCCCTAAACCCTAAAACACTACTCCCAACACGACCCCCTACACTACCCAAACACCACTGCACTACCCTAAACCCTAAATCTACCCCCAGCACGACCCCTACACTACCCAAACACCACTGCACTACCCTAAACCATAAAACACTACCCCGAGCATGACCCCTACACTACACAAACACCACTGCACTACCCTAAACCCTAAAACACTACCACCAGCATGACCCCTACACTACTCAAACACCACTGCACTACCCTAAACCCTAAAACACTACCCCAGCACGACCCCTACACTACCCATACACCACTGCACTACCCTAAACCCTAAAACACTACCACCAGCACGACCCCTACACTACTGCACTACCCTAAACCCTAAAACACTACCCCCAGCACGACCCCTACACTACCCAAACACCACTGCACTACCCTAAACCCTAAAACACTACCCCCAGCACGACCCCCTACACCACCCAAACACCACTGCACTACCCTAAACCCTAGAAAAGAAACCCCCACCCCATGCCCAATCCCCCTTACCTCTCACTCCTCATGGTTCCTCTCTCCTCGTGGTTCCTGCTTCACGTCATCTCTGAGGGGCGGTGCACGTCGTTGTGAGGAAACAGAACAGCCTCTGTTTCCTTACAACAACATGGATCATCTACATGTTTTTAGACGCATGGTCATTTACCATACATACCTTTACAACAAAATTAGTTGTAAAGGCATGCGTGGTAAATGACCATGCGTTCTAAAAATGCGTAGGAATGACTTTGTGATGTACAACGCATGCGTGGTAATGCATGCGTTGTAATGGTATCGCAAAGTAAAAAGTCGTTGTAACGGCTGTTTACCGATCGAAGCTGGCCCCTGTTCTTCAGTGAGACGTTTATTTGATTAATTAGAAGGAAGGAATGTGGTTTTTTTACCGAAAAGTGCATTCCCGGCTGTTGTATTGTGAAAGTGTCTGCGTGGCCTGGTTTCACTTCCGGTGAGAGAGTGGAAGAGTCTGTTTGGATCTAAAGGAGTTCTGTTGTTGGACGGGGCCGGCGCGACATGTCATCAGAAAACATAGCTAATGGAAAGCGTCCTCCCTGAAGTGTGGAGCAGTGCCATGAGAGGTCAACGAGTGTGCGTCCCACCGCAGTATGACCGTACCGCGTGACCCATGTGCCGCCTCCAGGGTACGGGAGGCAGAAGCGGCATCGCAGGTCCTCTTGAAGACCGTTGTAGCACTAATTCTACATTTTGGTACTAGGGCATTTTAACTTCGTTGTTCCTGCCAGATACAAAGAGAAGATCCTGTGTTATTCAGTGCCCTCGTTACCTTTTTTGTGGGTTGTGGTGCTTGTCACTTCGCTGCCCCGCCGGTGCACATGACTGGGCACCCCACCTCGTGTGCCATCTGCAGGGCCTCTGCCCTCGGATCACTGGTTTCGGTTTCTGGAGTGGCAACATAAACAGTTGCTCCCAAAGGACTAGCCTGAACACTTAGGTGAATATCCCCTGCACCAGCATTCCACGGAAATTCTTTCCTAGCTCTCCCACGTCAACGAGCACGGCTCCGCTCGCGACACCGTATGACGTCATCGGAGCCATAAGAGGACCTCGTCGGCGTGCTGACGTCAGTTCCACCCATTTTTCCGTGCCACCGAGGCAAACAGGGGACCGAGACATTTTCACATGCATACATAGTATAATAAATATATATATATTCACTGAAAAAACCATAGGTTTCAGGCACGTTATAGTTAGAAATTAGCATTTAAAAAACCTTAGAAATTCACTGAAAAAACCATAGGTTTCAGGCACGTTATAGTTAGAAATTAGCATTTAAAAAACCTTAGAAATTCACTGAAAAAACCATAGGTTTCAGGGTCGTTATAGTTAGTTGGAAATTTCACTCGTACAAAACCATAGAAATTCCCCCGTTATAGTTAGTTCAGCTAACTATAACTCGCGCGCACTCGCAATGCACTGCTGATGACGTCACATATTACATCACTCATGACATGGTCAGTGACATCACTCATGACATCACTGATGACATCACTGATGACATCATCCAGTGAATGTGTGTTTTTCTGAAAATTAAATATGTTTTATATAAGTATATCTCAAGGTCGATGGAAGAATAAATGGGTATATAAGTGTCTAAATGGATGATTTTTTTGTAAAATTGATTGTATAACTGACTAAGTGTATCTTAGTGAATACATGGGTTAGTGAGTAATGTTTAAATATGAAAATATCTGTATCAGTCTCTCACTTTGTGTATAAGTGGCTGCATGGGTTGGTGAGTAGCTACATGAGTGTCTATATGGGTTATTAGTTGGTTTTTGAGTATCAGTATGAGTGTCTGAGTGTCTGTATGGTTCGGTGGGGGTATTACTTAGTGCATAGATGCATGAATGAGTGACTCACTGTTTGTATGTGTTGAAGACAGCATGTGTGCAGGACTGTATAGGTGGATGAGTATGTGTATGGGTGTGTTAGTGAGTGAATGACTGTCTCAATAGTGTCTTTATGAGTAACTACATATGTTTTAAACTAGTTTATGTGAGTATTGGTGTATATAAGTGAGTATATGTGAGAGTGAGAGATTGGAAGCGTTCCTGTACAAATAAGTAGGTGTTTCTATAAGTGATTGTTTAAGAGAGTAAGTATGTGTAAGTTTCTGTAGAAGTAAGTGTGGTAGTGTGTGTATAACTGTATATGCAAGTAAATGGATGTTTGATACTTTGTTTGCATGTGTGACTATGTGTGTGAGTAACTCTATGGATGAGTGGCGGTGTGTAACAGGATGTATAGGTGTATGAGTACATATGATGAGTGAGTACATGTATGAGTGACTGTATAGGGACTGTTGGTGAATGAGTGGATGTGTGTGTAGATCTTGGAATTAATGATTCCATGTGTTGTAACTGGTATTGGTATGTCCATTGTTTTGAAAATGTTAGTTTGTATTTTTGAGTGTGTGTATCAAAGGTTATATTAGGGTGAGAGGAGGTCTGCCACTCTATCACAAGGATGATGTCATCAGTGATGTCATTTGAGATGTCATCAGTGATGTCATGAGTGATGTCACTGACCATGTCATGAGTGATGTAATATGTGACGTCATCAGCAGTGCATTGCGGGCGCGCGAGTTATAGTTAGCTGAACTAACTATAACGGGGGAATTTCTATGGTTTAGTACGAGTGAAATGTCCAACTAACTATAACGCCCCTGAAACCTATGGTTTTTTCAGTGAATATATATATATATATTTGCGATTTTCTTGCACAAATTGGGGTTATTATGATATTATGAGACTGTCATCTAAACTTGTGTTTGCACAGACGCATTCAAGCGGTCAAATATTCTCTGAACTGGTCTCTCAATTTTATAGATATTTTAGATGGTATATATTTATTTATTTATGTATTTATTTATCACAAATTATCTATGGAAATGTATTACAATTGAATGGACAGAAGAAACCATCCATTATTGGTACATTTATTGACTGGCATGTATGGGGAGAAAACATCTGTGCATTTAAATCATAATTTTGGGGCTTATGTATTTTGCCTTGGCTCCATGTCTATCCCAGCATGTATTATCGCCAAAATGAAACACTGATTCACCTATAAGTATGACATAAACAGCTAATATAGCATGTGGCAACAAAAGTTTAGTTAAATACAATCAGAGCTAAACATCAGTAGAGAAAAAGATAAAAAGAAAAAGATAAATAAACAGAGAAACAATCAGTTACTTTAAGGAAAACAGACTACCATTTTGCAGTATTTTGTTTATGTCCACACTACATGTGACACGAAGGGTGATGAGGCACAGCATTATAAAACAAAGAGTTGAATGACATGTCCGTATGTGAACAAGGACACTGCGTTGTCCGAAACGCGTCGTATTTGGCTTTCCATGAAATAAATTACCTGATTTGCCACTCAGATTGGAGTCCGTCTCTCTCTCGTCGCCGAAAGGAAGCTGAGGAGATTGTTTTGTGTTTCTATATATATATATATATATATATATTATCTACTGGCGGTCGCCAGTAGATAGTTATAGTTAGGACCTATTTTCCATAGGAAATCCGCGACATTCTATTTGAAATAACTCTTGCGCCGGTTGACGAATCTTCGCGAAAGCTTCCAACTTGTTGGGGCGCTCTGCTCCGCTCCTACCCTGAAATTCTCGGGTTGATTCGTCAAGCAGGGGCCGAGAAAAAAGGGGGGTCCCAAAACGCGTTTTCCCCATTCATTTTTCCATAGGATCCTTTCATCGCAGCTACAGCCCGAACTGCTGAACGGAATTACACCAAATTTGGCAAAGAGGTAGCCCTTGGTTCAGTGTCGTGCCTTTTGCTTAAATGGTGTAAATCGGTTCAGTAGTTCCTGAGAAAATCAAAAGTAAAGTCACATATATATCTATGGCCGAGTAGGGTCCGCGTATCCTGAGCGCACCCTGCGCGCACCGTCCCGATCACGAGCTGCATGCTAATTGGCTGTCAAGTGGCTGTCAACACTCCAAATCAGGAAGTGTTGGCAGCCATTTTATCCCTCGGTAGAACCGAGGGACAGAAACAAGTACGCAAACCACAAAAGGGGGCAGGGTAGAAACACCCTGACCCCCTAGGTCTGCTCAGGGGGTCCCACAAGGACCCCCTGGGCAGAAAAAAACATTTTAAAAAAAAAAATCGGCGGGATGCGCGGATCCCGCCGTAAAAAAAAAAATCGAAGCGCGGTCACCCGCGCTTTGATGCTCATTTGCCCCCGGGTGGGCCAAGTTGCAAAGAGGTGCAAAGAGGTGCAAAAAGGGGCATGGCCTCTGAACACCTCTCTGCAACGCAGCTCCCTGGCGCATACTGGAGGTACAGGGTGGGCTAGTTGGACCCCAGGGACCCTCATGATTCAAGGGGACTTAATCCCCCAACTTAAAACGCGCCACGGGGCGCGTTTGCACAGATGTCACCTCAGGCCCCGCCCCTCCCTTCAGCATTGTGCAAATATTCCTCTAAAATCAGCCAAACTACGAATTCCGATTTACTTACCTGTTATCAGGAGAGACCTCAGTGCTGCATCTTTGAGCCCAGTACTGATCCTGAAAAGTAATTTTAACCGTACTTACCAGTAACTTGAATTTCCTTCCATAGGCTAACATTGACTGGTTTCACTTGGAAATTCTTCTAAGTGTGGAGTTTTGGAACTTTATAATATTCCTCTAAAATCAGCCAAAATACGAATTCCGATTTACTCACCTGTTATCAGGAGAGACCTCAGTGCTGCATCTTTCAGCCCAGTACTGATCCTGAAAAGTAATTTTAACCGTACATACCAGTAAATTGAATTTCCTTCCATAGGATATCATTGCCTGCTTTTTGCTGAAAAAGTTTCTGTGTCGATTTTTGTAACATACAAATATTCCTCTAAAATCAGCCGAACTACGAATTCCGATTTACTCACCTGTTATCAGGAGAGACCTCAGTGCTGCATCTTTGAGCCCAATACTGATCCTGAAAAGTAATTTTAACCGTACTTACCAGTAATTGAATTTCCGTCCATAGGCTAACATTGACTGGTTTCACTTGGAAATTCTTCTAAGTGTGGAGTTTTGGAACTTTATAATATTCCTCTAAAATCAGCCGAACTACAAATTCCGATTTACTCACCTGTTATCAGGAGAGAACCCAGTGCTGCATCTTTTAGCCCAGCACTGACCTTGAAAAGTAATTCTAACCGTACTTACCAGTAAATTGAATTTCCTTCCATAGGATATCATTGCCTGCTTTTGCTGAAAAAGTTTCTAAGTGTCGATTTTTGTAACATACAAATATTCCTCTAAAATCAGCTGAACTACGAATTCTGATTTACTCACCTGTTATCAGGAGAGACCTCAGTGCTGCATCTTTGAGCCCAATACTGATCCTGAAAAGTAATTTTAACCGTACTTACCAGTAACTTGAATTTCCTTCCCTAGGCTAACATTGACTGGTTTCACTTGGAAATTCTTCTAAGTGTGGAGTTTTGGAACTTTATAATATTCCTCTAAAATCAGCCGAACTACGAATTCCGATTTACTCACCTGTTATCAGGAGAGAACCCAGTGCTGCATCTTTTAGCCCAGCACTGACCTTGAAAAGGAATTCTAACCCTACTTACCAGTAACTTGTATTTCCTTCCATAGGAATCCATTGTCTGGTTTTCAGCAGAAAAGTTTCAAAGTGTCGATTTTCACAAACTACAAATATTCCTTAAAAATCGCCTGTATGACTTAAACGCATTCTTTCAACTGTTTACAGGAGATGCACCAGTGCTGGATCCAAGATCCACCACTGAGTAAGAAAAAGTAACGATAACACTACTTACCTGCTAAGTGAATTTCCTCCCATAGGATAGCATTGGTGATTCTATGTGAAAAAGTTTCTATGTGTCAACTTTTAAAATACAATAATGGGGCATATTATCAAGGGCTTTATCGCCGCTTTAGCGGCACTTTTTGCCGCTAAAGCGGCGATAATTTATCGCCCTATCAGCAAGCTGTCGCTAACAGGCGTTAGCGACAGCTTTCAGGCGTTAGCGGGCGCGTTTTCCATCGCCTTGCATGTCAGCGATAATTATCGCTAATGACATGCAATGAAGGCGTTCCCTACTAAAAGCAACTGAAAACAGTCGCTAACACCACTACCCCCTATTAGCAAGGCAGGCGAAGCGATAAAATAATTCGCGCTAAGCGCGTTTATCGCTAGATTTTAACACCTGCTAGTGAGGATGACTTACCTGTATGAAGAATAGGAGGTGGATTCTAATGCTGAATCCACCTTAGCGTTAATGCGAGAATATCGCTGGTTTCCCAGCGATATTCTCGCATTTTGTCGCTATCGCTGGAAATATTATCGCTATGGAGATAAACCTTACTAATAGGGTGTTATCTCAGCGATAATTTCCAGCGATAGGCGGCGATAAAAGAAAACGCGCTAAGCGCGGTTAGCGATAAATATCGCACTTCCTTGATAATATGCCCCAATATTCCTTAAAAATCACTACTGTAACCAAAACGCTTTTACTCAACTGTTTACAGGAGATGTCCCAGGACTGAATCTAGGATCCAGTCCTGCGGTTAGAAAAGTAATCCATAAAGTAACTAATTGCATTTAACTTGAAATTCACATTGAGCTCAATGTTGCATTGTGTTTGAAATTGTGTTGCCCATTGCAACAACTGTAACTACTGTACTTAAAAGTCTATTGCCTATTTGCAAAGTATTTAAACTAAAGTAATTCATTCTGAGAAAGTATATTTTGTAATGTAATGTATAATGTAATTACAATGTATTTAAAAAATAAAATATCTAAAAATAAATAGTTTAAAAAAATGTAGTAAATCAGTATCAAAAAAATAAATATAACAATTAATACATTTAAAAATTGTCATTTACAAAACCTTTGAAATTCACTGAAAAAAACCATAGGTTTTAGACATGTTATAGTTAGGAATTAGCATTTAAAAAACCTTTGAAATTCACTGAAAAAACCATAGGTTTCAGGCACGTTATAGTTAGAAATTAGCATTTAAAAAACCTTACAAATTAACTGAAAAAACAATAGGTTTTAGGGACAGTTATAGTTAGTTGGACATTGCACTCGTACAAAACCCGTGAAATTCCCCCGTTATAGTTAGTTCAGGTAACTATATCTTGCGCCCCCGCAATGCACTGCTGATGACGTCACATATTACATCACTCATGACATGGTCAGTGACATCACTGATGACATCACTGATGACATCACTGATGACATCATCCATGTGATAATTTGATGCATCTTCTCACACCCTAATATAACTTTTGATACACCCACTGTAAATTACAGACTGCCATTGTCAAAACCATAGACACTCCAACACCAATTACTATATACACACTCACTGATTCTTAGGTCTACACACACACATCTACTCACTCACCCGTACAGTCACTCATACTTATAGTCACTCAGTACAGGACTATTATATTCACTCATACACCTATATAAACACTCACACACCGCCACTCATCCATAGAGGTACTCACACACCTAGTCAGTCATGCAAAAAATTAAGCACACACCCATTTACTCACCTATACAGTTATACACACACACCAGCTCACTTACTCATACAAATACTAGCACATTCTTACGCTCTTATACAATCTCTGATACAAGCACACACTCATCCATCCAGTCACTCTCACAATCACACACTCTCGCTTATAGCTATTTATATACTCCAACACAAAAAAATACTGCCTTTCACATACGTAGTTACTCACACATGTACCACTGGGACATACATTCACTCACTAACACACTCTTACACACACTTTCCCACCCATACAGTCTATCACAGATGCACTCTTGTAACCATCCACCCAGTGAATCACCCACTCACACATCTATGCACAGAGTCGCACACACCCCACCCACACAAACACTCAGGCACCCATACAGATACTCAGCCAACCAATCAATAACTCATATAGACACTCATGTAGCTATTCACAAACCCATGCTGCCACTTACACAGCAACAGACAGACGGATACAGACATTCACCCAGTTTAGTCACTAACCCATGCATTCAGTAAGATACGTTTAATCACTCACTTATAGAGTTAGTCACGCACCTACTAAATCATCCATTCAGACACTTATACACCCACTCATTCTTCAATACGCCTTTCCCTATCCATCCCAGGGCCTTACCCCTTTTTTTTAAATTAAAATTTAAAAAAAACGGGAAAGAGGGCCGCGTGGCCCCCTTCCCTGGGCCTGTATTGGCCCCGGGACCCCATCCCCCGGGGCATGGCCTCTTTTTGTTTTTATTTGGAGGGGGCTGCGTGGCCCCCTCCTCAGGCCATTTAAGGCCCCGGGACCCCATCCCCGGGGCCGGCCTTGCACTTTTTTTTTTTTTTCATTTTGTTACTTTGGGAGGGGGCTGCGTGGCCCCCTCCGTGGCCTCTTATGGCCCCGGGGAACCCATCCCCGGAGCCTGGCCTCTCGTTGGGGACTGTGGGGGGTCCCCAAACCCCCACAGTCCCGCCGGCTCCCGTGTCCTACGGGAGCCGGCATTGCTACACATGGGGAGCAGCTAACATGCTGCTCCCCATGTGGAAAGCAATGTGCTGGATATTGGAAGAGAGAGCAGGTTTCCTGCTCTCTCTTCCAATATCCAAAGCAAGTTTACAATGACAGGACGGGAGCCGCGAGGCTCCCGTCCTGTCATTACAAACAGCAGTGTCCCGGGGTAGGCACCCGGGACACTGCAGGAGCCGGCCCTGGGGGTGGCGGTCCCCAGGGCCATCAAGGGCTCCAGGAGGGGGCCGCGCGGCCCCCTCCCCACATCGAGAAAGCCCCAGGGAGGTGGTGGTCCCCGGGGCTTGGGGGTCCAAAACGGAACCCCATTTTCATTTTCTTAGTGCCCGGGGAGGTGGTGGTCCCTGGGGCGTGTGGGGGCTGGAGCCCCCACACAGGTTTTTCAAATATAAAAGAAGCCCCGGGAGGTGGTGGTCCCCGGGGCTGCGGGAGGCTCAGAGCCCTCCCGCACCATTATCCATAAAGCCCCGGGGGTGGGGGTCCCCGGGGCTTGGGTGGCCCTAGAGGCCCCCACACATAAAATTAACCCCCCAGCATGCCCCCGGGACTTGGCCCACCCGGGGGCCAGTGACATCGAGCGCGGAGACCGCGCTCGATTTTTTCGGCAGGGTTCGCGCTCCCTGAGCGCATCCTGCCGATTTTTTTTTTAAATTTTTGCCCAGGGGTCCTTGTGGGACCCCCTGAGCAGACCTAGGGGTCAGGGTGTTTCTACCCTGCCCCCTTTGTGTGCTTTGCGCACTTGTTTCTGTCCCTTGGTTCTACCGAGGGACAAAATGGCTGCCAACACTTCCTGATTTGGAGTGTTGACAGCCAATTAACATAAAGCTCGTGCTCGGGATGATCCGCGGCCCTAGATATACCTATCTTTTTACTTTTGATTTTCTCAGCAACTACTGAACGGATTTACACCATTTAACAAAAGGGTTCTTTCTGAACCAAGAACTACCTCTTTGCCAAATTTGGTGTAATTCCGTTCAGCAGTTCGAGCTGTAGCCGTGTCTAAAGTTTCCTATGGAAAATTGCATGGGGAAAACGTGTTTTGGGACCCCCCTTTTTCTCGGCCCCGCTTGACGAATCCCCGAGAATTTCAGGGTAGGAGCGGACCGGTGCGGGCCACAAAGTTTGAAAATTTTGCGAAGATACGTCAACTGGCAAGAGAGTTATTTCAAATAGAATGTCGCGGATTTCCTATGGATAATAGGTTGTAACTATAACTATCTACTGGCGACCGCCAGTAGATAATATATATATATATATATATATAGATATAGATATAGATATAGATATAGATATATAGATATAGATATATAGATAGTTAGATAGATAGATAGATATATAGATATATACATATACAGAGATACTCTATATCCTAACTATAGCTACCTAATAAGTAATCCCTCAAAAATCAAAACAAAAGCAGATGTGGGGTGGGGAATGAACACATGTGGAGGGTTAAGTACGTAAGCCATAGGAGATGTAATATGCAAGGTCATAATCCATGCATAATAGGCCCACAATTTATAATTAGTTGATTATAAAATAGCTGGAGTATTTCATTGTTATAGTATTTTTTTAACATTAGCACTTTTCTCAGGTCAACACTTAACTATAATGTCACTTTAGCCTTCTTTTTTTGAGTGAATTTCTAGTTTTTTTTTTTAGCTTAAGTTAAAATGTTTGCACCTAAACTAACTAGAATGGCACTTTTTCCGTGTTAATATCTACCTCTTGCTCTTACAGCCTTAAGCAATGCCAAGATAGGCTTTTAGATGTAATTGGGCCTTTGGCAAGAATTTTTAACATGACCGAGGAGGCAAAATCGAAAGGAGTGTCTGTTGACACAGATTTGTTAAGAGGATGGAGCCAGAGATCAGTGTGTTTCTTGTGGAACCCAAATGCTGCTTTGATAACCAAGTGAATGAAGGCAGATCTTATGAGAATAAGTCCTAGATTGGGGGACTTTGCTAAGAAAGAACCAAGTGAGGACCCTAAGGGTTTACATTTTGGAGAAGGTTTAGTAAAGGGGTTGGCAAGTATGTTTCAACGTTTACTAGTTTAGCCAAAGCTCAGTCTTTCCTCAGGAAGGTGTTTGGAGGAAGAGTTTTTGACAGGGTCGGAGGAAGGGGACGTTTCTCTGGCTGCTGTTAGTCAAATTCCCAATACCAAGCATAGGAATGTGAAAGCTTTAGAGGCTTCCAGTCTGCAATTGAATTATTTCCTCAAAGAGGGAGATTTGGCAGAGGATGTCAGTCGAGAGGAAGAGCTCAGCAATTGCAGGTTAGCCAAGGTGAGTATGAAGACTTCCATTGGTTCTTGCCAAGAAAAGGTAGGGGGTCGGCTGAAAGTTTTCCTAAACAATTGGTGTTGGCTGACAAGAGAACAATGGGTCTTGAATATAGTAGAAGGAGAGATGATAGAGTTCAGAGAGATACCTTTCAGTCTCAGGAGCCAAAAGAGATGGTTTTTGCATCAGAGTTGCAAAAATTGGTAGAGTTGGAGGTTCAAGAAATGTTGAGGAAGGGTGCCATAGATCAAGTATCGGAAGAGAATTTGACTTTTGTGAGTACAATATTTTTAGTAAAGAAGAAGGACAAAGGTTGGCAGCTAGTGATACATTTGAGAAATGCAAACTGGTTTCTAGTATTAGACATTTCAAGATGGAAGATATCCATCTTCTGAGAGATAGTTTGTGAATTAATGATTGGACAGTAAAATTGGATCTAAAAGGTGCTTATTTTATGATTCCAATGTCAGAAGTGAGACACAAAAAGTTACGGTTCTGATGGATAGGTGTCCTTTACCAATTTACTTGCCTGCTTTTTGAGCTGGCATCGGCACCTTAGTTTTTACTAAGGTGCTGCATCCAGTGACAGCATATCTCAGAGAAAGGGAAATAAGAATAATCATGTATTTAGACAATTTTTTAATTATGTCCAAGGATGGAGAGAAGTTGAAGAGACATTTCAAGTTAGTTATGGATCTTTTATTTGGGGGTTTAGTCAACATTGAGAAGTCAGTTTTCGAGCCTTGTCAGGTGATGGACTTTCTTGGATTTCAAGTGAATTCTGTTCAGACTATTTTAAGTTTACTTGAAATGTTTTCTGACTCTGAGGACTCTGGCAAGATCAATAGGTTTATTCCCTAGCTCGATTCAATCAGTTTTTCCAGATCCTCTTCACTACAGAGTTTTGCTGAGGTTGAACGTGGACAGTTTGAGAAAGGGTTTATGGTAGGGAGATCAAATTGTTTTGACAGTAGAAGCAAAGGAAGAATTAAATTGGTGGCTCAGCAATTTGGATGCCTGGAATAGACAGGCAATTTTCAGAATTTGTCCGGATTTTGTGAAAGAGTCAGATGCAAACCTCTTCTACTGGGTTGCATATTTCAGACATCGAGAGACAGGTAGCAGATGATTTGTTGAGGAGAGGTTTAATCACATAAATGGTTTGGAGATGAGGGCAGGATTGCTTGCATTAAAGGGTTTTAAAGGTTTATTAAAGAACTTCAAAGTACTGTTAAAGCTGGACAACGTTTCTGCAGTGCATTACATAAACCGGCTGGGTGGCAGCAAGCCCAGGAATTTAACAGAGTTGTGCAAGGAAATAGTAGAGCTACTGCCTGGAGCACAAGATAGGCATGCAAGTGGAGTATTTTCTGGGACTGAGCAATGTAACAGCAGATTGGAATTCATGGTATTTGAGGGATTACAGCAACCAGAAGCTGAATGTTCTAGGTTTTTCAGTTTGCAGGAGATTTGGGGACCTTTCAAAGTAGATATGTTTGCAATGATACTAACAAATAAGTTGGACTGGTATTTCAGTTGGAGACTGGATTCACAATAGAGGCAGTGGATGCTTTTCAGAAGGATTGGAGGAATCTTCGGGGATATGCTTTTACTCCATTTGCAATGATTCAGAAAATATTGTTGATGGTGAGGAGACAGAAATGCAAGTTAGTTCTGATAACTCCTTTTTGGGTAGATCAATCTTTGTTTACAGAATGTTAGAGTTGGCGATGGAGGAACTTTTTTTTAATCCGAAGCTCAGAAGGTTTGTTGTTGGGTCTAGAAAGGTAAGATCATCCTTTTGTGAGCACACGAGTTTCGAGTCTTCTTTTTTCTTTAGAAGATTTCAGGGGAGGAGAGCAGTTTGCAGGTCTTTCGGAGAAGGCTCAGGAGTTACTCAGAGAGTCTTTGGCCTCAGGTACGAGAAAAAGTTATGTTGGAGCATGAAGGAGCTTGATGTGTTGGTGCTTGAAAAGGGATTTGGATTGTGTGGAGCCTACTCCAAGAGAATTGTCAAATTCTTTAACAAGTTTGGTTGAAAAGGGTTTGAGTTATAGGACTATCAGTTGTAATAGGTCAGCGGTGACTTCGGGCCACGTCTCTGTTAATGGTTTTCAATTGGAAGAGATGTTTTAGTTTGTAGGTTTATGACGGGTATAAAACTGCGTAGACCACCTAGAACAAAATCTAATATTTTATGGGATGTGAATTTAATTTTTGAGAAATTAGAGGAGTGGACCTATGATAGCTTTTAATCTTTGTGGCAACTGTCCATTAAGTTATTGACTTTGTTATGTCTATATCTTTTAGGAGGGTATCAGATGTGAAATCTTCGGAGGTAAGTAATTAATTTTATAATCCAGATGGGGTCCTGTTTCAGATTTCACAAAGGACAAAAAGAATGTCTTCAACTATTTTTTTACCCTCGATTTGGTGACCATCCCATGTTATATGTGTTTGGATGTATAAAAGTGTATAAGAATATAATGGAAGAGTTCAAAGAGATGGTGTTAATCAGTTTTTAATTTCTTATGTAAAGCCTTGTAATCCTGTAAATTTGGCAAGTCTCGCATGCTAGGTCATGTTATGTGTGGTCGAAGCAGGAGTGGATTCGGAAATGTTTGGGGCGCATTCTGCGTGAGGAGCGGTGGCAAGTAAAGATTTTTGTTCTGGAGGCAGATTGGAGGAGATATTTCTAGCAGCTGATTGGTCGCATGCTGGGGTCTTTGGAAGATTTTACTTGAAGCCTGTGGCGCATGTATCTATTGTAGCTATTTGTAGTGTTGAGCATGCTTAATGCTAACCTCCGGTCATGACGTGAAATGTAGATTCTCCAAATGTTATAATAGGAGAATCTGGATTTTCTTAAAGACACAGAGATTAGCATTGTACACCGTTCCCACCCTAGGGGAAGGAGTTGGGGTGTTTGTTTCTTAGTGATGTACAGTTTAAAAAATGTTGAGGATATTGGCAGTGTGATAGTTTTGACATGATTAAAAATAATTTTGTATCTTTCGACAGATGATTTGTAAGATGGAGATATATGTTCAAGTTGAATATTATGCAATGTCCTGTTACTTTCAGGAGGTTTTGTATTTCAGCCCTGGAGCAGATGTAAAGAGGAAGATGGCTGCTGTGCGGGGGTTATATACACTGAATGTTTATGTGCTTAATGTGCTGGCTTTAAATGGCTGCCATGGAGTAGCAATAAAGAGTTTATGCATAATGCTAGCCTCCGGTCTTGACATGAAATCAACTGGCATATTGCTTCTGCTGTTGGAAGTACAGGTTTTACTCAGAATGTTTGAGGACAATAGTGTGAGATTATAGAAAATGTGTTCATATTTTAGTTTCTGTAGCACATTCCATAACCTCTATGAGAAAATCCCAAAGAATTTTTTTTTTATTGAACAGACTTCATCAGATCCTAGCAGAGGAACGGCCTTTTTCACTCTGTAACATCATTTTAGAACACAATACAATTCCTAAAATGAATATGGTACCACCAACAAATGATTTATATTGTGAATACATCTTTTATCACAGTTTACAAGTGTTGATTTTTGAGGCCGTCAAAAACAGGCTTTCATCATAATTTATTTCAATGGGGACCATGTTACAGAGTCCTGTAATGGCTGCCGCAACATATTGTCCATGTTGTGGCCAGCCAATCAAAATGGGTCACTCTGGTACCCCCCCCCATCATTCCCCTTGGGGTCATGGTATGCTTAACCTGCCCCCTCATATATTTTTTAATGTATCTTTAGGATGCAGGGAGCATGCCAGTGAATCCTGGATGGCTGCCACAACATATTGTTCATGTTGTGGCCAGCCCATCTGGATTCACCATTCACCTTTAAATTGGCCAATCCAAGCATATCTGGACTCCAATGGGCAACTAACCCGTTCATCTTTCTAATCACAATTATCTCGAAAACTACTGAACATGTTTACAGTAAATTATGAACAGCACTCTTTCTGAGTAAAGTTTATGCAAAAGTTGGTGTAAATTAATTTAGCTGTTTTTACCTACATCGGAGCTCAAACTTTTCTATGGAAATGAAAATGAGAAATAGTTTTTTGGGGACTTCCCCCTTTTTCATTACCCTTGCTTGACAGATCAGCTGCCAGTATAAAGTAAAAATGTATATATATATATATATATATATATATATATATATATATACACAACCACGAACGCTCCAATCCAGACCAGAGACCCTTGAAAGGTGGTGCATGTGCCGGAAGAGCACCCGGCTTGTAAATTCCAAAAAGTTCCTTCACTTTGTGAAATAATAATGCACTCTCAGGACACGCATCAGATTTTGCAGTTCAGAAATATTTAATCCGCTTCTACGTTACACGTTTCGGCAGTGAAGCCTTGCTCACACATCGTATGTATGTATATATATATATACATACATATATATATATATATTGCCCCCAGGCGAAGTGCACTCACACAGGTTGAAGAGCTTTATTGGAAAAACCAACTCCAGTCGATATACCCCGTGAGGCAGTTCCATGCCTGACGTGTTTCGGACTGACGTCCTTTTTCGAAGCCGGCACATGAGATACTGTGGGTGCTCTGGGTGGGACCAGGGTAAACACACTACAGCTACACCTAAGGACTTCCTTGGGGGCCATCTAACCCTCCTGGTACCTCCAATAAGTCCCACGCAGTGGGATTTCCAAGAGGTCTTCGGAGCCCATGCCCCTTTTCTTCACCACTCTGCAAACGCACCTTCTGGCGCACTACTGGTTGTGGGATGAAGTCCACTTTACTCCTGAGGGACCTTGGGGGCCAAGAAGCCATCCTGGTACCTCCTGTAAGTCCTACAAAGTGGGATTCCTGAGAGCTGGTCAGAGGCCCAGCCCCATTTCTCCACCATTCTGCAAACGTGACTACAACTTAAAAAAAAACATAGAAATTAGCTGAAAAAACCAAAGGTTACCGGGACATTATAGTTGGCAATGAACATTTAAAAAACCTTAGAAATACACTGAAAAAAACAAAGGTTAGAAGTACATTATAGTTAGGAATTTGCATTTAAATTTTTTTAGAAATTCACAGAAAAAGAAAAGGTTGCAGGGACGTTATAGTTGGGCTCAGGTTTCACTCATACAAAACCAGTGAAATTCAGCTATTATAGTTCATGAGCTAGCTATAACTTGTACCCCCGCAATGCACTGCTTATGATCTCACATATTACATCACTCATGACATGGTCAGTGATGTCACTTGCTTGGGGATGGCTCCTGACGCTCATTTAATATTGTTTTTTATATATATTTCTCATGGGTGACCTAGTGCCCACCTGGGGCACCCACAACATGCGCAAATATTGGGGGCCATGGGGAGTACCTAAAGGCCCCTGAGGCCCCTGCCAGTTCGCAGCCAGCACCCATTGAGGTGCTGGCAGGAGCTGGCCATTTGTTATTTACCGTGGGCACCCTGCTGCCCATACGGGCTTCAACAACATAGCAATCATTGGGGGCTATGTGGGGAACACCAAGACCCTGTGGCCATGGCTGGCTTGCCAGCCAACACCCATCCTGGGTGCCAGAGGGCCCTGGCTTCATTCCTATGTGTCAACCCGGGAGAGAGCAGCTTTTTTCTGTGCTTCAACCGAGTGGGAGCAATGGTATGTTCATTGCCCGGGAGAGTGCGGGCCGTGAAGAACGTGTGTGTTCTACTTGATTTTCTGTGCCTGTGACTCTAATTGCAAGCATGGAGTTTGAGCTCAGAAACCTGGAGACCTACACTGCAGCTAAGCCCAGAGGATTTTGCAAGGGGAGGGGATGCTTCCTGCCAAAAGGAGCTCCAAAGTGAGGAGCTTCAGAAAGACCACCAGGGACTAAGAGAAGGTCCACCAGTTGCTAGATACTGCAGAAGATGAGGCGGAGACTATGAGGGAGCATGAAGAGGACCTGGATATAGATCCTGAGCTGCAGCAGCCTCAGGAGGAGGAGCTCCATATCAGTGTAGGGAGCTTTGTGTCTATCAATGGTCTGCCTATAGAGTAGCTGGAGGACAGAAGTGTGGAGAAATAATTGCAGCTGGACAAATTTAAATTGGAGGCAGCGAAGGAGGAGGCTGCTGCCAAGTGGGCCCATTACAAGGGAACATTGGCCCTGGAGTAGAGGCGGGCCAATGAGGAGGCTGCTGCCAAGAGGGCAGCAGAGGAAGCTGCCAGGGCCCTGGAGGAAAAGAAATTGGCCATGAAGGAAAGGAGAATGGCCCATCAGCTAAGTCACAGTGAGCTGAACATCAGGGCCAAACAAGTAGAGTCTAGCAACAATGGCGGCAGCATACCTACAGTGTCCACTGGAGACAAGAGGGTCCACACTCTCAAGGATCTCATGCCTAACTTTCCTGTGGGGGGGTGACATAAATAAGTGGTTCAAAGCCTATGAGGTTGCCCCGAAGATGCACAGGGTCTCCTAAGAGGACTGGGGGGCCAGTCTATGTAAGCACATATCTAGTGAGGGGATGGATGCCCTGCTAGCCCTAGGAAAGGGGACAGGATGAGGTATACCACCTCATAAATAACACCCTCATCAGAAAGTCCAGGCTTACCCCAGAAACTGATAGGTAAAAGTTTACCAAGAGCCAGAAGTTACCCCAGCAGTCCTGGGTGGATCATGTGGAGTACCTTTACAAGGCACTGGATGGTTGGGTGAATGACAGTGATGTGAAGGATTCCCAAGAGCTGTACAATTTATTTGCCAGAAAGCATGTGTCCAGCTTTTGCTTTCCATAGCTGCACCAATACCTAGTGGATAGTAAGCGCACTGGTCATAAGGAGCTTGCTAAGGAGGCGGACCACTTGCTCAGCACCAGGGTCCATAAGAAGGTAACTGGAAGGGACCCCAAGAAAGGTGGTTTAGGTTCCCCCATCAGAGTGAGAGGGAGGCCCAGGGAGACACAGACAGGTTCCAGAATAAGGTGAGGGGAAAGGGTTTCCATGCCACTTCGGAGAAACAGAGAGAAAATTTTGGTGGGCGGAGGCTGAGGGCATCCCATTTCCAGCCCCAGTGCTCTGTTTGTTCTGAGTTAGGACACAAGCAGGGGGACTCTGTCTGGCCTAAGAAACCACTCACTGGTGGGAATTCTACAGGAGTGATCAATGTGGCTTTAGGGGGAAGTAGTTTCCTGGACCAGGTGGTAGAACATGCCTTAGTCTCCCTTAGTTAGGAGTTAGACTCAGAGCTTAGACTTGTGATTCCTGAGGGTGGGAGCTGTCACTTCCAACAGGTCACAGTGAATGGGATCCCTGTCACTGCTCTGAAGGATACCAGTTCCAGCCAGACCATGGTCGTGGAAAGGCTGGTTTCCCCAGATCAGTAGATCGGACAGGTGTGTAGGGTAACTCAGGTCCAGTGGCAGTACTTTTTCTGCCCCATGGCTCTGGTATCCCTGGAATGGGGTGGGGAGGTGACCCAGAGGGGGGTCAAAGTTAGTCCCCAGATGCCCATTGACTGCATTCTTGAAAATGAGTTGCCACCAGTATTGGAAAAGCTATTGGGGCAGCCACCCAGGGTGCCCTGAAAGCTCAGGCTTCTGAAGGTACTAATCCCAAATGGAGGTTACAGAGGCCCAGATGGAGGGGCAGGGGGAGGAAAGGCTCACCTCTGACTCATGTTTAACCGCAGGGTACAGGCCCTGGGCTTGGGACCCAGACTCCGGATACTACCCCAAGACTGGTGGGAAAGAGAGTGGAAGTAGGGTGCCTAAAACCTGGGGCTGTTGCCCTCTACTCTAAGATACCTCAGAGGTCAGAGACCCCTAGGTGGGATGCGGCCTGGCTCTAGTCACTGACAGCTGTCAGTAGCCGCTGCTGATTGCTGTCCTTATGTGCAGAGTTTGCCTTGTGTTGAGGACAGAAGTCTAATCCAAGGGGCTGAATGGGTCACATTACTTTGTTGGCCGTGATGGTACTGTCTGCCTACTGGGATGCATCTGTGAGCAAGTTAAGGGTAGGAGCTGCAAGGTTGGGACCCACAGATGAGGAGAAGGATTCCCCATGGATCAATCAAGTGGCTCATAAGAGGGTTGACAGAGGGATCCAACTGAGTTCAGAAGGGCACATAACTGACAAGTGCCTCTGCAGTAGAGGGCCTTTGCCCAAGTTTAATAAGCTGAGCAAGGAAGCACCTCAAGGTAGTGATTAGTCTATCATGTCTTTAGGCTGGAGGGGGGTTATGTTGGACCTAGCCCTCTCTGCAGGGTCACCCCCAAACTCTTTGCCTTCTCCACTCCTGTTTTCTGAACCTGTTTTGCTGGCTTTTAAGACTCTATGCACTCTTTCCCTGCTAACAAGTGCTAAAGTGTGTGTGCTCTCTCCTTTAAACATGGCAAAATTGGCTTACACCCATTTGGCACATTTATTAACTTATAGGTCCCTAATGAAGTGGTACTACCTGCACCCAGGGCCTGTAAATTAAATGCTACTGGTAGACCTGCAGCACTTATTGTGCCATCCACTTAAGGAGCCTTTTAAAACATGTTCCAGACCTGCCAATGCAGCCTGTGTGTGCAGTTTTGAATTGACATTCCGACCTGAACAAAAATAAACATTTGCCAGGCCCAAACCTTCATTTTGAGTACATATAAGTCACCTCTTGGGTAGGCGCTAAACAGCCCACAGAGTATGTTGCATTGTATTTAAAAAGTTGGACATGTACTTTGAAGTTTTACATGTCCTGGTAATGAAAAACTCTCAAATTCGTTTTTCACTATTGCAAGGTCTACCTCTCCCATAGGATAACTTTGGGTTACCTTATTACATTTAATAAGTGATAAGTTTTGTTTGGGAGCAGGTAGGTATATTGTGTTTGATGTCTGAGGTATTGCAATTTAAAACCCTCTTTGAAGGTAAAGTCTGATTTTAAATCACAATTCTGAAAAAGTAACTTTTAGAAAGTTGGCATTTACTTTTCTTAATCATTTAGTGCCTGCAGCCTACATCATGCGTCACATGACTAGGTGTATTTTGCAGTTGGCCTTTGTGTATTCCTCCCAGACAGTATTACAATAGAGTTTCTGCGTGTTGGCAGGATAGGATATCCTGGCTCAATGGGGGGGCGGAGCTGTCACCTACCGCACTTGCACTTCAAAGGCATAGGCCCAACACACTAACAAAGGACTTCACACTAGGCTGTTGTGCCCTCAGACAGACTGTGACCAGGGCAAGGAGGCAGGAATTTCCAGACACCTCTGTAGGGGAAAAACTCCAGAAGCTTCTCCTACTTCAAAGGAGGCACCAGGTATAAAAATGGGACCCTAAGACCCACTCATCAGTACACTCCTGGACCTGTGGATATTACAGAAGACGTATTGTCTGCTGTCAATGAACTGCCCTGCTGCTTGTGGCCTGCCCTCCTCTGTGAGATCTAAGACTGGGCCTGCACCCTTCATCTGAAGAGACTCCAAGGGAAGCTGTGGAGCTTAGTGAATCCACTGTTCACTCACACATCGTGCTAAAGACACATCTTTCACCAGAGACTTATTTAACTTTGGTCACGAACCCCTTCCATCGTTTTCTGCTAGCAAGATTTCTTAATATAGTACATTGATTACTGGCAGACCCACAGGGATGGAATAAAGTTCACAATATTGTGCCTCCTAGCTGTGACTTCTTTTTTTTTAGCAATACACTTTGCACACTGTGTTAAGACAAAAATATATTGTGCCGCGGTTAAGAGGGCAGCAATTTGCACAAGTAAGATTGGCTCTTATTTATTTGCAGATGTTGCCTGATATTCAAGGTTCTTTTAATGTTGCCAGGTTTTTAACGGGGCAGTAAGAAGCAGAAAGAGACATTTGGGTCAGGTTTCGTGGTAGGTGGTAAATTTACCCCGAATGTCATGATTTTAATGCTTTTAACATTTTTGGCTTTTATATGGACTGTGATTTGTGTATGAATGTAACTATTTGTATGAAGCTTTTATGGTTTTTATTAACCGAATAACGTTTTCTTGGCTCTGACTCCAAGGGTCAGCTGACTGACCTCCTGTTTTGAGCTACGGGGACATAACACGCTCCAGAGGCCTCCTTGCAACTGTGCAGTTGACCTGCTGCCATGGGGCCTGCAACCGGACCTGCCTGAGCCCTGCTGGACTCTGCTGGAGTGACCTC
This sequence comes from Calotriton arnoldi, assembly GCA_963921515.1. Taxonomy (NCBI): domain Eukaryota; kingdom Metazoa; phylum Chordata; class Amphibia; order Caudata; family Salamandridae; genus Calotriton; species Calotriton arnoldi. The sequence goes on from CAWUFW010004881.1 coordinate 131,524, forward strand.
CTGATCCCCAAGGGTGCCTCTCAGGTCCTGAACCTTTGGGTTGGCATCATTTGAGCCTCTCCTTGAAGAAATGGAGAAATCCAGAAGTTTTGGGTTCTGTGCAACCACGAACTGGCCCATTCTCACCCAGATGTTGCTGCCCGAGCCAACCACCAAGGCATATCGCCAGTGAACACGTCTCTTTTGGCTACCACACGTCAGCGGCGACCGACAACGCAAGATCTGCACTTTGCGCTCCAGCACCGACAGCCCATGGTGACCGCCAATGCGAATAACCAGCAATACCATTCTGAACCCCTGACAGGATCTTTGCGCTGCATTGACGACCGTCCGCGGCACCTGGCCTACTACTCGCAGCTTCCCCCATCGTGAACGTAACTCTTCTGGCTGGATTTTAGAAGGTAACTTTTTCAGCAGGACTAACCTGGTCCCTGTATCTGGCCTGTGCTCCATAATGGTTGGCCTGAAACTTTGACTTTCACTCAGTCTTGCACCACCATATACCCACGAGTGGTGTTTTGTGATTTTATGCTCTATACTCACGATATATCTTTGAAATTGCATATCTCCAGTTCTCCTGATTGGATTTTTGTAATTGTGATTTAAATAACATCAAATTTTACTCTATCTAAATTGGTAAGGGATTTTGTGTGTGTTGTGTTTTCACATTATTACTGTTTGTGTGCTGCATAAATGATTTACATTTTGCCTCTGATTTAAGCCTGTCTGCTTTTGTGCCAAGCTTCCAGAGGGTTAAGCACACTTTTATTCAGGGAGTTTTTGTGTTTCACCATGACAAGAACTGTGGCTGTTGCTTAAGTAGGGTTTCACCCCCACTCAACCAACAACCAAATTTCTCACAACCCTCTATGTTGGGATCAACAAAAACTCATCAGAAAGTTACAGACTATTCAGAACTTGCCAATGCACATGTCTCATAACACCTAAAGGAGCTCCACTGGCCCCTCATTCAAACAAAAGCATAATTCAAATTCCTCACCCACCCAAACATAACTACATAACACTGGCCCAGCATTTCTCAACAATTCCATCTGCTTTCAAGACACCTCAGCTCGTCTGGACTCCTACTTGCACACCTCCAATGCATGAGGAAAACCAGATTCGGCAGTCGAGCCTTCTCCTACATCACTCCTAAAACATGCTACACATAACTGACTCGCCCTAACTTCTTGAATTTTGCAAGAAGCTGAAGACCTGGCTTTTTGGGTAGTCCTACTAGGGCCTAGGTGTGGCTAGACTCACACCTGCTCAGGGCAAGGATAACCTCCCAGGTGATAGTGAGTTCTGCAAATCTGCATAACATAGCATAAAAATCCCTATGAAAATTGCATGGGGAAATTGTGTTGCCGTATCCCCCTTTTCTCTCATCCCCCGCTTGGCGATTCTCCCCGAAACTTGCAAGGAAGGAGCTTAGGTGGATGAACTTTTTGAGGGGGATTATTTTGTGAAGATTTGCCAAACTGCATCAAAGTTATTAGCAAACCAACAAATCCCTTTCTTTATGTAAAGGTTATGGAACTCCGAGGTGACTTTCACTATCCTTACCATGTACTGCAGGGGGCACTTTATTCCAGATAAAACATGGTTGCATCATCACCTTTCCCAAAAGCCACTGAAAGCCTTGGTGTGTAGCTTTTAATATAAAAGAGGGAGAGAATGTTTGCAAACATGAAGAATTAAAATAGAATCTCTACTGCAAGATTAAACACATAAAAAAGGTTAAATATTTGTTGCAAAAATATATTACAATCAGTTTAATGAAAAACAAAGCAGAAGAAAAGAAAGCCACTTTAGCTGCTATAATTATGCTTCCTGACCAGAGTTGGTTTTCTTCTCCACTGTTGGCTCAGGCAGCTTGCATTGTGATGGCAGAAACTCAACCATAATAAGTTATTACAGTTGCGTTCTGTATTTTTTTTTTTAATAATAGGCAACTGGGTGAGTCCCAAGTCTCCTGTTTTAAAGAAATTAGAGACAGGTTGTTATACATGGATTGTAGAGTCCCATATATTTTAATGGTTTTAAAACAAATAATCTCTGAAATTTACCAGTTATAATTTACTGAGCTAACTATGGAGTGCGTCCCTGCCATAAATTATTTATGACATCACATATTACGTCACTCATGACATCATTGATGACATCACCGATGGCATCACAAATGACATAATTGATGACATCACTGTTTCTCATTTGGGATGGAGAACTGAATTTGGCCAAGATGTTTATAGAAGAGCTACAACAAAACAACTTGAATCTATCTTTTACGGCCAATATCAGTGCCAAAGAGCTTGACTTTTTGGATATCCACGTAGATGTGTGTGAAGGTCGAATACAGACCACATATTCCGTTAAACAGCCAACTTCGCCCCAGAAGTGGCTACCCCACTACTCTCAAGTGGAGCATCCCCTACAGGGAGTTAATAAGGGCGAAGATAAATTGATCCACACCCAAGGCGTTTAACCAAACCAAGAGAGAACTGATGTCCAGGCTTAGCAAAAGGGGGCACCTGAACAAAGATTTGACAGTGACGGAACAGAAAATGCAAACCAAAGACAGGCATAAATTACTTTACAACATGCAAACTCATAATTCTTCCACACAAAAGGTTAGGTTAATCACATCCTTTAGTGGAGTGTACAACTACTACATTATGTTGTATCCAGGCATTGGAGATTACTGACATCTCACAATGTGTCTAGGCATGCTTTAAATGTCTGAATATTATGAGCTATACAACGAGATTTGGTCAAGAGCATAGAACTTTGCAAAACCTTACATGCACTTCCCTGACCCTGTGACCTTAAATCTATGGGACCACTATCTTTCCCCTCAGAAAGAGGGTTCTTGAACATAAAAGGGCAGTTAAAAGTTGTGCACACCCTGTGGCCAGGCACTTTGGTACAAGGCAGTATGACTTGTGATAGTGGATTTAGTGTGAAATCAACTTTCGCACCCAAAATGCCTAGTGATTCCATTGACACGTTTCAGATTACGAATTGTAGTGGGCGTCTAAGGAAAACATTGGTTTCCTGCATTTTGTTTGGCCAATTAAGCACTGAATTCTGCCAATATTGAGAAACGAGGCGTACTTTCTAGTAGTAAAATTATTAGGTTGTACGGTCTTAAAGTCGGACACCCTATATCCCAATTTATTGTGCGTTTTGTCTGTGCTGGTAGTGTTGATATCTAACTACCTATATTCCACCATCATAAAGGTCGTACTGTGCATTGAGCATTTTCACTGTGCCTCAAATGTCCTAATAATTTAATAACGACAATTGGTCAACAGTGATTCAAGATCTGGATCTGTATTAGCTAAACAATTATATTGTTTTATAAAAAAAAAATACAGGATAGACTCTTAACGGTGTTAAATATTTTGTTTTAGGTTGTTTATTGATCACCGCATTTTTTAAGTTTAAACTACTGACATTTTTAAAGGGTGCGTAATGAAACCGTTCTGTATTCAGTTAGAAAATGTAATCAAATCGCCGTTATCTGTCATGAGTTATATGGCACTAGCTGAAAGGTGGAAGGGTATGCAGACCAAGAACTCAAAACACTTAACATTTGTCCTAACTTTGCATACAGCCAAGTAAATAAATATGAATAATATTTTCCATTAGGAACGATTGCATAGCCAAATTATTCTGCACACTATGTACCTTCTCACTTCTTCCCATGCAGACTTCTGCAATAATTGGCTGACATTTATAGGCTGCTACATTTATATGACCACAATTAGCAAGAAAAATAAAATTTACATTCTGCACTACAAGGTGAGTTATGCAAAATTGGCTTGAGAACATTTAGTATGTCTGAATAAAAAACTCCATGCAGCTTTTCGATCTAGCTAGGTTATAGGTGGCTTTAGAAAACGCTTCATGCAGAATCCCTGTCTACATATCATTTAGTCCACTAATTAGCTGATACGCACCGTGTGCTGCGCACATTAGCATTTTAATGAAGGCATCGATCATGCCTTGAACTTTAAAAGACACTTACATTATTCCCCTACATCAGGCTCAAAGACTCATGCTTATCTGTAGGTACACTTAGAAGCATCCTTCACTGGCCTTTAGGAGGCACTTAACTAAGTTGTTGTATGGAAAGAGCAATTCACTCCTCGAGGCGTGAAGCTGTGAGCTCATGCTCAGTTACATTATTTCAAATGCCAAAAGGAGCAGAACCTGAGCAGGTGTCGTGGGAATTAAAAAGGCGAAAATGAACAGTGTGCACAGCAGTAAATTTGACTGAGTTGTGTGGACTACTGCAGTGTATCATTGCAGATGTCATCTGGGCATTTCACACTTGTAGATAATTAGGCCCTGATTAGAAGCTGGTGGTTACATTCTGAATTGTGTGATAATTATCACATCCCGCGGTTTCCCCCTGACAGATTCCAGCAAGTCAAATTTGCTGACATTTATCGGAGCGAGGGTGGGGAGGAGGCTCCCAAAAAAAAAAAGTCATAGGATGACAAATTTGGCCTGTTAAGTGCCGATTCTATGTATTATGCCATATTTGCTAGTTGAACATGCAGAAGAGGAATTATTTACCGCATCTGGCAAATACCCCACGGCAGTCAGCTGGTAATGGTATTCATAGGGTGTGGTAAATACCACACCCTCTTCTAAATAACTTTGAACCAGGGCCTTAGTATTTCTGTAGAGAGATATGTCTGCATAGTTCTTATATTTTTAGAAGCTCGAGGTAGAGATCAGTGGTGGCTTGTCCTTCTGTGCATTGGGACTCTGCCCTCTGTTACATGCCCTTTTTTAATTCTAACAATAGTGAACAATATTGCGTTAGTCACCATTTCAATAATAAGAAAGCGCTGACCCTCGAACCATGTGTCGAGCAGCAGCCTCAAGCATTGAATCAGTTTCATAGCTGCCAAAAGCGCACAGAGGCACCTGTGCCAGCTATGAGACAGATTGTCCAGTTTGGTTTAGACTGGGTGCCACCCCATTTGTTAAGCACTGCAACATTACCCACACTGATAGCCCTAAGCACTCTAGGCCTAAGGCCTGCAGTGCCTGAGGCTATTCAGCAATCATCCTGCCACCTCATCCTCTCGCATGTTGTCTCAAGGTTGGGTGGGGTCAAGTGCCTGTTGTGACTTAACTGTTGCATTCCTTTTCTTTAGCTACACCTTCTCTACTGCTCAGCCGGGATGAGTGCTGGAGTGCATGGTGATGAGTGGAATGCTGAATGTTTGGTGATGTCATAGAATGCATGGGTGCCTGGTGATGTGCTGAGGGTCAGTAGGAGTGTGCAGGCTCAGCAGCAAGGAGACTGCTCCTGGTGGGGCTATCTGTTATCATCTACCTACTTACCTGGAACTTACCTTATACCTAAGCTTGAATAAACCATCTATAGAATTTACACCTCGGCTAATGGACTTTGTAATACAACATTTTGGGGATGATTTGTGAAAGAATCTACGTGTGGAGAAAGATAGACTTTATATGAACCTAATGAAGAAAGTGGAACCAAGAAACTGGAACTAAGAAACTGGAACTAAGGAACCTGAAGTGAAGTTAAGGAAAAGGAACGCCCTGGTCAGCCCCACCAGTGTCCCTCGTCACCAGGACAGCCTGCAGCTCGGGGCGTTTGACCTTCTTGACATTAATGAACTGATCCCAGCTAGCCTGTTTGCTTGTGGGCCCCGCGTAGTGTATAGATTTCAGCAAGCTGTGCAAGGGAGCCTTTGTGTTTGAGGAGCTGAGTTGAATCTGAATGGTTGGATTTATTAATATGCTGTCAACTGAACATTCCCAGTAACCGGATGTATTTGGGTCATTTCATCAGCTGTGTGGAAAATTACCAGCAAGTGTTTGCCTGGTAGAAACTGGCAGATTTTGCGGTTTACATTTTGGGTGCAGAAGAGTCGAGCCCCGCACTGAATTTTATTAATAACCGAGCCATGGTACCGGTGGCCGGAGGGGATCATCAAAAAGGGAAAGAGGCACAGTGGTGAGTGTTGTCTTCCATTACAGCATAACCCCAGTGCTTAGCGAAGTTGTATGGATTTTTAAAAAAGAAGTCTGTTATGCGGGTGCCAGGAATGCACAAGGCTTACCTCCTTCAAAATACATGTGGGGGGGACTCTCGCCGTGTGTCCAAGGCGTGAGGATGTTCCCACGAGCAAATAGTGACAATGCATAATTCCAGTTTGGGCAAGCGTGCTGCGCAACATCTTTGGGGGCACACACGCGCCTGGAGTCCCCCGACACACGTCATGTCTATGTATCACCATCTTTGGAGACTAAGGGGAAGACCATAGCTGCTCTTCAGACCGCGCATTGTCCAGCAAGATGCTTAGTCTGCTAGGTCAGGCCAGAATCACCATTACCACAGCACAGTTGACTATGATGAAGCTTCTGTTTGGTGCAACCTACAGGAGCCTCGCACCAATGTTTCTCAGGACGTAGTTCTCAGAGTGACTTGTGAATGGGTGAAGGAGCAACTAGCTCTAGGTTGCTGGTGCAAAAACAGTAAGCAAGAAATTGAAATGATTTGGAATCTGGAACACTTTGAGATTATGCAACAGCCCTCAGCAATGTGTGATGAGTCAAGGACGTCTGCAGCGAATCGGTTGCTGTCATTTAACTGGATACATTTTTGTGGCATTGTGAAGCAAGTGAATGGTGTCATTGTTTTTATTTTGTTTGTTGTTGTCGATTTTTCTTGCATGAGATATCGCTCATCTTGTGAACTGGGAGTTTTCTGGTATTTTCCATACTTGTTATTTCAATCAACTGATGTTTCTGCACTATGTTTGTGTTATTCTTATTGTCACTATGCTGACTTGTTTATTTCATGCCATTACCAGTTTCTGTTTATGTTCCTGGTGTACTCTTATTGAGTGGGGTATGGGGTGGTATGCTCTATTTTGCCTGATTCTCAATGATTATAGAGTCTTGTACTTTGATGTGCGGTTCTTGTGTGTTTAATAATGATGTGCTTGTGGTTAGGTCTTGTGTTCTGGTTGGTAGTTTTAGGGTTGTAAGTACCATAGTGCAGGGTTGTAGAGCTGTGAGTACCCTAATAGATAGTTGTAGGGTTGTGAGTGTCCTAGTACAGAGTTGTAAGTTGGTGATTATCCTAGTACAGAGTTGTAGGGTGGTGAGTACCCTAGTACAGAGTTGTAGGGTGATGAGTACCCTAGTACAGAGTTGTGGGGTGGTGAATGTCCTAGTACAGTGTTGTAGGGTGGTGAGTGCCCCAATACAGAGTTGTGGGGTGGGGAGTGCCCTAGTAGTTGAGTTGTAGGGTGGTGAGTCCCCTAGTACAGAGTTGTGGGGTGGTGAGTGCCCTAGTACACTGTTGTAGGGTGGTGAGTGCCCTAGTACAGAATTTAAGGGTGGTGAGCACCCTAGTACAGAGCTGTGGGGTGGTGAGTGCCCTAGTACAGTGTTGTAGGGCGGTGAGTGCCCTAGTACAGAGTTGTGGGTGGTGAATGCCTTAGGAAGAGTTGTAGGGTGGTGAGTACCCTAGTACAGAGTCGTGAGGTTGTGTGTACCTTAGTGCTGAGTGAGTCTTCCAGAGGGTGGTCTGTTGTAGGTGTGCGTATTTGATTACTGTGTGAAGTATGTTTGCCTGAGTTTCTTGTTGGGTCAGAGGTACAGGGTGAGTTATTTGTTACCCCTCGTCATCTTTGGTCTCAGTATGCTTGTGTCTTTATGTTCCCTAAGGAAGGGGGATGGTGTTGATCTCAATGTAGTTAATTGATTCAGGAGGTATTGATTGCTTTAGGAGTTATTGCTTGCTTCAGGAATGTTCTGTCAATTCTTTTCATGATTTTAATGCATGTATACATTAGAATGCTTCATGCATGTATACATTAAGAATGTTCCATCAATCATTTGTGAATTTAACGTAGTCATTGATTTGGAAATGTAATTTTATCTTCTATTTTCTTCCTTTTGGGTTATATGCATGTTTCCATTTATTTGCATTATTTCTGACTATAGTTTCCCTAAGGAAAGGGGATATGTTGTGACTTAACTGTTGCATTCCTTTTCCTTAGCTACACCTTCCCTACTGCTCAGCCGGGATGAGTGCTGGAGTGCATGGTGATGAGTGGAATGCTGAATGCTTGGTTTATGTCATAGAATGCGTGGTTGCCTGGTGATGTGCTGAGTGTCAGTTGGAGTGTGCAGGTTGAGCAACAAGGAGACTGCTCCTGGTGGGGCTATCTGTTATCATCTACCTACTTACCTGGACCTTACCTTGTAACTAAGCTTGAATAAACCATCTATAGAATTTACACCTCAGCTAATGGACTTTGTATTACAACAGTGCCTCACTGGCACCAACCACACCCTGAGTTGAGTTGGGAGAGGGTGGACTCTAAAAAGCATGAAGCTGAGCAGTGAGCAAGAGGGTGTGTGTGTGTGTCTATGTGTGTGTGTGTCTGTGCGTGAGAGAGAGAGAGAGAGAGAGAGAGAGTGGGCATGTATAACCCACGATGTGAGGACTGAATTAGTCTTGATAGTGTGGGTAAACTCTTAAAGAACCAAACACTACTATTTTTGTGAGTATTGTGTGTAAGAGTGTGTATCACACTTGCACGTTTGCTACTGACCCTTGTGTGCTGGACATCTAGAGATAATGGGTATCTGACATAGGGGATCCCCATGGCAAAATGCTGGATTGTTATATTGAGGTCATCTTTGGCATAAGGGGCACCCATGGGAAAATGCTGAGCTCGGCACTCCAGAGGTAATTCTTAGCATATGAGACACTTGTGGAAAAATGCTGGCAATGGCATAGAGTGCATAATATGTGCTTTAAGGGGTGCCCATGGCAAAATGCTGGTGCTGGCATATAAGTGGTAATTCTTGACATAAGGAACACTTGTGGCAAAGTGCTGACTCTGGCACACTAGAGGTAATTATTGGCAATTGGGACACCCAGGGTAAAATGCTAGTGCTGGCATTAGGAAGATAATTCTTGGCAATAGAGATGGAAAAAGGCATATGGTAGTGGGTAACCATAACCAAATTTGCCCTGATGAAATTGATGTCATTTTTGATACATAGATTACCCTTAGTTCTTGGCATAAAGGGGCAACAATGACATATAGGGGTACCTAGTAACAGAGGTTATTATTGACATATGAAAGCACCTCCTGTACGTTTGAAAAATGGGGGTTAAATATGGGGCGCACAGGCCTATATTGGCTTACCACATCAATGACTATTGCTCTAATTAACGTGAAAATCATGTTTTAAAATGCACTATTTAACATCCCTTTTTCAATCTCATCTCTGGGAGAGTGCCCACCGAATCAATCTAGGAGAAGTTGGCCTCGCTGGTTTTTCTTACTGCTGGAATTCAGAGCACGTAAAAGAACCCACTATTTCAAACATCTCCAGCTGTCACCTGTTGAGCTGCAGAGTGCATGGCCTCTCGGGAGTAGATGAATAAAATGTCAAAATAAAAGGTAAAGAAAGAAATGTTGAGAATCGGTGAACACCACTAAGAGGAGAAAGGTGGGTACTGATTATGGAAGAGAAACACACAATGTATATAGGACCTGGGCTAATAATAGAGCTCTCAGAAAGTCAAACGAAGATAGATTGTAGGGCCAAAGCTACAGATCCAACAAATAGTAAACCTCAGTATGGTTTTCAGAAGGTCTACCAAATATGTAAATAATGTCAGCTGTAATTCATTATATGAATTTCCTCTCATACATATTCATGTTGGGAATCCTGTAAATTTGAAGGAAATTTTGGATTTTGTCGATTAAGAAGCCTAGTCCCAGAATAGTGGGGATGGAGAATGTACGGGAAGAGATAAGGTTAGATAATTCTACATAGATGGGTTATAGTGAACACAGGAAAAACCTTTAATTGCTGAGAGAAGCCAGAGAGCAATAGACAAGCAAGACCAAGGGTGTGCATATATTTGATTCCTGTACCCTTTATTCAAGTGAAGAAACAGCAACTTTTAACCTCATGAACATGAATGTGAAAAAGCAAAATAACAAACATTCTGATAAACAAATGTTCCTGAAAATATATTTAATAGAGGATTTACTGTCAATGCACGAGCCTAAACAAGTCTTCCTGCTGAAATATTAGGTGATCAAGCTTTGTAGCTGAATAGTTTCATAAATCAATGATTTGATTTGAATTTAACATTTAGTGGAGCGAAACGGTAACCATCTGTGTCGAAGCATTAATACCACTGGCTGATAAAGTTATCGATATATATTTTTTAACAGTATTAAAGATATTTTATGTGAACCAACATATTGATCTTTTGCCAGTGGTTAATATAGAGATCATTCAATTGCTTGCTCAACAGTTAAGGAAAGAAGCAACCCCCCCTTATAGGCATGCCAGAATTATAGTACCTGAAATAAGGAGTCAGCAGAAAGCACCAACACAGGAAAAGGGGTTGGATATATGCTCAAAATGCAGCTTTAACCATACCTTTAAAACTCTGAGTGATTCTGCGGGGTTGTCCCACGGATCATCAGGCCCAATTTCTTATACCATTGACCAATATGTTGGAACCATGGAAGATTAGTGGTACTGGCCAAAAACAATATCTCCTTTAGAGATTCCCCATACACATGCAGTTCCTCATTGGCCCATAACCTGATCCAAAATAAGAGAGGTCGCAGGGCAGCACAGAACTCAATACATTTAACTGGGATGTCCATAAATAGAGGAATTAAAGGGGTTCTCTGGAAAAGATTACTTATTTATCTTATGAAGTTATTTTCTTGAGCAGCTAGGTGGATTAAAAGTGAATATCCCAGACTTCAGCTACATAAAGAGCAGCTGTTTGGCTTTTTGCCTGGTAAATCTCAACGGCTGGTGAAATGGCCTTAGAACGGGCCGCCTTAAAACATTTCCATATAGAAGCTAACCTATGTGTGAGTGTGTCCTTGCTCTTCTCTAAATGTGGTCACCAACAAAGTCTGTTTTCAAGCTTATTTGCCAGGGACTCAGAACTAGCAACTCTGTCTAGCATATTATCTCCCAGTCCGATTTTCACCTTGAAGGACTTATTTGGATTGAAGGTCATTAATTTTGACTTAGAGATATTTATTTCCAGACTCTTAATTCTACAATAGGATTGAAAAGAGGCCAATACATTTTCCAGTCCCTTAGGGGTCAATCAATCAATCAATCATTGTTTGATGAGCACGACTACTCACCCGTGAGGGTTTCAAGGCACTGGAAGGGGAGGGCTGCAGGTCCTGATGGGTGCTGTGGTTCAGTCGAAGAGCCAAGTCTTGAGGTCCTTACTGAATTGGGTCAGCGATGGAGAAAGCCTGAGGTGGAGAGTCAGACTGTTTCAGGTTTTGGCAGTGAGGTACGAGAAGGATGTTCCTCTGGTTCTGGTCTTGCGGATCTGAGGGACGGTGGCAAGGGCCAGTTCGGTGGAGTGGAGGTGTCTGGTGGGGACGTGGAATGAGAAGCTGTGGTTCAGGTATGCTGGTCCGGCATTGTGGAGGGCTTTGTAGGCATGTGTGAGGAGCTTAAATGTGACTCTTTTGTGGACTGGGAGCCAGTTGAGTTCTTGCATGTATTCGGAGATGTGGCTGCGGCGGAGGATGTTGAGGACCAGACTGGCTGCAGCATTCTGATTGTTCTGTAGTTTCCTGAGGAGTTTTTGGGTGACGCCTGTGTAGAGTGTGTTGCTGTAGTCGAATCTGTTGCTGATGAGTGCGTGGTTGATAGTCTTTCTGGCCTCAGTGGGGATCCATCTTTTGAAGTAGGCAAAGAGTGTGTAAGCATGATGAGGAGACATCGTTGATCTGGTGGTTCATCGTGAGCGAGGAGTCCAGTATGATGCAGAGATTCCGTGCATGGTCCATGGGTGTGGTGGGGTTCCTAATGCAGCAGGCCACCAGGAGTCTCCCCAGGCAGAGGTGTTGGGCCCCAGGATGAGGACTTTGGTCTTGTCCGAGTTGAACTTGAGGCAGCTGTCCCTCATCTAGGTGGTGACGGCTTTCATCCTGTCGAGGAAGTTGTTTCTGGCGATTGTGGGCTCATTGGTGAGGGAGAGGATCAGCTGGGTGTTGTCGGCATAGAAGTCGATGTTAAGTCCTTGGTTCCTGACAATGGCTGCAAGCGGTGCCATATAGATGTTGAAGAGGGTGATGCTCAGGGAGGAGCCCTGTGGGACTCCGTAGCCGATCTCCGTGGGTTCTGGGAGGGCGGTGGTAGTCTGACTTGCTGTGTTCTTCCGGTGAGGAAGGAACAGATCCACTCTAGTGCTTTGTCATGGATGCCGGTGTCATGGAGTCTCATGCTTAGGGTGTGGCGAGAGACGGTGTCGAAGGTGGCTGAGAGGTCCAGGAGGATGAGGGCTGCTGTTTCTCCCCAGTAGAGGAGGGAGCGGATGTCAGCGGTGACGGCAAGGAGGGCAGCCCCTTTGCTGTGGTTGCTCCGGAAGCTGGATTGAGAGGAGTCCAGGACGTGGTTGGCTTCGATGAACTCTGACAGTTGGGTGCTTGTTGATGGCCTTCTTGATGACCTTTGCTCGGAAAGGGAGCAGGGAGATTGGTCTGACGTTTTTGAGGTCTGTCGGGGCTGGCTTTTTTAGCAATGGGTTGATCTCCACATGTTTCCAGTCATCGGGGAAGGTGGCGGTCTCTATGGAGCAGTTGATAGTGTGGTGTAATTTGGGGGAGATGGATGTGGCAACTCTGTGGAAGAAGTGGTTTGGGCAGGGGTCCGAGGGTGCTCCGGAGTGAATGCTCTACATGGTCTTGAGAGTGACGTACCTGGTGAGCGGGGTCATGGTCTTGAGAGTGACGTACGTGGTGAGCGGGGTTGAGAAGGATCTGTTGGGGCGGCTTTGTTGCGTGTGATGGTGGCGGGAGTGAGGGGTGGGTCTTGGGTGTCGAAGCTGTCATAGATCTGCTTGATCTTGTGGTAAAAGTAGGTGCTGAGTTTGTTGCAGATGTCTTGGGAGGGTGGGACTTCTGTGGTCTCGCTGTTGGGTTTGGGGAACTCCTTGACGATGGCGAAGAGTTCTTTGCTGTTGTGTGCGTTGGCGTTGATTCTGTCTTGGAGGGCCATTTTCTTTGTAGTTTTGAGGAGGAGCTGTTGTGCGGTGACTCCATCTCTTCTGGAGCCGTCTACAGGTGCGTATGGACTCGTGGAGGACGGCCATGAACCAACTGACTTACTTGGAGTGTAGCTTGCCCGGTGCCTTCTTGAGGGGCGCCAGTGCATCGGAGCAGTTGGAGATCCATTGGTGGAGGTTGCGTGCTGCAGATCCAGGAGATCAGGATGGTATTGCAGGCGATCATTAGCACTGGAACAGTTAGCCCACTTAATTTAGCTGAATCGTTGACACAGCCATTAAGATGGTCAGTTACATCATTTATATATAATGAAAAGGTTGTAGGGGCCAGAACACACCCTTGTCTCACCACCCTTCTGGCAGGGATCTGTTCTGTAAGTTCACTATTGCTGCCCAATTGGACCTGGGTATAATTTTCCTCATGAAACCTCCCTATGATGTTGAGAAGGGTGGGTAGGACTTACATGGACTGAACTATTCCCCATAGGAGAGATCTAGGCACAAGATCGAAAGCTGCTCTCAGGCACATAAGGGCCATTTATAAATAGTCAATGGTTAGTTTAGTGTACTTCCATATAATTAATGTCAAACGGAAGACCTGATTTACCATACCTATTTTTGCTCTAAAGCCTGCTTGAAGAAGTGACAATATGCTATTTTGCAACAACCAATCTTCCAATTTATTGAGGATCTGGTGAGCAAAGACTTTTTGCAGGTTGTCCAAGAGGCCTATGGGCCTATAGTTTGAGGGATATCCTTTGTCCCCTTTTTTATAAACTGATATTATTTCAGCCTCTAACCAGGTAAATGGAACTTTACCAACTTCAGCAATAAGGTTTAACAACAAATTGGTGTAAGGTACCCAAATTGTTGGTTACACTTGAAATGAATCCCATGGTATTTTATCAGGCCCAGGGGCCTTCCCTGGTTTAAAGGTCTCCATGGCAGCCAAAATTTCGGTCATGGAAAAAAAATCAATGTGCAAGGAATGTGAAATGTTATCACCCTCAGTTAGATGGACAGTGCTCTTATGGGCAGTAGCTAACGGTACATATACCACAGAATATAGTTGTGTAAAATGGTGCTCCCACTTGGACGGTTCAATGTGATGAACAGTTGTGGTAAAACCCTTAGTACACCCTTGGGCAATAATGTGCCAAAATAACACTATGCCCCTATGTTTGGAGGCCTCAAATAAGTCTGACCACTTCTCTTCCTCCCAATTTGATTTGCTAGAGCGCAGGACCTTGTAGTAATTGGATCTAGCAAATTTCACTCCTTTAGGACTGCCTTTTTTAACAGCATTGATTAATGTAGATTTAACCTTGTGGCAATCCTGGGTGAACCATCGAGAGGAGCCTATGTTTTTAGAGATCTTTGGATTACTTAATTTCTAAATGTGTTACTTTAATTCAGCAAATAATTGCTCGTGAGGCTAAACTAATGGGATCTGGTTGACTGGACAATTAATATAAGGTTAGAACAGATTGTAAAGCTCTGGTACATTAGGGCTACTCTGTCCTTATTTTCTACAATTCTAGGCCACCTAACTAACCTATGGTTATTCCCAACCTGAATGGCAGGATAAACAGTCCTAGAGAAATGGAATGATCCTTCTAGCATGGATAAGACACAATGTCAAATTCAATGAATAATGATCACAGTTGAACCTGTTGTCTACTTTATAATCAATCATTTTATGGCAGATAGAAATATCTAATAAAATATCATCTATCTGGCTATAATACAAGCCTCTAGTAATTGTAGGTGATCTTTTTTGGTCATAAAATGACTATGCCTTACAGGCACGCAGGTTATGGGACAAAGTTAAAGAAGCTAGTTGTCTAGCACTGACCGTGTTAGAAGCACACAAGTTGGAGTCAACAATAGGAATAACCCTCTGTTCACCTTCTTCATCTATTAGTTTCATGCAGTCAAGGGTTTCAAAAAAGATATTGAAATTACTCCCTATAAGGCACAGGAACGTAGTGCCACTATTGATTAAATAATGATCCAAAGTTGCAAGAACAGGAGACTCCTTATGTCTCACTAAGGGATGATTGTACAGATAATATGTATGAAAAGTTTATTGCCCAAACCCCACTGGTGATATACCCAAAATTACCTTGCAGACAAATGATAGTTGGTTATAATTTCAGTTTGCAAAGATCTTAGCACAAATCAATAAACCTCCAGATGCTCTGCCAGAGGTGGAAGGCTCAGCAGTAATAAAAAAAGTTATGCTGCCTGGGTAGAATGCTGGTTGAGTTAGCCATGTCTCTTGAAAGCGGCATGTATGGAAGTCATTCACATAGTAAGCCGGTCTGAGTCATTAAATTTAGTTCGAAGCCCAGCCACGTTCCAGCAAACAACTCTTAAAAGGAAAGATTTACCCTCCTCTGTAACAGTAGTAACATTTGGATTATGGGGGTGGGCAGGACGTTGCTCTGGATGGAGTTGGACCCATCTGTAATTTAAAGTCCTGTTCAAGGACTGGGATAGATTCATGGCCAGGCAAATGGGAAAGTTTATTGTGCTTTATTTGCTCGAGGTCGGGGTGGAATCGGCAGCCTGGGGAGAGACATTCCTGGCTGCCGAGTCGCCGAACAATAGCCGTCACAAGTCAATCAATATTGTTTAAGCCTGCCAGCAGCGCAAAACAATTATATACTCTTACAGACTCTCAGGGCTGACTTTCTCTACCTAAATAGGAGGTCACAAATACTCGGACTAGCGACTCTCAATGAAGGTTGATAAAAAAAAGTGAGCGGTAGCAAGCCAATATTTGTTCCTGGATGCAACTATTCCCACATTGGTTTAAAATGTAACATGCCAAATCAGAATGCTTACAATTCATAATAACCCAACCTACAGGAAAACTCTTCTTAGCATACCCAATCCACCCCCTCTCCTTACCATCAAAATACCGTTCTGATCCGTTATGTTAAAGATGGCATGTTTAGTTAGCCAATAGCATGCCTCGTTTTTCAATTGAGCAGATGACTCACTCATATCGGTACACAAGGGTCGAACGTTACTAAGAATAACTACATATGGGCAAGCAACAGGTGGCAAGTTAATAGTGTCACAAGACCTTTTCCCTAAGGGCCTAGCTGTAATAGCTGTAACTCCTTGCCCCATCCCCTTACCAGCATTCCCAGTCTGATTGCTAACGCTACTGCTCAGTACATTCTCTGACCTTGCCTGGGAAACTCTGTGTACAGCTTTTTGCAGGGGCAGACAGGGACTCTGTATGAAGAACAACCTCTACTGAACCCCCCTCATGAGCTAGACCTGAATAAGGGACACAAGTGGGGCAGGAGAAACAGGAAGAACAATAGAAGCAGGAAGGATTTATTAAATGCATCCCTACACCCCTGTGGTCCTTCCTTTAGGGTAGAAATTTAGCCAATTCTTTTGCAAGCGCACTTTGGTACTCAAATAGAGGACTAATAGAAGTCTCATGCAGAGACTTGAGACCAACAAATAACACATCCCAGTACTAATCCATTTCCCTGTTTGATTCTCCAGCAAACCTAGATGAAATACTTGAAGTTGATTGGTTGGCGGTCGTGCAATGTAGATTCAAAGCAGCACATGAGATTCCTCCATCCCCATTTTTCTCTTTATATTAGCTGCTTGCTTGCTGCCTGCCTTACCGCCGGTAGTCGGAACGCTGACTGAGGTCCAAGCTACTGCTAGAGCATTATCATGCTGGATATCATGCTGGGTACTTACATGCTGAGTAGGTGGGCTGCTGGTTTCTGAGATCCCAGCCGGTGAGTAATGAACAGCCGGTATCTGAGTGACATCAGGATTGCATGAATCTGAGAAGTTCATAGCAGTAAGATGGGCCATAGGATATTCTACTAAGTCCAGTGACAATTGTCTCTCAGCCAGGTCCATTTAGTAATTACTCCCATTGCTTTGACACGAAATGTGTCCAACGTGGTCCCCTGTGGCTCCAGGGCCCAGATTTACTGAATCATCATGCAGTGCAGCAGCCGCACATGCTGTGCTATGCTGCGTGAGAGGGTGATAGAGCATGAGTGCCATATTAACTATGGCACTCTCCTCCCCTCTCCCTAGCGCTGGTGCAGAAATGTGTTGCCGTGTGCAAGGGTGTCTATGTGAGACTAGCATAGGTTTTTTCCTGGAAGGCTACCTCTTCCAGTACAAAATACTATGCCTAGACTAACCTTAAAACCTTTCCCATCTTGCATGTGTGCTGTACAGTACAGCACACATGCAAAGCTGGAAAAGAAAGGAGAAATGAAAGCATTTCTCTCTGATAACACCTGGTTGAAGTGGGTGCTATTTTCTGGCGCTAAACATTGTCTACTTTTTTAAGTAAATAGGGCTTGGCGTCAGAAAACTTGGGTGGTTGCATGGGAACACCAATGCATCACCCGTGGTACGCCCCTTTGGCGCTAAGTTATACAAAGCAGCGCTATGCACTGCTTTGCGTTTCTTTTGAGTTATTTTCCAGCACTAAACAAGTTTAGCACTGGAAAGTAAATTAGTAAATAAAGATTTTGCGTTGATTTGCATCACATTTTTGTGGCACAAACAGGGAGCTAAAACTTAGTAAATATACCCACAAGGGTTTATTGTGGATACAGGTTTCCTTTTTGCCAAACAGTAAGGACGAATATTCCAGAATCAAGTACTATATGGGACAAACTTTCTAATGACAAAAAAGGTGCAGAGGGGCCTCCTGCCGCGCTGCCTAACACTAATGGCTGCTTTCCTAGTCTCAGCGCTCCTCCACAGCGCCTTCTCCTCATGGTGCTCACAGCCAATCCAATTATTTCACCACTCATAGCCAAATGAGTATCCAGGGCCGGCTTAACAGGGGGCGAAGCAGATATGAGCTGGGTACATACAAAATGGATGAGAGATGTCCAGGGATTTACAAGTACCCACAAGGAGTGAAAGAAACTGAATACAATTGATCCCGCAACTGATCCCATAATTCCCTCGGCTCTCTCGGCTCCCAGTGGCGAGAAGCCGCTCCAGCCTAAAGAAGGCCTCTTCAGTGCACCACCGATGCCGGTAATGCCTTATGCAGGTGGGTCCCTACCCCTTTTATCGCACAACAGCTTCACCTTCCCAGTCAGGCTTGCCTTTTTAAAGATGACTCACTTCCAAACAGTAAATCAAGAGAGCTTGATCACAAGTGTCAAGATAGGTGAACACTGATTGTTACCCAGCATCAAATTAGCAGCAGTGTTCTGGATGGTTTACAAGTTTATTTGTCAAGCTTTTGTGCTTTCTCAAGTACATAGAATTTATATAGTTCAGATGAACTAAAATAATGGCCTTAACTACAGATTTCCTGAACCTCGTATGATTGACTGCCAGACAAAAATGTGTAAAATAAATATTCATTTACAAAAATGTTGGCCCATTGAGGGCACATTTTCTACCATTAACTCCGATGGAGTGATGTGTTTGTAAATGATATTTAGGAGACAATATTTATTTCAGACGATATACTGACCACGATATTTAGGTGCCATAGGGCTGCTACAGATACATGAAAAAAATCCTCAATATTCCAGTGGTGCTGGAACAATTTTCAGAGGGGGGGGGGGTGCTAGCAATTAACATCAGCTCCCTAAATTTCTGAGGCTGTTAACAAATTCTCAGTGCTACTCAAAGAGAGAACGTAATAAATTAGTCAATCCCGCTCACTGGGAGAATGAGGAAAAGGGTGAGGTGTCAGTCCTGTATTTTTAGAATCGTTTTCAGAAATATATTACTAACACATAGTAGGCTAGTGGCTGTTCTAGAAAGCTATTTTATAAAAGAATTGCTGCTTTGCACAACTGAACCACTAGAAGCGCTCACTTGAGAACAAATTATTTTTTGAGTGAGGAAGAGTAAGTCCAATGTAAATATGCGAAATAAGTAAGATACTACAGGTTGGTGTGGTTTGCCTCTTTAAGTATTCATGGGGCCATCATGGAAACCTCCTCACTTGTAAGTCCCAGTGATTGAATTACTTTATTGTGTCTGAGATAAGAGGTTAAGAAATAGTGGGGCTGACTTTTGTAAGGGACTTCTTCCATTCTACAGTCGTCAAAGCAAAGAAAGCAAAAAGCAGAGGGCGGGGAATCCCTTTACCTTGTCACCGAGCGTGTGTAGAAAGATTTGCCTAATTCCGTTGTATAGATATTATAACTCTCGGGTTTCGTTCTCCTGTCCAGACAGAAACCCCAAGGAATCATTTACAATTTTACAATGTCCAAACATGCCCTTCTTGCACTATTTCTCAGCAGTACCAAACATTTTATATTCATTAGAACCTTTTTGTTTAATTCCTGAAATTGTCCCTTGCAGAAATACTGATCCATATCAGAAGTACGGCTCATCATTAACACTGTATCAAAGGTAGTGGGAAGCAAGAATACCATGCCCGGAAAACCCTGATGGCAAGATTATAGTGTACTGATATAAATCATTTCCACCGGTACTGCCTTGTAGTAGAATAATGCTGTTCAAAACGGTTACATACAGTATGAAACTGTGCTTCATGGAATATTTGTTGAAGATGCACAAACAAAATATTGCAGACAGAAGTGCTATCTAAGCAGAATGTTGGGATACATGCCACTTGAATTCCCGACTAGAAATCCGATATTAGCAGAACAACTTGCTTCCCATTGTTTCGTTTTCATAAATAAATGTTGTCTGATGTATAAATGATCTGGTTTCCAAATGAATGCACTTCAGCATCCATTGATTTTCTAGCCCCCTACCACTTAGAGCCACAAAATGCAAGCAAAGCTGGTACGGGCAGAGCTCTTGCCGTGGACAGCCTAGCATCGTGGCCTTATTGCCTCTACTGCACTCTAGTCAAAGTAGTGCCTGGAAATGCAGTTGAGTATATAGGCCGGTGCAAAACACTACAATTGGATGGTGAGCCGAAGCAAGCCAACCACTTACCAAACGAACTTTCCCATTTTTCAAATTAGTTGTTTTAAAAGTATATGGCGTGGTTAATAAAACGTTGTGTGTGGTATTAGCTGTACTAGAGGCTGTTATCATTTTTGTTCATTAAAGCATAATAACATTGGGAGCATTTGATCACCTAATAGTTGTGATGTGACTGTGCTGTTTGTTAAAAGGGGATGCCTTTAAAAATATGATTCTTTAATTTCCCATTACCAAATTTGAGAACAGAAGCACGAAGTTGTTTCACTTTTTGGAGGCCCCAATGTTGTGTAGAATTTCGCAAGCAGTGTATTTCTGATACCCTCCTTCCTAGTTGTAACAACATTTAAACATATGATTGAAAAACGTCGAGCCCATTCTTACCCAGCAGTTGAGTACTTATCAACGGTGCAGTAGTTCAGTGTTTTTTACCACAGAATTATGAAAGCTGGTTTATCGAGATTATAATATTTGCATATTTGCTGTGTGGCATTTTCTTATCGTACTGATGTATTCTGTTGTTTTTTGTGCTGCTTTGTTTTTGTGCTGCATTATTGCAATGCAAAGTTGTGCCATACTGCGGTTGTTGTGTTGCATTCTGTTTTGTTGTGTTGTGCGTTATTATGTTTTTATCATAATATTTTGCTGAGTGTCATGCTATTGTATTGTGCTCTGTAAATACTTGAAAGACGTTAAAGAAATGCAGGTAAATTTTCAGATAAAAGGAGCAAATTCCTAAAACGTTTCAGTGACAAGCAACTGTTTACTACTGCCTAAGGTGGTAAAATACCCCTGCTCCAACTCCTCCAGTTAGTCTAAAACTGTGGCAGAGACCATGTCTTAAATTAGCCTTTGCATTGCTCACATTATATGATACGGTCCCACAGGTAATGGAGACACTTCAAGCATTTGTTACAAATTCTGATTTTTCTCCAAAGGGCACACCCGAAGGCATTCCCCATGACCCAGGCCAATCAGGATATCATTTTGAAGAGAAGAGGGGAAGCCTGGATTGTGTAAAACGGCAATGTGGGCATGAATTTCCAAACGTTCCTCTTTTGTTTCTAACTGTGGAGCAGAGTATATAGCACATCTCAAGACCTGATACATGACTTGCATTCCATGAAGAAAGATGGAACTCCTAGAGGTTTTTATGTTTCCATGAGAGCATCTCTAGTTCAATCCCCACCACTTTTTTGGAAGCAACTATTAACTCTGCTGCATTCTTCCCCATCTTTTCTTCCCCTGACCTTGCATTAGGCTAGATGGTGTGTGATGTGGTGTTGTAATTCTGTATTCTAGCCAACAAGAGGGACAGACCCTGGGGAAATTATTACTCCCAACATCAATGCTTTTAAGTGGTCCAAGAGTGGTCCACACGTGGTTCAGCGCTGGGAGGCCCCTGGGTAGCTATGCGCTCTAAAAATTGCCTAGATTAGAGTAGATCAGACAACTGGTATTATGGGTAGAGAGCTTGGGATTAAAGAAACCTTCCATTCTTTCCTGGCACTTATTCTTGGGTGATATAATGTCCTAAAGGTGTGTGTGTGGCAAGTCCGCCTTTCTACACGGCCACCCCAGATTTTTTGCCTTTTTCTTAGCCCTAGTTTGCTGACTTTAGGACCTTCTGCACTTTTCCACTGCTAAGCAGTAGTAAAGTGCCTATACTTCCCTCTAAAATGGTGGTGTAAATTGGAACTCCCTATTTTACCTATTCAACATACCCATAAGTCCATTGTAAATGGTGCATAAATTGTGCCTAAAGGGCACCGATGGCATGGAAAGTAAAATGTCATAAAGGGTGCAGTGCATATTTGCACCACCTATATATGTGACACAAATGTATGTCTGCCAGGAGGACTGGTCTGGCTAGGCTTCAGTTCAAATGACACATGGCAGGCAAAAATGTCTTTGTCATGTAGAAAAAATCTAGTTTTATATACACATAAATTACCCATAAAGGTTGCCTTCTAAGCCCACAGGTCAGGGTGCTAATATATAAAAATTGGGAAAAATGCATATTGAGGTTAGTATATCTTCTAACTAAAATAAAAAGCAAAAGCTCTTTTATTGTGTAGGTCTTTAGGCTTTTCCCTAAGTAATCTCAGATGTGATTAAGAATCTACATTTTCTATATTTGTTTGGGAAAAGTCTACAGAATTGTTTCAAAGTTATTTCTGGCTTAGTTTCCAAATCCAATTTAATTATAAAAAGGGATTTTGGATAACTTAATCAAGACTGAGGAATAGGCTTTACAAGGATCGCAGAAATCCAGGATGTGTCAACAGGTGAAAGAAGAAAAGCTTACAAAACACCTCCTTGAAAAGTAAGACTGTTTGCAAGACGAAGCTTCACTTCTATAAATAATATCTATTCATAAGACATACTCGAGTCACTTCCCAACCAACAAAAAGGAGGATTTTGTAAATCAAATTCTTGATTTATTGTGTGACAAACACTGTTCAAGGCACACCCATATAAAAAGAGTATCAACTGGTCATGGAATTGCCAAGGGCCCCGACGCCTATATTGGCAGATCAAGTGCAACCTCGCATATTTGAACGTATTCCTGCTACAGCCCAAGACAGGACTTTGGTCCATAAGCCATTCAAACCTAGACCAAAGGAGCAATGCACTAGTGAAAAATGTTACAACTGCAATATTATAGTGATCCCAAAGGCTCACGCTTTAGAATTTACATTGGCTTCCAATCAGCCTTCATTGCCTGATCAGAACGTCAAAGTCAATCATGCAGAGATCTGTGAGAATATAGCCGAGCTGGGCTAAGCACAACCTGTGACCAGGATAGTGTAATTGGCAAATGGCATACTAGATGCTCATGAGATTAAAAGTTCTTCAATATTTGCAGTCTGACCAAATGAGCAAGTAATAGCCAAGATGATTCAAAATGAGCATTCTCAAACCCGTGCCACAATGGCCATATAGACACGATGCTCCTGAAAGAAGAGGACCTGTAAATAATCATACCACATGCTGGACCAAAACCATCTAGAGCTAAGTGCATCACTAAATGACCACTCTAGGGAAGCTGTGGCGAACTGCATAGTTTTTGCCCTGACCTATAAATCAAGAGGTCTGCATGACATTCTTAATAGAGGAAATATCCTCAAAACAATTAAGTCTCTCCCCAGGTTAGGGGATGCATCAACAAAAGACCTGCTATGGGTGGGCTTCGGGCAATCAAGTAGATTCCCTGAGAAGGAAGCAGCCAAAACCTTTTGGGCCAATAAAAAACATTGACCGATTGAATTTTGGGTTACAAATTGAGATTGGCCAGCTGGGTATTCTCATATCCAAGGCCATCCTAGAGCCCTATCCACACATCATGGTTGACCAAAATGACTGAAAGGCAAGACAAGTTCTCCAAAAGGATAAATCTGTGCTTAAATCTTCTTGTGGCCCCACCTCAAGAAATCTCTGACAGGAATAAATACTACAATAAGGATAAACCTGACACAACCCAGACCGGGATCCCTCAAAAGCTTTCCTAACAATGCGCAACTGCTACCATAGGATATGCCCCAAAAACCTGATAACACGTGGCCATGGCTTCCTTCAATGCTAGAGAGAACCTCAAGTAAATTCTAATAGGAATCAATTTTGGGCATAACATCCTTGGACAATGCATCATTTACAATAGTAGGTTGGAACCAAGCTGAAATTTAAATCTAAATTGGAAGACAAGAATAGTTATTATTTATAAAGCAATATAATATCTGCTGTTTTCAAGAAACATGGGCCCGATGGATGTAGAACTTGAAGGTTTTTCTGCACACAACATTAGAGCAACAAAACAGAAAAAGGCATGCCCAAAGGAGGTCTAACCATCCGGGTCTCAACCAGACTCTTTTACGGAATGGAGGTGAGTATAATTGAAATAAATGATTGTTTCCAACACTAACAGCTAAAAAGATAAGCTGGCCCTTGATATTTTCAATATATACTTTCCTCCAGGGAATGTGGACACTATTCTTGCTCTGTTGAAGACTCTTGAGGCAACCATCATTCATGTAAAAAAAATGTGAGAAAGCCTATACTCATCAGCCTTGGGAATTCCCTGGCCTTTTATAAATAGCTGCACAGAACCAAGAAAGGCAAGCAATTCAATATTTCATTAGCTTTGATCAGCCTTCACCGCACTTGTTTGGCCGCACTTCTTTGGATAGTCGAGCAAATAATACATATAGACTGGGGAGCCACAATAGTCTATTAGACTGTAGGGCTTTATTCACAAAGGTAAACTTACACTCTGTGTGTAAGTTTATGTTTGTTTTTGAATTCACAAAACTGCATTTTAATAGTAAGTTTACAAGTGCGAAGGCTCCACAGTTGGGATAGAGAACTCTGCATATAAAAAGATAGGCATGTTGTACCTTTTTATGTGTGGAGTTCTCCACCCCTATTGCGGAGTCTCATCACTCATAAACTTACTATTAAAATGCAGTTTTGTGAATTCCAAAACAAGTGTAAACTTACACAAAGGTGTAAGTTTACCTTTGTGATTTAGGCCCTATGTACTTATAAATCTAGATGCTTGGCACCTGGTGAAGGACGTGAAAGTGGAACTAAGAATAGAGAGGGATCATGATCCATTATTACTAATAGTATTCACACCATTTATACATCCCGCTGTTGCCCCTAATCCTGAAGTGGACTCATTGACATTTGTAAAAAGTAAGCCTGGGCTTAGTTCGCGAAGTAGCGCTACGCGAAGCTACGCAAAGTGCAGTTCGCACTATGCGAGCTACGCGTAGCACTACGCGAACTGCGTAGTGCACTGTTCGCAACGATTGCACAGTGCCGGATGCTTGTCCGCACTGTGCAATCATTGAAAACGGCATCTTGCACAGTGCAAGCTGTCTTTTACTGCCGCTCAAGTAGATTTTTACTCGAGCGGCAGCTTTCTCAATGCGGACTGGTAGTTTCTCATCGCGAGCGGTCGCGAGCATACGCGACCACTCGCAATGAGAAACCTGACCTCCCCGCGTTGAGAATCTCTCCGGGAGGTTTATTTTCCACGCTCGCGATCGGCAACTTGATGTTGCTGATCGCGAACGAGGAAAAAGTCTCGCCGGGATGTCATTTTGCTTGCTCGCGGTCGTCAACTTGACGTTGAGGACCGCGAGCAAGCAAAAAATGACCGCTGCACTACGCTACGCTACGCGTGTTTGCACTGTGCTACGTGCAATTCGCGTTGTGCGAAGTAGCGCAAACTTCGCAAACTACGCGAGCGTAGCGTAGTACTTCGCCCAGGCCTAGTAAAAAGAAGGATAAATTTAGCCAGGCGGCATGTATTCCAGAAATTATTAGCTTTATCCCAAATTATTACAGGCATGTTCCATATTGGATTGAAATGTCATCCACCTATTTGAGGCTTTGCTAAATCAGCATATGAATCCACAGCTACCTTTAACAAAAGTTAGTCTCAAGCTCGCAAGTCATTACAGTTGGAGTGGTCTGACTCAGAATTCTACGAGTTGAAGTAGACCCTATCAAGTGCTTTGAAAAATTGATATTCCAACAAAGCATGGGAGAAGCTTTTAAACAACCTGCGGAAGGAGTACACCTTGGATGTTTGACTTGATGACAAATTTCTATGGACTGATTAAGTAAAAAAGTGCAATCTGGTTCTAAGCCAACAGACTGGTGCTGTATTATGCTTCTCCAGGAAATGCAGCAATAAGCTAATAGAGCTGGTCCTCATTGTATATAAAAAAAATTGACTGCCATTCACTATGGTGCTGAGATTTGGGGGTACAAGAAGTCCTTGGGTTTACATGTAACAGAGAATACATTCCTATGATTTTTGCCCAAGATCTCCAATGTTCATACTTAGAGCAGAATAAGGCATGCTCAAAATTGAAGATGTCATAGCTCTCAAACCTGAGTGTGGGTTCACTTGTGGACAAACTCAAATCTAGTAATTTTTCTTAAAGTCCTACGGGAAATATGAGGGAACAACAAACACCTTGTTTCAAACATATGGCTAAAATTCACACTGAAATAGTTTGCCAGGAGGCTTGGACTGAACCGTAGTCAATGAACAATGGAAGTCTCAGATCCCAGCACTGAGTTTTTGTTCACAAGAAGAATGCTGCAGATGAAGGCAAACTATGGTCGCAATTTATTTATTTGCCTGTTGCGTCTTACATACTTGCAGCATGTAAAATCACAAGAGCCAAATTTATAGTTTTAGGTTTAGCAGTTTATGTTACAGTAAACTAAAGATGCCCCACCAACTGTAAGTCGTGAAATACTTTTTAAACAGTTCTTTAAAACTATTTCTTATAACCTGGATTGTTTTAACCTGATTTTATAATGTTTTATATGGTATGGCTTTTAAGATGACACAATAAAGATATTTAAGATAAAATAACTTAATCTGAAAAGTAACTTTATAACAAAGTAATGTAGGCTACCTGAGACAGAACAGGCTTAAAACCAGCTCTGCCAGAAATCACATCTCTAGAGCTGGAATTGCATCCTTGGCTGGCTGAGTTAACTACCCTGGCACAGAGAACAATAATCTGCCTCTGAGTTTAGGAAAGGCTAATGGGTGTTACATGAAGGCCAAGTAGCACGGATTAGCTATCTGGGAGTGGACAGGAACAGATGGCAGAACATAGGGCAGATTTAGCACTACCTCTTTTGACTTGGACATACCAATGAGGCTTTTCCTAGTCATTCCCAGGTAACTCCCAAATAGCTGGTCTCCAGTAGCAGTAGTAGGGAAAGCCAGCTTTGCCCCTTTCAGGTGGGTGGAAAATTCACCTCTCTATGGGAGTGGCTAAGGAGCTGAAGAAAGGCTGGTGTGATGGCAGTGTGGTTTCTTCATCTTGAAGAGGTGCTTCTAGGTGGGGACTGTGCAAAAATAGTTAGGATTGGTGGTACATTTCTGAAATTATTGACTAGTGCACAGGATCAAACTGGTACCTTGACCACCTCCTCCTCAGAACAATCATTCATCTGAAGAAGAAGGATCTGCTGGAAGAAGAATCCCGGTGTTTAACTCATGACTCCTGCTGGAAGAATAAGGCAAACAAGCAGAGGATTCAAGGATTCCTGGATCTTCATGGTACATAAAACTTGAACTGCTCTCCAAGGCTCAAGTGGTTGGCCTGCTTCATCAGTAGGATTTCTGACTCCAAGAGGGGCCCAGCTGACTAAAGAGGACCAGACCATAGAGGAGTCCTGGCTGGAAAGCGACCTGGTGCCCAGAAGCCTGCCTGAGGAGCTAAGGGCTGCGGGATTGACCAGAAGAAGTACTCCCAGCAGTTGAAGGCTACTTCTGAAGGTAAAACCATTGGGTGGGACAACCTACATGGTGTATCCGACCTCATCTCCATTGCAATTGACCTGAAATTGCACCTAGGTCATGGTCACTGTGAACCTTTTTCATAGTGCTAGACTTTTCCATGTGCTTTTTAACTCAAAACTTCAAAACTGAACATCCCTGGTTCCCATTGACCTATTTCGATGATATTCATGTCTTTTTGTTCATAAATGATTTTTCTAGATTGGTTTGGGTATTTTATTGTAATGTGTTATTCACTTTAAAATTGTTGGTACTTCCTAAACTTAGCACAAACTTCTCTGGAGATTGCTTGCTGCTTGAGCCATTGCTACCAGGGGTTGAGCAGAGACTCAGTCAGAAATGTATTTTCACTGAACCAGAGCAGGATTATTGAGTTGGTAGGGTACACATCTCCCAAACTATAAACCTAATTTCTGGCAGTGTGCATGGTCTTGATAGGTCGGATCAGACTGTGACCCTCTATTTAGTCTCTCTGGGAAGTTCCGCCTGTTTCAATGCCATGGCACAACCCTCTCCCCTTACCAAAGGATGGTGCTTCCACTCCATGATGGCAAATATCAGGGACATTCTTTCCCTGTTTTGGATCAATTAAATAGACTTTTTATAAATTCACATCCAATGATATGAACATGTTGCAAAATTGATTCTTTTTATCAAGAAGTAGAAGCCTTGCAGATTTACGTTTCATTTATTTTTGGGTCCTTGCAATACCTTTCATTGAATGATATATGTGCAATTTAGATTGTGTAGCCTTTTCAAGTTGTGTTCAGCACAATTGGGTGTTTTTCATCATTTACAGTGCCTGCCCTTCTTATGTCACAATTGTATTTGAGATCAGGACCTCTGTAAGGCCGAAACACATCAGATTCGTCTTGCTGATGGATAATTAAATGTTGTAATAGTAACTACGGAGTTGCCTGTCACTTTCCTTTTCACAATCATAGGCATTGTTTGATGAATAGCGGGTGGCCTGCCTCCAACAACCGCATGCCACCAATCCCATGCTGAGCATGGCCAGGCCCTGTGGTCAACCCCCCAAGGCAGCCAATCCCACACTTCAAACAGCCTCCGGTCATGCATTGTGTGTGGGTGGTCGTAGGACCTGGTCAGGGTCACCATATTCCCCAGTGCCTGGCGTGACAAAACGATAAGTAATTCAACTTATGCAGTAGCTTAGTATATATCTTTAAGTCTCAGAAACTTTTACAAAACACTTACACTCACTGGATGATATCATCAGTGATATCAGTGATGTCATTCAAGATGACCTCAGTGATGTCATCAGTAGGCCATATCATGAGTGATTTATTATATGCGGTCATAAGAAGTGCATTGCAGGGGAGTAAGTTATAGTTATCTTAGGTAACTATAACTGCAGAATTTCTATGATTTTGTGTGTGTAAAATCTGAACTTAACTGTAATATCTCTGTAACCTTTGTTATTTTTCAGTGAATTTCTAAGCTGTTTTTAATTCTATACCATCCCTGTAACCTTCGGTTTATTCAGTGAATTTCTATGATTTTCTGTTCTGTTGTACTTATTGCCTCGCACTCTCTTCCCTGCCGCGTGCACAAGCCCAGGGTTCTACTACGCCCTTACATTCTGGGATAGAACCTTGGGCATGGGCAACGGTTGGGAAGACAGTTGGGGCTGACTTCTTTGGCGTGACTACACGCCTTGCTGGTGTCAGGGCATTTGTTATAATAAAGACTTACCTTCTTCAACCACCACGTTTCCACTTAAGTCCTTACAATTTTGGTGACGATTGCCTTTGCCCTGACACCACGACGGACCCGCTGCCTCTTCACCAAGATGGACCTGCTGCCTTTTCTCTTCACCGCCAATTCCTGTTGTGCCACACCGTCTGCCTCGTTGTTCCTGCTGTGGAAGGCGTGTATCCTCTCGCCTTCAACTGCCTTTATCGGCCTCTACGGTTTTGCGGTGAGATCTGCGCTGTTTGCCCGCTTTGCTCCCCTGCAGCTGCTCCTCATCTTTTTCGGCGTTGCTTTCACGTTATGGGTTGTTTTCTCCACTTCCGCTGCACCTGCACTTTTCCTTTGGTGACGCTGCGCTTCTTGGCCCCTCCTCCTGCAGCATTTGGGGTTGTGTTCCCACTGTGAGCATTCTCCTCAGACCCATCACCTCCTCAGGCCATATTGCGCAGTTTTGCAGCTCACGTGACGTCACTGGAACACGGTGCACGCTGCCGCCATTTTCTTTGGGCTGCGTGCTTACAGTCGGCTGCCATTTCAAGTAACACGCTGTGTTACCAACACTAAAAAATTTTAACATCAGTGATGCACACACACTCTCGTGCATCCACCAATAAAGATGTTTGCATGTAACACTACGAGTTACCAACGCTGAAGCCATTTATTCTTCTCTGAGATGCGCACACTCACATGCGCGCCTACTATTTTGAAGAGTTGAATTACCAGTTATGTTACCAATGTTGGAGTCACCTTGTGCTCTTTGCGCTATTCTCTGGAGGTTTATCCTCGTTTCTGCACATGCCGTAATTCTCTATTGTCTCCTATCTTCTGTGCATTCACTCTCCTGACCTCCTCAGGCATTACATTATTGTTACTGTGTATTGAAGTTACATTTTACTGCACATCTTTTCTGTGTCATTTTCTTTCTTCTTTTCCTTTTCCATGCTCTGTCTCCTTTTATAATGGCCTTGGGGAACATTTGGAATCTCTCTCCTCCATAACCATCTATTCCCACTTCTTGCGATCCCTCACTTAAGTGGGAAGAATGGTGTGAATATTTTGAGAACTACATTTACACCTTCGACGATGACGAGGATCTAACTCCAGAAAGGAAAAAAAGAATTATATTACATTGTTTAGGAGCTCAAGGAATGAAAATGTACAATTGCATCAACAAGAAACCTAGACCTGCTGACCAGAGTGATGTGTATACCAATGCTCTAGAGGATCTCTCCAACTATTTCAAACCCACTCTTTGCGTAGCAGTAGATAGATTTACATTTTTTCATCATAAACAGAGAGTGGAGGAATCTGTTGAGGATTTCGTAGCTGGGCTCAAACATTTAGCATTATCTTGCCGTTTTGGCACCTTACATGATGAATTTATCCGCGATCAAATTGTGATACGAGCTGCAAATTGTAATATACAAGAAAAACTGTGGGCTAAAGGAGAATCTTCTCTCCAAGAGGTTAGTGACATTGTAAAAAGTGCTGAGTTGACTGGAAGATGCGCCAAAGCTGTCTTGTCGGAAGAAAAAAACAAATCTAGTGTTGAGGAGCATTTGACAGTCACTAGAGTCAGGAACACAAAAAACATTGCTCATAAATTCCCATCTGAAACCAGTTCTCCTAAGAAGGAGTTTAATTCCAAAACAAAGTTAGGTGGGGACAGGAAATGTTTTAGGTGTGGGAGCAAGTTTCACCTAGCGAATGACAAGAAATGTCCGGCACTGAAACAGAAGTGTTCTAAATGTGGTATTATTGGGCATTTTTTACAAATTGTGTCAGAGCAAGTTGAAAAGAAATGTAAATTTGAAATTTGTAGAACCAGAAGATCGCAACAATTTGTATTCTTACGATGATGATGATATGAATCTGTTTGTCTTACATGTCGATGAACAAATTCTCAATGTGGAAGGTAAAAGTAGAAAACCTATTTGTGATTTAAAAATTGGTGGTGTTGAAGTCTCCATAGTAGCAGACTCTGGTTCACCATATACCATTATAAACAAGAGAGTATGGTTAGAATTTTTTTTACCTGTTATAGGAAAACATTTAGTGAACCCTGACATCTCGCCAAAGACGTTCACTGGCGAACCTATGATGTATTGGGTTACAGGGAACTGTGCTTTCAATTCAAAGGCAAAGAAATGTTGGGAAAATTGTATGTTTCTGCTGTTGGCCCTTCCGTACTTGGTTGGATGGATCAGGGAAAATTGGGCATAATATTGGATCCTAATAGGCCGGATCCTGTGCTATGCTTACAATCTGAAGAAGAGTATCAGAACATCATTGTTAAAAGGTATCCCAGAGTTTTTCGAAAAATATTGGGAAATTAAAATGTTTCCAACATAGAATTCAACTTAAAAAAAATGCTGTTCTACAGTCCACAAGTCCAGGAACATTCCCTTCTCCATTAAGAGTGAAGTTGAATTAGAGCTTCGCAAATTACAAAGAGCTGTTATAATTGAACCAGTCGAATCTTCTGAATGGGTCGCACCCTTAGCCATTGCTAAAAAGGCTAATGGGAAACCCCGTTTATGTGTGGACCTCCGCGACCTTAATAAAAATATTCTTATTGATCAGTTTCCCCTACCCAAAATCAGTGAGATGCGTTCACGTACCAATGGCATCAAATGGTTTTCCACTATCGATCTCACTACAGCATACCATCAAGGCACACTCCACCCTGACAGCAGGTGTCTCACCACATTTGTGACGCCCTTTGGGTGTTTTAGGTTCAAGAGAGTACCCTTCAGTTTGGCCTCTGCAGCAGCAATGTTCCAGAGATTAATGCAGATTAGTTTCAAGGATGAACCTAATCTTTTAATTTTCCAAGATGACATTATGGTCATGGGTGCTAACAGAGATGAACATGATGCCAGGCTAGCCAAAGTCTTATAAATCTTTGAGGATAAAGGTTTCACTGCAGACATTAGCAAATGCAAATTTGCCCAGACTAGTGTCACTTATTTAGGGCACGAGATTTCTGGGGATGGCATTAAACCCAAGAGAGAGCTACTGCCAGAAATAAAAGAAGCTCCTACCCCCAAGAATAAAGATGATGTTAGAGCTTTCCTAGGTCTCTCAGAGTTTTACGCCAAATTTGTGCAGGATTTCTCCACCAAGACTTTCATTTTAAGACAGCTGATAAATCAAAAAAATAAATTTGAATGGACGGATGTTTGTGAGGAAGCTTTCACTAAGATTAAGAATGACATTTGTGAGGCACCACCTTTACAAGGGTTTGATCCCTCCTTACATTGCATTGTTACCACAGATGCTAGCGGTAGAGGTCTTGGAGCTGTATTGAGTCAAACTGATGTGAATGGCAATGAAAGAACAATGGCTTTTGCCTCCCGTTCTATTACATCTACTGAAGTAAGGTATTCCGTTATAGAACGAGAGGTTCTTGCATGCGCATGGGGCTTGGAGTGTTTCAAGCAATACATTTGGGGATACCTTGTCACTCTTAGAAGTGATCACAAACCTCTTGTTGAGGTTCTTACCACCAAAGGACTACAAAGTGCCTCGCCTGGCATGCATGTCTGTCAGAATGATGAATTTCAATTATGTGGTACAATACGTTCCAGGCATCAAAAATGTGGTAGCGGACTGCTTGAGTCGTTTACCTTTACCTGATGTGGGTGATTCTGCTTTGGATATAGAGTCATTCTGTGTAGCTAACATTCTTGAAGAAATTCCCTGCATTTCTCAGTCCGAATGGTCATTGGCCCAGGAGGCTGATGCTGGTTTGTGCGAAGTGAGAAAGTATGTCAAGGATGGTTGGCCCACTTAAAAAGACATCCCTACTCACTTGGGTACTTTCTGGGAGTTGAGACATGAAGTGTTGTGTGAAGGAGGTCTTATTTTGAGAAGCGGAAAAGTAATACCTCCCGTTTGCCTGCGATCTAAAACTCTTGATATTTGCCATGAGGGACACTTAGGAATTGGTAAGACTAAAAGTAGAGTAAAATACTCTTACTGGTGGCCAGGGTTAGACCTTGAAATTAAAAGAAAGGTAAGGGATTGTTCAGCATGTGAAAATTCAGACAAGTCCCAACGCACTTTTAGACCACCGTTGCAACCTCTCTCCAGCCCCAGTATGCCTTGGACAAGATTGGGGATCGACATTTGTGGTCCCATTTGGGAGAATGGTGAACAGTTGTACCTCATCATTTTGGTTGACCGCTTTTCCAAATGGCCAGAGGTGGAGGTTGTACATAAAACTGACACCAAGACCATTATTACTTTCTTGAAGAAGTTATTTTTAAGAGAAGGATTACCTAAGTGCATAGTGAGCGACAATGGTCCCCAATTTGTTTCTGATGAATTCAAGAAATTTATGAAGGATAACGGTATCACTCACAAGAATACCACTCTGTACCACCCAGCTGGTAATGGTACTGTAGAGAGATTCAATCAAGTCATTAAAGATATTGTCCAACTTGCCAACCGCAATGACCTTTCCTGGAGAAAAGAATTGATACACAATCCCTGGGCTTTCCGAGTTACGCCTTGCAAATCTACTGGTTTAAGCCCTTTCATGTTACTGAGAGGTTGGGCCCCAATCACCAAGGATAATGTGGAGTGGTTGTAAGCACCCAAGAAAGCATCCTGGTCCTCAGAGAGGGTTAAGGAGAAACTCCTACACTCTCAAATCACTAGCAACAAATATTATGATTCCAAGCATGGATGCAAATCAGTTAGCATTCACATAGGTGACAAAGTCAGAGTTAAAAAAAAAGTGGTTTTGTAAAAAAAGGACATAGCCATTTTTCACAGACCTTGGTTGTTGAGAAAATTTTCTGCAATTCGGCTCTCTTGAGTAATGGCAAGATTTGGCATTTTTCATCCTTGTCATTGTGTAGAGGAGAAGGAAAAGTGGTGCAACAGCATACTGGTCCTGTTTGCCACAGGCCCTCTACCAACCTCAATTTTGATTGGCTTTTGGAGGATGAGACCAGTAGTGATAGTAACCTTGAAGGTGCTGTTGGTGGATCTTCGAGTAGAATGGTAGTGCAGAGTGGTGACACTGTACAGAATGATATCAGTGATGACTGTGTCAGTGAGGAGACTGATGTACAGCATGATCCAGTTGCTTGTAGGAAAATAGATATACAAAGCAAGGATGATGAAGACTGTTCTTTTCACAATGACTCTCACATGGAGGAAGGAACCACGAGGGAACCCCTCATGAGCAGACGAGGAAGGGAAATCAAGTTACTCTCAAAGTTGCTGGATTTTGTGTGTGAATAACCTCTTCCATCCTTTTCCCTTGTCACCTTTAGGGAACTGTTGCATTAACTTATTTGCATCCTTCAAAATTGTTACTGCACTGTTTTTTCCTCTCCTTATTTCATTTCCCAACCTCCCCCTCCATTTTTACCTTCTCCCTTAGCCACTCGTTGTCCCAACTTTACTCCTTGTTTTTCTCACCCTGTTTCCACGGATTACATTGTACTTATATTGTTTGATAAAAAGGAGATGTGTTGGGTTGTACTTATTGCCTCGCGCTCTCTTCCTTGCTGCATGCACATGCACAGGGTTCTACTACATCCTTACATTCTGGGATAGAACCTTGGGCATGGGCAACGGTTGGGAAGACAGTAGGGGCTGACTTCTTCGACGTGACTGCACGCCTTGCTGGTGTCAGGGCATTTGTTACAATAAAGACTTACCTTCTTCAACCACCATGTTTCTGCTTAATTCCTTGCATTTTCTTATGCTATTTCCCAACTATAACATCCCTGCAAACGTTGTTATATTAGTGAATTTCACTGTTTTATTATATAAATTGTACTACAATCTCACCTACATTTCAATTTAGTAATATACATTTTTAGAAGTTTATAAATACATTTTATTAACGCATGTATTATTATGCAATTTTTTATATATATATATATATATATATATATATATATATATATATATATATATATATAAATCTTTCTTGCGAACTGGTGGTCGCCAGTAGATAATTATAGTTAGGCCCTCGGATCCATAGGAAAAGCATTTTATGTAAGCAAATATTATTCCTTCCATCTGGTTACCAATGCAATTCACTGTATCTACATTTTACTTTTCCCCTTTAACCAGAGGATGATTTTTATGTTTCTTATGCACGTCACTATATATTGAACCACAATATGGTGCATCCTGTCGTGATCAAGGCACCTGTGTGCAGTGGAAACGCGTTGACAGTTTGTCACTCACATGCGCATGAAATAAAGCTTTGTGAAATACTCACTGAGGAGTTCCTCCATATCCTTAGTTTTTGAGTGGACACATTTTCTTCATCGCCGTCTGGAGGTTGCGGGAGTTCGAGTCCTTGGATATATATATATATATATATATATGTTGTGAGCAAGGCGGTTCTCCGCCGAAACGCTTCAGGGCTATCGTGTGGAATAAATAAATTCCAGTGTCATATTCTCCATGGTGTCAGCGCCTGTTTTTGGATTTAAAACAGGATTGGTTCCATATATATATATATTATCTACTGGCGCTCGCCAGTAGATAGTTATAGTTACAACCTATTATCCATAGGAAATCCGCGACATTCTATTTGAAATAACGTTGGCGCCGGTTGACGAATCTTCGTGAAAGTTTCCAACTTGTTGGGGCGCTCCGCTCCGCTCCTACCCTGAAAGTCTCGGGGTGATACGTGAAGCGGGGGCCGAGAAAAAAGGGGGGTCCCAAAACGCGTTTTCCCCATTCATTTTTCCATAGGAACCTTTAGTCGCAGCTACAGCCCGAACTGCTGAACGGAATTACACCAAATTTGGCAAAGAGGTAGCCCTTGGTTCAGACTGGTGCCTTTTGCTTAAATGGTGTAAATCCGTTCAGTAGTTCCTGAGAAATTCACAAGTAAAGTCACATATATATCTATGGGCGCGTCGGATCCGCGTACCCTCAGCGCACCCTGCGCGCACCGTCCCGATCACGAGCTGCATGTTAATTGGCTGTCAGCTGGCTGTCAACATTCCGATTCAGGAAATGTTGGCAGCCATTTTGTCCTCGGTAGAACCGAGGGACAGAAACAAGTGCGCAAAGCGCAAAAGGGGGCAGGGTAGAAACACCCTGACCCCTAGGTCTGCTCAGGGGTCCCACAAGGACCCCTGGGCAGAAAAAGATTTTATATTTTTTAAATCGGCGGGATGCGCTTAGGGTGCGCGTATCCCGCCGAGAAAAAAAAAGAAACAAGTGCGCAAAACGCACAAAGGGGGCAGGGTAGAAACACCCTAACCCCTAGGCCTGCTCAGGGGTCCCACAAGGACCCCTGGGCAAAAAAGCATTTAAAAAAAAAAATCGGCAGGATGCGCTCAGGGTGCGCGAATCTTGCCGAAAAAAAAAATCGAAGCGCGGTCTCCCGCGCTTCGATAGTCATTGGCCCCGGGTGGCCCAAGTCCCGGGGGCATGGTGGGGGGATAATTTAATGTGTGGGGGCCTCAAGGGCCCCCAAGCCCGGGGACCGCCACCCCCAGGGCTTTGTTTAAAAAATGGTGCGGGAGGGCTCTGAGCCCTCCCGCAGCCCCGAGGACCACCACCTCCCCGGGGCTTTTTAAATTGAAAATAAAACCAGTGTGGGGGGCTCCAGCCCCCACACGCCCGGGACCGCCACCTCCCGGGGCACTAAACATTTTAATATGGGGGTCCGTTACGGACCTCAGAGCCCCGGGGACCACCACCTCCCCGGGGCAGAGTACTGAATGGGAGGGGGCCGCGCGGCCCCCTCCTGGAGCCCTTGATGGCCCTGGGGACCACCACCCCCAGGGCCGGCTCCTGCAGTGTCCCGGGGTGCCTACCCCCGGGACACTGTAGTTTGCTATGGCAGGACGGGAGCCTCGCGGCTCCCGTCCTGCCATAGCAAACTGCTTTGGATATTGGAAGAGAGAGCAGGAAACCTGTTCTCTCTTCCAATATCCAAAGCACATTGCTTTCCACATGGGGAGCAGCATGTCAGCTGCTCCCCATGTGGAACAGCAATGCCGGCTCCCAAGGGACGTGGGGAGCCGGCGGGACTGTGGGGGATTGGGGCCCCCACAGTCCCCAACGGAGAGGGCCAGCCCCGGGGGATGGGGTCCCCGGGGCAAGTAGTGGCCCAGGAGGGGGCCACGAGGCCCCCTCCCCCCAAAAAAAAAAAAAAAAAATGGAAAGGAAAGGCCGGCCCCGGGGATGGGGTCCCCGGGGCCTTAAATGGCTTGAGGAGGGGGCCACGCAGCCCCCTCCCAAGAAAATAAAAAGGCCATGCCCCGGGGATGGGGTCCCCGGGGCCAATACAGGCCCAGGGAAGGGGGGCCACGCGGCCCCCTTCCCGTTTTTTTTTTTAAATTAAATTTAAAAAAGGGGTAAGGCCCTGGGGGATGGGGTCCCCAGGGCCCAAAAACAGGAAAAAGGAAGGGGGGCTACACAGCCCCCTTCAGGGGACAAAAAAAAAAAAAAAAAAACGATCGGCCCGCAGGCCCCGCCCCCTTCCTTCACCACTCTGCAAACGCGCCCCTGGCGCGTTTGCAGAGAGGGACGAATTCCCTTGAATACTGGGGGTCCCTGGGGGCCAACTAGCCCACCAGGAACCTCCAATATGCGCCAGGGGCTGCGTTGCAGAGACGTGTAGAGAGGCCACACCCCTTTTACACCTCTCTGCAACGCAGCTCTGTGGCGCTTTTGGAGGTATATGGTGGGCTAGTTGGACTCCGGGGACCCTCAGGATTCAAGGGGACTTAATCCCCAACTTAAAACGCGCCATGGGGCGCGTTTGCACAGTGGTGAAGGGAGGGCGGGGCTTCAGGTGACATGTGTGCAAACAGGCCCCGTGGCGCGTTTTAAGATGGGGAATTAAATCCCCTTCAATCCTGAGGGTCCCTGGGGGCCAACTAGCCCAACAGGTACATCCAGAAAGCGCCACAGAGCTGCGTTGCAGAGAGGTGTAAAAGGGGTGTGGCCTCTCTACACGTCTCTGCAATGCAGCCCCTGGCGCATATTGGAGGTTCCTGGTGGGCTAGTTGGCCCCTAGGGACCCTCAGAATTCAAGGGGACTTAATCCCCCAACTTAAAACGCGCCACGGGGCGCGTTTGCACAGATGTCACAGATACCACCCGCCCCTCCCTTCACCATTGTGCAAATATTCCTCTAAAATCAGCCGAAATACGAATTCCGATTTACTCACCTGTTATCAGGAGAGACCTCAGTGCTGTATCTTTCAGCCCAGTACTGGTCCTGAAAAGTAATTCTAACCATACTTACCAGTAACTTGAATTTCCTTCCATAGGCTAACATTGACTGGTTTCACTTGGAAATTCTTCTAAGTGTGGAGTTTTGGAACTTTAAAATATTCCTCTAAAATCAGCCGAAATACGAATTCCGATTTACTCACCTGTTATCAGGAGAGACCTCAGTGCTGCATCTTTCAGCCCAGTACTGATCCTCAAAAGTAATTTTAACCGTACTTACCAGTAACTTGAATTTCCTTCCATAGGATATCATTGCCTGCTTTTTGCTGAAAAAGTTTCTAAGTGTTGATTTTTGAAACATACAAATATTCCTCTAAAATCAGCCGAAATACGAATTCCGATTTACTCACCTGTTATCAGGAGAGACCTCAGTGCTGCATCTTTCAGCCCAGTACTGATCCTCAAAAGTAATTTTAACCGTACTTACCGGTAACTTGAATTTCCTTCATAGGCTAAGATTGACTGGTTTTCAGCAAAAAAGTTTCAAAGTGTTGATTTTCACAAACTACAAATATTCCTTAAAAATCGCCTGTATGACTTAAACGCATTTTTTCAACTGTTTACAGGAGATGCACCAGTGCTGGATCCAGGATCCAACACTGAGTAAGAAAAAGTAATGATAACAGTTTTTACCTGCTAAGTGAATTTCCTTCCATAGGATAACATTGGTGATTCTATGAGAAAAAGTTTCTAAGTGTCAACTTTTAAAATACAATAATATTCCTTAAAAATCACGACTGTAAACAAAACGCTTTTACTCAACTGTTTACAGGAGATGTACCAGGACTGAATCTAGGATCCAGTCCTGTGGTTACAAAAGTAATCCATAAAGTAACTAATTGCATTTAACTAGAAATTCACATTGAGCTGAATGTTGCATTGTGTTTGAAAATGTGTTGCCCATTGCAACAACTGTAACTACTGTACTTAAAAGTCTATTGCCTATCTGCAAAGTATTTAAACTAAAGTAATTCATTCTGAGAAAGTATTTTTTGTAATGTAATGTATAATGTAATTACAATGTAATTTAAAAAATAAAATATGTAAAAAAAATTGTTTCTAAAAATGTAGTAAATCAGTATGAAAAAAATTAATATAACAATTAATACATTTAAAAATTGTCATTTACAAAACCTTTGAAATTCACTGAAAAAACCGTAGGTTTCAGGTACGTTATAGTTAGAAATTAGCATTTAAAAAACCTTTGAAATTCACTGAAAAAACCATAGGTTTCAGACACGTTATAGTTACAAATTAGCATTTAAAAAACCTTTGAAATTCACTGAAAAAACCATAGGTTTCAGACACGTTATAGTTACAAATTAGCATTTAAAAAACCTTTGAAATTCACTGAAAAAACCATAGGTTTTAGGGACAGTTATAGTTACTTGGACATTGCACTCGTACAAAACCCGTGAAATTCCCCGTTATAGTTAGTTCAGCTAACTATAACTCGCGCCCCCGCAATGCACTGCTGATGACGTCACATATTACATCACTCATGACATGGTCAGTGACATGTATATATATGTGTATGTATAAGAAATTGCATAATAATACATGCGTCAATAAAATGTATTTATAAACTTCTAAAAATGAATATTACTAAATTGAAATGTAGGTGAGATTGTAGTACAATTTATATAATAAAACGGTGAACTTCACTAATATATATATAAAATATTCACACTAGAAGTGACTCAAACATATGAACTCACCAAAGAACAAAAAGGTAGAACGAGATGGTTTGCTCAGTGGCGGCACAGATGACACTGCTGGATTTTCAAAAAGCATCATGAGTGAAGATTCTATTTGGAATGTGGAGTCAATGCAGTCCTGCGATCTCTTGAGCTATGTAGCCAGAGCCCACTGACACTCACAGAACAACATCTTAACACAGTAACTGACCATATAAATAAAGAACGTAGTAATTGTGATCATGCAAGGACACCAACATGTGATATACTATTCTGGAATGTGGCGGGCTTGTGTGCAAAACTCTCTAATCCCCTGTGGCTAGCTTTCGTAGAGAACTTTGGTATATTGTGTCTGCAAGAAACCTGGGTGGAGGGCATCCTGCACATTTATGGTTATAAAACATTTCATTCCCCGCCGGTTCCATCATCCCACGGGAGGAATAAGGGCGGCTTATGCACATACGTGTTCTACAGAGTGAACGTTAAAAAGATTGAACTTCTGATGTCAGATATCGTTTATCAGGTTTTGATGTTGTATATTGATAATATGCATTGTTGAACTTTTATAATAATATTCCAAAAGACCAGGTTGAGGGGGTCCTGAGAAAACTACAGAGGGATTTGAACACTATGCAGAATGAGATGAATAAGGATATGTGTGTTATCCGGGGGCAGGGATTTTGATTCTGCTTTGTGTCTGCACACCATGGGAGGTATATGTGGTTTAATGTCTGACGACGGAATCGATTCTGCCCATTTTCTTCATACAACACTTGGGGACCACCTAAACACAATCAAGTTCTCATCTGACCTTGGATTTGCAAATGAACTATGTTCCCCCATAGTCCCATTTAGTTGTACTTTCAATGGTCGAGGGATGTGCTCTATTATTGGCTATGTCCTGGTTTCAAATAGACACTCTAGCAGACTGCACAACTTTGCGACCCACCCTGTTGCATTAAGCGATCACTTTCTCATAAGCATTACCCTTGACTTCCCTCGTAATGTGTTAAATATAAAAGGTTTATCCGAACACCTTGTCAATGATATTGTCTTAAATAAAATCAATGGATATTCACTCCGGTGGTTTAGATTGGATCCAATAGAATTTACAAAGATACTCCACAATAATTGTAAATCAGATTTTGTAGTTTGTCTCGACGAGACTGCTGCAAACGCTAATATTCTGAAATCCTTTATGGCAATTTCGTTCGAAGCCAAGAGGAATCTATTTGTGGAAAATAAAAAACAACATATCAAGAAGCAGGGATGGTTTGATACAAAATGTACTAAAGCTCATATGGTCTTGAAAAGTGCCTTACATAAACCTGTTAGAAACCAGTCTGAAATTAAGATGGCCAGAAAGGCATATAGATGCGCCCACAAAGAACGAAAGGATGCCCTAAGAGATGAATCATGGCGGGCTCTCCAAGAAGCATCTATACTTAGAGACAACACATGCTTCTGGAAGTCAGTAAATCTACCTACAATCGAGATAACTATCGGCAAGGACCAATGGGTAGATCATTTCTCAAATATGTACAACGATAACGCCCAGGTGACATCGCCGGTAATCTCTAGACAAGCCCCGGAGTCAGAACCACCAAATTGTTACCCAATAGACGTTGACATCACTGTGGATGAAGTTATTCAAGCAATAAAGGCAAGTGCGGGAGGTAAAGCCCCAGGCCCAGATGGTGTGCCTGTGGACCTGTATAAATCAAATCCTTCACTCTGGGGCCCATTATTAACATCGGTCTTGAAAGCTTGCTGCAATCATGGTTTTATTCCGTCCTGGTCAGAGTCGATACTGGCCCTAATTTTTAAAAAGGGAGACCGTAACAACGCCACATGGTATGACCAATATCATTATTAGATTATTTTGTGAAAGTGCCTGGTCGAATTCTATTAAATAGATTGCAG
The DNA here is from genome assembly GCA_963921515.1 of Calotriton arnoldi. Lineage (NCBI taxonomy): Eukaryota > Metazoa > Chordata > Amphibia > Caudata > Salamandridae > Calotriton > Calotriton arnoldi. Next base: position 173,459 of record CAWUFW010004881.1, read on the forward strand.
ACGTGGGCTGAGGATGCTGGGGTAATTACGGAACTGCAATATGGTTTCCGGAAGGGCCTTGGTACTATCGAACAAGGGCTAAATTTGAATATTATCTGGGGCAAATATATGCGAGCCAAAAGCGGAAACCTTTTCTTGGCATTCGTAAATCTTAGCTCCGCATTCGATTGTGTTAGACATCATAAACTCTGGAGTATTTTAGAGGGCCTGGGCGTGGAAATGCAACTTATAAACTTCTTGAGGCAGCTATACCAAGACGCACATGCCAGGGTCCGCTACAGAGGCTTAGGGAGTGTACTGCCAAGTTTTCAGTTAGGAAGGGGGTGAGGCAAGGATGTGTGTTAGCCCCTTTCCTTTTTACTTTGTATATCAACGGCTTAGGTCCAGTTTTAACTAGCGAATGCCAGGACTTCCCATACATTGACAATCGCCCAATCCCAGCATTGTTGTATGCGGACGATGCTGTTCTAATGTCACGCACACAACTTGGGCTTCAAAGAGCTATCTCCAGTTTCTCCACCTTTATGTCCAATTTAGGCCTTCAAGAAAACATCACCAAAACATACATCATGAAATGTGGAAACAATAGTGTAAAATGCTGAGACATTTTTATCAACAACTGCAAGGTTGAGTTCATCAATAGATTTTCGCATTTGGGGACTCTCTTCGAACAAAAGGGGTCCTGGTCTCACGCTATCTTAGCAAGAAAACAGTTATTTTCAAAAGCGACGGCAGCATTAGTCCACTTTGCTAGAAAACTGGCTAAAAGACCGATTGTGGAGTTAATGAAGATTTACAAAGCAAAGTGTGTTTCAACGGCTATGTATGGTGCTGGTATCTGGGGTTATGCTGACCCACAAGTTCTACAATCAATTGAGAATGCTTTCTTGAGGTATTTAATAGCGGTCCCGAATAGCACTGCTACCTATATCTGCCATGCAGAACTTGGGATGCCATATTTATCAGATTTAATTAAGATTCAACTGATCTTGCTGTGGCATAAGATATGGTCAACAACCTTTACCAGTTTTAATCGGGATGTACTAAATAATTGTTTCAAGTTACAAAGAGTGCTTCAAATTCCCTGGATAAAATATGTTAAGAATTTCATGAAAGATCTCAGGCATCCCGAATACTTCGACGACCCATGTAGCATTTGCGTAATTTTAAGAAAATCATTAAAGACTGATTGCTTAGAGCTTTTGGAGACAATTAGATTCTCCTCCGAAATAGTAAAACCCACAGTTAGGGAAAATCAAATGCTATTACTTCAATTTGGTGTGCAACCTTACCTTTTAACTGTAAAAGGGGGTTATGATAGGATGCTGTTGACCTGTTTTCATTTAGGAAACTTACATAGACTAATAACCTTTCCAGTTGTAAATGATTGGTCGAGAACCTTATGCCCGTGCCCATGTGATGATATATCTATACAATCCACAATACATATGTTACTATTTTATACTATGTTAAGAAAAAGATGGATTGTACATATAATAAGGGTGCTAGGATTGAGACAATGCCGCCAAGCCTTTTTTATATTACAACTTTTAGAACAACATGTGTTTACTAGCCCCCTAATTAAATATCTGAAAGGTGTGATTAGATGTAGGAAAACAATGTGAATAATGGACCTGGTGTTTTTAAGTTCTGTGCAGATAATATTTTAAACATTTTTTAACACTAAGCCAACATGGCTGTTTTTAGACCACGCGTGACAATGTACCAGTATGATATTATGACTGTTTTTATATCATGTGTTACAATGTGCTTTTATGATTTAATCTCTTAAATCAAATAAAGCTTATTTTGATTTGATTTGATTTGAGATATGTAGTAATAAGGTGGTCTTGTCAGTGATGCTCAGTCCATCTGGATGCTGTGATTTTAAACGGTACATCCAGACCAGATAGTTTTTCCAGTAATTTTTCCTTTAAGAAATGTTCCACAGCGAAAATCTTCAAATCTGATAGTAAATGATCAACAAGGTTAAAATGATTGGCTACAAATGTTGTTAATTACAACACAGGCATTGTGTTCACGTGTCCAATCCCTCAAAAGTCAAGAGTGAGATCCCAAGGCACTGAGTGTTGTGGCACTGTCTGCAACGGTGCCTTGATAAGCCCCAGTTTTTGCTTGCACACGGAAGAAACACCGACCGCTAGAAGCGAAAACTGGGGCTTATCAAGGCACCGTTGCAGTACCACAAGTGCCTTGGGATCTCACATTTGACTTTTGAGGGATTGGCCACATGAACACAACGCCTGTGTTGTGAATAACAACATTTTTGGAACCAATATTATCTATCATAAAGGAATACTACCAAAAAATACGCCCTGACAAAGTCCACAGAGGTTGGACGAAATGCGTTGACTGGTTTTAAGAAACTTCTTGTAAAGATTAAACAATATTTTGGATACCAACTATCTGGATGGACTAGATCATTATGAAAACTACTTTATGGTGGTGCATTTCACAGTTGTGTACAAATACAAATGAGTATCTGTAGGCTTGTGGTACAGATCAGTTATAATGTGTTGTTCAAGATTGGTGAGTAGCACATCTAGAAAAGGGAGATGATGCTTCTGTTTAGTTTTACTGCTATTGAATTTGATGGTAGGATGGATACTGTTGGTATAAGCTGTAAATTGTTCCAATGTTCTACTCCCTGCATTCCATATCATAGATATGTCATCAATGTATCGTATTCATATCAGTGGTTTGATAATAGAAGTAGCAAGTATATAGTTTTTTACGTTGCCCATGAAGAAATATGCATAGGATGGAGACATCCAAGTGCCCATGAAGGTTTTTTGTATCTGCTGATTGTGTTTACCATTGAAGGTAACATTTTGGGATTTAAGGATAACTCTTGCAAAGTTGGTAAGCACATTTGCAGATGCCTTTTTCACAGTTTCTTTATTAAGACGTTCAGATAACGCCATAGCCCATCCTCATGTGGTATATTGGTGTATAATGATGTAACATCAAATGTAGCCAGAACACTGTCATCATCAAATGTGTAGGTTTGGTTTAATCTGAAGCAAGTGACTGGTATCCTTAACAAACGATGAAAGTTCATGTACAATGGGCTGGGAGTGCAGGTTGACAAATAGAGATAGTCTCTCAATGGCTGTATCATTGCTAGAGATGATGGCACGGCCAGAATTACACCAAATTCTGCAAAAAGCTATATCTTGGCCCAAAAAGTGTGCTTTTTGTGATTTGGTGTAAATTTATTTGTTCAGTAGTATTTAGGAAATGAAGGTACAAAAATATTCGTATATCTGGACAGTTGGGTTTGATGGACTCTTGTGAGAATAGAACATTCTGAGTGGCCGAGGGGGCTTTTTTTCTCCTTGGCCCACTTTGCTCATATGTGAATGAGGCTCCTGCAGGAGTGAGGACTCTGATTGGCTGGCTGGACATTTTTTCAAAATGTTTTCTTTGCTTCCATCCCGCAGGACACCGCAGGGGCTTTCGCAGAATTGAGGCAAAATAAAAAGCCTTAAATTAAGGTATTGTGACCACCAGGGTGGGTCAGGTCCCAGCAGTCAACACAGATCAATGTTTGGGTAGGGAGCATGCGGGGCCCCATCCGCATCCCATCCTCGAGTCCCGACATATTACTAAAAGGGGAATGGATGCAGCCCTCCTCCTCGACGCTCTACAAGGCCCAAGGGACACCATCCACCAGGGACAAAGAATAAATTAAAGGTGAGGTGGCATACACTATAGGTTGCAAGAGATCCCCTCCAGAGGGCCACATTTTAGTATAAACAGAGGGGGGCTCACGGTCATTATCCGAGAGCCGCTTTGGGGCTCAGTATTGTCCCAATTACCTTATCCCATGGGGCGCAATACTTCACAGGGTGCCGGGGAGCCTAGCCTTGGGACATTATGGTTTTCTGACCAGACTCTTCCAGTCAGGGAACTCAACTTTGCTCCCACTTGACGGGAATAGTAAAGAAATGCTACTCTTGTCCTGGTGGGAGCAAAAAGAAAGGGCTGTCTCTTCCCAACACCCAGTATGGTGCTGGCTGGGAAGCCGGCTTGAGCCTTGGGGCTCCCCCCACAGCCCCAATGACCCCTAGAGTGTGGATGCCATGGGTGGGCACCAGGGCATCTACCTAAAAATAAAGTGGCCAGGCTCCCTCAAGGGGAGCTGTCAGCTGCTGCAGGGGCCTTAGGTCTCCCCCACAGCAGCCAACAACACCTGGAGTGTGAGTTCCCCGAGGAAACTACAAATAAAGTGGCTGGCTCTCACAAAGGGAGCATGCAGGGGCTGCAGTGAGAATGGGGGACCCCCTTTGGCTCACATTAAACCCTGGAATGTGGGTGCCCCGGGAGGGCATCAGGGCACTCACCTACAAATAAAGTCACTGGCTCCTGCAAGAGGAGCCTGCTGAGGCCATGGGCCCTGGTGGTCCACCTTACAATGAAAAGAAAGTGCGTACAGTCAAATAATGAGTAGTAATGAGTGGCCTGAGCCACTCATTAATTATTCACTTCTCTGTCAAGGAGTGCCCCATAATGTCCTAGGCATTATTTCACCAAATATTTTCTTAATGGTGGTACCCCTACATAAGGCAGAAGTACTACCAAACATTCTTTTTATATTGGGGGCTACAGGAAGTGCAGCAGCCCCCAGGCACATTAAAAAACATGAAGTCTCCTGGATTATTAAATCCATGACCACAGGAGAACTTACCATATTTTGTAAATCACTCCTAGTGGAATATATACTCTTCAGCTGGAGTGCAATGCCCTCTTGTGGTTGTTTTTTTATTGCATATTGTGGGTTGACAAATGTTGAAAGGAATACTCAAAGACGTGTTGATGTTTTCTTTCAATAAAACAGCATTACAATTATTTTATGATCATTTTTTTAAAAATTGCACTTTGTGAATTAATTAAATATACATTCAATTACAAGAAATGATTATTTAAAAAATTGCGTCTGAGTCTTATTTTTAAAAAAATTCAGCGAATAAAATGCAATCATAAAAACCATGTTAAAACAAAGACTCACAGAAATGCTGATTTTATTTTTTTAAATAAAAGTTTATTAAACCTGTTTATAATCATCACTGTTGAACATTGCAATGCGTAAATTACTAAAATACACATTTAATTAAAAGTATTGGTGAATTTTGGACAAAGATGATGGATTTTCTTTATATATATTGATATGCTTACACCTTGATAAAGTCAATAGGCCTTCTTGATATATTTTTATGTTGTGACTCTTTGGCAAAGTTTGTCTGCCTGAGTGCTTCCAGGACATGTGAGACCAACAGCATGCTGCACATACCAGAAAGCTGTGTGTTTCATGAGGTAGCACGCTTGTAAGGGGATGTAAGGGGAAAAGTGCTGGGTATTGCCACAGGTCAGGCCTTAAGCCCAATCCCACACTGCGTATGGGTGAAGGTCACATGCAGTGGGGTAGGGCGATTTCAGGGCATTGGTTGCAGAACCTGGCCACATGCGAGGCCATGCACACAATGCCTCTCATTGCCAAAGGCCGTACGTGGCGTGGGGTAGTTTGTTTGAGAGGGGTTGGATGCAGGGTCTGGCTGTAAACCAGGCCCTGTGAGGAGCTCCTCAACAGGCACAGGCAAAGGTCGTGCGTGGCACGGGTTTAGCTTTACGTATTGTAATTAAATATTACTTTACATTAAAGAAACCCAAGAAATTCACTGATAAAAGCAAAGGTTAAAGTAATGTTATATTTAGGTGCTAAAATCAGTGCCAACTGTAATGGTTTAAACTCAATAAAACCACTGAAATTCTCCAGTTATAGTTATCTCTTGTAATTATAACTTGTGCCCTAAAGTAACTATAACTCGTGCCCTCGCAATGTACAGCTGATTATGCCACATATTACATAATTCTTTACATGCTCTATAACATCATTGATAATATCAGTGAAATATTTGAAATGACATCATTGATGACAAAATTGTGCATGGAGCGCTGGTTATAGTTACTTTAGGGCACAATTTATAGATTCACTATGCCACTCCATTCTACGCTATTACATCTATGCCACTCCACTCTATGTCACGCCACTGTATGCTACTCCACTCTACGCCACCCCACTCTACACCACTCCACTGTATTCTAGTACACTCTATGCCACTCCATTCTATGATGCTGCAATATGTGCAACTCCACTGTACGGCCCTCCACTCTATGCAACTCCAATTTATGCTACCCTACTGTACACAACTTCACTCTACGACACTTCACTCTATGCTATTCCACTCAATGCCACTCCACTATATCCCACTCCAATGCACATCACTCCCCATGCACGTTACTCACTGTATGCCACTCCTCTCTACACCACTCCACTGTATGCCACTCCACTATATGCCACTCCACTCTACAGCAATTCACTGTATGCTATTACACTATACACCACTCCACTCTACGCCACTCCACTGTATGCCACTCCACTCTCCACTACTACACTCTACGCTGTTCCACTGTATGCTACTCCACTCAACACCACTCCACTCTATGCTATTCTACGCTACCCCACTCCACTCTACTCTATGCTATTCCAATCTACACCAATCCACTCTACGCCACTTCAGTCAATGCCACTCCACTGTACTCTACTCCACCCTATGTTACCCCGGTCTACGTGAGTCCATTCTACACCACTTCACTCTATGCCACTCTACTATACCCCACTCTGCTATACACTATTCCACTCCACGCCACTCAACTCTATGCCACTCGACTCTAGGCTAATCCACTGTATGCCACTACACTCTACCTCACTCCACTGTACACTGCTCTACCCTACGCCACTCCACTCTACACTACTCCATGGTACGCTATTACACTCAACCACATTCCACTCTATGCAACTCCACTTGCCACTCCGCTGTACGCTATACTACTGTATGCCACTACACTCTACGTCACTCCATTCTATGCCACTCCACTTTACAACACTTCATTTTATGCTATTCCACTCTACGCCACTCCACTGTACACCACTCCACTGTACCCCACTTCACTCTATGGCACTCCACTATTTGCTATTCCACTAAATGCAACTCACTCAATGCCACTCAACTCTACGCTAATCAACTCTATGTCACTCCATTCTACCACACTCCACTAAACACCAATTCACTGTATGCTATTCCACTGTACACTACTTCACGGTACCCCACTCCACTGAATGCTACTCCAGTCTATGCCACTCCACTCTATGCCACTCCAGTGTACCCCACTCCACTCTACACTACTCCACTCTATGTTAATTCAGTGTACGCTACTCTACTGTATGCTATTCCAATGTATGCCACTCCAATCTATGCCACTCCCCTGTACGCCACTCCACTGTATGGTATTCTACTGAACGCCACTCCAGTCTATGCCTCTCCACTTTATGCCACTCCACTCTATGCCACTCCACTCTATGCTACTCCACTCTACGCTATTTGACTGTACGTCGCTCCATCCTACGCCACTACAGTCAACACCTCTCCACTCTATGCCCCTCCATTCTATGCCACTCTACTCTATGCTATTTCACTGTATGTAACTCCACTGTACCCCACTCCACTCTATGCTAATCCACTCTATGCCACTCCACTCTACGCCCCTCCACTGTACGTCACTCCACTGAACATTATTGTACTGTATGCCACTCTAGCCTACACGAGTCCAGTGTATGCTACTCCACTTTCTGCCACTCCACTATACCCAACTCCACTCCACGCCACTCCTCTGTACTCTGCTCAACCACACTATACTCTACTCAACAACAGCCTACACCACTCCACTCTGCCACACTATACTCCACTCTATAACACTACACTGTACAACTATGTACTCCAGTCAATGCCAGTGTACAACACTCTAGATTACTCTCTACAACTTTACTCCATTCTACCACACACTATGCAACTTCCTCTATGCTGCTCTACTCTATGAGACGCTACTAAACTGTACTTCACTGTACTTCACTTTGCACTCTAGGCCACTGCACTTTACGCTACTCTATGCCACTAAACTCTAAGACAGTCTATCCCATTCCACTTTAATTGAACTGTACCCCACTCAACTCTACTTAACTCTGATCCATTACAATACTGTACTCCATTCTGTGGCACTCTTCTCTACTCCACTCTACAACACTTTCTGACACTCTACAACACAGCAGTCCACTCCCCTGTAGCACACACCACTCCACTCTACAACAGTTTCCTCATTTGTATGCTAAGCCACTCCAGTCTACTTTATTCCATGTCACTCTACTCTACAACACGCTACTCCGCTCTATGCTATGCCACTCCACTGGATTCCACTCCACTCTACCCCACTGCATGACACTTTACTCTACTTTATGGCACTGTACAACACTCCACTCTACACCACTCAACTCTACTACACTCTACTCCACTCTATGATACTCCACTCTACAAGACTCTACTGCAATCTGTGCCACTGTACAACAGTGTACTCCCCTCTATGTCTCTACACTGTACAACCCTCTACTCCACTCTATGCTCCTATACTGCACTGTACAACACTCTAATCTACAACACTTTCAAACACTCTACAACACACCACTCCACTATACTGTGTAAGACCCCACCCCAGATATAACACTTCACTCGATGCTACACTACGCCTGTACACTCTAGTGCGCTACATGCCACTGCAATATATAGCACTTTGCTCCACCGTATACTTTGTCATGCCACTCTCCTTCACTCCAATCTACTCCACTGCACTCTGCACCACTACACTTTACATCACTCCATTTTACCGCACTCCACTCCACAAAACTCCATTCTACGCCACTCCCTTCTACACCACTCCACTGTATGCTTCTCCACTGTTCACCACTCCACTGTACCACAATCCACTCCACTCCACTCCACTGTACTCCACTCTACAACAGTACGCTCTGTGACAGTACACTATACAACACTCTCCTCCACTCCACTGTGCCACACTCCACTTAATGAGACTCCACTCAACAAGAGTATACTGTACAATTTGAAACACATTTGTATTACAAAAAAACATTGAAATTCAATTAAAAAGACAAACGTTAAACCCTTATTATAGTTAGGAAATCTTTATTTATTCTTTCTATACAAAAACTTAAAATACACAAATATTACAAATTCTAAAATTATAGTTATCCCTTAAAATTATAATTTACTCAACACCTTTAAATTAATAAATCTTTATTTATTCTTTATCGACAAACCAAACTTAAACTACGCAAAAATGTCAAATTCTAAACTTATTCACATACCTTTATTTTAAAATGTACAGAAAACCTTCAAATTATTATAACTCGCGCACCACCAAGCACAGCGGGCCTGAGTCACAAAGGTACACTTACACTTTTGTGTAAGTTTACATTTGTTTAGCTATTCACAAACACAGAGTTAATAGTGAGCGCATGACTGCTGAGACTCCGCAGTTTGGGTGGAGAGCTTCGTACATAAAAAGATAGGGTATGCTGTTGCGGGGATTCTGCACATACACAGAACTATGCACAGGAAAACAGGACCTCAGTGAATAGGGGTGTACCAACCGACCACCTTAGTACCAAAAATCCCAAAACCGACTAGCTATAATGTCTCATTCGTTCTCCTCCAAAATCACGAAGCTACAAATGATTAGACAACCCAGAACACAACACTCCTGACTCTCTCAGGAATCGCGGTAGCAAGACATACCCTTTCGCTCGCTCACTCGTACTTGTCCACAATAAGAATGGTCAGAGTCACTGTTATAGTTAAAATGTTTATTTTAACTATTGTGCTCTATAATGCAGTATACGAGCCACTACTAGCAGCAAAATGCACAAACCTAGAACAATTATCATTGTTACAATTCCATAGAATATAAAGGGGGATGTCATTATATATAGACAGTGGAAAAAGGACTATAAGGCCTAACCACCCTCTCCTTGGTAAAGTGATGTTTATTATATAAAAGAAGATCTCTGGGCTTTGTCAGCAGACCCCCTACCTTAGTGCCTAGATGGAAGCTTTACATCATAGGAACCGCATAGCTCTTCTCCCTGGAAAGGACCCTCTCCAAGTGTGTGTCAGAACAACATGCATCCCTGTAATATCAAAGCACGAGTTTCCAGTAGCGCTGCTGCGTTAGCATGTTTTGTCTAGATGCTAGGGACTGACCAAAACAGAATAACAAGGGGCATTGTTTATCGACCTTGCACATCGTGTTCAGACTAAACTTCAAGAACAGGCAGAGAACGCAGAAAGCAGACAGTTCTCATGTGTAAGGCACAAACAGAGTGTTGCAAAACAAAGTGATGTAGTAACATGCGCAAAAGCAGCATCATGGCAGTCGTGGAAAAAATAGAATGAATAAAGGCTGGTATTACTCCAAATATCGTCTGAAAAGAAGTCACAAGGCCAGATCCCACCAGTTTAAAACAATAAGCAAGGCCTTTGGTGTCAGACGCATTAAATATTTGATGTATCAGCTCCCCAAAATGAAGTGGGAGATTCATGTTCAGAAGTGACTGAATCTCGCTCGAAGTTCTAGCCACCTGTAATTCGAAGGCGTCTCGAGCTGAAGTGAGAGCCACTTCTTGTTGAAACAATAGTGCTTTCAGCCTGCTTAATTTGTTGAAATCTGTTTTCAAAGTTGGAATGGAAGGCCAAATGGAAATATCTACTTTCTCATGCGGGGGCTGAAAAAGCACATTGCTACAACAAGTAACACGTTGTGAAACTGTTACTATATACAGGATTCCTGCCCTTAAACCACAGCAGTCGTGGTTTTTCAAAATAAGATAATTGCCGTTAGTAAGCAATATAAAAGCGGGAATTATTGCTGGGACAGGACTCCCTTTCAAAAAGCAAGCAAGATTAGGTGCGGAAACATTACAACCGCCATACAATTTAACGTGTTTGCAAACTAGGGAGTGTCCCACTGTGGAATCGCAGTCCTCCCCTGTTAGGAAAACTTCCTTATCATCCAGATGACATTTGTAAGTGAAAGGTAGGGACCATAACTCTTGGAGAAACATACTACCGAGGGGTTCAAAGCGGCCAATCGGGAAATGTCTCATGCCAGATGTAAATTGAAACAGCGAGAAAGGGAGAGAGATTACCCCGTGAATTAACCATACAGTCGAATCTGTCTCCGCCACAGAGAACGGCAAGTGTTCTAATTGTTTAATGTGTAATTATGTGTATGTAATATCTTTCATGGACATAAACTGTTATTTATCAGTCAAATTAAATGGCAAAAACAAAGCGGAAGCATTCAAACAATCCCAAGGTACTTTACCCATTTTTAGAGTCTGTAATGTCCATGCAAACTGCATTACTGATTGTTATTGATTTTGACCATGATATAACACAGATACATCAGTCTGAACAATATCAATAACAGATGAAACAATATTATCCAAGGTATAAATGCGTGAAGATAGTGTGTTAATGCTATTGTTGACTATTGCAAGGACGTTTTCCAAATTAGCTTTCTCAATCTGTCGTAGACGAAATGCTGCCTCCATCTGCGATAATTTCCATATTTCATTGTACGCAGCATAGAAAAATATTTTCGTTCTCGGGGTCCTAGGACCTAGAAGAAAATCAGCCAAATTGATGTCACTCGACAAGTGAGACAAGTATTGTTTAACTGAGGACAACATAGAGTGTTCCAACCATTGTTGGCGCAATTTACCCACCAAATATGTTGCGACTGAATGTGAGTGCGAAAAACGTTGTTCCGGTCTAGCCTGTGTAAAACCTGGTGTTATATTATAAAAACGCAGTTGGCATGAATTTGAACTGGTTTGCCACAGCAACCAACCGTTAGGGTCAACATCAGAAACATTGAAAGTTCCATTCCGAAAAAGAGTTTGTAAAACCTCTATTGAATAATTTGTGTGTGTGCGCCAATTATCATATTCAGCCAAAGATGGAATGGACGGATTATTTAAATTTTTTGCAGTTGCCAGCCCAATGCTAGTAGTTTGATATACTGTATCATTTAAAAATAAAATTTGTGCAGGTATTAGGCAGGCACGATGTAAAGCCTCAGTTCCCTGAACCTGCCAGGCCTTAGTGCCCCATATTGTTTTCAAATCAATGGTAGCACTCCAGTGATCCTAACCCTGTGTGGCCAGTTCAGATCGAAAGGAATTGGAATATATTAACTTAGTATGGGTCAGAATAAATTTTGATTGCGACGTCAATTGTAATTTAAAGAAATAGGATTCAGAATTGGACGTGTCATAATCCGTGAAGTAGGTGAACTTATCCCTAAGTGTTTTAGAACTCCCCTGTAAAGGAGTTGGGCAATGTTCCCATTGCGTGTAATTAAAAACAGGTTGTAACATGTTTGTTTTGTGTAAGTAATGTTGCCCATAATTTTGTTGACTGGATAAATCAGCATAATTGGCAGAATTCAAATACAAATCTTCAGCATCAAAAGCAGCATAATACTTTAAATCTGGAAACAGTGAATGTACTGCTTGTGCATCCCAATCATCGGAATGTATGTCCGGTGTTACCACGTCTCCTAAAGAAACACGTATGGTATGTTGAGGACTTCCGTCGGATCATGGATTTCAAATGCTACTTTATCCCAAACGATGCCATCTGCAACTGGGAAAGCCGAAATGTTCACGAGGGCCTGAACACGTTTCATTATATGGGACGATGTATGAGGGGCCAGAATTCCATCGACCAATTTCACAGCAGAGCGTTCTGGCAGGTAATGACCATTGATAAGTAAGAAAAATACAGTCGCAAATCCTATTGACATGAAGAGGAAAATCAGGACAAGTACCAACCAGATGTAGGTCCAGCGTGGGACCAGGTAAGTCTTTTTAAACCAAGAGATGAAAATACTTATTTTTGTCTGTGGAAGTGTCAACGTAGAAGACGAGGAGGTAGAGTCATAGGAGAAGCTTGCATGGTCCCCAAAATAACCGCTTGCACCCATATTCATCAAAGGCGGTAGGGCGGCATCAGTTTGATGTTGAAGTGGATTGTTCGGCACTTCACTCGGGGACTCTTCCGCAGGATAAGTATACTCGACTTCGGCAGTGGAACAGGATGGTGTGCGTACAGGTAAAAGGTCAATAGTAGTTTCCATTTCACCCTCTGCCATACGAGGATGATTCGAAGTGGACGAATGCACCGGATTCATTGAAATAGCGTTGCATGAAAGAGCAGGAGTTACACTATTCAGAATCAGCCAGACGGTGTAACTTGACATTGTCCTCTGAAATGTATCTGTTGTCTTTGCAACCAGGTAAAGGCGGTAGAATTACTGTATGAATACCCTTCAATCCAAGAACCGGGACCGGTGCACGATAAGAGGGACCAAATTCTTTCTTGTTCTCCAGCTTTTCTCGTACCAGATCTCCAATATGAGGAAGCCAGCCGGTGACCGGAATCAGCATCGATGTGTCAGTGAAAGAGGGCAAATGTTCAGTTGCGTAGCTGTCACAGGTCTTTTGTAGTTCCTGTAACATAGTAGAATGGTTATTTATGTCATAGGTTGCGGCAGCCTCCACAACGTCTAGACCACCAAGGTCAGGCACAAACATTTTAATGCCAAAGAGCAGTTCATAGGGGGTCCGCCCACACACAGATCTTCTAGGGAGATTATTAAGTGCACGTTGAACTCCATACAAATGGGCCAGCCAGTTCCTGCCAGTACCTAAGACTCTAGCTGTCAAAGATTGCTTTAAGTCGCGGTTCATTCGCTCCACAATAGGGTTACCCTCAGGCCTGTATGGAGGCGAAAACTGCATCAGCACCGCCATTGACTTCATCGCGTCCTTGTACACCTTAGAGGCGAACGCTGGACCTTGGTCTGAATGGAAGGTGCCACAGGCAAACATCCCAACAAAGACACGCAAATCCCTGATGACATTTTGAGCGTCAGCACTGCGTTGTGGCCAGACCCAAAGAAATCTAGTGCACGAATCAACTGAAACAAAAATGTATTTATACGCAGTATCAGAAGAGAATGGACAGCAGTGATCAAGATATACACAGCCAAATGGTCGATTAGAAATACATAGCTGTGTTTGTGGTGGGCGTGAGACCGTAGATGGTTTGATTTGTTGACAAATGTCACAAGAAAGCACATAATTACGGGTTTGTTTATATAAACCACGCCACCAATAACGTTGCTGTAAAATAGAGACTGTTGCAGACACTCCGGCATGTGCGGAAGCCATGCCGTCGTGTGCGGCCACGATCAAAGCAAGTCTGCGGTCCATGTTGGGAATCAGCCGATCCCCAACCGATGGAATCTTAGCATAAGGAACTTGTTCGGGAGATAAATGATAAGAGTACTTCGAAGGGAAACCCTGAGGATAAGCAGTTCCCTCCTTCATAGCAACTACAGCTGCCAGTATATCATTATCTATTTTTGTCATGGACCTTGTAACTGCTGCTACGGAACACGTGGCTACTGCAGATTTGGCCGCTTCGTCAGCCAAAGAATTACCAAGAGCATATGCTCCCACACGCTGATGGCCAAGAGTATGGATAACTTGCGTGAGGGGCAGACATTGTTTAAGGTCTGCCACTCAAACCCAGAGTGTTTTATGCTTGATTGCGCTGCCTTTAGAGTCTTGATAGTCATTCTGAGACCAAAAGAATAAGTTGTCATTAAAGGATTGAACACAGTGTAAGAATCGCAAACAATGAGAGTATTCACATTACGATCAGCAAACGCAAGGGCTAGAACAAGAGCACGCACCTCCGCCAATTGTGCTGTACAGTCTCCAAGTGCCTGAGTGTGCATTATGGAAGACTTAAATTCTCCATTGACAATCGAACCAGCCACAATAGCGCAAGCCGCTGAATAAGCGTGTTTGGAGCCGGTGACCGGTTGAGCCGAGCCATCGCTATAAATGATACATTTGTACTCATCCAAAGGAAGCAACGACAACGGAGGAGGATGAATGTGTTCATGGTGTAAAAACTCCTGTGTCTGAAGTGCAGGATCAAAGATAAACGTGACATCAGATGATGTCAAAGAAGTAGCCCATTGTATCCAATGGGGATGTAGTGCCTTAGAGTTGGGGACACTTGCCTTAGTCACTGCTTCTAAGGCAGGGAAATGCGTGACCATAAGAATGCGTTTTCCTTGCACCAGCGAGCGTTCTTTCAGAATCGCCATTTGGACCGCCGTCAAAACTTTTTCAACATTCGAAAAATGCATTTCTGCCGCAGTGTACAAATGTGGTTTGTATGCAATAGGTACTGTGTCCCCCTCATTGAACGCCAAGTAGGTGAAACCCACCGTCCCCGGCACTATACGTATAACCAGGTTCGTGGTATTATCACGCATCAACAAGTAGATAGTTGCAAGCATATCAGATTGCAAAGATTGTAGAATGGCGGTATGTTCCGGAAGCCAGCTGGCAGAAGAATATGTTGGTTGTACCAATGCATAAAGTTGTTTGATATGCTGGGCATAAACGGGGATGTATGTCCTCCCAAAATTTAAAAATCCCAGCAAAGACTGAAGTTTCTTCAGCGTAGAGGGAGTTTGCAAGTGTGCACATTTCTCCAGAAAGTGGGGGGCTAACCCCCTACCTTCATTATTGAGCTCAGAGCCCAAAAAGAGCACCACAAAATGAGCGATGTGTGATTTAGCAAAATTGGATTTGTATCCATAGTCGGCAAACGATAAAATGATGCGGTCGACTCGGACAGGATGCAGCATTAGTTTTTCGTCTGTCAGATAAATATCATCAACGTACGAGAACGCATCTGGATCTATGTCTGCAAAAAAAAACACAACACGCACTGCAAAAGCCCCGGGGCTGTTTTTATACCCCATAGGCAAGCGCCTAAAATTTTTCTGATTTCCGACGGCGGTAAATACCGTCAAGTCATGGCTCTCAGGAGCCAGATTATGACTGTAGAAATCATTGGATATGTCCAGTGTAGTTTTGTATTTTTTACGATCAAGGTTGTTCACTAGCGCAGAGCTGTGTGTGTACTGTACCGCAAAAGTATGACAATGACTATTCAAATTTCGATAATCCAACACAATGCGATATGAACCATCAGGTTTTGATACCGGAAAAAGAGAATTATTCATCGGTGATATACAGGATTCAATCACTCGTTGATACTCCAACTGAGTTAGAATGTCACAAACGGGAGACTTAGCCTCACGTCTGATTGGATACTGCGGTTGTGGCATAGACCGTAATGTTATCTCATGTGCCGGTGAATCAATATCCCAGCCCACCTGATTATAGTACACCGCTGGGGCTAGGGCCAAAGCCCACTCAGCTGCGTAAGCCTTTGCATGTTCCTCAGGGACGTAATGCGAAAAACTCAGAAGTATCACGTCCTCCCCTCTAGAAGCGGCTAGCACAAATGGTGGAGGCCAATCTGAGATAATCTCATATAGTCTATCCTGGGGGGCAACCCAGGTATCTGCTGTTTCTACTGTAATGAATGTATCAGTTGCTGTCGCCTCCAGACAGGGACGCAGTGCCTCCCGCACTATGGTAACCTCCGCTGCGCTGTCGAGCAGAGTCACTACCAATGTCCAGTCTAGGAGTCGCGTTCTCACCGTCTGAGGCATACTTCGCAGTTAAAGCAGCAACTTTCTACTTCTGATACGGCGATCTAAAACAAGGCAGATCCTCTTCTTTGGCTTTAACGCCAAACTGTCAAGGTTGATCTCGTCCCTGTTGTGTGGTCGGACCTTTGACACGATCCTGGCGTTCCCCACCACCGACTTGAGAGTCCGATGTGTCCTGTAAAGAACAAGGAGAGCGCTGATCAGGGACTTGAAATCTATCAGGAGTCTTAATTTTCGCGCTGTCATGCAAGTCATAAGTATGCTCAGAAGACTCAGGTGTTGGTGAACCAGCACGCGACCCTTGCTTCTGCTGTTGCTGCATTTCTCCAGTTCTTTTTAGGAAAGAACGGGCGCCCATCTTTATCAGTCTGGCCTTTTTGTTGAGTTTGAGGTTGAGTTTGCGTTTGAGTAAAAGGCTTAACTCCCAGACTATTGTGGCCTAAGGTTTTATAAGCTTTAGCAATAATCTTTGGTAATTCGCGCTGCTTGTCTGCGTCTGTCATAGCCTCCAAGTGGTTAGCCACTTGTAAGCTTACAGCATCACCCTTAACATTAACAAGGATCATATCAGCAACAATGTCGAACACCCCCACCAGTCTCATCCCCAACTCCAGAGCCGCCTCAGCTCCGTGTTCATCCTGAACACGCTTTATCACGGAAGGGAGCACCGTCATTGAGGGGGTGCCGAGACACATCGAATATACCACTGAAAACACTCTACTCCAAGTGTTACAATCAGCTAATTCGGGAACTAAACCTTTAGGTAAACTTATGGTTAGGATCTTGTGTTTCTCCACAGGAGTGGTATTCGGAAAAACAGCTTCGAGTTGTCCAACTTTTTCAGCAAGCCAATTAGGGAATTCATCCTTATTCTGCGGACGCTTGTCCATCACTGAATTAACCATAAGAGGACTGATGGTTACACCACCAGGTCCATGTGGTTGCACAGCAACGCCAGGTGGTCCCATCTGGAAGTTGCGCGACATGAACTGTATAACAGCTCAATGTATACGTATTAATGAAGTACGTAATACGCGGAGTTCTGCAATTGTAGCAGTGAGATAATTTGGGTGTGGAGTATACCCAGCCAAAACGGGCCACGTAGCCCCATCTATCAATAAAGGGCCTTGAAGGACCGGCGTTATTGGGTGAGGAAGGGCACCATTAAACCATATTTGGTGTTGCCAAGCCGTTAGCGGAACTTCAAGAGACGT
Source organism: Calotriton arnoldi (assembly GCA_963921515.1). NCBI lineage: Eukaryota > Metazoa > Chordata > Amphibia > Caudata > Salamandridae > Calotriton > Calotriton arnoldi. Next base: position 191,275 of record CAWUFW010004881.1, read on the forward strand.
ATAAGGTCGATAATTCGGAGGAAGGGCCGTGGCAGTATATTCGTGAAACAAATTATCTGTTCCATCCACCGCCGGAAAGGTGACCCAAGAATAAAACACCTCGAAGCGGTAATCTGCATCCGCTTCTACAACAAAAATTAGCGCAACAGCAGCATTAGGGACCCCATGTTGAGTCAAATAAGCTGTGATTGCAGCCCGGGCGGTGCAATGACAACCGCCATAATCAATAGCAGAGAATAACAACCTATGTGCGGCAGCGCAATTACAGGTTTACTAAGAAAGAGAAAGACCTTTTAAAATTCAAGCTTGAAAAACCTATAAAACACCAATATAGTAGGCTACACCGTCACAACCGTCTCCGGAATCAGATGTGAGGGGATGGTGGACAAGCACAAGCACTACTCAGGAGTCTCGCAGATAAGAACCAGACCAAACGTTGGCGGCACCATGTTGCAGGGATTCTGCACATACACAGAACTATACACAGGAAAACAGGACCTCGGTGTATAGGGGTGTACCAACCTACTACCTTAGTACCCAAAATCCCAAAACCGACTAGCTATAGTGTCTCATTCGTTCTCCTCCAAAATCACGAAGCTACAAATGATTAGACAACCCAGAACACAACACTCCCGACTCTCTCAGGAGTCTCGGTAGCAAGACATACCCTTTCACTCGCTCACTCGTACTTGTCCACAATAAGAATGGTCAGAGTCACTATTATAGTTCAAAATGTTTATTTTTAACTATTGTGCTCTATAATGCAGTATACGAGCCACTACCAGCAGTGAAATGCACAAACCTAGAACAATTATCATTGTTACAATTCCATAGAATATAAAGGGGGATGTCATTATATATAGACAGTGGAAAAAGGACTATAAGGCCTAACCACCCTCCCCTTGGTAAAGTGATGTTTATTATATAAAAGAAGATCTCTGGGCTTTGTCAGCAGACCCCCTACCTTAGTGCCTAGATGGAAGCTTTACATCATAGGAACCGCATAGCTCTTCTCCCCGGAAAGTACCCTCTCCAAGTGTGTGTCAGAATAACATGCATCCTTGTAATATCAAAGCACGAGTTTCCGGTAGCGCAGCTGGGTTAGCTTGTTTTGTCTAGATGCTAGGGACTGACCATAACAGAATAACAATGGGCATTGTTTATCGCCCTTGCACATCGTGTTTAGACTAAACTCCAAGAACAGGCAGAGAACGCAGAAAGCAGACAGTTCTCATGTGAAAGGCACAAACAGAGTCTTGCAAAACAAAGTGATGTAGTAACGTGCGCAAAAGCAGCATCATGGCAGCCGTGCTCATGCCAACTTAGCAATGTCGACAATGACCCTAACAGCCATATAACAATGCCTATCTTTTTATGTTTGGAGTTCTCCACCCTGACTGCAGAATATTCACAGTCGTAAATTTACACTTGTTTGTGAAAACCAAAACAGATGTAAATTTACACAAAAGTGTAAGCATAACTTTGAGAATAGGCCCATTGTATTCAACTCGGTAGCCACACTACATTAACTATAACTCACCACTTTACCCTGCACTGTGGTCTCACAAAGATGTGATTTGCAATGTCATAACTGTTATTGCAAATTCTATTTTTTTACATCGTATAAGTGGTATAGTATAAAAGGGTATAAGCAGTGCATGGAGAATCTAAATGAAATTGTTAACTCACTTTGGCTCCTTCATGGAAGGTTTCACCCTGATCAGTCAAGTGGGACCAAGAAAAATGGGGTGTACCAAAAGTATGATTCCCATTATAATTTGTACTGTGATTTTTGTTCTCTGCTACAGAATAAACAGCTGTTCAGAATCACACAAAATTTGGCACAAAGTTAGAGTTTTACTCAGAAACTATCCTTTTTTCTATTTTGTGTAAATCGCTTGAGTCATTTCCAAGAACTTAGGGGCCCATTACGATGTCGGGCGGAAGCACAACCGCCGTGCTGTCGGAGGCAAAAACCGCTAGTTACCGTCCGCCAGCAACGGCCCACACGCCCGCAAAATTAGGATGTGAAAAGTCAGGCAAACACCGCCCGTAAGCCTGCGACGCCACCCGCCATCAAAGTGCGCCCATCTACGTAGCGGCGCGAGCCAATGGAGACACACCGTCCGACGAAATGATGTACCGCCCGGCGTACAAATTACGATGCCACAACCAAACAGCCTCACCGGCAAAGAGACACCGCACGAGATACCAAGGCGGAAACCCGACTGTTCAGTACGGAGACTAAAAAGGCGGCCCACCCAGAGATGAATCCTGCACTCCAAGCCATCCCCATGCTCTACCTGATGCAGCACCTAGGAGTGAACGCGCCACGACGACGCAGGTAGGCAGACACACAACAAGGGCACGCAAACACTGCACACAGTGCAAGGGCGGAAAAACTGTACATGGCCCCCCCAGACACCCCTGTGTGGACAGGACACATCCACCACTGTACCCACACATGTCCCACCTGTTAAAATAAAACAACTCGCACCATCCTGGGCACCCACTACCCGGGACCAGGAAGTGACGTCCCCGTCACGGCACTGCAGCGCAGCGGCGATGACGCAGGTACACATGCGCACAACGCAGAGGCCAATGACAGCGCCATGCATGGGCTGCACACAAACACCACAGGGTCACAATTACACACCCCACACACCAGCCCCACCCTGAAGGCACATGTCACGTGGCCTTCCTGCATTAGTCATGTCCCCAACCGACAACTCACAGTTGTCAACCTGATGTCACACAAGTGTCCCGAACAGGGGAGTAATGTGATTGCAAAATAGGACACACCCTTGTGTGCAAAACATGGCGAAGCACACGGCGGCTGTTACATAACAGCGCAGAATATGGACCTCGTCCGCAAAAGGCACGCCAGTCTCATCCAAAAATACCTATACCATCCTGCTCGCAATATCAAGCCATGCAATGTACAAAATTGAAAAACCCTCCTGCCTGAGAACAGGTGTTTCCAATTACTACACCCACACAGAAGCCCCACTGTATAGCGGAAACGCAGTGTCCCGCCCACACACGGGAGAGCAGATAGCACTGAATGGCCTTCCATTCCTACTCTGAAATCACCTTGCAACAATTTATGCAGGAGAATGGAGCCATTGTACCAACAAGAAGCCAAACAGAGCCATGCAGAGTAAACCGTCCACTGGCAGATAGCGCCCAACATGAAAGAAAGTTAATAACACAAAAAAAATTATACCACTCCTCCATGTGGGTCAAATGCAAGTAATCTGGAAGGAGTCAGACACCACTGGCTTGACCATTCATTGAAGCATGTGGGATGAGGGCCTGTGTCCTCCGCCCAAGCTATAACCCAAGTCCTGCTGCCGGACAACCATTCCAGAATTCCCAGCATCGTCGGAGGTTGCACTCTGCTGACTGCACAGGCAGCCGGAGCATGCCATCACATCACCCTGTAGCAAAATGGCTGTTGCACCACTGCTTCCCAACTACGCCGGACAGATGCAGCTGTACATTGAGAGCTTGCTACAGATAGTGGGCTGTGAAAATCTGGCTATGCTGAACGTAAGTTACTGAGTAACTTACCGCATTGCAATGTTCAGCTGCGTCATCCCCGTTTTCTACTGTCGGAGGTGTCCGTTCCACTGTCCTGTGGATTTATGTCTCTCCAACCCGGCATGTCCAAAGGCGGACTTGGTACACTTGTTTGCACCCCTGGACGCCCACGACAGGATCTGTTCAGTGTATGGGGGCATGGCGTATGTGGCTGCAATCGGACACACACTGCAATGGGACCAGTGTGCCTCCACACAACGTATTCTGGATCACAGTTTCATTGAATGTCATCCAACATGTCCCATCAGGCTTCTACAAGGGACAACTTACGATGAACACGTTGCTAGCCACCATCCGCTTCATTGGATGGCATCCATGTTTACCACCAATGCCATGGATGCCCTGCTGGAAGGTATCGCATACCTGACAACTTGTCAATTCATCGGTCCCCGACTCAATACCCCCAATTGAACAATGATGTTCAACACCGTACCTATGCTTGGCTTTCGCACTGAGTGGGCAGTTAGCTGTACAACAACTATACCATACAATCTGCAACAAACACCTAACCATCAACTCCACTGCCATGGCATCGGACATTTTCGGGACATGCACTCTGTTCCTCACCATATCCCATGTCTCTGCATGAACAGGGGGAGGCAGAGGTATGGGACTTGTGTACAGTAACCACATGGCCAATACTGCACGAACAACTATGCCATAATATGTATTCTGCGCACCTGAACACATGCACCTGTCAGTGTACACTTATCTGTCTGCTGTATTACGTGAGAACTGTCACCTCACCATCGTCTGTACTTCCGTGCCAGGACTTTTGCATGGACAACAAATGCAACCCCCTACAACATGGCCCTAGTTATTGTGTCATGTTCAGTAGCCACCACATTGCAACAACTAGTGAGACGCTGCTGCATGCATGTAGGCTCATGCTCTGATGTCACCTCTGACGCAGGTGTGTCGGAGTTACTATTGTAGTAAACCTGTACCATGGAACTGAGATGTACTGTGCCTATGATGTCAAGCTGTCTGGTAGGCAAAATGAATACTGTCTGTGTCAAAGTCTACAGCTCCTCAGTAATTAGCAAATGTACTTTAGCATAGCAAGGGCAAGGCAGTTGTAACTCTGAAGCCTTCATTCCACAGTCAACAACTAATCACATCTACCCGTACCCCCTTTTGTATGTGTAATCATGCTAAGTATATCCTCCACATGCATTTTGCTGCCAGTAGTGTCCACTATACTGCATCACAGAGGAAGTAAGTCCAAATACATGCCTTGAAGCAAATATGTGACTCGGTAAAATTATTTTACGAAGACAAGTACGAATGAGAGAGGATGAGAGTGTGTGAAGTACACGAGAGTCGTGAGATGACCATGTAGTCTAGTGTCATTGGATGTCAATGCATATGAGTTGCCGCAACAGTGGACCTAGTGAAATACTACAGCTCGTGGGCCTGGACTTGTCAGACTCTGACGTGGCCCAACAGATCATCACATTAACACTGACGGCCTGGTCACTACAAAGCACAGTCCTACATATGTGTATAATTACCTTCACAGTCTGACATCACACTCATCAAGCAAAAGTAGGAGCCACGCAAAAGCATGCTACAGCAATGCATGACAAAACACACACACTATATCAGTGTGGGTGGGCAGGACTGCACAGTGAGTAAGAACTGCAGAAATTCACATACATGCTCAATTGAACAAGGCACAATCTTGACAGTCACACACCCTGCAGACACACAATGTCCTAAACATATCAAGTAGGAGTCATCCTGAACTGCAAGGACACACCCACACACTGCACACTGTGCAACATACAACACACACATGTGAACACATTCACAGACCTGAACACGGATACAAACATCCACCATGGGCCTGGGTAACACATGTGTGTAGTCGACATTGCCAGAGCGCACACACACACACCAACACTACCCCAAAGTCACACCACTCACACCACACACACCTACACCTCCCAAATGCACACATTGAAAGTAATCCATGTGCCCAGGCCCAATGTTCATCACAAGACTAACATACACCTACACTGCTGGCCACACAGCAAGTAAGCTCACACATACCCGCATACTCTGCACATGCTACCTGTCATCCTGTGGCTAGACTCACACCCTGTGCTTTGCTTGCACGCAAACATGACATGGATACATTTTCCCTGAAATACCACCAAATACATGTAGACAATCCGTGTCACAAAAATACTTATTCATCACACACACAAGTAGCAGAGTCTGAAAGAAGTGAAGTCCCTGCCACGTGTACAACACATTGGAATGTGAGACCAGACATTGCAATTGTTGAGGTACCATACATGGCATGTGCCTCACTTAACCATGCACACACAGCAACAACTGCAATAAGCAACTACACAGACACAACCGACTACAGGAACAACAGCATCCAGTCACAGATTACATAGACAGGTGGCAAAATTAATCAACACCAGGGACAGTGGCCAGTCCGATGTGCCAAGTAGTGACACGAAAAGCTGCGTATGCAATGTGTGTGAGTGTACCCTGACATGGCCACCAACACTGCCATGGCAGTCACAATAGCCATCACAGCCACCACTGTGTCACAGGTAGATGTGTGAGTGTGCCTACCATTCAAACAGGATGCCAGTTCGACTCGGTGCTGTCTGTGTGCTACGGGACAGTTGGAGGTCCGCCCCTGAGAGAGAAGCACAACTGTGGAAGACACACATGTGGCATGTGAAGCGGGAGTTCCGCTTGGCCCAGGTGGGTGGGTGGCACGGGTAGGTGCACACATGCATTGTTGAAACAGACTGTGTGGGGAGGATTCCGGAGGGCTAGATTTCCACTGTGTTGGGTATTTGGAAAGCCCACCTGTCTGGGGATGAATGTGAACTCGTGTGGGCACAACAGGCGGGCACACGATCAATGCTGCATCAGGTGTAGACGTTAGCCCTCCCTCTGGGGACATGCTGGATACTGCTGTGCGTCTGCCAGGCCCTTGCCAAGGCACTCACATACCCTGTCCACCAGGTGTACCCACTACATTGTCTACCTGCACAGGCTACCCAGGGCACAGGATGGCTGTGGAGCTTGGTGGGTGGGAGGTCATGGCGCCCTTCTCCTGGTCACATCTCGCAGGCAACACATTCTCAGTGTGCAGCAGGGCACAAGTCCTAAATAAGTAGTGGGGGGACGCAGACGTCACGACAGGAAGTGATGTCACGAAAGGTGGCTTGCACCATCAGACTTATTGCCTCCCTTCGCCCACCCCTTACATACGATTGCAACAGAGAAGCAAGCGCGTGCACAAGCAGCTCCGAGCTCGCCCTAGAGAGGCCAAAGAGTGAATGTGTGGGTCCATTTGCTCCAGTTATCGGGCTCATGGTAAAATTAATGGTGGGACGCCGTCCACCCGCGTGGTACCCCGACTCGAGACCTGGTGTGCAGGCAAAGTGTCCTATTGGCTTTGCGATATGCGTGAGTTGCATGACACTCATTGGCGGGGGATGGCTCGGAGGCCCGTCACCCTGAGGCCCATGTCTCACCACATGGGTCCCTTGTCAATGGCAGCGGTTGTAATGACTATGCGCGCCGGGGTGGGTCTACCTTTCGTCTGGGATTGTGTTTGCGGCCTGGCCCGCTAGGGCAGCCACAGCCTCTGTGTGTTGCATGTGGTGTATCCGGACTCCGGAGGCTGTCATGCATTGTCACTGTTGTCCAGGTCTCGAGTCGGGGTACCACGCGGGTGGACGGCATCCCCCCACTTATTTTACCGCGAGACAGATAACTGGGGCAAATGGACCCACACATTCACTCTTTGGCCTCTCTGGGGCGTGATCGGAGCTGCTTGTGCCCGCGCTGGCTTCTCCGATGCAATCGCATATAAGGGGTGAGCGAGGGGAGGCATTGAGTCTGATGGTGCAAGCCACCTTCCGTGATGTCACTTCCTGTCGTGACGTCAGCGTCCCCCCACTTATTTTTTTAGGACTCGTGCCCTGCTGTTGTCAGATGTGCCACTTCCCACGGGGGTGGAGAAAGGGTCAGGAATGTCAGCCTGAGATTGGCCCAGTTGAAGGCCCACCTTGACTGGGGGGACAACCATTGGACAGTCTGGTGTAGCCCACCCACGCGTACATGTGGGCCCTCCATGAACTATGTCACCTGCGGCAAAGTGATGTCATGGGCAATGACGTCATTGAGGAGAGCTGTCTGCCCCACGCAGAGATGGCGCATAAGCTCAACAGACCCAGCACTGAGGGCAGCAGGGGTCACATGTGCAGGGGCAGCTGTGCCTGGTGTGAAGGACACTATACCCTTCATCCCTGTGCCGACACGTGTTGCACCAGTGGAAGTAGATGGGAGGGCGGGTATTGGCCTCCGCGTGGCTGAAGAGGAGCCAGAGTCCACGTCCCCTGTGTTAGCAAACATGGATGCATCACCTCTCTCCTCAGATGACTCAGAAATTGCCGTCTCAGCCTGTGATTCATCCAGCACACGTCTGGCCCCTCCGAGGCGCTGGTCACATCTGTCTCACTCAGCACCTGTGCAGCTGCTACATCCGATGCCACACCACTGTTGACCGTCCCCTGTCCCTCAGCACCCACGAGAGATGCCACATGAGAGAGAGCGAGGTGGCCTCACTCATCTGGCATCAATTAAACAGACATGTGCAAGGGAAGCAGCACAGAACATACCCAAATCCACATGTTGCACGATACCTGTGCAATTGCATACAGCCACCACAATCAACACGTAATGGCTGGCGTACAGTAAATGAAGCCGCTAATAAGTGGCACATGTGTTGTGCACATAGCACTACACCCGGCCTGTGTCACCCTGCGACCATAGCCACAAATCGCGGTGTGCACACCCACTGTCCTGATGGTGGCAAGGATGACCACTACGTAATTAGGCCAAAGACATACCTGCATGGAGCAGAATGGGAAACCACTCACACAGACTGCAACATGACAGGCCACAATGGCCATGAGCCCATGCCATCCACCTGTCGTTCACACGAGCACAACTGCTGTTGCACAGTGTGCCAATGTGTAGATACCAGAAATATGAGGTGAGGCATCGCACACATATGACCGAACGAAATCAGAGTAGGCACAGTGCCTCAAACATACATGTGAATTGCCACTCCAGCCTACTACAGGTTGTTCCTGAGGGCTACGACTCTGAGTGCATTGAGAATGCAGAGTGCTCAAATTACATCTTGAGCCTCAGGAATAGCATATGCATGTCAGATGCACACAGCACAGAGTACACTTACAACCCACTGCATCACACAACAAACATCACATTACCCAGATTATGGGTAGGCTGTGGACACATGCTGCCTCTCACAGCAAAAGACACCATCCCACAATACTGTACACTTGCTTGCTGCTGATGCCCCTACAAACATGCATCCGGCACAGGCTGTGTGACTGTCAAGATGCAGACCATTACTGGTGAAATGCAGTGCCGTGCTGACCTGACAATACGAGGGGGCATCCCCCGATTCGTTATCGCCACGTAGTAGCTCATCCGGCAGATGACATCACACCCTTTGTGGAATTGGCTGCACTGTCAGTCACACATACACAGAGGCATCAACTTGGATGCAATGGCTCATCACAAGCCCTTGGGCTGGAGGACTTCAAACTACAGGGATGGTACACAAGAGGCTTGGAATATCACTCATACACTTCTCAACATCACCCACATCCACCAATCACAGTGGCATGCTGCTGACCCATCCCAAATACTCAGAGACGTGCAACGGAGCCAAGAAGTAATCGGACATGGCCTAACAGCATGTGTACACCACACGTGAATGCATGCTGGTGTGAGTGTGTACACAGTACCTGTCCATCCCATTCACATGCAGGTTGCCAGCACATTGAGCAATGTGTAGTCTGCCCACATCTACTGTCCATTGTCAGGTGGACCAACACATAGATCACAAGGCAACACATCTTTGTGGGTGGACTCACTGTGTCCAACTCTGCGCAGCCCTCAACGTACTCGCCCTGTGAATGGCTCACCCCGCAATGGAGGTCACATTCAGTGCCACTATCTCTCACACACATCCCTATCACAAGGCATGGTGTGTCCAATCGATAGGGCTGAGTTTGCGCATTTCAGGAGAGTCCTGAACAAAAGACACATGTAACCCACTGTACAGTCAGTGTTGTCTCCTTCTAGGATTGTGCGGTCAATGTGCAGCCCAGGTCTGCTGCGACTGAGAAGGCCAGCAGGGACCCAGCCAGCCATTCACACAAGCAATGACTGCCCTGAGTCCTGCATTGCCAAGTGGCTGCGTCACTGGATGTGTGACATGGAAATGCCATGTACCACCACTCGTGAGGGACATGCATGGGAAAGCGCCAGAGAGCTTACATACCCCTTACACCTGTAGTTAGCTTGGTAAGCAGTGCATGTTGGAACCCCACAGGCTCAGAATCATAGTGCTGCGGATCAACGACATGTGTGTCCCCCACATGCACTCCCAAACACACTGTAGTTGTCTTACACACACAACGTTTGCTATAAATAGCCTTGGGCAGTGTGCGTGGAGCTCGGAATCCATGATCTCCAGCTCCTCGCTGGTGAGAGGACCTGGACATATCTTCAGAGTCGTCGACATGTAGGTGGACATGTGGCAGCAGCGGCAGGTGTTGTTGAGGGATGCCAGGCAGCAGTCCCTGGAAGCTGTGGTAATGCCGGTCTCCCTCCCACACTCATATAGCCCCCTGGGGCTGTTCCAGTGGGTCCAAGCTGCTGCAATTGGTGTACCATGTTTGCCTACTTCAAATGCACACAATGGCCTGCACCGAGCTGTCCCGGTACGCTTACCTCTATCGTCGAACACGCAGGATGCAGTCGCGAGGGCCATTGGAGTTGGCCTCAAGGTCCTGGTCCATGGTGGGTAGTCCGCTGGTGCCATGTGGAATCCACAGTTGAATGTGCGCCATGCATTTGCAGGTGTGGCCATGATTTGTGTGTGGGAGCATGTCCACACTGGACAGGGCCACTTCATGCTGTGTGCATAGGCATTGACGGCCAGTGCTCAGCCTCCACATGTCTGTTGGCACATCATCATGTACACATTAGCATGGGAGCATGGGATGTGCATATGCACACACATGCCATATTTCTCAATGTACATCTCCCACTTGGCACGTGCAACGTTACGTGTCACTTGTGATGTGTGTTTGCATTCACACAGCTGTGTTGTCATGGAGTTGTCAATGTGTACACCTGTCAATGTGTGTTGGAGGTGTGATACGTACAGTGCTGTACATTGGGTGAACTAGGGACATCATTGACTGTCTCATATCCCGTTGTGCAACAGGACCCACTTGTTTTGGCCGCTCAGCCTGTGTACATTGTGTTGTTGGTGTGTGCCATACTCACCCAGCCTCGGAAGCTGTGTCTGGCACAGCAGCTAGGTATATTGCCGTGGTGTTGCTGCTTCCCACATATGCAGTCTGAAATCATCATGATGCCTTTCAAGCTATTAGGGCCTAAATCCCCATGTGCATGCTCATAGCAATGGTTTGTGTCAGTAGCCATTGCTATTGGTAAGGGAACCTGTGTAAGAGTATTGTAGCTGTGCAGTCCCTACTTGTCAGCTATTCTGTGATTCTATTGCTTTGTCAGTAATTTTAGTTATGTGTATGTGAAAGTGCCATGTGGTGTGTTGCATTGACATGTGTCCACTTCCATCTGTCCTAGGAGGAGACCAAACATACATCGCCCCTACCAATTGCTGTCAGACATGGAGGATGTGGAGGTCATTCGTAAATTCCGGCTGGACCGACCCACCCTGCATCACCTATGTGCCATGTTGGAACCCCACCTTCGTCCTCGCAGGGTGTATCCAACAGCATTCACCCCCACGGCTAAGGTGATGGCTGCACTGCATTTTTTCGCTACCGGATCTTTCCAACACATGGTAGGCAGTGGAGGTGGAATGTCCCAACCCATGTTCAGCATGGTGTTACGGGATGTCCTGTCAGCCATGATGCTGTACAGGAAACGGTACATCCGATTCCCCAGGGCTCGTGATTTGGCGGCAGTGAAGGGTACTTTCTATGCCCTTGGTCGCATTCCCCACGTTGTTGGTGCAATTGATTGCACCCATGTTGGCCTTGTTGCACCACAGGCCATGGAGCACATCTTTCGTAACCGGAAACATTTCCACTCCCTGAATGTGCAAGTGGTCTGCCTGGCGGACATGATCATCACACACGTGTGTGCGAAGTTTCCGGTTCCACCCATGACTCGCACATCATGCGCCACAGCATCCTCCCACGATTGATGTCCAATCTTCAACCGGACCGTGCATGGATTGTTGGTGAGTATGCATACTCGTGTAGCGTGCTGGGTGTGACATGCTGTCTTGTATCCTGTTGGAATTGCAACGATTCTCTGTGTTTCTCACACCCAGGTGACTCGGCATATCCTAACGGGCCTTGGCTGCTGAGCCCACTTCGTAATCCCAGGACACCAGCTGATGTCAGATACAATGAGGCACATGGGAGGACCAGACGTGTGGTGGAGCGGACTTTTGGACTCCTGAAGTCCAGATTCAGATGCCTGGACCGCACCGGGGGTGCACTGGCATACTCCCCACAGAAGGTGTGCCAGATAGTTGTGGCATGCTGCATGCTGCACAATCTCGCTATTCGCAGGAAGATCCCCCTGATAGTGGATGACGGTGATCAGCCAGGGCCTCCGCCTGCAGACCAGGCCATGTCCAGTGACGAGGACAGTGGAGAGGAGGAAGCAGTGAATGAGCATCAGCAGCTCATCGCCCGCTACTTCACTTGACGGTGAGTGACCATTTACGTCGGCTGATGTTGCTGTAGTTGTGTAGGTGTATGTGTGCATTGTCACGGCGGCCTATTGTTCACTGAGTGCTGTGTGGCAATGGTCCATGTCCAGGGTAGTATGCCACTGACAGTGGCTGTGGCATTGTGCCCTGATGCTCTGTGAGATGTGTGTACATTGCTTAAACTTGATGACAAGTACTGTGTGATGAGTGTGTGACACACACATTCAATGGACTCTTGTTCTGTTTTTCACCCCTAGGTCCCTACAGCCTCTCCTGGCCTATCGACATACCACACTCCTGAGGCATTTCTGATCATGGTGACGGTTGCACATCCTTGATTAAACACAGAGCAGACACAACAGAATGTGATCCAGGTGTATTTATTTTGAGCAGTGACATGTGATTGTGGGCAAGGTGATGACAAAAGTGGTGCATGCTGGAACAATGAGTTGACGGACATGTCCGCGTGATGGTCAAGGTGTACCCATGTTGTTCTGGGTCCACAGTCCGACAGACACATGCCATTCACATGGCAGTGTAGGGTAGGATAGTAGTCCAAGTGAATGCAGTAGATGGCCACCGTGGCTGGCTGTCTCACTGGTGTTTGGAGCGTGCAAAGTCATCTCTGGGCACCTGTTTCCTCTTCGGACGACCCCTTCCACGTTTGAGAGGGGGGGGTTGTGTTTGTGGGCTGCTGGTGGTGGCTGAGGATTGCCCACTCGCTGTGGACGCAGGGGAACTGGATGTTGCACGGACCTGCGCCCCAGCAGGTGGTGGCGGAGGTGCTGTGGTTGGCCTTGATTGGGCCCTCACCGCCACCACTAGCTGGCCCATGAGGTCGACAAGTTTGCCCATACGGGTCACGAATTGGCCCATATGGGCGTCCATGGACCTCAACACCCCAAGGACTTCCCACGTATCGGCAGCTGACCGGGCCCATTGTCCCTGGGCCTCTTCATAGGCCCCAAGGACTCTGGCGATTTGCGGCAGGGCTTGGCTCCCAGGCTCTGATGGCGTTGGCCTGACCCTGCTCCTCCCACCTGAACTGCTGCCACCGACCTGTCCACTCGCCACAGTGGTCACCCGGGGCCTCGTTGTGGCTCCCAGGGTCGATGAAGACGTGCGTGCAGCCCCTTGCGCAGGGTGAGTGGTCAGGGAGGCCCTGGTGGTGGTGGTGGTGGTGGTGGTTGCGGCGGTGGTGGTGGCCGCAATGACCGTGGCAGCAGGGGCCTGGGACTGGTCACCAGCCCTGGGAGATGGGTTGGTGGGTAGGAGGGGTCCTGGGGAGCGGTTGCGCCCTGCTACACCAGATATGCCTGGTCGGGAGTCCTCGTCCGAAGAGGTGTCCAGGTCTTCCACATCCGTGAGTCCGGGTGGAGGGCTTGTGGACTGGCTGTGATGGCTGCTGTCTCCCTCTCCAGCATCATGCTGTTCATCACCTCTGGGGAGGTGTGTTGCACCTTGCAAGGTTTGTGTTAGATGTCTGACATTCACAGTTGGTGCACATTTGTGCACTGATTTCCCAGATGCGTGTGTATGGCTCTACAATGTGTGTGCGTGATCAAGGCAATGGAATAGTGTGATGGGTGCACATGGCATGGGACGGATTTGGATAGCCAATCGGTGTGTGTTGCAGTACCCCTACATTTTGTGGCTTTGGTGGAAACGGGGTACAGCCCCATGAACGCTTTGGAGATGAAATATGGTTTTGGGGTTCAAATGAAACGCTTAGAAACGCAGATGGCAAAAGGGGTATAGCCCCATGAACGCTTTGGAGATGAAATATAGTTTTGGGGTTCAAATGAAACGCTTAGAAACGCAGATGGCAAAAGGGGTACAGCCCCATCAATGCTTTTGAGGTGAAATATGGTTTTGGGGTTCAAATGAAACGCTTGGAAACGCAGATGGCAAAAGGGGTACAGCCCCATGAACGCTTTTGAAATGAAATATGTTTTTGGGGTTCAGATGAAACGCTTAGAAACGCAAATGGCAAAAGGGGTACAGCCCCATCAACGCTTTTGAGGTGAAATATGGTTTTGTGGTACATACTGTGACATATGGGTGCAGAAGGGGACATGTGTTTTGGCCACACGACACTGCATAGACAAAGGTGTGTGTATGTCTGACATACCCAGCATATCTGCTCACTGTTATCATTTAGGGACATTACACTGCAAGCATTGTAGTGAGTGAGTAATGGTTGTGTGCCACACAACGTATTGCAGATGGGACAATTCCTTGGTGTGCGTGCTACCCTCAGCCATGTGCAGCAATGCAGTGCTCTTGGGGTGTTGACTATATTAGGTATGTTGTAAATCACAGTGTGACGTGCGCTTCAGACACTGCAGACACATTATTGGTCATCGGCAGGAATCTTTGCTGAACTACTGTATATGGGACAACTGTTTAGATGATATACCTTTCATGACACTGGGGCTGGAAGATGAGATGGATGAGATATTGAATGTGCATTGTGTAGCTGTGTGGTTCATGGGTCCAGTGGTGTATGTGACATTACTGTGGTTCCACTCTGTTACATTGAGACAAGATAGACTTACATGGGTGATGTTGTACGATGTCAACGGAACAAGCAGACACGACTACATGGACAAGACTTCGATGGTGTTGCTGATGTGTGTGATGACTGGCACAGTGCACGCCATGTGGGTCAGTACTCCAGTGAGACTTGTGCATGCAGACGTGACTCCTTACGTGTTAGTGTATTTGAGATGGCTCATGTGGGCTATGACTCTGTAATTCATGTCCGTGTGCACATTAGTCACATGATTATGACAGGGAGCAGTGCTACCTGTTCCTCTGCTACGTGACATGTCCCAAATGTTAGTCGTAGTACAGTCCTCATGCCTACAGACACCCCGCCCTGTACAGTAGTCTACCTACTTGTTGGTTTGGAGGGAGCAATGCAATGGCTGTCACATGGTTATGAGAGGGAGGGGTGCTCCATCTTGCTGGTCTGTGGGAGTGGGGGCCGTGTTGTGAGTTGTGGTGAAGGCTTACCACCCACAGACACCCCTCCATGTAGGGAAACATATCTACCTGTCGGGTGGAGTTGTGCACTGCAATGGCTGACACATGGGTGTGGGGAGTGCTCCATCTTGCTGTGCTGTAGGACTAGGGGCCTGGTGGGGGTTGTGGTGCTGGCTGACTGTACACATGCCCCCATGGTTTTGTTTGTTGGTACCTTTGGGCTGAGTGTGTGGGAGTGTCTGTTGCATGTGTGAGAGATGTCTTGTGTATTGTGTACTGGACACGGGGTGTTTGGCCCTCGGAGCTATGGCATTCTGGTAGTGCATGACAGTACATAGCGGTGTGCTGGTATACATTTGTTTGTACTTACCAGCCTCCACTCCCCCTGGTATTCCGGTGAGACTCTCCGGATGTAGAATGCCTCACACCTTCTCCTCCCACGCCTTGAAGGTCTTGAATAGCGCAGGATTTCCGCCGCCAGTCCTGTCAGCCAGCTCACGATTCTTGGCCTCCTTCTTCCTGACCCCGCTTTTTAGGTCATGCCACCTCTTTGTGATTTCACCCCGGTTGCGTGGCACGTTCCCAACTGCATTCACCTGGTCTACGATCCTGCTCCACATTCTGTTTCTGGTGGCTACTGGTGTCTGTTGGACCTGGTTCCCATAGATTTGTGGGTGCACCTTGATGATCTCGTCGACCATGACCGTCAACTCAGTGGCAGTGTACTTAGGCATTCTTTGTGTTGCCATGGTGTGTGGTTTGCTATTTGTGGTGCTGGTGTGGTGGTTGTGTGGTGCGTGGTGTGTGATGTGCAGGGGGTTCGTGGTGCCGTTGTTTCTGTGGTGATGGTGGTGGTAGTGGTGGTGATGAGTGTGATGTGTGCGTGCGTGTGGTGTGCTGCTTTCCTTTATGGCTCTCTGGGTTCTCTGATGGCATCTTCGCTTTGTCATAGTGCAAGGGATTGTGGTCTGTGAAGGGGCTGCTTTTGTACTGACCTATGTGGGTGTGTCATGATGGGCTGTCGTTTTCAGGTGTGTTGTGTCTGGTGTCCTGGGATTTGTAGTTTTTTAGTTTTGGCAGGGGGGATGTGTCTTTGGGATGTGTTCTGTGTTTGGGTATTTTGGCGTAGTTTGCTGTGTGGACTAGTTGGCCATGTTGTGTGTATTTCTTTGTTCCGGAAAGGATTTCCGTGCATGGACGTGGCCGCCAGGCCTTCCGCCGTGTCAGTTATTCATCACTGTTGTTGACCGTGGCGGGCGGGGAATATGTGGATTTTCCGCGCTCATGTCGGGGAGATCATAATTTCACGGTCGTTGTCTCGGTCGTCAGAGCGGGCGGATTTGGATTTTCGGGCGGGATTGCGTCCGTGGCGGACGGTTAATCTTCTACTCGGACATGGACGGGCGGAATTTTGTGTGTTTTTACCACCGCGGGCGGAGGTTGCTTCGCGACTTCATAATTGCTCGGTCGGTATTCCCATGGTGCAGGCGGGCGGTTTTCTCAGGCTATCGTAGATGGCGGATTTTTTAACGCCGGTTATCGTAATGGGCCCCTTAGTGTTTAAAAAAATGCTTGTGCGGGCAAGAAGGGGTTAACACTGGTAAAAGTTCAAAGATTTTTGGACTATTGGTGTTCAGATATCTGCTGAGATTGGCCGACTGAAAGTGGGTTGGTGGGTCCTGATTGGCTGGCCACACATGCAGAAAATGTTATTGTAGCCATAACAGGACTTGGGGACTTAGGGCCAGATGTATCAAGCCTTTTTCCCGTTCGCAAACGGGCCGATTCTCAGAATCGGCCCGTTTGCGAACGGGAAAAAGCCTTTTGGGATGTATCATCCCAAAAGGCCATCGCACCCTTGAAATTGCATTCGCAATTTGTGAGTACCTATTGGGTACTTGCAAATTGCAAATGTCTTCCCATACATTCCTATGGGCCTCTAGACTCATAGGAATGAATGGGAAGGTATTCCTTAATCGCTAATCGCAATTTGCGATTCGCAATTAAGGAATATGTAGGAATCGCAATTATTATTGCGAAACCTACATACATTACATTGAATCGGTAAAATTCGCTATTAAGGCCTCGCAAAATATAACGATGATACATCTGGCCCTTAGTCCTTAAAAAAAATCAAAGGCTACATAAGGGGGAGGATGGGCACGCCTTAAACTCCATGCCATATGGAAGTGGGTCTCACAGTGATCCTCGCTTACATCAAATAAAAAACCCATCTTTTTTTTTTTACCTTAGGATATTTGGGACCGTTGTACCCAGCCAGCCCCCCCTGTGGCTGTGGGTTCTCAATGCCAAACCTGGTATCAGAGTACCAAAAACAGATCTATTTAGAAATGATTCGCCTTAAGAAAGAAAGTAATAACAATAATGAAAACAGTTCGACCTGACATCCTTGGGGTAGTATTCCCCCACAATTTGGCCTTTACTTCTCCTGTTTTGCTAATTTTGTTCTTGTTGGGCTTAGGACTCTATGCACATTACCACTGCTAACCAGTGCTCAAGTGCTTGTGCTCTCTTCTTCAAGCATGGTAAAATTGGCCTACACCTAATTGTCACATTTACTTACTTACAAGACGCTAGTAAATGGTACTACATGTACCCAGAACTTGTAAATTAATTGCTACTAGTGGGCCTGTTGCACGTATTGTGCCACCCATAAACATGTTTCAAGCCTGCCACTGCAGGCTCTAGAGAAGTTTTAAACTACAATTAGGACCTGGCAAAACAGACCATTGTAACAGGCCTGAACCTTCCTTCTTAATACTTATAAGTCACCCTTAAGGTAGGCCCTAAAAGCTCATAGGGCAGTATGCATTGTATTGAAAAAGTAGGTCATGTGTGCTAAAGTTGTACATGTCCTGGCAGTGAAAAACTCCTAAAGCTGTTTTTCACTGTTTTAAGGCATATCTCTTCCATTGACTAACACTGGGCTATCCTATTACATTTAATAGGTGCTAACTTTGGATTGGGAGCAAATAGAAATATGCTGTTTAAATCTCAAATTAATTGTAAGTTAGTAAAGTCATATTTTAAGTCACAATACTGAAAGTGCCATTTTTTTAAAGTTTACATTTTCTTTCCCAACCATTTGTCCCTTCTGCCGGTGCCTTTGGTCACATGACTGTGAATGGCTCTGCTGTTGGGGTTTGTGTATTGCTTCCAGACAGTAAAACAAAAGGGGCTTAGGTGCAGACAGGATGGGCCATTCTAGTAAAATGCCTGGGAGAGGAGTAGTGTTCAGCTCCACTTACTCTTCAAAGGGTTTAGCCTCCTGCACACACACAAAGGAATCTGACACCTGCCATTCATTTTGTCACCCCCAGACAGTTTGGACCCTTGATCGGGGAAAGGGAAGAACTTTCCAGATCAGATGTGGGGACAGGACAGGGTGTCTCTCCAAAACAAAGGCTGGCACCAGATACAAATATGGAACTTCCAGAGCCACTCTTCAGACACTCCTAGACATGTGGAGCTTACAGAAGGACTGTCCTACTGCCACTGGACTGCCCTGCTGCTTGAGGGACTGCCTTACTGTCGGAGAAGAAAGACTAGACCTGCTTGCCTTTATCCAAGGCTAACCAGAGTAACACCAAGGGTCATTTGGCTGACCTCCTCAGTGAGCCACAGGGAACAACAAGTTTCAGAGGCCTCCCTGCAACTGCCCAGCTGAGGCTGCAACTGGACCTGCCGGGACCTGCAACTGGAACTACTGGAGCCATGCTTGTCTCTGCTGCAGTAACTCCCTGATCCTTAAGCGGTGCTACAAGTCCTCTACAAGTCCTGGAGCCTTGACTGGCATCAGAGCCTACTCCTCCACAAGAAAAGGTGAAAATCCTGATGTCTGAGCTCCTCATAACTGCAAACAGGTCCATTCATGCCAACACTCTGCTGCCCGCGATGACAACCAACGCGCAGCCCTGGTGAGTCTTGCTCTTCTCGGCTACAGTGACAGACAGCAATTTCCGACAACCCGAGACTGGCACTTAGCACTACAGCAATGACAACCTGTGTCTTCTGCCAATGTGAAGCTACAGCTATGACCGTCCGAGACAGGTGACTCGCTCTTGGCACTACAGCGATGACCGTTCGCGACACATGACCTTTTCTACGCACTACAGCGATGACCATCGATTACACTCATCCTCCTCCTCTTGGCCTCCGCCAACACAAATGAAACTCTTCACTCTGGACATAGAAGTTAAGTTTTCAGTGGGACTAACCTGGTTAGTGTATCTGAACCGTGTTCCATGGTGGTCAGCCTGAACTTGTGACCTTCCCTAGTTTAGCTCAACCAGACGACAGCGAGCAGCGCTTTGCGCTATAGGTGCTATTTTCACTAAAATCTTTGAAATTTCATACCTCTGGTCCTACTGATTGGATTTTTGTTGTTGATGTATTATTTAATTTATTACAATTTACTCTATGTTTTTTTAATTGGATTGGGATTTTTCTTGTGTTTTCACTTTATTACTGTTTGTGTGCTGCAGAAATACTTTACACATTTCCTCTATGCTAAGCCTGACTGCTTTTGTGCCAAGCTACCAGAGGGTTAAGCATATTTTAATTTACTAACCTTTGTGGTTCACCCTGACAAATAGTGTGATTGTTATTTCAATAGGACTTTGAAGCCCCCCCAGCCAATAACCCAATTTCTAACAAAAGCGCAAAGCATAAATTAGGGAGGGAAGATTATAAGTCTTCAGCAAGCGCCAAAATGCGTACAGAATCTGGTTCTTCCAGTCGGTCCCTCATTTCAAATTACTAACCAGGCTCACCCTAAATAGCTTCTGAGATCAAATGAGATCGGGTACATTGAGGGTGGTATGGTCCCAGTCACGGAAGACTGCCATTTCAGGACTCTTATGTTGATATAGGCTTCGGCTCACAGCCTCCTGCTTCACACTCTTCGACACTCCCCTTGACCAAATGTCCTCCTTTCAAAATTCTCGTACACATCTCTCTTGTGCTTGTTACAGACAGCCCAATCCAGGGACAGCCCCTTTCATGCTAACACTTACGCATATTTCATTTGCGTATCCAAAGGGGCTCAGTCAGTATTCTTTTAGGCCCCATCACAAGCATCAGCAGTAATGCAGCACAACAAGAGCTGACTAACAGCCCAGCTGCCCAGTACTTGTAACAAAGAGGCAAGTAATTTACTTGGTTTATCAGTGGATGGAAGGCACTCGAAGCAGTGACAATTTGGAGAGTTATAGTCCAAGGTCTATTCTCAAATGGTTGACCTTTAAAAAATAATATAATATTAATAACAGTCGCGGCTCCTGGAGGGAGTGCTGCGGGGCAGTGGGGCGGGGAGTGGCAGGGTGGGGGTAGTAAACACCGGCATACGGCCGAAGGGAATTAAGTGCATAAATAAATAAATAAAATGAATTACATTGCGCGTGCTGCAACGCCAATGGCGATGCGGCGCGCGCAATGTAATTAGTTTTATTTATGTACTTAACTCCGTTCGGCCGTATGCTGGAGTTTACTACCCCCCGCCCCACCGCCCCGCAGCACTCCCTCCAGGAGCCGCGACTGATTAATAATGAAATTGAAAACAATAAATAAAGGCGGAACAACAATGAGTCTGTGACAAGCGGCAAAATGCCTACAGAACCTAGTATTTCCACACAGTTTCTCAACCAAGTGCTAATCAGGCCCCTCCTGTTTAGCTTCTGAGATTGGATGAGATTGGGCATATTGAGGGGTGGTGTGGCCACAGTCATGAAAGACTGACATTTCAGGTCTCCTATGCTTACATAGGCACCAGCTTACAGCCTGCTGCTTCCACCACCCTCCTACACTCCCCTTTACCAATGGCCCTCCATTATAAACTCTCTCACACACCTCTCACACACTTTTTACAGCCTGCCAAAGCCAGGGACATCCCCCTCTTTGCACATGCTTTAGACGTGTTTCATTTGTGCAACCACAAGTGCTCACAGAGTAGTCTTTTAAGTCCCAGCACTAGCAGCTACAGCAACAGAGAACATCAACAGCAGACTACCGGCCCTGCTGCCCTGTGCTTGTAACAAAGGGTCTAGTGACTTTCCTGAGTTAAGGGTGGATTCGATGCACTTGAAGCAGTGACAATTGATCATTAGAGAGTTACAGGCCCTGGTCTATTTGACATGTTTGACCTTTAAAATATCATGCAATAATAAAAATGAAAATTAGAAACATACTAGCAAAGAAATACAATGAGTCTGCGGTCAGTGACAAAATGCCTACGGAACCTAGGGGCATATTTACAAGCCTCCATCGCCACAGGAACGTCACTTTTTATGACGTTCCTGTGGCGATAAACACTTTGGCTTATTTACAAGGCAGCATTAAGCCACTTAACGTGGCTTAACGCCACCTTGTAAATAAGGGGTGGGCAATGGACAATGCAGCACACATAGGAGTTTCAAATCGGCATTCTGGACTGTGTATGTGCAGGAAGGGACACCTTCCTGCATATACACAATCATTCCCCCAACACTCACCCTGGCACTATAGTGCTAATGTCCCAAATCATCTCCACATAATCTGTCTCCAACTGAAACCGGCACAGGTCCATAAGGACGTAAAAAAAGAATCCAAAAGTGATCAGGACACCAAAAACAATGTGAGCGTGTCATATGTAACAAAAAACATGCAAGATCGTACTTATCACAAATGAAGCATTATTTGTGATAACTATGATCTTACATGTTTTTTGTTACGTATGACCAACTTGTGCTGGTTTCAGTTGGAGACAGATAATGTGGAGAGGATTTGGGACATAAGCACACGTGGTGATGGTTACATCACATACATACCAACAAGCTCGTTTTCACTCCACTTTATACCTTTCAGATTGAATATCACCTGATATGAAGGGCCATTTTAGCTCGAAATGCATTGGGACTGCGCAAGCAGCAAGATTTGTTCAGATGAATTGATGCATTAATCGCTCCATGGAATGCCACTAATTTCATGTTTGATTACAAAAGAATTTAAAAAAAGATGATTAAATAAATTTGAATTGGAAATCTACTGGAGTCTCAGCGATTCCTGAATTTGAAATAAAATTGGATTACTTCCCATTGGGAAACCAGCTGTGCATTCAGGAGGCGCTCCCCAGAGGGGGCTATTATTCACAACTACAGAGCAGTGACATGCCCAAAGAATAGTTCTGCACCAAAGATCCCACAATGGAACACAATTCAAAAATGTTTCTCTGCTTTCACCCATGCAATGTTTGTCTCACAGGGAACCACAGTCGCAGATAGGCATCTAATCAGAAGGGCACACTGCACATAAACTGAATAAACAAGGACTAATTCCATGCCTACCCCAGGATAATAGTACTGAAACTCCAGTGAACATGCCAGTTTGACTGACACAGACAAACTAGGTAACCAGTGGCTAAACTTTGCCAAAGCTAGAGAAGTTAGAAGAAGTGCATAATACTGCACTTTTCACTATATGTCTTGAACAGGTCAACAGATCTTTCCAGGGACACAGCAAACAAATAGTAGTGCAATGCAAAATTATGAACAATCAGCCACATAAAAAAGGAGGGGGCAAAATTCTCAATAGGTATCATCAAGGTTCTGTTTTCTGAACTGGTTTTCAAAGTTTTGTTAATTCATACTTGCAACCTTGTTTCTTTACTGTGGTGGCGAGGGAAGAAGGCATTTTAGCAGCTGTTCATGTTGAGTATGTGGCATTTTTCACTGTCAACACAATGGGCCAGATGTACTAGCTTTGTGTTTGGGATTACTTGATAACGAAGTTTTGGGATTCACTATTAGGTAATCACAAACCTCGATCTACAAATGTGTGTTGAACACATTTAGTGATTCCCAGTGGGTCATAAATAGACCGACTTCATTAATATTCATGAGGGAGTTCTCGGTTTGCGACCCATTGGCAATAGCAAAAATCACAGGGATGGTTGCCTGTTGAGGTCAGCAGACCACCATGTCTGTGTTTGCTTTTAAATAAAGCAATTTTTGTTTTAAAATGCAGCCCATTTTCCTTAAAGGAAAACAGGATTTGTTTCAAAAATAAAAATGAAAAGTTTTATTTTCATTTTTTTAAAGTAGGCAATGATCCGTGGGACCACTGCCTGCTCTTAAAAAACGTTATTGCAAATATCCACAAAGGAGAAGGAGTCCCTTGAGGACCCCTTCCCGTTTGCAAATGGTTTACCTTCTACCTACTTGAAGTAGGTAGAAAAATGCTAATGTTTTGCGACCGCATTTTGGTCGCAAAACATTCACACATACCACTGCTAGTCGCTAATAGGACGGGACACCCTTAACACGCCCTATCCTAATACCGAATTGCAAACCCATTTTGCAATTCGGTAATAGGTTACCGAATCGCAAAATAGGCATTTGCACATAAAAAAATGCTTTTTTTGTGGTCGCAAACTACCCGATTCTGCGAATCGGACCGTATGCGACCTCAAAAAAACTATGTCCATCTGGCCCAATGATTGGTGTGCAATTCTCAACAGTAACGTTTCTTTAGAACATAGAGTCACATATCACCAGAGGGTGGCTGAAGACGAAAGGGATGCACCGTTATAGGTGCACTAGTTTGTCATAAAGTTGTCTGTTCCAGACCTGTGTGTTTCTAGCGCAGCTTCTGTGCGTGAGACATTCATATTTATGACCACAACGATCCATTCTGCTAAAAGGTAAACAATGATCACGGGAGAGGAGACAAGGTGACATTTAATTTACCAGAGTGGAAGGGGTCATGGTTAGCCTTGGCTATAAATGCCTCAGACAGTTATTAATTTTGCTATTATTATCATAGGAGACAATTACCATTTAGCAAGTTTAGCTTTGCTGCTACCATCTATGATTTTATGATTGTGATTAACTTGGTAGTTACCACCTTTACTATAGGAAAGATATTCCAAAATACATTGAAACATGAAACTCGATTACCCTAATACAGTCCACACCTGGGCTTTCCACACTAAACACTCCATGCATGTGCGTTTTACCTCATGAGTGAACAGGGTATGTGAAGTTGCTCTTAAAACGATGGCCCTCTGTGATTGCAGGGCACTAGCCCAACCCTGTATTTTGCCTGCTTTTTTATTTGTTTTTAATCTGTGTGTACTTTATGACAAAGCTAGTAAAACATAGGATTTTGAGTGGAATATTTTCAAAAATAAACCTCGTCCCTATCTGAAAATGCTGCCATTCTGTACTTTTAAGTTTTCCTGGTACAGGTACAAGGCCATTAACCTTACACCTTTAAGGGCAACAGGTGTGTTTATTCTTTTTTCACCGAACCCACAATTCCCACTCAATACATGACACTTTTGGAGACGATGATGAAGCATGCCACCTTTTGTGGGTGAGGATCCATCATACTTTTAAAGAAGCTATTTCTAAAGACCAAAGCAACATGTTTTCAGTTTTCTCAGCATTAGTAGCAGTAGCAGAGGCAGCAGAATGTTTTTTTGTCTACCATATGTCTGCAATACCGAATAGTAGAAACACAACTTAAATGTAACTGGTGACATACCTAAAGTTTGCATTATACAAAATTTGTAACATTTAGCACTATACAATTTCACATAATTTCATAATTTTCTAACAATGAACCTTGGCCTTAGAGCCTGTAATGGTAGATCCTTTTCAGATGTAAAAAGTGCTTACACTTTTAAGAGGCTTAATCAATCCAGCAGAATTGATTATATCCTGCTAGCCCTACAATTGTGGCCGCACATGGTGGATATTAAAATCCTAGATCAAAGAGATAGCGACCACAATGCACTAAAACTAACAATGAAAGGTCATCTGTTACCAAATTGCAACGTCTATTATTCCAGGCCTCTGGGGGGGAACTCAATCTTTCAAATAACAAGAAGGCCCTAAAGTGGTCATAGGTATTTGGCCAACCTACCCTAATGACTCAAATGTATAATAAAGTGGCTGAAACCCTGAAGAGTATGCGCAGCATTGGTCCCTCTGGCGAAGGCGTAAACCTTTTTTTCCAAGTATCATAATGATTTACTCTAATTTTTAAACAGAGAATGCAAAAGTTCATCTAAAAAGAGAACGCAACATCCACGGTACAATAGGCAGTGTGGACTTGCTAAGGCTGCTTTAATTAAATCTATCAAAGCCAATAATCGTGAGCACATTTTATTGGATTAGAGAAATTACAAGAAAGGGAAGGCCAAAGCTAATTCAGATTGGAAAGATGAAGTATGGAGTGATTTGGTGATTGCAGTCCAAGTAGGGGATAATTAGACATTTTGGAGCATAATTGCTCATGGAAGCTGTCATGCTACATCTTCGAGAGTCTATACTCTGAAACTGGAAAGATCTCAGATGATGCACCAAATCAGGACCAACCAAATCAAATGGAACAAAATGTCCCCTTGTAATATCACTCAAAGAGTCTCTAGATACTATGTCGGCCATTGTCCCCGGAAGTCCCCTGGACCTGATTGCATCCTAGGTGATTTGTTTGCTGCAGAACCACCCATATGGGGCCCATATCTTAATCTGCTTTCAAAATCTATCTTGGAGGGTGGGCCTCTGCCAAACTCCTGGCAACATGCTGAGATTATCCCTATTTATAAGAAGGGCAGCTGAGAAGATCCCCGTAACTATAGGCCTATTAGTCTGATCGATGGGTTGCGGAAGCTCTTCTGCTGTCAAATTTTGGGGAAACTGACAGATTGGGTTAGCGAGAAGAACATTCTAACAGATCTGCAAGCAGGTTTTCATGAGAAGATTAGTCTAATAGATCAACATTTCTGCTTTTTTGAAATATATTGGAAAATGGTGGTATTGGAGAAGGGCCACCTGTATGTGGTCTTTGTCAACCTAAAATCAGCTTTCGATTAAATTCCCCGTCATACGCTTTGGGGTGTTTTAGGCCATGTGGGGGTTCCAGATAATATTCTATCGGTTTTATTAGGATTGCACGAAACCAGCTATGCCCGCATTGGGTGCGGCAAATGGGTGAGCTGTCCAATTCTTTTAGAATAGAGAAGGGAGTTCACCAGAGCTGCGTTTTGCCACCCATTCATTTTAAGCTATGTATTAACGACATAGGGAAATTTCTGGACTTCCCTGGCAATGAAGCTTCAAAATTAGTGCTCTCAAAATCCCGATGTTATTGTTTGCAGATGACGCGCTCCTCATTTCTAAAACTTCTGTTGGGTTGCTGGCCTTAGTGGATTGCTTTTACATTTTTTACTCCGGGAGGGGGCTGGAATTAAACATGAGATGACCAAATTCATATCCTTCAAACCTTATAAGGCTGTGAAGAGCTGTATTAAAGCTCAGAACAAACTGCTTGAGCAGGTCCAAGATTTAGATTATCTAGGGGTTAGATTGACCAATAAACTCAAATAGTTGATGCAAATTAACAAGTGTGCACTAAAGTTACAGCAGGAATCTGGGGCTGTCATGAAGCTAGTCAAGAATTCCAAGACTAGAATTCTTTTCCCAGCTGTAGAAATATATAATATTAAAGTATTGGGTGCAGCTCAATGTGCCTCAGAGCTATGGGAGCATGTAAAAGATAACAGGATTGTTGTGGTTGAAAACAGGTTTATTAGGCCCTTGAATCTTCCACAGAGTGTCCCACGCCTTCCTCAGTTATTAGATGTAGGCGTGTTTCCAATCTCCTCTAGAATTAAATCAAGACCTCCACTGTTCTGGCATAGATTGCGGTCCACTGATGAGTTAGCTTCATATAGGTCACCATTAATGGAAATATTTCGCTTTTATGGCTATTTGAAAATACCCTGACTAGTTTATATTAAAATTAAGCTATATAGATTAGATCTCCCTGCTCTTTGGGAATCCCCTGATGACGCCAGCCTAGTGTCAAAATCAGATATTAAACAGAAATTAAAGGTTTTACTTTAGGAAGCGGAACTACATAGATGCAAGCAAGGTAGTGTGACGGACAGATTTTTAGATCTCAAAATTATTCCCTTTTATGAACTTTTCCTAGATAAGATCCATTACTCCCTGGCCAAGCAGCTGTATACCAAATTTGTATATGGGATTCTGCCTATCAACAGCTTTTGCATTTGCTGGGGAAAGAAATACTGCACTAGCACTTTATGCCCATCATGCAGATCCGAGATTGAAACCTTGCCACATCTCTTTTTTTTCTGTAATGCTTTCTCAGTCCCATGCAAGAAGTGGATCAGACAATATGAAATTGCACTAAGCATTCTGAGAACTGACACAAATGAAGTGACTGTCATCAGTGTTGCACAATTTTTATTTTCCGCATGGGTTGCATGCAAGTAATGTTTAGATTTTGAAGTTGACCATTTTTTATAATGATCATCGTAATCTATTTGATTTTTAGTTTCTTTTACATTTTATCATATTAATAGCATTTTAAAATCTTTGATGTGTAATATTCATATGCAAGGTTTATGCCTCTAAAACCTTTCTTATGAGAATTATCTCTTTTGCTCACTCATACCAGCACCACTATTGCTGGAAGTGCTTACATATTGGCTCCCTTGCACAATGTATTTATAGCACATTGATTTTTATATGATCTATCTCAGGCAAACTAGTTGAATTTCTATAAGTTGAATCTTTGTTTGTAGAACTTCTGCTGAGCTCAATATTGCCATTACAAGTATGTGACATTTTTATAAATTGTTATTCATACATGTTTTATGGATTTTGAATCCGAAATAAACAAATTGAATTGAATTTAATTGAACTGAATAAACTCAAGCGAGATACTGCCAAATCACATTTTGTGCTTGAAGTGTTATTTCGCTTAATTTTGCAGTTAGGCAATTTTACCCAACCCTAAACCTCAGAGAGGTAGATTTCAGATCTGCAAAGAAGGATTTTATATGTGCTTTAAGCATTCCAAGGGTGAGTCTCAATATTCAGGGCTCTGGGTGTACCTATTTAATGGAAAACCAGGCTCTATTAATGACTTAATCTTTTTTAATGCCAAAAATAATCAAAGAGGGTTTCGCCTTATATTTCAGGCTGAAACACTCTCCTATATCCTTGATCTCTCATTTTCAAACTCTGAAGTCTTTGTACATGTTGTCAGCACATGGGTAGTAGATTAATTCTCAAGGCTGCGCTTGGGAATTCTCCACAAATCTAAAATATTAAAAGCAATACTTTCTTAAGGAGTGAGGAAATGTCTCCCGATTCTAAAAAGAATATGCATTTATATATGGAAAGTTGTATTAAATATTGCATTAGATCCATTGAAATGTAATAATCTGTCAGGTTCATTGATATGCAAAATGTATTGCTGAAATGAAAGACGTTTTCCAGGTTCAGTTTTTAATTGGAACACACTACATTTTTCAAGATCTCGGTATCCTGATCCTTACTTCCCAACACAGATGTGAAACTTTTTTGAAAAAGTTTTAACAGTTTCACCTGGTGAGTGTTGCTGAAGCTGTTCAAAGGCAGTATTTCAGGTCTGATTAAGCAGTATCTATCTATCTATCTATCTATCTATCTATCTATCTATCTATCTATCTATCTATCTATCTATCTGTCTATCTATCTATCTATCTATCTATCTACGTAAAACCTCATCTATCCCATTCATCCAGCAAAACCCAACGCAACCTTCTCTGGTGGCAGTTTAAAAGGGACTTATTTATCTGATCCCACTTACACTCCTCAGTTCAAGAAACCTCCAAGAATGTATGGTTCAACCAACACCATTTTTGGGGTGCTCTACTAATACTCCATGTTTCTCACAAAATTTCCAAGACATTATTCCTGGTTGTCAATCATTCAGTTGCAGTACAGTCATAAATATTGTTATCTAAAAAATGATCCCTCATTTCAGAGAGTCCAGATATTGTGGGGTTATGTCTCCATTGTCTTGCTTGTGTCAATTCTCTTTGAAATTCTAAGTGTGATGTTTATTATCATTCTAAATGGTTACATCGATTTTTACTGTTGTTTATCGGTTCCAATGCAAGTGTTTTAGGGGACCACAGTTTTTTGAATTCTATTGATGGCTTGGTCAGCAGGTATAACTGAAGACTGACCCTCTTTTGAAGAAAAATGCCTGAGAAGGTAAAGTGCAGTGGGGCAAGGCAGCCAGCGGTGCCGAGGAGGAGGCATCATTGGGGGGCCGCTAAGAAGAATTCTACATTCTGACTTCATCACTTTTTTGGAAGTCTAAAATCTCCAGCATGACAAAGCTGGAGTCTGTAGCCGACGAGGGCTCCACAAGCCAGATATCCCTTCTGCAAGGAGCTGTTGAACAAGATTTGCTGGTATGGAGAAAAATGTAGCGGGAGCTACCGCAAAGTCAGACCAACTGGTGATGCCCCTTGGGCGAGCAGGTAGGTTTCCAGACTCCTGTCTGTTCTTAGAGGACTTTTTTGCTGGAAATGTTCTAAGTCCCAAGTTTTGGATTTTGGCTGTTTGGGCAACTTTAGCACCAAGAGTCCAGGACTGGGTGGGCACCACTTGGAGGACAGTACTCACTTCAAGCATGGCCCAGGTGCAGGGTTCAAGTTGTTGGAGCGTTTTGTGTCCCTGTAGCTCAGAAAAGGAGGCCAGCCAACATGCCTTTGGAGTCACTCCCATAGCCCTGTGTTCAAGCAGGAAGTCACTCCTCAAGCAGCAGGGCAGGTCTCTAAGGATTCAAGGTAGCCTTCAAGCAGAGGGGCAGTCCTCTGGAAGCAGCAGGGCAGTCCTCTGAAGTACAAAACAGTCCTCTGAAGTGCAAAGCAGGTCCTCTGAGTCTCATCCACAGGTGCATGAGTAAACTGAAGAGTGGGTCTGAGGGTCCTAATTTTTATACCATGTGTCAACTTTGAAGTGGATGAAACTTCTAGAGTTCCCCCCCCGAGTTGGTTTTGGGTTAAAATACCCACCTTCCTTGTAATATGTGCTCACCGAGTGACAGAGGGGACAGAAGGCACGAAAGTGTCTGACCTTCTGGAGTCCTGGCTGAAATCAGGGGGGCAAATGAGCCCTCATCGGGACTTACAGAGCTGCCCGGCCATCTGGCTGCGCCATTGGAAAGCATTGCGCTTTTTGCCCTAACGAAAGGGCCTCTGCTTGCTCTTGGAGGGCAAGCAAGCTCCGTGGCCTGTGGGTTCAGAGGACCAGCTGGGCCTCAGCCACTGGGCTGCGAGGGGGGGCCCTGACGGGCCTCCGATCCAGGGCCCACAGGAACCTTGACAAGCAGGCGAAGCAGAGGAGGCCTGCCCGGGACCGATGGATACCCTGTCCCGGGCCCTTGGCGGAGTGGCAGGCTGGGGAACAGAGACCGGGCTGGGAGCACCCTCCCAGGGGCCCGCTGGGAACCTTGAGCCTGGTCAAAGATCCCGGGCCCAAACGCATAGGGAAGGCCTCCCCGGGCCCACTGGATCCCATCCAGGGCACTTTGCCACGTGGCAGGCCAGAGGACGGAGCCCAGGATGGGGAGTGGGCCTCTCAAGGGGCCTCGGGGACCCCATTCAGGGCTCCTGAACCCAGCCGAGCATGGGAAGACTCCTCAGTCCCAACGCACCCCTGTACCGGTCCCTTCCGTGCAGCAGGCCGGTGGACGGAGCCCAGGGAGGGAGCGCCTGCCCCGGTGCCCGGTGGGGCACCTGGACCTGGTTGGGGATCAAGGTCCTGGACTTGCAGGGGAGGACTCCCCGGGCCCGTGGGACTCTGTCCTGGGCGCTTAGCCACGCGGCAGGCCCGAGAATGGAGCCCAGGTTGGGGCAGAAGCACCTGCCTTGGGGCCTGATAGGGCCTGGCGGGGCCCCTGGGCCCGGTCGGGGCTCTCGGGCCAGGGGGAAGGCCTCCAAAGGGCCCACTGGACCGTTTCCCAGGCTCAAGGATGGATGCCAGGATGGGGAGGGGACCCTCCCCTGGGCTCTCAGGGGCTGCGGTCAGAGCTCCTGACCCCAGTCAAGCAGGGGAAGACTCCCCGGTCCCGACGGGTACCAGCCCCACCCCGGGCCATTGGCAGAGTGGCAGGCCAGAAGATGGAGCCCAGGATGGGAGCACCAGCACCAGGGCCCAGCGGGCCCCTGGACCTGGTCAGGGTTCCCGGGCCCAGATGCACAGGGGAGGCCTCCCCGTGCCCGCGGGACTCCTTCCCAGGTGATTTGCCTTGTGGCAGGCCTGAGGACAGAGCCCAGGAAGGGGCGGGAGCACCCACCCCGGGGCGTGGCGGAGTCCGGTGGGGCCCATGGACCCGGCACATGCTCCCAGGCCCGGATGCACAGGGAAGGCCTCCCCGGGCCTGTGCGACCCTGTCCTGGGCTCCCGGGTACTTTGCCACGAGGCAGGACGGAGCCCAGTAGGGGGAGGGGACCTTACCCAGGGCCCTTAGGGGCTGTGGTCAGAGCTCCTGAACCTGGTCGAGCAGGAGAAGTCTCCCCAGTCCCGATAGGGCCCTGCCTCAGGCCGTTGGCGGAGCAGCAGCCTGGAAGACAGAGCCCAGGGTGCGAGCCCCAGCCCCAGAGTCCAGAAGGGCCCCTGGGCCTGGTCAGAGTGCCTGGACTTGATTGCACAGGGGACGCCACCCGGGCGCTCTGCCAGGTGGTGGGTCAGAGGATGGTGTCCTGGACTGGGGGCTCCCGGTCCTGGCCTATCTGGTTGCTCACTGAGAGCCACCAGGCCGCAAAGAGGTGTGGGGTACCCTGTCCCAAGCAAGCTATGGAAGGCTACAGCCTTTTCTTGTAACCCGTGCGTACCGAGTGACACAGGGGGCCGAAGGGGACCACATGCCTGTTCCCCCCCATGGAGCGCTCGCTGGGCTCACGAGAGCAAACGAGCCCTCATCGGGACTTCCAGGGCAGCCGGCCATCTGGTAGTGCCATTGGAAAGCATTGGGTGAGACCAGATGGCCAAGGAGATAGGCACGACCAGATGGCCGGGCCCAGAGGACGGACATCTGGCTGCGCTGCGTCTTAACGGAGGGGCTTCTGCTTGCTCAGGGAGGGCTCAGGGGCTCTGCATCTTGGGGGCTCCGAGCCCCAGCTGGGCCTCAGGCACAGAGCTGCCAGGGGGGTCCAATGACCCGGGGACCATGGGCACCTTAACACGCAGGCGAAGTAGGGGTGGCCTGCTAGGGCCCGACGGACCCCCGTCCAGGGCCCATGGCGGAGGGGCAGGCCATGGGATGGAGCCCGACAGCCCCAGCTGGGCCTCAGGCACGGAGCTGCCAGGGGGTCCCCAGTGGACCTACGACCCAGGGACCATGGGCACCTTAACATGCAGGCAAAGGTCAGAGTGCCTGGACTTGCCCATTCAGGGGAGACTTCCCAGGCCAGCGGGACCCCATCAAGGGTGCTTTGCCATGCGGCAGGCCCGAGGACGGATCCCAGAATGGGGAGGGGGCCCTCCCCAGGGTCCTCGAGGGGACGCGTTCAGAGCTCCTGAACCCGGCCGAGCAAGGGAAGACTCCCCGGTCCCGACGGACCCCCGTCTGTTGGCCATGCAGCAGGCTGGAGGACGGAGCCCAGGGCAAGAGCACCTGCCCAGGGGCCACCAGGCCCCTGGGCCCGGTCGGAGTGCCTGGACTTGCCCACGCAGGGGAGGCCTCCCAGGGCCCACTGGACCCCTGTCCCGGGCACTCTGCCAAGCGGTGCGCTGGAGGACTGAGCCTTGGAATGGGGGCCCCTGCTCCTGGCCCATCTGGTTGCCGGCTGAGAACCGCCAGGCCATGAGGGGGTCCATATTACCCTGTCCCTAGTAATCTGGAGTCACCGGAGGGAATGGAAGGCGCCCGTCCCCCCTGGAGCCCTGGCTGGGCTCACGCAAGCAAAGGAGCCCTCATACGGACTTCCAGGGCAGCCCGGCCATCTGGTAGCACCATTGCAAAGCATTACGCACGCGACCAGATAGCCGAAGGGATAGGCGTCTGCAGATGGCCAGGCCCTGAGGGCAGACATCTGGGCATGCTGTCCCTTAACTTAGAGGCTTCTGCTTGCCCTTGGAGGACTCGGGGGCTCAGCGGCCTGGGGGCTTGGAGCCCCAGCTGGGCCTCAGGTGCAGGGCTGCGAAGGGGAACCCCATCAGACCTAAGACCGGGGCCCGCAGGCATCTTAACATGCAGACAAAGCGGGGGAGGCCTGCCCGGGCCTGACGGACCCCGTCCCAGGCCATTGTAGGGGGACAGGCCAGGGCACGGAGCCCAGGGCAGGAGCACCTGCCACAGGCCCGGTGGGACCCCTGGACCCAGTCAGAGTGCCTGGTCTTGCCCATGCAGGGGAGGCCTCCCCAGGCCCACGGACCCCGTCAAGGGCTCTTTACCACGCAATGGGCCTGAGGACTGAGCCCCAGACTGGTGAGGGGGCCCTCCCTGGGGCCATCAGAGGCCCTGGCTGGAGCTCCTGAACGCAGCCCAGCCGGGGAATACTCCCCGGGCCCGACAGACCCCAGTCCCAGGCCCATGGTGGAGAGGCAGGCCGGGGGAAGGAGCCCAGGGCGGGAGCGCCAGCCCCTGGGCCCTGCTGGAGCTCCCAGGCCCGGACGCGCAGGGGATGCCTGCCCAATGGACCCCGTCCCAGGCACTTTGCCATGCAGCAGGCTGGAAGGTTGAGCCCTGGGCTGGTGGGGGGTGCCCAGTCCTGGCCCACCTGATCGCCGGCTGAGAACCGCCAGGCAGCATATGTTACTGCCAGGATCAACCAGTTAGCCGCACCTGGTTGATAGGGTTGTGGGGAGCCATGGGCCCATCCCCCGACTGACCTTCACACACCTCGGGAGCCTGCTAGGAAGCCCACCCACTGGGGGGGGCTTGCTGGGGGGACAGTTGCAGTCACACTGGCACCGGCAGACCCAGCCATCTCCATGGAAGGGAGAGGCAGGCCAAGGCGCAGCCTGAGCAAGACAGGGTTCAGTGACACCCCACGGAACAGTTGTTCTGAACTGCTGTGGAAATGCGCTGGGAGAATGGTGGGTGACAGTGTGAAGGCAGGGGACTGGACCCCCAGGCGGCCTGCTCAGGACCTGGCACCACCCGACCCCTTCCACTCTGATCAGACCACTGAAAGGGTGCAAGCTGCCACGGCTGCTCGGCCTTCGCTCTGCTGGGTAGGGGAAGGGCCTCCACCAAGCAGCAGACCCTCGAGTTGGACAGTCCCTGGCAGGGTGGAAGCTCTTTACTTGAAACAACAGCGAAGGCTGGCCAAGCAGTCCATCCCTAAACAGACCAAGCATGCCCAATCGATCTGAACACACAGCGTCGCCCGGGCCCTCCCCTGGCAGGTCGCCTTGCACAGGGATGCCAGCTTCACATCCCTGCCTGCTCCCAGGGAAGGCAGGCTTAGAAGAAAGGCCCAACTGAAAGGGCTGGGAGGCAGGAGTGAACCTAGGCCCCTGGGGGCCCCTGCGGGCAGGCCCAGGCCCTGGCTTTGCCTGCCTCAGAATCGCCATAACTCAAGGGGATCCAAGATACCCTCTCTTTAGTAACCCAGAGGAAAAATCCCCCCCTTTCTTGCAATCCATATCCACTGAGTGATAGAGGGGACTAAAGGAGCAAACTCGCCCAACCTCCTGGAGCCCTGGCTGGGATTGAGGAAGCAAATGAGCCCTCATCGAGACTTCCAGGACCATTGGAAAGCATTGCGCGCGACCAGTTGGCTGAACTCGAAGAACGGCCATCTGTTCGCGCTGTGCCTTAACGAACAGGGTTTCCGCTTGTCCTTAGAGGGGAAGGGGGCTCAGAGCCCCACCTGGTTCTCAGGCATGGGTCTGTTTGTGGGACCGAAATGGGCCCGAAGACACTTTAACATGCAGGCGGAGCAGGGGGAGGCCTCGCCAGGCCCGGTGGACCCCTGACCTGGGACCTTGGCCATTGGGCAGGCAGGGGGGATGGAGCTCAGAGTGGGAGCGCCTGCCCCAGTTCCCACCCATTCCTGGGCCCGGATGTGCAGGGAAGTCCTCCCCAGTGAGTGCTTTTGTTTTACTGTTTTCATTTACTCCAGTGTTCGTTTATGTTGCTTCTGCAGCACTAAGCATTCTCTCAGCTTATTTGTAACATTTTCATAGTCTCCATTTGTTTATGTGTGAGGTTTTAATACCTTGTTCGTGAAGTGATCAGTGGCGGCTCGCCGAGGGAGTGCTGCGGGGTGGTGAGGCAGGGCAGGGGCAGGGTGGGGGGGTAGTGGAGTCCGACATACGACGGACAGGAGTAAGGTAAGTAATTAAATAAATAAAACTATTTACCTTGCGCTCGCCGCATAGCCAACTCGGCGATGCAGCGAGCGCAAGGTAAATAGTTTCATTTATTTAATTACTTACCTTACTCCTGTCCGTAGTCGGACTCCACTACCCACCCACCCTTCCCCTCCCCCACCCCGCCTCACCGCCGCCAGCACTTCCTCGGCGAGCCGCCACTGGATGTGATCTGCATTATCGAGCAACTGAAGACCAAACTATGCAATGTGGCAAGCTAAATTTTGCCGCAAAAAAAGGAAAATTATACATTATCATGAGTGCATGTTCGATGTTAGTGTGATTGCTACATTTTAGCATTGTAATATATATCAGTAGTGTCATTGACCCATAAATATAGCAAATGAGAAATACAAGGGTGCCAGTTGACTAGTTCGCAAAAAGGCTGTCAATGTGTGCCACCATGTGCAGCACATTTTATTAACTTTTGATCAATTAGAGTTAAAGACTATTTTTTGGTAAAATCTGCAAATTATCAGCAGATTGTAGATTATGTGACAAGTGTGGTACACCCATAATTGCGTGGAAAATGCAGCGCCCATAGAATCGCACAGTTCCAGTGACCCTGGTTATGTGTTGCACTTTAAATGACAATTTTCATCACTAGCAGTGTGAAAAGCTCTGAACAACTTCACATAATTATTTTTAAAATAGTGACAGCTTCATAAATTGTTATGCTGGCAAGGTGTTTTGAAAAAGTAAAAAGGGAAGAAAACCATATACTATGCAAGAACAAGAAACGTGTTTGCAGCCTTTAAGTACATGAGCAGGCCTCTGCTGCCACGTACTCAAGATTCTCTGCAGCCAGAAGCAGAAAAATGTTTCTTGTGCCCAGTGCCGCAAATTGGTACAACATGTCTGAGCCGCAGTGAGTAAAACACTCTTGAAAGCCACCAATTCCTGCCAGATGTCTCACCTATTCTAATACTTTTATGTCCTCATAAGAAGGTTTGTTTAAGTTTCTAGCCTTTCATTGAGGGTTCAAATCAACATCTGAAAATCCTTAAGGAATATTTTGTTGTAATTGCAATGTCATAGTGATTTGTATACCTGTTGAGGAGTTGGAGCACATTAGTGGATAGATAGCATGCTACACAGTGTGGAAGGATTCATATGGTAGAGTTGTCAATTGCAATGTGGTTTATGTGGAAAGAGTTATGGCGGTCTACAGGTGTGACTAAAATAGTGGTTTCTTAGTGGTGTGTGAAATTCCTGGTCAAAGGCGTGGAAATGTCACTTCCCGTTGTGTCATGGACGTAAGTGTTGTCACTTCCTCTGATTTTGCAGGGCTCAAAGGTCACATGATGTCACTTTCGCTACACCTGGCATTTTGTGAATCAAGGCGCATGATGCTCTTGCTGCCTTTTTTAAGTCTTTGTAGACTGGTCAATGTGTTGCATCAGGCCAGCCTCAAAACTACCAGAGGTCCTGTGATGGATGGCAGGACTGAATGAACAAAGTAGCTATTTTGAGAAGGTTCAGTTGTTAGTTTACCCCCTTTGCTGCAATTTCTGCCCTGGAGTGTGGAGCCAAGCTCTGAATCAAATAAAACACCCATTTTTAAACCAGTGACTTGCTTGGAGGCATTACACAACATAACAGGCCACGAGAAGGACAGTGTTTTGATGTAACTGCAAGCCAGCTTAAGAACGTCATATTTTGAGCCATTCAGAGACAAACAGAACTCCGTCCTTTAGCGAAGGACATTATCCATGCCTTGCTTAATCTGAGAGATTTCTAGAGCTCAGGCCCTTAAATCATTTTACAGCACCTGGAACTAATTATGGTGCTTGTTTTCTTGACAGCATCGACTATGAAGTTGCCTGAAAGTTGTACATTTACAATAAAGAACATCTGCTGTAATAATTGTGAGACCCACTCACACACATTTGTATTTAAAGAATGGTGCTGATAACACAGCAAAAGTGCAGTAGCATCAGTCCCACATAAGGCCTCCCCTTGGCATGGCCACAGTTCCAAGCAGGGTGAGCGATTGACTTCTCTACCATTATCTGTTTTGAGCTAAAGTGAACTACAAAAAACAGAATGCAAATTGAGGGTAGCACTAAAGCAGCTGCTCACACCAGATGTGAAACAACTCCGGCTTTGACCTGGACCTGGAGGACTGCTTATTTGAAACAGATGACAGAATGTAATATATATATTGGTATTTCAATAATGCTGTGCAAATTTTGCTCGGGCTCTGTGGGACAGTTTATCGAGCGAGAGGGCTGACATAGAAACCATGGGGATCGTTTAAATAAAGCTGGTAACATGGGAGCCAATCAAACATTGGTGGATGCCATATCTGCTATGCTGTCCAATCCATCACTTCACTGAGAAGGAAAGTGGTTTCCCAATGGTGAAGCTGCCACTGGCTCTGCATTCTTTAAATTCCGTGTGAAGGGTCCCCACTGGCGAGAATGGCATTCTAGCGGTAATGCAACTAACTGCAACATCATTCTTGCTGACATTTGGGCACAAAATATCTCACACATGCAGAGGAAATCTCTGAGCTCATCAGGAACATTTATCATTCATGTTTCAAAGGCAAATCCCTGCTTCTGGGATTTGTGGTTGGGTAATGCGAAAAGAACTGAGACCGGTCCGACTTGTTCCAGATGATCTATCTGCAGGCATACTATTACCAAATAACACCTGCCCAGCTAGCAATTAACTTAAAATATGGTTGGCTGCATGCAGCTGATCTAGTGGAGGAGATGCCTCTCTTAGTCAAGCCATGTTATGGTCTTTCTATGATACTATAAATTAGACCTCATGTCAGAGAATGGGAGAGAAAAATAAGGGTGTACTGGTGGCTGTGCTTGCCCATGCCAGCAGTGGATGGCACTAAGAATGATATCCTAGAGAAAACATGTGGATCCTTGCACATATCAATTTGTTTAGTTAAGCACTAATTCCAGGCATTCAATATCTGAGATTTTGGTCCATCTCCCATGCTGAGGAGGATCTGGCTACTTCCATCACATATATGCAACTGTACATAGTGTGATTCAATGAATTTGTCTAGTGGGCATAAATAGACACTGATTAAAAGAGAGGACAGATAGGACCCTGGGAATCTCTGCTGATTACTACCAAAATATTACAGCTACCAAAACAAATTATAGCGGGACTGCTTACTTTATTATGTAGGATTTCATCTATTCTCTGGTTATCCATTAAATGCCAGCCAGCCATTGAGCTTCTGCTGGTTCCTCTAAGGATCTGATAGTTCTTCTTGTTGTAGACAGCTGAAACACAGTATTAAGGGTTATGGCTGGTTTTCATAATATGCAATATTAGGGATTATGGCTGGCTTTCATACAAGGCCTCCAGAGGTACATTCAGATGTCCATTAGCTCTAATGTTGACCCTCCAGTTAGCCTCAAATTGATTGGCATTGTTGGCTTCTAAAGACTCTTGCATTTACTTGTGTATGTCACTCTGAATCTCAATTATAATGGCTAGGTTTGGAATAAGGCAACAGCTGGTTCAGTCTCTTAGGATAAAATTAAGTAGATTAGTGAAGTGTTACAATAGCATGTTTTAGAAGATCGGGTATTGTCCTTGGATAGAAAGCATTAATCAGTAACAACATTACTTTTTCTGCAACAATGAGAAATAATTGGATTCCAGACACTGGGCATATGTTCATCATCCGGGTGGAGGATATTTGAATTCCAGCACATATTTTTCACAGGGTATGGTGTGGCCAGCATGGTAAACACTTTTCCACATTTGCATGAACACACACATCTCTAGTAGATGAGTCCATTAATTGACCAAATGGTAAATCTCACTCAATGCATAAACACTCTCACAAATCAAACACATGAAGTTAAAAATCTAAATTGTGCCAAAAGCAAGTTTATGTTCCACACACTGAGAAACAGGCAGTGTACATGTGATTAGCAAACAGCATATCAAACATACATTAAATATTGGTGTTGGGACGGAAAAGTCCTCTGCATGGTAAGACACATGTACCACTCCCCTGAATGCCCAACAATATTGTTTTCTGGATCCTTAATGCTGATTTTTTGTCGTAGGTGAACACGGATCAAGCATGTGGGTCATGACATTGGCCTGTCTCACTGATTGCTGTCTTGTTGGACAGGGAGGGGCAGCCAAAGTGATACCCTCAAAAGGAGAAAGGCTATCACCTTCACCAGGAGTTAAGTAGGTCAAGTATGTTGGTTGCAGCATACTGTGTAGTGACCAGTAGTAACAAATAGGACCGTTTTACCCTGTGTCACTGGAGTGAGGATTACAGGCTCACTCCCCTTTTTAAAAGTTCCGCTGCTGTGTGCTTAGCTTTCCCCTTGGCCTACATCAGGTAGGGTTGGAGTGTTGCACAGCTCAGAAGTAGTGACTCTGCGCTGGGTGTATGTGCCTGGTGAGGGTACAGTACAGGGATAGAGCAGTACTGTGCAGTGCATGTATGGTTAGTGCATGTACTGATAGTATGTCTGCCTTCGAGGAATCCATTACATGAAAGATATAGTGCTGTGCAGTGCATGCACAATGAAAGCATGGGCTGAGTGTATGTGTGCTTGCATGAAGTACAATACGTGAAGGGTAAAGTGTTATTTTGCGCACACATGGTGAGTGTATGCACTGGCAGTGTGTGTGTTTGTGGCTAGCACACCCCGAGTAAAAATTGCTGAAACAGTGAGGGCAGACTGAGTGTGTGCTGAATGCATGTGTACATGTAATTGTACAGAGGTAACAGATATGGACAAAAGTGTGCAGTTATTTACACTGAGTAAGTGTGCCCACAATGGTACATTATATGGAGAACCTGGGTTCCATTTTGGGAAAGCCAGGACTACCTGGTGAAGACATGAGGAGGAGAGGAATCTCCCCAGACAGATTTGCGTATTACTGCATTC
Source organism: Calotriton arnoldi (assembly GCA_963921515.1). Lineage (NCBI taxonomy): Eukaryota > Metazoa > Chordata > Amphibia > Caudata > Salamandridae > Calotriton > Calotriton arnoldi. The sequence goes on from CAWUFW010004881.1 coordinate 231,747, forward strand.
GTGTGAGGTGGGTGGGAGGATATTTGAATTCCAGCAGCGAAAGTGAGGGCTCGTGTAGTGGCAGCGTGTTTGCTGGCCTCAGTTTCGTGGACATGGAGGAAGATGAAGAAGCTGTAGCACCTCCTAACACACCCGTCTATGAAGACATGGACCTTCAGGAGGATACGGCTGATGAGAAGGTCGTTCTGCAACAGCCGGGTACAAGCGTCGAAGATGATGGGGCATCGCAGGACATTAGCGACTCTCAAGATTTCAGAGCCTCCACAGAGGGCGGTGAAAATGCAGAGGTTAGTAAAAATGTTATGAGCAGACAATTACATAATGATGTATTTTATTTCTTCAACTAACGAACGGTCAATCTTTCTTCTTTTTGACCCCTAGAGAGCAACCCCAGCTGGATGCACCTACTTCATAATGCGCTATGGTAAAGAAGCTGTAGCACCTCCTAACACACCCATCTATGAAGACATGGACCTTCAGGAGGATACGGCTGCTGAGAAGGTTGTTGTGCAACAGCCGGGTACAAGCGTTGAAGATGATGGGACATCGCAGGACATTAGCGACTCTCAAGATTTCAGAGCCGCCGCAGAGGGTGGTGAAAATGCGGAGGCTAGTAAGAAAATGTTATGCGCAGTCAGCTACATAAGGATGTATTTTATTTCTTCAACTAACAGATTGTCAATCTTTCTTCTTTTGAACCCTAGAGAGAAACCCCAAAAAGGCCGGCGGCAGAGTGGCGGCCTGCAAAAGCGAGCAATGTAATTTTCAATTGTCTGTGGTGTTCAAAACAGGCTGAAAGTTCCACATGCCAAAACAGTGATGGCTGCGACAAGTGTGTATGCGGCTCTGACACGTGTGAAAAGGAAGATCCAGGATTGTCCTACTATGACAGGCAGGAAGTTAAGGGCTTCGCCGCGTCGGTGGTGCTAAACTGTGTCAAGCGTGACTATTACAGCCTTTTTCACGGCCATCAAATGAACGATCCTCAGCAGGCGGCGCACGAGTGTTTGTGCGAATCATACAGAACAAGAACAATACGATATATTTGTAGTTTGTTAGACCCGTACAAGGTGTATAAACTGCTAAGGGTGGTGTACAGGTTGTACACTGAAAAGAAATATGTCCACCCTGATATGTTGAGGATCTTGTCAGCGCACTCAATGAGATCCGATACGCCTATGACCCGAGCTTAAAACTACCAGGTATGCAGGGCATGGGCACGGCTTTTGATAGAAAGATGATAGAAAGACTCGTAGAAAGGCGTATGTGTAATCTGTATAAAAATAAAAGAAAAATAGGGTCTTTGGCCCCCCCGAAGACTGTTTTAAACAAGGTCTTATTTAACGTTACATGATAGCGTGTATTTAGAACAAAGTAGTAGAATGTTACACCGCAAGGTGGCTATGTGTTAATCCGTCCTTACGACGCTTACTGTGAAAATGTAAAGTACATTCTGTTTATGTTCTGTTAAAATTTTTCTTTACTTTTAATAAAAGGTCCTTATGCAAAACAAGTGTCATTCATTGCCTGGGGTGTAGCGGATGATAACATGACGGGGGCCCTGTTATGAAAACTTTATTACGATACAAGGGGAGTTGGCAGCTTGGGAAGCGCCGAAGCTCTGTATAGAGGGGCTGTAGATGAAAACGAACCTGTAAGCAGAGACCTGGTGAAGACCTGGTTATCAGGAGAGGAGGTGTATTAACTACATAAACCAGCCAGAAGACGCTTTAAGAGACGCCCTACAATCGTTAATGCGCAATTAGATTATCAATGGCAGGCGGATATCATCAGCCTTCAAGATTTAGCAAAACATAACAACGGAGCTCGTTATATATTAACGTCATAGACGTCTTGTCCAAGTACGCCTATGCAGAAGCGCTACGCGATAAAAGTGGGGCTAGCGTCACGGCCGCTTTTAAAGCCATCTTCGAGAAGGGGCGAATTCCTCAAAAACTACAAACAGACGCAGGTAAAGAATTCTTAAACAAGACATTTCAGAAATTATTAAAGCAACAAGGGGTTCAACATTTTGTAACACACACAGAGGTTAAAGCGGCGGTTGTAGAGCGGTTTAACAGAACTTTAAAGTCTAAGATGTGGAGGTATTTTACGGCCCACAACACCTACAGATACGTTGATGTTCTACAGGCTTTTTTAGCTGTATATAATGCCACTTATCATAGGACCATCAAAACAGCGCCCGTAGAGGTAACTCCTAGTAATTCTTTATCTGTTTGGAGAACGGTGTACGGGCGTAATTTCGCTACAAAGGTGAAGAAGCCTATTTTTAAAAAAGGTGATCACGTAAGGATTTCAAAATTGAAAGGTGTCTTTACGAAGGGCTACCAACAGACTTTTAGCGACAAAATATTTATAGTGGAAAGTGTGGAACTTAAAGAAGGGATGTATATTTACAGGTTAAAGGACTACGATGGGGAATCCGTGTCGGGGGTCTTTTACAAGGAAGAGTTACAAAGGATACCCGACGATCCACACAGGATGTATAGGGTTTAAAAGATTCTGAAAAGGAAAGGTAGAGGTGCTAATAGTCAGGCATATGTCAAATGGCGGCGATGGCCGGAGAAATTTAACAGTTGGGTGTTGGCAAGCTCCCTGAAGGGTGTGTGAGCTGAGGACCGTCTAAAAGCTGCTGTTAAGATGGAGACAACACCCTTTTATATCACCCTGCCGTCCAACGCTTCTAAAGGCATGTTCCCTGACAACGAGATTTCTAATTATACCGTGAAATTGGCTAAGCCTGTGGACCTCAAAGGGGATTGGGAGGTAGCCCTAAACGAGATCCAATACCCTGGAATACATTTACACAGAGTGAGGCGAAGTTTTACATAAAGCGTGAGCAGGACCCTATGAGCATGCACGAGAGCATCCCATACGGATACTACCCAACCGTTTTAAGTGTTGTCGACACCATCAACAAAGCCATAGGCAGCATCGAAACATATACGAATACTCATCTGTCGCTAGATAACGTCAGAAGGAAGGTGTTTCTTAAAGCCCCGATTCACACCACGATATTTAACTGTTCCGGTAAATTAAGAAGAGTTTTAGGCACAGTACAGAATGCGAAAAGTCCGATCGAACAGGATCATACATGCCCTGATATTAACGGGGGGTTCTACACGCTCTATGTGTATAGCGATATTGTGGAGGCCCAGAGGATCGGCGATAGTTACTCGCCGTTGTTAAGATGGGTCCATGTACAGGGCGAAAATAATACGATGGTCAATATTCAATTCAACAAACCCGACTACGTCGCAGTTTCTAAAAACCATTTTGACACTATATCAATTATGATCTTTGATGATCAGTCCATCCCAGTGTCCTTTAAATACGGGAAAGTTATTGTTAAGCTTCATTTAAGGCCGAGACGCGCCTTAAATGAAGCATCATGGTGGTTGTGAAAACATACGGGGACCCGTCTATGTACAGGGACTATTACCGAAACCAGGCTGGCTATGGCGGCCCGCCGTACTTTCAAGGGTCCCCGGTTATGTACGGGGCTGGTCTAGGAGGTTTCTTCCGCAGTCTGTTTAGAAGAGCTATGCCCTTCTTGAGAAAAGGCTATGAAATTGTAAAACTGCATGTTAAAGCGGCGGCTACGAAAATTGCCCAGGACATGGTAGGGTCTGTTACTTCGGCGGTTGCAGAACGCATGAACAAACAGCCGCAAGAAGGCGCCGGTTTGGTGTACAGGCCTCGCGCCAATATTAAAAGGAAGCGCCGCTCTTCAAGACGCAGAGGACCGCCTGCCCCCTATAAAAAAAGGAGGAGTTCTTCAAAGCGCACTCAGAAAAGAAAAACCCCAAGACGGAAGAGAACATCGAAGAAGAAGAGATCCGCCTCTAAATTAAATATTTTTTAAAGCGGCGTAAACTAAAGTATGGCCTTCGTACACTGTGCATCGGGCGAGTGTGCCAAATCCGAGTTAGACTTGTTTACTCTAAAGCCCATGCAGACAAGCATTGAAAACAGCTTCTTCATGGAGGTATCACCTTTAGCAGCTTTGACGCCTCTGGCACCTATAGAGTTTTATGTATCAGGGTCCACGGATATGTATGTGGAACTCAACAACACGCTACTCCATCTTATGTGTAAAATCGTAAATCCGGATGGTTCCGACATAGCCGCAGACGCTAAAGTGGCGACGATCGCTTACCCCCTAGCAACCTTGTTTAATCAGGTGGACATCACCCTGGGCGATCGACTCATCACACAGAGCGATAACATGTACGCCTACAGAGCCTACCTCGAGAGTATTCTAAATTACAGTAGCGACGCCCTCGACACGCAGCTTTCAGTGGGACTCTTCTACAAGGACACAGCTGGACACTTTGAAGCCAAGGAGCTGGACGGTGATAATCAGGGTTTTGTAAAAAGAGCAAGTTTTGCGGGGGCAGTCGCCAGTTTGACCTCCTGGGGCGCATACATTCAGACCTCTTCTTCCAAGATAAGCTGCTCATCAATGGAATTGATCTTAAGATCAAGCTCACGTGCAACACGGAAGCATTCTGTCTCATCAGTGGGGATGCGGACCAGTACAGCGAGTCTGTTTGTGAAGAGGGTGAAAGTGTCCCCGAGCGTCAGACTCGCTCACGCTGACGCTTTGCAAATATCAAACGCCAAGTACGCTGTGGAAAGAGTAGCTCTGAAGGTATTCAGCATCCCTGCTGGTACCCGGTTAACTCAGCAACAGAATTTATTTATGGGACAACTACCCAAGCTTATCATCATCGGGTTTGTGGACAATACAGCTTTTAGCGGCGTCTACGGCTCAAATCCCTTCAATTTTAAGCACTACAACATCAACTACGCTGCGCAGGTCCACGAGGGCACCGTGATTCCTGCAAAACCCTACACACCCAGTTTTATAAACTCCAACTACATCAGGGAATACCAGGGGCTGATTTCGATAACCGGGAAGCGACAAGAGAAGGCTAAGGGGCCGGATACACACTGTTCGCATTCGACCTGACTCCTGACATGGAAGACGGTGATCACTACAACCTGGTCAAAAATGGCAATCTAAAAGCTGAAATACGATTTAGTAATCTGCTACCTGCGAATGTGAACATGGTCGTATTCTCGGTATTTGACAGCATCATTCAGATCAACCACGCCAGACAGATTTTGTTTGACTATCTTTAAAACGTTTGTGAAATGGACATTGTGCAGATACGGGACTTCTTAAGCAGACATAAATACGCTAGGAAATACTTTTTAGGTGTTTTCCCTAGCGATGGGCTACCAACCGAAATAGGGCCGGAAAGACCACGCACCCTAGTCTTTAACACAGATCCTCATTACAAGGGTGGAACACACTGGGTGGCCATGTTTATAGATAGTGACAAGGTTACAGTGTTTGACAGTACAGCAGAGTTCCCTGAACACAGTATCTATACACAGCCCATATTCAAGTTTGTGAAAAAAGCCGCAGCGCGGGTTGAGTATAACAAGCTAAGGGTCCAGGATTCGTTAGCCATCACATGCGGGGAACACTGCATTTATTTTATCAGTAAAATGGCGGAAGGTGTGAAGTTTAGAAATTTCTTAAATCTTTATTCGCGTGACCTTGTTAACAATGACAGTCTAGTTGTGAAATATGTAAAAGAAAACACAAGGGCATCGGTCAGACCTGTGAAAACAGAATATAGCGCCAGTCAAAATTGTAAGGGAATGTAACACGTGTATGTTTAATGATGAACTGGATAAGGGCGGCAAAGCTGTCCTGGTACTCCTAGACCTCTCTGCGGCTTTCGACACCGTGCCCCATGACCTCCTTCTGCAGAGGCTGCAGGAGTGTGGACTGGAAGGCACGGTGTTGAAGTGGTTCTCTTCCTTTTTGGAGGACAGAAATCAAGAGGTCTGGTCGCCCCGTTTTCTGCCAGGGTGCCGCCCTTGAATATCGGTGTGCCACAGGGATCTATCCTGAGCCCTGTACTTTTCAATTTGTACATGGCTCCCCTGGCTACCCTGGCAGAGGCAGGGAGGCTATGATTATATCCTATGCCGACGACACGCAACTGCTGTTCACTTGCAAGAAGGGGAGGAGTTTAACGGTGAAAAGATTAATAAATGTCTGAGAGATATCTTTGCTTGGTTCAGACATAACCATCTCAAATGTAATCCGGAAAAGTCGGAAATTATTTTCTTTGGCACACCCCTCTGAACGCCTGGAAGCAATGGTGGCCCTCGGATATGTCTCCCCCAGTCAGCTGTTAAGATCGTAAAAAATCTGGGAGTGAAAATGGATGACACTTTATCTATGATACCTCAAGTACAGTCGGTAGCGGGTACGTGCTTCGGGTTTTGAAAATGCTCCGTAGGTTTCTTTTTCTATTACCGACCTCTCACAGAAAGACGGTCATTCAGGCCCTTGTCACCTCCAGATTGGACTATGCCAACATGCTTTATCTGGGCCTTCCAGAGTCTATCCTTAATAGACTGCAAGTCGTGCAGAACGCGGCAGCCAGAGCAGTCTTGAGACTTGGACCCAGAGACCGGATCTCCCACCATTTGAAGAATCTACACTGGCTGCCTGTCCGATGCAGAATACTCTTTAAAGCATTGGTCCTTGCTTTTAAAGCTCTGCACGGCATGGGGGCACAGTATATCCGCAGAAGAGTCTCTTACTACATACCCGGCCGTTCCCTTAGATCAGCACATCAACATCTACTAGTCATCCCTAAGTGTCTCAGAGCCCGCCGTGGTGGACGCTCGTTCCAAGTGCAAGTGGCTAGATTCTGGAATAAGCTACCTCTATCGCTGAGACAAGCCTCAAGTATAATGGCATTTAGGAAACAACTGAAAACCTGGCTGTTCCAGCATGCAGTTTAATGGCCTTCTGCCTCGGGAACGTTGGCCTCTGTATCTTTCTATCCTAGCGCCGGGATACTCTATTGAGTAGCTGCACGCTTTATAAATCCACTCTTAACATAACATAACATAACATAACGTTTAAAATAAAGACATTGTTTTTTAAAGCACGCATTCAGACTCTGTATTTCTATGCTGCCACATACCTCATAATTAAAATGTTTTAAAAGACGAGTGAGACGGGTTGAAAAGTTATAAAAGTGTTTATTACAAACAGCTATGTAGGGTGCGCATTACAATGACATCCATTACTAGAGAAATATATGAAGAAAAATCAGACACAGTTATACACGTAATAGGCACAGTTATTCAAAAAGTCTGTAGAAACATTAAGGATTAATCCACGTATGGGATTTTGGCAGTGTCCTTTTTGTCTGTACAGCAGTCGCAAGTGGGGTGCTCCAAGAGGGGGGATAGTCGTGGGACGTCAGAGGTGGCTGGCGATGGAGTGAAGGGTGCCTTCAAACTTTCAAGCATACATCGGTGATCGTTATTACCCACGAGGGTGGAAGGGATGTTGAGTTCATCGGCGGCTCGCAGAAACTGATCCCATCCTCTAGGAGCATTTTGCTGCGTTAGGGTTTTGGGGTGCGTGAGACCTTTGACTAGATCGTACATGTGTGAACCAACAACCGGCTGCCCCTTGTAGAGAAATTTGCCGCGTTCATTCCATGCTGTTAGGTCTTTAGAAGCAGCGAGTTTACTCATCAACATTTGCGCTGCCCCCCTGTTATATTTTTTAAGAGGTCGTCAACAAAGATATCCGAGGTCGGGCCGGTTGCGGCTGCTGGGGTTGCGTAGCAGGCGCCGGCACTGCTGTCTGTTTAGAGTCCGGGGCATATAAAGTTAGCTTATTTTTTCCGGTATCCCACTGCTTGTAGTAACTTAGAACATTTTTAAAGGTGCTGGTGTAAAGGGCCGCTTTGTCGTACGGGTTTAGATCCGTCCGGTTCAAAATGTCTTTCATTTCAGCATCCAGTCGTAGAGTCTCATTTCGCCGTATATCCCAGGCATTGTCCGCAGAAGAGCCCAGTTTCTCCAGCTGTTGTCTAGGAACCAAATACATCTTTGCGGCATGCTCCATCACCGTCCCGAGAGGAGGCTTGTAATTATGGGTATAGCTATGCCCAACAATGATCCTATAAAACCCCCAGACTGATTCACCAGTTTCTTCTTGGTGATGAGTGAGGCCCTTTTATTACTGAGCTTCTTGATAAGATGACGCTTCTTCTTCAACACCTGTAACTGACTCCTTGATATAGGGATGTTGCCTTTTAGGGTGTTTAGGGCTATTTCTGAAATGGCCGCCACTAAATTGTCAGAAGCAGCGCAGAGGAGGGCCTTTCTGTGCTGGGGATTGGCTGTAACCAACATTTTCAGGAGGGCCAAATTGCGGCGTAGGCGGTCAGACATGGTCAACACCTTGTATTATAAGGGACGGGCTACAAATGTCTCTAAAGGTCTTCAGCGCTGCTTTTTATAGGCTCGGGACTTAGTCTTTGGGGTGTAAGCGACTGGGAGATCAGGGGGAAAAATATCAGCCCTCAGTCTGTAGTCTTCTAGAGTGTTATTTTTAAGTCGACCAACAGGTAGCCGTGGGGTTTTGTTGTAGTGTCGTTAAATGCCTCCATAAAGAAGTGTGTGTTTCCCGGGTACATCTGCTTAGCTATGACGGATATTTGCTGTTTGTCACGGGGGTTTTTAAATAGAACAAGGTATGAGGCATTGAGTGCTATAGAGCGACTGTTCTTACCCTTGTAAAACAAGTTCTGCACAATGCTAGCATATGCTTAGATTGCGGTGGTGTGAATATTGAGTAAAAGCTCGCTCTAGCTCAGGATGGTCACCACCTTCACGCATAAGGTCATCGACAATTACCATGTTTACAAGGGTCGGGGTAGCAGCTCATCATCGTTGAGATTATCAGGTATACCTTCTATAAATCTGATATGAGGGAAGCTGCGGGACATGTCTGTATAAAGATCTTGCCAGCACGAATAAAGCCACACAATGTTATTAGGTGTTTGGGATAGAGCACCAGCAGCATTTTCTAAGAGCTTTTTTTATAAAGTAGCTTTTACCGCAGTTTGAGGGTCCTGCTAACACGCAGGAGAATGGATGTTGTAATCGGGTGTCCATTATGCTGTTGTTGTCCTCTCTAATGCGCCTGATAACCGTACGGCAGTGTTTTATAGTCCGTAGTCAGGACCCTTTTGTCAAAAACAGCGCGTAAGGTTTTATGTAGGGGCTGGGTTGTAATTTCCCACTTCTTTTTGGATCTGACTATGCATGGCTGGTTAACAACTATGGTTTTATCATTTTCACGATCGGCCGATGCAGAGTATTCATGCACCAGATCCTTCAGACTGTCAAAATTAATTTTTAGGGTGTTGCTGACGTTTAATGTTATACCTTTGACCTTCATGCACACTTTGTTGGTGTTTGTTTTGTACGAGTATGTCTTAGGCCCGGCTGAGGTATATTCTATTATATGTTCATCCTTATCGAGTTCGCTTGTCAAATTACCTAGATAATCCCCAAGAGGTGGATCTTCATCCCCCGGTTTACTCAGAAAAATCACAGAGTCGGTATCATGATACAGGCAGCGGTCCTGGAGTTTATCCATAACCCCGTAAAGCTCTAGACGGGCGTGTACAGTCATGAAGCAAGCTATGAAGATGTTTATGTTGTTACACGTTGTGGGGTACTCTTTTGTGTATTTCCAGCACACAGCTGCGGTCTCATCATCGATAAACTCGCAGCTGGACACCTCGTAACAAGGGGCAAAAAAGTATTAAACAGTTCATCAGGATCTGTTATTAAGGTCGTATTTGACATGTTTGTACGCTGTGCGAATTTTCCCCATAAGGAGTTGAGGCAGAGTTTGGCTAACTGTCGGCGGGCAGGGTTGACCTCTATCAAATGGGGCCGTAAACGTATACCCTCGTGAGCGTGGTAGTCATCGATGTATTTCTGCTTTGCATCTTGACTAGTACACCAGTCGGGATATCCTGAGGCCTCCTGTTTGTCTCTGAGAAACAAATTAATGTAGGGGGCAAAGAGGCGTGTCGTGGTCCTCTTAAAATGCCAAACCTTGTGTACTCTCCCGAGTCTGTAGCCTTTCTCTAAGGCGGCTTGGACCTTGATGCTGCACCATGTCCCTGTGAGCATCCTATGTTCTTCGGTGTGACTACAACCACTGACCTCTTTAAACACAGCGCATGTTCGACAGAGGGGGAACATCAGCTTACCATCGACTCTGTATGGTAACACTGGAAAGTACAGCTGCCTTGGAGGATAGATTTCACATTTGACTAGCCCAAAGTATTCGGAAAGGGGCTTAAAGTCTCTATATATGATGGTGGGTGTCCTAAGGGGTATACCTTCATTTTGTTCACAAATGGGTATAGACTGGTGAAATCATAATAGTGTATTTTCTCACCCTCACCAGCGGCCCTGTACAGTTGTATGGCATTTGTACGACCCCCGAATAAGGCATCGCGGGGTTCCAGAGGTTGTGTTAAATCACGACTCTGAAGGAAAGAGCGGAGCTCTGTGTCGGTTGTTAGCATATCTAACCACTCGTGCTCCCATAGGACCCTCATAGCAAAGCCACATTTTTCAACATACTGGGCCCTCATCAGAGTACATCTGTGTAAGTGCTCAAAGGTGGCACCCATCAGTCTGTTAAACTCATGGGGTTTGTAACACTGAGGACAGCCGTGGTAAAAACAGCCGTTGTATTCAAAGGCCATCGGCACTCCCTTAATTACAGCATACCCATCCAGGTAATAGGGACCCAGGCGGTATTCACCACCTTGTAAGGTGTGCTGAATATGTATGTCTTCCTTCTCAGAGACGTACATGAGCCATTGGATAGACGGGGTTGAATAACGTTTCTGTTTACCGTTATAGAGGTCTGGCGGCACTAGAGCGATACTTTTTGGTCTTAAAAACATGTGTTTGTAGATGGACATACACATGGAGGCCAATGTGATGTTTTGAAAAGGGTCTATGTATTCGACCGTCTTTGTCATTTGAGGCGTCTTGGGTTTCAAGACCATGACTTTCTTAGTCATTTGAGGCGTCTTGGATTTCAAGACCCTGACTTTCTTAGTCATAGACACCACAACATCTCTGAAGAGGTTGCATGCTTGTCGCAGGATCATTACATCGGCCTGGCAATAGGCTTTCAATTTGGCTTGAAAATGAAACTCCTTTTCACGGTTTTCAGAGTACCACTGTAGAAAGCTCTCTTTCTCAGCAGGCATCATATATTCAACCCCGTAGCTGTCCGGAGGCGGCATGGGCCTCACATAATTCTGGTTCGCCCAGGTGTTAAAAAAGTGTGGAAAATAACCTTTACACCTGGGGAAACCAAAGGCTTTTGGCAGCTTGCTCAATTTCATGGGTAGGAAATTCAGGGTGTCTATGAACCTTATTTGTAACTGGCCAGCCATTAACAACATAAGCTTGGAACCTTGAGTGATGAGTTCTACTTGCACCTTTTCACGAATCATATTTTGTAAAATAAAGAATGAGTCGTATGCTTTTGAGCTATGGGCCAGCATGGTATACCCTTTGAATTTGGATTGAATGAATGTATTAAGGAAATCACCAACGCACGTCTGCCCCTCAAACTCCCAGCAGTCATCGGAAGTTAGGTGGTAAGCGTAAATATAGTTAGGTTGGTGTACACCCGTCTCTTGTGTGCACTCTATATCAAACACTATGTAATCTTCGGTTTTGGTCTGGGGTCTGCCTTTAACCATGTAACAACGGTGTACAATTCCTACCCTACATGGAGTCTGGCACCTTGGGCATTTCATGCCTTTGCATTTGTGATCTGTCGACACATACCGGCCGCACTCTCGGCAATCCATTTTAGGGATGCATTTAACAGTTTTGCAGTGTATGCTCAAGCAGTCTTGCGAGCGACAAAACATCTTCCAGTTGCGGCACCTCACCTTCAGGGCGACATCTACGACGCACCCATCCCTCTGACACATCTTACAGTGTATTTCACACTGATGATGTGCCTTAGTGTTGTATATATGGTCGCAGTGTGTGCACACGTACTTGACTCCCAGAAAACTTTTAAGGTTCAAGATACCGTAAAAGTGATTTTCGTGGTGAAGGACATATACGGTCTTGTTTTTCACACGTTCCCCAGTTGTAAAGTACTTCCAAGAACCGTTGTGATAAAGAACTTTCACCGTAACGGCGAAATAGTTCTCAAAAAGACCTATGTCGCCAAAGCCGACCATACGGTCTGGAGATATTTCAAGAACCTCATGGGCTTCAGCCGCTCTAGACAGTATGACAGTGTCGGTGGTATTGCGCCCTATCAGCAAGCCCACGATGCTGGCCGCCAGACAGGTGTTGGCTGCTCCGGTGTTAAAGTTGAGCAGCCATCGTTGTTTCTTACCAATTATCTTGCTGTATAGCACGCTCTTTAACGGCCAGGAAACACCCCCCTCACGACCCCGTACAATGAGGGCTATGACTCTGAAAGTGCCATAGGCGACTAGTTCAGCCTTACTCTGTAAAAGCCTCTCGAGGTTTTCTAAAAATTCCACGGCATCAAACACATCGCGGGACTTTCGTTTGGTGAACAAAGGACTGTCAAAACCCTGCCCCTGGAAGCCTAGCTAGAAAAAATCATTAGGACCCACATCGCGTAACAACCTTTCTATGAGTGTTTGCACAGCCTGATGTATGGCTAAAACCCCATGAGTGGAGGACCTTATCTGGTGAAGGTTAATAAACCTAAACTCCTCGTAGTGTTCTGTAGCGTTAAATCTCTCTACAGTCCGGCTGTAGCTTCTAACGCTCTCTAAGAACACGGTCTCTGAATCCTCATAAGGAGGAATCTGACTTGTGGGGGAGTTTGCTGCTGTATCATTTTGGGGATTCTGGTTTAGCATGGGCTCTGGGGGCTTTTTAAGCAGCCGTGTAGCGCATATTCTGGCTTTCTTTAGTTTACTTATTAAAAGCCTGCGCTGCTTAGCGCTATTAGCCCACTTTTGTTTTTTACGGGACCATGCTTTTCTAGGTAGCCTACCCCATCCTATCTGAACAGTATGGGTTGTGTCTGGGGTCGCCGTGCTCATAGAGGCCTCTGCTACAGACCCAGCCCTCGGACCTTCTGGGTGTTCCTGGTGTTGGCTTGTTGGCGCTCTACCCCTCGATCCCTTCAATTGCACCCCCCAAGGGCTGTTCTCTCCTGAACTTATGTAATGCCGTGTGCATGGTGCTGGTGTATGTGATTCAGACGCTGTTTGTGAAACTGTATGACTTTGTTTGAGGGGTTCCATGTACTTTTTACGCTTGAGCAAGCGTAAGAAGCGCAGGGACTTTGTCAGTACCGTGTGGACCTTACTGCTATATTTAGATTTGCGCGTACTTTTATTAACACCCTGGGCATGTTGGTTCTTTAGGGGACGGCATAGGCCTAGTCACGCAGGGATACTCCAGATGTCGGCCATTGTTGCTTGACACGTTTGGAGGATCACCCTTTTACACTGGTCAACCATTTGTAGTATCTTCCGCTGCGCCTCCAGCCCTGCCCCGCCGTCGCTATCGCCCAGCCCCAGTTTTAAGGTGGCGGTGTTCGCCTGGCGTTTTAGCTTTCTGACCGCCAGCTGTATGTCTTTCACATGGGTCCCTAGTACCTCTTTTGGGTTTACAGAATCATATTGCGGATTAGGGATGAATACAGTGCTTGGCTGTACAACTGCCTGTAACACCCCTGGACCTTCTCTCGCCCCGTCCGCCACAACACCATTCTGTAACTGAGGGACCGGTGGGATCATAGAAACAGGGTCCCAGTGCGAACACCCCGGGGCGGCCGTGGAAGGGTCCTCACTAAATACGCCCTCCAAACCCTGATTTGACCAGTCGTCCCAACCCGTACTATCGATGTATATTGCTGCTGGTGATGTGTGGTTTACACTGGACACGGGGCTGGTTGGGTCGTATGCTCCCAGAGGGGTGATAGGTGACATAAGGGTTGGGGAGTGTAAATGGCCGTCGAAATAATCGAGGGCCCTAACGGCTAAGGAATTGTCAGGGTTGTGGGCGGGTGAATGTCTAACATCCGTATACAAATCCCCATTATACGTGTTAGAAGGACCCTTGTGCGCTGCTTCTGAGGGTCTACCAAGTTTGTCTACCAGACCTGTCAATGCCTGGAGACATCCGCTGCTGCCGTTATAAGGTGGTCCTGAGGGTTGAGCATTTTCAGACTCTGAGTTCCTAAACCCATCATGCATGATTATAGCAGGTTTTGGGGGTTGGTCTAGGGGGGACCCCTCTACAGATGCCGTTAGTTTATTTGAAACTATAGAGGGCTTCAGGGTATGTGTAGGGGCCTGCGGGGTAATGGGCTTGATTAAGGGATCTGCTACTGTTTCCCCTTGTAACGCCTGTACCCCTTGCTTCTTCTTAAGATATTTTCTTGAGAGGCGATTCACTTTAGGGGGTTGGGGCTGTACCAGATCTTCTGCAACGACCTTCACAGACGCGGACCCATTAGAGATCAGGGATGTAGAGGGCTCATTCACAGATGTCGCAATATTTTTTAATGAGAGATCTAGAGGCATAGTTTGGGGTTCAAGGACCACAGGTTTCTTCTTGAGGTCTAAAGGCTCTGTTTGTGCCTCTGGGACCCCGGGCATCTTCTTGCGGTTTAAAGGACATGGTTGGGGTTCTGGATCCCTCGGCTTCTTGTCAAGGGTGGATTTGTTTGAGAGGGGACGCCCTTTTGAGGCATGGAGAGGGTTCAGATACGCAGCATCGCTTTTACATCGAACAGGCATTACGTTGTCTGGGTTTGTAAGCACGTCTCCGCTGTTGTCCCCCTCCCTGTGTAGAATAGACATTCCTGTAGGAGTGTTCAACATGTTGGAGGAGGGCTTGATTTGACATTTCACAGCAGTGCCGGTTCTCTGTTGTAGGTGCGTGTAGTATGTGCAGAGACGGTCCTGGCGTACACGCCTACTGACACATTTTGCAGCAGGCTCAGCATTCTGAACTGTCTTTGTTATGTCCCTTAATGGTTTCGCAGACCTCTTGACCTTACACGTATTTTCAACTGTGTTCTTTTGAACGGCGCCTAGAATGTAAGATAAAAAATATATATATATATATATTAGAAAAAATAAAGAACCTGTATAAGCTGCTTACACTACCCACAGACACCCCGCCGCAATAATTTCTACACAGCCCCCTGTATACATCCAGTACTACATGTCGGTGGCCCCTTCTACTTGCGAGAATAAAACCCAGAGAGTTCTTTTTTTTCGCACCCTTTTGTAAAAACACACCTGTTAGAGGGCTTTTCCCAGCTCTTTTCTTTGTCACACGTCCCTCTTTAGATGTTGAAGATTTCCTTTTCAGCTGCCTTTCTTTTGGTGGCTGAGCCGCCTCTTGCACAACCGCACCGTCCGGGCATGCCTCCGAGGGCCCTGCAAAGAAAAAAATGATCACATTTGCGGTATAAACCAGACCTTAGCAACCCCTTCTGATGAACCCTCCTACATTTCGCCGCTGTGGTTTTTTGGTCTAACAAAACCTAAGTCTTAGACCGTTTAAAGAACCCCTGCATTTTTGATTTACCTGAAAGAACGGCGTTATCCTGCGCACTCAGCGACGTGCTTTGAGTCCCCAGGTACTGCTCCAGATCGTCAAGATCTAGTTGTAGATCGCCATCATAATCTATAAAATCATACATACATGAGAATACCATTAGAAAAGCAGAGCTTCAGAGACACCTTTGTACAAAAACGACGTAAAACTATACAACTCTAAATACATATACCTGTCTGCAGGGCGAGCATTTCTTCATCGGTGATGCTTATTTCAGGGAGGGTCTGTGGCTGGGGTTAAATCAAATACGGTTGTTTTAAAACTAACGCTCATAAACACGACATTACTACATGACATCTTATAAACTATGGGTAACAAAAGGATATCTCCTAGGAAAAAAAACAGTCATAATCTGAACCCAAACACATTATATGCAGCGCTGTCTACATGGTACACATTCTTTGCAACATACCTATTAAACCTCTGTGGTAATTGATGCACTCTCAAAACAGCCACTAACAAAAACACATATCACACTCCAGAAAGAGCATTAATCACAGGCGGCATTTATTTATCTATTTTATTTTTCCCTGGAAGCACGGGGAAACAATAATCATGGCAGCCGTGGTTTTATAAATAAAAAGGCAATCCGGAGCCCCCATGGCCGACAACATCCATTTTATAGGTGCAGAGCTTGGAGCTCTAAAACATTAGAAAGGGCCTAGACGCTGAACATCTATTATAATTTGAGAGCCTAGGGCGCTGTTAATGAACCTCTATACCTGCTCAACAACCTGTGATTCTGGGCAAATCATATAATCTACCCCTACACACCTAAAATGAATGTGTGCTTGTGCAACGTAACCAATGCTCCTAAAAGCTCTCCAAACCCTTGGGGCGAGTTTGCGCTATATAAACATTCTCCTGTGTGGAAAATAAATAAATAAATAAATACAATAAAGGCCGCAGAGACGCTGCTAAACGGTCCCTGCAGCTGGAAATACTTTTTTTTTTTATTATCATTTAATCTTATTATTACTAGTTTTATTTAATATTATTATTATTATTATTTTTTATTTATTTTTTATTATTATTATTATTTTTTTTTTTTTTTGCCCCCTCGGGGGTTGCAATCCCCAGTCGCCCTGCCACCGTTGAGAAAACCTCAGCTGGGAGCTTCCTCCGAGTTTGCAAGTAAGGGCCCGCCCCACCGTGATGTCAGGGGTGTCCCCGTGATGACATCACGAAAGGGGCTGGCCCTTCCTCGCAAACTCGGAGGAAGCTCACTTCAGCCATGACGCCGCCATCATGACCCACGAGGGATCACGGAAGCGTCTCCAGCTGACCCCCAGCCCCCAGAGCAACACCTTCGGTGAGCGGGCGCTGGGGGTCTAATTATTGTATCGGGGGCCTCACCCCCAGCCTAAAAACGCCCCCAGAGCCTGCCCGCAACGCACCGGTCGCTGCCATATGACCCCCAGAGCAGCGCCTCCCCCAAGCGGGCTCTGGGGGCCTCCATTTTACAAAAATGGGCCCTCGAGCCCCACACCTCCCGTACATGCCCCCAGAGCCTTCCCACACCTCAGAGGGCTCTGGGGGCTTCCCGCCGTGCACCGGACCATTCCGCCCTCACCCCGGAGCACCGCAACACCCACAGCGTGCTTCGGGGGATTTATTAAAAAATACGTTGGGGGCCGGCAACCGCCCCAAAGCCACGCGGACCCTGTCGCACTCGCCCCTCAGCCCCCCCGGAGCACCGCAGCAACCACAGGGTGCTCCGGGGGGAATTTTTTTTTTTTTTAAAAGACGGGGCCTACAGCCCCAAAGCCACGCGGACCCTGCCGCACTCGCCCCTCAGCCCCGGAGCACCGCAACACCTCAGCGTGCTCCGGGGTATTTATATAAAAAAAAAGACGGGGCCTACAGCCCCAAAACCACGCGGACCCGGCCGCACTCGCCCCTCAGCCCCGGAGCACCGCAACACCTCAGCGTAATCTGGGGTATTTATTTAAAAAAAAAGACGTGGCCTGCAGCCCTACAACAAACCATGGCCCTCCGAGCCCCCAGAGTCCCTCACAAGGGCAGTGGACTCTGGGGTCCTTATTTATCACACCCTGGGACCTTAGCCCCACACAACAGCCGCGCATGTCCCCAGAGCACCGCCAGGATCACAGCGTGCTCTGGGGGCTTTTATTTAAAAGCCATTGCGGCCTCAAGCCCTACAGCGGAACCATGCACCCCTGCCCCCAGAGCCCCCCTACACGGAACATCGAGGGCTCTGGGTCTGCCTCCTTAGAATTGGGCCGATGGCCCCCAGCCAACCCACCCTGATGCTTGGCCCCTACTACACATGCCCCTAGAGAGCTCCCAGACCCCAGAGGACTCGGGCCACCCTCACCAGCTTTGGGCCTCTGGCCCAGTGGACCTGTGGCCCTTAAGCATAGGCCACCAAACAACAGTACCTGAGAGCATCCACAGCCTGTGCCAGAGCCATATCGCCATCACCATAGCCCTGGGTGAGTACTGAAACCGTGTTATTTATTTATTTTTTATTTGTAAATTGTTTAAAATGTTTTCTAGGCGCCGTAAAATATATGGATGCCTCTGCATGTACCCTGCTAAGGCCTCTAGCATTATGTACCTTGAATACACACCCCTGCAACCTCTACGCCAGCCCCAGCACCACCACCCATATTCACGTTAAATGCCTGCACACATAGCGCTAAACTCCATGCTTCAAAAACACCATTATTCACTTCAAATACAAGCCCCAAATGTTTTAAACACCCCTTTAAAAGTCATAAGTTGCGGACAATTACCGTCTCAAAGCCTCTAGCATTACCCCCATTAAGTGCAGCCCATCATGGCATTATACACTCGTTAATACCTTTTGATTGCAGCCCTGCACATCCTAAAAAATAACCTTTATACACCTTAAATACAGTCCTCCTTGCGCTTAGCGCCGTTTAAAAAACTTAAAATTACAGCTACATTTCACATCAACACCTCCTGCATTATGCGCTTTAAACATTCTACAACAATGCGTTAAACTTTATTTAAAATGCCCAGGCGACATACATTTAAAACAACCGTATTGCTCACATTAATTGCAAACCCCCATTGTATTAAGTAACATTTAAAACTACATTATTCACCTTAAATGCATTTCGCCTACAATACTTTAAATAAACCCTTAAATCCTTAAGACTGCAACACTGTGCCATCCACCTAATTATTTACCTCCATCATAGCGCAGCATGCGGCATCAATCTGTGAAAAGTTGATCTGCTCCATTTTTCCCTTTAAATTCCTGATTTTGGCCTGTGCAGCAAACAATCCAAACACGTCCTTCCAAATGAGTTTTTAACTGTCTGTTTCTGCTGGACCCTAAAGTACGCTTTTTATACTAGTCCTGGCATGCTAATTAGAAGTATCTCACACTTTATGGCTGGGGAGGGCTTAGAACCATGTGTTGTGGGTCTTTGGTGGGATCCTTTTTTCCACCGTATGTACAGTTTTGTAGTGTAGCTCCTATTTCCCTAATAGGCTCTGCGCATTGGAATAATATCCCCTATAGGTTTGACATAGGACTAAGGTCAGTATGTCCCTATCGAGTATATTAAACTTAATTACTTGTGCCAGCTAGCTCAGAGGCCACTAGAAACTCCTTGACAAACAAGAAGGGAGTAGTTTCTGGCAGCCCCCGAAACATGACAACTTTGTTTCCCTTTAGAATCAGAACGTGTCCCAGAGTCGTAGAAACAATAGATAACTAATTCACTCAGCTCAATCGTGCATACTTAGTTTTCCTCAAAGTTACACAGAAAGACTAGACGGGCGTTTCAATAAAAGGTTTATTGAACAGTCTTATTTCTTGTGTAAGTAAAATGTGCTGTTACGATCACAAGACAGTTTGCAAGATAAATAATGTACAGCGTAAGCAGTAGGAATAAATAATACTGCGCTAGCATGATCTTTATAGATATTCATTTACATAAATAACACAAACTAAAAATGTGAGTACACATACGATGCGTTTCTAAGCTAGTTCTACCCCAATGTTCCTAACCTAACCTAGGTGTAGGAAGAGGTATGAAGTAGGTGAAGTATTCCTTACTATGGTATACTAAGAGTATGTTAGGTCTAGTATGCCAAGTATGCCAAGAGTCCCTCTAGGTTCTAGTCAGCCCCATACCTTAAGAATGAGAGAGGTGGGAATCTCTTGCCAGATTCGAACTCCAACACCCCGCGAGGGAAGTCAGATCACTGGAAGCTGGACTCTCTGCTGCAGGGATGACAGCGTCTTCTCAGTGCGTCAGGCCGGGAAACGGGCTCCTCTGAAATCGAGGTCTCCTCTAGTTTACAAGGGCTAGGGAAGGTATATTTATACCTGAGAGGTACCTCAGAATGTTAGCATTGACGTGAATCGGACAGCGGAAGACGTCATGAATGAACCCCTAAGGTATAACGGTTCATGCATAATAGATGAGTCCTTGAAGAAATCAATAGTCCTGTGCTAGGGAAACTCCCGAAGCCTAAGGGTCTGTTCTTCAAGAACTCGTTGTGACGTTAGGGTGGACGGATGTCGGAGACCATGCCTGTATTTGGAGTGCACGGTTTAATGCCTAAATAAGGACTTGGATTTTATGCCTATATAAGGGCAGGGCGAATTGTGCCTATATAAGGACATGATACAGGAAAACCTATATACGGACACCCTAAGAGGAATACAACAGTTTATGCTAGGTGCCAGTTTATCATTTGGCAGCTGCTAATCAAGTCTGAGACCCGTCCTGGTAAGAGCTGTGTAATTACCTGTGTTTAGGGATCATTGTCAACTCAGGGCTGCTCCCCCATCTTGGGTCTTGCCACTTTAGAACGGGGAAGGTGTTAAAGCTGCTTGAACCCTTCTCCTGGGAAGGATGGCTCCGGCTGGTGTTTGGGGACATGATGGATCACCAATACCATGCCTGCAGAGGGTGACGCTTTTATAACATGCAATGTGCTATACCCATTGAGGCTCCTGGGAATCTGTGAAGCAGTTTCTAGGTTTTGAGTTTTTGACTTCCCAGCATTGGCCTTTGTGTAAAGGGATGTCTGATTTATAATAGGCCAGGTGTTAGCCTGTTGGCTCTACATTTGGCTTGGTTTTTTTCACTTCTCCCCACCCTTCTGGGGGCTGGGTTTATTTTATATCTGTATCAGCCTATTTTTGAGAATTGGCCTGGGAAGTTTGGGACTGGTCATTCGTCATGTCCCCAAACTTCAGCCTTGCGCAGGCCAGTTGTCAGTTTATCACTTCGACACCTAGATACCAGAGCCAGGCCTGGGAATCTGGCCTTTTGTGTTTGTGCTTTTACGTCGTGACTTGTGATGCTTACAGGGTTTCCCCCTCTAACAGTTTACAGCTGCAGCCCCCCTTTTCAGACCTGTTACGGATAGTTTTCTGTCACCAGCTTTGGCTGGGACGCATTTCAAATTGCCACAGCTAATTTTAAAGAAAGACACTTTTAAAAAAACACCTCTGCTCCGTAAGCAGCAAACAACGGAGTGTTAGACAGCCATGCTGTCTTGGGGGTGGGGAACTTGGGCTGCCCTGCTCATTCACAGCTCAGCTTGCTCAGGCACCATCTGTCACAGCTCTGCAGTCCCCGGTTTAAAACATGCCCAGACATTTTCCTCTTACACTAAGACACTTTTTTGCGCACACATTTAGGGACACAATTTTTTTTTACTTAACCCTAAATACCCTGCTAACCTAACCAGTCTTCAACACATGCTCACACTCTGACACATCCACTGGGCCACGCCCCCCCTCCCTCAGCTCAGCTCCGGTTAGGGCTGCCACACATACATCCTGTCCACATATTTTCTGCGCACAAACTGTCACTTTTAAGGACAAAAACAACCTGTCACTTTTGGGGACACGCATGATGAGTAAAGGTATCCTGACCTTCTACTAACATGAGACATGTGTCTATCATAGTGAGGGCGAGCACACTGAAGAGTCTGCGCCTGATTGTGAGCAAAGCAACAACCCTGTATGCCAGAAGGGACTGCTGGTATCACTGTGGCCAAATGTCTGGGCTGCGGCCCGGACAAGAGGATTACTGACATGACCAGCGGGTCTAGCCTGCCAACTGCACCTGACTATTTCCCTGAGGATCATAAGACAGTGCAGAGGAAGTCGCACCCTCGCCAAAGACTCAGTCGGAAGCTGGAGAATCCCCCCACCCTCCCAGTTAGGGGTAGAGTCACGTATCATGAGTTGGCTGAGCAGGAGCAGCTTTAACAACTGGACAAGCCGGCAGCGCTCCTCAGAGAAGAGAGCCTGCGTCTGCCGGGTACTGCCGTGTGAACTGCACATGGCCCGTGTTCGCCGAACCGGATCTGCACTTTGGAGTGCTCATAGAAAGGGCACTTGCTGCACCGCTGCATTTTTCCATACCTCTGGAGGGGGTAAGAATTGATCTGGGCCTGTCGGACTCCAGGTAACTTGCTGCTATCAGTGCCGTGGTACCATAGATACTTTTGACTAAAACCTGAAGAGTCAGAGAAGAACTATTGAGTATGGCAGTGAGCATTCCCTAAATGCAGCCACCAGTGAATGGGGAATAACCCCCACACACATTACACGAAGGAGGGTGGGATAGGGAGTAGCCTGACAACTACTAGAGCCACAACCTCAAGGGGAATGTCATATTTCGCTGCTTGTGTAGAGTTAGCAATAAAATACTACTTTTTCTAATAAAAGCAATTATTTGGCTGAACATTGAGTTATTGTTCATACTGTTCACACTTTGAAGTTTGAGTTGTGTTCACCGACCTGTATCTACATTCCTCCAAGGTAGCCTTTGACTGCTCGACCACAGCTATCTTTGAGAGTCAAGTACAGAAGGGGTACTTGGGCCAGTTGAGCAGGATCTATAGTAGGTCAGGCCCCAGGACATCTGGAATAAAAGGCCACAACCACCACAGTGGAGCCCACAATTGAGCCCAGTAACTCCTGCATGCCCCATGGCCCTCTGAAAGGGGATCTGAGAATGGGTTACTCAGATGTGGGGCAAAAGCATTTTATTCAAAACAAAGTTGTGAAGAATAACATTCAGCTAGGGTTGTATATTATCAAAAATTCTACAGTGGAAAACACACCTGCAGAACCAATGCCTTGTGATAGCATTTGATAACACAGTGGAGCGAACTGTGTCTCGATGCCCTGAGCACCCCTGCATGACAGGGCATGATTGTTGGTTACAGAATTTATAGAAGAACTGTTTTGCTACAGTTATTTGTCTGTATAATGTTCTTTCATTCTACTCCAGATATTATTAAAGAGGATGGTGAAATCAGTAAGCTACTATCCATTAAAAAACATTTGCTGCATTCCTCAGTGTGCATGCCACACTACACTAGGCTAGTTCCTAGTACACCTTATCCTGAAGAAAGCCACTGTGACTTAATAGCACTCATAATTGGCTGAAACATGTCGACCACACACCGTGATGTGTGAGACCATCATTCTCCCACACTACATCCACTGTTTTTAATTTACATATCCAAGGTATCCATTAATAAAAATCTCGATTGGTACAGACAATCTTGAGGTAGTTTTAATAACACTCACAAATTCACAACCACATAATAAATCCTACGCCGTAATCAGGCATCGCAGCACACCTGGGATGCGCTAGGCATCTTGGATGGGCACCCAATGATGAAGCATGCCACCAACTAGGTTGGTGGGTGAGGGTTCTTTCAAATAACCTAATGGTTCCCCTGGAACATGAGTCAATGACATTTGTGACAATGTGCCTTATGGTAGGTAGCTCATTCTCATTCTTGTTTATTTTTGATGTATTAAAAGGGGATGAGGAACAAGCCCATTTGCATTTTCTCGCTCTCTCCTTCTAATTATTCTAAAGTATTTGTGCAACACTTCAAACAGTAAAATAGTGAAAACACCACACAAACAGATTCCACACCAGGTTCGAAAAATAGAGCTTAATTTAATAAATAAATAGAACTTGAGTTATTCATTTTTAAAGAATAACTGTAAAATAGAGCTTAAAAACAAGAAGTGCCAACCGGGGAATCTGGTCACACTGGACTGGGGTGCAGTCAAAAGTTCAGGCCGACACCTATGGAGTGTGGGCTGGCTACAGCGACCTGGTTAGGCTAGTTGAACCAAAGAACCGTAATCCTGGTTGCAGAGTGCTTGCGTGGATCAGCGTCAAAGATGCGCCGTGCGGCCGAGGCGATGCGTCGGTTCTGAGATGTGACAAGGCTGCGGTGTGAGGTCCTGATTCATCAATGCCGAAGATCCTATTGACGGGGTTTGTGATGCAAAGGCTGGTGCTAAGGATATGAGGCGTAGCAGAGGCGAGGCTTCGGTTCCGATGAACGGTGAAGCTGCGATACGGAGGTTCGTCGTCAAGGCTGCCGTCAACGGGGGATGTAAGGAGCTTGCGCCGGGTAAAGCATTGCTCAGCGGAGATTCCGAAGGTGATGCAAAGGTCCCAGATGTGGGAGGCCATGATGAAAGTGAGTCTTTTACAATGGGTCCACTCCACGCAACAGTGGCAATGTGTCGTTTCTGCTTGATGATGTACCACTCAGCCGAGGAGATGCATTGGTTCTGCTCTAGAATGAGTCGCTCAGCAGAGAATGTGTTGGTTCTGCTGAAGGTGCACCTTAGGCCCACTTCCAAGGATCCAGTAATGAGGAATTTGGTAGGGCAGACTCACAGATGGCAGAATCAAGGTGCAGAAGCAGGTTGGTTGGGAGTCTTTTATGTCCCTGAGACAGCTAGGCCTTGGAGTCACTCTGGGTTACGGGGACAAGTGATGTAGGTCCAGTCCTTCTCACCCAGGCAGGAGGGCAGCAGGCCAGCAGGTTAGCACAGCAAAGCAGCAGTCCAACAAAGCAGCAATCCAGCAGACTAGCAGTCCTACAGTAACACTGCAGTCCTTCTTCCTGGAAGAGAATCCACAGGTCCAGAAGTGTACTGATGTGGTGGTCTCTGAAATCCAGTGCTTATGCCCAGTTGTGCATTTGAATTGGGGGAAACTTCAAAAACATGCCTTTGAAGTGCAGAGGTCCTCCTTTCCGGCCCTGCTTCAGACTTACTACAAGGGGGTATGCAGCCCTTTGCATGTTGACAGGACACAACCTATTCAGGTGTAAGTGAGGCTTGGTCCAGCTCCTCCCTGCCATCCTGCTAGGATGGCCCATCAAGTCACAGCAAAGTTCCCATTGTGTGCCGCTGTCAAGGGGACTACACAAAGCCCAACTGTCACCCACCCCAGACTTGTGATCAGAGACATGCAGCAGGCACAAAATGGCTAAAGTAAGAAAATGCCAATTTTCTAACAGTAAACCACCAGCAAAAGGGGTTGGGCCAATTCGAGTCAGTAAGGTTAGTCACTGAAAATGCAACTTTTCAAAAGTGGCATTTTCTGAATTTCAGTTTAAAATCCAACTTCACCATAAGTTTGAATTCAAAATTGTGACTTGAAGAGTTTGTCACTTCCCAATTTGAAGTAACACGTTTCTCAATTGGTAATTACCGTTATAAAATGTAATAAGGTAATCCCAATGTTATCCTATGGGAGAGATAGGCCTTGCAGTATTAAAAAACGAATTTGAGAGTTTTTCCCTACCAGGACATGTAAAACTTAAAAGTACATGTCCTGAGTTTGAAATACATAGCACACTGTCCCCTGGGTTGTCCAGGGCTTACCTTAAGGGTGACTTATATGTATGAAAAGGGAAGGTTTGAGCCTGGCAAGAGGTTTATTATGCCAGGTCGAAATGGCAATGTAAACTGCACACACAGGCTCTGCAAAGGCAGGCCTGAGCCATGGTTAGAGGGCAACTTAAGTGGGTGGCACAATAGGTGCTGCATTTAATTTACAGGCCCTGGACAGTTGTAGTACACTTTACTAGGGACTTATAAGTAAATTAAATATGCCAATTGGGGATAAGCCAATATTACTATGTTTTAGGGGAGAGAGAGCACAAGAACTTTAGCACTGGTTAGCAGTGGTAAAGTGTGCAGTGTCTTAATAGCAGCAAAACCAAGGTAAGAAAAATTGGAGGAGGAAGGCAAAACGTTACCCATAGGCTGTCAGGTCTAATAGGCCTTACTTCAAGGCTATAAGCTTCTATCATCATGCTGGTGGGAAGGACAGCCTTTATGAAACAATACTGAATGCATGTGCAGTCAGCTAACTTCTCAGCTCTGTGTGTGCCCCACCCCTAAGCCTGTGGACCAATTTTTCGAGTGGTGGTGCTGTCCAATAACATCACCTTGCTAAAACAAAGGAGATATTTGACAGTGTTTTAAAAAAAAAAAAACATTGATGCCAGAAGAAACAAACCTTTGAAGGGCCCCTTTATTGCTCATCTTTCATCTAAATTCTTTCAAGTTTTATGAGGGTGCTCTAGCATCTTCCACACCCCTAGTTCCAGCACCACTGGGATCAATTAAAAACAAATAAAGAACAGAACATCTCAAACAGTACCAGCCTTTATTTTGAAGAAAACGTGAACTTGACATTCACAATTTTTTGGATTATTTGCCAATCATCAATGCGGTTTTCTGAACTTCCATTTTCGCAATGTACTTAGCTTTGTAGGATTTGATAAAGTCGTGTGCAATCTGTTGCCTTGCCTTCAGCCATTTTTGACTCAGAGTCCCATATAAGATCCTAGATACCAGCCTGATTATTTCTACCATAGGTTTAATACTAAATGATGTGATTTATTGGTCTCCTTTCAACTATCATTGTTCTAAATATTAAGAAGACTTTCTGAATTGAGCTGCAAACAATTGCAAATGCTGACAGAACCATTTAATATTACATGTGCGTTTTTCATATATATTGCTCACTTTACCAAATGGTTACTTCAAGGCGCTTGAATGGCCAATTTGAAAGACAAGTGTGTGACAGGGATGCCCTCCGATGTATAAATAAATTGAGCAGTCTAATACTTATGCAATAGGAACAGGCGGATCCTTATTAAACTGCATTTCATATGGTCGCCTTGAAGCACAAGAAGTTTTAACACTATTGTTGGTTGAATAATTTACTTAATTTCAAGCTGGCTCAGCACATTGTCCATCAATTAAGTTCTCAGTGCGTCTGACTTCTTCACTGTGCTGCCATCCACAATCAATACCTGAACTACCTGCATCAACATAGCTGTGTATTAAAGTGACCAGCGTGTAAATAATGAATCGGTAAAAAAGTAAACAGTGTCTGATTCATCAATCACCCATTCGGAATTCATTGATCGAACCAGTTCGCAATCATTCTTACAGCTTTTGTAGGGGGACTTGTACCACATTCATTATATAAGACATACTATTGATTGACCAAACACGTGCAATGAATTGTGTCCTGTTGTTTCACATTTCTATATAGTATAAGTACATACGTGGAAGTGCAACATACTGCACTTTACCATTGTTAAGCGTGGGGAGAGTCTATGATTCATGAGATCCGAAGCCTCCTGGGGGTCATGCGGCCCCCCACCGTAAAAATATAGCAATAAGTGGCACATATTTGCTGTACATCTGCTTATATGCCTTATGTTGGTCCTTCATATGCAGTAGTAAAAACAAAATTATTTCAACAGGCCCAGAGCACAGTCTCAATGCATAGGTCCATAGTGTGAACTAGTGATGATCTAGGCCCAGAGGAGCCATACGAGGCAGCTCTCCTACGGCCAAAATATAGGATTTGACATTTGCATCACACTAACCAACGTCCGAATCCATGTTTATTATAACACTCTCTAAATTAAAATATGAAGTGGCAAAATTTCAGGCCGCAAAGTGAAACGCGAGAAATTCATCTCTCAGTCCTCTCCACCGCAACAAGTAATCCTGCCAGTTCAGCTTGACTTCCCCACTTCACGTCATCGTGAAGAAATTCTACCTAGGAGTGAGTCTTTTCATACCTTTTCGGAGAGAAACATGCACATTCTTGAGGGAATAGTTATTATGTGTGCTTTTTCCTTTTCGTCTACGCAGGCATTACACATTCCTTGTGTTGACTTGCTCCTCGGCATTCTAAAACATTTCTCTGAATTCCTAGGCCTCTTTTTTGGTATCTTCGCGGTTCTTTGTAGATTTAAGGTTCTGTCCTGAGGTATTGATCCTCTCAGTGCCCAGGTGTGGCTTGCTGCTCTTTGAAAAGGAGCCAGTGGGTCAGCGAGGCCACAGGAGGCCTAGTATTGAATGAACGAGAATGTAGGAAGTCTGCGTGACAGTGTGTAGCAGTGACCAACTTTACAGTTAACTCAAGTTTGTAGCTTGCGTTCTTCTACTGTCACTGACGTGATTCTCTCCAGTGTCTGACGTAATTTCAGTCTGTTCAAACTTTTGCATATGTCAAGGTAGGCAGTGGGTGGGGGTGATGGGCATGGTGTACACTGTTCCCACTCTGCATGATATTTGGTTTGTTTCTGCTTTCTTGTGTTTTTTTAAATTTTGCCTTGGTGGGTGATTTGGCGACACGTGCTCAGGTGTGTGCGGAGGTGGAAGTGTTTTGGTCCTTTTTAGGTTGTTCTTTTTTTTGTTTCTGTCACTTGTTTGTTAACTTGCTTTTTCGTCCTTCATTTTTGCAGGTAGTGCTACTGGTCGTTTCAACTTTTGGGTTCGATTTTTTGTAAACTTCTAGACCTTTTTCTTCCTCTTCCTGCTGCCTCTGATTGACTTCTTTAGTTGCTTGTGTTCCTGTTCCAAGGGGACCTGGGCTGGCAGTTCGGGCTGGACTGTTCCCATGGGTAGCAGGGTCAAGACTGGTTTGCATATGGCTGGGTTTAAACAAGAATTACATGGGGAGCAAAATAAAACGATGGATTTAGGCCAAGATCTCTGTACTGGGGTGAATATTTGACACTGTTCAACGTTCTGCCATCAATTGTTCTTTTTGAAAAGGTATTCTGGTAGTTATATATATATATCTAGGCGTTTTGGTTATATATATATATATATATATATATATATATATATATATATATATATATATTCACTGAAAAAAACCATAGGTTTCAGGGACTTTATAGTTACAAATTAGCATTTAAAAAACCTTTGAAATTCACTGAAAAAACCATAGGTTTTAGGGACAGTTATAGTTAGTTGGACATTGCACTCGTACAAAACCCGTGAAATTCCCCCGTTATAGTTAGTCCAGCTAACTATAACTCGCGCCCCGCAATGCACTGCTGATGACGTCACATATTACATCACTCATGACATGGTCAGTGACATCACTGATGACATCACTGATGACATCTCAAATGACATCACTGATGACATCACTGATGACATCATCCAGTGACTGTGTGTTTCTGTAAAGTTTAAATATTTTTAATATATATAGGAAAAGACGTATTGAAGAATGAGTGGGTGTGTAAGTGTCTGTATGGATGATTTAGTAGGTGCGTGACTGACTGTATAAGTGAGTGATTTAACGTATCTTACTGAATGCATGGGTTAGTGACTAAACTGGGTGAATGTCTGTATCCGTCTGTATGTTGCTGTGTAAGTGGCTGCATGTGTTTGTGAATAGCTACATGAGTGTCTATATGAGTTATTGAATGCTTGTCTGAGTATCTGTATGGGTGCCTGAATGTTTGTGTGGGAGGGGTGTGTGCGACTCTGTGCATAGATGTGTGAGTGGGTGATTCACTGGGTGGATGGTTTCAAGAGTGCATCTGTGATAGACTGTATGGGTGGGTAAGTGTGTGTAAGAGTGTGTTAGTGAGTGAATGTATGTCCCAGTGGTACATGTGTGAGTAACTACATATGTGAAAGGCAGTATATATGTGTGTTGGAGTATATAAATAGCTATAAGCGAGAGTGAGTGATTGTGATAGTGGCTGTATGGATGAGTGTGTGCTTGTATCAGTGATTGTATAAGAGTGTAAGAATGTGCTAGTATTTGTATGAGTAAGTGAGCTGGTGTGTGTATAACTGTATAGGTGAGTAAATGGTAGTGTGTTTAATTATTTGCATGACTGACTAGGTGTGTGAGTACCTCTATGGATGAGTGGCGGTGTTTGAGTGTCTATAAAGGAGTATGAGTGCATATGATAGTCCTGTACTGAGTGACCGTAAGTATGAGTGACTGTACGGGTGAGTGAGTGGATGTGTGCGTAGACCTAAGAATCAGTGAGTGGGTATGTAGTTATTGGTGTTGGAGTGTCTATGGTTTTGCGAATGGCAGTCTGTAATTTAGAGTGGGTGTATCAAAGGTTATATTAGGGTGTGAGGAGGTGCATGAGATTATCACGTGGATGATGTCATCAGTGATGTCATTTGAGATGTCATCAGTGATGTCATCAGTGATGTCACTGACCATGTCATGAGTGATGTAATATGTGACGTCATCAGCAGTGCATTGCGGGGGCGCGAGTTATAGTTAGCTGGACTAACTATAACGGGGGAATTTCACGGGTTTTGTACGAGTGCAATGTCCAATTAACTATAACTGTCCCTAAAACCTATGGTTTTTTCAGTGAATTTCAAAGGTTTTTTAAATGCTAATTTGTAACTATAACGTCCCTGAAACCTATGGTTTTTTCAGTGAATTTCAAAGGTTTTTTAAATGCTAATTTGTAACTATAACATGTCTGAAACCTACGGTTTTTTCAGTGAATTTCAAAGGTTTTGTAAATGACAATTTTTAAATGTATTAATTGTTATATAAATTTTTTTCATACTGATTTACTACATTTTTAGAAACAATTTTTTTTTACATATTTTATTTTTTAAATTACATTGTAATTACATTATACATTACATTACAAAAAATACTTTCTCAGAATGAATTACTTTAGTTTAAATACTTTGCACATAGGCAATAGACTTTTAAGTACAGTAGTTACAGTTGTTGCAATGGGCAACACATTTTCAAACACAATGCAACATTCAGCTCAATGTGAATTTCTAGTTAAATGCAATTACTTACTTTATGGATTACTTTTTCTAACCACAGAACTGGATCCTAGATTCAGTCCTGGGACATCTCCTGTAAACAGTTGAGTAAAAGCGTTTTGGTTACAGTCGTGATTTTTAAGGAATATTATTGTACTTTAAAAGTTGACACTTTGAAACTTTTCTCATAGAATCACCAATGTTATCCTATGGAAGGAAATTCACTTAGAAGGTAAAAACTGTTATCGTTACTTTTTCTTACTCAGTGTTGGATCCTGGATCCAGCACTGGTGCATCTCCTGTAAACAGTTGAAAGAATGCGTTTAAGTCATACAGGCGATTTTTTAGGAATATTTGTAGTTTGTGAAAATCGACACTTTGAAACTTTTCTGCTGAAAACCAGACAATGGATTCCTATGGAAGAAAATATAAGTTACTGGTAAGTACGGTTAAAATTACTTTTCAGGGTCAGTGCTGGGCTAAAAGATGCAGCACTGGGTTCTCTCCTGATAACAGGTGAGTAAATTGGAATTCAGTACTTTGGTTGATTTTAGAGGAATATTATAAAGTTCCAAAACTCCACACTTAGAAGAATTTCCAAGTGAAACCAGTCAATGTTAGCCTATGAAGGAAATTCAAGTTACCGGTAAGTACGGTTAAAATTACTTTTCAGGACCAGTACTGGGCTGAAAGATGCAGCACTGAGGTCTCTCCTGATAACAGGTGAGTAAATCAGAATTCGGATTTCGGCTGATTTTAGAGGAATATTTGTATGTTTCAAAAATCAACACTTAGAAACTTTTTCAGCAAAAAGCAGGCAATGATATCCTATGGAAGGAAATTCAAGTTACTGGTAAGTACGGTTAAAATTACTTTTCAGGATCAGTACTGGGCTGAAAGATGCAGCACTGAGGTCTCTCCTGATAACAGGTGAGTAAATTGGAATTCGTACTTTGGTTGATTTTAGAGGAATATTATAAAGTTCCAAAACTCCACACTTAGAAGAATTTCCAAGTGAAACCAGTCAATGTTAGCCTATGAAGGAAATTCAAGTTACCGGTAAGTACGGTTAAAATTACTTTTCAGGACCAGTACTGGGCTGAAAGATGCAGCACTGAGGTCTCTCCTGATAACAGGTGAGTAAATCAGAATTCGGATTTCGGCTGATTTTAGAGGAATATTTGTATGTTTCAAAAATCAACACTTAGAAACTTTTCAGCAAAAAGCAGGCAATGATATCCTATGGAAGGAAATTCAAGTTACTGGTAAGTACGGTTAAAATTACTTTTGAGGATCAGTACTGGGCTGAAAGATGCAGCACTGAGGTCTCTCCTGATAACAGGTGAGTAAATCGGAATTCGTATTTCGGCTGATTTTAGAGGAATATTTTAAAGTTCCAAAACTCCACACTTAGAAGAATTTCCAAGTGAAACCAGTCAATGTTAGCCTATGGAAGGAAATTCAAGTTACTGGTAAGTACGGTTAAAATTACTTTTCAGGACCAGTACTGGGCTGAAAGATACAGCACTGAGGTCTCTCCTTATAACAGGTGAGTAAATCGGAATTCGTATTTCGGCTGATTTTAGAGGAATATTTGTATGTTTCAAAAATCAACACTTAGAAACTTTTTCAGCAAAAAGCAGGCAATGATATCCTATGGAAGGAAATTCAAGTTACTGGCAAGTACGGTTAAAATTACTTTTCAGGACCAGTACTGGGCTGAAAGATGCAGCACTGAGGTCTCTCCTTATAACAGGTGAGTAAATCGGAATTCGTATTTCGGATGATTTTAGAAGAATATTTGCACAATGGTGAAGGGAGGGGCGGGGCCTGAGGTGACATCTGTGCAAACGCGCCCCGTGGCGCGTTTTAAGTTGGGGATTAAGTCCCCTTGAATCCTGAGGGTCCCTAGGGGCCAACTAGCCCACCAGGAACCTCCAATATGCGCCAGGGGCTGCGTTGCAGAGACGTGTAGAGAGGCCACACCCCTTTTACACCTCTCTGCAACGCAGCTCTGTGGCGCTTTCTGGATGTACCTGTTGGGCTAGTTGGCCCCAGGGACCCTCAGGATTGAAGGCGATTTAATTCCCCATCTTTAAACGCGCCACGGGGCCTGTTTGCACACATGTCACCTGAAGCCCGCCCCCTCCCTTCACCACTGTGCAAACGCGCCCCGTGGCGCGTTTTAAGTTGGGGGATTAAGTCCCCTTGAATCCTGAGGGTCCCCGGAGTCCAACTAGCCCACCATATACCTCCAAAAAGCACCACAGAGCTGCGTTGCAGAGAGGTGTAAAAAGGGGCGTGGCCTCTGTACACCTCTCTGCAAGGCAGCCCCTGGCGCATACTGGAGGTTCCTGGTGGGCTAGTTGGCCCCCAGGGACCCCCAGTATTCAAGGGGATTCGTTCCCCTCTGCAAACGCGCCAGGGGCGCGTTTGCAGAGTGGTGAAGGAAGGGGGCGGGGCCTGCGGGCCCGATCGTTTTTTATTTATTTTATTTTTTTGTCCCCTGAAGGGGAGCTGTGTAGCCCCCCTTCCTTTTTCCTGTTTATGGGCCCTGGGGACCCCATCCCCCAGGGCCTTACCCCTTTTTTTTAATTAAAAAATTAAAAAAAAATGGGAAGGGGGCCGCGTGGCCCCCCTTCCCTGGGCCTGTATTGGCCCCGGGGACCCCATCCCCCGGGGCCTGGCCTCTATTTTTATTTTTATTCTTTGGAGGGGGGCTGCGTGGCCCCCCTCCTCTGGCCATTTAAGGCCCCGGGGACCCCATCCCCCGGGGCCGGCCATACCCTTTTTTTTAATTTTTTTAATTTTTTTAAACTTTGGGGAGGGGGGCCGCGTGGCCCCCCTCCCGGGCCACTACTTGCCCCGGGGACCCCATCCCCCGGGGCTGGCCCTCTCCGTTGGGGACTGTGGGGGGGTCCCCAATCCCCCCACAGTCCCGCCGGCTCCCCGCGTCCCTTGGGAGCCGGCATTGCTTTTCAACATGGGGAGCTGCTAAGATGCAGCTCCCCATGTGGAAAAGCAATGTGCTTTGGATATTGGAAGAGAGAGCAGGTTTCCCTGCTCTCTCTTCCAATATCCAAAGCAGTTTGCTATGGCAGGACGGGAGCCGCGAGGCTCCCGTCCTGCCATAGCAAACTACAGTGTCCCGGGGGTAGGCACCCCGGGACACTGCAGGAGCCGGCCCTGGGGGGTGGTGGTCCCCAGGGCCATCAAGGGCTCCAGGAGGGGGGCCGCGCGGCCCCCCTCCCATTCAGGTCACAGCCCCGGGGAGGTGGTGGTCCCCGGGGCTCTGGGGGTCCACGGACCCCCATATTTAAATGTTTAGTGCCCCGGGGAGGTGGTGGTCCCCGGGGCGTGTGGGGGGGCTGGAGCCCCCCCACACAGGTTTTTGAATTATAAAAAAAAAGCCCCGGGGAGGTGGTGGTCCCCGGGGCTGCGGGAGGGCTCAGAGCCCTCCCGCACCATTTAAAAAAAAAGCCCCGGGGGGTGGCGGTCCCCGGGGCTTGGGGGGCCCTTTGAGGCCCCCCACACATAAAATTAACCCCCCCCACCATGCCCTGGGACTTGGGCCACCCGGGGGCAAAATACAATCGAAGCGCGGGAGACCGCGCTTCGATTTATTTTTTTTTCGGCAGGATTCGCGCACCCTGAGCGCATCCTGCCGATTTTAAAAAAAAAATGTTTTTGTTTTTTTTGCCCAGGGGGTCCTTGTGGGACCCCCTGAGCAAACCTAGGGGGTCAGGGTGTTTCTACCCTGCCCCCTTTGTGCGCTTTGCGCACTTGTTTCTGTCCCTCGGTTCTACCGAGGGACAAAATGGCTGCCAACATTTCCTGAATCGGAATGTTGACAGCCAGCTGACAGCCAATTAACATGCAGCTCGTGATCGGGAGGG
The DNA here is from genome assembly GCA_963921515.1 of Calotriton arnoldi. NCBI lineage: Eukaryota > Metazoa > Chordata > Amphibia > Caudata > Salamandridae > Calotriton > Calotriton arnoldi. The sequence continues at coordinate 266,076 of CAWUFW010004881.1, forward strand.
TACGCGGACCCTACTCGGCCATAGATATCACTATCTTTTTACTTTTGATTTTCTCAGCAACTACTGAACGGATTTACACCATTTAACAAAAAGGGTTCTTTCTGAAACAAGAACTACCTCTTTGCCAAATTTGGTGTAATTCCGTTCAGCAGTTCGGGCTGTAGCCGTGTCTAAAGTTTCCTATGGAAAATTGCATGGGGAAAACGCGTTTTGGGACCCCCTTTTTCTCGGCCCCGCTTGACGAACCCCCGAGACTTTCAGGGTAGGAGCGGACCGGAGTGGGCCATAAAGTTTGAAAATTTTGCGAAGATACGTCAACCGGCAAGAGAGTTATTTCAAATAGAATGTCGCGGATTTCCTATGGATAATAGGTTGTAACTATAACTATCTACTGGCGACCGCCAGTAGATAATATATATATATATACATATATATATATATATATCTATATATATATATATATATATATATATGATCAAGGCGTTCACGCCGAAACGCGTTGGGTTTTGCCAGCTTGGAACCGTGAATAAACTATTCCCAAGCACGTTGGAATTGTGCCTTATTTCCGCGGAAGGAGTGTGTGTTTGCAAAGTTTTTTGTGTGGTGATTTGGAATTGTAAACAGGGTTTCCTCGGACCCTGGCGCGCACTGCAGCTGCTGTTTCCCGGCTCACTCGAGGAACGTGGAGAAGCTATGTATATATATATATATATATATAACAGGATTCGCCGCAAGCAGCTCCTCAGCTGCTCGATTCCATACAGAAAAGAAGAAGAGCGGACCCAAAGTTCTTAGTGCAATTTTCGTGGTGCTTTATTCAGTGCCCAGCATGTCCGCCATTACGCGTTTCGACCCCAACACGGGCCTTGATCACATGACGCGTTGCTTTGTTAGTGGTCGACATTTAAAGTGACAGATGCAGGAAGTAATCGGCTCACGAGCATAGTTGCAAAATACATAGAAACTGAAAAGTTACTTAATTCAAAGCAGCAAGAGGTTCAATAGAGTGCAAAATTACGCATTATGATAAATATAAATATATATCCAATAAATACATAGATGCATACAAAAACATAATTGATATACAATATGACACAATATGGGCTAAAATATTCCAACAAATTAGTGTTGGATTAAAATGTTATTCACCAGCGGCATTTAAAATCTATTAAAACATACCATGTTTGGTATTGTAAAAAAGCTAAAAATGCCTGCTATATCTCATTAAAGAGCATAAATCACCAACATGAATGTAGCCCCTTTGTATTTGTTAATGTTAATGTAGATTTTCAACGTATCTTGATGTCTCACTCATTGCTGAAATAGATAGTCACAATCAAGCCCAAAATGGGCTGAAGTAAACCTTTAGCACATGGAAATGTCATTAATCTCGATGGAATAAACTTGCTGTCAAATACACCTGTCGACCAAAAATTTAGTGCAAGTAATAGTGCAAAATTAAAGTGCATAGATAAAAAACATCTAAAATTACATAATTATGTGAGGAGACATTCCATTCATTATTAGCAGTTAAAAAATCTATTTACATATAAAATGCAACAAATTCTAACATCTGAGTGTAATACAAAAAATCGGAAAAATCATCATAGACAAGTGTAAAAATCTTCACTGGCATTCAACCCTGATGGGGTCTTGGTATCAAGCTCCAATATATATCTTGCTTCCAAGAGGCGCAAGGTGGCCTCCCGGTTTCCTCCCCTTTTAAGAGGTGGAACTGTATCTATTACAAAATATTGGAGGTACACAGGGTTGCTTTCATGACGTTCCTCAAAATGTCTAGCTACTGGGTAGGCCTGGTCTTTATTGGAAATTGCCCTAATGTGCTGGAGTATCCGTTTGTGGGCCTGCAGTTTGGTGCTGCCAATGTATCTCAGCCCACAAGGACACTCCAGCACATATACTGCAAAATCAGTTTTGCAAGTCAGTCTTTTGTTGATGGATATAGGCTCAGACTTAAAAGGCCTGTTATAATGAGTTTTGTTGCATGCAAATTTGCATGCTTTGCAGCTGGGACACTTTCTAAAACCTTTACATGCTGCAAGCCAGTTGGTAGGCGTTTGTATTTCCGCACTGTTCCTCACCAAACTGTTACGCATTGACCTTGATTTTCTAAAAGTCAATAATGGCTTAGAGGGTAAGAAACTGCCCAGGACAGGATCACCCTGTATTAAACTCCAATTCCGATAAAATATCTTTCTGAGAGCCTTATGCTGTCTATTGTAAGTCAATATGATCCTAGGTTGCAACTCAGTGTTCCCTGAGCACTCTTCTACCTGAGTAGGTTTGCTTTCCTGCGCCTCTTTTCTAGACAGATTTTTAGTTCTGTTAATCGCACTGTCTATGATGTTAGAGGCATAGCCTCTTGCCACAAACCTCTGTCTGCTCAAGTTCTGGGCAGCCTCACAGTCTTCCTCAGTGCTGCATATCCGCCTGATAAGCAGCATCTCCCCATAGGGGACGCTGCGTATCAGGTGGTGTGGATGGTGACTGCTAGCATGCAGCACTGTATTACCCGAGGTAGGTTTCCTGAATAACTTAGTGGCAATAGCGCCCTGATCCACATACACTTCTACGTCTAAAAAATAGACTGAAACTTTACTAATAGCAGATGTAAAGTGGAGATTGAGGCAATTGTTGTTGATCAGGTCCACAAATTCCAATGCACTAGATTCAGATCCTCTCCAAACCAAAAATAAATCATCTATATAACGCAACCATGATACAACATGCCGGTCCATTATCTCTCTGTGCTGACCCATGAGGACCTGCTCCTCCCACAGCCCCATATGCAAACAAGCATAGCTGGGGGAAAAGCAGGCCCCCATGGCAACACCCCTAATCTGTTGATAAATTTGATTATCAAACATGAAAAAGTTTTTCTCCAGACATGTAGATACCATAGTGATTAACATTTTGTTGTGCATAGAGAGGTACATTGGTCTAGAATTCAAATAGTGCTCGATGGCCTTAAGTCCATCACAATGATGGATGGACGTATAAAGTGACGTTACATCTAATGTAATTAGAAGCAAATCTGGACTCCAAACAATATTGTCAATTTTTCTCAGGAAGTCTGATGTGTCCTGTATGTAAGATGCCAACCCTTTAACCCAATCTTGCAGGAAATAGTCCACATATTTAGATGTGTTCTCCATAATGCCGTTGATTGCGGAAATTATTGGTCTTCCCGGGGGATTTTCAGTACATTTGTGAATCTTTGGAATCAGATATAGAGTGGGAATGACCGGATGTTCATTTTTAAAAAAACGATATTCGTCATTGGTAATCAACCCCCCACTCTTCCAAGCCAATAATTTCAAATAGTACTCATTCCATGCTGCTTTGACAGTATGTATGTTGCTTTTCTTATAACACTCTGTATCAGTCAGCTGATGTTGCGCTTCCTCCATGTAGAGTTTGCGCGGCCACAGGACGATATTGCCACCCTTGTCCGATTGACGCACAATTATGTTCTTATCGTTCTGTATTTTCTTCATCAATTGTGTGTAGCACATGTTCTGTTTATCCCATGGCGTGCTTTGTTAGTTGCAGTATATAATTGCTTCAAATCCATTGTTACTAACTCATGGTAAACATCCAAATTGTCATGCAGCATGATGGGTTGAAAGGTTGATTTAGGTTTAAATGGAGTCTTAATCATACCATAGGTGTCGACAGGTTCCAAGCTGGGAAAAGAGGTTTCCATTGACTGTTCATTTTGCAAGGACCAGACATCCTGAAAGAAGTTCCAATCTCCTGCTGTAAGGAGGGTGGGGCTGCATATCGGAGTTTCTGTTGCAGTTGTTTTTTTCTTCTTTCTCGATTGTACCATATGGAATTTGCTGAGTTTTAATTTCCTCATGAATCTAAACATATCCATACGGGTGTCTGCATAATTGAAATTACACACAGGGCTGTAAGACAGTCCTAAACTCAGTATTCGTCTCTCTGCCATAGATAAATGAAGATCAGTCAGATTCACAATTGAGTTAGCATCTGGACTTAATTCTAATTCTGGTATCGGTTCCATCTTCCCCTCGTTCGTTTTTTGGTGGATGGCTTTTCTTTTGCTACATTTTCGTCTTTGGCTGCGTTTGAAGTTGTTTCTTGTGTTTTTAGGCCAGTTTGTCCTCGGGGTCTCAGTGTGTCCCTTCGATCTTGGCACAGATAATCTACTTCTTGTGCAAGGGACACTTTGGTAAACCCCAAGACGGGTGTCCTGGATGTATCACCTTCAGGGTCACTCTCCGCCGCCGAGCTCAAATCCGATACTGAAGTAGATGCTATAGCTACTTCCCTAGCATCTTTATGGAGAACTCGATTCGGGTTTCCTCTGGCCTTTACGGCATCATACTTTCGGGCAAATGTAAATACTTGCCCATTCTGATAATTAGCCTTATCTCTTTCAAACTTAAACGTTTTTCGTCTTTTAATAATGTCTTCATCTTTTTGCAAACGTGCAGTCATATCCTCCCTGAGTTTTTTTATTTGCTCAGTCATTTCCAATTTGCATATTTCCGCCTCCAATAGCTCAACCTGGGCTTGTAGTTTAGCACGATCGCTTTCAGCGTATTTTACAAGAATCCCGACCAACTTGCTAGAGGACTCGAGATTACAGTCAGCCCACTCCGCAAGCATGTCCGGGTCCGGACTCTCGTAACTTGGTGCCAGAGTAATCCGCAAGCCCCTAGGTATCCTGCCAACCTCCAAGTAGCGGGACAAAGATTTATACTCCCACCACTTGGACTGTTCGGAGCGCATGAGTTTTTCCAGTTTTCTGAAAGTGTCTCTGATGTCAGAATTTGCAGTAGGTGTAATGCTCATATGTATATTAGTCGTTGACCCCCCAGCCGGAGAGTCATTGAACATAGCGTTGGCTGCCTCCTCATGGTTACGCAACGCGTCGGCGGACATAGTTGCTGAAAGTTTATGGCAAATATGAAACAGCTTCGAAACGGCCGCTAGTCATCTGAAACAATGTCCGAACTAGCACCGTGCACACTCCCCAACTGGCTTATCTGTTGAATCCTACCTTCATGGATTGCCTGGCGCTCGATCCGGTCATCCGACACAGGTCACGCCGGCTTCCACCAGCAGGCAGGACAATTCACAGTGTCCAGGGGCTATATATCCCTACAAAACGCTTCCTGTTCAGTTCTAAGAAACCACGGCACTCCAGTTGCAGTTGTCAAATCGTGTTTATTTGACCAGCAGAGTCACAAACACCAACGCGTTTCGGTGCCTTGCAGCACCTTTGTCACGGCGTTTTTTCCTTCACAACTTGCGTTTTTTATATACATTACTCGTACAAGTGTTTGAATAAAGTTAATAACAAAAACAAAGGACTACCATATGCAAATGGCGGCCATCTTTAAACATGTCTCGAAGTAGTGTTTTTATACAACAGTTAAGTTCTCGCTTCAGTCAAAAGTAAATAGATTGACAGGAAAATGTTTTCCATTTGATTATAATCACCCGTTTTTAAGACTGAGACTTAACATTCAAAATATAATCTCCATGATAAGTTATTCGGCCTCTCATGACATAATAACATTTTTACCAACTGTGTGGGAATACATATAACGATATTAAATCATATCATTTGTATCTTTACATATAATAAGTATGGTTCAATACTTAATACATATACCGCCCCAGTGGGCACATATCAATGATACAGAAGATCTTCTCTGCACACTGCTCCCACACATACCGGATTAAATGTCTATTATGGTGGTCCTACAAAAAGAAAACACAAAGGAAACACAGGTTAACAAACCCTCCTGTAGTCTCCTAAAAACACTTAGTACTCATTAAAATCCTGATATTACTGTACTTCTAATAACATTTCTGAGAAGGCAGATGGAGAAACTAGAGATGGATATACATTTCTTCATCGATATTTAAGTCCTGTGGCTCTTTACTATCCATTTCCAGGATGTATAAGGACTCTAGTCTCCTGAGTCCCTTTTCCCTGTCACCATCTCTTTTCTTTTTCGGCACACTGTCAATCACACTATATCTAATCAGTCTATGATCACCACCATGTTTCTGTTGGAAATGACGTGCAACTGGATAACTTGCATCGTTGTTCTTAATTGCTCTCAGATGTTGTAGTATACGCCTGTGGACGGGAAGAATGGTACTACCAATGTACTTTTTAGAACAGGGGCAGCTCAGTGCATATACTGCAAATTCTGTTTTGCAGGTAAGGTTTTGTTTGATCGATAACATTTTCCCTAATGGTGTTTCTAAGGTCGTCAGGTTCATACCATTCTCACAGGCCTTGCATTTACTACATTTCTTAAAGCCTGGTTGTGGTTTAAGCCACATAGACACCGCAGTTACTACCTCACTCTTAACTAGGAAGTCCCTCATCGATTTTGCTTTTCTGTAGGTAATTTGCGGTTGTTTGGGGAAGTCTTTACCCACTATTGGATCATTGGTAATAAGGTGCCAGTGTTTGGTCAAAGCTTTCCTGAGTAACCCATGTTTTTCGTTGTATGTTGTTATGAACCTCACTCCTTCCTGTTTGAGTTCTACTTTGTCTGTTTGTTTATCAATGAATAGTATGTCCTCCCTCGTCTTTTGGATAACTTTCCTGTGTGCCTGTTGTAGTGTTTCCTGTGTGTATCCTCTCTGATGGAGGCGTAAGAACATCTCACTTTCAGTTTGAGAGTAATTTTCTTCGGTGTTGCAGATACGCCTAGCCCTAAGTAACTCTCCATAGGGAATACTTTGCTTGAGGGTATGGGGATGGAAGCTGCTAGCATGTAAGATGCTGTTTCCAGCTGTAGGCTTTCTATATACGGTGGTTGTGATTTTTGACCCTTTAACTGCAAGATGGACATCAAGGAAGTTCAATTCTTTATTACTAATTACACTTGTGAAGTTCAAATTCAGCGTTCTTGTTGATCCTTCTTACAAATGCTTTAGCAGATGTTTTGCTACCCTTCCAAGGTGCAAAGATGTCATCTATATATCTTACCCATAATACTATGGCTCCACCATTTCCTTGAGGCCTGGTCCATTGAGCACCTGCTCCTCCCATCAGCCCATGTGCAGATTAGCAAAGCTGGGGCGAAGCAGGTGCCCATCGAGGTTCCCTGTAGCTGTTGAAACAGTTCCCCATTGAACCAGAAGATGTTATAACTCAGGCACCATTCCATCATTTTCAACAGCATCTCATTATGCTTATAGAACTTGATGGCTCTCGCTCTCAAAAAGTGTTGTGCAGCTCCTAAACCATCCCCATGCCTGATGCTCGTGTAAAGGGAGGTTACATCAAGGCTCATCATCAGCATATCATCTTCCCAGATGACATCGAAGATGATCTTGAGGAACTATGTGGTGTCCTTCACGTATGATGCTAAGTTCCTAACAATTGGTTGTAGAAACTTATCAATGTAGATTGAGGTATTCTCAAAGAGACTATCATTTGCTGCCACTATTGGTCTCCCTGGTGGTTTGTTCCTGTCTTTATGAATTTTTGGGATAAGATAAAACACTGGAATTTTTTGGATGTTCCTTACTCAAGTATTTCCATTCATCCCAATTCAACAGGTCTTCATTTCTCCACTCAGTCAATTGTGAGAGAAAACTTTCTTTCACTCTCTCATACTCCGCTCTTCCAACCCTGGAATAACAAGCTCTATCATTGAGCTGCAAATATGCCTCCCTCATATACATGTTTTTGTCCCACAGGACTACATTGCCTCCCTTATCAGAGAGTCTTACCACACAATTCTCCACACTGCTCCATTTATTAATAACTTGTCTGAACATTTTGTTCTGTTTTTCTGCTGCCCTTGTTTTTACATGTACTTTTTTCTGTATCCTTTTTAGTTCATTAAATAAACACGATTTGACAACTGCAACTGGAGTGCCGTGGTTTCTTGGAACTGAACAGGAAGCGTTTTGTATGGATTGTTAGCAGCGCGCGGCGAAGCGCTGCATACACGGTACCACCGGCGGGCTGGCAGCCTAGAGGAAACACGCCGAACACAGGAGCATATATATATATATGCATATATATATATATATATACATATTTATATATATATATATATATATATATATTATCTACTGGCGGTCGCCAGTAGATTGTTATAGTTAGGACCTAGTTTCCATAGGAAACTCGTTTTTTGTTTTCTCAATATCTTTGGCGCCGGTTGACGAATCTTCGTGAAATTTTCAAAACTCGTAGCCCGCTCCGGTCAGCTCCTGTCTTGAAAGTTTCGGGGTGATTCGGCAAGCGGGGGCCGAGAAAAAGGGGGTCCCAAAACGTGTTTTCTCCATGTTAATTTCCATAGGAAACTTTAGACACGGCTACAGCCCGAACTGCTGGACGGAATTACACCAAATTTGGCAAAAAGGTAGCCCTTGTTTCAGAAAGCGCCCTTTTTTTAAATGGTGTAAATCCGTTCAGTAGTTGCTGAGAAAATCAAAAAATAAAAGTTTCGATATATAGAGGCACGGAGGATCCACGCACCCTCCAGACCACAAGCTTTATTCTAATTGGCTGTCAACACTCCAAACCAGGAAGTGTTGGCAGCCATCTTGTGCCTCGCCGAGGCACAAGAAAACAGAAAAACAATCGCGAAAAACAAGAAAAGGGGCAGGGTAGAAACACCCTGACGCCCTAGGCCTGCTCAGGGGGTCCCACAAGGACCCCCAGGGCCCAAAAAAGCATTTAAAAAAAAAAAAAAAAATCAGCACGATTCGCGCACCCAGCGCGAATTTCGGCCGAAAATTATTTAAAAAAATGAAGCGCGGGCTCCCGCGCTTCGTTATTATTTAGCCCCCGGGTGGGCCAAGTCCCGGGGGCATTCAATAATATAATTGTGGGGGCCCAGGGAGGCCCCCGCAGCCCAGGGGACCGCCACCCCCCGGGGCTTTCCATAAACATTTGCGGGGGGTCAAACGGCCCCCCCGCAGCCCCGGGTACCGCCACCCCCTGGGGCTTCTTATTTTTAATGTGTGGGGGGCCTCCAAGGCCCCCCAAGCCCCGGGGACTGGCACCCCCTGGGGCTTTTATTGATTATAATCGTGGGGGCACACGGCCCCCCCGCTGCCCCGGGGACCGCCACCCCCCGGGGCTTTTAATTTTTTAAACATAGACCTGTGTGGGGGGGCTCGAGCCCCCCTACATGCCCCGGGGACCGCCACCTCCCCGGGGCACTATATTCAAATTCGGGGGTCCGTAATGGACCCCCGAGCCCCGGGGACCACCACCTCCCGGGGCTGTGCAATAGGTGGTAGGGGGGCTGCGCGGCCCCCCTCCTGGAGTCCGTGATGGCCCTGGGGACCGTCACCCCCCAGGGCCGGCTCCTGCAGTGTCCCGGGGTGCCCACCCCCGGGACACTGCTGTTTGCAATGACAGCGCGGGAGCCGCGCGGCTCCCGCCCTGTCATTGCAAACTGCTTTGCTTCATTGAAGCGAGAGCAGGGAAACCTGCTCTCGCTTCAATGAAGCAAAGCAGATTGCTTTTCCACAAGGGGAGCTGCATGTCAGCAGCTCCCCGTGTGGAAAAGCAATGCCAGCTCCTGCAGGATGCGGGGAGCCGGCGGGACCGTGGGGGCATTGGGGCTCCCCCCACGGTCCCCAACGGATAGGGCCTGCCCCGGGGGATGGGGTCCCCGGGGCTTGAAGTGGCCCGGGAGGGGGGCCACGCGGCCCCCCTCCCCAAAATTAAAAAAAAAAATAAATAAATAAAATAAAGGCCGGCCCCGGGGGATGGGGTCCCCAGGGCCAATAGAGGCCTCAGGAGGGGGGCCACGCAGCCCCCCTCCATAAAAAAAATATATATTTGGCCATGCCCCAGGGGATGGGGTCCCCGGGGCCGGAATTGGCCACGGGACGGGGGCCCACGCGGCCCCCTTCCCGTTCAGATTTTTTATTATTTTTTTAAAAGGGGTCAGGCCCTGGGGGATGGGGTCCCCAGGGCCCAAAAAAAGGAAAAAGAAGGGGGGCCACACAGCCCCCCTTCTAAAAAAAAGAAAAGAAAAAAAAACGCGATCGTGCTGGAGGCCCCGCCCCCTCCCAGCAACACTCTGCAAACGCGCTCTGTGGCGCGTTTTAAGTTGGGGAATTAATTCCCCTTCAATACTGGGGGTCCCTGGGGTCCAACTAGCCCACCAGGTACCTCCCGTAAGCGCCACAGGGATGCGTTGCAAAGAGGTGGTCCAGGCCACGCCCCTTTTTACACCTCTCTGCAACGCAGCTCTGTGGCGCTTACTGGAGGTACCTGGTGGGCTAGTTGGACCCCAGGGACCCTCAGGATTCAAGGGGACTTTATCCCCCAACTTAAAACGCGCCACGGGGCGCGTTTGCACAGTAGTGAAGGGAGGGGGCGGGGCCTGAGGTGATATGTGTGCAAACACGCCGGTGGCGCATTTTATGTTGGGGAATTAATTCCCCTTCAATCCTGAGGGCCCCTGGGGGCCAACTAGCTCACCAGGTACCTCCAGTAAGCGCCACAGGCCTGCGTTGCAGAGAGGTGGTCCAGGCCACGCCCCTTTTTACACCTCTCTGCAACGCAGCTCTGTGGCGCTTACTGGAGGTACCTCGTGGGCTAGTTGGACCCCAGGGACCCTCAGGATTCAAGGGGACTTTATCCCCCAACTTAAAACGTGCCACGGGGCGCATTTGCACAGTGGTGAAGGGAGGGGGCGGGACCTGAGGTGACATGTGTGCAAACACACCCTGTGGCGCGTTTTAAGTTGGGGAATTAATTCCCCTTCAATCCTGAGGGTCCCTGGGTGCCAACTAGCCCACCAGGTACCTCCAGTAAGCGCCACAGGGCTGCGTTGCAGAGAGGTGTTCCAGGCCACGCCCCTTTTTACACCTCTCTGCAATGCAGCTCTGTGGCGCTTACTGGAGGTACCTGGTGGGCTAGTTGGACCCCAGGGACCCTCAGGATTCAAGGGGACTTAATCCCCCAACCTACAACGCGCCAGGGGCGCGTTTGCAGAGTGGTGGAGAAAGGGGGCATGGCCTTTGTCTACCTCTCACCAATCCACTGCGTGGGGCTTACTGGAGGTAAAAGGTAGGCTAGTTGGCCCCTAAAGGACCCCCAGCAGTGAAGGGGACTTCAATCCCCATCCAAGAGCGCGCCAGGGAGCGCGTTTGTAGAGTGGTGGGCAAAGTGGGCGTGGCCTGGTACGAGTACTTACCAGTGCTGCTGTGTGGGACTGACTGGGGGTAATAGTTTGGGAAGTTGGCCCCCAAGGATGTCCTTGGGGGCCAACTACCCCTCTTGTTACCTCCAGTAAGTCCCACACAGTGGGATTGCTAAGACGTCTTCGGAGGCCATGGCCCCCTTTCTCTACCACTCTGCAAACGTGCCTCGTGGCAGACTACGGGATGGGGGATGAAGTCCAATTTTGTCCCGAGGGAGTTTGGGGGCCAAGAATCCCTCCTGGTACCTCCTGTAAGTCCTACGCAGCGGAATTCCTGAGCGTTGATTGGACGCCCAGCACCCTTTCTCCACCACTCTGCAAATGTGACTACTAGTTAAAGTAGCATATTTCTGCACCTAGAGGTAGTTTTAATCCCCCTGCCCTATTATGTACTAGGGCCTTACAGAGGAGGTCATGCTAATCACAGGGGTACCCCAAAGCATAGTGTTCCCTAGTGTATGTAGGTGTTTTCACTGTATTCTAAGTGTCTTTTAGCATAGCACTGGCTCTAGGCCTGGTTAGTCAGACTCAGTTAACACCAGTACCCGTCTGAAAAAGTTGTGGGCACAGGATGATTTTGCAACAAGGCCTCTTTCTGCTCCTCTGTTGGTTCTTTCTGCACATGTCTTGCTTCTTCCTGCACTTTTGTTCGTCTTTGTGGACTTCTGTTGCTTCTTTCTGCATTAATTTTGCTTCTTTCTGTGCGTTTTTTCTTCTTTCTTCACATGTCCTACCTCTGTAGGCATAGTTAGAAACTAGCATTTAAAAAACCTTTGAAATTCACTGAAAAAACCATAGGTTTTAGGGAAAGTTATAGTTAGTTGGACATTTCACTCATACAAAACCAGAGAAATTCCCCCGTTATAGTTAGTTCAGCTAACTATAACTTGCTCCCCCGCAATGCACTGCTGATGACGTCACATATTACATCACGCATGACATGGTCAGTGACATCACTGATGACATCACTGATGACATCATCCATGTGATAATTTGATGCATCTTCTCACACCCTAATATAACCTTTGATACACCCACTCTAAATTACAGACTGCCATTCTCAAAACCATAGACACTCCAACACCAATAACTACATACCCACTCACTGATTCTTAGGTCTACACACACATCCACTCACTCACCCGTACAGTCACTCATACTTATGGTCACTCAGTACAGGACTATCATATGCACTCATACACCTATATAGACACTCACACACCGCCACTCATCCATAGAGGTACTCACACACCTAGTCAGTCATGCAAATAATTAATCACACTGCCATTTACTTACCTATACAGTTATACACACACCAGCTCACTTACTCATACAAATACTAGCACATTTTTATGCTCTTATACAATCACTGATACAAGCACACACTCATCCATACAGCCATTCTCACAATCACACACTCTCACTTATAGCCGTTTATATACTCCAACACACATATATACTGCCTTTCACATATGTAGTTACTCACACATGTACCACTGAGATATACATTCACTCACTAAAAACACCCATACACACACTCACCCACCCATACAGTCCATCACAGATGCACTCTTGAAACCATGCACCCAGTGAATCACCCACTCACACATCTATGCACAGAGTCACACACACCCCACCCACACAAACACTCAGGCACCCATACAGATACTCAGACAACCAATCAATAACCCATATAGACACTCATGTAGCTATTCACAAATCCATGCATCCACTTACACACCAACAAACAGACGGATACAGACATTCACACAGTTTAGTCACTAACCCATGCATTCAGTAAGATACGTTTAATCACTCACTTATAGAGTCAGTCACGCACCTACTAAATCATCCATTCAGACACTTATACACCCACTCATTCGTCAATGCGCCTTTCCCTATATATATTAAACATATTTAAACTTTACAGAAACACACAGTCACTGGATGATGTCATCAGTGATGTCATCAGTGATGTCATTTGAGATGTCATCAGTGATGTCATCAGTGATGTCACTGACCATGTCATGAGTGATGTAATATGTGACGTCATCAGCAGTGCATTGCAGGGGCGCGAGTTATAGTTAGCTGAACTAACTATAACGGGGGAATTTCTCTGGTTTTTTGTACGAGTGAAATATCCAACTAACTATAACTTTCCCTAAAACCTATGGTTTTTTCAGTGATATATATATATATATATCTCATACGTGCGATGCCGAATCTCTCGCTTCTTCAGACAACGGCCGTCAGCGGGGTGGCTATCCCCTTAACAACACTTAGAATAGTCTCCTCGTATCGATGTACCGTCAACGCACTTTTCTTTTGCTGCTTGAAGAAAAATAAATCACGCTGAGATGAATTGTGCCCTGGCTGTCTTTCGTGTTTTATTTGACGGTACATCGTTGATACAAGGAGACTATTCTGAGTGATATATATATATATATATATATATATATATATATATATATATATATATATGTATATATATATACATTCACTAAAAAAAACAAAGGTTACAGGGACTTTATAGTTAGGGTCAGATTTTACTCATACAAAACCAGAGAAATTCAGCCGTTGTAGTTACCTGAATTAACTATAACTTGCACCCCGCAATGCACAGCTTATGACCTCACATATTACATCACTCATAACATGGTCAGTGACATCACTGATGACATCTCAAATGACATCTCTTATGACATTAGTGATGACATCATCCAGTGACTGTGAGTGTGTTTAAAACATTTATGAGTGTTAAATATATATACTAAGGTGTATTGGTGAATCAGTGGGTGTATGAGTGACTGTATGCATGACTCAGTGGCAGCCGCGGTCCATGCAGGTAACAGCGGTGGGGCGGTGGGGCCGGGTAAAGAGGGATTTCGAGGGACAATGCAGAGGGAAAATTAAATAAATAATTAATTTTCCCTCGGCATCGTCCCTCGAAATCCCCCTTACCTGGCCCCACCGCTGTTACCTGCACAGACCGCGGCTGCTCAGTGGGTGCGTGACTGACTGTATAAGTGAGTGATTAGGTGTCTCAGTGAATGTATGGATGTGTGACTGGTTGTGTTAATGTGTGTATCTGTCTATCAGTTGATGTCTAAGTGGGTATTTGAGTGTGTTAGTGGGTACTTGAATGGCTATATGGGTGATTGATTGGTTGCCTGACTACCTCTATGGTTGTCTGGGTGAGGAGGTGTGTGACTGCCTAAATGGATGAGTGAGTGGGTGAGTCAGTGGCTGTATGAGGTACTGTGTGCATGTGTGAGAAGTTGTATCGGTGAGTGAGTGCCTGTATGGCTGTGTCGGTGATTGAGTGCATGTGTCAGTATGGGTGAGAAACTGGGTTTGTGAAAGGCAGTATAGGTGAGTGACAGGGTATATAAGTGACTGTATGCATGAGTGAGCGAATGTGATAGTGGTTATATGGATGAGTGCATGCTTCTGTCAGTGAATGTATAGGTGAGTGAGTATGTGTTACTATTTTTATGAGTAAGTGGGTGTGTGTGTGTGTAACTGGTTGGGTGAGTAAGTGGCTGTGTGATTGACTGTATGGGTGAGTGTCTAGGTGTGTGAGTAGTTCTATGGGTGACTCACTCAGTGTGTGAGTGCCTGCATGGATGTATGAGTGGATATGTCAATGGCTGTATTAGTGAGTGAGAGGATCTATGAGTGGCAGTATGGGTGAGTGAGTGGATGTGTGTGTAGATCTATGAATCAGGGAGTGGGTGTGTAAGTACTGGTATGGCTCTGTGAGCGGGTTTGTGAATGGTTGTGTGGGAGTGGCAGTGGATGTGTAAAAGATTCTATGGGGTGTGAGTGGGTGCGTCAGAGATACTGTGGATGATGCCATCAGTGATGTCATCAGTGAGGTCATTTGAGATGTCATGAGTGATGTCACTGGCCATGTCATGAGTGATGTAATATGTGAGGTCATAAGCAGTGCATTGCGGGGATGTGAGTTATTGTGAACTCAGCTAAATGTAACAGCTGAATTTCTCTGGTTTTGTATGAGTAAAATCTGACTGTAACTATAACGTCCTTGTAACCTTTGTTTTTTTTAGTGAATTTCTAAGTTTTTTTAAAAATTCTATTTGCTAACTATAACGTCCTTGTAACATTTGTTTTTTGAGTGAATTTTTAAGGTTTTTTAAATGCTGATTTCTAACTATAACGTCCCTGTAACCTTTGTCTTTTTAGTGAATTTCTATGGTTTTTTTAACTAGCAGTCACATTTGCAGAGTGGTGGAGAAAGGGGGCTGGACCTCTGACCAGCTGTCTGAAATTCCACAGCGTAGGACTTACCGGAGGGACCAGGAGGGCTTCTTGGTCCCCAAGGTCCCTCTGGAGCCAAGGGGACTTTATCCCCCAAATAGTAGTGCACCGGGAGGCACATTTGCAGTGTGGTGGAGAAAGGGGGCGTGGCCTCTGACAACTTCTCAGCAATCTTGCTGTGTAGGACTTACTGGAGGTAACAGGAGGGGTAGTTCGCCCCCAAGGACATCCTTGGGGGCCAACTACCCCCCTATTACCTTCAGCAAAGTCCCACACAGTGGCTTTGCTGAGAGGTTTTCGGTGGCCATGCCCTCTTTCTCCTCCACTCTGCAAACGCTCCTCCTGGGGCACTACTATTTGGGGGATGAAGTCCCCTTGAGTGTCCCTGGGGGCCAACTACCCCTCCTGTTACCTCCAGTAAGTCCTACACCGCAGGATTGCTGAGTGGTTGTCAGAGGCCATGCCCCCTTTCTCCACCACTCTGCCAACACGCCTCTTGGCACACTACTAGTTGGGGATGAGGTACCCTTGGTTTTTGAAGGTACTTGGGGGCCAACTACCCCTCCTGTTACCTCCAGTAAGTCCCACACATCGGGATTGCTGAGAGGTTTTTGGTGGCCACGCCTCTTTTCTCCACCACTTTGCAAATGCACCTCCTGCTGCACTACTGGTTGGGGAAGAAGTCCACTTTAGTCCTGAGGCCCTCAGGAGTAAAGTTGAAACATACATATATATATATATATATATATATATATATATATATATATATATATATATATATATATACTCATATATACAGTAGGTATAGTTAGGACTATGTTTGCATAGAAAAAGCATTTTTGACTTGTCTATATCTCTGGCGCTGTTTGGCGAATCTTCAAAAAATGTTTAAAAAAAGTGCCCCAGTAATTCTAGGCCGAGGTAAAAGGGGGGGGGGGGTCAAAAAAGTGCATTTCCCATGTCAATTCCCATAAAGTCTTTAGACATGGCTGCAGCCCGAACCACTGACTGGAATTACACTAAAATTGGCAGAAAGGTAGAGTTTGTTCTGCAGACCACACTTTTTGGTATTTGGTGTAAATCCGTTCAGTAGTTTTCAAGAAATTAAAGGAAAACCAAATTTGTATATCTGGGTGGAGCCTAAGCACAGATCTCATGGTGGGATCTGATTGGCTGCCAACACTTCAGCTAGGAAGTGTTGGCAGACATCTTGGGACCAATATACATGATAGCACCCCCTTGAAATGCATTGTAGTGCATGGCAGGTTTTGAGGGTCACAAAAAGGCAAACGTATAAAGTGTGATACCAGATTTTTAGTTAGAATATATATCATTTGTTGATGGTACCATACTAATTTTAGGAATCGTGGTGTGTTCTAAGGTGATTTTACCCTGTGAAAAAGCCTTCTGCTGGGATTTCATGAATCATGTTTGAGAGAAAACTGTTTTCTCGTGATTTTCCCATAGAGGTTTTTGAAAGGTGCGCCAGAAGCTAAAATAAGAGCATATTTTTTGCAAATTCACACTATCTTTCTCAGCCATATGAGAATGAAGTCTGGCATTCTCAGTAGATCATGTACTTTCAGCAGGAGCAGCATGTCAGTTGATTCCATTGTGTTCTACTGCAGTCTCCTAGAGTGTTCTAAAGAACAACTAGAGTGCTAACAGTCTTACTTATAACAAAGTGCGGCACACCTGAAGCAATGCAGATTGAATCAAACTGGTAAAACCTAAAACATTCAATTTAGAAAGGAACAGAATGAGGGAGATCAGTTTGTCATAGAAATTATGGGTAGTGCTGTATAAAGAAAAATTAGGTCACATTTTAAGGGAACTCTCAAAGATCTTCCTCTTCTATTTCATTAACACATTTTGACATGCAGACTAAAACATGCACTTTCAGCACCAGCAGCGGACTGCCAGTTAACTCACTGGTGATCAGCAGCTTTGCTTCAGTGTTCTAATGAGCAACTAGAGTGCTAACATTCTGAATGTATGCAAAAGGTGTGTCACATCAGAACGCCATCTTGACGGAATCAAAGTGGAAAATTGAAAGCATTTTCTACTGAGGACACAGCAGTAAATGAGGAAATTTGGGAGCTTCATAACAAATAAGTCTCCCAAGATGGCCACCAGAGAAAAAGGAGCCCAAATGTACCACAAATATCACCCAAATGTAGCCCAAGTATAGCCCAATGACAGAAGTGTGCAAAACAATGAATCTTTATGTTTTTCTGCAGTTCTATATAGCGCGTACTTGACCCAAAGGTATTGAAGTGCATCAGGTACATCACAAAAGGACACATTAATTTTGGTTTTAGACATGGGGAGATTAAGTGATTTGCCTAGAATCACAGGATGCCGAGCTTATGCCGAAACTCGAACCTGATTCCCCAGTTGCAAAGTCTGCAGCTCTGGCCATAACGCCACATCCTCTCCCTTGAGTGTAACATATAGGCCTGGGTGGTAAATTCCAGTCCACTCGCGGAATTTGCGGAATTTGGGAAATTTCGCGTTCCGCGGAGAACGCGGAATTGCCAAAAATTCCGCGATCCGTGGCTTCGCGGAGTTTTTTGCTTGTTCACGCTTTCAAAATGCGTGTTCGTGAGATATTTCTCCCCGAGCACGCAAACAGCGTTCGCGAACAGGAAAAAAGCACCGCGAACGGGCGGAACAAGCAATTCCGCGTGTTCGCGGAACATTTGCGTGCTCGCGGAGATTTTTTACCATTTCGCAGAGCTTTGCGTAGCGCGACTACGCAAATTCCGCCCACCCCTAGTAACATATAATCAAGTGAGCAACTGGATAAAAAAACATAAAGATAGCAAATTATTCAAAAGTGCTTTGTCTCTATTTGAGAACTCAGAAAATAGGTCTTCAGTTTAGTTATTTAGAAAACTGACCATAATTTCTACAGGAATAATACCCTCTCATGGAGGAGGGTGCAGAGGCGAAATGTTGACCACACTGGGCAGGCAGGATGGGCAGTGGCAGCATAATGGACTATGGTGGGCAAGGGAAAGGGGGGCAGGGGCAACAAACCAACCATTCAGGACAGGCAAGAGAGGCTGTGGCAACATAAAAGACAATTGAGGGCAGAAGGAAGAGGCAGTGGCAGCACAATGATAGATGCCAATAGACCAGATTCAGGCAGGAGACTCCCGATGTTTTTGAAACCAAAAGGGGTTTATTTTGTCAGTTTCCTGCCTAAAATCTTCTCTTTTTCAATGTAAGTCAATTGGGAAAATCAATTTCCCAGTTTTCTTTTCAAACTCTCCCTCTTACCAAGTTCAAAATGCTAGCAAATAAGGTACATTGGATCATGGAGGGCAGGAGGAATGGGTTAGGGACAGGGACTCGGATAACAGAGGGCAGGAGGGAGATGGACAGGGGCACCAAACTGACCTTGCATGGCAGACGTCAGGGATTGCAGCAGCACAATACACCACACAGGGCAAACGGGATGGCACAGCAGACCATGGAATGCAATAGGGAGGCGAAACAGCCATGCACATGGACAACAGAGAATGAGGGGAAAGAGGCAAGGGCAGCAAGCTGACCATACTGAAAAGACAGGAGGGACAGTTGCAGCATGACGGACCATGAAGGACAGGAGGGAGGGGGCAGGGTCACAGCAATGGACCAGACAAGGCAGAAGGGAGGAGATAGGGGTCTGCACATGGAAAATGGAGGGCAGGGGGTAAGTGGGCAGGAGTAGCAAGTTGCCCATGGAGGACAGGTGGAATGGGCACTGGAAGCACAACACACCATGGAGGGCAACAGTGAGACTATAATGGCATACACACAGACAATTCAGGGAAGGGGGAGGGGGTCAGGGGCTTCAAGCTGACCACACAGGGCAGTTGGGAGGGTCTGTGGTAGCACAGAAGACCATGCAAGGCAAGCGGGGTTAGCGGCAGTACAACTGCCATTGTGGACAGAAAGGAGGGTAGAGGCTGGACACAGACATAAGAGGGCAGGGGAAGGGGCTTCACAACAGAGCACGCAATGCAGGCAAGAGAAGCCGTTGCAGCACAACAGTCTAAAATGTTCTTGGTCCATGTATGAAAAACATAACACACAGTACTACGTAGAAGTTGCTGTAGCAGAAACAAAAGGGGTCATTTTTTTTGTTGTGAAGAGACTTCTTAGATGCAACTTAAGGCTGCTGGTATTATAGTACCTCCACTTAGTTTTTATCTGTAGCAACAGAATGTAGTCCTGTTATGTTTTATAAATTCCTTTCCACGCAGGTAAAAACAGTCTTTCATTTCTAACAGCTTTCTGTAGACAATACCCCTAATAGGCCAAATAATGTCTCAGAAACACATCATT
The DNA here is from genome assembly GCA_963921515.1 of Calotriton arnoldi. Classification (NCBI taxonomy): domain Eukaryota; kingdom Metazoa; phylum Chordata; class Amphibia; order Caudata; family Salamandridae; genus Calotriton; species Calotriton arnoldi. Next base: position 285,893 of record CAWUFW010004881.1, read on the forward strand.
CATATACATGTGAACACAATACCACATTTTGTTATCCTAAATTGTCCTTAGAACTTCAGTTCTAGAAATAGCAGATGTGAGTTTGGTAACTTTTATGTAGTCTTGATTTGAATGTCATGTGTATGTCATTGCACTTGGTCCATCCTCTTTGACATCTTAAATATATTGTGTAGTGTCCAGAGGTTATATTAACTCCTTCATGAAATGTGATTTCTATAGTTGTGAAAGTTCTTTTTGAAAATGGAAATTTGGCCAGCTACAAAGTTTGTAATTTCAGTTTGTAATTTAGTACTATTCACTCTGCATCGGTGTAGCATGACTGACATATTTTAAATACCTTTGTAGTAACAACGTAGACCTAAGTTCTCATTGGCAATTTGGGTAGGTGATATCTTGATGGGCATTTTTGGTTACATTTTTAAAGGCCACAGCTTTACAATCTGGTAATGTCAAGTAGAGGAGTTGTTCTGAATTGATTTCAGTACTAGAGGTGAACTCACAATGTTCACAGTTATGGTTCCATTTATAAGTTAAACCAAATAATTAATTTATATTCACATCCTCTTCCTCTAATAGTCCAAGCATTACCATTAAACATTATTGAGCATCCTGCTGAACATTTTGAGAAAACACTACTAATCCAGTACATTACTCTACCTTTTAGACCTTTCTGCAGCTCTGTTGGTGGTAACTTGCCTGTCTGGCTCCATTCGGACTATAACCTGAAATAGATGTATACTTTGGATAAGAATTGACTCATAAGCATTTAGAACTTAAAGTGGTTCTAGAATGGGAACCAGTTCTAACTTGTTATGCAGAGCTCTAGCTGGCATTTTATTATCCTTTAATTTATTGTAACAGTACTTACATATAACGTGTTGTGTGGACAAGTCAAAGTGTTCTTCTACAAATAAGTGCACAGCTAACATTTGCCAGTTATCGTTATTTTCTTTTTCACTTTTTAAATACAAGTCAACAGTCCTTGTTTGAATCTTGTAGTGAGTGCGTCGACAACATATGTAAACATACTCTGGTGTTTCTTAGCACAGTATGTTAAATTTTGTAATCTCTTCTTCAAAACTAGCAACTAGAATACCTGTGCCCTGTTCTGCAACTCCTCCTGTTATCAACTCTTCATTTTCCCTAGAGTCCAATTCTGGACCAAAGAAACGAAACTGCACATCATCACAAACCTTTTCTACCACTGCCACAGTACCATGCAAAAGTGCTCCGTTCATTTCTCCTAAACAAAAAGCAGGAGTTTTCACATAGTACAGCCTCTTTACTAAAGTTCGTATTGTTGAGTGGTGTACAGCTAACATCCTGAAATGATGAAAGGTGCTTTGGCACACTTTCTTTGATAAACAAGCTGTGTCCCTCCAAATTGGTATGCTTTCTAACCTTGAAAGGAGCCAATCCTTGTAAAGTACTTATTTTGTGCTTTAAACTTTGCCTTGAAAAGATAAGTAGAAATCTTCTGAATATATCAATGGATTGCTGTCAAATACTACAAACACTACTACAATTCCATTTGTATAAAGGGTAAGGGTGGGCGTAGTTCGCGAAGTAATGCTTCGCGAAGCTACGCAAAGTGCAGTTCGCGCTACGCAAGCTTCGCGTAGCACTACGCGAACTGCGTAGCGCACTGTTCGCAATGATTGCACAGTGCCGGATGCTTGTCCGCACTGTGCAATCATTGAAAACGGCAACTTGCACAGTGCGAGCTGTCCTTTACTGCCGCTCGAGTAGATTTTTACTCGAGCGGCAGCTTTCAACGCGGACTGGTAGTTTCTCATCGCGAGCGGTCGCGAGCATACGCGACCACTCGCAATGAGAAACCTGACCTCCCCGCGTTGAGAATCTCGCCGGGAGGTTTATTTTCCACGCTCGCGATCGGCAACTTGATGTTACTGATCGCGAACGAGGAAAAGTCTCGCCAGGATAGTCATTTTGCTTGCTCGCGGTCGCCAACTTGACGTTGAGGACCGCGAGCAAGCAAAAATGACCAGCGGCACTCACGCTACGCTACGCGTGTTCGCACTGTGCTACGTGGCACTCATGCAGCGAAGTGAGCGCAAGCTTCGCAAACTACGCGAGCGTAGCGTAGCACTTCGCCCAGCGTTAATAAAGGGCCTGACTACGCCTTCCCTGTACTTCTGTATAACTTGTTCTACATTTCAAGATACCATCACCTTTTTTGCTATAGGAATGCCATTATTCATTTCATAACTTCAATACAAAAATGTATTTATTAGCTACTTTTAACATTATAGCACCCTCTCCTACAACACAGCTGCACCATACCTCAGTTCTCACATGGTAAAAGACCAGTTTTTCCCTTCTGGTGTAAATTTTAAATTTAAAAATGAACATCAATGAAAGTGTAGAAGTTCATGCAGTGTCTCACTAGTGTAAATCCAAAAACACAACATAAGAGCTATTTGTGTGCCTCTCTACCACTTTCTCACGTGTGGCTTTAGTATCTCAGTACTTTTTTTACTTAGATACATCAGATTTTAATTTTGGAAAATGGTGTATATAAGAATCTGCATATTAATCTTTAACAGAGCATATAGCTCACAAATTTTTCAAAGTACATGCAAAGAATGTGTGATAGGCTGGATATATAATTCACCAGATGGTTCTAAAAGACTACATATTCCTCACTAAAACTTATAAATACATGTGTTTGTGGTTGAGTAGCTCAATGCTCCTTGGATGATTGGAAGGGTGCATAGGTAGTGCCTAGGTGATTCCCTGAGGATATAGGTAGTGCCTGGATCATTTCCTGAGTATGTGGGAACTCGGGTCGTTCCATATCTGCATAGTTACTGCCCGTGTGTTTGCATGAGTATATCACTACTATTGGGTATTTGGATGAGTGAATGAGTTCTGCCTGAATAATTAGATGAGTGCATGACTAATGCCTCCATAATTCAATACATGCATCGATAGTGCTTGGATGATTTAATGAATGCAACTCTAGTGCCTGCATGATTGCAAGAGGGCGTGGGTAGTATATTGGTGATTTATAGAGTGCATCGATAGTGCGTACATGAATGTTTAAGTGCATGATAGCACTTGGCAAATTGGATGAGTGCATGAGTAGTGTTTCAGGGATTCGATTAGTGCATGACTGTTGCCCATGTGTTTTTTGTTGAGTGAACAGGTAGAGCCTGGGTGATTAGATAAGTACATGGGTAGTGCCTGGATAATTGAATGAGTACATCAGTAGTGCCTGTCTGATTAGATGAGTGCTGATTAGTGTCTGAGTGATTGCAAGAGTCCATTGTTAAAGCTTGAGTGATTGGATGAAAGCAAGTGTGCTGCTGTGATGAATGTATTAGTTCAAGACTATTGCCTCAGTAGTTGAATGAGTGCATAGGTAATGGATGGGTGATAGGTTCAGTGCAATTGTACTTCTTGCATATTTAGATGAGTGTTTGAATGAGTGCATGGGTTGTGCCTCAGTATTTTGATGAGTGCATGGGTTGTAAATGGGTGTTTAGATGAGTGAATGGGTTGTGCCTGGGTGTTTGAATAGATACAGCCTTGTTTATTGTATAAGTGAATGGTTAGTACTTGGGTGACTGGATGAATGCATGGGTAGTGCCTGCGTAGTTCAATGAGTACATAATTACTGCCTGCGTGATTGGAAGAGTGCATGTGTAGTGCCGGTCTGAATGAATAAGTGTGTGGATAGTGGCTGAGTGATTCGATGACTGCCTGAGTAGTGGCTGGGTGATGGGATGAGTGCCTGAGTAGTGCCTGGGTTACTGTGAAAGTACCTCCATGCTGTTAGATATATAACAGTTTTGACTATATCTATTACTCATTGTTTCAGTCCTTCTGCCAGTATCAAACTACCTGTTTTAGTGTATCTATCCCTTTCTATTGAGCTATGTGTGAGTGAAGGCTAGCTATCACACTTGATATATAATTGGATACATGGCTCTCTAGGAGCATATATTGCTCTGTTACTCAGCGTGGGCATGCATCAGTAAATTTCTAAAACTGAAAACAACAATTCTCACTTTTTCAAAGCACAAAATCTTTTCTTAATAACATACCTACATCATTTCTCAAATATTTCTTGTGTGTTTAAAACATATATGCAGCATTTCTCAAAGAAATTTTACACACCAAGTGAAGCTAGCACAAGAACTCTCAAGAGACATTCTGCACTATTAACCCTCCTCAATTTTAAACAGACCATGTTTAAAGAAATACACCACCCTCACCATAAATATGAAATTTTCAACAGCCTTAAAGAACATAGATCAGCATGTAAAAATATATGTGATTTCATGATAGATATACACCTTCAGGCCATCTTTTCCAAAAATATATAGTTCTCTGCATCTTTAAGTAAACTCAAGAGTCTCATCGTACATATAACTATCTAAGCATATGCAAACCGGTCATATAAGTTAAAAACCACATTGACAAACACTTGCTAATGCATACCTGACAAGTATTAATACTTTGCAATTCATATACAGGCAGAGCACATTTTCTTATCTTTTATTTGTGACTTCACTAGCCCTGTTTAATAATGTAACTAAAAGTACTACAACTCCCAGAATGCAAATACCATAGGTGTGTTTATTCTGCACATGATGCTTAGACATTTCAAACATTCTTAGTTTTAAATACATTCCTCATTGTAACTTTTAATAATGCTAGACTGTTGTTTTTCTATGAAATACACAATGGAATAAAGGGGCAGTAATTCATTTTCCTCTTACTTCCCAAAACATTTGGTACTAACATCTTAAACACATACCCTCTTCCAGATACAGTTCATCTGATACATTTTCTTTTCATATCACTGTGATACTCTTTTTATCAAACTCCCATATACATCTTCATTTGTAATATAATTGTTTTAGATGATTAAAACCTTATGTACATAACAGTGAATTTAGTTTGTAAATTATATTGTTGTTTTAGCTCTTTTTGCATAGTTTTGACACTGTTAAGATTTGTAAAAACTAAGCACAAGAATGGTACACCACTCTCATACAAAGCAACCATAAAATGGCAACCTCTTCAACTTTGCACTTAGTGATTATGAGAAAGGCAGCAAATGAAATCATATCTTTCCTTTTAGACTACTTTAGCTTCACTTGTGAATGGTTAGTATCTGTTAACCCTTTCCCTCTCTTTCAAAAAGAGATTCTTGTTGTCTATGCGTGTTGGCGATGTTTTCACAATAATCAAGAGTTATCGTGAAAAAAAAAAATGGAGTCCAAACCTATATTTAGCTTCAGCTAAATTTTAAATACTGGACTACAGTTTATTACATAGTCCTGAGTTGGAAATTAAAGTTATCATTAGTTAAATTGTGTCATAACTCCTATACTTTAAAAAACAAATCTGACTCTTTAACACCCTTCCCCCAATACACTCTTAGCTCAGTGTAAGTAGCAACCCAGTGGAACCAGTAGGTCACATGTTCACAGCACATTCTAGAAGAACCATGCTACCTCCAAATGAGATGCAGCAGGTTTGGTTTACTCCACAGATTCAAAAGCATATCTATGTCTGTATTACATCTCTTTTTTTAAATAACAGCCAATAATGGAACTTCTTGCTAATGCTTCCAACACACTACCTAATTTTATCCACTTACATGCTGACAGCATCCAATGAAATATATCATTTTTCTAAAAAAAGAAAACACCTCCATTTTAACTGCTTTTTGTTTGGAAAACTACCTCATTCAGCTCCAGCCTTCTCCTGACTGCTATTGTTCCTTCACTTCAAAATGCTTAGAGTGTGGATTGTTAGCCACAGCTATGTCTATTGGGCTAAAGAGGCTTGAAAAAGAGAGGTTTGGGTTTGCCAAATGTGAAGATTACTTGGTTTGGCCAGAGAGGGTTACATTTTCATCAGTTGCTGGCTTTGGTTAAAACCATTGTGGATTGCTGATCTCCTCACCTCATGATTGTGCACTGTGGTGGAAATGACCTAGGCACACTAACTGGGGTAGGGCTGGAAATCCTAATGAAGGATACCTTTGCAGAACTGATGTCACTTTTCCCTCACAATTTCTTGGTGTAATCTAATATATGCCAAAGACAGAAATGGAAGTGGTCAAATCAATTCTGTCCACAGATTGACAAAGCCAGGAAACACATTATTAAAACTGTTTCTGCATTCCTCATAGACCATAGCATGGGCTGTATCTATAACAACAATCTGTGTTTTGACAAAAATAAAATCTACAGAACTGATGGAGTGCACTTTACAGATGAAGCTCTGCATGAAGACTTAGCTGTAGCTGGAACATACTCAAAATTAACCCCAAAGGCTCTTCTCAGAGCCACCCTACTACCCCAAAAATAATATTGTTTTCCTAACAGAAAACTCTCTCTTTTTTAAAGTTTAAAATTATTCGCGAATCACGCAAAACAAAAGCAGCCATTCAAAGGCCATTAGCATATTCAAAAATAATAACCTAAAATAATCCATTGTAAACATTGCACTACTAGTAGACATATTACTATTTACATGGTTCTTTAAAAACATATTTAAACTCATATTTTTGTACCAAGTGTCTTTAAAACCCATCCTTAAAACCAATTTTCAGTTTTCGCGGTTATTCAGGGCTTTGCAACGACGTCGTTAACCGCGACGATCGTGCCTTTTCCATAAAGTGTAAAACACATATATGAACACATATTTCAGTATTTTAGACACTAGGGGTTTATTACTGTGTTCTCTAAAGTCATGTTTTTCTAGTGACTCTCTATAAAAACCATCTCTAAAACCTATTTGCGTTTTTGCGGTAACGCCGGGAGTCACAATGACGTCAGTACCTGCGATGATCGGCAATGCATCGCAAAAACGTAAAGCAACAGCAGGATTTAAATAGCTACAATTATATTAAAAAATAATAACTATATAATTCATTATGATCATCCCATAAGATAAATCACTATTTAAATAACTCTATAAAAACATTTATCGGTCTCTCAATATCTCTATAACAGTGTGTACTAATGATTGTTGGAAATGGCCCTTTTTGCAGGGTTATCCCCAAACTTTTTGCTTCTTCCTCCTATTTTTTCCTGACCTGCTGTTGTTGGTTTTAGGACTCAGGGCACTTTACCACTGCTATTCACTGCTAAAGTGCATATGCTCTCTGTGTAAATTGTGTTATGGATTGGTGTTTCCATGATTGGCATATTTGATTTACTAGTCAGCCCCTAGTAAAGTGCACTGAGTGTGCCAGGGCCTGTAAATCAAATGCTACTAGTGGGCCTGCAGCACTGATTGTGCCACCCACATGAGTAGCCCTGAAAAGGTAACTCAGCCCTGCCACTGCAGAGTCTGAGCGCAGTTTTTATCTGCCATGTCGACTTGGCAAGTGTACCCGCTTGCCAGGCCCTAACCTTCCCGTTTCTTACATGTCAGTCACCCCTAAGGTAGGCTCAAGGTACCCCTGTGGGCAGGGTGCAGTGTATATTAAAGGTAGGACATGTACTGGTGTATGTGACATGTCCTGGTAGTGAATTGCAGTGAACTTCGTTTTTCACTATTCAAAGGCTATCTGGCCCACAGGAAAGCATGGGAGTTAATTTATAAAATTTATAAATATAACTTCCCATTGGAACCAGATAGGAAAATAAAGTTTAGTATGCCTGAACTCAGAATCTAATGATGCATCTTTTAGTAAAGGTGATTTTTACATTCTGTGTTTGAAAATTCCACTTTTAGAAAGTAGGCATTTTCTTGCTTAGCCATCCTGTGTTTCTCTGCTAGGATGTGTATTGACTGCCTGGCCTTGGAGTGACAGGGGCTGGGGATGTGCAGTGGATCCAGAGAGTCTGGATGAGTCAGAGCTGGGCTGACTAGACCTGGGATGCATTCAGAGTAGTGAGGAGTTTTCCCTAGGACCTCAATAGGCTCAGTCTGCATTTAGAGTAAGGGGAGAAGAGTCCTTTCACACCTGAATGGGCCTGGTCTGCCAGAGACAATGCTGTCTCAACCTCTTGCTGGGCAGCTACACTGAGAGGACAGAACTGGTTCTGGCTGGGCACAGGGCTTCTCTGCCACCAGAGAACAAAGACATTTTGGGTATAAATATTGGGGCCCAGATCCCAGAAATTTAGAACTATATTGGACCAAGAAGACTGCCAATAAGAAGAGCTGGAGAAGCTGTGAGGAGGAACTACCACTTTGCGGAGTGCTTTGCTGTGTTGGCCTGCAGTGGCTGCTTCTGTCTTGGGCAGTGAAAGGACTGGACTGAACTTTTTACAACTTCTTTCTTTGAGTATCTCCAAGGGCTTGAGGTAGAGCTTGCCCCCTGTTCAAGAAGTCTCAGGAACAGCAAAGACTTCAAGTTCTTCTGCCATCAACACTGGGGACTGTGTGTTTTGTGCTGGAACAGAAGAAAAGGCAACCCAATGCCATCTACGACGTCGCTGCCGACTCTGTGTCTTGAAGGCACTGTAGACACCGCCACAATGCTGCACCGCGACCCTGGTCTCACCAACAGCGCTATCTGATGCCGCTACCGAGCCGCTGCTCGCACCGTGACCTGTGGGCACCGCACTCCATACTGCCTCACTTCACGACACCACCTTGGTATCCCCGACGATGCCGCTTCACGCCGACATCGATGCCGCTGCTTGCACCCTGGTTCGAGGGCACCGCTCGTAAAGTTATACGACGCACTGCCCTCATCCCGCACCGCAGCCATGGCCTACCGACGCCGGCGCCATCGACTCCAGTTCGTCAGCCGACGACAGCGCTTCAGCAACGATGACGACGCTGCTTGCACCGTGACCTATTGCACCGCGACGAGCACTGCAACACTTCACACCACGACCCTGGTCTCACTGACAACGCCATCTGACGCCGCCATCGAGCTGCTGCTCGCACCGCGAACTGAGGGCATCGCACGCCGCACTGCTGCACTTCGCACCACAGCACCCGACGCCCGCCGACGCCAGCGCTCCTGACTTCAACGGCGAGGAGTTCGATCTGCAACGCATGTGATTTTGAGGGCCCGATGACTCCTGCACCGACCTCCGGAACCGACGCCTGCAGACGCCGTGCTTTTGGAAGCTCAACGAGAGGCCGCCGACGCCCTCCATTTCTAAAGGTACATTTTTGCGGGTCTCCCTGACACCGTAGCCGGCCCGGGATGCCGCGGTCAGCCAGAACTGTTTGGATTTGTTTGTTCACGACGCTGTGATAGCCCCGGACGGAGCTATCGACTTCAAGGAACTGTATTTCAAGGTTATTTTGATAACTGAAGATTTCTAAGTACTGTATTGTGGATTTTTATCGTTTTTGGTCTTGTCTTGAGTATATAAAAATATTGGATATTTTTCTAAACTGGTGTGGTGTCCTTTTGTAGTGCTTACAGTGTATTACTGTTGGTTATGTGCAAATGCTTTACACACTGCCTCTAGGATAAGCCTGACTGCTCGTGTTAAGCTACCAAGGGGGTGAGCAGGGGTTATTTTAGGAGTGTAACTCCCTTATCCTGACTAGAAGGAAGGGTCCCTACTTGGACAAAGGTGCAAACCATTGCCAACTAGAGACCCCCATTTCCAACATTGGTTGTCAGCGGTGAGGATAGGACTTGCATTTGCACTTGACTTACAGTGATTGGTGTGCACTACTACCATATCGCAGACCATTACGTATCACATACTGTTTTTTTGGTCTATTTTTGCCTTTCCATTAGTCTTGAACTTGAACTTTCCAGGATAACATGCCTGAATCAATTGCATCATCTGCTGCATCCTTGGAAGTGGCCTTTGAGGAGGAGATGTTATAAACCTACAATGTGAAGGAATTGAAGGCGATCTGTAAAAACCTCAAAGTCCAAATCAGGGGCCTCACCAGAAAAGAGGAGCTACAAAATGCGCTGGAGGCCTGGGTAGCAGCCAGACATGCTAGTGAGCTGTCTGGGGATCTTGTTATGGAGGCAGAGGAGCCTATGCCAAGGATGGATGTGCTTTTGGGAGGGGGGCACCCTCTAAACCATGCAGCAGTGGCTTGTCCCCAGAGGAGCTGGAGGGCAGGCGGGAAGCAAGGAGAGTTGCAATAGAACTGGAGAAGCTCAAGCTAGCCATGGAGGAGAAAATGATGATGTTAGACTATGAGTTTAAAATGAGAGAGCTGGACTCGGAAGCCAGTAGGGCTAGGCCCAGCCCAGATGGTGGCAGCAAAAGTATTAGGTCCAGTACTGAGGATGAGGTACACACTTATACAGACTTGGTGCCCTGCTTCAAGGAGGGGGTTGACATACACCAGGGGGTTCAGAATTGTGAGGTCACTCCGGTGGTGCACAGTGTCCCTGAGGTGGATTGGGGAACTGACACAGGGGATCATATTCCTAGGGATGGGAGGGACACTCTACTGACTCTAGATGAGAGGTGCAGGGAGAGGGGTTCCCCCATGGTAAAAGCCCTGGTAAGTGAGTATGGAGACCAGCCAGAAGAGAATATGCCTCTTTTTTCCACTTTCCCTCACCCCGCATGTTGTTACAACGCGGTCGTTACAACGACCGTGTTGTAACAACGCATACCATTACCCCGCAAGTCGTAACAACAACTTGCAGTGGGGGGCGCTGGATGTTGGAATAGTATAATTTACTATTCCAACTCCAGTCTGTGCGGACAGTAGGGAAGATGTTGGATTTTAAATCCAACACCTTCTCCCCCCTCCGCAAGTCGTTGTAACGACTTGCGGGGTAATGGTATGCGTTGTTACAATGCGGTCATTGTAACGACCGCGTTGTAACAACATGTGGGGTGACGGATGCGGAGTAAGGGGTGTTTACTGCCAGAAGAGTATGGGTTGAGGGACAGCAACAGTCAGACCCTGTTTCACCAGTCTTGCGAGAATGATGTGGGGTACTTTCCTGAGGCACTGGATGGTTGGGTGAAGGGTAGTTTGGTTAACACCTGTGTGGGGCTGTGTGATTCAATTGTTGGAGATCATATTTTAAGTCCCTGTTTTCCAGAGCTATGCCAACACCCGGTGGGTGTGAGTTCTCTGACCCCAGGGAGCTTGCACTGGAGGCAGACCTTTTGGTGGATTCTAGAGGGTCTGGAGAAGCATCTGGGGGTGATCCTGCAGGAAGTGGCTCAAGTATTTCCCAACCGAGGGTGGTGGGAAAGGTTCATGGTAGCCCAGATAGGTCCCGGTGTCGTGGGAAGGGTGTAGGGACTCACGTCCTGTCTCCGCAGAGAAGGAGTGGGAATGGGCTGTGGCCCAAGTTGCCTGAAACCCGGTACCAGAGCCTGGGTGGTTCCATGAGGGAACACCAGGTGGGGAGCCCAGGCTGTACTGGAAGGCCACCCATTGAGGGGGATCCCCTAGTGACTGGGGAACTGGGGGGGACTGCTGTAACAAGCATGCTACTGGTTCTGGTGTCTGGCAGCCCCGCTCCAGTTGGGAGGGTGCATGAGTCTAGAGAAAAGGGTGAGGGGGGACGCCGTCCCCAGTGGAAGGACCAGTGGGTCAGGGGTTGCCAGCTCTGAGGTCAGAGCACCCCAGGACTGACCCTGGTGATGCCACTTCTGGCCTGGGGGGGTCTTCATGCTCTGTCAGGTGGACAGGAGGCTGGAGACCTGCACCAGGCAAACTCTCGCACAACTCTTGAAGAGTGTGTTTCCCTTGGGGGGGGGGTTGGTGTACTCCCCCGGAAGTCCTGGGTTGCCAGGCACAGGTCCAGCCTATGGGTACAGACCCTGGGTTGGAGGACCAGGTTCAGGGTGTTCCCCCTGACATAGAGGGAGGGGCGACTGCTAACAGTGCCCCCACCAGTTTGTCTTCTGGGGTGCCGCTCCAGGTGGGAGGGTACAGAGCCCCAGGGAGGAGGACCGGGTGTGGGAGAGACCACCCCAGTCCTGTGTCCAGCCTCAGGGTACAGACCCTGGGCTGGTGGACCAGTTGCAGGATAGCACCCCTGAACTGGTGGGAATATTGTGCAGAACACCAGCCACTGGTGCCCTGACAATTCTGGATTCGAGGGTGACTGCTCCCGGTGGGGGGTGCAGAGCCCCGGGGAGGGGGACAGGGTGTGGGAGAGCCCACCCCAGTCTCCTGTCCAGCCACAGGGTACAGACCCTGGGCTGGTGGTCCAATGTCAGGATGTCATACCTGACTTGGCAGGAGGGAGAGTGGAGAAAGGGTGCCAGGCACCTGGGGCTAACTCCCCCCACTCTCTAATGCCACAGAGGTTAAAGAGGCCTGAAAGGCATAAGGCCTGGCTCTCATCACGGACAGCTGTCAGTGACCACTGTGGCTATCTGTCCTGGTGGACAGAGGTGCACCTGGAAGGGGGACCAGAGTCACACCCCGGGGGTGGACTGGGCCACACCACTGTGTTGGCCATGTGGGTACTGTCTGCCTGTTGGGACACATCTGTGAGCAAAGTAAGTTTAGGCGCTGCACAGATGGGGTCCACAGGTGAGGAGGAGGGTTCCCCATGGGTCAGCTTAGTGGGCCCTGAGAGTATGGATAGAGGGATCCAACTAGGTTCAGGAAGACGTAGAACGGGAATAGACTCCTGCTGTTGCGGGCCAGGTTCCATGTTCTATCGCCCCAAGCAGGGAAGCCAATCGAGGTATGGATTGGTCTACCCTGGCTTTAGGCTGAAAGAGGGTTGTGTTGGAAATGGCCCTTTTTGCAGGGTTATCCCCAAACATTTTGCTTCTTCCTCCTATTTTTTCCTGACCTGCTGTTGTTGGTTTTAGGACTCTGGGCACTTTACTACTGCTATTCAGTGCTAAAGTGCATATGCTCTCTGTGTAAATTGTGTTATGGATTGGTGTTTCCATGATTGGCATATTTGATTTACTAGTCAGCCCCTAGTAAAGTGCACTGAGTGTGCCAGGGCCTGTAAATCAAATGCTACTAGTGGGCCTGCAGCACTGATTATGCCACCCACATGAGTAGCCCTGAAAAGGTAACTCAGACCTGCCACTGCAGAGTCTGCGCGCAGTTTGTAACTGCCATGTCGACTTGGCAAGTGTACCCGCTTTCCAGGCCCTAACCTTCCCTTTTCTTACATGTCAGTCACCCCTAAGGTAGGCCCAAGGTACCCCTGTGGGCAGGGTGCAGTGTACATTAAAGGTAGGACATGTACTGGTGTGTGTGACATGTCCTGGTAGTGAATTACAGTGAATTTCGTTTTTCACTATTGAAAGGCTATCTGGCCCATAGGAAAGCATGGGAGTTAATTTATAACATTTTATAAATATAACTTCCCATTGGGACCAGATAGGAAAATAAAGTTTAGTATGCCTGAACTCAGAATCTAAAGATGCATCTTTTAGTAAAGGTGATTTTTACATTCTGTGTTTGAAAATACCACTTTTAGAAAGTAGGTTTTTTCTTGCTTAGCCATCCTGTGTTTCTCTGCTAGGATGTGTATTGACTGTCTGGCCTTGGAGTGACAGGGACTGGGGATGTGCAGTGGCTCCAGAGAGTCTGGATGAGTCAGAGCTGGGCTGAATAGACCTGGGCTGCATTCAGAGTAGTGGGAGGAGTTTTCACTAGCACCTCAATAGGCCCAGTCTGCATTTAGAGTAAGGTGAGGAGATTCCTTTCACACCTGAATGGGCCTGGTCTGCCAGAGACAATGCTTTCCCAGCCTCCTGCTGGGCAGCTACACTGAGAGGACAGAACCGGTTCTGGCTGGGCACAGGGCTTTTCTGCCACCAGAGAACAAAGGAATTTTGGGTATAAATACTGGGGCCCAGACCCCAGAACTTTAGAACTCTTTTGGACCAAGAAGACTGCCAAGAAGAAGAGCTGGAGAAGCTGTGAGGAGGAACTACCACTTTGCTGAGTGCTTTGCTGTGTTGGCCTGCAGTGTCTGCTTCTGTCTTGGGCAGTGAAAGGACTGGACTGAACTTTTTACAACTTCTTTCTTTGAGTATCTCCAAGGGCTTGAGGTAGAGCTTGCTCCCTGTTCAAGAAGTCTCAGGAACAGCAAAGACTTCAAGTTCTTCTGCTATCAGCACTGGGGACTGTGTGTTTTGTGCTGCAACAGAAGAAAAAGCAACCCAACGCCGTCTACGAAGCCGCTGCCGACTCCGTGTCCTGAAGGCACCGCAGAGGGCGCCGCCGCAATGCCGCACTGTGACCCTGGTCTCACTGACAACACCATCTGATGCCGCCACCGAGCCGCTGCTCACACCGCGATCTGTGGGCACCGCACTCCGCACCGCTTCACGACGCTGCCTTGATATCCCCGACAACGCCGCTTCACGCCGACATCGACGCCGCTGCTTGCACCCTAGTTCAAGGGCGCCGCTCGTAAAGTTACACGACGCACCGCCCTCATCCCGCACCGCAGCCTTGGCCTACCGACACCGGTGCCATCGACTCCAGTTCGTCAGCCGACGACAGCACTTCAGCAACAACGACACAGCTGCTTGCACCGTGACCTGCCAGCACCGTGACGAGCACCGCATAACTTCGCACTGCGACCCTGGTCTCAGCGACAACGCCATCTGACACCTCCATCGAGACGCTGCTCGCACCGCGACCTGAGGGCATCGCACGCTGCACTGCTGCACTTCGCACCGCAGCACCCGATGCCCGCCGACGCCAGCGCTCCTGACTTCAACCGCGAGGAGTTCAATCTGCAATGCGTGTGACTTCGAGGGCCCAACGACTCCTGCACCAACCTCCGGAACCGATGCCTACGGACACCGTGCTTTCGGAAGCTCAACTAGAGGTCGCTGACACCCTGCATTTCTAAAGGTACTGTTTTGCGGGTCTCCCCGACACCGTAGCTGTCCCGCGACGCCGCGGTCTGCCAGAACTGTTCGGATTTGTTTGCTGACAACGCCGTGATAGCCCCGGACGGAGCTATCGACTTCAAGGAACTGTATTTCAAGGTTATTTTGATAACTGAAGATATCTAAGTACCGCATTGTGGATTTTTATCGTTTTTGGTCTTGTCTTGAGTATATAAAAATATTAGATATTTTTCTAAACTGGTGTGGTGTCCTTTTGTAGTGCTTACACTGTATTACTGTTGGTTATGTGCAAATGCTTTACACACTGCCTCTAAGATAAGCCTGACTGCTCGTGCCAAGCTACCAAGAAGGTGAGCAGGGGTTATTTTAGGAGTGTAACTCCCTTATCCTGACTAGAAGGAAGGGTCCCTACCTGGACAAAGGTGCAAACCATTGCCAACTAGAGACCCCCATTTCTAACAATAATTTACTGGGTTATGTGACTGGGTGCATAAGTCTCCGAGTGGGTCTGTGACTGGGTATGTAAGTGGATTCATGAGTCTTTGAGTGAGTCCGTGAGAGGGTGCAAGAGTGTTTGAGTGGATATGTCAGTGGGGGTATGAGTGTCTGAGTAGATATGTGAATGGGTGTATAAGTGTCTGAGTGGGTATGCTAGTGAGTACATGAGTGTGTGACGGGATCTATGACTGGGTGCTTAAGTGTCTGAGTGTGTCTGTGAGTGGGTGTATGAGTCTTTGACTAGGTCTGTCAGTGGTCTGTCAGTGGGTGCATAAGTCTGTGAGTGGTTGTGTGAATGGGTGTTTGAGTGTTTGATTGGGTCTGTAAGTGGCTTTAATGGTCTCTGAGTATGTCTGTAACTGGGTGCATAAGTCTCTGAGTGAGCATGTGAGTGGGTGCATCACTGTCTGAATGGGTATTGGAGTGAGTGCATGAGTCTCTGTATGGATATACAAGTGGGTGCATGAGTTTCTGAGTGGGTATGTAGGTGGGCGCATGAGTCTCTGACAGCTACAGCCCATGCAGGTAAGAGTGGTAGGGCTGTGAGGCTAGGTGGGGGGATTTCAACAGACGACGACGAAGGAAAATTAATTATTTATTTAATTTTTGCTCGTGGTCGTCTGTCGAATCCCCACCCAACCCTGACCCACCGCTCTTACCTGCACGGGCCACAGCTAGTCTCTGAGTGAGTCTCTCACTGGGTGTATAAGTCTTTGAGTAGATATATGAGTAGGCACATGAGTCTCTTACTAAGTCTATGAGTGGGTGCAACAGTGTCTGCGTGGGTATGTGACTGGGTGTATGAGTGTCTGAGTTGGTATGTGAGTGGATGTATGAGTCTTTGAGTGGGTATGTGAGTGGGCACATGAGTTTTTGAGTAGGTCTGTGAGTGGGTGTATGAGTCTGAGTGCATATGTGAGTAGGTAGATAAGTTTCTCAGTGAGTCTCTGACTGGGTGCAAAAGTGTCTGAGTGGGTATGTGAGTGGGTGTAAACACAATCCTCAGCACACGTCTTTTAAGTAATATGCAATTATCCAATTTGTTTTAGTCAAGCATAAATGATACAGAGAAATTTTCGAGCTTGGTTTCTTTTCTTTATTCTCTTTGTTCTTGCATCAGCCAACACGTGTTTCGTCGCACAAAGGAATTTTGTCCCGCGACTTTCTCAAGGCTTACAAGAGTCCAAAATGTTCCTTTATCAGTGGTGATAATTCCATCCCACTTGAAAATTAAAATCTATGTTCCGATGTCCACGTCGCATTTAACCGTGGATCTTCATCATGAGCCAAACCTAGAGCACTTAAGAAGGACGTGTAGGTCCCCACATCAGCACCGTGTTCTCGAGTGCGAGAGTGGGTGTATGAGTCTGAGTGCATATGTGAGTAGATAGATAAGTTTCTCAGTGAGTCTCTGACTGGGTGCAAAAGTGTCTGAGTGGGTATGTGAGTGGGTGTGTGAATGTTTGAGTTGGAATGTGAATGGGTGTATGACTGTCTGAGTGGGTCTGTGACTAGGAACATAAGTCTCTGAGTGGGCATGTGAGTGGGTACATGATTCTCTTAGTGGGTATATGACTAATTGCATGAGTTTTTATGTGCAGGTAAGTGAGTCTGTGCATGATTCTTTGAGTGGATATGTGAGTGGTTGCATAAGTCTCTAAGTGGGTCTCTGACTGGCAGCATGAGTCCTTCAGTATGTCTATAAGTGGGTACATAAGTCTCTGAGTGGGCATATGAATTGGCGCATGAGTCTTTCAGTGAGTTTGTGAGTAGGTGTATAAGTCTCTGACGAGGAATGTGAGTGGGTGTGGGAGTGTCTGAGTGGGTATGTCAATGGGTGTATGAGTGATTGGATATGTGAGTAAGTACATGAGTCTATGACCAGCGAGGGTGTGTATATAGATATAAATACTTGGGGGCATATTACGATGTCGGTCGGAAACACCGTCTGACCGACTCGTTCCCGGAAACATTCCGCCCGACTAGAGCACGATGTCTCCGACCACCATATTAGGATGTATAGCAGGCAAAACTCCGACCGCTTCGGTCGGAGACTATTCCGCCCCGACTGCACGGTTGGACACAAGTCGGAACCGACCGAGTCGGTCAGAAAGGCTGTCCCATAGGCATTCCGGTTACGATCAAGCATCGGTTGTCCCACAGAGCAGATTAGGATGCATCTGACGCGGTTGTTGAACCATGGCAGTTTGTGTGCCACATGGCAAGTGTAAAACAGAACAATTCTGGCCTAACAACAACAAGCATAGGCAGCGCCCCAATTTTTTTTTTTTTTAATAATAGACACGCCCAACAATCCACCTATATAAAGACCAAAAAATTACCATGATCCTTTGCTCACACAATAATGCTGCAAGACCCACAGAGAAGTTTTTTGCCAGTCACTGCTGTTAGCCTGCACACACTTACGCAGTGCATTCACACCACTACTTGCACATATCACTTTTTGTTCAGATTAATTTTCTTAAACACACCCTCTAATTCACATTCACCCTCACACTCACACTCACATTCACCCTCACCCTCAACCTCACCATGGCCAAGAAGAAGCAGCCACATTTTAAAGATAAGGAGTTGATAGTGCTTGTTGATGAAATCCTCAAAGTAGAGCCTCATTAATTTGGGACCCTAGCCCAACAGACCCCCATCAGCCAGAAAAATAAGATGTGGGACAGGATAGTCAACAAGGTGAATGCTGAAGCCCTGTCCTGGGCTCACTGGATGATATCAAGAACAGGTGGTACGATGTGAGAAAGAGGGTCAAAATATTGTGCAGCAAAGAACACGAGGCCACACAACAGACTGATGGTGGCCCTCCTGCACCACCTGTGCACTTTACTACCTGGGCGGAGAAGGTGCGTGCCATCCTTCCGCCGGAGAGCTTGTATGGAATCCCAGAAGGAATGGAGTCTGGTAAGTAGGTACTCCACATTTCACACAAGTTCGCAATTACACTTCTGTAGACATCTGTGTAATGGACCCAGTTAACTAAGAGACCGTTTTTAGATTCAAACAAACCAATAGTCAATGATCATGTGATGTGTATGTAATACAGATAACCCACATCCCTGCAATGAAGATGAAAAGGCTCAATACTATTGCCATGTACACACTTCTCCCAAACTCACATCAAGGAGTTGTGCTCCAAATACCAGTCACCAATGACAGCCATCTTGCCAGTACATTTCCACTCACATTCAGGAAAGCAGAGTTCCAGGTGGAATGGATGGGCTGGGTGGGAATGTGTGTGGAGGACAGGGCCTGATGGGAGATGTAGTCATTGCAAACACTCCTCCTCTCACCCTCCCCAGCCAACCCACCTGGAACTATGCTTTCCTGACAGTGAGGGGAAATGTACTGCAGAAATAGCTGACACTGTAGACTGGTGTTTGGAGCACAAGGCCTTGATGGGAGTTGTGGTCAACTCTGACATCAGTGTTAAACATCTTGCTAAAACGCTTCCCCTCACTGTCCGGAAATCATTCTTCCTGGTGGCCTGGGTGAGCAGGGTGGGAAGTGTGTGTGTATGGCAGAGCCTGATGTGAGATGTAGACAATGCAAATACTCCTACTCCCATTCATCCCAAACAGCCTACCTAGAACCCTGCTTTCCTGACAGTGAGTGGAAATGTACTGGCAATATGGCTGACACTGGGCCCTGGTGTTTGTAGCACAAGGCCATTTTGGGACTTGTGGTTAACTCAGACACCAGGCACCAGTGTCAAACATCTTGCAAGTACACTTCCCATCATTGCCAGGTACCCATAGGCCCAGAGGAGTTAGCTGGTCTGGGTGAGAGAAGGTGTATTTGCAATGGCTACATCTCCCATCAGGCTCTGTCCTACACACACTCCTCCCATCCAGCCCAAACAGCCCACCAGGAACTCTGCTTTCCTGACAGTGAGGGGAAATGGACTAGCAAAATGGCTGACATTGGTGACTGGCATTGTTGTATTCCTCTTAGGGTATCCATAAACGGGCTTTCCAGTATCATGTCCTTATATAGGCACAATTCGCCCTGCCCTTATATAGGCATAAAATCCCAGCCCTTATTTAGGCATTAAACCGTGCACTCCAAATACAGGCATGGTCTCTGACATCCGTCCACCCTAACGTCACAACGAGTTCATGAAGAACAGACCCTTAGGCTGCGGGAGTTTCCCTAGTCCAGGACTATTGATTTCTTCAAGGACTCATATATTATGCATGAACCATTATTCCTTAGGGGGTTCATTCATGACGTCTTTCGCTGTCCAACTCACGTCAATGCTAACATTCTTAGGTGCTCTCAGGTATAAATATACCTTCCTTAGCCCCTGTAAACCAGAGGAGACCTCGACTTCAGAGGAGCCCGTTTCCCGGCCTGACGCACTGAGAAGACGCTGCCTTCCCTGCACGCAGAGAGCCCAGCTTCCAGCTTCCAGTGATCTGACTTCCCTTGCGGGGTGTTGGAGTTCGAGTCTGGCAAAGAGATTCCTACCTCTCTCATTCTTCAGGTATGGAGCTGACTAGAACCTAGGTGGACTCTTGGCATACTAGGCATACTAGACTTAACATACTCTTAGTATACCATAGTAAGGAATACTTCACCTACTTCTTCCCTCTTCTTACACCTAGGTTAGGTTAGGTACATTGGGGTAGAATTAGCTTAGCAACGCATCGTATGAGTACTCGCATTTTTAGTCTGTGTTATTTATGTAACAGCATATGTACTAAAAGATAATGCTATCGCAGTATTATTTATTTCTACTGCTCACCCTGTACATTATTTATCTCGCATACTGTCTTGTGATCGTAACAGCACATTTTACTTACACCAGAAACAAGACTGTTCAATAAATCCTTTATTGAAACGCCCGTCTATTTCTTTCTGTGTAACTTGGAGAAAACTAAGCATGCACGACTGAGCTGAGTGAAATAGTTATCTATTGTTTCCACGACTCTGGGACACGTTCTGATTCTAAAGGGAAACACAGTGGTCATGTTTTGCGGCTGCCAGAAACTACTCCCTTCTTGTTGTCAAGGAGTTTCTAGTGGCCTCTGAGCTAGCTGGCACAAGTAATTAAGTTTAATATACTCGATAGGGACATACCGACCTTAGTCCTATGTCAAACCTATAGGATATATTATTCCAATGCGCAGAGCCTATTAGGGAAATAGGAGCTACACTACAGCATCTTATTTGAAGCCAACTTCCATCAAGGCCTTGTGCTCCAAACACCAGACACCAGTGTCAGACATCTTGCCAGTACATTTCCACTCACTCTCAGGAAAGCTGAGTTCCAGGGGAGCTGGCTGGGATGGGTGGGAAGGTGTGTGGAAGACAGGGCCTGATGGGAGATGTAGTTATAGCAAACATTCCTCCTTCCACCCAGCCCAACCTGCCTACCTGAACTCTGCTTTACTGTCAGTGAGGGAAATGTACTAGCAAGATGGCTGACACTGGGGACTGGTGTTTGGAGCATGAGGCCATGATGGGAGTTGTGGTCAAGTTAGACACCAGGCACCAGTGACAGCCATCTTGATAGTCCACCTCCACTCACTGTCAAGGAACCATTCTGCCAGGTCGTCAGGTTTGTCTGGGTGGGAAGAGTGTGTGTAGGACAGGGCCTGATAGGGGATGGAGTCATTGAAAATACCCCCCCCACCTAGCACAAACAGGCCACCTGGAACTATGCTTACCTGACAGTGAGTGGAAATGGACTCTCAAGATGGCTGACTCTGGGGACTGGTGTCTGACTCGACCACAACTCCCATCATGACCTTGTGCTATAAACACCATGCACCAGAATCAGCCAACGTGCCAGTAAATTTTCCCTCACTGTCAGGACACCACTCTTCCTGGTGGCCTGGTTGAGCAGAGTGGGAAGTGTATGTGTAGGACAGGGCCTGATGGGAGATGTAGCCATTGCAAATACTCATCCTACCACCCATCCCAACCAGCCTACCTGGAACTCTGCTTTCCTGACAGTGAGTGGAAATGTACTGGCAAGATGGCTGACACTGTTGGAATGTGTTTGGGGCATAGGGCCTTGATGGGAGTTATGGTCAAGTCAGACACCAGGCATCAGTGTCAGCCATCTTGCTAGTACACTCCCCCTCACTGTCAGGAAATCACTCTTCCTGGTGGCCTGATTGAGCAGGGTGGGAAGAGTGTGTGTAGTAAAGGGCCTGATGGGAGATGTAGCTATAGCAAATACTCCTCCTCCCAACCATTCCAACATGCCTAACTGGAACTCTGCTTTCCTGACAGTGAGTAGAAATGTACTGGCAAGATGGCTGGCACTGCTGCAAGGTGTTTGGAGAACAAGGCCTTGATGAGAGTTGTTGTCAACTCAGACACCAGGCATCAGTGTCAGCTATCTTGCTAGTACACTTCCCCTCACTGTCACAAAACCACTCTTTCTGGTAGCCTGGTTGAAAAGGGTGGGAAGAGTGTGTGTAGTACAGGGCCTGATGGGAGATGCAGCCATTGCAAATACTCCTCCTCCTAACCATCCCAACCTGCCTACCTGGAATTCTGCTTTCCTGACAGTGAGTCAAAATGTACTGGCAAGATGGCTGACACTGCTGCATGGTGTATGGAGCACATGGCCTGGATGCGAGTTGTGGTCAAGTCAGACACCAGGCACCAGTGTCAGACATCTTGAGAGTCCATTTCCACTCACTCTCTGGAAAGCACAGTTCCAGGTGGCCTGGTTGGGATGGGTGGCAGGAGGAGTAGTTGCCATTACTACAGCTCCCATCAGGCTCTGTCCTATACACACTCTTCCCACCCAGCCCAAACAGCCCACCAGGAACTCTGCTTTCCTGACAGTGAGTGGAAATGGACTAGCAAGATGGCTAATACTGGGGACTGATGTTTGACTTGACCAACTCCCATCAAGGCCTTGTGCTCCAAACACCAGTCACCAGTGTCAGCCATCTTGCCAGTACATTTCCACTCACTTTCAGGAAAGCAGAGTTCCATATGGGCTGGTTGGGCTGGGTGGGAAGATGTGTGGAGGACAGGGCCTGCTGGGAGATGTAATCATTGCAAACACTACTCATCCCACCCAGCCCAACAAGTCCACCTGGAACTATGCTTTCCTGACAGTGAGGAGAAATGTACTTGCAAAATGGTTGACACTGGTGACTGGTGTTTGACTCTATCACTACTACCAACTGGGCCTTGTGCTCCAAACACAAGGCACCAGTGACAGACATCTTGCAAGTACACTTCCCATCATTGTCTTAACAACACTCTTCCTGGTGGCCTGGTTGGCTGGGTGGGAGGAGGAGTTTAAGTTTCCCAAATAGCCTATCAGCACTCGAACCCCAGCTTATGAAATTAGCTAGCCATAAACCAGCAAAAAGAAAACTTTGCTATCTCATCCTAACTATAGAGTCAAATTTAAAAATCCATGAGCCTTAAATGCACAAAGCTAAGCAGTCACACGTGTGGCTCCTTAGAGGCATTCACTTGAGGATCATGAGATGAGAACAATGAGCACCTCATTCACACCATGATCACAAAATTCCAGAGAAAGCAAAAGACTGTGAGTGTGTAGGCAGCCACACCTATGTGACTGCTGATACATGGAAGAGTACGTATGTCATTGTTATTGTACAGATGTGGAGCATACTAATCCACCAGTGTCATCTACAGAGTGTCAGGTACAAGTCAATGTCAGTGGACATGTCATAAGAAATAAACAGAACATGGCCATTTCTGCACATTGGTGGAGCTGATTACCAATCCACATCTTGTCAAAGTTGCATTGTTCCTCTAAAACATAGGTGATCATCATGGATAAAGGAGACCAATCTATCATCATAAATTGCTTTATTGGTCCAGTTACTTACGTAATGGATACAATTTGATGTGCATTGGACATTCACATTAATGACAGTGTCATTTCTGTACCCACAGGATGAGCTGGGAGCACTGCTGTGCCCAATGATGACAGAAAGGCCCAGAGTCCAGCGGACCATGAGCTCACCGGCATTGAAGACTCTCACTCCTCCTCGGACGAGGAGGAGCAACTTGGCCCACCAGGTTTCGGTCGGCAGACAGCACCAGCAGCTTATGCAGGATCCACTGTGACAACTCCCGCCCCACCTATCAACATCCAGCTAACCC
Source organism: Calotriton arnoldi (assembly GCA_963921515.1). Lineage (NCBI taxonomy): Eukaryota > Metazoa > Chordata > Amphibia > Caudata > Salamandridae > Calotriton > Calotriton arnoldi. Next base: position 309,274 of record CAWUFW010004881.1, read on the forward strand.
CTACCCTGACAGACACAGCAGCCACGGCCAATGACAATGGCACAGCAACACAGAGCACTCTGGAGCCCTTACGTATTGCTACATTGTGTAGCATGCAGCAAGCCAGGATTATCTGGCACACCTTTCCTGGGGCATATTGGAGGGCTCCTCCTGTCTTATCCAGACAGCGGAATCTTGACTTCAGGAGGCCAAAAGTCAACTCCACTATCCGCGTGGTCCGGCCATAGGCCTCATTAAAGCGCACTTCTGCTGGGGTGACTTGGTTGCGCAGTGGTGTCAGTAACCATGGCTGGTTGGGGTATCCGGAGTCTCCTACATTGAACACAGAAAATAGTTTTAGTTGTCAAACAACATATCACTATCTGACATACAACCAACACACACTACAACATTCATATACATCACCTACCAACAATCCAAGCCCGGTCAGGTTGCAGTCGACTCACCAAATGTGTGATGATGTTACGCAGGATATATGCATTATGTGCAGACCCAGGGAAATGGGCACAGACGTGTGAAATGCACGTGTCAGGTAAACACACTTCCTGGACATTGATGGAGTGGAAATGTTTGTGGGTGCGATACACTTGTTCATTGGCCTGTGGTAGTATCAACACAACATGAGTGCCATCAATAGATCCAATTACATGGGGTATCCGTCTTAATGCATAGAAATCACCCTTGATGTCAGACAATTCTTCAGGTTTAGGAAACTTGATGTAGTGGTCCATGTAATGGGTCAATGCCTACAACACATCCCGAAGAACATTACTGAACATGGGCTGGGACATTCCACCAGATGTTGCTACTGTATATCGGAATGTTCCCGTGGAAAAGAAATGCAGTGCTGTCATCACCTTCACCTTGGGGGTTAGTGCTGTTGGATAAGTGCGCTGCGGCCGCAAATGAGGTGACAACTGCTGGCACAACTCATCAATTGTTGCCCTTGTGAGACGGTGTTTTTTGATGATGTCTCGCTCTTCCAATGTTTGTAGGTCTGGAAATGGCCTGTACACAGGAGGCTGTCTGCTGCCTCCTCTACGATACCTATCTGTAGAGTGTAAACACAGTTGGTGTTGGTTTACAATGTACCCAGCAACATGCACTTATTCTAACAGCAAAGACAAATTAACCACACATAAAACTCCATGTCACTGAAAAGACACATTTCAATGAACAATGTTAACCTTAGATACATATCACAGCATACAGGTCATTGCTAAACATGTTTGAAACGTTTGGTGACACAGCAATTAAAGTGCAGTAGTATAATCTTCACTAGTGTCTGTGATTGTTCATGTAAAGCAAGCAGGACATACTCCAAAACTCACAAGCCAAGAAGCCTAGATTTATGTTTGTGAGAACAATTATACAATTCATCTGTACACACAATAGGATCATGTAATGCATGACATGTGGGATACCACATACATATAGCGTATCACAATGTAAATTATGCAGACTAATGTCACAGGGTGAACACTGTAATGTTGTCATGTCTGCATTACACAAACAATTACATACACAAACCATTTACAATGTAGAAGTTCCAGATAATGCAGTTGTACACATAAGTGTAGCACACAAAGATACCCTAGAAACTCACATATCAGAGCTAAGCGTATGTGGCTGCTTAATGTCATGGTGCAGTCATTCTTTGGGAAATGCAGTATCCAGGACTTGAAACACACACCACCTTTCCAGTCTCACATCACACAGATTGCACACTGGGTCATACTGTCCTGCAATGCAGCGACTAGGTGAAGACTGTACTTGGAATGCACCAAAAATGCATTTTGACTGTTATCAATCCTAAATGGCTAAATGGAGTAGTTTTAATTCATGCTGGGATTAGCCTCCCAAATCAGTGTGTCATGTGCCCCTCAAGGTTAGGTCATCGTGGGAGTGTGAGCATTTCAGTTAGATGTCCCTTTCCCCAGAAAAATGCTTTATCCAGCCATGGAATATCACAAGCTCACAACATTTTCAAAAGTGTTTGCCCTGCCGACCGATTTTTCGAAGGTCACGGTAGGTGCATCATAACCGAATCGGACACAGCCATAGGCTGTTGGTTGTTATGATGACATTCGCGGGTCTCAGATTGTGTCCGCATCGCGTGTAAACCGACACGGTAAACTCCCATTGGTAGTGTATCAGTCACTCGGGGGTCTGATGATATTTTTTGAACCGCAGGGTAGACGTGTCGTCAGTAAGCAATGGAATGCATTGGACGGTTTTGGAAAATGGGACAGATGCAGACCAATCTCTTTGGCCGCTTGGACTAAAGACTGCCTATGAGGTTTAGATATAAGCCTGTCGGTTCCCTAGAGAGTTCACTTGCCTGCACTAACTGCATGATTCAAGGACCTCCCCATCTCTGCTGCTGTCCACATCCTCTCGGAGCTACTATGTCTCACTGTACAGGGCGCAGGGCCCCAGCCTTCACAGCTAAGGAGAACAAGATGCTGCTGAACATGCTCCTGCCCCTGTACACGCAGCTCTATGGCACACTAGAGGAACAGGTGAGTGATGGTCAGACAGCATTGTTAGTTCACATGTTAAATAACCATGCACTTCTGGCATTAGGAATCCTACAGACAATCATTTAAACAGGAATTTAAAAGTTTCAAAGTGTGTATATAACTGTTCTGGGCAAGTACACTGCTGTAGAAGTGTATGTACTGGTATACACATAATGTCACTGTTCTCATAGGAGAAAGTCATCATTGAACAATGGTGAAGTGCACAGAACGCCACTTTACTCATTTTTACACAGTATGGACAAGCTGTTCAGTGTTCATGACCTATGTATACCAGTATTTGTATATCTACATTTTGCATGTGAACTAAGGGCCTGTCACCATGTCATCATTACAGGTCAACTGCCTTCAGAAGTTCTACCTGTTGAGGACCATCACCCCAAAGGTGCGCTCCGTGGGGGTCACTTGTCGGCGCAGTGCCCACTGCAGGAAATGGTGGTAGGACTTGAGAGGCTGGACCTGGAAGATCGCGAGAGTCCAGCTGGGCCTGTCACATCCAGGCAAGAGGGGCGCGCGCTGCACCCTGACCCCCTAATGCGACACATCCTTGCGGTGGTCTTACCTGACCTGGATGGGCAGTTGAGAGCCAGACAGCAGCAAGGAGGGGGTGAGTATGTGCCTTGTTCCACAACATATTAACCCATGCATGTGCACGTATCTTAGCCTGCTGGCCCTTTTTTAGGTTGTAAGACACACAAAACCACTGTTCAGTATTAAAAGATGCATATGCACAAGGATAAGTAGAGGTATGGTTATGCTCCTTTCATCTGGAAAATGTGAGGATGAAATGGTCAGGGTATTGACAGTAGTGCCATGCTATTGTAATCGGAATGCATGAGAACAACATGTGCATGGAGAGAACATTCAGAACTACTGTAAGTGCTCAACAAGTGTCAGCACATTGACAAATGTCTAGACTGTTCTCTGAGGCCACACCAACTCTGTAAACTATGTTGATGGGGGATCACTCAACTGTGAAATCCCATGTTATACATCCAGGTAGCAGGTAAAGTCTATGTTGAGGGCTTGGTGAGTAGTGATTGGTCAGTGTGCCAATGTTAGGTTCCAGTACTGTTGCCCAGTGTACTCCAATGTATCCGATTGGCAAATTACAGGTTTAGTAACTCATGTCACCTGTCACACTGGCCTTTCACTTGATTGAGTGTAAGATTCCATCCTCTCTATTTCAAAAAGTGAGTCCATGTTTCTGACTCTGTAATAGTGATAACACATGCCATTCAGTGGCTAACAAAGTAGGTCTCTGGTGGAAACAGGGTTTTGATTGAAAGGGATGATGTCAGATACACATTCACAACGGTTCTCATATGTGGAAATGCTCTTGACAGGTCATACATGATGCTTTGTAAACCATGCTTTGGTTGCCTTACTGTTAGATTCAGAGAAGTGAGCATCATTCGGAAGTGCTTTGCAAAAATGAGATGAAAAGCAACAGCATTTAAGCTGTACAGTGTGCCCAATGCAAAAAATAAGTGAGGGACATTCAGACTTGACCTTTATAAATGTGGACTTCTGCAGTCTTGGCAAAATGGTATGAAGTGCTGAATAAACATTTACAAGTAAGATGTTCAGGACTAATAGTTTGTACAGACAATGCATCCAGACATCCCAGTGGCATAGTGATCCATATGAAGCATGAGGAAGATGCAGTCATTGGACTTGGCAGTGTGCTGACCTGTGTTTACATGGCAAACTGGTGAAATGTATACAATGTGGACAATAATCTGATTCATCTATCTAACACTGCATAAATGACACAAGACTGTGGGCCATATACCTTTCACACTAGCTATGCCTACTACCTTAGTGTCTCCACAATAAGAGTTAGAAATGTGACCTAACAAACAACTACTTCAGCTACTGGACATATGAGCAAAATCAATATGATCTGTGTTGAATGGCCTATTTAATAACTACACCAGCTTGATGTATATCAATGAATATATGTGACCTGTAACACTAGATCTAATGGTTCCCAAGCTGATGAATATGGATTGCAGAATGAATACCATGTCTCAAATCAATTGTGTGACTCATATTCCCATTATGAGGTGTAAACTCCCTTGCATTAGATGAGACAGGTATGTTATGACACAAGGCGGTCAGTAGCGAAAGACAATACATCAGCTGGTAGATAGTGATGTTGAAGACATTGTGGAGGAGGAATTTGAATTTGCTGCACACAATGTCACTAACATCATAATGTGTGAGGGTGCATAGGTTTACTTAAGTACTAACATGTGGTATTTTCGGAACAGTATCAAATATTTTACCCACAAGTCCAATTGATGTAGTTGGGTAATGTTGGAAGAGTTGTGATGAAACCTATGTGTCTTGTACACATGGACGACTCGTGTGATTCATTTTAATTCTTGTTCACAGCATCAGAGCCAGCCAGCAGAGGAGACAGCACCACAGATGTTGGGGAAGCAGCTAGCCAGAGTGGTCTCTGTGTTGACACTGAGCAAGAGGGAACCAGTGGCATGGAGGGTGAGGGGAGCCTAACTGAGGGCACGAGTGAAGTTACATCTGTCAGCTTGACAACAAGCTCCAGCTCCAGTGAGGAGAGGACTCCCATGTGGTGGTGGATGACCTTGGAATTGTTTCCACTCCATCAGAGTCCACCACCACCCCTACCATCTACACCCTCCCAGCTGCTCTCCAGCCCCATGTCCGTGCCGTTCCCCTAGAAGGGGCCAGGCACCTTACCCACTGCCTCTGTCTCCCCTGCTGACCTGACTGTGGAGGCCATTGACCTCCTGAGGCATATCTATGTGGGGCAGACAGCAGTGCTGAATGTCCTCCAGGTGTGCACCAATCACCTTACCCAAATGGTATCTTTCCTGGAGGGCATTCACTTGGACATGTCTGCCCTACAGAGATCCAATCAGGCTCTAGCCTCCACACTGACAACAGAGTTGTTCCAAATTTAGCTGTCCTACCACCCTCCTGCCTCTTCCCCATCCACAGTCCCAAGTACCCTCTCTGTCCAAAGCCCACGCAAACATAAGCATGCATTCACCTCAACATCCACATGCAGCACACATAAACAGACATAAGGGCAAACACACATACACACACTCACAAGGCAGACGTCACACTCACTTCCACAGACATACCAACAGACATCACACCAGAATCCACAGATATGCTGCAGGCCTTACAACCCTCTGCCTCCACAGCCCCTACCCTTGCCTCTCCTCATACCCACTCTGCCCAGAAACTCCACCTTACTCCCCTTGACCTCTTCCCTACCCAAACCAACCCACTCCCTCGCAAAAAGAAGAAAATGACCCTGACACCCCTGCCATACACTTCAGACCCCCGCCCACCAAGAAAACCAGAAAATCCACTCTAGCTTCCCAAAAAAGAAAATCCCATGATCTAAAAAGTTCCCACCCCCTCCTAAAACCCTAACTTCAACATCCCACCCCAGTACCTAACCCCCAAGAAACGCCAGCCCAAAAAAGCACCTGCCCTCCCTATTCCCTTGCAAACCCTCCGACATTACAGAATTCCGAAACTCATGAAGCCCAGCCCATCTCCCCTCCATCTAGCCCTCCCACTGCCGTTGTCCCACCCCCTCCATCTGACCCTCCCACTGCAGTTGTCCAACCCCCCTCCATCTGACTCTCCCACTGAAGTCATCACATCTCCCCTCCTGATTCCACCCCTCCCAAAACCGAACCTAGTCCTCCCTAGTCTTGTCCCCTTGGTGCCTGGCCTGCCCCCTAAATGCCCCTCCCGTGGGAGGTGTCCCTTTGCAGGACTAGGGCAGGTAAGAGAAGATGGACATGATGTTTGTGGGGCATTAAAGCAAGGAACTTTATTGCACTGGCCATTTACCTTTTTCTCATTTTAATATTCCCCTTATTTTGCTGAAGAAAGCATGTTCTAATTTTGTTTTCAGATTTGTCTGTCCCCAAAATGGCTTTGTTGTTAACAGTCATTCATGTGTAAATTGTGATGTGAGTAAAAATTATGTTAGTATGGCATGGATTGCATATGGTCCATGGAGTATGAACACTTGGTTAGAATGTAGTCCAGATTGTTGTGATAGAGCGCCATGTTCTTGTGAGATTTGTAGGGGTGCATCATAATCACTGATAGCTCGCACCCGCATATATCCAGCTATATATATAAATGAATGGCCAGCAAAATGTAGTTATAAACCGCAGTTATCAGAATGAATAAGAAATGTAATTATGCTATTTTAATTAGGCAAATGTAATGCTTAACTGAATCGTGTGTAAAATAATGCATAGATGAATCAGTCCATGTGTAATCGAGATGCAGTAGTTAAACGTGTACCATATTAAGTTGAACGTGTAGTTCACTTTTCGCATATGAAAAATAATGAACCAATGCTTATAGAAGTGATTAAGATTTGTGTGTTTAAATTGTGTAAAGGCCTGACTGCATATACGCCAGGGAAAGGCCTGTTTATTCTTATGTTAGCTTATTTTGCAGGCAGAGAAGGTTCTCTTGGAAAGGCTCTCTGGGCACCGATAGTAGATTTAATTAGCACAGTAGAGGGTTTCTGTTGAACGTATCTTCTGTTGCAGGTGCAAGGACACATGCCTCGTTAGTAAAGACTGGCTCTTTGTTTCATAAGTTGGAGCGATGGGAGGCATGGAATTGGGAGTGCAATGGAATTTAGGGATGATACTTTCAGCAGAGAAGGTGCCTGGGACTCAAGGTCATCGCAACTGTCCAAGATGAAGTAACCGTTTCGATGGAAAAGTACAAGAAAGAAGACCTGGCCAAAGAGGCGTGACAAAAGGCGTGTTCAATTGTATTGGGTTTTGTATTAGGGATAGTGCCCCGAGGGTGGAGAGCAGAGAAGAGGTAGGGGAGACCAGAGAAGAGGACAGAGAGGGATTTGGTGAAGGAGCATCTCAAATCTGAGCTTAAGTACTATGTGAGTGTACTTCTCAGGAAGTCTTCACAGCTGACACCTTTTACTTACTCTTGCCTGGGAAATTCGTTAAGTAGGTATGTCATCTTAGAGTAGAGTAGGGACAGTCAAGGGGTTTTCTGCTTGTTTAGATAAATGAGGAATAACATAGAGATTGGAGCTGTTATTGCTTGTCTAATACTTCTGGAGTTAACGATTCTTCTCATCCTGAGCCGGATGAGACTCCTGCGTAGGATGCTATTTGTATTAGTGCCCATTTATTTCTTTAACCTCGTGTTGAGGTGCTTGCACGTGCAGTTATTCTTGGCTGTAATAAACCCACGAAACTGAATTCGGAGTCAGTGGTCTTTGTAGGAAAACCAGATTGAAGAAGAAATGATTGCATAACTGAAAAAGATTTTCTTCCCTTCACACTATTCAGCAGGTAAAAAGATCCTGGCGACTTGGGGATCCTTAGAAAAGATAAGATAAGGATCAGCGTTATCAGTTGTGCCTACATTGGCTGGGTGGCAATGTCAACATTAGTTTTGTCTATGAGTGTGACATGAAGCCACAAAGCTTTGTTTTGGAAATCACACTTCCACATAGTTCATGCTTACAGATGTCAACATAGTGCAAGTGTGCCAAAGTACAACAGTTTAGGAGAAGCATGCTGCATATGTTTGCAATGGGCTGAAAGACAACTGCCTCATCAATACACCTGGATACATATGGACTTTGACTACATGGTAGTGACTTTGGGCACACATTGGTACATAGAGTAATGGTACAATTGATGTTCAATTGATGTATGTGACTTGATAGTGGTGGACCAATGTCTGTGCCTTATATAGATCTGGTTGACTAGTTGCAATGACAACCTTGCCACAGGTGGCATGCCACTGTGGGCCAATACCCTTTCAAGGTTGTAATATAATACATTTCCTGTGCCTATGGTGAGTGTAAGGTAGGTATTGTTCTGACACTGTCCTGACCCTGTTGCCTTCCAGGACTCCCCTTTCTACAGATATTCCTGTTAGTCAAGGTGTCTGTGGTCTGGATTACCTGTGCCTTTAAAATTAGATGTCAGTCATTACATCCTGATTTTGATTGGGTACGTCATGTGGATGGTGTCCGTGTCCAGGACATGTGTCAGTAAGTTATAGTGTTTTACTGTTTTTACAGGGACACAAATTGTTATATGTGTTAGTTGCATGTGTATAAAGCGTATGGTACATGAATGGTTGTCACACAATTAGAATGCTAGTGATTACATGCTCTGATTGTAGAGTTGTGTAGTACCTAGTGTTGTAATGTACATCACAAAATGGCTTTATACCACAGTTAGAGTGTGAGAGTCTGGGCATTTCTCTAATCTGTGAACTGGACATAGGTCACATCATGCTTATATGATGTTCCTTTGGATTCTGTATTAGGGCACACATGGCCCTGAGTTTGCTCATACACCCAGAGACATGATGCACCAGGCCAGAGTATGGTAAGCAGCAGGATAGGTGATGTATGGCCTATCCCAGGCTAATGTCAGTTGCAATATGTTGTCCAAGCTTTGCAATGAGTATTTGTGCGATAAGTAAAGTTGAGTGTGTCTACATGGCCAGAGAGGATGTGTGGCAAGCTAACTGTGACCAAGACACAATGGGGGATATTCTCAAGAACGTGTGATAATTATCGCAAAATTAGCTTAACGCAACTTTGCACATCGCAGTCCATCGCGGGAAAATAACACTGTGTTAACGTTGTATTCTCAACCCGGCGGCACCATGCGATAGTCTCACGATAACGCGCCAAATGACCGCATTAAAATTAACGCGACACTGAAAAAATGCGAAACACGAACGCGAAAAAAGTTGCGATGCCCCAAATCGCAATACAAAAATCAGCGATAACCAGCGACAGACCTGCAATTCCCAAGAGTCATGCGGGAAAATGCACTACAAAAGCACCGAAAAACACAAACAAAATAATTTAAACTGCGTAGCACCATGGAGGAAGCCGGAGCAAGTACAGAGGATGACCAGAACACCACAAGCCCCCAGGAGGACCAGCCTGGGACCTCGGGGTCACGGAAGGGCAAGGAGAAGTAGACGAGGAAGACGAGGTTCAGTGCGCAGGAAAACAGGATCATCATCACGGAGGTGATAGAACACCACCAACAACTGTACGTCACCTCCAACGTGTCATTGGCAAATAAAAATGCAATATGGCAGTCCATCCTGGACAAGGTGAATGCAGTCGGAGTGAGGAAGAGGACAATTGGAGAGGTCAAGAGGCGCTGGAATGATGCGAAGCGCAAAACCAAGAAGAAACTCGCTGACATCCATCAGGCAGCAATGCAGACTGTAGGTGGTAGTCCAGCGGAACACCAGAAGCTGGATGAGATGGAGGAAATGGTGTCCACAGTCTTCAGTGGGGAGACGGTGGCAGGAGTTGGGGGTCCGGACACTGCTCGACATGACCTGACACAACAGCACCAGGGTGAGTACCGAACAGGGACTGGGGGGACGGGGGGAGATGGGCACAATGGCACACATGCACAATTAAGTAGAGCACACTGTACACCCACAATGACTCTGGATCATGTCCCTGATCCCCTTGGCACACTGCAGCACACATACAAACAGCAAGTAGGCCCCCGTCCGCTATGGGCAGAAAGGGGTCCCTCCCCATACAGCACCAATCTCACAACCAACCCATGCACACGTGTTAAAACCAGCAAAGCTGCGTGTCAGTGAGCCACACTGACAATGCAAGTGACACTGCATGACGAACAGCATGGCTGGAGTCCAATTATCATGACATGGTGAACGCCACAACACTGAGGTGGCTGAGTGTGGAACACATCCATAAAGGAGCAGGTCACACTCTGACACATCCACGTACACAAAAAACCCCTGCCGTCAACAACACATCTGCGGATAAACCATGCCCAAGAGTCCAAAATCTGAACTAGAGCCAAAATTAGCCAAGTCTGCAACATCTCAGCACTGAAGAAACACAGAAGTCAAAGGCACACCGCCTCAAAGGGATAAGGGGCAGCAAAATCACAGCTGCAGGGGCGACTCTCCCACAATGCAGCACACACACATAGCAATAACAGCACATCATCATTGAAGACAATGTGGTACAAAGTGCAACACTCTCACTACAGAACAGAGGACACAACTGGTTCCGCTTGTGCGTAGAAACTGGCCAATCACATCTGGCATAGCAGTAAACTGTGAGATGATAATGTACGTGTACAACCTCACATCCGTGATGTAGTACAAATGTCCACTGTCCTGCATCAAATAGTCAGCTCCTCCCAAACAGTCACAATGTACATTGTCATGCAGTCTGTATGTAAACTTGAACAATGCGTCAACATACATGTCAACACAATGTTAAAATGCATCTCCCCTTCACATTGCAGAGGGACAATCAACACCTCCTGCAGAGCACACCAGACAACTCATCAGTTATGATGAAGAGGACCTCCACACCTTCGACACCGACACCCTACAACAGCTCATGGACAGCCACGGCAACCCACCTTCAGGAGCAGGGCAGCCCAGCTGCTTTGAGGAGACCCCACCCCCTGCACAGACCACACAGCAGGAAGCACCCACCACCACGGCTGGCTACCAGCACCTCACCGAGGAACACATCGCATTCCAAGGCCATGTGTTAGACTGCCAGAAGGAGGTGGCTGAACAGGTGCGGGTGGGGTTCGACCTCATGGCAGCCAAACTAGATGACATACGTGGGTGTCTAAGTCCCATCAGGGACACCCACAGTTCGCTCCATGATGTCCAACAATCCATGCCCGACATCGCTGGAGTCATGACTCTGAGAGGAGAACAACTGTCTAGTCAGGGTGGCCTCAGCGATGTCAGCCGAGAGTTGGCACAGATGCTGAGGATAATGGAGAACATGGAGCAGATGCATGCGGAAAGAATGGCTGCCACGGATGCACACCAGCGAAAAGTTGTTCGGATCTTCCATGCCCTGCAGATCCTCATCATCGCATTGCTGCCACTAAGGCAGTCGCTGATGAATGCTGCTGGTACTTCTACACACACATCTCCGGCCCCTGATGTGTCAGTGGCACACAGTGCTGCAGACCAAACATCAGCACCCACATGTCAGACAGATGACATAGAGGACGAAGATGCGGGTGATTCCACCTTTGTAGTAAGAAGGAGCCAGTAGCATTCTTCTCCGCCATATGCCCTGTTTCAGCTTGGTTCTGCCCTCTGCATCATGCCCTGTAACAACACCTCCCACTGTCCCCCGAAACACTCTGCGACACTCACCTTGGACCTCGACATGGACTGCTATATTTTGTTTGCTTACCAATGACACAGCAATCATACTGCGGACTGTACTCTTCCTCTTCCGATGTACTTGTCAATCCCTAAATGACTCTGGCTGGCCCTCCACTGGGCTACAATGTAATGTGGGGTTTGCATGGCCATGTACTGCTCCAGCTCCGACACTCCACCGAATGTGAATAAATAATTCAAATTCAAACAGATGTGTCATGTCCATAATCGATCAAGTATTAAAGTATGGATGAATGTAAGGACTTTGATTGCCCAAAAAGGTACACCCTGGGAAATGAAAGCAATGCGCATGTTTGACCGTGACACACATAGGAAGTGAGATGACTGGGAATGTGTACACTAGCTGTGGCCTCATTGCTCTGAAACAACAATCGCGCAATTTCTCAACTTTGCCCCATGCAATGTTAGAAATAGGGCTGGGTATGAAATGTCAAAGTCGTTGGCAGGCCTAAAGTAGTGTCCACCATCACATTTGACAACAGAACATCTCTTCGCATACCAACTCACACTTAACTGGGTGGACACAGCCTGTAGTGATGGATCACATTGATCCACATGGCAAGAATATGGACACCATACTCACATTGCTGAACACACGCAAGAGCACAGGTCTATCAGCAATTATCCCAACCACTATGTCTGGCTCACAGAGGTGGAGCTGGCAATAGGGACTCACCCTTAAGTGAAATGCGTCAGTCAGTCCCTCCCTGTGTACGGACAATGCTCATTGAGGCACACGATTTGTCATTCTAATCAACACTGATCACAGTTGAACACTAGTAAAGTTGCGTAGACTTTATTAGCATGTGCGTGTCAGTACGGGCAAGACAGGGCCCACAACATGCAGACCAATGCATCAGACACTAACAGGCAGCATTCGCCCGGGATGTTCTGCCATTGCGTTGGTGGCTCTCGTAGAACCGGCACTCTTCTGACCTGCGGCAGTTATGTGGATGATATGCCACAGCTCGGAGCAATGAGTCGTATGTGTGTGCAACGTCTGGATGTATGGGTTTGTAGGAAGGTGGAATCTGACTGCATGGTTGCCCCCACTTTTTTCCTGGTGTTTTGCTGGTTTTCGACTTAGTTTGGCTGGGATCCTGCTATTCAGGACCCCAGCCTATCTGCTTTCCCCTTAAATTGATTGTATGTACTTTAGGTACACTCCAGATTGGATTCTGGGGTACCCTTGTGAGTCCCTAGTATATGGTATACTATGTACCCAGGGCATAGGTACCCCAGAGGCCTACCAGGGGCTGCAGCATGTATTGTGCCACCCCTGGGAAGCCTTTAAATGACACAACAGGTCTGCTACAGCAGCCTGTGTAAGGTGGTGTATCCACTCTTACTGAGATATAGGTTCCCTATATCTCTCCATATCACTGCACATGTAAACCTATCAGTCACCACTATGGCAGGCCTTAACAATCCTGAAGGCAGGGTGCTGGGTTTCATGTGAGAGGGTGCTCATGCATGAGCAGAGCCCCTCTGCAGCTTTCGGAATCTTCATTCCGGGGTTGTTTGTGATGCAGCCAACCATATACTCTTAAGTGCATTATAACCTTGCGGTAAATGCTAACTTGAGAATGGCTGCATGGAAATATGTCGTGTTTGGTGTCAAACACCTTGGAATCATACCTCCACCCCAGTAACTGGGGTGGGAGGTATGATCCCACCCTACTAGAGGGAGAAACATGGCACCACCGGTACACCCGGTACCAGCTTAACAGAACCCTGGCATCACAAAATGGATGCTGCAGCCACAGACACGAAGTCTGCCCTCCTGCTGCTGGACAAAACTCCGGCAGGGGGCCTGGACAATAGGTTTCCTGTCACAGGGAGGTGTAACCACCTCCCAGACAGGCTTTAGTGTATTGGGGCTGGGTGGGTGCACTCCCAGAGTGCTTTGAAGTCTGCACTGGGGGCACATTTGGTGTCCCTGTGCATAGTCCAGCTCAAACCGGTTGCAGGGGCTACCAGCCCCTGCTCTGGCGCGAAACTGGACAAAGGAAATGGGTGTAGCCACCCCTCTTTCCTGACCCTCCCATAGGTGGGTCCCCAGAGGTTGTCCCACCCCTTCCTTGGGTATAAAGTAGGAACCCCTGACTACAGGACTTTAGATTACACCTGGACTAAACTCTGACACAGAAACCAAGTACTTCGACGATCTGCACTATGCTGGATGACTGAAGAATCTCCCTTGGAGTAAAGGAGTTACTTCCCTGCAAGGCAGGCACCTTTAATGCAACTGACTGGTTGGCATCTCTGAAGCTCTGATGGACTCTGAAGAATATTGCCACACAGGAGGTGGGTTTTACAAGGTCTTAGAGGTTGATCTGTGCCCACAGCAAGTCTGAGGCCCGTATCCCTTGTGGTGACCGTGCAACCCAAACCCCTGGGCACCGCGTCCATTTGCAGAAGCATCAGCTTTCCGGCAACCCCTGAGGCTGAGCTTTAGGTTTCTTGTAGGCCTCACCCTGAGCAGTAATCACACCGAAGATTGCAGGCCTACACTCAACGAGTATTCCGTGGGCCACCATTTTGTGATTCCTCTTGAGGTCCCTTTGCGATCCCTGGTCCATTGACCTGTGGGTCCCCAAGAAGGCAACTCTAACTTTGATTGGGCTTCCCTGGTTGCTCCAGACGTGCCCTGACTCTCCATCACTTGGGGAGTCCCCAGGATCTTGCTGGTCCGCACAGAATCATCTTTTCTCTTCCTGCGTGGGTTGCTGTTGCCAAGGCTTGTTGTGTTCAATCTGAGCACCGACACCCCAGCACTCGACATCCTTCGTGGGACAGCTCGACTCCAGCTCCTGGTCATCCTTGACATCTCTGGGACCCCGTGGCTGCAGAGTCAAGCTTCACCTCTTTGCACCTGAAGCACCCGACATCGGTGGGCATTCGACTGCTCCGCTCCTGGTCACTGGCTAGTGACCCACACTCTGTCCCCTCTGCTTTCAGGTTCTTCACATATTCGATCCAGGCTTGGATCACACCGGAGACTTTCCTCCTTCACGGCAGCAGCACTTTGCAGCAGTTCGCCATTGAAATCAACGACGATTCCCGACACCCTTTGACACCTATGCACCCGGCTTCCCTGGGAGAGGTAACTCGAGTACTACGGTGCTCCCATGGGTGTTGGCCCTAGAACCCCTTAAGTCTAAAGGGGTTTGCTCAAAGTCCTCTTCTAAGTGTCCTTTTGCTTTAAAATTCCAACCGCGACTTTCCTCATAGAATCCTATGGCGCTCGCGGCTGTGTTCTCACACTGCACACGTCCCCCGTGGGTCTCCTGTGTCACTACCTTGGGTGGTTCATTGGGGTCCCAGCGATTCTACGTGCTCTAGGCACTGTGTCTAGTCAAGTCGTGGTTCTTATACCACTTTCTTAATATATGGTTTGGTCCCCCCCCTGGGGCCCATTGTATATTGTGCTATTTACTGTCGTTTTTAGGTCTCGCCTGAGCCAACGCGCATGCGCTGCTCTACGAGACATTTAGTAAGCGGGTTTTTAAAGTGCTGCTTTTGCTGGCCACCAGCTTGCGGTTACGTGCACAAGCGCGCGCGCCTCACAGCTGCCATCTGTTTTTTTCGCACGCGACGTGCATTCATCTTCATTTTTCACTACCGTGCTTGCCGTCGCGTGCGCGCACCCCTGCTTTCACTTTTGCCTTCGCACCACTCGCGTCCTTTTTTTTTCTTCTTCTCGCGTGCTTGTTCCAGCTTGCTGCCTGCATATAACATGGCTGCCGATGTCAGCCCTGTGCAGGCTCCGGCTCCCTCGGCACTCGCTACCATAACCCAGCTCCTCTGTCTCGCTCTACAGTCCGTGACTAAAAGACTTTAACCTTCGCTCTGCAGCACACGCCATCACGTGATCGGAGAGCCCCGCAAGCAATTGGTTGGCACAGCTCCCATTGACTTGCCTTGACCATCGAGCTTGCATGCAGTCTCAGAACCGAGTCGTCTTCGCTTTTTAATTCTGAGACGCTTGAAGCTCTCTCGTGCATGTCACCATGGCTACCCGAGGCGGCGATGCGGACGACTGTTGCAGACCCTACCAGGTGGTAGTGCTTGGCGCCTCTGGTTTCACTGGTCATACATTCTCAGAGGCACTTGTGCAGCAGCTCATTGCTTTGTACCACCAGTGTCTGCTGGGAGATGTAGTTTCCTCCATGGTCTCTTACCTATTTGACTTGTGTTGCTTCCTTTACAAAATGGGTTTTGTAGTCCAGAATCGTTTTTTACGCTTATGTTGATTATCTTTGTGGTGTGTCTATGGATGTCGCTTGCCAATTTTATATTCTTGTGGATTCATGTCCTTCCTCCAAATCAACGATCGGGGTAGATTTACACAGTGAATTTACCGGCAAACAGAGGATTTGTACCAGGAGATCCCTGCATCATAGTTTTCTCTCTCTCTCTCTCGTCTCTCTCTCTCTCTCTCTCTCATCATCTCTCTCATCTCTCTCAACTCTTTTACTCTCCCTTTCATCTCTTTTACTCTCCCTCTCTCATCTTTTACTCTCTCTCTCTCATCTCTTTTACTCTCTCTCTCATATCTCTTCTACTCTCTCTCATCTCTTTTACTCTTTCTCATCTATTTTACTCTCTTTAATCTATCTTTCTTCCCTCACAACCCCCGCCCGCCTCCCTCGCTCTCTGGGACAAAGAGACACTGAAACCTATTGTTTGCACATGTTGAAGCTGCAGTAATACGTGGTTATGTGTTGCATTTGCACGCCATCCCTTTGTGTTTTTGCCCTGGGTAGAATTCCCCAGCCCCTCTTCTTGGCGTGTCATCCCAGCCACACCCCTCTCCTCACTCCCCACCAGGGCCTTCACACATCACTATTTGCTGAATCACTCGGATGCTGTAATGTTCTACAGCACAATTCTGTTAGCGTTATCTTTCCTCCAGACGGCTTGACCGTAAACATCCCACACATATCCTGTCTGTAGCCAGCAGGTGTATGACATCTGCATTTGGTGGACTATCATTGGACTAAGCATTGGCATTGCCAATAGGTCTCACTTTTGGGACCTTATAAGTATTTAGTTATGCAGCACAATATCGTTGGTGCAACAACATCAACTGTTGCATGGCTAAACACTTATAAGGTACAAGGTTTAGCCATGCAACAGCTGATGTTGTTGCACCAAGGATATTGTGCTGCAAAACTTAATACTTATAAGGTCCCAAAAGCGAGACCTACTGGCTATGCCAATGCTTGTTATACTGTGATATTGTGTATCTTGGACTCTAATCTCATAAAGAGATTAGTAGTTAGTGTTTAGAAATAAATACATATATTTTATATATATACCTTGTGTGGTTCTCCTTTCATTTGGTCATTCAAGAGGTTATAATCTGGTAAACCAAGCTGCTTTAACACTCCTTCAAGACTTAGCCTGAAGGCTGCTCTCCATAGCTACCACTAGGATAGCTTTCAATAAAGGTTGTCTTTAAACCTATCATCAATAAGGGTCGTTTGGACTGGTGCAAGGTGCCCACTATAACTAGTGGACAGCATATGCCAGGCCAACTTCTCACATTGGTGTGCAGCGGTTGGATTCAAGCTTGCTATTGCTTTACCAGATAATCTCTTTGAGTGACTAACTGAAAACCACTATAGGTACATAGGTACATATAAATCAAGTTTAGAATACAGTAAGTTCTACTGAACTTAGAGTTGTGTGTCAAGGGCTTAGCACACCCTTTCTACAACTCAAGAGAGTTTAGTAGGCCCCACTAGAGTAGGTAGGTGCATACACCACACCACACTAGTCATGTCTTCAAGGGCAGAAACCAGTGGGTCTCTCCCAACTAAGTATGACCATGCCTCATACCAAGAATTGAGGACTATGTGTGCCTCAAGGAAATTGAAGACAGGGAAAAGCCCAACCACCCAACATCTCATAAAGATGTTGCTTGAAGATGACCTCAGAAAGACCCCAGGGTCTGATGAGGTTGGCAAAGGTGGTGGGGCAGCTGAAGAGGAAAGGCCAGGTAGTGAAAACTACTATGACCCAGACTCTGATGCTGGCCAGGAGGATCAAAATGATTCCAACCTGGAAAATCCAATTCTTCCTGAAGGTGAGGAAGGAGACCCCAGTGGGGTTCTCTTTACCCCACCTGGAAGGGTTAATAGTCTACCAAGAAGATCAAGATCTCCTTCTCAGGAATCTAATCATTCTGGTACGTCTATAGGGTCCTCTGCTTCTCATAAAAGGGCATCCTCTTATGAGAAGAAATGCCAACTGCTTGAGTTTGAGAGAGCTAAGCTCAGAATCAAGAGAGAGCAATTGGCCTTAGACAGGAAATCCCTGGAGCTCCAGAGAGCTTCTCAAAAGTTGGGGCTAGAGCCCCATGGTGGCAGCAACAGTGTCCCTAGGAATAGAGAAGATACTCATCCCCATAGGAACCTGAACAAGATTGTCCCTCCCTACCAGAGTGGGGATGACATCCACAAGTGGATAACTGCACTGGAGAGGGCCTGTAAAGTACAGAGGGTCCCTCAGGAGCAGTGGGCAGCAATCTTGTGGCTCTCCTTTGCAGACAAAGGTAGAGACAAGCTCCTCACTGTAAGAGAAGAGGATGCTGATAATTATAAAGTCCTGAAGAGTGCTCTGATTGATGGGTTTGGCCTAACCACTGAATAATACAGGTTAAAGTTCAGAGACACCCAAAAGGCACAGACTCAGGACTGGGTTGACTTTGTAGATTGTGCTACTAAGGCTCTGGAAGGTTGGATACATGGCAGCAAGGTGCATGACTTTTTAGGATTGTACAATTTGATTATGAGGGAGCAGATCCTTAATAATTGTCAAAACCAGCTTTTACACCAGTACCTGGTGGACTCTGATCTGACCTCTCCCCAAGAATTGGGAAAGAAGGCAGACAAATGGGTCAGAACCAGAGTAAAGCCAAAGAATCAGGGTGGTGAACAGAAGAAAGATTCTTCCAAAAACCAAGAGAAAGGTGGGGATAAATCAAAAGACAAATCCCCTACAGGGCCCCAAAGTCCTCTCCTGGGGGTGGGTCCCAAACTCCTTCCTCCCCTGAAAAGAAACCTTATTGCCATAACTGTAAGAAGCCTGGCCACTGGAAAAATGACCCCAGTTGCTCCCAGGCTGGCAATAAGGAAAACGTTCCTCCCAGCAATACCACCACTACTCCTGGTACTACAAGTAGTAATCCCCCAGGTGGTAGTAATGCACCCAAAAAGTTAGGTGCATTTTCATGGGGAACTGAGGTGGACCCCAGTTTATCCTGTCCTCCTCACAGGCCTCCTTAGTCTGTGATGGTGGCATGGGATTTGCCACTGTTACTATGAGTCCCAATACTTTGGGCAAGTACAGACAGGAGCCCCTAATTAATGGTCAGAAGGCGTTGGCATTCAGGGACACAGGGGCTAGTGTCACCATGGTGACAGGGAAACTAGTCCCCCCTCAACAATTTTTATCTGAGTTCAAGTACCAGGTGACCAACATTGATGGTATCAGAACAGATCATCCCATGGCCATAGTCAATCTAAGCTGGGGAGGGGTCACTGGCCCAAAGAGAGTGGCAGTGTCCCCAAACTTGCCTGTAGATTGCCTGTTGGGCAATGATCTAGAAGTTTCAGCCTGGGCTGAAGTTGAATACCAGGCCCATTTAAAAATGTTGGGCCTCTCTGAGAAGGTTGGTGGGGCTGTTAGGGCCTCAGCCCCATCCCAAGGAAATTTTGGAGAAGTGGAGCCTGAAAGAATGGCCCACTCTACTCCACAAGAGAGCAGAAGGGTTGAAGAACAGTCTTCTTCCCCCCAGACAATAGGTAAGGGTCAGCTTCCTCAGGGAACTGATCCTACCCCTAGTGAAGGAACTGCCCCAGAGGTGGTCAGGCCTGGCCTGGCAACACCCCTGATGGCAGGGGACCCTTCCAAGGTGGTACCCAGTCTGGAGCAGGTAACCTGCCCCTCTCTACCCTCCCTCTGTCAGCCCAGGGCTGCAGATGTCAGGGAGGTCAGTGGACCCCTAAGGGCTCCCTGTCCAGAGGAACCTCCTCATCCACAGATTAGGGGCACCCAGTCTAGTAGCCCAAGCCAGGTGAAAATTCCTCAGCACACTGAGGGAACCCTCTTACCATTGGATAGGGACCTCCCCCAGATGGATTCTGTTGGGCAAAGGCAAACCTGGGACCAAGGGGTTCCAAACCTACCATGTCCCTCCAGTGTTCCAACCAAAGGGACCCAACCCCCAGCTGTAGGCAGCCAGAGGTTGACCCTAGGGCCAGATATGACTCAGTCAAGGAAAGAAAGGCCTCCATGGTGACCAGTGATCTGAGGAAGCTGAGACCAACTTTATTAGGGCCTCACGTCTCTACTCAGACACCCCACCAGCCTTTTACTTTGCCAAAACACACCACAGGTAGTAATTCCAAATGGTGGAGATCATCCAATACCCTTGGGGTTAGGAATTGCTTAGTGGACCATAAGACAGGGGGTAACCATGCTAGTGCAGGTTCTTCCTTATATGGCCACTTAGTCAATAAAGGCTCAACTGGACAAGGTTAGCCTTATCTCCTTTCGTTTGGGGGGGGTTATGTAGGAAGGTGGAATCTGACTGCATGGTTGCCCCCACTTTTTTCCTGGTGTTTTGCTGGTTTTCGACTTAGTTTGGCTGGGATCCTGCTATTCAGTACCCCAGCCTATCTGCTTTCCCCTTAAATTGATTGTATGTACTTTAGGTACACTCCAGATTGGATTCTGGGGTACCCTTGTGAGTCCCTAGTATATGATATACTATGTACCCAGGGCATAGGTACCCCAGAGGCCTACCAGGGACTGCAGCATGTATTGTGCCACCCCTTGGAAGCCTTTTAAAATGACACAACAGGTCTGCTACAGCAGCCTGTGTAAGGTGGTGTATCCACCCCTTACTGAGATATAGGTTCCCTATATCTCTCCATATCACTGCACATGTAAACCTATCAGTCACCCCTATGGCAGGCCTTAACAATCCTGAAGGCAGGGTGCTGGGTTTCATGTGAGAGGGTGCTCATGCATGAGCAGAGCCCCTCTGCAGCTTTCGGAATCTTCATTCCGGGGTTGTTTGTGATGCAGCCAACCATATACTCTTAAGTGCATTATAACCTCGTGGTAAATGCTAACTTGAGAATGGCTGCATGGAAATATGTCGTGTTTGGTGTCAAACACCTTGGAATCATACCTCCACCCCAGTAACTGGGGTGGGAGGTATGATCCCACCCTACTAGAGGGAGAAACATGGCACCACCGGTACACCCGGTACCAGCTTAACAGAACCCTGGCATCACAAAATGGATGCTGCAGCCACAGACACGAGTCTGCCCTCCTGCTGCTGGACGAAACTCCGGCAGGGGAGGCCTGGACAATAGGTTTCCTGTCACAGGGAGGTGTAACCACCTCCCAGACAGGCTTTAGTGTATTGGGGCTGGGTGGGTGCACTCCCAGAGTGCTTTGAAGTCTGCACTGGGGGCACATTTGGTGTCCCTATGCATAGTCCAGCTCAAACCAGTTGCAGGGGCTACCAGCCCCTGCTCTGGCGTGAAACTGGACAAAGGAAATGGGTGTAGCCACCCCTCTTTCCTGACCCTCCCATAGGTGGGTCCCCAGAGGTTGTCCCACCCCTTCCTTGGGTATAAAGTAGGAACCCCTGACTACAGGACTTTAGATTACACCTGGACTAAACTCTGACACAGAAACCAAGTACTTCGACAATCTGCACTATGCTGGATGACTGAAGAATCTCCCTTGGAGTAAAGGAGTTACTCCCCTGCAAGGCAGGCACCTTTAATGCATCTCACCGGTTGGCATCTCCGAAGCTCCGACGGACTCCGAAGAATATTTCCACACAGGAGGTGGGTTTTCCAAGGTCTTAGAGGTCGATCTGTGCCCACAGCAAGTCTAAGGCCCGTATCCCTTGTGGTGTCCGTGCAACCCGAACCCCTGTGCACCGCGTCCATTTGCAGAAGCATCAGCTTTCTGGCGACCCCTGAGGCTGAGCTTTGGGTTACTTGTAGACCTGACCCCGAGCAGTGATCACACCAAAGATTGCAGGCCTACACTCAACAAGTGTTCCGTGGGCCACCATTTTGTGATTCCTCTTGAGGTCCCTTCGCAATCCCTGGTCTGTTGACCTGTGGGTCCCCAAGAAGGCAACTCTAACTTTGATTGGGCTTCTATGGTTGCTTCAGACATGCCCTGACTCTCCCTTGCTTGGGGAGTCCCCAGGACCTTGCTGGTCCGCACAGAAGCATCTTTTCTCTTCCTGCGTGGGTTGCTGTTGCCAAGGCTTGTTGTGTTCAATCCGAGCACCGACACACCAGCACTCGACATCCTTTGTGGGACAGCTCGAATCCGGCTCCTGGTCATCCTTGACATCTCCGGGACCCCTTGGCTGCAGAGTCAAGCTTCACGTCTTTGCACCTGAAGCACCCGACATCGGTGGGCATTCGACTGCTCCGCTCCTGGTCACTGGCTAGTGACCCAGACTCTGTCCCCTCTGCTTTCAGGTTCTTCACATCTTCGATCCAGGCTTGGATCACACCGGACACTTTCCTCCTTCACGGCAGCAGCACTTTGCAGCAGATCGCCATTGAAATCAACGTCGATTCCCGACACCCTTTGACACCTATGCACCCGGCTTCCCTGGGTGAGGTAACTCAAGTACTACGGTGCTCCCATGGGTGTTGGCCCTAGAACCCCTTAAGTCTAAAGGGGTTTGCTCAAAGTCCTCTTCTAAGTGTCCTTTTGCTTTAAAATTCCAACCGTGACTTTCCTCATAGAATCCGACGGCGCTCGCGGCTGTGTTCTCACACTGCACACGTCCCCCGTGGGTCTCCTGTGTCACTACTTTGGGTGGTTCCTTGGGGTCCCAGTGATTCTACGTGCTCTAGGCACTGTGTCTAGTCAAGTCGTGGTTCTTATACCACTTTCTTAATATATGGTTTGGTCCCCCCCTGGGGCCCATTGTATATTGTGCTATTTACTGTCATTTTTATACTGTGATATTGTGTATCTTGGACTCTAATCTCATAAAGAGATTAGTAGTTAGTGTTTAGAAATAAATACATATATTTTATATATATACCTTGTGTGGTTCTCCTTTCATTTGGTCATTCAAGAGGTTATAATCTGGTAAACCAAGCTGCTTTACACTCCTTCACGGCTTAGCCTGAAGGCTGCTCTCCATAGCTACCACAAGGATAGCTTTCAATAAAGGTTGTCTTTAAACCTATCATCAATAGGGGTCGTTTGGACTGGTGCAAGGTGCCCACTATAGCTAGTGGACAGCATATGCCAGGCCAACTTCTCACAGGGTTGTTGTGTACGTAAGTGTCAAGGGCATTCCATGCAAGAGTACCTCGAGCAAGAACTTCTGTGTGTGGGGTGTGGATACGTTGATCTTTCATTAGCGCTGTGCATAGTGTGGGAGTCGTCATCATCTGCTATGGTATCTCTCTCAGGGGGTGCCTGCCGCATGCAAGACCAAGGTCGGTGGTGCAGATGTCCTTCCGCCTTATGTATTGAGACAAAGGAGCTTTCATCCCTAATGTTAGTCTGACTACTGCTTCCATTCTGGAAATATGATGTGGCTTTCGCGCTGCAATTGAGGCTAGGCCTTAGGCTTATGGTGCACCAATAGCGATACACACACAACAGTTGGCATGCATGAGACAAGAGCCCGAGCGGCCTTGCGCTCCTTGTACAATCCCTACGTGCGCGGCCGCCCTCCGGGTGCATGCAACATTGTAGATTGCGGGCCGTGTGGCGCAGACACTGCAACAGAGACACACGCATCAGTTGGTTTCCTGTGCAGCCCAGAAATGAACCACGCCCAGAGCCCAGGGATAATTATTCACACCCATAAGCTGGCCTGGCGTAAGCCGACCCAGTCCACTCGGCTTACGTATAAAGGGGGGGACGACAACGCTACGTGTCCCAGTTCTTCCCCACTGCCGGAGGTGACATGGCTGCGTCCGCCTGGCATATCACGAGACTCAATAAGAAAAGGTCCATGACTTGCGTTGCACAGAGTTGGTGGGACCGGATACACTGCGGCCGGCACGGGCCTACCGCCACGGGACGGTGACTTTCGGTGCACTGAGGTAGGGGCACCTTAAATGCTGAGCGGGTGTGCAGCCTGCGATGATGCGCCATCCTGGCGGTCCGGACTGGTAAGGATTTGTGTGAGCCCTGCTGGACCGCAGTGTAGGCCTGAGCCAGCGGGCAGCGCGGGCCTACCGCCATGTGGCGTTGCCTCGCGGTTCACAGAGTTAGTAGCACCTATAGAGCTGAGCGGGTGTGCAGCCTGCGATGATGACGTGTGCACTGATATGATCTCTGCCATTGCGAAATCTAGACCCAGAATCACGTGTGTGACCTGGAGGCCCGCGGGGCGGGGCTGCATGATGTGGAGGCTGCCAAGGTTGTGGGCCCCGGGCTTGGAGCTTGCACCGGCACGTGGTGGGCCCTCTTGGAGACACCCTGGGGGCAGAAGGTGAGCAGTGAGGCCTGGGTGCGCAGGGGCGGCCAAGCGATGATGGCGTGTGCAATGATATGAACTCTGCCATTCATAAATCTGGACTCTGTTTCAGATAAGGGACCTGGTGGACTGCAGTGTATACCGGCACGTGGTTGGAGACACACCGCTGGCAGCAGGTGAGCAGTGAGGCCTGGGTACGCAGTGTCGGCACTCTCTCGCCCTCTCCCTCTCTTCCTTTCACTGTCTCTCTTCCTCTGTTACTCTTTCTCTCCTTCTCCCTCTCTTCCTTTCACAGTCTCTCTCTCTTCCTCTGTTTCATTCTCTCTCTCCTTCTCCCTCTCTCCCCCTTTCTCTCTCTTTCTCTCTCTCCCTCTTTTTCACTCTCTCTCTCCCTTTCTTTCTCTCTCTCTTTCTCTCTCTCTCTCTCTGTCCTTTGATGAGCGCATGACACACCTTCTTATCTTGAATTTTGTCTTGCAGGCTGTGTCTTACAGATTGTCCAGAGAAGACCCGCCATGACTCTTCCGAATAGTTGCTTTGAGTTCAATTTTAATAAAATAATTTGTTTGGAAATTCAAAGATGAATGAATGATTCTCCTTTTTCTGACCACACATGAATGTTAATTGTTGTACCTGTGCGACATCAGGCAAATTGTTTTGTTCATGATTTCGTAAAGTTGATGTAAAATATCTTTGTGCGGGTTAGGGCCCCGGGGGGGTCCTGGGGGGGGGGGGGTGGCGGTGGGTGTTTTGGCCCTCTTGGGTGTCATGCTGCATGATCAGTAGCTCCATGGCATCTGTTGTTCTTCTGGTGTGGCTGTGGGCTGGGCTCCCATTTCTGGTGCAGGTTATCGTCCGACTTAATACCAGGAAAGAGCAGGTGTTAATTCCCTGCTGCTAACGCGCCTTATAGCATGTTTTGTGATCTTATCGCCGATCTGGCTGGTCGTTGAGAATGTTGCGAAGTGGTGTTGTCGCGGGTTTTTGCACGGGAACGCCTACTCTGCATCTCATTAGCGTTAGTTGCCGGTGTCATCCGTGGCGATGATTTTTGCGGCTGCTATCGCAGGAAAACTGGCGATATCGGCTGTTAGCATCAGCTTGTGAATAGGGCGATAAATCTATCGCCACTTTGGCTGCGATAAAGTGCCGCTAACTCGGCGATAAGTCCTTGAGAATATGCCCCAATGTGTAGTACTTCTGGCTTGTGGTTTTGTGGTTTATTCTACTTCTTTTTTGCATTGCGACAAGCTTTATGTTGTTTGTTCAATGAACCCTATTGTGTATTCTAGTTTGACAACGGTTTGTTGTGTGTGTTTTCATAGGGATTTGTATCATGAGTATGTGTCTACCTTTTCCACACGAATGAGCAACTTGCTAGTGCATTTCACATATAGGCACAAGTTCTAAATGTTGTCGTTTCAGGCATATGATGATTCTGAGATAGGATATGACACGCCTAACATTGTAACTAGCATGGCAGACAGTTTGTATTTGCCAAAGGCTGTGACAGTCATATCAGTTAGGTGACACACATGTGACCTAGCTCCATAGGGATTAGGAGTTGTCACGATACTGCCAGGAGTGGATTGTGCTTGTTGTGTCTAATATATTTCATATACTTGTTCAGGGACACTGCTGCTAGGTCTAAGTGTATCATATATGTTTCATACATTTAGCCAAACTCTATTAATTTCAAAGGGTATTTTTTATGTACATCAAATTGCCTTGTGGGGAATGCTAGGCTAGGTCAAGTCCTGTTAGTATATTATGAGTGAACAACATTTGTCTGTGCTTGGTCATCCAATGCCCCTACTAGCCCCCTCATGTGACACAGCTGAAGGTATACCTTTGCTTCATTACAATGCACGGAAACAATCTCCTTCTTGGATCAGTTCATGCAAGCAGACTGAACTTAGTTGTTGGTAACAGTAGTGGTGTAGAGTGGATTTAGTTTGAGGGTGGATGCTGTGTGCCAGTCCAGGCAGACGCTGCCCATGGACAGCTGCCCAGGGCCTCACAAATGCTAATGACCACAGAGTCCAGCAACAGAGCACTGACTTTAGTGGGCTGTCACTGTTACGAGCTACAGGTGGACAGACCCCTCCCTTGGGTTTTTTCAGCCATGGTGCAGCAGGGTGATGCATAACCAACGCAGAACACCCCTCTCACCTGGGTCCCTTAGGAATGGGCTGAGATGTCAATCTGTTTGGCACAAACAGCCTTTCAATTTACAGACTGGAATGAAAAATGTTTAATCTGTGTTTCTTTTCCTGCCAGACTTGCCTTGCTGTCACCCCTCACTCGCATACACAATGCATCGTTATCATTACAGCATATAGCCACATCACTTGAGGGTGCTATGGTTTTGACTGTCTCCTGCCCCTGCCATGATGAACATCGGGGAATCCTATGGTACGCCCACACAAATGAAGTTGACTGCCATAATGGCATAGTAGCACAATGGGCACTGCTCCAACAGGGATGAGGGCAGAGGGAGAGGAGTGGACACTGGATGTGATTTTGGATTTTTGCTCACCTTTCCAGTGACAAATATTTTACAAGCTAGGACTATACAATTTTACCCACTCATCATTTGTAGTTGAGCATTTGATAGGTAGGTATGTAGTCATTTGTGTATTGAAAACTATGGAGTACTTTTGAGATATGCTTGATGCTGGCCAAGATCACACAGAGATGAACTTGGAGGGTTGTTAACGCTAGTGGAGTTCCCTGTGCACATGTAGTAAGCCGAGTGGACTGTGAGTGCACAGAAGTGTTGTGGGCCTTTCTGCTGTGCTGGTGCTACAGGAGCCTGTGTTACACCCATGCACTAAATTTACAGACAAGGGAGGAGGTAGGTGTTGGAATGTGAGGCCTAGCTGCACATGTTGTTGGAGAGGTTAATGTTGTGGGGGTTGAGCTAGCTAAACAAGGGTAGAGGTGAGTGTGACTTGTGTTTCCATTTTGAACATGGAGTGGAGACTCAGACGTAATAGGGGCAGAACAAGTAACCAATTTTATAAGAGTGGAAGGGAGGAGTTAAGGTCAAAGGCAGTTCTTGGATAGGATACGTGAAGTGTCTTCATTATTACAATGTGAATTTTTGGGAAAGTTGGGGTGGGTCACCCTCTTTTAGATTGAGCAGGGGGACTCGTCAGGGCTGTCCCCTTTCCCCACTAATCTTTGCCCTGACAATGAAGACGCTAGCCGAGCAAATTTGTCAGGGGTGGTAAGCATGGTGAGTTCCACTATGCAATGAGGTACATGGAGTATCCATTGATGCAGACGACATGCTGCTCTATATTCAGTCTATCTGCAGGGACGTTCCAGATTTTTCTGTGAGACTATCAGATTTGCAGAGTGTGTCGAGTTTGGGTGTTAAATCGGCCAAGTCTTGTGTTTTTACCCTCTGAGTGTAGTATCCTCCACAAGAAGTGATGGCAGGTGAGCAGATGGTGATGCGTGAGCTTCGTGTGTTTTGGTACTTTGGGATCTGTAACTGTTATAATGCAAACTATCTCATTGTGTAAATCTGAGCAGGGCCATATCCTCCTTACACCCACAGGACTATCCTCCTTACACCCAGGGAGTTGGACACCATGGTGCAAGGTTTGATCTGCAATAGTGGCATGATAGTGTGGCTCTGCGGAGGCTGCATATGCCTGTGTGAAGGCTGTGACAGGGTATGCATTTTTTATGAAATGGTATGTGGCAGCACCTCTGCAATGCCCGGTGTGATGTTTGGCTGGGAGGCAGTTGTATGAAGCGGGCATGTTCCCAGCATGCAAGGCACAGGAAATGGTGGGATCAATTTTGCTCCCTGGAGTGCAGCTCCCCTGTGGAGCTGACGCCTTGTGAAAGTGTCTGATTTGAGCTAAAAGGGCCTGCGGCTACTGAGGTACATGATCCCGTACTCTCTGTCTGTTATTCTGCACTTCCTAGCACTTTTCCATACAAGCATTGTAAGGGAAGGACTGACAGCATGGACAGAAATGGGATTGATCTCTGTGGGGGACCTATTCAGGGTTCAGGAGCACATTACCTTTGGCCACTTGCAGGAAGATCCTGATATTCCAGGGGGCCATTACTTGGCACATAGCACACTGATAGCTGGGGTGGGACACCTTTGGAGAATCGGCGCATCACCACTTAAACCACGCCCTGCACGTCATGGGTGGAGGTCGGAGACTGGTGACCTTATTTGTTGATGTGTTTGCACCCATGAAGAATGACCCACTGTCACTGGCTCGCTGGCTATGAGACACTGATATATTATGAGCCCTCACGACCGAGGAGTGGGAATACACCAGGCACTACCAATGTACAGTATCTCATGATGCCAAATTCCAGTCCATTCAATTTGACATCTAGCACCAGGCATGTCTCACCTCAGCTGTCCGACCCCAAAAGTTTGTGTCCTGCCCTCTGTGCACATGATGTAAAGCACCTAATTTGGATTTTATGCATATGTTCAGGGCTGTAAGCTGCAAACCTGTGGTCCGGAGATACAGATATACTTGACACAGTGAGGGGTTGGGTCAACCTCCTTTCATTGGAGGGGATGCAGAGAGGGATATTCATGCAGATTAGGTTTTAAAAGGTATCCAATGAAAGGACGCATTCGTAAATGCTCATCACACCCCAGGATATTTGCATGCATTGTTAGGCCACTGCAGTCCTAACACTGCAACACTTAGCCACCGCAACTCTCTAATCGGGTAGGGCTGAGGGTACTGCTCAGATCAGGGAGTGAGTTGTGTGACTCCACAGTATTGCAATAGCTAAGCTGTAGGACAACTTGTTACAGGACTTACAGGATGCACAGGAAGAGCCACTGGATGGGTGAAGGACTTTGAAGGGTCTGGCTCACAGACACATGGTCATGGACCTATCAGAGGTGGTCCTGACATGCCTAGATGAGGCAGCTGCTCTGTCATGTGAGGCAAACTGGCTGCCTGGCATCTCCTCTTCATTCATGTGCAGGGGGGTCTCTTAGAATTCACATATGCTACAATGTCAACTGTTAACAATGGCTATTGTACTAGAGGCAATGGTCCCATCCCCCATGTCTGACTGTGAGGTATGTGGGATGCTGACCTTCTTAATGCCCATTATCCATCTGTGCTCGTCTATCTTGCTATGGTTATCACAGTTTTGGAGTTGTTCAATATTGTTCCATATGCTTATGTTGTGGTATACCTGACTCTATGATGAATGTTTGTTATTCCCAGCTGACCGGATCTGCATTGCCTGCTTAATGAAAGATGATTTACATCCATCCCATTTTGTGCCCAAGACATGATAATGAGCTGATAGTAAGGGATTTGTTTTGATGTTGAAACGTCTTGTGACTTGTGTACAGGTACATGGATTGACCCATATTCCAGCAAATGCAATTCCCTGTCTCTTTCTTTTGTATGTAAGAAATTGTCTTAGTTGTCCTCAAGGTTTTGGATAATGAACCATCCTTTATGTGCCTTCAGATTTATAGCCTGCTCCGTGTGGGCTCTTATTACTTTAGACCATTTTGAGTATTATAACTCCAAGTGTGATATTTTGATACCATGTCATGACTGTACAGTAGGTATGCTAGCTCTTGCCCCGCTGGCTGGCCTAAGAGAACAGTGGTGGAGGAATGGCACAGGTCCACCAGGGGCGTGTAAACCTGGCCTGACAAAGCATAGGGGGCCCCAATGTATTTGAGTGAGGTGTGCGTGCAAGCAGATCTGGGTGCATGCTAGGGATTGTATGGAAGGGATTCATATGTCTGAGTTTTGCTCTGGATATGTGCTAGATCCTTCAAATGTTGTTATTACTGACACATCCAACACCCCATGCTGGTTGTGACTCCCTATGATGACCTGGCTATCTGCCCTGTGGTGAGGCTGACAAAGTGGAAAGCGGAGGCTTTAGTAGCTAGCTGCTCCGACACTGTTGTACTCATCAGGACACAGGATGTGAGACTGCGTGATTGGGCTGATGGGGGAGTGGCAGGCCATGTTGGACTGTATTAGTCAATTTGGTTTTAAGAGTCATGTATTGATCTGTCAACAATTGGTGCATCAGGTTAAGTAAGGTGTGAGATTGTAAATGAGCTAGGCCTAGCTTTTCCATCTAATTGGGTTGATGTATTGTATTGCTACTTGGTAGATCAGCCATATCTTTTGATATCATTTTCATGTGGGGTTTATACATGTTGATTCAAGATATACAGACTAGATAAAGTGCTTCTTACAATGGTGTTTGAAAAATGGCAAAGTAATTATAGTAAATGATGTCACTTCCTGCAATGTGACTACCTATGACATGACATTTTGTAGTATTTATATGCGGTTCAGATATTCAGGTTCTGCCCACCCAAATAATGAATCTAGGACCGGCCCTGGTGCAGGAGCATATATTACTGTGGACATACTTTTGTGAGTGCATTGATGTTCTGTTGCCATGGAATGTTTCTTTGTGTGCTGTGGTGTACTCATCCATACATTTAGGTATACATACATATATGTAGCTTTGGGCATTCCTGTTCAAACATAAAATTTGTGTTTCTCCCAGTACTTCCTGGTCAGACTGTAGATACCTGATGATGACATTCCTTCTTTTGCCATGCTCAACATGCTAGGGGACACTTTAAACTCTATTGACTTTGAAGTTACATTAATCTGTAGGGGTAGGTGTCTTACTTACTGGCGGCGACGTTCACGTCAGTTCGGATTGCAATATTCATCGATGATGCATAGTAGAGAGATTACATGCGCAATGGACTCCATAGCTGCGCAGCAGAGTTCGCAGGAAGTGTGTTGTGACGAAATTCAGACTTGAAATACTCCCCTTCCGTCTGCTCTGATGAGGTGGTTGGCCCGACAGATTAGGTGAGTCAGAAATGCGCATCGTAATGGGGCGGGCGGTTCCAGGGTCGGAAGTCGCTGCAAACGGCTCTATTCGGCATTTCTGAGAGCTTAGCGGTCGGAATTTCCAGTCGGAATTGGAGAAACCAAGTTGGTTGGTAAGCAATAGGTTTTGGGCATCATAATGCAGCGGTCCGAACGACCGCATCCGAAGCGAGTTCAGTCAGGCTGACCGCGTCTGACAGGACCGCGGAGGCACTTCCGACTGACATCGTAATCGGCCTCTTGGGATTTTATATTTCCACCAATATTCACGGTGTAACTGTGATAGTCATGACGTCTCCGCAAAAGTATACTGGGGCCGCTCTGGCGATCGCGTCATCGTCACGAATATCGGCCGTAATTTAAAAAAAGTAATTTTGAACACATAGCTTGTGTCACTAACACCCACATTTCTCAAACATGGGGCAGAGTATCTCCATCCTGACCCCTTTTGTTAGCTTTCACAGAGATATTCAGCCCCATGAACCATTCCTGATCAATAAAATGGCGGCTGCAACTTTCTGTTCAGGTTGCGTCCAGCCAATGCAAACACAAGGAGATGATGGACGGAGCGCTGAAACTTTTCAGACACTCACCCCTAGTCACAGATCTGGGTTGAATCAGTCAGCGTCCAGCCAATCACAGCATTCCTGCTGGCACGTGCATTCACAATTGACCGTGAAATCATCATGAAATATCTGCGGCCAGAGATATCAGCTAACTATAAGTGCTGAATTTCACTTGTTTTGCACAAGGGAAATCTGATCCTAACTATAATGTCCCTGTAACTTCTGTTTTTCAGTGAATATACATATATATATTCACTGAAAAAACAAAGGTTGCAAGGACATTATAGTTAGCAAATAGAATTTAAAAAAACTTAGAAATTCACTAAAAAAAACAAAGGTTGCAGGGACGTTATAGTTATGGTCAGATTTTACTCATACAAAACCAAGAAATTCAGCCGTTATAGTTACCTGAGTTAACTATAACTTGTGCCCCACAATGCTCTGCTTATGACCTCACATATTACATCACTCATGACATGGTCAGTGACATCACTCATGACATCTCAAATGACATCACTGATGACATCATCCAGTGACTGTTTTTAAAAAGTTTATCAGTGTTAAATATATATACTAAGGTGTATTGGTGAATCAGTGGGTGGATGACTGACTGTATAGGTGAGTGATTAGGTCTCAGTGAATGCATATGTAAGTGACTGGTTGTGTAAATGAGTGTATCTGTCTGGTAGTTGATGTCTAAGTGGGTGTATGAGTGTGTTAGTGGGTACATGAATTTCTATATGGGTGATTGGTTGTCTGACTACCTCTATGGTTGTCTGGGTGTCTATATGTGTGGGTGAGGAGGTGTGTGTCTGCCTGTATGGGTGGGTGAGTCAGTGGCCGTATGGGGTACTGTGTGCATGTCTGGGAAGCTGTATGGATGAGTGAGTGTCTGTATGGCTGTGTCAGTGATTGAGTGCATGTGTCAGCATGGGTGAGTAATTGGGTATGTGAAAGGCAGTATAGGTGAGTGACAGGGTATATGAATGACTGTATGTGTGAGTGAGTGAATATGAAAGTGGCTATAAAGATGAGTGCATGCTTCTGTCACTAACTGTATAGGTGAGAAAGTACGTGTTATTATTTGTATGAGTAAGTAAGTGGGTTTGTGTAACTGTTTGGGTGAGTAAGAGGCTGTGTGGTTGACTGTATGGGTGAGTGACTAGGTGTGTGAGTAGTTCTATGGCTGACTCACTCAGTGTGTGAGTGCTTGTAAGGGTGAATGAGAGGATATGTCAATGGCTGTATTACTGAGTGAGTTGGTGTATGAGTGGCAGTATAGGTGAATGAATAGATGGGTGTGTAGATCTATGAATCAATGAGTGGGTGTGTAAGTAATGGTATAGCTCTGTTAATGGGTTTGTGAATGAATGTTTGGGAGTGCATGAGTAGAGCCTGAGTGTTTCATTTGTGCATGTGTGTGCCTCAGTATTTTAATGACTGCATGGGTTTTAAGTGGGTGTTTAGATGGCTGCATAGGTTCTGCGCAAATGTTATAATGATTGCTTAGTTACAGCCTTGTAAATTTAGTGTTACATTTTAAAAAGTGTAGAAGAAGGAGAGATGCAGTGAAACAGAAAGAACGAGTTGAGAGAGTAGTTGATAAGGCCTTTGCTTTGAAGAGGAAGCTTTTCATTTCGATTCTAAATAGAATGAAGACACTTGACAAAATAGTATTGTGCATGAAGAGACAAAACCAGAAGAAAAGATTAGCGAATAGAAGTAACTGTTGTACATAGTCAGGGTACTGTATACAAATGGAATTGTAGTAGTGTTTCTATCCATTAATATATTAAGAAAATTCCTACTTATCTTTCCAAGGCGAAGTTTAAATCACAAAATAAGTTATACCACTCAACTATGCAAACTTTAGGTAGGAGACTGTATCATGTGAAAACTCCTGCTTCATGTTTACTAGAAATAAATAGAGCACTTTTGCATGGTAATGTAGCAGACGTAGAAAAGGTTTGTGGGGATGTGCAGTTTCGTTTCTTTGGTCCTGAGCAGGATTCTAGAGAAAATTGAAGAGTTGTTAAAGAGGAAGAGTTGCAGAACAACACACATATATTACAGTTGATAGTTTGAAAAAAGAGATTACAAAATTTAACACAGTGTTCTGTAAAAAACAACGTATGTTTGTATATGTTGTTGATGCACTTACTAGAAGATTTAAACACAGACTGTTGACTTATATTTAAAAAGTGAAAATGTAAATTATAATAACTGGCAAAAGATGCCTGTGTATTTATTTGTAGAGGGATAGTTTGACTTGTCCATACGGCAAGTTATATGTAAGTAGTGTTACAATAAAATGGAAGATAATAAAATGAGCAACACAAAGATATTAGATACTCATTTCGTAAGATAATAAAATATCTGCTAATGTAAAAAAACTATGAAGAGCCAAAAATAAACATCAATATTTATTATTCTTTCCAGCATTGCGATGGGCCGTTATGGACTGCTCTCCAGTACTCACTACAACTCCACAATCCATGCAGTATGATGCCATCGGGGAAAACTGTGGAGCCAAATCTTGAAGTTGAGATTGGACTTTTGAATGGACTCTCTGCTTCAGTGTTGTTGTGCTACTATTGAAGTCGAGGGTCCTTCAGCTTTGCGTTGCCTTCTTGCTGCTCACTATGAACTCCTCTTATGAAATGTAAAAAAAATATAAAAGGGGGAAAAAATACCATGTATGATTTTTGCCAGCATTGTGAATAGCTGTAACACACTGCTCAACAGCTGTTATAACAACAGTAGTACAGTCCATTCAATACGTGGCCATTCTTGAAAACTCTGGAGCCATATCTGTTGTAGTAGTCTGTACTTCTGAAGGGACTCTTGGGCCAGGAATTGTTGCTGCTGCCACTGATGTAGATGGTCCTCCAGCTTCCCTCTGCTTGATCAGCAGTTGGAGACTTTTCCTATGATAAGTTTTAAGATGATATAACATGAACCTCCTCCCACATGAGCCAAAATCTACCACCTACTCACAATAAACAGCTGGAAAAGAAGATTCAAGAATGAGGAGTGGGTGTATATTTCCTATTCATTTTACTGAACAGTATATTATCCAATGGCATTCCTTACTTTCACAGTCATGTGATGTTTTGAGATTGTGCATTGCACATGTTTGGCAACAGTTTTTAATTCCCCATGAGTTTGGGTGACAATGGGAAGTTTGATGGGTGTTTAGTAGTTATGATCAATTTGTGAGTTCAGATGTTGAGTTATTTTTTGAAACAGTTCTTTTTTATAAATGTGTTGTTAAAATAACGTAAATCCCAAATGTTACTAAACAGATAGACTCAAACTTTGTGTAAAATATGTCTATATATCTGTTTTTCACTTTGTTATTTGTATTCATGACTACTGATGTGCTGTGAAGAAGTAAAATGTATTTTTGATTTAGTTATTTCGACAAATGACTACAAGGGAAAAGTTAAATTAGTATCTTACTAAATGGCTACACTGAAATGTTATGTAAAATATGTCTATATATGTGCTTTACACTTTGTTAAAAACACACGGTATTCACAGTGGGAAACAGCATTTACAACGCTGCTGTTACCACGCAGGGTAGGTAACAACGCGGTCGTTACAACGACCGCGTTGTTACCACATGTGGCTTTACATCGCAAGTCATTTCTACGACATGCGATAGGTGGCGTGCAACACCAGGGAATGTGTTGGATTTTAAGTCCAACACATTCCCTGCTGTTGCGCTAACTGGAGTAGGAATAGTAACTTATACTATTCCTAAGTCCAGCGCGCCATCTAGCGCAAGTCGTAGAAACGACTTGCGATGTAAAGCCACGCGTGGTAACAATGCGGTCGTTGTAACGACCGCGTTGTAACCTACCGCGTGGTATTTGCTCGCGTAGTAACGTCATACATTCATTCACAGTTTGTCCTTGGCAATGGCACTCATAGAATCATACAGGCACTCCCTATGCAATCATCAAGGACATCTTTTCTGCATCACTCTGCAAACGCACCTCCTGGCATATTATTAGTTGGGGGATGAAGTCTCCTTGGCTATTGAGGGTATTTGGGGGCCAAGTATCCCTCTTGTTACCTCTAGCAAGTCCCACACAGTCAGTTTGCTAGGAGGCCTCCAGAGGCCATACCACCTTTCTGCACCACTCTGCAAACACGTCTCCTTGCATACTACTGGTTGGGAAATAAAGTTGTTTTGGATGCGAAAGTACCTTGGGGACCAATAAGCCGTCCTGATACTTTTTATAAATTCTACTCAGCTGGATTTCTGAAAGCTGGTCAGAAGCCCGGTCCCCCTTTCCACACCATTCTGCAAAGACCATTGCTACTTAAAAAACCATGGAAATTCACTGAAGAAATCAAAGGTTGCATGTAAGTTAGAGTTAGGGATTAGCATTTTAAAAAACTTTAGAAATTCCCTGAAAAAACCAAAGGTTACAAGGCTGTTACAGTTAGGAAATAGGAATAAAAAAAGCTTAGATATTCACTGAAAAAAGCCAAAGGTTACAGGGACATTATAGTTAGACTGATATTTCACTCTTACAAAACCAGAGAAATTCAGCAGTAATAGTTAGCTGAGCTAACTATAACTCATGCCCCTGCAATGCACTGCTTATGACCTCAGATATTACATCACTCTTGACATGGTCAGTGACATTACTGATAACATTACTGATGACATCTCAAATGACATCACTGATGACATCACCGATGATATCATCTGGTGACTGTAAGTGTTTCTAAAACATTTATGAGTGTTAAATATTTATACACCAAGGCATATTGATGAATGAGTGCCTGTATGGATGATTTAGTGGGTGCAAGACTGACTGTATAAGTGAGTGGTTATATGTTTCTCATTGAATGTATGGGTGAGTGACTAATTTGTGTGAATGTCTGTATCAGTCTGTCTGTTGGTGTGTAAGTGGCGGCATGGGTTGGTGAGTAGGTACATAAGTAACTGTGTGGGTTATTGATTGGTTTTCTGAGTACCTGTATGGGTTTATGAGTGTCTATGTGGGTGGGTGAGGGTGTGTGTGACTCTCTGCATGGATGAGTGAGTAGTGAATCACTGGCTCTTTGGGTTCATGAGTGCTTCTGAGAGGGACGGTATAGGTGAGTAAGTGTCCGTATGGCTGTGTCAGTGAGTGAATGGCTATGTCAGTGGTATATGGGTTAGTAACTGCATATGTGAAAGGCAGTATAGGTGAGTGTTGGAGTATATAAGTGACTGTATGTGTGAGTGAGTGATTGTGAGAGTGGCTGTATGGGTGAGTGTGTACTTGTGTCAGTGACTGTATAGGTAAGTATGTATGTGTTAGTATGTATATGAATAAGTGAGTTGGTGTGTGTATAACTGTATAGGTGAGTACATGACTGTGTGATTGACTCTATGGGTGAGTTAGTAGGTGTGTGAGTAGCTGTATGAGTGTCTGACAGTGTGTGAGTTGCTGTTTGGGTGTATGAGTGGATATGTTAGTAGCTGCATCAGTGAGTGAGTTGGTGTATGAGTAGCTGTATGGGTGAGTGAGTGGATGTGTGTATAGACCTATGAATTAGTGAGTGGTTATGTAAGCACTGGTATGGGTGTGTCAATGGTTTTGAGAATGGTAGTGTGAAGGTTGGAGTGGGTGAAAGGTTACATGGGGGTGTGAGTGGTGCATCAGAGATTCTGTAGATTATGTCATCAGTGATGTCATTTGAGATGTCATGAGTGATGTCACTGACCATGTCATGAGTGATGTAATATGTGAGGTCATAAGCAGTGCATTGCAGGGGCGTGAGTTATAGTTAGCTCAGCTAACCATAAGTGCTGAATTTCTCTGTTTTGTTATGAGTAAAATATCAGCTTAACTATAACGCCCTGTAGCCTTCATTTTTTTCAGTGAATATATATATATATGTCATGTGACCAAGACCGAGAGAGGTCAAAACGCGTCTTTTTCACTTGCCAAACAAATCAACAATTGTTTGAAATAAGAGCCTGTTGGTGAGGCTGGAATTCTTTTACTAGTAGAAGTAGAAGGATATCAATGCAATAAATATATATATAAATATATATATATTCCAACATTCGTTTCCGCGGAAAACCCGAGCCACTCATCGATGGTGGGCCGTGGCAGGGTCGCAAACCCCTAAAATCCACAAACGCGTTGTTCCAAAATCAAATGAACAACACACCACGGCCCAAACTTTTTTCAGCGTGAATATTTATTTAGGCAATACCACTCTACGCGTTTCGGAGCATCCGCTCCTTGCTCACGAGTAACAGTGTTGCACTTACGCAGTGTTTTTCATTAATCATGTGACACACCTCCGTGTGAACAGTGAAAACAGACTTCACATTGGAAACCAACAGTTTTAGTTACACTGTGACAAAGCAGTACAATCCTGCAAAATTATTAACAATCCATAAATGCGTCAAACATAGTGCAACATCCTTCTTTGCAAGTGTAATAAATGTTATACTGTTCGAATAGAGGATTTTTAGGGAATCATGGGACCAACAGTGATCTTACTCTGTTCCTTGCATCTTGGGAACAATAAAGCATTTTTTGAATTACAAAAACTTTAACAACAATGCTGACGCTGCTCACTTTCGGGGATTTATTTAAGCAGTAACATTCGCCTTACCACACATACCTGCATAATTGTATGTCAAAATTAATCCCCCAAACACGTTATTATGCTCATTCTCGAGTGTGTCGAGAAATTAAACAATTTTGCCCCAGTGGGCCAGTGATTTGCGTTAACAGTTCATCATGTTGTTGTTAGGCCCAAGTGGGCTTTATTGTTCGCAAGATGCAAGGAACAAGGGTACTGGGTACCCAAAACGCATCAGGTTCGAGGTTTTTTTAAATAAATTACATCTGGCCTCACATCGCTGGGTTCGTGTCTCTGTTCGCCAGGTGGATGGAAGTGCAGAGCTTCAGGATTATTTTATTAATATATATATATATATATATATATATATATATATATATATTTACACATATACAAATATATACACATTCCTCTGAAATTCATGTGATCAAGGCCGGCAACGGCCGAAACGCGTTATGGCGGTATGGTTGTGTGCTGAATAAACACTGTTACGCACCGAATTGGGTCTACTCTCGTTTTTCTCTACGGAGGGAGCAGCAGACGAGCGTTCCTGAGAATATATATATATATATATTTACGCATATACAAATATATACACATTCCTCTGAAATACCTCGAGGCAGTGCACGGCTTTCCAGAGGTTTGCCAACCTCGGTGTATGAATCCAAAACCTCCTCTCTGTCTGGTCAAAGAAAGCTGCTGGAACACATTCCAACTGCAAAGTGCAATATTTATTTAGTGCTCCGTGGTGGCAGAAGCTCAATGCGTTTCAGCTAACAAGAAGTTTTGTTCACCATATTGAGTTCCTTTTTAAAAACACCAAGTCATAATAGGTACACAAAAAGCTGTTATAATTCTTAGGATTTTATAAAAGAATCAAAGCATAATTATTAATAATACTTCGGCCTGAAGGACCTTAATGTACATTTCATAAAGGCACAAAAATATTGTTGTGTATTCCCAGACTACTTGTCGGTGTCAATTGAATATTTAATTATAACTCACATAATTTATTATTATGAAGCTCATAACAAAAATCCACCTCTGAAATACTAATCGATATACACCAGTAGTAAAGGGAAATGAAGAAAAATAAGGACAGTGTGCCTCAATATGGGCAATAATCTACTCAGCCCTACAATCTGCAGATAGAGGACATTAATGTGTTGTGTACTTTATCATATTTAGAAAAACATCCTGAATTGATGTGAGATGTGTATGGTGAAAAAAGAGAGATCACTGAATTAGATGTAGAAGTCAATGACGAGTCTGGTAGTTTATTTAAACCTCAGTCGAAATTCATTCCCCAACTACCTAATCATGGCATTGACCATTTTTCTGAATGTGTTATCAATGATATAAAAAGGTTGAATGTGAGTAACATACATAGGAAGTAAAGGAGATGCAAACATAAAACTGAATATGAGGAAGTTGTAAAGAGCCTCTCACAAAGGAACAATTGAGTTATAAAAGCATTGGATAAGGGTTGCAACATTATGATGTGGCCAATGGATATGTATTTGAAAGAAGCCTATAGTCAGCTCTCGGATGAGAAGTGGTATATGAGAATTGATAAAAAAGGAAGGTAGAAGGATGGAATATCAGAAACACAAATATCGTTGGGCAAAATATTGTATCAAAAAAATTGAGTACAAAAATATTGTGAAGGCAAGTTGCTAAAGGTAAGTAAAGTTTTACTGTATATAACTCCACATTTTTGAACCTTGAATATATATATGGATATTCAAGGTATGTAGATGTGGAGTTAAGATTAGTAAATCTATACTTACCTATTTCTACTTAACATCTCGATAAGAGTGAGATCTATTGACAAATATCAATTTTTGAAGGTTGATCACCCTAAGGCACCAGTGTTATATATATTATTCCGAAGATCTACACAAACAAAGTAAATCTTCCAGGTACACGATCATGTCGATAAAGATGGAGTCTTTTAGAAAACATTTTAAAATATATAGATAGCTGTGGTATCCTTGTACATATTCCGCAAAGAGAAGAATCTAGGCCAAATAAAATTGTGTAGGAGAAGTTTATTTCAAGTAGAGAAAGAGAAATCCACAGCACAGAACAGGCCCATGTCCAGTCCCTCCAGCAACTGTCTACATCATAACCAAACAGGGTGCTGGGTTTCATGTGAGAGGGTGCTCATGCATGACCAGAGCCCCTCTGCAGCTTTTGGAATCTTCATTCCGGGGTTGTTTGTGATGCAGCCAACCATATACTCTAAAGTGCATTATAACCTCGTGGTAAATGCTAACTTGAGAATGGCTGCATGGAAATATGTCGTGTTTGGTGTCAAACACCTTGGAATCATACCTCCAACTGGGGTGGGAGGTATGATCCCACCCTACTAGAGGGAGAAACATGGCACCACCGGTACACCCGGTACCAGCTTAACAGAACCCTGGCATCACAAAATGGATGCTGCAGCCACAGACACGAGTCTGCCCTCATGCTGCTGAACGAAACTCCGGCAGGGGAGGCCTGGACAATAGGTTTCCTGTCACAGGGAGGTGTAACCACCTCCCAGACAGGCTTTAGTGTATTGGGACTGGGTGGGTGCACTCCCAGAGTGCTTTGAAGTCTGAACTGGGGGCACATTTGGTGTCCCTATGCATAGTCCAGCTCAAACCGGTTACAGGGGCTACCAGCCCCTGCTCTGGCGTGAAACTGGACAAAGGAAATGGGTGTAGCCACCCCTCTTTCCTGACCCTCCCATAGGTGGGTCCCCAGAGGTTGTCCCACCCCTTCCTTGGGTATAAAGTAGGAACCCCTGACTACAGGACTTTAGATTACACCTGGACTAAACTCTGACACAGAAACCAAGTACTTCGACAATCTGCACTATGCTGGATGACTGAAGAATCTCCCTTGGAGTAAAGGAGTTACTCCCCTGCAAGGCAGGCACCTTTAATGCAACTGACAGGTTGGCATCTCTGAAGCTCCGACGGACTCCGAAGAATATTTCCACACAGGAGGTGGGTTTTCCCAGGTCTTAGAGGTCGATCTGTGCCCACAGCAAGTCTGAGGCCCGTATCCCTTGTGGTGACCGTGCAACCTGAACCCCTGGGCACCGTGTCCATTTGCACAAGCATCAGCTTTCCGGCAACCCCTGAGGCTGAGCTTTGGAATACTTGTATCCCTGACCCTGAGCAGTGACCATACCAAAGATTGCAGGCCTACACTCAACGAGTGTTCCGTGGGCCGCAATTTTGTGATTCCTCTTGAGGTCCCTTTGCAATCCCTGGTCCATTGACCTGTGGGTCCCCAAGAAGGAAACTCTAACTTTGATTGGGCTTCTCTGGTTGCTCCAGACGCGCCCTGATGTGCCCTGACTCTCCATTGCTTGGGGAGTCCCCAGGACCTTGATGGTCCACACAGAAGCATCTTTTCTCTACCTGCGTGGATTGCTGTTGCCAAGGCTTGTTGTGTTCAATCCGAGCACCGACACCCCAGCACTTGACATCCTTGTGGGACAGCTCGAATCCAGCTCCTGGTTGTCCTTGACATCTCCGGGACCCCTTGGCTGCAGAGTCAAGTTTCACCTCTTTGCACCTGAAGCACCCGACATCGGTGGGCATTCGACTGCTCCGCTCCTGGTCACTGGCTAGTGACCCAGACTCTCTCCCCTCTGCTTTCAGGTTCTTCACATCTTCGATCCAGGCTTGGATCACACCGGACACTTTCCTCCTTCACGGCAGCAGCACTTTGCAGCCGATCGCCATTGAAATCAACGACGATTCCCGACACCCTTTGACACCTATGCACCCGGCTTCCCTGGGTGAGGTAACTCGAGTACTACGGTGCTCCCGTGGGTGTTGGCCCTAGAACCCCTTAAGTCTAAAGGGGTTTGCTCAAAGTCCTCTTCTAAGTGTCCTTTTGCTTTAAAATTCCAACTGCGACTTTCCTCATAGAATCCTATGGCGCTCGCGGCTGTGTTCTCACACTGCACACGTCCCCCGTGGGTCTCCTGTGTCACTACCTTGGGTGGTTCCTTGCGGTCCCAGCGATTCTACGTGCTCTAGGCACTGTGTCTAGTCAAGTCGTGGTTCTTATACCACTTTCTTAATATATGGTTTGGTCCCCCCCTGGGGCCCATTGTATATTGTGCTATTTACTGTAGTTTTTATACTGTGATATTGTGTATCTTGGACTCTAATCTCATAAAGAGATTAGTAGTTAGTGTTTAGAAATAAATACATATATTTTATATATATACCTTGTGTGGTTCTCCTTTCATTTGGTCATTCAAGAGGTTATAATTAGGCCTGGGCGGAAAACAACGCTACGCTCGCGTAGTTTGCGTAGTTTGCGCAACTACGCGCTACGCGAATTGCACGTAGCACAGTGCAAAAACGCATAGCGTAGCAGGCATTTTTTGCTTGCTCGCGGTCCTCAATGTCAAGTTGGCGACCGCGAGTGAGCAAAATGACATCCCGGCGAGACTTTTTCCTCGTTCGCGATCAGCAACATCAAGTTGCCGATCGCGAGCGTGGAAAATAAACCTCCCGGCGAGATTCTCAACGCGGGGAGGTCAGGTTTCTCATTGCGAGTGGTCGCGTATGCTCGCGACCGCTCGCGATGAGAAACTACCAGTCTGCGTTGAGAAAACTGCTGCTCGAGTACAAATCTACTCGAGCGGCAGAAAACGACCGCTTGCACTGTGCAAGATGCCGTTTGCAATGATTGCACAGTGCGGACAAGCATCCAACACTGTGCAATCATTGCGAACAGCATTTCCTACCGCACTACGCAGTTCGCGTAGTGCTACGCGTAGCTCGTGTAGTGCGAAATGCACTTCACGTAGCTACGCGTAGTGCTACTACGCGAACTACGCCCAGGGTTAGTTATAATCTGGTAAACCAAGCTGCTTTACACTCCTTCAAGACTTAGCCTGAAGGCTGCTCTCCATAACTACCACTAGGATAGCTTTCAATAAAGGTTGTCTTTAAACCTATCATCAATAAGGGTCGTTTGGACTGGTGCAAGGTGCCCACTATAACTAGTGGACAGCATATGCCAGGC
Organism: Calotriton arnoldi; assembly: GCA_963921515.1. NCBI lineage: Eukaryota > Metazoa > Chordata > Amphibia > Caudata > Salamandridae > Calotriton > Calotriton arnoldi. The sequence goes on from CAWUFW010004881.1 coordinate 352,691, forward strand.
CAACTTCTTACAGGGTTGTTGTGTACGTAAGTGTCAAGGGCATTCCATGCAAGGGTACCTCGAGCATGAACTTCTGTGTGTGGGGTGTGGATATGTTGGTCTTTCATTAGCGCTGTGCGTAGTGTGGGAGTCGTCATCATCTGCTATGGTATCTCTCTCAGGAGGTGCCTGCCGCATGCAAGACCAAGGTTGGAGGTGCAGATGTCCTTCCGCCTTATGTATTGAGACAAAGGAGCTTTCATCCCTAATGTTAGTCTGACTACTGCTTCCATTCTGGAAATATGATGTGGCTTTCGCGCTTCAATTGAGGCTAGGCCTTAGGCTTATGGTGCACCAATAGCGATACACACACAACAGTTGGCATGCATGAGCCAAGAGCCCGAGCGGCCTTGCGCTCCTTGTACAATCCCTTCGTGCGCGGCCGCCCTCCGGGTGCATGCAACATTGTAGATTGCGGGCCGTGTGGCGCAGACACTGCAACAGAGACACACGCATCAGTTGGTTTCCTGTCCAGCCCAGAAATGAACCATGCCCAGAGCCCAGGGATAATTATTCACACCCCTACGCTGGCCTGGCATACGCCGACCCAGCCCACTCGGCTTACGTATAAAGGGGGGGACGATGACGCTACGTGTCCCAGTTCTTCCCCACTGCCGGAGGTGACATGGCTGCGTCCGCCTGGCATATCATGAGACTCAATAAGAAAAGGTCCATGACTTGCGTTGCACAGAGTTGGTGGGACCGGATACACTGCGGCCGGCACGGGCCTACCGCCACGGGACGGTGACTTTCGGTGCACTGAGGTAGGGGCACCTTAAGTGCTGAGCGGGTGTGCAGCCTGCGATGAAGCGCCGTCCTGGCGGTCCGGACTGGTAAGGATTTGTGTGAGCCCTACTGGACCTCAGTGTAGGCCTGAGCCAGCGGGCAGCGCGGGCCTACCGCCATGTGGCATTGCCTCGCGGTTCACAGAGTTAGTGGCACCTATAGAGCTGAGCGGGTGTGCAGCCTGCGATGATGCCGTGTGCACTGATATGATCTCTGCCATTGCGAAATCAAGACCCAGAATCACGTGTGTGACCTGGTGGCCCGCGGGGCGGGGCTGCATGATGTGGAGGCTGCCAAGGTTGTGGGCCCCGGGCTTGGAGCTTCCACCGGCACGTGGTGGGCCCTCTTGGAGACATGCTGGGGGCAGAAGGTGAGCAGTGAGGCCTGGGTGCACAGGGGCGGCCAAGCGATGATGGCGTGTGCAATGATATGAACTCTGCCATTCATAAATCTGGACTCTGTTTCAGATAAGGGACCTGGTGGACTGCAGTGTATACCGGCACGTGGTTGGAGACACACCGCTGGAAGCAGGTGAGCAGTGAGGCCTTGGTCCGCAGTGTCGGCACTCTCTCGCCCTCTCCTTCTCTTCCTTTCACTGTCTCTCTCTCTTCCTCTGTTACTCTCTCTCTCCTTCTCCCTCTCTTCCTTTCACTGTCTCTCTCTCTTCCTATGTTTCTCTCTCTCTCTCTCCTTCTCCCTCTCTCCCCCTTTCTCTCTCTCTCTCTCCCTCTCTTTCACTCTCTCTCTCTCCCTTTCTTTCTCTCTCTCTTTCTCTCTCTCTCCCTATGTCCTTTGATGAGCGCATGACACACCTTCTTATCTTGAATTTTGTCTTGCAGGCTGTGTCTTACAGATTGTCCAGAGAAGACCTGCCATGACTCTTCCGAATAGTTGTTTTGAGTTAAATTTTAATAAAATAATTTGTTTGGAAATTCAAAGATGAATGAATGATTCTCCTTTTTCTGACCATACATGAATGTTAATTGTTGTACCTGTGCGACATCAGGCAAATTGTTTTGTTCATGATTTCGTAAAGTTGATGTAAAATATCTTTGTCCGGGTTAGGGCCCTGGGGGGGTTCCTGGGGGGGTGGCGGTGGGTGTTGTGGCCCTCTTGGGTGTCATGCTGCTTGACCAGTAGCTCCATGGCATCTGTTGTTCTTCTGATGTGGCTGTGGGCTGGGCTCCCATTTCTGGTGCAGGTTATCGTCCAACTTAATACCAGGAAAGAGCAGGTGTTAATTCCCTGCTGCTAACGCGCCTTATAGCATGTTTTGTGATCTTATCGCCGATCTGGCTGGTCGTTGAGAATGTTGCGAAGTGGTGTTGTCGCGTGTTTTTGCACGGGAACGCCTACTCTGCATCTCATTAGCGTTAGTTGCCGGTGTCATCCGTGGCGATGTTTTTTGCGGCTGCTATCGCAGGAAAACTGGCGATATCGGCTGTTAGCACCAGCTTGTGAATAGGGCGATAAATCTATCGCCACTTTGGCTGCGATAAAGTGCCGCTAACTCGGCGATAAGTCCTTGAGAATATGCCCCAATGTGTAGTACTTCTGGCTTGTGGTTTTGTGGTTTATTCTACTTCTTTTTTGCATTGCGACAAGCTTTATGTTGTTTGTTCAATGAACCCTATTGTGTATTCTAGTTTGACAAGGGTTTGTTGTGTGTGTTTTCATAGGGATTTGTATCATGAGTATGTGTCTACCTTTTCCACACGAATGAGCAACTTGCTAGTGCATTTCACATATAAGCACAAGTTCTAAATGTTGTCGTTTGAGGCATATGATGATTCTGAGATAGGATATGACACGCCTAACATTGTAACTAGCATGGTAGACAGTTTGTATTTACCAAAGGCTGTGACAGTCATATCAGTTAGGTGACACACATGTGACCTAGCTCCATAGGGATTAGGAGTTGTCACGATACTGCCAGGAGTGGATTGTGCTTGTTGTGTCTAATATATTTCATATACTTGTTCAGGGACACTGCTGCTAGGTCTAAGTGTATCATATATGTTTCATACATTTAGCCGAACTCTATTAATTTCAAAGGGTATTTTTTATGTACATCAAATTGCCTTGTGGGGAATGCTAGGCTAGGTCAAGTCCTGTTAGTACATTATGAGTGAACAACATTTGTCTGTGCTTGGACATCCAATGCCCCTACTAGCCCCCTCATGTGACACAGCTGAAGGTATACCTTTGCTTCATTACAATGCATGGAAACAATCTCCTTCTTGGATCAGTTCATGCAAGCAGACTGAACTCAGTCGTTGGTAACAGTAGTGGTGTAGAGTGGATTTAGTTTGAGGGTGGATGCTGTGTGCCAGTCCAGGCAGACGCTGCCCATGGACAGCTGCCCAGGGCCTCACAAATGCTAATGACCACAGAGTCCAGCAACAGAGCACTGACTTTAGTGGGCTGTCACTGTTATGAGCTACAGGTGGACAGACCCCTCCCTTGGGTTTTTTCAGCCATGGTGCAGCAGGGTGATGCATAACCAACGCAGAACACCCCTCACCTGGGTCCCTTAGGAATGGGCTGAGATGTCAATCTGTTTGGCACAAACAGCCTTTCAGTTTACAGACTGGAATGAAAAATGTTTAATCTGAGTTTCTTTACCTGCCAGACTTGCCTTGCTGTCACCCCTCACTCCCATACACAATGCATCGTTATCATTACAGCATATAGCCACATCACTTGAGGGTGCTATGGTTTTGACTGTCTCCTGCCCCTGCCATGATGAACATCGGGGAATCCTATGGTACGCCCACACAAATGAAGTTGACTGTCATAATGGCATAGTAGCACAATGGGCACTGCTCAACAGGGATGAGGGCAGAGGGAGAGGAGTGGACACTGGATGTGATTTTGGATTTTTGCTCACCTTTCCAGTGACAAATATTTTACAAGCTAGGACTATACAATTTTACCCACTCATCATTTGTAGTTGAGCATTTGATAGGTAGGTATGTAGTCATTTGTGTATTGAAAACTATGGAGTACTTTTGAGATATGCTTGATGCTAGCCAAGATCACACAGAGATGAACTTGGAGGGTTGTTAACGCTAGTGGAGTTCCCTGTGCACATGTAGTAAGCCGAGTGGACTGTGAGTGCACAGAAGTGTTGTGGGCCTTTCTGCTGTGCTGGTGCTACAGGAGCCTGTGTTACACCCATGCACTAAATTTACAGACAAGGGAGGAGGTAGGTGTTGGAATGTGAGGCCTAGCTGCACATGTTGTTGGAGAGGTTAATGTTGTAGGGGTTGAGCTAGCTAAACAAGGGTAGAGGTGAGTGTGACTTGTGTTTCCATTTTGAACATGGAGTGGAGACTCAGACGTAATAGGGGCAGAACAAGTAACCAATTTTATAAGAGTGGAAGGGAGGAGTTAAGGTCAAAGGCAGTTCTTGGATAGGATACGTGAAGTGTCTTCATTATTACAATGTGAATTTTTGGGAATGCTGGGGTGGGTCACCCTCTTTTAGATTGGGCAGGGGGACTCGTCAGGGCTGTCCCCTTTCCCCACTAATCTTTGCCCTGACAATGAAGACACTAGCCGAGCAAATTTGTCAGGGGTGGTAAGCATGGTGAGTTCCACTATGCAATGAGGTACATGGAGTATCCATTGATGCAGACGACATGCTGCTCTATATTCAGTCTATCTGCAGGGACGTTCCAGATTTTTCTGTGAGACTATCAGATTTGCAGAGTGTGTCGAGTTTGGGTGTTAAATCGGCCAAGTCTTGTGTTTTTACCCTCTGAGTGTAGTATCCTCCACAAGAAGTGATGGCAGGTGAGCAGATGGTGATGCGTGAGCTTTGTGTGTTTTGGTACTTTGGGATCTGTAACTGTTATAATGCAAACTATCTCATTGTGTAAATCTGAGCAGGGCCATATCCTCCTTACACCCACAGGACTATCCTCCTTACACCCAGGGAGTTGGACACCATGGTGCAAGGTTTGATCTGCAATAGTGGCATGATAAGTGTGGCTCTGTGGAGGCTGCATATGCCTGTGTGAAGGCTGTGACAGGGTATGCATTTTTTATGAAATGTTATGTGGCAGCACCTCTGCAATGCCTGGTGTGATGTTTGGCTGGGAGGCAGTTGTATGAAGCGGGCATGTTCCCAGCATGCAAGGCACAGGAAATGGTGGGATCAATTTTGCTCCCTGGAGTGCAGCTCCCCTGTGGAGCTGACGCCTTGTGAAAGTGTCTTATTTGAGCTAAAAGGGCCTGAGGCTACTGAGGTACATGATCTCATACTCTCTGTCTGTTATTCTGCACTTCCTAGCACTTTTCCATACAAGCATTGTAAGGGAAGGACTGACAGCATGGACAGAAATGGGATTGATCTCTGTGGGGGACCTATTCAGGGTTCAGGAGCACATTACCTTTGGCCAGTTTCAGGAAGATCCTGACATTCCAGGGGGCCATTACTTGGCACATAGCACACTGATAGCTGGGGTGGGACACCTTTGGAGAATCGGCGCATCACCACCTAAACCACGCCCTGCATGTCATGGGTGGAGGTCGGAGACTGGTGACCTTATTTGTTGATGTGTTTGCACCCATGAAGAATGACCCACTGTCACCGGCTCGCTGGCTATGAGACACTGATATATTATGAGCCCTCACGACCGAGGAGTGGGAATACACTAGGCACTACCAATGTACAGTATCTCATGATGCCAAATTCCAGTCCATTCAATTTGACATCTAGCACCGGGCATGTCTCACCTCAGCTGTCCGACCCCTAAAGTTTGTGTCCTGCCCTCTGTGCACATGATGTAAAGCACCTAATTTGGATTTTATGCATATGTTCAGGGCATGGCTGTAAGCTGCAAACCTGTGGTCTGGAGATACAGATGTACTTGACACAGTGAGGGGTTGGGTCAACCTCCTTTCATTGGAGGGGATGCAGAGAGGGCTATTCATGCAGATGAGGTTTTAAAAGGTATCCAATGAAAGGACGCATTCGTAAATGCTCATCACACACCAGGATATTTGCATGCATTGTTAGGCCACTGCAGTCCTAGCACTGCAACACTTAGCCACCGCAACTCTCTAATCGGGTAGGGCTGAGGGTACTGCTCAGATCAGGGAGTGAGTTGTGTGACTCTTCAGGATTACAATAGCTAAGCTGTAGGACAACTTGTTACAGGACTTACAGGATGCACAGGAAGAGCCACTGGATGGGTGAAGGACTTTGAAGGGTCTGGCTCACAGACACATGGTCATGGACCTATCAGAGGTGATCCTGACATGGCTAGATGAGGCAGCTGCTCTGTCATGTGAGGCAAACTGGCTGCCTGGCATCTCCTCTTTATTCATGTGCAGGGGGGTCTCTTAGAATTCACATATGCTACAATGTCAACTGTTAACAATGGCTTTTGTACTAGAGGCAATGGTCCCATCCCCCATGTCTGACTGTGAGGTATGTGGGATGCTGACCTTCTTAATGCCCATTATCCATCTGTGCTCGTCTATCTTGCTATGGTTATCACAGTTTTGGAGTTGTTCAATATTGTTCCATATGCTTATGTTGTGGTATACCTGACTCTATGATGAATGTTTGTTATTCCCAGCTGACCGGATCTGCATTGCCTGCTTAATGAAAGATGATTTACATCCATCCCATTTTGTGCCCAAGAAATGATAATGAGCTGATAGTAAGGGATTCGTTTTGATGTTGAAACGTCTTGTGACTTGTGTACAGGTACATGGATTGACCCATATTCCAGCAAATGCAATTCTCTGTCTCTTTCTTTTGTATGTAAGAAATTGTCTTAGTTGTCCTCAAGGTTTTGGATAATGAACCATCCTTTATGTGCCTTCAGATTTATAGCCTGCTCCGTGTGGGCTCTTATTACTTTAGAACTTTTTGAGTATTATAACTAACCCTGGGCAAAGCACTACGCTACGCTCGCGTAGTTTGCGAAGTTTGCGCTACTTCGCACAACGCGAATTGCACGTAGCACAGTGCAAACACTCGTAGCGTAGCGTAGTGCAGCGGTCATTTTTTGCTTGCTCGCGGTCCTCAACGTCAAGTTGGCGACCGCGAGCAAGCAAAATGACATCCCGGCGAGACTTTTTCTCGTTCGCGATCAGCAACATCAAGTTGCCGATCGCGAGCGTGGAAAATAAACCTCCCGGTGAGATTCTCAACGCGGGGAGGTCAGGTTTCTCATTGCGAGTGGTCGCGTATGCTCGTGACCGCTCGCGATGAGAAACTACCAGTCCGCGTTGAGAAAGCTGCCGCTCGAGTAAAAATCTACTCGAGCGGCAGTAAAAGACAGCTTGCACTGTGCAAGATGCCGTTTTCAATGATTGCACAGTGCGGACAAGCATCCGGCTCTGTGCAATCATCGCGAACAGCGCACTACGCAGTTCGCGCAGTGCTACGCGTAGCTCGCGTAGTGCAAACTGCACTTTGCGTAGCTTCGCGTAGCGCTACTTCGCGAACTACGCCCAGGGTTAATTATAACTCCAAGTGTGATATTTTGATACCATGTCATGACTGTACAGTAGGTATGCTAGCTCTTGCCCCGCTGGCTGGCCTAAGAGAACAGTGGTGGAGGAATGCCACAGGTCCACCAGGGGCGTGTAAACCTGGACTATCAAAGCATAGGGGGCCCCAATGTATTTGAGTGAGGTGTGCGTGCAAGCAGATCTGGGTGCATGCTAGGGATTGTATGGAAGGGATTCATATGTCTGAGTTTTGCTCTGGATATGTGCTAGATCCTTCAAATGTTGTTATTACTGACACATCCAACACCCCATGCTGGTTGTGACTCCCTATGATGACCTGGCTATCTGCCCTGTGGTGAGGCTGACAAAGTGGAGAGCGGAGGCTTTAGTAGCTAGCTGCTCTGACACTGTTGTACTCATCAGGACACAGGATGTGAGACTGCGTGATTGGGCTGATGGGGGAGTGGCAGGCCATGTTGGACTGTATTAGTCAATTTGGTTTTTAGAGTCATGTATTGATCTGTCAACAATTGGTGCATCAGGTTAAGTAAGGTGTGAGATTGTAAATGAGCTAGGCCTAGCTTTTCCATCTAATTGGGTTGATGTATTGTATTGCTACTTGGTAGATCAGCCATATCTTTTGACATCATTTTCATGTGGGGTTTATACATGTTGATTCAGGATATACAGACTAGATAAAGTGCTTCTTACAATGGTGTTTGAAAAATGGCAAGGTAATTATAGTAAATGATGTCACTTCCTGCAATGTGACTTCCTATGACATGACATTTTGTAGTATTTATATGCGGTTCAGATATTCAGGTTCTGCCCACCCAAATAATGAATCTAGGAGCGGCCCTGGTGCAGGTGCATATGTTACTGTGGACATACTTTTGTGAGTGCATTGATGTTCTGTTGCCATGGAATGTTTCTTTGTGTGCTGTGGTGTACTCATCCATACATTTAGGTATACATACATATATGTAGCTGTGGGCATTCCTGTTCAAACATAAAATTTGTGTTTCTCCCAGTACTTCCCGGTCAAACTGTAGATACCTGATGATGACATTCCTTCTTTTGCCATGCTCAACATGCTAGGGGACACTTTAAACTCTATTGACTTTGGCTTTGAAGTTACATTAATCTGTAGGGGTAGGTGTCTTACTTACTGGCGGCGACGTTCACGTCAGTTCGGATTGCAATATTCATCGATGATGTATAGTAGAGAGATGACATGCGCGATGGACTCCATACCTGCGCAGCAGAGTTCGCAGGAGTGTGTTGTGATGAAATTCACACTTGAAATACTCCCCTTCCGTCTGCTCTGATGAGGTGGTTGGCCCGACAGATTCGGTGAGTCGGAAATGCACATCGTAATGGGGCGGGCGGTTCCAGGTTCGGAAGTTGCTGCAAACGGCTCTATTCGGCATTTCTGAGAGCTTAGCGGTCGGAATTTCCAGTCGGAATTGGAGAAACCAAGTTGGTTGGTAAGCAATAGGTTTTGGGCATCATAATGCAGCGGTCCGAACGACCGCATCCGAAGCGAGTTCAGTCAGGCCGACCACGTCTGACAGGACCGCGGAGGCACTTCCGACTGACATCGTAATCGGCCTCTTGGGGTTTTATATTTCCACCAATATTCACGGTGTAACTGTGATAGTCATGACGTCTCCGCAAAAGTATTCTGGGGCTGCGCTGGTGGTCGCGTCATCGTCATGAATATCGGCCGTAATTTAAAAAAAGTAATTTTGAACACATAGCTTGTGTCACGAACACCCACATTTCTCAAACATGGGGCAGAGTATCTCCATCCTGACCCCTTTTGTTAGCTTTCACAGAAATATTCAGCCCCAGGAACCATTCCTGATCAATAAAATGGCGGCTGCAACTTTCTGTTCAGGTTGCGTCCAGCCAATGCAAACACAAGGAGATGATGGCGGAGCGCTGAAACTTTTCAGACAATCACCCCTAATCACAGATCTGGGTTGAATCAGTCAGCGTCCAGCCAATCACAGCATTCCCGCTGGCACGTGCATTCACATTTGACCATGAAATCATCATGAAATATCTGCGGCCAGAGATATCAGCTAACTATAAGTGCTGAATTTCACTTGTTTTGCACAAGGGAAATCTGATCCTAACTATAACGTCCCTGTAACCTGTGTTTTTTCAGTGAATATACATATATATATTCACTGAAAAAAACAAAGGTTGCAAGGACATTATAGTTAGCAAATAGAATTTTAACCCGTTCGCTGCTAGGCCTTTTCCCCTCCTGTGCTAAGCCTTTTTTTGGCTATTTGGGGTAGTTCGCGCTTAGGCCCCTGTAACTTTTTGACCACATAACGTATCCACGCCAAATTTGCGTCCTTTTTTTCCAACATCATGGGAATTCTAAAGGTACCCAGGGTTTGTGGATTCCCCTGGAGGGGACCCAGAAATTAGCCAAAATACAGCTACATTTTGGTTTTTTGGGGAAAAATGCGAAAAAAGGCTACAGATGAAAGCGTCTGGTTTTTTCCCTGCAAATGGCATCAAAAATGGGGTTGCGGTGCTGAAATCACCATCTTCCCAGCTTTCAGGGACAATCATACTTTTGTCAGAAAACCAAAAATTTTTACACAGTTTTGGCATTTTTCTGGGACATAGTCTATTTTTGTTATTTTTTGTGCTTTCAACCTCCTTCCAGTTAATGGTAGAAATGGGTATGAAAGCAATAATGGATCCTGCAAAGCTATACATTTCTGAAAAGTAGACAAAATTCTGAATTCAGCAAGTGGTCATTTGTGTAGATCCTTCAAGTTTTCTTTATAGAAACAAACAGTTAAATAAAGGAAAAATTGAAAATTAGTTGAAAAAATCAGCCATTTGTGTCAACGTTTTCACCTGTAACTTCTTCTAATTATGACAGCTATTTGAAAGCAATATACCGTTACATCCGCTGGACCTTTCTGGTTGTGGCGATATATAAGACTTGTAGGTTCACCAAGAACCCGACGAACCCAGAGCCAATAACTGAGCAGCGTCTTGCAAAGGTTTTTTATTATGTACCGGGTATATAGCAATTATTCTAGGAAAATTAATACATGGAAAAATAGGTATGAAAGACACCTATGTATTTCTGAAATGGGAACAAAATATAGAGTTTAGAAATAGTAGATATTTGCACTTTTCCAAAATTGGGAGTACCCATACTAGCATGAGAATTATAGGACATTTTTCAAAATGACTTATTTTTTACACATTGTCTTTCATTTGGAAGGCAGAAATGCATCAAAAGTCAATAGATAATAACAGTTGCTCTACAATTTTGTGTTATCCTAAGTCTCCCGATACAAATGGTACCTCACTTGTGTGGGTAGGCCTAGTGCCCACGACAGGAAACGGCCCAAAACGCAACGTGGACACACCACATTTTCACAGTGAAAAATTACCCTTTTTTTGCAAAGTGCCTAGCTGTAGTTTTTGAACCCTAGCTCTGCCGGCACCTAGGGAAACCTAGCAAACCTATACATTTTTGAAAACTAGACACCCAGGGGAATCCAGGATGGGGTGACTTGACTGGCTCTCACCTGGTTCTGTTACCCAGAATCCCTTGCAAACCTAAAATATTGTCAAAAAAACACATTTTCCTCACTTTTCTGTGGTGGAAAGTTCTGGAATCTGCATGGATCCACAAAATTCTACCCACCCCGCGTTCCCCAAAGTCTTTTGAGAAAAACGGTACCTCACTTGTGTGGGTAGGCCTAGTGCCCGCGACAGGAAACGGCCCAAAACGCAACGTGGACACACCACATTTTCACAGTGAAAAATGACCCCTTTTTTGCAAAGTGCCTAGCTGTAGTTTTTGAACCCTAGCTCTGCCGGCACCTAGAGAAACCTAGCAAACTTATACATTTTTGAAAACTAGACACCCAGGGGGATACAGGATGGGGTGACTTGACTGGCTCTCACCAGGTTCTGTTACCCAGAATCCCTAGCAAACCTAAAAAATTGTCAAAACAAACACATTTTCCTCACTTTTCTGTGGTGAAAAGTTCTGGATTCTGCGTGGATCCACCAACTTCCACCCACCCCGCGTTCCCCAAAGTCTTCCGAGAAAAATGGTACCTCACTTGTGTGGGTAGGCCTAGTGCCTGCAACAGGAAACAGCGAAAAACGCAACGTGGACACACCACATTTTCACAGTGAAAAATGACCCTTTTTTTGCAAAGTGCCTAGCTGTAGTTTTTGAACCCTAGCTCTGCCGGCACCTAGGGAAACCTAGCAAACCTATACATTTTTGAAATCTAGACACCCAGGGGAATCCAGGATGGGGTGACTTGACTGGCTCTCACTAGGTTCTGTTACCCAGAATCCCTTGCAAACCTAAACAATTGTCAAAAAAACCACATATTCCTCACTTTTCTGTGGTGGAAAGTTCTGGAATCTGCGTGGATCCACAAAATTCCACCCACCCCGCATTCCCCAAAGTCTTCTGAGAAAAATGGTACCTCACTTGTGTGGTTAGGCCTAGTGCCCGCGACAGGAAACAGCACAAAACACAACGTGGACACACCACATTTTCACAGTGAAAAATGACCCTTTTTTTGAAAAGTGCTTAGCTGTAGTTTTTTAACCCTAGCTCTGCCGGCACCTAGGGAAACCAAGCAAACCTATACATTTTTGAAATCTAGACACCCAGGGGAATCCAGGATGGGGTGACTTGACTGGATCTCACCAGGTTCTGTTACCCAGAATCCCTTGCAAACCTAAACAATTGTCAAAAAAAACACATTTTCCTCACTTTTCTGTGGTGGAAAGTTCTGGAATCTGCGTGGATCCACAAAATTCCACCCACCCCGCATTCCCCAAAGTCTTCCGAGAAAAATGGTACCTCACTTGTGTGGGTAGGCCTAGTGCCCGCGACAGGAAACAGCACAAAACACAACGTGGACACACCACATTTTCACAGTGAAAAATGACCCTTTTTTGGCAAAGTGCCTAGCTGTAGTTTTTGAACCCTAGCTCTGCCGGCACCTAGGGAAACCTAGCAAACCTATACATTTTTGAAAACTAGACACCCAGGGGAATCCAGGATGGGGTGACTTGACTGGCTCTCACCAGGTTCTGTTACCCAGAGTCCCTTGCAAACATAAAAAAGTGTAAAAAAAAACACATTTTCCTCGCTTTTCTGTGGTGGAAAGTTCTGGAATCTGCATGGATCCACAAAATTCCACCCACCCAGCGTTCCCCAAAGTCTTCTGAGAAAAATGGCACCTCACTTGTGTGGATAGGCCTAGTGCCCGCAACAGGAAACGACGCAAAACGCAACGTGGACACACCCCAATTTCACTGTGAAAAATGACCCTTTTTTGGCAAAGTGCCTAGCTGTAGTTTTTGAACCCTAGCTCTGCCGGCACCTAGGGAAACCTACCAAACCCACACATTTCTGAAAAGTAGACACATGGGAGATTCCAGGGAGGTATGGCTTGCGTGGATCCCCCAATGTTTTCTTACCCAGAATCCCCCAGAAACCAGAAATTTTGCTGAAAAATTCACTTTTTTCACACATTATTGTGTGGGAAAGTTGTGGAATCACCGGGCTGACACAAATTTCCTACCACCCAGCATTGCCCCAGGTCTCCCGATAAAAATGGTGCCTCACTCGGGTGGGAGGCCCAAGTACCCGCGACAGGCAAGGGCCCAAAACGTATTGAGGCGACATCAAAAATGCCTATCACAAAACGACCTGGTTTTGCAAGGGGGGTCCCATGACTTTTTGGCCCGGGGCTCGGCGGCCACCTAGGGAAACCTAGCAAACCCAAACATTTCTGAAAAGTAGACACCCGGGGGATTCCAGGGAGGTATGGCTTGCGTGGATCCACCAACGTTTTCTTACCCAGAATCCCCTGCAAACCTGAAATTTTGCTGAAAAAATCACTTTTTTCACATATTTTTGTGTGGGAAAGTTGTGGCATCACCGGGCTGACACAAATTTCCTACCACCCAGTGTTCCCCCAGGTCTCCCGATAAAAATGGTGCCTCACTCGGGTGGGAGGCCCAAGTACGCGCGACAGGCAAGGGCCCAAAACGTATTGAGGTGACATCAAAATTGCCTATCAGAAGACGACCTGGTTTTGCAAGGGGGGTCCCATGACTTTTTGGCCCGGGGCTCGGCGGCCACCTAGGGAAACCTAGCAAACCCACACATTTCTGAAAAGTAGACACCCTGGGGATTCCAGGGAGGTATGGCTTGCGTGGATCCACCAATGTTTTCTTACCCAGAATCCCCTGCAAACCTGAAATTTAGCTGAAAAAATCACTTTTTTCACACATTTTTGTGTGGGAAAGTTGTGGCATCACTGGGCTGACACAAATTTCCTACCACCCAGCATTCCCCCAGGTCTCCCGATAAAAATGGTGCCTCACTCGGGTGGGAGGCCCAAGTACGCGCGACAGGCAAGGGCCCAAAACGTATTGAGGCGACATCAAAATTGCCTATCAGAAGACGACCTGGTTTTGCAAGGGGGGTCCCATGACTTTTTGGCCCGGGGCTCGGCGGCCACCTAGGGAAACCTAGCAAACCCACACATTTCTGAAAAGTAGACACCCGGGGGATTCCAGGGAGGTATGGCTTGCGTGGATCCACCAACGTTTTCTTACCCAGAATCCCCTGCAAACCTGAAATTTTGCTGAAAAAATCACTTTTTTCACACATTTTTGTGTGGGAAAGTTGTGGCATCACCAGGCTGACACAAATTTCCCATCACCCAGCGTTCCCCCAGGTCTCCCGATAAAAATGGTGCCTAACTCGGGTGGGAGGCCCAAGTACGCGCGACAGGCAAGGGCCCAAAACGTATTGAGGCGACAACAAAAATGCCTATCACAAAACGACCTGGTTTTGCAAGGGGGGTCCCATGACTTTTTGGCCCGGGGCTCGGCGGCCACCTCGGGAAACCTAGCAAACCCACACATTTCTGAAAAGTAGACACCCGGGGGATTCCAGGGAGGTATGGCTTGCGTGTATCCACCAACGTTTTCTTACCCAGAATCCCCTGCAAACATGAAATTTTGCTGAAAAAATCACTTTTTTAACATATTTTTGTGTGGGAAAGTTGTGGCATCACCGGGCTGACACAAATTTCCTACCACCCAGTGTTCCCCCAGGTCTCCCGATAAAAATGGTGCCTCACTCGGGTGGGAGGCCCAAGTACGCGCGACAGGCAAGGGCCCAAAACGTATTGAGGTGACATCAAAATTGCCTATCAGAAGACGACCTGGTTTTGCAAGGGGGGTCCCATGACTTTTTGGCCCGGGGCTCGGCGGCCACCTAGGGAAACCTAGCAAACCCACACATTTCTGAAAAATAGACACCCTGGGGATTCCAGGGAGGTATGGCTTGCGTGGATCCACCAATGTTTTCTTACCCAGAATCCCCTGCAAACCTGAAATTTAGCTGAAAAAATCACTTTTTTCACATATTTTTGTGTGGGAAAGTTGTGGCATCACTGGGCTGACACAAATTTCCTACCACCCAGCATTCCCCCAGGTCTCCCGATAAAAATGGTGCCTCACTCGGGTGGGAGGCCCAAGTACGCGCGACAGGCAAGGGCCCAAAACGTATTGAGGCGACATCAAAATTGTCTATCAGAAGACGACCTGGTTTTGCAAGGGGGGTTCCATGACTTTTTGGCCCGGGGCTCGGCGGCCACCTAGGGAAACCTAGCAAACCCACACATTTCTGAAAAGTAGACACCCGGGGGATTCCAGGGAGGTATGGCTTGCGTGGATCCACCAACGTTTTCTTACCTAGAATCCCCTGCAAACCTGAAATTTTGCTGAAAAAATCACTTTTTTCACACATTTTTGTGTGGGAAAGTTGTGGCATCACCAGGCTGACACAAATTTCCCATCACCCAGCGTTCCCCCAGGTCTCCCGATAAAAATGGTGCCTAACTCGGGTGTGAGGCCCAAGTACGCGCGACAGGCAAGGGCCCAAAACGTATTGAGGCGACAACAAAAATGCCTATCACAAAACGACCTGGTTTTGCAAGGGTGGTCCCATGACTTTTTGGCCCGGGGCTCGGCGGCCACCTAGGGAAACCTAGCAAACCCACACATTTCTGAAAA
The DNA here is from genome assembly GCA_963921515.1 of Calotriton arnoldi. NCBI lineage: Eukaryota > Metazoa > Chordata > Amphibia > Caudata > Salamandridae > Calotriton > Calotriton arnoldi. The sequence continues at coordinate 368,102 of CAWUFW010004881.1, forward strand.
GTAGACACCCGGGGAATTCCAGGGAGGTATGGCTTGCGTGTATCCACCAACGTTTTCTTACCCAGAATCCCCTGCAAACCTGAAATTTTACTGAAAAAATCACTTTTTTCACACATTTTTGTGTGGGAAAGTTGTGGCATCACCGGGATGACACAAATTTCCTACCACCCAGCGTTCCCCCAGGTCTCCCGATAAAAATGGTGCCTCACTCGGGTGGGAGGCCCAAGTACCCGCGACAGGCACGGGCCCAAAACATTTTGTGATAGGCAATTTCAATGTTGCCTCAATACAAAATTACACAAAAAATAAATCCCTGGCGTTTAGTGGGCTTTCTGCCCCCGGGCGGCAGATTGGGGGCTACTGCCCCCATCTGCCTCCCAGGGGGCAGAAAGGCTGTAATGGTGGTGGGGGGTGGGGGCATTAGCGTGCCCATTTCGGGCAGCCCCCACCCTAAAAAAATGTGTCCCAAAAATCCCTGGTGTTTAGTGGGCTTTCTGCCCCCCGGGGGGGCAGAAAGGCTGTAATGGTGGTGGGGGCGTGGGGGCATTAGCGTGTCCGTTTCGGGCAGCCCCCACCCTAAAAAAAAAAAATGCGTCCAAAAAAATCCCTGGTGTTTAGTGGGCTTTCTGCCCCCCCGGTGGGGCAGATTGGGGGCTACTGCCCCCATCTGCCTCCCAGGGGGGGCAGAAAGGCTGTAATGGTGGCTGGGGGTGGGGGCATTGGCGTGCCCATTACGGGCAGCCCCCACCCTAAAAAAAATGCACCAAATAAAAATCCCTGGTGTCTAGTGGGCTTTCTGCCCCCCCGGGGGGGCATATTGGGGGCTACTGCTCCCATCTGCCCCCCAGGGGGGGCAGAAAGACTGAACAGTCGCAATTTTTTGGGGGGGAGCAAAAGCCCTTGCCCAAGGGGCCGCTCCCCCCTCCCTGGTGCCATAGTGGGTGGATCCCTGCTTGGGGATTGCCCTCCTGGGGTGATCCCCAAGCAGGGATCCAGTGGGGAGGGGTACCATTGGGAAGGGGAGATTCTCCCCTTTCCAATGATACCTCTCCCGTCTTTCTACGTGCTCAGGGGGCTGAGATAGCCCCCTGAGCACGTAGAAAGTGAAACTGAAATGAGCCTAAAGGCTCATTTTAGTTTCGTTTTCAGTGAAATAAAGTCAGCGCGACGTGCGCGCTGATCTTCATTTCACTGAAAGGGAGGAGGGGGCCTCGGGAGCTGTGGAAAGCTCCCGAGGCTGTGGGGGAGAAAAGGAAATCCCTCTGCTGTCTGCAGCAGAGGGATTTCGTGCCCCTGGCCTGGCACAGGGGCACCGATGCTCATGACGGAACCATTCCGTCATGAGCATCGAAGGGGTTAAAAAACTTAGAAATTCACTAAAAAAAACAAAGGTTGCAGGGACGTTATAGTTAGGGTCAGATTTTACTCATACAAAACCAAGAAATTCAGCCGTTATAGTTACCTGAGTTAACTATAACTCGTGCCCCACAATGCTCTGCTTATGACCTCACATATTACATCACTCATGACATGGTCAGTGACATCACTCATGACATCTCAAATGACATCACTGATGACATCATCCAGTGACTGTTTTTAAAAAGTTTATCAGTGTTAAATATATATACTAAGGTGTATTGGAGAATCAGTGGGTGGATGACTGACTGTATAGGTGAGTGATTAGGTCTCAGTGAATGCATATGTAAGTGACTGGTTGTGTAAATGAGTGTATCTGTCTGGTAGTTGATGTCTAAGTGGGTGTATGAGTGTGTTAGTGGGTACATGAATTGCTATATGGGTGATTGATTGTCTGACTACCTCTATGGTTGTCTGGGTGTCTATGTGTGTGGGTGAGGAGGTGTGTGTCTGCCTGTATGGTTGGGTGAGTCAGTGGCCGTATGGGGTACTGTGTGCATGTCTGGGAAGCTGTATGGATGAGTGAGTGTCTGTATGGCTGTGTCAGTGATTGAGTGCATGTGTCAGTATGGGTGAGTAATTGGGTATGTGAAAGGCAGTATAGGTGAGTGACAGGGTATATGAGTGACTGTATGTGTGAGTGAGTGAATATGAAAGTGGCTATAAAGATAAGTGCATGCTTCTGTCACTAACTGTATAGGTGAGAAAGTACGTGTTATTATTTGTATGAGTAAGTAAGTGGGTTTGTGTAACTGTTTGGGTGAGTAAGAGGCTGTGTGGTTGACTGTATGGGTGAGTGACTAGGTGTGTGAGTAGTTCTATGGCTGACTCACTCAGTGTGTGAGTGCTTGTAAGGGTGAATGAGAGGATATGTCAATGGCTGTATTACTGAGTGAGTTGGTGTATGAGTGGCAGTATAGGTGAATGAATAGATGTGTGTGTAGATCTATGAATCAATGAGTGGGTGTGTAAGTAATGGTATAGCTCTGTTAATGGGTTTGTGAATGAATGTGTGGGAGTGCATGAGTAGAGCCTGAGTGTTTCATTTGTGCACGTGTGTGCCTCAGTAATGTATGGGTTTGGTAGGTTTCCCTAGGTGGCCGCCGAGCCCCGGGCCAAAAAGTCATGGGACCCCCCTTGCAAAATCAGGTCATTTTGTGATAGGCAATTTTGATGTCACCTCAATACGTTTTGGGCCCTTGCCTGTCGCGGGTACTTGGGCCTCCCACCCGAGTGATGCACCGTTTTTATCGGGAGACCTGGGGGAACACTGGGTGGTAGGAAATATGTGTCAGCCCGGTGATGCCACAACTTTCCCACACTAAAATGTGTGAAAAAAGTGATTTTTTTCTGTAAAATTTCAGGTTTCTGGGGGATTCTGGGTAAGAAAACGTTGGTGGATCCACGCAAGCCATACCTCCCTGGAATCCCCCGGGTGTCTAGTTTTCAGAAATGTGTGGGTTTGGTAGGTTTCCCTAGGTGGCCGCCGAGCCCCCGCCAAAAAGTCATGGGACCCCCCTTGCAAAACGAGGTCGTCTTCTGATAGGCAGTTTTGATGTCGCCTCAATACGTTTTGGGCCCTTGCCTGTCGCGGGTACTTGGGCCTCCCACCCGAGTGATGCACCGTTTTTATCGGGAGACCTGGGGGAACACTGGGTGGTAGGAAATTTGTTTCAGCCCGGTGATGCCACAACTTTCCCACACAAAAATGTGTGAAAAAAGTGATTTTTTCAGCAAAATGTCAGGTTTCTGGGGGTTTCTGGGTAAGAAAACTTTGGGGGATCCACGCAAGCCATACCTCCCTGAAATCCCCCGGGTGTCTAGTTTTCAGAAATGTGTGGGTTTGGTAGGTTTCCCTAGCTGGCCACCGAACCCGGGGCCAAAAACTCATAGGACCCCCCTTGAAACCAGGTTGGTTTGTGATAGGTAATTTTGATGTCGCCTCACTAGGTTTTGGGCCCTTGCATGTCGCGGGTACTTGCCCCACCCAAGCGTGTGAGGTACCATTTTTATCGGGAGACCAGGGGGAGCAGAAAGGCTGTAATGGTGGCGGGGATGTGGGCATTGGCGTGCCCACTTCGGGCAGCCCCCACCCTAAAAAAAATTGCAAAAAAAATCCCTGGCGTCAAGTGGGCTTTCTGCCGCCCCGGGGGGGCAGATTGGGGGCTACTGCCCCCATCTGCCCCCCAGGGGTGGCAGAAAGACTGTTATGGTGGCAAGGGCGTGGGGGCATTGGCGTGCCCCTTTTGGGCAGCCCCCACCCTAATAAAAATTGCACACAAAAAAATCCCTGGCGTTTAGTGGGCTTTCTGCCCCCCCCAGGGGGGCAGATTGGGGGCTACAGCCCCCATCTGCCTCCCAGGGGGGGCAGAAAGGCTGTAATGGTGGCGGCAGGGTGGGGGCATTGGCGTGCCCGTTTTGGGCAGCCCCCACCCTAAAAAAAATTGCACAAAAAAAAATCCCTGGCGTTTAGTGGGCTTTCTGCCCCACCGGGGGGGGCAGATTGGGGGCTACAGCCCCCATCTGCCCCCCAGGGCGGTGCAGAAAGGCTGTAATGGTGACGGGGGTGGGGGCATTGGCGTGCCCGTTTTGGGCAGCCCCCACCCTAAAAAAAATGGCACAAAAAAAATCCCTGGCGTTTAGTGGGCTTTCTGCCCCAACGGGGGGGCAGATTGGGGGCTACAGCCCCCATCTGCCCCCCAGGGCAGGGCAGAAAGGCTGTAATGGTGACGGGGGTGGGGGCAGTGGCGTGCCCGTTTTGGGCAGCCCCCACCCTAAAAAAAATTACACAAAAAAAAAAATCCCTGGTGTTTAGTGGGCTTTCTGCCCCCCCGGGGGGGCAGATTGGGGGCTACTGCCCCATCTGCCTCCCAGGGGGGGCAGAAAGGCTGTAATGGTGGCGGGGGGTGTGGGGGCATTGGCGTGCCCGTTTCAGGCAGCCCCCACCAAAAAAACCACGCCCAAAAAAATCCCTGGCGTTTAGTGGGCTTTCTGCCCCACCGGGGTCGCAGATTGGGGGCTACAGCCCCCATCTGCCCCCCGGGGGGGCAGAAAGGCTGTAATGGTGATAGGGGTGGGGGCATTAGCGTGCCCGTTTTGGGCAGCCCCCCCTAAAAACAAAATTACACAAAAAATAAATCCCTGGCGTTTAGTGGGCTTTCTGCCCCCCCGGGGCGGCAGATTGGGGGCTACTGCCCCCATCTGCCTCCCAGGGGGGGCAGAAAGGCTGTAATGGTGGTGGGGGGGTGGGGGCATTAGCGTGCCCATTTCGGGCAGCCCCCACCCTAAAAAAAATGCGTCCCAAAAAATCCCTGGTGTTTAGTGGGCTTTCTGCCCCCCCGGGGGGGCAGAAAGGCTGTAATGGTGGTGGGGGGTGGGGGCATTAGCGTGTCCGTTTCGGGCAGCCCCCACCCTAAAAAAAAAAAATGCATCCAAAAAAATCCCTGGTGTTTAGTGGGCTTTCTGCCCCCCCGGTGGGGCAGATTGGGGGCTACTGCCCCCATCTGCCTCCCAGGGGGGGCAGAAAGGCTGTAATAATGGCTGGGGGTGGGGGCATTGGCGTGCCCATTACGGGCAGCCCCCACCCTAAAAAAAATGCACCAAATAAAAATCCCTGGTGTCTAGTGGGCTTTCTGCCCCCCCCGGGGGGGCATATTGGGGGCTACTGCTCCCATCTGGGATCCAGGGATCCAGGGATCCAGTGGGGAGGGGTACCATTGGAAAGGGGAGATTCTCCCCTTTCCAATGATACCTCTCCCGTCTTTCTACGTGCTCAGGGGGCTGAGATAGCCCCCTGAGCACGTAGAAAGTGAAACTGAAATGAGCCTAAAGGCTCATTTTAGTTTCGTTTTCAGTGAAATAAAGTCAGCGCGACGTGCGCGCTGATCTTCATTTCACTGAAAGGGAGGAGGGGGCCTCGGGAGCTGTGGAAAGCTCCCGAGGCTGTGGGGGAGAAAAGGAAATCCCTCTGCTGTCTGCAGCAGAGGGATTTCGTGCCCCTGGCCTCATGACGGAATGGTTCCGTCATGAGCACAGGGGCACCGATGCTCATGACGGAACCATTCCGTCATGAGCATCGAAGGGGTTAAAAAACTTAGAAATTCACTAAAAAAAACAAAGGTTGCAGGGACGTTATAGTTAGGGTCAGATTTTACTCATACAAAACCAAGAAATTCAGCCGTTATAGTTACCTGAGTTAACTATAACTCGTGCCCCACAATGCTCTGCTTATGACCTCACATATTACATCACTCATGACATGGTCAGTGACATCACTCATGACATCTCAAATGACATTACTGATGACATCATCCAGTGACTGTTTTTAAAAAGTTTATCAGTGTTAAATATATATACTAAGGTGTATTGGAGAATCAGTGGGTGGATGACTGACTGTATAGGTGAGTGATTAGGTCTCAGTGAATGCATATGTAAGTGACTGGTTGTGTAAATGAGTGTATCTGTCTGGTAGTTGATGTCTAAGTGGGTGTATGAGTGTGTTAGTGGGTACATGAATTGCTATATGGGTGATTGATTGTCTGACTACCTCTATGGTTGTCTGGGTGTCTATGTGTGTGGGTGAGGAGGTGTGTGTCTGCCTGTATGGTTGGGTGAGTCAGTGGCCGTATGGGGTACTGTGTGCATGTCTGGGAAGCTGTATGGATGAGTGAGTGTCTGTATGGCTGTGTCAGTGATTGAGTGCATGTGTCAGTATGGGTGAGTAATTGGGTATGTGAAAGGCAGTATAGGTGAGTGACAGGGTATATGAGTGACTGTATGTGTGAGTGAGTGAATATGAAAGTGGCTATAAAGATGAGTGCATGCTTCTGTCACTAACTGTATAGGTGAGAAAGTACGTGTTATTATTTGTATGAGTAAGTAAGTGGGTTTGTGTAACTGTTTGGGTGAGTAAGAGGCTGTGTGGTTGACTGTATGGGTGAGTGACTAGGTGTGTGAGTAGTTCTATGGCTGACTCACTCAGTGTGTGAGTACTTGTAAGGGTGAATGAGAGGATATGTCAATGGCTGTATTACTGAGTGAGTTGGTGTATGAGTGGCAGTATAGGTGAATGAATAGATGTGTGTGTAGATCTATGAATCAATGAGTGGGTGTGTAAGTAATGGTATAGCTCTGTTAATGGGTTTGTGAATGAATGTGTGGGAGTGCATGAGTAGAGCCTGAGTGTTTCATTTGTGCACGTGTGTGCCTCAGTATTTTAATGACTGCATGGGTTTTAAGTGGGTGTTTAGATGGCTGCATAGGTTCTGCGCAAATGTTATAATGATTGCTTAGTTACAGCCTTGTAAATTTAGTGTTACATTTTAAAAAGTGTAGAAGAAGGAGAGATGCAGTGAAACAGAAAGAATGAGTTGAGAGTAGTTGATAAGGCCTTTGCTTTGAAGAGGAAGCTTTTCATTTCGATTCTAAATAGAATGAAGACACTTAACAAAATAGTGTTGTGCATGAAGAGACAAAACCAGAAGAAAAGATTAGCGAATAGAAGTAACTGTTGTACAGTTTTTAGTGGACAATGGATACCTTCTTCTTGTACAGAGGCTTTCTTTATTGAAGAAAGCTATCTCCAGGATAACAAGTTAGTTCATGCTATTGATTAAAGAGGACTATGTTATGAAATTAAGAATGGTAGTCCTATAGCAAAAGAGTTGATGGTGCTTAGAAATGTAGAAGAAGTTATTGCAGAAGAGGTACAAGCAAGGCATAGTCAGGGTACTGTATACAAATGGAATTGTAGTAGTGTTTCTATCCATTAATATATTAAGAAAATTCCTACGTATCTTTCCAAGGCGAAGTTTAAATCACAAAATAAGTTATACCACTCAACTATGCAAACTTTAGGTAGGAGACTGTATCATGTGAAAACTCCTGCTTCATGTTTACTAGAAATAAATAAAGCACTTTTGCATGGTAATGTAGCAGACGTAGAAAAGGTTTGTGGTGATGTGCAGTTTCGTTTCTTTGGTCCAGAGCAGGATTCAAGGGAAAATTGAAGAGTTGTTAAGAGGAAGAGTTGCAGAACAACACACATATATTACAGTTGATAGTTTGAAAAAAGAGATTACAAAATTTAACACAGTGTTCTGTAAAAAAACAACGTATGTTTGTATATGTTGTTGATGCACTTACTAGAAGATTTAAACACAGACTGTTGACTTATATTTAAAAAGTGAAAATGTAAATTATAATAACTGGCAAAAGATGCCTGTGTATTTATTTATAGAGGGATAGTTTGACTTGTCCATACGGCAAGTTATATGTAAGTAGTGTTACAATAAAATGGAAGATAATAAAATGAGCAACACAAAGATATTAGATACCCATTTCGTAAGATAATAAAATATCTGCTAATGTAAAAAAAACTATGAAGAGCCAAGAATAAACATCAATATTTATTATTCTTTCCAGCATTGCGATGGGCTGTTATGGACTGCTCTCCAGTACTCACTACAACTCCACAATCCATGCAGTATGATGCCATCGGGGAAAACTGTGGAGCCAAATCTTGAAGTTGAGATTGGACTTTTGAATGGACTCTCTGCTTCAGTGTTGTTGTGCTGCTATTGAAGTCGAGGGTCCTTCAGCTTTGCGTTGCCTTCTTGCTGCTCACTATGAACTCCTCTTATGAAATGTGAAAAAAATATAAAAGGGGGAAAAAATAACATGTATGATTTTTGGCAGCATTGTGAATAGCTGTAACACACTGCTCACCAGCTGTTATAACAACAGTACAGTCCATTCAATACGTGACCATTCTTGAAAACTCTGGAGCCATATCTGTTGTAGTAGTCTGTACCTCTGAAGGGACTCTTGGGCCAGGAATTGTTGCTGCTGCCACTGATGTAGATGGTCCTCCAGCTTCCCTCTGCTTGATCAGCAGTTGGAGACTTTTCCTATGATAAGTTTTAAGATGATATAACATGAACCTCCTCCCACATGAGCCAAAATCTACCACCTACTCACAATAAACAGCTGGAAAAGAAGATTCAAGAAGGAGGAGTGGGTGTATATTTCCTATTCATTTTACTGAACAGTATATTATCCAATGGCATTCCTTACTTTCACAGTCATGTGATGTTTTGAGATTGTGCATTGCACATGTTTGGCAACAGTTTTTAATTCCCCATGAGTTTGGGTGACAATGGGAAGTTTGATGGGTGTTTGGTAGTTATGATCAATTTGTGAGTTCAGATGTTTTTTTTGTTGTTTTTTTTTTTAATCCTCATTCGCCATCAATCTCACTTCAAATCACACCCTAGGTGTCTATACTCACTCTCAAGAAACTGAGGAATATAGGCTGTTGGAAGTGGCGCCCCGCCTACTAGCACCAGAAACACCTTGGGGATCAATGAAGAAACCACTGAGATACCTCTTCTGCCAAGCTCTAAGAGCTAGATGACTTTCGCCGATAGACAGCCATGATACCTGGCAATACACGACTTAGCCCGAAGAGTATTAACGGCATAATCATGGGACTCCGGTAAAAAAAAAAAAAAAAATCCACGATTTTACTTCATCATTTCCGGACCCCATCTAAGTTGCAAAGGATTCCAAAATGCCTTCTTCTTGCTATTTCCCTGTCTGGCCAGGTCCAATTTAGAAACTGCCAAGACTGAAGACTGCCAATCCAAAAAGGTAGGAGGACTTGATTCCGTCCATTTTATACAGATTTGCCTCCTGGCTAGTAGGATAGAATAGAAAAGCAGCACTCCAGCGAGGCCAGTAACTTTTTCTGCAAGGCCAAATATTATTAGGGGTAGATCTATGTTGATAGTGCAGCCCAAAACACTTGTCAAGAAATCACCGACCTCCCCCAAAAAGTAGCAAGAGAAGGACATTCCATAAACATGTGTATATCTGAGGCAGAAACCTGGCCGCATTTTTTACAACTGACCGGTGGCCCATCGGAAATTTTTGTCAATTTATAAGGAGTGAAGTAGGCCCTATGGATGGTAAACAGGTGGTTCCTTTTTAACCAAGCTGGTTTCACAACTTCATGTAGAGTCTTACATGATTTCTGCCATAGTTTAGCACAGTCTTGTGTGGGTAAAGGGGCCCCCCATAGTTCCACGGCCAGCTTGAATTCACCATCTACTTCTTCCAACAGAATTTGGTACCAAAAGGAAACTTCTTTCCTCCCTGGGTGTTTGGTCACAAGCTGGTGTTCTAAAATGCTACCACAACCCAGAGCTTTTTTTCGTGGATGAGATTGAGCCCAGCTTGCCAGCTGATAATGTTTGAACCGGGAGAGTCCTCCCCCAACCCTATCCTGGAGATGTTCCCAGGAAATAAGAATGCCTCCAAGGAGGAGGTCTCCCCAAACTAACAACCCCGCGTCACTCAAAGGGTTTGCCAGTCTGTCCTTTAGGCACTCTGGAGTTCCGGGGAATCCCAAAGGGGAGCCAAGCTAGAAAAATAATCGAGCCCCACTGCCCCTCTCACTTTGGCCCAAGTTTTGGCTACCCCCTGGAGAACCTTCAGCTTGACTTTTTTTTTAAACTTTGGATCCCCGAATTTAAACAAAAAGCCTTCCTCTGACAGATTGGCACCCCTAAGCATAGCTAAGAACATCCCTCCGGCACCAATATTCACGGGCATTCTCAGTAGCATACGTGAGTGTGAGAGTTGGAAAGCCCAGGCATACAACTGGAGGTCCGGTAAAGCCAGGCCACCCTTTTCTCTTCTCCGCCTCAGCTTTTTCCATGCAATCCTAGATGATTTAGATGCCCAGACGAATGAATTAATTTCACTCTGAAGCTTAACAATTGTGGATTTTTCAAAATAAAGGGGGATACAGTTAAAAAGAAATGTGATCTTTGGGAGTATCGTCATCTTGATCAGATTAATTCTTCCCAAGATTGACAACGAAAGTAGGGCCCAAGATTTCATTAGCCTTTTACATTCCTTTACCACTATATCTAGGTTGATCTCAGCAATCTTTGTGATATCCTGAACCACATGGACTCCCAAATATCTCATTTTGGAGCTAGGCTGGTGACACTGCTGTATCTCTGCCAAATTCCAGGTCATAATTTCCGTTTTTGCGGCATTAATCTCATATCCAGAGACAGAACCAAACTCCTGGGCTAAACTGATGACTGCTGGAAAGGCTGTCTGTAAATCAGCAGAAAAGACCAAGATATCATCGGCATACAGGGCTACCTTCCTCTCCCACTCCCCATACTTAAATGGCTGATATTAGAATCAGCCCTAAGCCGTTGAGCGAATGGCTCGATGTAAAGATCAAATAGAAGCGGGGAGAGTGGGCAGCCCTGTCTAGTCCCTCTTGTAATTCTGAAGGAGTCCGTAATATTCCCATTAACCAATAGCCTAGCCGTGGGGTTCTGATAGATCAACTGGACCATATGACAAAATCTTTCCCCCAAATTGAACTTCCTCAAAGCCTCCGACAGGTAGATCCAAATCACTCTGTCGAAGGCCTTGGTAGCGTCCAATGTCATGGCTGCTAATGGAAGGGAATATGTAGAGGCGAGATCAATGGCACCAATGAGATCATACGTGAGGTCTGAAAGCTGCCGGTTCCTAACAAAGCCCTTCTGATCTAAGTGGAGGACATCCCCCACCATAAGACCCAATCTCGCTGCCAAAATGGAGGTGAAAATGTTATAGTCTACATTTAAAAGCGAGATGGGTCTATATGACCCACAGCTTGATGGAGGTTTCCCGGGTTTCAATATCAGGATTATTAAAGCGTCGTTCCATGAAGCTGGGAGCCCTAGACCTGCCTCCAGCACATAATTAAACAACTGCGTTAGGACGGGAATGATCTTATCTCCCAAAATCTTATAGATCTCCGCTGGGAGGCCATCAGGGCCCGCCGCTTTCCCGGTCTTACAGCGTTGAATGGCTTCTCTGACCTCAGTTTGAGTAAAAGCTTGGTCCAAGTATTGCTGTTGGTCAGGCCCTAAGGAGGGAAGGGGGATATCCCCCAGCCAATTCTGAACACTAACGACATCTAGCCTTTTGTCCTCGCAATAAATCTCCTGAAAGTAGGTCTGAAAGGCCTGGCTAATTTCCCCATCTGAGCAGAATGTTTCATTTCCGCCGATGATCTCATTAATATGATTTCTTGCCCGATCAGATTTTGCTTTCCAGGCAAGAAGCTTGCCTGCGCCCTCTCCATATTCAAAATGGGCGATTTTACTAGCCTCCCATCTACAGATAAGCCTAGAGTGGAGGATGTTCTCTAACTGCCCTTTTAAACTGTCCCATTTGGCTTTCCGTTCTTGATGGATTTCAGGAGAGGCTTGAAGGGATAATTCAGCCTCTACATCTTTCAGCTTTCCTTCAATAGAAGATACCTCCTCCTTATATCTTTTATTTCTAAAGCTTGCCCTGCTGGTAATTTGGCCACGCAGGAAAGCTTTAAAAGAGTCCCACACATTAGTTATTAATGTTGACCCCAGATTTGTTTCAAGAAACCATTCAGTTTCTTGTGATAAAAAGGCCTTCTCTTCCTCCACCAGGAGTAAAGAACGGTCAAGCGACCACGTACGAGTGGGCCCTACTGATGGACCATCCAAACGTAGAAAAACCCCTGAATGATCTGAGAGGTGGTTAGCCAGGTATAAAATATCATTAACTCTGTCTCTCAACGAGTTACTTATCAGCACGTAATCTATTCTAGATTGGTGGCGATATTTATGATTTCTGAACGATACACCCGGCTGCAAGCCTGATCTTTCCCTCCATATATCTAAAAACGCAAATTGTTCCATTGCCTCTAGGAGGAAGTCCCGAGATTTTAAAGGGGCCACGGCTCTACTATTTGGAGTTGTGTCCAGCGCAGGATTCAGAACTATATTAAAATCTCCAGCTAGAATTATTGGCTCAGGAAAATCTAATAAATGACAAAAGATGGTCTTAAGACTGGAGGGGTCATCTTGATTGGGTCCATAGTAGCCGACCAGAGTATACAGGGCCTCCCTTATCCTGACTTTAACAATAACCCATCTGCCACCTGGGTCAACCAATTGCTGTAAAACATGCGCTTTGGCTGATTTCTTAAAAATTATAAGGACTCCTCTGATGTTAGCTGTCTGGCTCGTGCATACATTTGAACCCACCCATCTTTTATTTTTAAGAAGAGTAACTATCTCCTCTTTCAGGAGATGTGTTTCCTGAAGAATCAGAACCTGAGCCGGTGAATCTTGGAGATACTGTATTATCCTGTCCCTTCTCGGTCTGGTTCGCAGGCCATTAATGTTCCAGGACAAAATCTGTATAAGACTCATGTTAGATCATCGGAGAAGCCCAGCATAAAAACAGAAGTTTGAATTCGAGATAACCAGTACCAGCATTCGATCCAGCCCAGCTCCAAAACTCTCGTCCTAAAAGAAACGTGAGTACAACCAACATAAGAAAACTGAGAATGAGGATTTTCTTTTTTGTTGTTGTTTTTTTCCTGCTACACCCAAACCCAGCCCCTACCCAGTGCCCTCCCCAATCCCTCCCCTCACCTCTGGGAACCCATACCCCAATTATCTGGACAGATGGAGTCCAGGCAACTGCATTCCGGAGGAATCCGCCCAGCCACCACCTTAGTAAAGAAAAAAAAATTCCCGAAGAGAGAAAAAGGAAAAAAAGCAGAGAAGCCCTAACTATACTAACTATACTTCAAAGCAGACGTGGTCAATTAGAAGAAGCATGGGACTTAAATAATTGTGCTCTTCTCCTCACACATCTTCACAGCTTAACCTCTCTCACCTAGAATCTCAAGTTATTTTAATTTCCCTATGCGGGAGAGAGATGGAAATACAAATTCTCCAGCCACATTCCGCCTATATTGACCCACTTGTAGACCTTCTATAGACCCCCTTTACTGATGCTATTGAGCAGCTCATCCGCTTCCTGCACCGATCTTATATTGTGCATTTTGTTGTTATGCATCACCTTTAAAAAGGCCGGGAATTTCAGTTGAGCTACTGCCCCTAGCTTTTTAAACTCTTCCAGCCTCTTGCCCAGTTCCCATTGTCTCTCCAAAGTACACCTTGAGAGATCCAACCGGATGTCAAATGAGAATTCCTTTGCCCGCACTGATTTCAGTCTCAGTGCTGAATTCAGAATCTTATCCTTTAGGGCGAATGTGAGGAAAATAATGAGAATTTTTCTGGGTCTGGGTCTATTAGGGTTCCTTCGAAAAGGATCCCTATGTACCCTCTGTATATCCCGGCTAAGTTCTTCCTCAGAGTCTTCAAGCTGTAAAGAGGTCTTAAGTAGAGAAACAATGTAGGACCGGATATCGGATCCTTCGCTACCTTCCGGTACATTCAATAAACGTAAATTGTTTCTACATGCGTTGTTCTCTAACTTCTCCACTCTATCTCTGAGGTCCCAATGTTCAGACTTTAAAAGTTGAATATCCGACATTGCCTGACCCAGATCTTCTTTCAATTCGCCCACTGTATTCTCGAGAGTTACGGTCCTGGAATTTATGAGGTCTACTTTTTTTTCCAGGGATTCGCAGAAGTTCCTGATTTCCCCTTGGTTCACTGCGGATACTGCAAATCCTTTCTTTATATCCTCCGGTAGTGTAGCGAAGAGACCCTCCAAACCTACAGGTGAGGATAAAGATGACAGCACCGATAGGGTATCCCTTTCTCGTTCCTCCCCAGTACTGCTGTTAAACACTGTCGGTGCCTGCGGTTGTGGTTGACTCAAAACGCAGACCAAAGGGTCATCACTCAGAGCACTCCTGCCCCCTGAAGGCTCCCCTGGATCACTTTGTTGGGGGACCAAGTCTGTTGCTGATTCCAATACTGCCTCCATCATGCTCACAGGAACTGTGTCCGAGGAAGGGGTTAATGCTATAGAAGAGATTAAACTTGCCGAGCGCTGCCCCAGGGGGTCAGGCCGCGCGCCAATGAGCAATACTTCTGGCTGAATCCTAAAGTAAGAGCGTAGCGACGGGGTCACTTTGACCACACTGCTAACTGCCCTATTCTTTAGCCTCTTAGGTTTAATGGACTTTCCCTTCACCTGATAGACCTGAAAGGCAGAGTCACTATTTAGAGACTTAGATCCTTCAGCTGGAGTGGCCTCTACTACACCAGGGGGAAGCCCAACAGTAGTTAAAATGTGCAGTGGATCAGCGTCAGGGGCATTCCTCCCGATGTCTGTTTTGCCGGAGGTAGTTTTAATGCTTATTTTTATATTTGCTTTGGATTTCTTATTGCCCACTGTGGCCCCTTTTTTTAATTTCCTCTGATCTCTCCTAACTACTGTTTGCGGGCTTACAACAGCAGGGGAGGAGACCTCTTGTACGTTTAGGGGGTCTGGTAGCTACCAGAATGTTGCACTAATGAGGGAACTAACCCCCTCACCTCTGGCTCACCTCCAATGCCTTGTTCCAAGTCTCCGGCAACCACCTCCCCGCCCTCTCCGACCTTACCGCTACTGTCACCGTCCTCCTTCTGCTCCTGCACGAGGCCTTCGTTTGAATACCTCGTACGCCGGAAAAAGCCGCTGATACTGGCTTTGTCGCTCCCCCTGAGGAGGCCTCGCGCGGCCGCCTTGCGCCCTCTCCTAAGCTCCAGGGTGGCTTCCAGCAAGCGAGCAGGCGTAGGAAGACGTACCCCCACCTCCTCTCTACACATTCCTGGCGTCTTGCGTCTTCCTCGAGCCGCCAAGAGGGATAATCGTGCCGCCGACAGGAACTACCGGTAAGATTTTCCGACGAGGACGCCGGTAATTAGAAAACGGGCCCTCCGGTCTTAATCAGGTCTCCGGTCTTAATCAGGTCAGTTACGGTCAGTTCTCTGCTCCCGGGTTTCAGATCATTTGGTGGCTGGTGCAGGAGCTCCGGGAGCCAGCGGCTAACGTGCGGCCGCCATGTTCCCCTCATGAGTTCAGATGTTGAGTTATTTTTTGAAACAGTTCTTTTTTATAAATGTGTTGTTAAAATAAAGTAAATCCCAAATGTTACTAAACAGATAGACTCAAACTTTGTGTAAAATATGTCTATATATCTGTTTTTCACTTTGTTATTTGTATTCATGACTACTGATGTGCTGTGAAGAAGTAAAATGTATTTTTGATTTAGTTATTTTGACAAATGATTACAAGGGAAAAGTTAAATTAGTATCTTACTAAAAAGCTACACTGAAATGTTATGTAAAATATGTCTATATATGTGCTTTAAACTTTATTAAAAACACACGGTATTCACAGTGGGAAACAGCGTTTACAACGCTGCTGTTACCATGCAGGTAGGTAACAACGCGGTCGTTACAACGACCGCGTTGTTACCACACGTGGCTTTACATCGCAAGTCGTTTCTACGACTTGCGCTAGGTGGCGTGCAACACCAGGGAATGTGTTGGATTTTAAGTCCAACACATTCCCTGCTGTTGCGCTAACTGGAGTAGGAATAGTAACTTATACTATTCCTAAGTCAAGCGTGCCATCTATCGCAAGTCGTAGAAACGACTTGCGATAAAGCCACGCGTGGTAACAATGTGGTCGTTGTAACGACCACGTTGTAACCTACCGCGTGGTATTTGCTCGCGTAGTAACGTCATACATTCATTCACAGTTTGTCCTTGGCAATGGCACTCATAGAATCATACAGGCACTCCCTATGCAATCATCAAGGACATCTTTTCTGCATCACTCTGCAAACGCACCTCCTGGCATATTATTAGTTGGGGGATGAAGTCTCCTTGGCTATTGAGGGTATTTGGGGGCCAAGTATCCCTCTTGTTACCTCTAGCAAGTCCCACTCAGTCAGTTTGCTAGGAGGCCTCCAGATGCCATACCACCTGTCTGCACCACTCTGCAAACACGTCTCCTTGCATACTACTGGTTGGGAAATAAAGTTGTTTTGGATGTGAAAGTACCTTGGGGACCAATAAGCCCTCCTGGTACTTTTTATAAATTCTACTCAGCGGGATTTCTGAAAGCTGGTCAGAAGCCCGGTCCCCCTTTCCACAGCATTCTGCAAAGACCATTGCTACTTAAAAAAACATGGAAATTCACTGAAGAAATCAAAGGTTGCATGTAAGTTATAGTTAGGAATTAGCATTTTAAAAAACTTTAGAAATTCCCTGAAAAAACCAAAGGTTACAAGGCTGTTACAGTTAGGAAATAGGAATAAAAAAGCTTAGATATTCACTGAAAAAAGCCAAAGGTTACAGGGACATTATAGTTAGACTGATATTTTACACTTATAAAACCAGAGAAATTCAGCAGCAATAGTTAGCTGAGCTAACTATAACTCATGCCCCTGCAATGCACTGCTTATGACCTCAGATATTACATCACTCTTGACATGGTCAGTGACATTACTGATAACATTACTGATGACATCTGAAATGACATCACTGATGACATCACCGATGATATCACCTGGTGACTGTAAGTGTTTCTAAAACATTTATGAGTGTTAAATATTTATACACCAAGGCATATTGATGAATGAGTGCCTGTATGGATGATTTAGTGGGTGCAAGACTGACTGTATAAGTGAGTGGTTATATGTTTCTCATTGAATGTATGGGTGAGTGACTAATTTGTGTGAATGTCTGTATCAGTCTGTCCGTTGGTGTGTAAGTGGCGGCATGGGTTGGTGAGTAGGTACATAAGTAGCTGTGTGGGTTATTGATTGGTTTTCTGAGTACCTGTATGGGTGTATGAGTGTCTATGTGGGTGGGTGAGGGTGTGTGTGACTCTCTGCATGGATGAGTGAGTAGTGAATCACTGGCTCTTTGGGTTCATGAGTGCTTCTGAGAGGGACGGTATAGGTGAGTAAGTGTCCGTATGGCTGTGTCAGTGAGTGAATGGCTATGTCAGTGGTATATGGGTGAGTAACTGCATATGTGAAAGGCAGTATAGGTGAGTGTTGGAGTATATAAGTGACTGTATGTGTGAGTGAGTGATTGTGAGAGTGGCTGTATGGGTGAGTGTGTACTTGTGTCAGTGACTGTATAGGTAAGTATGTAAGTGTTAGTATGTATATGAATAAGTGAGTTGGTGTGTGTATAACTGTATAGGTGAGTACATGACTGTGTGATTGACTCTATGGGTGAGTTAGTAGGTGTGTGAGTAGCTGTATGAGTGTCTGACAGTGTGTGAGTGGCTATTTGGGTGTATGAGTGGATATGTTAGTGGCTGTATTAGTGAGTGAGTTGGTGTATGAGTAGCTGTATGGGTGAGTGAGTGGATGTGTGTATAGACCTATGAATTAGTGAGTGGTTATGTAAGCACTGGTATGGGTGTGTCAATGGTTTTGAGAATGGTAGTGTGAAGGTTGGAGTGGGTGAAAGGTTACAAGGGAGTGTGAGTGGTGCATCAGAGATTCTGTAGATTATGTCATCAGTGATGTCATTTGAGATGTCATGAGTGATGTCACTGACCATGTCATGAGTGATGTAATATGTGAGGTCATAGCAGTGCATTGCAGGGGCGTGAGTTATAGTTAGCTCAGCTAACCATAAGTGCTGAATTTCTCTGTTTTGTTATGAGTAAAATATCAGCTTAACTATAACGCCCCTGTAGCCTTCATTTTTTTCAGTGAATATATATATATATGTCATGTGACCAAGACCGAGAGAGGTCAAAACGCGTCTTTTTCACTTGCCAAACAAATCAACAATTGTTTGAAATACGAGCCTGTTGGTGAGGCTGGAATTCTTTTACTAGTAGAAGTAGAAGGATATCAATGCAATAAATATATATATAAATATATATATATTCCAACATTCGTTTCCGCGGAAAACACGAGCCACTCATCGATGGCGGGCCGTGGCAGGGTCGCAAACCCCGAAAATCCACAAACGCGTCGTTCCAAAATCAAATGAACAACACACCACGGCCCAAACTTTTTTCAGCGTGAATATTTATTTAGGCAATACCACTCTACGCATTTCGGAGCATCCGCTCCTTGCTCACGAGTAACAGTGTTGCACTTACGCAGTGTTTTTCATTAATCATGTGACACACCTCCGTGTGAACAGTGAAAACAGACTTCACATTGGAAACCAACAGTTTTAGTTACACTGTGACAAAGCAGTACAATCCTGCAAAATTATTAACAATCCATAAATGCGTCAAACATAGTGCAACATCCTTCTTTGCAAGTGTGATACATTTTATACTGTTCGAATAGAGGATTTTTAGGGAATCATGGGACCAACAGTGATCTTACTCTGTTCCTTGCATCTTGCGAACAATAAAGCATTTATGAATTACAAAAACTTTAACAACTATGCTGACGCAGCTCACTTTCGGGGATTTATTTAAGCAGTAACATTCGCCTTACCACACATACCTGCATAATTGTATGTCAAAATTAATCCCCCAAACACGTTATTATGCTCATTCTCGAGTGTGTCGAGAAATTAAACAATTTTGCCCCAGTGGGCCAGTGATTTGCGTTAGCAGTTCATCATGTTGTTGTTAGGCCCAAGTGGGCTTTATTGTTCCCAAGATGCAAGGAACAGAGTAAGATCACTGTTGGTCCCATGATTCCCTAAAAATCCTCTATTCGAATGGTATAAAATTCATCACACTTGCAAAGAAGGAAGCCAAAATAAATATTCACGCTGAAAGAAGGTTGGGCCGTGGTGTGTTGTTCATTTGATTTTGGAACAACGCGTTTGTGGATATATACATATATATATATATATATATATATATATATATATATTTACACATATACAAATATATACACATTCCTCTGAAATTCATGTGATCAAGGCCGGCAGCGGCCGAAACGCGTTATGGCGGTATGGTTGTGTGCTGAATAAACACTGTTACGCACCGAATTGAGTCCACTCTCGTTTTTCTCTATGCAGGGAGCAGCAGACGAGCGTTCCTGAGAATATATATATATATATATATATATATATATATATATTTACTCATATACAAATATATACACATTCCTCTGAAATACCTCCAGGCAGTGCACGGCTTTCCAGAGGGTTGCCAACCTCGGTGTATGAATCCAAAACCTCCTCTTTGTCTGGTCAAAGAAAGCTGCTGGAACAAATTCCAACTGCAAAGTGCAATATTTATTTAGTGCTCCGTGGTGGCAGAAGCTCAATGCGTTTCAGCTAACAAGTAGTTTTGTTCACCATACTGAGTTCCTTTTTAAAAACACCAAGTCATAATAGGTACACAAAAAGCTGTTATCATTCTTATGATTTTATAAAAGAATCAAAGCATAATTATTAATAATACTTTGGCCTGAAGGACCTTAATGTACATTTCATAAAGGCACAAAAATATTGTTGTGTATTCCCAGACTACTTGTCGGTGTCAATTGAATATTTAATTATAACTCACATAATTTATTATTATGAAGCTCATAATAAAAATCCACCTCTGAAATACTAATCGATATACACCAGTAGTAAATGGAAATGAAGAAAAATAAGGACAGTGTGCCTCAATATGGGCAATAATCTACTCAGCCCTACAATCTGCAGATAGAGGACATTAATGTGTTGTGTACTTTATCATATTTAGAAAAACATCCTGAATTGATGTGAGATGTGTATGGTGAAAAAAGAGAGATCACTGAATTAGATGTAGAAGTCAATGACGAGTCTGGTAGTTTATTTAAACCTCAGTCGAAATTCATTCCCCAACTACCTAATCATGGCATTGACCATTTTTCTGAATGTGTTATCAATGATAGAAAAAGGTTGAATGTGAGTAACATACATAGGAAGTAAAGGAGATGCAAACATAAAACTAAATATGAGGAAGTTGTAAAGAGCCTCTCACAAAGGAACAATTGAGTTATAAAAGCATTGGATAAGGGTTGCAACATTATGATGTGGCCAATGGATATGTATTTGAAAGAAGCCTATAGTCAGCTCTCGGATGAGAAGTGGTATATGAGAATTGATAAAAAAAGGAAGGTAGAAGGATGGAATATCAGAAACACAAATATCGTTGGGCAAAATATTGTATCAAAAAAATTGAGTACAAAAATATTGTGAAGGCAAGTTTCTAAAGGTAAGTAAAGTTTTACTGTATATAACTCCACATTTTTGTACCTTGAATATATATATGGATATTCAAGGTATGTAGATGTGGAGTTAAGATTAGTAAATCTATACTTACCTATTTCTACTTAACTTCTCGATAAGAGTGAGATCTATTGACAAATATCAATTTTTGAAGGTTGATCACCCTAAGGCACCAGTGTTATATATATTATTCCGAAGATCTACACAAACAAAGTAAATCTTCCAGGTACACGATCATGTCGATAAAGATGGAGTCTTTTAGAAAACATTTTAAAATATATAGATATCTGTGGTATCCTTGTACATATTCCGCAAAGAGAAGAATCTAGGCCAAATAAAATTGTGTAGGAGAAGTTTATTTCAAGTAGAAAAAGAGAAATCCACAGCACAGAACAGGCCCATGTCCAGTCCCTCCAGCAACTGTCTACATCATAACCAAACATTCTATACAGAACCTTCAAAATAGGAAAGCTCTTTAAGGAAACATAACATCCAAAAGAACATAACGTACCACACATCTTACCGCCAACACAACAAACTCCATATACAACAGGACAGCAATCATCAAGACATGCCACATAATAAAACACTGTGTGAATTGGGGGGTTTGACCATTACCTACTACCACCTTGGGGCTTAGACACGTGTATATACAAAACAACATCAGGTGGTTGTGAGATTTAAACACATCTTTACTTATGCATGAGGTACATTTTACTCAATATTCATGACCTCAAATTTGTTTTAGTAATGATTGAACACAAACGTTTTTCAAACTTTCACATTTGGTGCGATAAAAGAAAGGACAATCCACATTCAACTCGATGGATATACAGTGAAAAATATTTGAAAAACATGTGTGAACTATGGAAAGGTAAATCAAATATACATTGTGATAACATAAAATGAATACATGAACTAGGCTAAAATTGCATCCCCACCAATCCAAGATTTTACAAGACCAGAGCATTACATTACAGAAAGGGCTCTTAGTACTGGAATGTACAAAGGGTCCAAAGGTATCTAATATGGGCTTCCAATAGTTTCTTTAAACAAATGAATTTATACGTCCATATTGATACTGGTTGAACTAGGATCCCCTATTGATCCTGGTCTAAGCGTTTTGAACCCACACTTCCTTTTGGGGTTCTCTTCAGGACAAGGGTTTGGTGAATTCTGCAGGGGTGAAGGAAAAAGACTTTTGAGTTGAGTGATCAGCAAACTCCAATATACTTTCACGAGGCACAATAGTTATGAATTTACCTTAGGGGGCACGACAAAAGGTTTGGATTCCGACTTATCAGTTGTCGAGATTATTAGGGACTTGTACTTGTGCACCAAATCAAAGGAGCAGGACAGGCTTTACTGGATTGCTCATGTTGTTCTGAAAGGAAGGGCTGAACTTCAATAAATAAGGTCTTTAAAACTTGGTAGTGAAGCGCAAAGTTCGTGGTGATTTGCAAAGCTTCTATTACCTGTGAGTCTCTGTAATTTTTATTTGTTTAGAAGTGGATTCTGGAGCCCAGTGTAATTCCTTTCTGTAAAAAACAAAACGGACCTGTTACAGTCTTTGCTTTTGCCTGTACGCTTTCAAACACAATAAACACTCGACACTGCTTGTCGAAAATGCTTGCAATCGGGATTAGCTGTTCCGGCCTTTAAAGGATCTAAAGGACATTTGCACAATAAAAAATAGAAAAGTCAAAAAAGGAAGACAGGGAACAAATGCAATAGCACAGTTTATAAAACTATACTCAACACAACAACAATCTGAAAATGTAGCAAGTGCCACACTGGGTATTTAACCACTACGATGCTGTTGAAATTCCAAATTCTACCATCTTCCCAATGCACAGAACCCTCATTAAATATAACAACTTTTTTTGGATTACTATATTTACTGTCTCTCTTCGTTCCTCTTGGCACCCCCACATGTACCATGTCACCCACCTTGATAAACAAGTTTTTTACATTCTTGTTTCTATCGTAATGCTCTTTGCGCTTGATCTGTAATGCCTTTTGCTCTTGAATTGTTTCCTCAACCCCTTTTCCTTCACCCTTTCAGCAACCAACCCTCTGGAAACCCCAGAAGAACTCAATCTGCCTTCAACCCACAGGAGACACATCATGGTACATGGCTGCCTTTTGTGAAACAATTCAAACAATGTAACACCTGTCATTGAATGTGGATTAAACCTGTACTGGATAAGCTGGTCAGCCACAACATCTTTCCAACTTCTTCCACTAATTCTTGCTATCTGAACAGTCTCTTTAAGAGTTCTATTGTACCTCTGAATTATTTGATTGGTTTGTGGATGATATACTGCACATCTTTAATGTACAATGTCTCTCTCAAACAAAAATTCAGATATGGCTGTCAACCTCAACTGAACACCGTTATCTGTTAGCAAAATCTTAGAATCACTTTCTTTTGCAAAAATCTTCATAAAGAACTTAATCACAAACACAGTAGAATTGTCATGAACAGGTTTCACTTCTGACCACCTGGAATAGAAATCCATAAGAAAAAAAGATACTCCAAACCCCTTGTAAAATGCAATGGTCCCACAATATCCAAAGCAACGTCTTCACATGGGCCACTGGGAAACTCTCTAATTACCATGGGAGCATTCCTCCATTTTTCACTCAATCTACACTCTAACGTATCTCTAATAAATTTCTCAGTTTGAAGATCCATTCCAGGCCATCAGTAAGCTGATCTCAAGTGTTCCTTGGTCTTGCTGATACCCTGATACCCCTCATTAGCAAGAGACAACAACTTGACATGCACACCCTCTGGAGCCACTAACTGTGCGCTTCTGAATAACAAACCTTCTTCAACAGATAGTTTATGAAAAATCTTATTACTCCACTCACACGCTTTGCCACACTTTACATCATAAACACCAGACAATACCCTCTCAACAATACTCTGCAACACAGAGTCTTTGCTTAACACGGCCAACCATTTGTTTTGTGAAACACACCCTGACATAACAGCACACACTTTAAACATTACATCCTTCCACCACACATCAGAGAGTTCCTGATCCTCCACAAAATCACACTACATCCTGGACAAACAGTCTGTCGCCTTATTAGAGACCCCTTGTATGTGCTGAACCTCAAAATGAAAAACTTGTAGTGCAATAATAGTCCATTTGCTGATACGAGACAATATACCATCTAAGTCCTTCTTGGCAAAAACATCTCTTAGAGGCTTGTGCCCAGAATGAACAACAAAATGGTTCCCCAAAGAAATTGCCTAAATTTGTTGATCACCCAAAACACAGTCAAAGCTTCTTTCTCCTTCATGTACCTAGAGGCAAATTCAATAACCACTTCTTGTCTATCCTGCACTTGCTTGAACACAGTCCCAAGACCCTTAAGACTGGCATCTGGAGTTAAAGAACAAGGCAAACCTGGTACATAAATACTCAACGGCTGAGCCTTAACCAAACATTCCTTTATGTTCAAAAGTTCTCTCTCGCTCTCTCCATTCCAAGTAAAAATATCCGCTATCCTCAAGAGTTCCCTGATGACATGGTTTTTGGTAGCAAAGTCTTAAATACATTTGGAGTAATAAGCCATTCCCAAAAACATTTGCACTTCTTCTCTTTTGTGGGAGCTTTCAAACTCAGAATGTTACTAACTAACTTCTGCCTGGGGCGGACACCAACTTTTGAGATTACATGCCCCAAATATGTTATTTCCTCACTCACTAATTTTTCTTGTCCACCCTCAATTAATGCCTTTGTCTCTGAAAATCTCTAATAATTGTCTAATGGTATTTATGTGGCTATCAAGTGAATCAATGTAAAAGAGAATGCCATCCTGAAAAAACTTCACATGGGGTAAATGCCCCAATAAACTCGTCATCAGTGTTTAAAAAACTGTGGCTGCCGAACACAACCTAAATGGCATGCGGTTGAATCTGAAACACCCAAATGGCGTAATTAAATATGTAAAATCTTTTGAATATTCTGTCAATTTAACCTGGTGGTATGCAGAGGTAAGATCCAAAGCAGTGAAATACTTTGCTCCTGCAAGCATACTAATCATTTCAGTAATATTTGTCAATGGGAACCTATCCTCCATCACCCTCTCATTTACTTGTCTCAAATCAACACATAATCTGATGTCCCTATTTGGTTTAGAAACTACTACAACTGGAGTAAGCCATTGAATAGCTTCTACATGTGCAATTAATTTTTCAGAACAGAAATGTTCTAATTCACTTTTGACTTGAATTTGTAGTGCAATAGATACATTTCAAACTTTACAGCTAACAGGCAGAGCATCAGGTTTTAGAAATATTGTATGTGTATATCCTTTAACGCATTCAACCTTATCAGAAAATACATCTGGAAAATCTTGTTGTAAAATCTGAGGAAGACAATTTATGACCTTTATGCACTAACACTTTAGGAGAAGCATTAGGATCAAGGTATATACCCAGCAACATTTGATGTGGCCTATTCAAAATGGTGTCACCTTTGACTGGCACATACATTTTCCCAATTGCTTGTTTTCTTCCTCTAAATTCAATGTTTGCTTCAAAGTAACCAAGCAAATCAATACATTTACCCCCATAACTGAATGGAAACACATCTGGATCATGCATTGTTACTTTTCCTCTGAAATGGTTGTCAAAATCATGATCAGAGATCAAAGAACGGCTTGCAACAGAGTCCTTCATCATATTCAACATCACTCCATTCAAACTAACTAAATCCAAAGAATGTTCACAAGATATTTTGGCAATCTCACTGTCAACATTATTTTTAATTTATAAAAACAACCTCTTCAATATCATAACAGATTTCATTGATTTTCTTACCTAAGAGGAACGTTTACAGCACTTGACAAAGTGTACTTTAGAATGGCTGATGAGGGAAGGGAGGGTAAGGATGCATCCTTACCCTCCCTACCCTCATTGGCCATTCTAGTGTTTATATTGCACACCGATATTCAACCCCACCCTTTTGGGGACTTTGGAGGGTGGCTCCTGTGTTATATCAGTATATGGAGGCCACGTATTACAGTTAGCTCCTGCACGTCAGTGACGCCTTTCTATGTCTGTAATCTCCCCTTGTACTAGGATTTCTTAACCCCTCAGATAGAGGAAGTCCATACCTTGTTTCTGTGATGAGACATATCTACGTTTGCTAAGTAATCTCATTTTGATACCTTGTGCTTATAATTGAAACCCTGCCTCTAGTAACCATTTTCATTTTTTCAAATATTGATCTGGGAATGCATTCAGAGTGTGATTTTATACCCAGCCAGACTGATCCCTGTTTCTAATGGTCCGTTGTGCTACATATGCACCCTAACTCATGTGACACACCTCAGACTATTGACCTTTTCCTCCACTGAGAAAGTCATCTAACCTTACGGTACCCTGATAGGATATACCCTCCGTTTGATGTTTTTGTCTTGTTGGACTTTCCCTGAATTTCCAGCGATTTTCTCATGTAGGTGTTCTCCTAGTGTTGATCTTAGTTCCCTGCCCGCTGATTTACCTACCGCAGATTCATGGTATCTGGTCAAGGCATCGTGGTGGCACTCAGTTGATATGTTACCTTTACTTTCCTGGTAGTTTTTGCCTCCCTGACAAGTGGAGGAACATTGTCCTCCACGTATGAGC
Organism: Calotriton arnoldi; assembly: GCA_963921515.1. Classification (NCBI taxonomy): domain Eukaryota; kingdom Metazoa; phylum Chordata; class Amphibia; order Caudata; family Salamandridae; genus Calotriton; species Calotriton arnoldi. The sequence continues at coordinate 394,181 of CAWUFW010004881.1, forward strand.
ATTTGGACTCATCGAAGTTCCTCTTGAAGAGCTGTTCCCCCGTGACTTCCTTGCAACTACACCTCCATTGAGGCCTCTCTATTACTATCTAGGTAATTGAAGTAGTGTTGTATGCTCCTTGCTCTATTGGAAATAGCCCTTTATCTTTCGAGTTATCTGATGTGCTATTTCTCCATATATACTAAAAAGATTGGCCACATTTGTTAATTCCCTTGTGCACTCCTGTCAGAGGCTGTCCTTGGATGATGCCACTGGCTCGCAGAACATATTGATATAAATAGGTTGGCACTTTTTTACTGTAAGTTGAATATATTTAAGGATTTTTTTGCACAATTCCTTTGCATGGTTTTATCACTAATCTAAGTGATTTGCACAAATATGGTCCTTTATACACTATATGGGTGACACTGGGACTAAATCTTGAATGTAGGGTGGATACCTTCAAGTCTACCTCTGCATGACCCACAGGAACCCTTGCAGGTGAATTCCATCTCATTATAGAATACATATCCTTTTGTGATCTTTTTTTCTATGAATAGTTTTGAGTGTTTTCATGTTTTTAGACATTCCTAATCCCTTGGAACAGGACCCTCCTCCTTCTTTGGCCTACATTGTATTCTCTTCTGTCTTGTCTTCCCTACAGCAACCTGAAGAAGGTGATCCGTATTTCGGTGTCTCACCGAAACAAGCGTAGACGCAACCATAACCTGGATTTAAACCAGAGTTAATAACAACAGATGATATATAGTCTTATAACTGTGTTAAAAGGATTATAAAAAAAGTCTTATATAAAAAAGTGTTACATTCATTGAATTCTTATGTGTAGTTGTGCAGCTAGATTGTTCTAAGTAAACTACCAGGCAATCCATTCTGCATGTCAGGATATGATTTGGTTGGCAACATTGTTATATTTTTGATATGTCGTGGTTTGAATGTGGTAGATTGAATGAAGCATGACAGATTATAGTATGGATGAGATATTTTAGCATGTGTTGAGTGATGAGTGTCCTGTTATGAAATTATCTGTATACAAAGTATTCTACAGTATATTTGTTTGAAAAACTGAGTTGGGAAATGTATATTTTTGTGACTTGAACTATGATCATGTAATTTTGTTTCTGTCAAACATTGAAATGAAATGCTATCTATAAGAAAGGAACTTATTTTTCACAATAAATGACTTTTTGAGAATATCTGATTCATGAATTTATAATTTTGAAATAAGATATTAGAGATATATCTTCTTTATGAAGCATGTGGAGTTGCCATATTTTGTTGTTCCCTTGACACCTGCCCCTTAGTTCACACTGGAAAAGAAGAGAGAACCAAAGAAGGACTGCCCTGCCGCCCTTGACCCGCGCAAAGAAAGGCTGCACCATCAAGAGGACCGCACCTGCTGCACTTTTGGGCTAGTGAGATTACGACTGTGCGTGCGGCTCCTGACACAGGGAAAACTTGATTTGCTGCCTTCTCCCACAGCAATGAATCCAAGCATCAGTTGGCTGATCCCCTGGAACCAGCTCCAGGGTTACAAGAGCTGAAAGAGCTCAAACTGACAAGTTTGTAGCCACCACAGATGTTTTACCGCTACCAGTCGCTGGGCTCTACAAGAGACAAATCCGAAATAGAAAAAACTTGCACCCATGCCTGCCGGACCGGAGAGTGCTAGCATAGTCTGGATTCATCGCATTCAAGGTATACTAGACCCCACCAAAGAGTTTGCATCCAAGCACCGAGCAGCGAGACCAGTAGTGCAGCATCGGTTGTTCAACTACTGCAATGTAGAGGACTTGGAGGGACCTCAATTTTCGTAGCTAAAGTCACCCCACATCACCAGAGGAACCATCACAGAGACAACCCCATTGACCGCACCACAACCAGAGTATCCTTTGAGCATCCTTTCACTGTATTCTCAGAATCAGGACCACTCCTGTAAAGTTTGGAACTTTCTTCAAAAACACTCTGGTAGCCAGGTAATTGTCTAAAGTATCCTTCCTTGCCCCTTAGACCTTTTCCCTGCTGGATATGGTCACCCAACCCTGGCCGGAGTACCTACACTAACTCTTTCAAACTATTGAAAAGGCCTATGCTTGCTTGCAACTGCATTTAAAAATGATACAAAAAAACTCTAAAATCTGTGTCTCCGGAACCCTCCTGGGGATTTTAATGATCAAGGTCTGTAAAAATTCATAAAAATGCGTTCTAGTTTTACAAATTGTTGTATTGTTTTTTGATTTTCTTATTCGGATGTTTGGTTCTGTTAAAAGCTTCACACTATGGGCCTGGTTATGATGGTTGGTGGACCCCCACCAACTGGCTGTCGGTGGCGGTCAGCCCACCAACAGCCCCGCGGTCCAACTGCTGAATTACCAATCATGGTGGTCGGACCCACAGTGGTTGGACCCACAGTGGTCAAGGGGAAGACCGCTGCCTCCCCCAGGATCAATGATGCCCATGCAGTGGCAGTCGGATTCCTAGTTCCGAATGGTGGTGGTGCCGAGGCAGGCACCACCGCCGGGATTATGATATGCCTTTCTGACAACCTTTTCATGTTGGGAAGACCGCTATGAAAAGGCTATCAGAAATGTGATTTGGTGGCCCCAAACAGGCCCCCCATCTTTTCCTGAGCCGTAGCACAAGCTGCTGTGAAAATGAGCACTTTGCGACCGCCAGCCCGGCGGTCACATTGTAATGTGGTGGTCAGACCGTCTCCTGACTGCCGCGATAGCGAGTGGTGGTCCGACTGCCCCCTGTCATAATCAGGCCCTAAGTTCTTTGACAAGCCTTGCTGCTCGCAGTCACAGCTACCCAAGGTTAAGCTAAGATAAAGTAAACGATAATGACTTGACCCAAGATGTTATCTGTGCGTGTACTCCATGATGAGGCCCTGCAGCCATATCATATAGACACCCAGATCGTCACAATTGGGATTACTGCAACAAAAGTAAGATATTTTGAACTTGTTGATAATGGGTGGCTTTGATACATTTTTCTTGTTTGCAGTAATTTTATGAACATTATCACAACTCTTTCATATTTTATTGACACATGCCATAGAATGCTCAACTCTCTTAGCTATGGTAATAACTTCACCTAGTTTTTAATTATATTCCATCCAAAGTTCTTCTCTTATTTTGTCATTGTTACAATTTAACATGAATTGATCTCTAATGCGCTCCTCAGTGGAATCTCCAAAACAACATGTTGAAGTTTTGGATTACTATATTTACTGTCTCTCTTCGTTCCTCTTGGCACCCCACATGTACCATGTCACCCACCTTGATAAACAAGTTTTTTACATTCTTGTTTCTATCGTAATGCTCTTTGCGCTTGATCTGTAATGCCTTTTGCTCTTGAATTGTTTCCTCAACCCCTTTTCCTTCACCCTTTCAGCAACCAACCCTCTGGAAACCCCAGAAGAACTCAATCTGCCTTCAACCCACAGGAGACACATCATGGTACATGGCTGCCTTTTGTGAAACAATTCAAACAATGTAACACCTGTCATTGAATGTGGATTAAACCTGTACTGGATAAGATGGTCAGCCACAACATCTTTCCAACTTCTTCCACTAATTCTTGCTATCTGAACAGTCTCTTTAAGAGTTCTATTGTACCTCTGAATTATTTGATTGGTTTGTGGATGATATACTGCACATCTTTAATGTACAATGTCTCTCTCAAACAAAAATTCAGATATGGCTGTCAACCTCAACTGAACACCGTTATCTGTTAGCAAAATCTTAGAATCACTTTCTTTTGCAAAAATCTTCATAAAGAACTTAATCACAAACACAGTAGAATTGTCATGAACAGGTTTCACTTCTGACCACCTGGAATAGAAATCCATAAGAAAAAAAGATACTCCAAACCCCTTGTAAAATGCAATGGTCCCACAATATCCAAAGCAACGTCTTCACATGGGCCACTGGGAAACTCTCTAATTACCATGGGAGCATTCCTCCATTTTTCACTCAATCTACACTCTAACGTATCTCTAATAAATTTCTCAGTTTGAAGATCCATTCCAGGCCATCAGTAAGCTGATCTCAAGTGTTCCTTGGTCTTGCTGATACCCTGATACCCCTCATTAGCAAGAGACAACAACTTGACATGCACACCCTCTGGAGCCACTAACTGTGCGCTTCTGAATAATAAACCTTCTTCAACAGATAGTTTATGAAAAATCTTATTACTCCACTCACACGCTTTGCCACACTTTACATCATAAACACCAGACAATACCCTCTCAACAATACTCTGCAACACAGAGTCTTTGCTTAACTCGGCCAACCATTTGTTTTGTGAAACACACCCTGACATAACAGCACACACTTTAAACATTACATCCTTCCACCACACATCAGAGAGTTCCTGATCCTCCACAAAATCACACTACATCCTGGACAAACAGTCTGTCGCCTTATTAGAGACCCCTTGTATGTGCTGAACCTCAAAATTAAAAACTTGTAGTGCAATAATAGTCCATTTGCTGATACGAGACAATATACCATCTAAGTCCTTCTTGGCAAAAACATCTCTTAGAGGCTTGTGACCAGAATGAACAACAAAATGGTTCCCCAAAGAAATTGCCTAAATTTGTTGATCACCCAAAACACAGTCAAAGCTTCTTTCTCCTTCATGTACCTAGAGGCAAATTCAATAACCACTTCTTGTCTATCCTGCACTTGCTTGAACACAGTCCCAAGACCCTTAAGACTGGCATCTGGAATTAAAGAACAAGGCAAACCTGGTACAAAAATACTCAACGGCTGAGCCTTAACCAAACATTCCTTTATGTTCAAAAGTTCTCTCTCGCTCTCTCCATTCCAAGTAAAAATATCCGCTATCCTCAAGAGTTCCCTGATGACATGGTTTTTGGTAGCAAAGTCTTAAATACATTTGGAGTAATAAGCCATTCCCAAAAACATTTGCACTTCTTCTCTTTTTGTGGGAGCTTTCAAACTCAGAATGTTACTAACTAACTTCTGCCTGGGGCGGACACCAACTTTTGAGATTACATGCCCCAAATATGTTATTTCCTCACTCACTAATTTTTCTTGTCCACCCTCAATTAATGCCTTTGTCTCTGAAAATCTCTAATAATTGTCTAATGGTATTTATGTGGCTATCAAGTAAATCAATGTAAAAGAGAATGCCATCCTGAAAAAACTTCACATGGGGTAAATGCCCCAATAAACTCGTCATCAGTGTTTAAAAAACTGTGGCTGCCGAACACAACCTAAATGGCATGCGGTTGAATCTGAAACACCCAAATGGCGTAATTAAATATGTAAAATCTTTTGAATATTCTGTCAATTTAACCTGGTGGTATGCAGAGGTAAGATCCAAAGCAGTGAAATACTTTGCTCCTGCAAGCATACTAATCATTTCAGTAATATTTGTCAATGGGAACCTATCCTCCATCACCCTCTCATTTACTTGTCTCAAATCAACACATAATCTGATGTCCCTATTTGGTTTAGAAACTACTACAACTGGAGTAAGCCATTGAATAGCTTCTACATGTGCAATTAATTTTTCAGAACAGAAATGTTCTAATTCACTTTTGACTTGAATTTGTAGTGCAATAGATACATTTCAAACTTTACAGCTAACAGGCAGAGCATCAGGTTTTAGAAATATTGTATGTGTATATCCTTTAACGCATTCAACCTTATCAGAAAATACATCTGGAAAATCTTGTTGTAAAATCTGAGGAAGACAATTTATGACCTTTATGCACTAACACTTTAGGAGAAGCATTAGGATCAAGGTATATACCCAGCAACATTTGATGTGGCCTATTCAAAATGGTGTCACCTTTGACTGGCACATACATTTTCCCAATTGCTTGTTTTCTTCCTCTAAATTCAATGTTTGCTTCAAAGTAACCAAGCAAATCAATACATTTACCCCCATAACTGAATGGAAACACATCTGGATCATGCATTGTTACTTTTCCTCTGAAATGGTTGTCAAAATCATGATCAGAGATCAAAGAACGACTTGCAACAGAGTCCTTCATCATATTCAACATCACTCCATTCAAACTAACTAAATCCAAAGAATGTTCACAAGATATTTTGGCAATCTCACTGTCAACATTATTTTTAATTTATAAAAACAACCTCTTCAATATCATAACAGATTTCATTGATTTTCTTACCTAAGAGGAACGTTTACAGCACTTGACAAAGTGTACTTTAGAATGGCTGATGAGGGAAGGGAGGGTAAGGATGCATCCTTACCCTCCCTACCCTCATTGGCCATTCTAGTGTTTATATTGCACACCGATATTCAACCCCACCCTTTTGGGGACTTTGGAGGGTGGCTCCTGTGTTATATCAGTATATGGAGGCCACGTATTACAGTTAGCTCCCTGCACGTCAGTGACGCCTTTCTATGTCTGTAATCTCCCCTTGTACTAGGATTTCTTAACCCCTCAGATAGAGGAAGTCCATACCTTGTTTCTGTGATGAGACATATCTACGTTTGCTAAGTAATCTCATTTTGATACCTTGTGCTTATAATTGAAACCCTGCCTCTAGTAACCATTTTCATTTTTTCAAATATTGATCTGGGAATGCATTCAGAGTGTGATTTTATACCCAGCCAGACTGATCCCTGTTTCTAATGGTCCGTTGTGCTACATATGCACCCTAACTCATGTGACACACCTCAGACTATTGACCTTTTCCTCCACTGAGAAAGTCATCTAACCTTACGGTACCCTGATAGGATATACCCTCCGTTTGATGTTTTTGTCTTGTTGGACTTTCCCTGAATTTCCAGCGATTTTCTCATGTAGGTGTTCTCCTAGTGTTGATCTTAGTTCCCTGCCTGCTGATTTACCTACCGCAGATTCATGGTATCTGGTCAAGGCATCGTGGTGGCACTCAGTTGATATGTTACCTTTACTTTCCTGGTAGTTTTTGCCTCCCTGACAAGTGGAGGAAGATTGTCCTCCACGTATGAGCATTTGGACTCATCGAAGTTCCTCTTGAAGAGCTGTTCCCCCGTGACTTCCTTGCAACTACACCTCCATTGAGGCCTCTCTATTACTATCTAGGTAATTGAAGTAGTGTTGTATGCTCCTTGCTCTATTGGAAATAGCCCTTTATCCTTCGAGTTATCTGATGTGCTATTTCTCCATATATACTAAAAAGATTGGCCACATTTGTTAATTCCCTTGTGCACTCCTGTCAGAGGCTGTCCTTGGATGATGCCACTGGCTCGCAGAACATGTTGATATAAATAGGTTGGCACTTTTTTACTGTAAGTTGAATATATTTAAGGATTTTTTGCACAATTCCTTTGCATGGTTTTATCACTAATCTAAGTGATTTGCACAAATATGGTCCTTTATACACTATATGGGTGACACTGGGACTAAATCTTGAATGTAGGGTGGATACCTTCAAGTCTACCTCTGCATGACCCACAGGAACCCTTGCAGGTGAATTCCATCTCATTATAGAATACATATCCTTTTGTGATCTTTTTTTCTATGAATAGTTTTGAGTGTTTTCATGTTTTTAGACATTCCTAATCCCTTGGAACAGGACCCTCCTCCTTCTTTGGCCTACATTGTATTCTCTTCTGTCTTGTCTTCCCTACAGCAACCTGAAGAAGGTGATCCGTATTTCGGTGTCTCACCGAAACAAGCGTAGACGCAACCATAACCTGGATTTAAACCAGAGTTAATAACAACAGATGATATATAGTCTTATAACTGTGTTAAAAGGATTATAAAAAAAAGTCTTATATAAAAAAGTGTTACATTCATTGAATTCTTATGTTTAGTTGTGCAGCTAGATTGTTCTAAGTAAACTACCAGGCAATCCATTCTGCATGTCAGGATATGATTTGGTTGGCAACATTGTTATATTTTTGATATGTCGTGGTTTGAATGTGGTAGATTGAATGAAGCATGACAGATTATAGTATGGATGAGATATTTTAGCATGTGTTGAGTGATGAGTGTCCTGTTATGAAATTATCTGTATACAAAGTATTCTACAGTATATTTGTTTGAAAAACTGAGTTGGGAAATGTATATTTTTGTGACTTGAACTATGATCATGTAATTTTGTTTCTGTCAAACATTGAAATGAAATGCTATCTATAAGAAAGGAACTTATTTTTCACAATAAATGACTTTTTGAGAATATCTGATTCATGAATTTATAATTTTGAAATAAGATATTAGAGATATATCTTCTTTATGAAGCATGTGGAGTTGCCATATTTTGTTGTTCCCTTGACACCTGCCCCTTAGTTCACACTGGAAAAGAAGAGAGAACCAAAGAAGGACTGCCCTGCCGCCCTTGACCCGCGCAAAGAAAGGCTGCACCATCAAGAGGACCGCACCTGCTGCACTTTTGGGCTAGTGAGATTACGACTGTGCGTGCGGCTCCTGACACAGGGAAAACTTGATTTGCTGCCTTCTCCCACAGCAATGAATCCAAGCATCAGTTGGCTGATCCCCTGGAACCAGCTCCAGGGTTACAAGAGCTGAAAGAGCTCAAACTGACAAGTTTGTAGCCACCACAGATGTTTTACCGCTACCAGTCGCTGGGCTCTACAAGAGACAAATCCGAAATAGAAAAAACTTGCACCCATGCCTGCCGGACCGGAGAGTGCTAGCATAGTCTGGATTCATCGCATTCAAGGTATACTAGACCCCACCAAAGAGTTTGCATCCAAGCACCGAGCAGCGAGACCAGTAGTGCAGCATCGGTTGTTCAACTACTGCAATGTAGAGGACTTGGAGGGACCTCAATTTTCGTAGCTAAAGTCACCCCACATCACCAGAGGAACCATCACAGAGACAACCCCATTGACCGCACCACAACCAGAGTATCCTTTGAGCATCCTTTCACTGTATTCTCAGAATCAGGACCACTCCTGTAAAGTTTGGAACTTTCTTCAAAAACACTCTGGTAGCCAGGTAATTGTCTAAAGTATCCTTCCTTGCCCCTTAGACCTTTTCCCTGCTGGATATGGTCACCCAACCCTGGCCGGAGTACCTACACTAACTCTTTCAAACTATTGAAAAGGCCTATGCTTGCTTGCAACTGCATTTAAAAATGATACAAAAAAACTCTAAAATCTGTGTCTCCGGAACCCTCCTGGGGATTTTAATGATCAAGGTCTGTAAAAATTCATAAAAATGCGTTCTAGTTTTACAAATTGTTGTATTGTTTTTTGATTTTCTTATTCGGATGTTTGGTTCTGTTAAAAGCTTCACACTATGGGCCTGGTTATGATGGTTGGTGGACCCCCACCAACTGGCTGTCGGTGGCGGTCAGCCCACCAACAGCCCCGCGGTCCAACTGCTGAATTACCAATCATGGTGGTCGGACCCACAGTGGTTGGACCCACAGTGGTCAAGGGGAAGACCGCTGCCTCCCCCAGGATCAATGATGCCCATGCAGTGGCAGTCGGATTCCTAGTTCCGAATGGTGGTGGTGCCGAGGCAGGCACCACCGCCGGGATTATGATATGCCTTTCTGACAACCTTTTCATGTTGGGAAGACCGCTATGAAAAGGCTATCAGAAATGTGATTTGGTGGCCCCAAACAGGCCCCCCATCTTTTCCTGAGCCGTAGCACAAGCTGCTGTGAAAATGAGCACTTTGCGACCGCCAGCCCGGTGGTCACATTGTAATGTGGTGGTCAGACCGTCTCCTGACTGCCGCGATAGCGGGTGGTGGTCCGACTGCCCCCTGTCATAATCAGGCCCTAAGTTCTTTGACAAGCCTTGCTGCTCGCAGTCACAGCTACCCAGGGTTAAGCTAAGATAAAGTAAACGATAATGACTTGACCCAAGATGTTATCTGTGCGTGTACTCCACGATGAGGCCCTGCAGCCATATCATATAGACACCCAGATCATCACAATTGGGATTCCTGCAACAAAAGTAAGATATTTTGAACTTGTTGATAATGGGTGGCTTTGATACATTTTTCTTGTTTGCAGTAATTTTATGAACATTATCACAACTCTTTCATATTTTATTGACACATGCCATAGAATGCTCAACTCTCTTAGCTATGGTAATAACTTCACCTAGTTTTTAATTATATTCCATCCAAAGTTCTTCTCTTATTTTGTCATTGTTACAATTTAACATGAATTGATCTCTAATGCGCTCCTCAGTGGAATCTCCAAAACAACATGTTGAAGTTAACTTTCTCAAAGCAGTTATAAAATCTTCTACATATTCATTCTGAAGTTGTTCTCTCATTCCAAAATGATACCTTTCAAGTGTGGTAGAAACTTTAGGTAGTAAATGCTGGCCAAGAGGGTGAATGTGAATCATCATCTGATAAATCAGGTAGTTTTTCAAAAAAATTCTGACCTTCAGCTCCTAAACAGTTTATAAGCATTGACATTTTCTTTTCTGGGGAGATGTTTGAACCACATACCTTCAAATAGTTAATAAAACTTTTTTCCACTTTGACCAAAGTAAAGTTGGTTCACCAGGTGACAACAGGAAGAAAGGTGGTGGTAAAATGTTCTGCATATTGAACAAAAGCAAAAAGAATAATAACTAAATGCAATTGACACAACACCCCGGCACCCAAACTCATGTCTGAGAATCACAACCTGCAAAGAAAACTAAAGATTAAGAAAACAACAAAATTTAAAAATCCAGTAAAAATTGATGAAGAACTAAAATTCTAATAAAAATCTGATTGTACAGAGATGAACACTGTAGACGTTAAAGAATCCAGCAAAAGAAGGAAGGTGCTTGCTTTAGTGTTTCTCCGAGGCAGTGGGAGGCAACCAATAGTCTTCCAGTACCATCCAGCAGGACCGCTCACAATGATCTGAGAAACAAACACTGAAGAAATGATTCCTGCAAAGATCTTGTTCAAAAGGAAAGGAATAAGGTGGAGGCCATCAAAGAAAGATGGAAAATCCAAAATAATTCCAGCAGAAGTGTGAGACTTGACAGATGTCAGTGGAGGCAGCACGAGGTAAGTGTCACGTGAGAGGAAACAGCAAAAGTCATTCACGTGAAGGCAAGGATGTGAGCGCTAATGGGTGCGCTCACAATCATAGTCCTGTAAATGCCTCCAGCTGTGCGCGAATGGCACGATTGAAATGATGACAGGCAGTTCAAACATGTTAAGCTTGGTGGAGGTTGGCAAAATTGCTAAGAAAGCAAGGAGGTGCTGACTCCTTTCCTGACACTGCTGTTTGCGTAGACTGGCCAAATTGTGAGCAGCGCAGTAAAACTATAAGCTGCTTGGCCCCCACAGCACTGTAGTAAAAGTACAGTTGCAGATATATCCTTGGACAGTCACAGTACATTTACATACAAGTTGTGCAGGGGTTTCTCGAAAGGTCCAGCCCAATCCTTGTCACCAAAATATGTATTATCCTTGTACATATTCTACAGAGAGAAGAATCCAGACCAAATACAATTGTGAAGGAGAAGTTAATTTCAAGTATTAAAGGAGAAACCCACAGTAAAGAACAGGCCTATGTCCAGCTTCTCCAGAAACTGTCTCTACATCATAACCAAACACTCTATACAGAACCTTTGAAATAGAAAAGTTATTTAAAGGAAACATAACACCTAAAATAACATAACATACCAAAATAGCTGTCTGAGAACACATGTTTACTGCCTGTTCTAATATTTGAGTGACAATGCTGACTTTTTGAAACGTATTTTTAACCTATCATTGGAGAAGAATTTCTTACTTGTGATATTGGATGTGTCATCTTTTGTACACAAGTATTGCACTCTCACATGGTTTAAGACCAGCTAAACATTATTTGAGATCAAGACCTATCAAATTCTATCAACTCACCGTAATGATTTTTGAGGATGCTGGAGTTCTGCTTACACAAAAATATCTTTGTATTTAATAAAGAGTGTTCAGACAAAGACAAGGGACTGCCATGGGCAACTGTTTCACTCCCAGCTATGCGAATTTGCTTATGGGCTGGTGGGAGGAACAGGTGATCTATAGCTCTGATATGGAAAATAGGTCCAGCCACATTGTTTTATAGATGCAATACGTTAAGAACCTCTTTGTAGCGTGTAATGGATATAAGATTTCAGCAGGAGAGTTTATAGACCTAATAAATATCAATGATTTAAATCTTCCCTTTAGCAGAACCATCATTGAAGAAACACCGACATTTTTGATATACAAGTAACACACATTGATAATAAACTAGATACACTTACCTATAGAAAACTAACAGCTGGAAAAAGCTTGTTGCATTCAAACCTTTTTTCATCCTATTCTGCTTAAGGAAAGCATTCCATATGGTGAGCTACTGTGCATGAAATGGAATAGAAGTAGGGAAGAGGCATACATTGTCCCTAGGGATGAAACACTAGAGAGATTTAAAGAACAATGATACAAAGAACATGCACTGAAGAAAGCAGAAGCTAGAGTAAGCAATAAGAAAAGAGAGGGCATCTTTACCAAAACAACAAGAGAATACAACAAATCAGCCTGATTCACATACACCTACAGTACCTAACATAACTCTCTAAGATGTATTCTCCAAAAATACTGGCCTATACTGAAAAATGATCCCATTATAGGAACAAAGCTTAAGAATAAACCCACAACAACATTCGGAAAGCCACTGTCCATGAAGGACAGATCAGTACTTAGTAATCAGAAGGAGGGAGCAAGAAAAATGGTGGGCAGTTGGCTCTGAACTGAATCTGTTTTTTTTTTTTAAAATGTACTAAGTGTCTGCAAGCATTGCCAGAAATTAAAGTGTTGGAAAACTCAATGTCAGAGAATAAGAATAAGAAAGTGCTTAAAAGGAATTATACTGTAGAAATGATCATGTCATTTATGTTCTGATATGTCCTTGCTCAAAAATGTATATTGGGAGTACCAAGTTGCCTGTCTATAAAATAATTTTGCAACATTTAAGAGCAATTGAACACCATGGCAATACTTATCCAGTTGCCACACGCTTTTGGACCGCACACAATGGTAGAAAATCTCTATTGAAATACAGTGTAATTGATGGGACTCCACATGCTTTCAGAGGGGGGAACAGAGAGAAGGCCCTCAGAAGGTTAGAAAGCAGATATGTTTTAGAATTTTATAACCTATTGGTTTGAACATAAATGAGAAGTTATATGCATATTTATAAAAAATGAATACATTTAAAGTTCACTCTCTTTCATGGAATTCGAGATAATTTTATGATTTAGTATGATTACTAATTGTTTTTTTTATTTTCTCTTGTTTTTAGCTCTCACGTATTTGTGAGAGGCCCAAAAATCATTTATTGTATGAAGGATGAAAAAATCTGTCAGAAACCATTCTGTGACAACATATTGTTGTATGAAATATTGAAAAAGATTTGGCTATTGTGATTCCAGTTATATAATTACAATGTGACCCGCTTGGGCCTTATTGTACTGCCGGTGTATATTGATTAGAATATCTAAGATGGATTTTTATTATGAGCTCTGTAATAATGAATAATGTGATTGATAATGAGATGTTGAATCGACACCGATAGTCTGGGATTATAACAACAGTAATTGTGAACCTTTATACAACATACATTGAAGTTATTTAGGGCAAAGTATTACTAATGTTTATGCTTTGATTCTTTTATAAAGAATTTTTGTGACAGATGATTACGTAAGAATATTGTTGTTAATGAAAGTATTTAGATTATGTTTGTGTGAATATTATCACATGGTGTATTTAAAAAGAAACTCAATATGGCGTTCATTATCGGGAACAAGGCTTCTCTTTGAGCCTATATAAAATCACTTAAACTTACCTGTGAGTTATATATCTGTACTTGAGCGTGAATAATCCGATGCCTGAGGGTGCCAAACTCTTCGCTGTCACTCACGTGTTGATTTTTCAACATAAATGTGGTGATTGCCAGCCATGGCCCACAAGATACTGATGACCGACTAGCATAGAGCGAGCGGGTCTGTGACTCATGGTAAAGGAATTTTTGAAAGGAAGAGAGAAGGTGGCAGAATCATTATTTTCATCAGATAGTGTTCCCTCACAGTATTTCCCAGGCATGAGTGATCCTCTCAACAACAGCTTGAGCACCAAACAGAAATTGACTTTGTTGAAGAAACTGTAACGTAATGAATTGAGCAGGTGGTGGAAAGCTGCATCAATACAAAAGTACGAGCGTAGGTAAATATCGCCTAATCAATATTTATTGTTGCTATATCCCAAGTAAAGATCTTCAAATTCCTTTTTCTAAATAAGGGGCATATTAGCAAGAAATGGCAATAACTATCGCTAATCTAGGTTAGCGCTAGTTTTCCTATCGCCGTCGATCCCTGCAAGTTATCTCCCTGTTAGCGACGTATTATCAACGTTTTGCTAACAGGTGATAGCTTCAGGGATCAGCGGCGAAAACCGCCGCTAAGTTTAGCGCGATGGTGTAAATGAAACCAGCGATAGTGGGTGGAATCCAGCGATAAGCCCTTAGCGATAAAAAAAGGCACGCTAACCAGCAAGTTTGGACTTAGCCCATTTGTCTACCCCCAATATAAAAGATGCACCAAAAAAAATGAAAAATGCAGATTTGAGCAGCCAGGGCATAGTGCAGCACACATCAACAACGCCCTCAAGCCACCCAACATCCTGGTTGACCAGGATGAGATCCTGATTCCCACGCAGGACCTGCGTCTGGATCCTGGATCCCTCGCTGGAGCTGCGTCTGGTTCCTGGATCCCTCACTGGAGCTGCGTCTGGTTCCTAGATCCCTCGCTGGAGCTGCATCTGGTTCCTGGATCCCTCGCTGGAGCTGCGTCTGGTTCCTGGATCCCTTGCTGGAGCTGCGTCTGGTTCCTGGATCCCTCGCCGGAGCGGTGTCTGGTTCCTGGATCCCTTGCTGGAGCTGCGTCTGTTTCCTGGTTCCCATGCAGGACCTGCGTTGGGTTCCTGGAACCCTTGCTGGAGCTGCGTCTGGCTCCTGGATCCCTTGCTGGACCTGCGTCTGGTTCCTGGATCCCTCGCTGGACCTGAGTCTGGTTCCTGGATCCCTCGCTGGACCTGGGTCTGGTTCCTGGATCCCTCGCTGGACCTGCATCTGGTTCCTGGATCCCTCGCTGGAGCTGCGTCTGTGGCCTGCAGTGGGATGTGGAGTAGCTGTGGAGTCGATGAGCCGTGGCGGAAGACATTGAAGTGCGACGATCGCCCGTACCTGGTGGTGAAGTCTGGAAGTTTGCATGGAGACACGTTGCTGACCTGTGTGAGAAGCCTGCCTTGCGCACCTCGGTGCAGTCATTGGCAGAGGTGATCCTGCGCACCAACGTAGTGAGGTCCGCTTCGCATACTATGACCCACCACTATACTGGGGTGCACGGAGGGGATTACCAACGGTGGGTGCCGTCTCCCTGCATCACAGGACGGATGATGTTGGGCTGGCAGGACGCTCTGGAGGGTGAGGCCCCTGTGCTACGCCGAACTTGTGTGGACTGAGCGCTGCAATTACACGCCTAAGGGAGCCCTGCTGCATCAACTGCATCGGGTGGTCCACCAGCGGACTACATGGTGACTGCTGTACCCAGGCCAGTGAAAGCACACCTGGCTCAGGCGCCTGCTGGCTGAGTCACAGATTTGGAGAGAGTACAGTAGATTGCGCCACGGGGCCAATGTCCAGGTAAGGAGAAGGTGGGAAGCATAGCGCAGGAGGGCCGGGGGGGAGTCGCTCATGCCTATCACACGTAGATGACGCACCCCCAGTGGAGGCTCTACTGCTATGTTGGCAGAGCGTTGCCCCACCACCTCAAGCAGTGCAGAAGAGGAACAATCATCAAATGATGATAACTCAATCAATCAATCACTCAGGGGAATTGTAAGCGCGCCACTCACCCGTGAGGGTCGCAAGGCACTGAGGGGTGGTAGGCCGCAGATTTGTCAGCCGAAGAGCCAGGTCTTGAGGGTCTTCCTGAAGGTGTTCAGGGATGGGGCACCTCTGAAGTCTGCCCATAGCCCGTTCCAGGTATTGGATGCAATGTGGGAGAAGGATCTTCCGCCTGCTCTGGCTCTGTGGATGTGCTGGGTTTCGGACAGTGCGAGGTTGGAAGATCGGATGTCTCATTTGTGTACATGGCAGTAGATCCTGTCGTTGAGGTATTTTGTTACGTTGTTGTGTAGGCATTTGTAGGCGTGAGTGATGATTTTGAAGGTGACTCTTTTCACCACGGGGAGACAGTGGAGTCTACATAGGTGTTGGCTGATGTGTTAGTGCGGGGGGATGCCGAGGACAAGTCTGGCGGCGGTGTACTGTAATGTCGGTAGTTTGCGGAGTAGGGACTTGTAAATGGCGGCGTAGAGTGCGTTTCCATAGTCCAGTCTGCTGGTGATGAGTGCATGGGTGACTGTCTTCCTTGACTTTGGGGGTATCCATTTGAAGGTCTTGGGGAGGATGCGGAGGGTGTTGAAGCAGCTGGAGGTGACGGCGTAGACCTGTTTGTTCATGGTGAGTGATGGGTCGAGTACGATGCCGAGGTCTATGGCGTGGTCCGGGGGGGTAGGTGGGCTTGCGAGGGCGAAGGCCAACAGGTGTTGTCCCATGCTGATGGTGTGGTTCCAAGGACAAGGACTACTGTCTTCTCAGCGTTGAGCTTCAGGCAGCTGTTGGTCATCCAGACTGCAACGTCCTGCATTCCTTCCTGAAAGTTGAGTCTGGCGGTGGGTGGGGTCTTTGGTGAGGGAGAGGATGAGCTGGGTGTCATCAGCATAGGATACAATATTGAGGCCGTGTTGTCGGACGGTGGCGTCGAGGGTGCCATGTAGATGTTGAAGACAGTCGGGCCCAGAGATGAACCCTCTGGGACTCTGCAGGTGATTTACGTGGGATCGGAGAGGAAGGTTGCCAGTCAGATCCTTTGGCTCCTTCTGGGGAGGAATGATCGGATCAAGTCGGGGCCTTTTCCCTGTATGCCGGCGTCGTGTAGTCTGGCGACTAGTGTGTGGTGGGAGACGGTGTCGAAGGCCGCTGAAAGAACGAGTGTGATGTGGGCTGCGGAATGGCCTTGGTCCAGGAGTGTGCGGATGACGTCTGTGGCCACGAGTAGGACGTCATCGTTGCTGTGGTTGGTTCTCAATCCGGAATGGGACGGGTCGAGCATGGCATTGTCATCAATGAATTGTGTCAGTTCCCTGTTGACTGTTTACTCTGCAACTTTGGCCGCAAAGGGTAGGAGCGAGATGGGCCGGTAGTTCTTGAGGTCGCTTGGGTCAGCTGTGGTCTTATTGAGAAGGGGCCAGACTTCTGCACGCTTACAGTCATCTGGGTAGGTGCCTATTTTGAAGGTGGTGTTGATGGTGCGTTGCAGTTCGTGTGTGATGGCGTCCGCGGCTCTGTGGTAGATGTGGGAGGGCATGGGTTGGTGGGGGCCCACGAGGAGATGCCTTTCATGGTTGAGGCTGTGTCTTCGGCTGTGACTGGCGTCCAGGTGGAGATGGTGGGCTGGCTGGTGTGTCCGGGGCACGGGGTGTCTGTAGACGAGGGTTCCTTGGAGTGTGGAGTTGTGGCTGGTCTGGATCTGGAAGTGCAGGTGTTCGGCGGAGGGGAAGGTTTCACCGGAGGTGGTGAGGCGGAGGGTGCTCTTGTGGGCAATGGTGAGGCACCCTCCCAGGTGGTTGGTGCACTCCTTCCTCTGGATCTTGTATCCGTCCGGGATGGCGGTGTTGATGTCGGGGGCGGAGGAGGCGTTGGTCCAGGTCTCTGTGAAGAAGGCGATGTCGGGCGAGAGAGTCGAGTAGGTTCCAGATTTCCACGGCATGTTTGTGCACGGAGCGCCCGTTGAGGAGGATGCATCCTAGGGTGTAGACGGTGCAGGCGTCGGCTGTGTTGGAGTCCGGGGTGGTGGTTAAGCTCTGGCGGCAGTGGAGGCAGGAGAACTGGCCGTGGGTCGTGTTTGCCAAGGCCTGTTTTCAGTCTCTAACTTTCCCGGCTTGAGTGCGTGGAGGGTGGCTGTGCTGTAGCAGTGGGTGGCCCGTGATCCATGCTTCCTGGCGCTGGTCACGGTTGGGTTGCAGACATGCACAGCAGGCATACCACTTGTGTGCCAAAGGCACATACGTAGTTGTGATGCATGCCATAACATCACATTCCATTCCGATACATACTAATACTAGGCACATTGCAACAGTTGAGTAGGTGTTGCATAGCGGAGACATGAAGATCACTGTTCCCACTACAGTGAGTGCGACCCAAAAATGAGCTTTGCACAACAAACCCAACCGTGAACCCTGGAATTCCTTTCTGAACACCCAAACGACACCCAAAAGATCACATTTGACACAAATGCCCCCCCCAAATTTCTCTTCATTTTGTCACGAAACACACCCAAGATTTTGAAATTTGACCCCAAATAGACACCCAATAATTCCAAAATTTACCCCAAAAAACACCCCATTTTTCATATTTTACCCCAAAAAACACCCCATTTTCATATTTTACCCCAGAAAATACCCCTTTTTTCATATTTTACCCCAAGACAGTCCAATTTTCATTTTTGACATCAGAAACCCATGCACACCTGAAAAACTTTGGATTACCCCATTACTGACCTCAAAATGCGTTGTAATCAAATGCGATGTTATGGGACCCGTGTTGTCGGAGTTGCGTTGTTAACGATGTACTGCCTGCGTTGTAAGGGTCGTCTCCCGTGATGGAGGCAACACATAAGCTACGCCGTTTGTGTCCGTCTGCCCCTGGACCGTGCTCAGCACCAAGGTGCATTCCTCTTGGACACTCCACCAATATGACGCCAGCACCCTCCTTGCCATCAACCCTGGATGCCACCTCGCCTGCCAGGACAAACCTCTGCTCCGTAACGGACATCGCCTTCGCCATCACTGACGGATGCAGTATCACCCGCAAGGAGCACCCTGACCATCAAGGAGGAGGCATTGCCGTCACCTACAGAGGCACACTCCGATTGACCACGCACTCTAATGTGCCAAGGGTGACCATGGACCACGTCAACTCCCAGATACGGACCAAGCACATGAACATCCTCTGTGGCACCCTCATGTGCAGGCCCCCGGGGCCATGGCCCCCCATTCTACAATCCCATTGTAGACATCATTGCACCCCAGGGTCTACCATCCCCCAATGACACCCAACTCGCTGAACTCAAGTTCCACCTGGGCAACCCCAGAGAACAGAGCACCACCCCCTCCTGTCACCGACATCAGACGCAAGCAGCGAGTCACCTCAACAGGCCACATAGCAGGCCACACGGTCGAGCACGTCACCTCTGCCAGCGGGTACTTCAACTACAGCCACAACACCGGACTCTCCTGGCACTACCATCATTGGATGAATGACGTCTTCACCCTGCCCACCGGATGCCAGCACCGTCATCGCACCCCGTCGCAGCTGGATCAGGGCCACCGCAGAACGTCTGGTCAACTGCCTCCGCACCAACACTACACCAATGCTTCCAGACGATGACACCGCAGCGCGCAACCACCACCGATGGATCTCCGACATCGCCGACATTCGGGCACCCCTCATGAACGGCACTGCGTCAGTACCTTCTACCTGCCTGATGGCAGGCGTGAGGGTGAGGCAGTGCCATAGGGATAGGCTGGCCCCATGCATTGCTGGAGTTGCGTCATGGTTGTGGCACAACTGCAGCAATGCGTGACTTTACCGCAGACAGATACATCAGGATTCCTGGCGTATCTGTCATTACTTGCGTCATGGAGCGCTGTCCAGTGAGTGCAGCGCATCCATGCTGTTGCAAGGGGGGCGTAATGTGAAGTGTTGCAACGCTGTCTTTTCGCAGCGCAGCTACACTTTTCATGACTGGGGCTCAGGAATGCGCACTATCTTATTGTTGGTGCGCATTCCTGCGCTGTATTTTTGTCGCAGGGCAGCGCTGCAACATTGCTTGCAGCGCTGTCCAGCAGCAGAAACATGCTTAGATGTGGGCCCAAGACTTATCCCTATTTTTAAGACCAGCTATTTTCTGGTCTTAAGTTCCTGCAGCTAACGGCCCTTAGCGTGACTTTTTTTATCGCTTCGCGGGTCCGGGCCATCCTTGCTAATAGGGCGAAGTGCGGTTAGCGGGAGTTTTAGTGATATTTATAGGGGGAACGCCTACCTTGCATGTCATTAGCGATAAATATCGCTGGCATGCAAGGCGATAGAAAAACCGGCTGCTATCGCCGGAAAGCTGTCGCTAACGCCTGTTAGCGACAGCTTGATAATAGGCCGATAGAAAAAAACGCGTTAGCGGCAGGAAAGTGTCGCTAACGCGGCGATGAAAGGCTTGATAATATGCCCCTAAATGTCTTAAAATTATGTCTTCATAACCGAGAGGTTTACGAATATTTGCCCTCCCCACATCATCTAATCTGAAGCCCAAACTGCAGGATGAAAAAACTGTACAGGAAAGACACTGCAGAAAATATAATTTCACATGCAAAGAGTAGCCATCCTCCTAATTTTCGGAGGAGTATCCCTTCCAGTGAATTTCTAAGAGCTAAACATACCTATAGCTCAAATGAGACTAATCTGGAAATACGTAATGATATGAGGTGTTAATTCAAACAGAGAGTCTTCTCTAGCAGAATTTTCAAGCAGTCTGCGGATAGAGTTGGAAAAGTAAACAGGGAGAAGCTCCTATATGGACCCAAATCAGTCCAAACTAAAGCAAAGTGAAAAGACCCTATAAGGTTCATCACTAAATACACTAAACAGGCAGACAGTGCGAGGGGAATTTTACGGAAACACTGGGATATTCTCTGATCAGATGATAACTTGAAAGAGGTGATAGGTGATAGTCCATCTGTAACCTACAAATGGAGTCCCAACCTCTAGTGTCAAACATACTGTAGAATGTGTGTATATATATATATATATATATATATATATACATATACCACAAGTCTCCTTTCCATCACAAAGAGTCCTTGCACTCCAGGGAGGGTGGGGCAATGATCTTTATTGACAACTGTTTCCCCAGAGACACATTTCAGCATTAACTGCCTTTTTCAATCTGGACAACACGTGTTTGCACTTAAATCAAATATGCAAATTAAAACATCCATTACTGTAAAAATGAAGACAAAACTCCTCGTTATAACCTTTTCAACAGACTGGCGTCCTGGTAGACGATACATCCCCCAGCCTGCACGGTGAGTATTTGTAAATTTCAAGGTTGTGCAGAAAGTAGCAAACACGTTAAAAGTTCTTTTTTTTAAAAACAGCACATCAGGTTTTAAGTTCGCCTCCTTTCAGAGTTGCCACTTTCCCTCCTCTCCACTGCCTCAAAGCAGTGCCCTGCTCCGTAATCCTTGGTGTGCAAGCAAACTACGACCGGCTCCATAGCGAAGTGCCAACCGGTCAAGCTTGCGAATTGTAGAACTCTCGCTGCAGTGGCCAGCACCTCTTGCCACGTCCTTGAAGTTTGCTATGATGTCAGGTACGGGGGCTGAACGATTGCTATATTGCCATCACTGCTTTCAGCGGTCTGCCCTTCTGCGCCTGAACGCAGGTGGTGCTAAGGAAGACACTACCGCTCTGCGCCTAAATATACCACAAGTCTACTTTTCATCACAAAGAGGCCTTGCACTCCAGGGAGGGTGGGGAAATGATCTTTATTGACAACTGTTTCCCCAGAGATGCGTTTCAGCATTAACTGCCTTTTTCAATCTGGACAACACGTGTTTGCACTTAAATCAAATATGCAAATTAAAACATCCATTTCTGTAAAAATGAAGACAAAACTCCTCATCATAACTTTTTCAACAGACTGGCGTCCTGGTAGACGATACATCCCCCATCCTGCATGGTGAGTATTTGTAAATGTCAAGGTTGTGCAGAAAGTAGCAAACACGTTAAAAGTTCTTTTTTTAAAAACAGCACATCAGGTTTTAAGTTCACCTCCTTTCAGAGTTGCCGCTTTCCCTCCTCTCCACTGTCTCAAAGCAGTGCCCTGCTCCGTAATCCTTGGTGTGCGAGCAAACTACGACGGGCTCCATATATGTATATATATATATGTATATATATATATATGTTTTACACTATAAAAAACACCCTGTTTTCGTGGCTTCTCCTTGGACATCACAAAGCCGTCACGATGAACAAAATTTTAAAAAAACAACCTACGAGTTATTGATAAACTAAAACAAATAACAAGGACTCACTAACACAAATGCATGAAATACTGGATCATTACACACCCCTAATCTATAATATCCGATTATGGAAAGAAAAAAGAAAAAAAATTGAAATACACTCAAAAAACCAAGGGTTACACAGACTTTATAGTTAGGAAATAAAATTTTTAAAAACATTGAAATTCACTGAAAAAATAAAGGTTACTGGAATGTTATAGTTAAGAAATAGAATTTAAAAAAACCTTGGAAATTCGCTTGGAAAAAAAAAGGTTACAGGGACATTATAGTTAGACTCAGGTTTCACTCCTGCAAAACCAGTGAAAATCTGTAGTTTTAGTTCCCTAAGCTAACTATAACGTATGCCCCCCCAAATGCCCTGCTATGACCTCATATATTACATCTAGGCTTTCCTGTTTTCAATTTCTATTTTTGGCAAATTCTGGTGGGATTTTTTCAGTGTTTTCAATACCTTAAAAAACAGTGGTTATCAGTGGTTACACATTTCTGTGCCATTAATAACAACAGAAAGAGTGTTTTTCCGGTGTTTATGCGATGTTATACTTCTATTATTGCTTGCTTTCTGCACTGATAGTGCATGTGTATAGTCCATGTGCATACAGGGTATATAAGGTCAAAATGCACTTTTACAAATCAAACTTATTGTAGTGCACCATACAATACTTCTTTAGTGAATCTTTGGTCATGCACGCTTAATCTTTCCTTCCCATGTAAACGTTTATGTGTGAAAAGGCCCTCTCAACATTGGCACTTGAGACGCACAATGCCAAAACATCCCGGACACAATTTGCTAACTCTGGTCACTGAAATAGCTTTCCATGCCAATACTGGTGCACCTGAAGATTGTGATTCTCTGGGTCAGGTTCAGCAACATATGTGTTGAACTGGGTGCATATGCCCTCAGCTTTTGAAGCGGTCAAAAATGAAGCAGTACTTTTTAAAGTCCGGAGAAAATTCCCCTTCACGGAAGGGATCTAGGGCCACAAAGCAAAAATGCTTTTACATACGTATGAAACACAAATTGCGATTCGGTAACACGTTACCGAATCACAATTTGTGTTTGCGATTCAGTAATTGGAAGGGGCGTGTTTAGGGCGTCCCTTCCAAATACCGAATCCGAATGGGATGTATGAATGTTTTGCGACCAAATTACTGTTGCAAAACATTCATATTTTACCAACACCTTGAAGGAGGTGGTAACCCATTAGCAAATGGGAAGGAGTCCCCAGGGGGCCCTTCCCCGTTGAGAACGGAATTTTTTTTTTAAGAGCAGGCAGTGGTCCCACTGACCACTGCCTACTCTTAACAAATGAAACTGCAAAGTTTCATTTATTTCTTTTTAAATGCATCCCGGTTTTCTTTAAGGAAAACAGGCTGCATTTGAAAACAAAAAAGACTGCTTTATTTATAAGCAATCACAGACATGGTGGTCTGATGACCACAGCAGGCCGCCATCCCTGTGATGGCATAGATTCCTAATGGCTCGCAAATTGCGACCTACCTCATTAATATGCAAGAGGTAGGTCTATTTGCGACCCATTAAGAATTGCTAATGAAACTGAAAAGAGTTTCATACATTAGGATTAAGCGATTACCTAATTGCGATTCGGAGAAAATCGCAATTAGGTAAATGCTACTTGTAATAATGATACATGTGGCCCCTAGAGCTTGTGTAGAGTACCTCAGTGAGGCTTCATTGACTTCAAATGCCATGGTTGGTGAAGGGACATTTATATGCATCATTGCAAGCCATTTCTCATGCACTGTAAAATAAAATGTCCTGAATTGCTCCTCAACATTTCTTTGCTTACCAAGTGGCAAGAATTCTAACATGGAACATGTTGAAGTGCCAAAGTCACTAAAAGTGTCACCCACCCTACTCTCAAGGAGATGTTTCAGATCTACACCAATTACAGTGAACACTTGGTAGACAAGAGTGTTTTCAGACTCAATGTTTTTATTATGTCCACTACAGCAGTCATGTTTTACTGTAAAAATTAAAGAATGCAGTAGAGTGTACTTTTTTCATATCACTATCAATATGCGACCAAAGATCCTCAAATTTCTTCCCTTTGGCATCATCACTAAGCAAAAATTCTGTAAACTGTCGTCACATGGATAATATAGAATTCACAGCCTCTAGGACTGGGAATCACTAGCTAAAAGACACAGTTGGGATGACTCTTTCTTTGATGCCACACAAAGCACAAAATGAGAAATATTTGGATTTTAGTTCCCACTTTGCTGCCGGGCCTCATCTCCTACCAGGCACGCTGCACTTTGTTCTGGGGACTTCATCCCCCATAAGGCCTAGCGCCAGGAGGTGCCACCGCGATTCTCCCGTGCCCGGAGGCGCATAAGAACAGCTCAGGGCTCCCGCAGCGCGGGAGCCCGCTCTGAACCTTACCGCACGCCACACTTTGCAGCACTTTGCTGCTGGGCCTCATCTCCTACCAGGCACGCCGCACTTTGTTCTGGTGACTTCATCCCCCATAAGGTCTAGCGCCAGGAGTCGCCACCGCGATTCTCCCGTGCCCAGAGGCGCATAAAAACAGCTCAGGGCTCCCGCAGTGCGGGACGCGCGCGGGTGTGCCCGGGCCGCGCCCGGGTAAATCCCGGGCCAAGGGCGGGCCCGTCTGTGCCCATCCGAGCCCGAAGGAGGCCGGGCTGGGCCATATTATTAATACCTTGACTTTGGGAGGATTAATTGTGGCTGTGGAAGGTACTGTGTTGTATATTGATATCGCTATTAATATCTGGGACCATCAAAATGAGTAAGTGCAAGTCTGGTGCAGGGCTTGGAGTTGTGGGGACACTTGATACTTTCCTCTTGAGGGCAGAATCAGCACTCATTCATGAGATTGAGCTCACAGAGCGTAGATTATCGTTAGAGCCACAGTTTCCCCAAAATCGTAATGTACCTGTAGGGCCCCTCTTGCAAACTGATGTTGAAGGCACCACCTCCCAAATTAATCAGTCACAGCCTACAGGCCTAGATTTTGAAACAACTACATCCCCTAGCCAGTAAGTGGACCGAGTAGGCCTAATGTAACTACCAGGGGTCAGAAGGCCAAAATAAGCCAAGGCAACGGCCATGAACCGCCGTCAAAGAAGAGGAAGGGCCGGGGGCCGCAAACACAAAAACAGCAATCACCAAAGGCAATTAGACGTAAAACAAACACCACTGACAGAAATTGTAGCCAAGGGGCTAGCATAACATCAACAACTGGTGTATCTATTATCTGACTTAGTAGTCAGTACGGTTTTAATAAACCCAAATGCAAATACAAAAGGTTGATAGAATAAACAACAAATGTCAATGGCAATTTAGTAGACAAATGGAAGATCCATTGGAGTCTTGATGTAGATGACTCGAAGTACAAGGTTGGAAGAGCAGACAGCCGACACGTGTTTCGTCGTGTTAGTACTACTTTTTCAAGGCTCGCAAATGTTTCTACATCAGTAGCTCAAAATATTCTTCTGAGAGACCCCCTAGAGTTTTCTTGGGATCTCGAGTGAACTAGGATCAATCAAACGACGCCAACGATCCTCTTTAGATATGATGCATCCAAAGTGAAATATTCAAGATAGGCAAAAGCCCGTATTCTGGTGCGCTAAAGATAGGAGTTCAATAGTAGTCAGAATGTCGTGTGTTGAGCACTAGAAATGGTGTTATCAAACGTCCAGACGTCCGCTACAGATCGGACCAAACGTCTGGTATACTGTAGGAATACGTATATTCGTGCTGAACTTAAGTATAAATTGAAGACTCGTAATTAAAATTCCAAAGGTCCCATCATGCGATAGTGAGAGACCCGAACATCTTCATCCTACTCCGCATGTCGCGTCCTCCAGAAGTGGCGTCCTCGATGACGCCACTTCTGGAGGACGGACCTTTGGAATTTTAATTACGAATCTTCAATTTATACTTAAGTTCAGCACGAATATACGTATTCCTACAGTATACCAGACGTTTGGTCCGACCTGTAGCGGACGTCTGGACGTTTGATAACACCATTTCTAGTGCTCAACACACGACATTCTGACTACTATTGAACTCCTACCTTTAGCGCACCAGAATACGGGCTTTTGCCTATCTTGAATATTTCACTTTGGATGCATCATATCTAAAGAGGATCGTTGGCGTCGTTTGATTGATCCTAGTTCACTCGAGATCCCAAGAAAACTCTAGGGGGTCTCTCAGAAGAATATTTTGAGCTACTGTTGTAGAAACATTTGCGAGCCTTGAAAAAGTCATACTAACACGACGAAACACGTGTCGGCTGTCTGCTCTTCCAACCTTGTACTTCGAGTAATCTACATCTACTCCAATGGATCTTCCATTTGTCTACTAAATTGCCATTGACATTTGTTGTTTATTCTATCAACCTTTTGTATTTGGGTTTATTAAAACCGTACTGACTACTAAGTCAGATAATAGATACACCAGTGGTTGTGCTCTGTAATTCATATTTGCTTGTATTATATATGGGAAAGAGAATTCCTTTCTGTATATAGGACGGACACTGATAGATGGCACAGTGTTCTACATAGAGCACACCTAGAAATTATTTATTGTTATAATACTGGCATAAGACTGAGACGGAGGTGCTGACTTTTCTTGTAACCACTGCCATTTCTTTTTCTATAAATCATAACATCAACAACCACTGCTATAAATGGGATTTCCTCATGGTCCCACGAGGAGGAATTTTGGAAAAGGTTAGAGACAATGGTATCAGTTTTGTTGGACCCATTATCACAGACATTATCCCAAATCGAAGTTAGACTTACCAAGTTGGAGGAGTCCGCTACCAGCACTCCCCCAATCCACTTGGATACATGCCCATGCAGAGGCACGGATTCCTTGCCTACTAGGGGAACGGGAATAGTGGCTAGACACTCCGTAAGTAATTTGGCTAACGGGCATGTATACTGTCGTAGTACATCTACTGGTATAGTTAAAGATTCAGTACGGACTGGCCCCCCACACCAAAGAGTAATACCCCCTTCACCAGCCAATCCAGGGCCCCAGCATTGTTTAGAAGGCCCAAATTCGACCTGTACTCAGGCCGTAAATCCTTCAAATGGACCCTCAATTGTCATGGGGCGTACTTTACTAGGGGGCGAGATGAGCGCCTCAAACACTCAGAACCTTGGGAGATCTAATCAGGGAGCCCTCACCAACCCAAATCCGAACTTGCATCTTCCGCCTGAAGTAACTCCATACACGGTTGTCCTGGTAAATGTCCCCTTTTTACCACCCAATGTATCCGAACACTGGTCAACATTGCGGAATAAATCGTTACATCTATTGAGTTCCAGGACTGGTATAACCGACACGATTTTTACGGAGTTCAAAATGGCACGAAGAATAGGTTGGGTTGGTAAATCAACTATGTCATTACCTGGTGATTGTGTGGTGTTAACATTTAGGTCCCCAAGTTTGGTGCAGCTTATCTTAGATAGGGCTGGTAACCGATCCATCACGGCACATGGCATAAATATTCTGCCATTGGGGTATTTTTATCAACCCCCTAGAGCTCCATGGCATAACTCTGGGGGAAGATATACCCAGGGAACAGGCAGCTTAGTTGTGCGATTCCACCTAGCAATCGTTATGAAATTTTTAATTCATTAGAAGATATAGACTGACTGACTCATCCAAGAGTCCCTTCTCCAACTTATAACCCTGATTTAAACGGGCACCGGGGTGATAAAGCGTACAAACACAAAACTACTTTCGATAAGCCCCCTACAGTTACATGTATTCACTCGTCATATCAGGTTCTTAGTAACCAATGGGAAGAGCGCATGGGTACCAGTAATCCGACTTTGGGTGTGTCTCTTGAGCCTATTGATCACACAACCTTAGACCAGGTATCTCCTAATAATGGTGGACTAGTACCTAGTACAGTAGCATTAAATAGCCTCCCTGGTAAGAGTGATGAAGCTTTTTGTAACCTTGTTTCATGGAACATAGCGGGATTACGCTCCAAGTTGACTAATCCTATCTGGTGCGACTTTTTACTACATCATGACATACTATGTCTCCAGGAAACGTGGGCTAAGGAAATAGTCCATATCAACGGGTTCAAAACATTTCATACCCCGGCAGTTGAGGGACTAAGTGGAAGGGCAAACGGAGGGCTCTGTATTTATATATCGAACAGGTTGAAAATAAAAAATATTGAGTTGTACATGGAGGAAATACATTACCAAATGATCAAAATCCATGTAGATACCAAACAATGTATTGCAGTGACAAACTTTTATAACAACATTCCTCCCGCTAGAGTGGGGCCTGTAGTGACAAAATTGGCCAATGATCTGAAAACTTTATGTAGCAACAATAGCAAAGACACAATGTTAATTGTGGGAGGGGATTTTAACTGTGCTCTATGCCCAAATGATGATGGAAAATTATGTGGTTTCACAAACGAAGAAGGAATCAGCAACACCCACTTTCGACACTCTATACTGGGGGAGATGTATAACGAAATGATTTTGGTCTTGATTTGGGTTTTGCAAATGAGCTATGTGCTACACCCGCTCCTATGCGTCACACCTTTAATGGCAGAGGTCTATGTACCACTATAGATTATGTATTACTGTCAAAATAGCCATGCATGTAGACTTCGCTCCTTTTCTATAGATGACAATTCACTGAGCTATCAGTTTCCATTGTGTCTCTCTGTATCATTGCCGATAAGAAAGTCTGACAGACATGATAAAGCTGATCAGGCTTTAGTAAATATCACAATTGATAAGACAAATGGTTATACTCTGCGCTGGTCGATGGTGGACCCTTTAGCGATTACCAAACAACTGATAGCTAAATGCAAATTGGTGTTTGAAACCTGCCTAAGTGATACAGCTGCCCCAGATAGTATTTTGACTTCCTTTCAATCTATATCAGGTGCTATAAGGGAGGCATTATTTGTTCAGAACCGAAAAAAAGGAAAATCTCAGGGATGGTTCGATTCAAACTGCACACGAGCTTATACCAACTTAAAAAATGCATTACATAAGATCCCTAGACAATTAAATGATGTGCGGCAGGCAAGAGGGGAGTATAGGTTGGCACTCAAGGAAAGAAAAACTGCCCTGAGAAATGAAGCATGGGAATCCTTGCACAAGGCCTCCTTAATGGGAGATAGCTCGGCTTTCTGGCAAGCTGTAAAAGCACCTTTCCTGAATCCCGGAGGTGGTCCGGCTATTGAAATTGCTATAACCGGGGACCAATGGATCGAGCATTTTTCAAGGGTTTATAACGATAAGGGTTATTCTGATGTGCAAGCAAACAACAACCAAGGGGAGATCAACCCGGATTTCTTGACCTAATATTTCGATCTCCAGTTTACACTGGAGGAAGTGAATCGGGCTATCACTGTAAGCCTGGGCTGTAAGACTCCTGGGCCGGATGGGGTCCCTGTAGACTTCTTTAAGTCAAACATGAGCCTCTGGGGGCCAATCATCACCCAGGTAATTACTGCTAGCTGTTCTGCCCCTTTTTTGTCAACTTGGGTTGAATCTATTATTGTGCCAATTTTCAAAAAGGGGGACCGTCAGGATCCTGGATGCTTAGGCCCATTTCATTATTGGATTCGTTGACTAAAATAGCAGGTAGAATAATTTTAGAGCGTCTACATGTATGGGCAGAGGATAATAAAGTCCTATCTGATATTCAATATGGTTTTCGTGAGGGCCTTTGTTGGGAACTACACACGGGCAAAGGAGGGTAGGCTGTTTTTAGCATTTGTGGATCTCACCGCAGCCTTCGATTCCGTGAGTCATGACAAGCTCTGGGAGATCCTTGAAGAGATGGGGGTGGATGTTCAAATTACCCACTTCCTTAGACGCCTATATAGCGAAGCCAAGGCGCGAGTTCGATACGGCTTGAATGGTGATTGCACTGCCCCTTTCCCAATAAGAAGGGGGGTTAGGCAAGGATGTGTCCTAGCCCCCTTTGTTTTTAACCTCTACATTAATGGTTTGGGAGAGGCGCTGCTTAAAGATAGTCAAGATTTCCCCAAATAGCCGGACGTCCAATACCCACCCTTTTATATGCGGATGACGCGGTTTTAATGTCACGTATGCAAGTAGGCCTGCAGAGTGTGCTAGACAGTTTTTCTAATTTTATGAGCAATCTTGGTCTCAGGGTGAACACCTCAAAAACTTTTATAAGTTTTTTAACCATCTCGGCCCATCAGTCCATAGCCGGGGTGGTTATCTATCGCCCACCAGGGCCTGCGGGGAAGTTTCTGGAGGCGATTAGCCACATTGTTTCTCCCTTAGCTGCTAAATACAGTCACTGCCTGATTCTCGGTGATTTCAACTTACATATGGATAACCTATTGGAACCTGAGGCCCTCAAGCTCCGTGATTCCCTTGATATATTAAATTTGACCCCTTTTGTTTACCTCCCTACTCACAATAAGGGCCATATATTGGACCAGATTTTCTCTTCCAAATTGATAGAAGTGGAGGCCCCGCTCCCCCTTACCTGGTCTGACCACTGCCTGATAAACTTTAGAATCCCAAGGGATCTGAATAGGTCTTGTTCTCAGGAAAAGGTCCGTGCCAGCAGTTTTAGGCCTTTTAATTTGGTCACTCATGAGGCGATGCAAAGTGCCTTGCAAACCCACCCTATTCCAACTTGTGGGATTCTTGAAAGAGATGTACACTCCTTAGAGCAATGGCTGCTACTTAGAACCTCTGAACTTGCCCCCCCTACTTTGAGGGTGGCTAAGGTGAATCGTGCTTCTGCCCCTTGGTATACGGAAGCTCTAAGGAAAAATAAAAGTGCGTGTAAACGCTTAGAGAGAATATGGCGAGCTAATTACACGGCCAACGATAAATCTATTTTTAAAGTAGCCCTAAGAGACCATTACCGGAAAGTTCGCGAGGGCAAGAAACTCTTCTTCTCCATGAAAATTGACCAGGCTGGCAATAAAAGTAGAGAACTTTATAATATTGTCAAAAAGTTCTCATCGCCTGTTGCTATTAAATGCCCGTTTGCACCAACTAGTGAGTGGACAAATATGATGGCCTCTTTGTTTCACGATAAAATTAGGAAAATACAGGACTCTTTTGAAATGCAGCCACTGGCTCATATTGTTGATTTTGATTCCTCCAGCGCTGCGGTAAGCTCTGAATTCTCCCTTAGGCAGTTTCCTGTTATTTCTATGGATCAATCTTTAACTCTTATGAAGTCCTTGAAGTCAGGCTCTCCTACCGACCCCTGTCCTGCCAAGGTGTTATCAGCAATTGCTGAGGTGATTAATCCTACGGTAAATCTGATTTTAAACAATGCTTTGCGGGAGGGATATATGCCTCCCTGCTGGAAACATGCTAAAATTCTTCCACTACTAAAAAAACCTATGGCCGACCCTGAGGTAGCCGGTAATTACCGCCCTATATCCCTGCTACCTTTCTTCTCCATTATTACTGACTATATTGAGACCAATCATCTTTTGCACTCAAGTCAGTCAGGTTTCAGGGCAAATTTTAGCACTGAATCGACCCTTTTAGAAGTGGCGGAAACTATAAAAACCACGCTAGATAGAGGAGGCAATGCGGTCCTGGTACTTTTGGATCTCTCCGCGGCTTTTGACACCGTGCCCCACAATAGACTGGTGCAAAGATTGGTGGAGGGTGGTGTCGGTGGCCTAGCCCTGAGGTGGATTAAGTCATTTCTCAGTGACCGCCTCCAAACTATATGGTCCCCCCCTTTCTCTGCTGTTATTCCTCCCATGAATGTTGGAGACCCGCAGGGCTCTATTCTGAGCCCTACCCTGTTCAATCTTTATATGGCCCCTATCGCCCTTCTGGCTGAACAACATGGGGCTAAGATCGTATCGTATGCAGACGATACTCAGTTGTTGTTCACTTGTGAGAAGGGTGTTGAGTTTGATGGACATGCAATTAACTCATGTCTCTCAGCAGTTTTTTTGTGGCTGAAGGATAATCAAATGAAATGTAATCCTGATAAGTCGGAGATTATATTTTTTGGCTCTCGACCATGTGAGACTTGGTATGACTGGTGGCCGCAGGATTTGACCCCCCCCAGGTCGTCTGTGACCATGGTTAAGAACCTTGGAGTCAGGCTGGATGCCACGCTTTCTATGAAGTCCCAGATTCAATCCGTAGCTGGGACTTGCTTTGGGATCTTAAGAATGGTGAAGAATTTTCTTCCCCTGCTCTCTGTCTCTCACAGAAAGACCATTGTCCAAGCTCTGGTAATCTCGAGATTGGATTACGTCAACTCTCTGTATTTGGGACTTCCCAGTTATTTAATTGCCCGTTTGCAGGTGATTCAAAACACGGCTGCTAGGGCCATCTTTTTGGCTAGCCCTAGAACTCATTCGTCCCCTCTTTTGTTATCCCTGCCTTGGCTCCCTGTTCAGAAAAGAATCCACTTTAAAGCCCTGATTCTGGTTTTTAAAGTTTTTAATCAGATTTGAGCTCCTTATCTCAGTCAAAGATTTCCTCACTACACTCCCCAACGTACTCTGAGGTCCTCAACTCAACTTTTGATTTCTGTTCCTAAAGTTTCACTTGCTCGGGTCGGAGGTCGATCTTTTCAAGTGGTCGCCTCCCACCTATGGAACAGCCTCCCCTTGGCCCTCAGACATGTTCAGGACCTACTCACCTTCAGAAAAAAACTCAAGATGTGGCTTTTCCAACTTTAATCCCGTTTTGCAGGTTTTTTGCCTTGGTTCTCCTCTCTGTGGCTGTTTATGTGGTTTTTGCTTAGCGCCGGGACACTTCTGGGAGTAGCCGTGCGCTTTATAAATACCTAATTAACATAACATAACATAACATAATGAGGTGTGGTAGTCGGAGGTGCAGGGATATGTTTGTGGAAGGACAGAAGATAGGGCCCACAAAGAGATTCTTATACCTTGGAATACTCTGATCAAAATGATTCATGGGTCCAAGCCTTAGTGGCAAAGAAATTAGCGTTTTTAAGGACCACTACCACACTTGTTAACTTGTCCAGAAAATTGGGCAGGAGACCGCCAGTGGAGCTTATTCAGATTTACAAAGCGAAAAGTGTCTCTACAGCTATGTATGGAGCAGAGGTGTGGGGTTTTGTTGATACATACATGCTACAAACGGTAGAAAATACATTTTTGAGATACATTTTGTCTGTTCCGAGTAGCACATCTTCGTATGTTTCTCATGCGTTGTTGGGCTTAGCATATATCTCTGACCTTATAAAAATGGAGCCTATTCTTTTATGGCATAGGATCTGGACAAAACCTGAGACGCAGTTAAATAGGGATATTTTAATGGACAGTTTAAAATTGGAAGGGGTCCTAAAGATTTCCTGGGTAAGGTACGTCAGAGATTTTATGCGTGACCTAGGTCACTTAGAATATTTTACTGACCCGAGTACTATGCAGACGGTAAGGAGAAAGGACCTAAAAAAAAGAGGGCCTCCTGCTATTGGATACGCTAAGAATGTCGGCTGAGATTATAAAGCCTAGCGTTCAGCACAACCAGTTGATTTTAACTACTTTTAATATTCAACCATATTTATCAACTGTACCTGGTGGCCATGATAGGTTTTTATTGACTAGATTTAGGTTTGGGATCTTCCACAGACTTGTAAGTTTTCCAAAAATGAACAACTGGGCTAGAGAAATGCAATTGTGTCCTTGTAATAATCACTCAGATCAATCCACTATACATGTAGTTCTTTTTTGCAGATTTTACAGTGAACTAAGAAAAACCTGGATTGTTCCAATTTTAAAATCTCTGGGGATTAGACAATGTCGCCCGGCGTTCATTGTATTACAGCTTTTGGATAATGTACATAGAGTGTGGAGGATAGGTATTTTTCTAAAGAAAGTATTTAGCCATAGGAAAAGCATTGTAATTTAAATACCGAGGTCACAAAGAGGTTAGGTTATATTAGTATTAATTCTGAATTTTATAATGACATATATAATATGCTCTTTCAGTGCCATTATGTGCAACAGTATCTCTGTTTTTATGTGTTTTTATGATTGTATGAAATAGCAATCGCACGATGGACTACATATCATATGTTCTTTTATTGCCATTTTGTCCAACAATATGATTGTTTTTATGTGCTTTTATGATTGTATGAAATAGCAATCGAATAAAGCTGTTTTTGACTTTGAATTTGACTCGCTAGAAAAAGGGGCTGATGAATCAAAGGGTTTCACCCTTTCTCTGTCTGTGGGTAAATGTGATTTACAAGTAGTCACACAACCGCTCACTTACTCATAACACCTCTTAAACACCTGCTCACTCACTCATGCACGCATTCAGACAACCGCTCACTCACCCATAAAGTACTGGTATAACCAGTCACTTACCCATACAGCCACTCACAGAGTCACACACTCACCCAAACAGCTACTCACACACCCACTTATTCACCTTTACTTCCACTCACACACCCAATTACTTACACATTTAACCTAACAACACAGCCACTTATTCACCCATACAAGCACTCACACACTCTCCCACACACCCACACAACCACTTACATACCCATTCCCAAATACATACAAGTACTCATCCATACATCCATTCACACAGACACTTACTTTACAATACAGCCACTGACACACCAAATCACTTAACCAAACACCTACTCAAACAGCCACTCATTCACCCATACAGCCACTTACATTCACGGTCACTCATGCATACAGTAACTCACACACCCACTCACTCACTCATACAGCCACTCACAAAGCTTAAAAGTATATTAAAGAATTCCCAATGTTAACCTATGAGAGGAGTAGGCCTCACAGTAAGGAAAAACAAATTGGGGTGTTTCTCACTACCAGGACATGCAAAACCTAACAGTACATGTCCTACCTTTTACCTACAGAGCACCCTACCCTTTGGGCTACCTAGGGACTACCTCAGGGGTGACTTATGTGTAATAAAAGGGAAGCTTATGGCTTGGCCACAGGTTTGAAATGCCAAGTTGAACTGGCAGTAAACTGCACACACAGGCCCTGCAATGGCAGGCCTGAGACAGGTTTGAAAGGCTACTTGTATGGGTGGCACAATCAGTACTGCATGCCCAATAGTAGCATTTAATTTACAGGCTCTGGGCACAGGTAGACACTCTACTAGGGACTTACAGGTAAATTAAATATGCCAAACAGGTGTAACCCAATTATACCATGTTTAGAGAAGAGAGCACATGCACTTTAGCATCAGTTAGCAGTGGTAAAGTGCTCACAGTTCTAAAGCCTACAAAAACAAAGTCAGAAAAACAGGAGGAGGAAGCCAAAATGATTGACGTTACCCTTCAGAGAGGGCCATTTTCAGTAGACCCCATCCCCAAAGTCCAGCATTTCTTTTGAGTGGGTGTCCCGCTGCCCAACCGGGACACCTACCAAACAGCAAGTTGGGGGCTTTGGTGGGAGTCCTAGGGATCCCGGAGCTCCAGCCGGCTCCCTGCATGCTGCAGGAGCTGGGATTGCTCCTGCACAGTAGAAACAGTGTTTTTTGTTTGCTTCCACCAGGCGGGAGTATTGTGTGTCTCCCTGCCGCAGGAGAGTGTACAAGTAAATAAACGTATGCTCCCACCTGACAGGAGCATTTTTAAAACTCCAGCTGAGTGAGATGAGATGTACCTTCCCTGCTTGCGCTCCTAAAGGCAGGGAAGGCCTTCACTCTTGCGGGCAGACAAACTGTTGTGTCCCAAGAGTAAGCTCCCACCCTACCCCTTATGTTTTTAAAAAAACTTTTTTTCCTAGGACTCGGGACTGATTCCTAAGATGGTTGCCACCACATCTGTGCATGTGGTGGCAGCCAGTCAGATCTCACCATAAGATCTGCTGGCCCTGCAGATCCTCCGCAAAATGATATATACAAAGTTATTGAGCATTAATTGCTCAAAAACAACAGAACGGATATACACCAAATCACCACTTGATGGAATGCCCCAAAAACTTCCAGGATGGAGCAGAAGTGGAAGAACATTTTGTTTTAGAAAGTTTTATGTAGATTCGTTAAACAGCACCAGAATGATCAGGATATGGAAACGTGATTGGCGACCGCCACTGGGTAAAAAAAAGAAATCCGCCCCCCCAAAATTTTTTATTAAGAAAAAACAAACATCAGCAATAGCATGACAGTACAGAGGGAGCAGTACGATAGGCATCATTGGTACAGTAGGTAATATTACAAAATATAATCATACATGATGGAAGGTCTAGGGTGACGGGGGTCATCCATTGTAGGGGCCAAGGGAGGCTGACATATTTCTCCATGATAGGAGTTCCACTGGCCCCACACACGAGACCATTTTTTGGGACATCCACGTGATACATATACAGTCTTCTCTCTAAACATTGCCCAGTCCAAGTCTTTTTCCCAATCCTGTGCCGTGGGCGGGGCCCGCGCCCCACCGCTGGGCGATATTCCTCTTGGCCAGCATTAGCCCCAGTGTTACCCACTGCGTCAAGCAAACATTTAAATCAGTTGGTTCCCAGATGTTTAGGAGACACCTACGGGCCTCCACACGGAGCTGCACAGACAGAACAGTATTGATGATGTCATGAATGTCACGCCAGTAGGGTTGGATCTGTGTACATTCCCAAACTATATGGAAAAAGGTTCCCAGCTGGCCACATCCCCGCCTGCAGGTGCCCTCCTCTACCCTTCCCATTCGTACCAGTTGGGGCCCCGTTACATAAATACGGAGGAGTAGTTTTAGTTGGACAAGGCGGAGACGAGCTGGTATTGCTACGACTCTGGGAGAGGAGACTGCCTCCTGCCATTCCTCGTCATCCATTTCTATGTCATCCCTAGTCCACTTCTCTCGGAGGGCCTTGAGAGGGTCTGAGATGTTGTTGAGCAGCTTTTTATATATCAGGGAAATGGTGCTGTCAGGGAGATAAACTGTATGTGAGGTCAGCGCACACCTATTTAAAAAAACTGAACAATGATTTCCAATATTAAGCTACATTGCGTGCTACGCAGTGAGAGGCAGCCAGCCTCGTAATACAAGTAACCCTCCGGTGAATATTCACCAGTGTACTAGATGCACAGCATGAACATGTAGAATCAACACTTTTCGCTAAACAGTAAACAAAAGAACCAGATCATTCCATTGCTTTGTACAAGAATTCTATATTGACCTTAGAACCTTGAAATCAAAAGAGATCTCACCATGTGATTACTAATAACATAAATGAAAGATCAGTTCAATGACATACGAAAAAAACTCAAATACATGTATAATTCTGGTAAACATAACATTTGCATGTTACAACTCAATTACCCAGCCCAGCCCAATGCATTTCGGGATTATATTCATCCCTTCTTCAGGGGCCACTATGGAAAAAAACAGATATCATCAAAATTACATATTAAAGTATTTGCAAGGAAACATTTTGATTCAAACAACGCAATTCGCGCCCAGACTAATGAAATAATACCTGAACATAAATTTACGCAAAGCAATACGAATAAGAAATAGAATCATGTGGTGCTGTGTGACAAACAAAGTCATGAAGACTGAAACTTAACAGAGAGCGATTGTGAGTGATAGCTATTTATAGCAAGGAAGTGATTGTGAAGCCGTGAAACAACCCGCAGTGAATAATGGTCTATGCTGAAGAAAGAAATCAGTAACCAGACGTGGTGAAAATAAACAAAAAACTCACTGTGTCATCTAGCCATGAAACCCACAAGTAAAGCTGATAACCGACTGTGTAATGTGACTACCCTCACTGTTGGTTGGTGAATGATGAATAAAAATATGGATAAAATAAACACTTACTATAAAATGTAGTGACGAGAGAACAATTATCTATGGAATTCTGAAGCAATAAAAACAGTATGGTAGAGCTGAAAAAAAGCCGAAAACCCGCTGTCAAAAATGCCATAAAACCTGGAATGATCGTGAAGACTGATAGACGCAAGAAACAATTACCTGGTATTCAGCTAGCTTGGTGACTACTTGATCTTAACTCGATTTTATAATCTACGGAAACAAAATGAATGGCAACTCATGAACACCTGGACTCTGCCGCTTGTCGAGTATACACAAATAGCCAACTGTTTCAATCCCAAGATGCTACTTACCCTGTAGATTGTGAATGTAGAATCTGTGATGAAAGGATCTCACATATCAAACCACCGCATCGTTTTCCACCCGGCGTTTCCACTCCTGTGGACAAAACATAGAGTCTCAAAGATGTTTAAGACTCCTCTCATTAAAACCATGCCGCGAAAAACACCCCGATGACCCATGCTCACCAGTGAATAAAGAGCTAAAACTCCTGAGAATCCACTGCTTCACCGCGTACCGCTGTAACAACCGTGTAAAGAGACGCGGTTCATGTGCGCTCATTTGAATGTTACCAAGCTCTCTACCGGAGAAGGACACGCCCGCATGTAATGAAAATGAAAAGGGGACTATCGTGAAACATGCCATCGCCATCTTATGCTGGTATAAACTGTACTCATGATAGCCTAACTAACACGCATGGTATGATAAAACTACGATGCCAAGAAACATTGTATGTATAGCGGATCAAAATGAGCTAGATCCTTGTATCCTAAATACAGTGAAATATGATAAGCTGAACCTTGTGTATATGTATGAAACAGTGACAACATGGTGTAATGAAAACCGAATACAGAGACACGTGGTGTGTTTGACAAGTCCTAACGAGCCTGATCCTGCTGTACATCTAGGAAAGATTGTGAATGTTGCGTCGAATCAACCTGACAATGAACCTATAAGATACCTGTTGTAACGTGGTGCTTGGATTCAACTCACCGAATAAGAGACCTCACAACCGCTAGGCTATAAAATAGAGTGTGCCTAACTCAATCAAAATATAGTGACGAATAGAGTGAAAAAGAATTTGGATAGATGGGTGACACCGGGATAACCCCTAAGTCAACAAAAATTGTGAAAAATGTAAATGAAGTTTTATGCCCCAAAGTGACCCAGAATAAAAAGGATACCTTGCTTCCCATACTGTAATACAAGCGTGAAGTGAGCAGAGTGATGTATTTGCCACACGCAAACCGTGTTGTTCAATCTAAAGTGGTTATATTTCAATGGGTTCAACAAATGTAGTATGGCTGAGCCATCCCCATCAAAGAAAACATAACATTTCCAATTTATCATTGAGACCACCTGGCATCATTGTCTGTAGCATTTTGATCCACCACACCTCCCTTTGTGATAATAGCTTGGCATTATCACAGCCTGTTTTACACACCAATAACTCTAATATGGTATATCTCAATTGTGCGATTGTGTGCTGTTGTTCTAGCCAGTGTGATACTAAATGAGATTTAATGCTCTGTGTGCGAATTGTGCTCTTGTGTTCTGATATAGGCACCTTAACTTTGCGTGTTGTTTTACCGACGTACAACAGGCCACACGGGCATTTGATGGTGTAAACTGCGTAACTGGAGTTACAGTCTCCATTGTATCTCAGTGCGATGGGTTTCCCTGAATGTGGATGATTAATGGTATTACCTATAGTTACATTGTTGCAGTTAACACAATTGTGACATCTACGCATCCCCTTGTATTCATTATAATTCAATTCAAATTTGTGGGATAACTTTTCTTTGATGTTCCTATCACGCGTATAGGCAAACAATGGCTCTTCGGCAAACAATCCATTGAAATCAGGTTCATGTTTTAATAATTCCCATCTGGATTTAATGATCCTTTTAATGGTGGATGATTTTGTCGAGAATTTAGATACAAACACATGTTGGTTTTGAACGATCTTAGGTCTTGACACCAGTAACTCCTCTCGTTTCAATTGCTGTGTCTTGACTAATGCTTTTGTCAGAGTGGTTTGGGGATAACCCCGCTGTTTGAACTTATTGCTTTGTTCTTCAAGGATAGATTCCAACTCATCCTCATTGGATACTATTCTCTTGATTAGAAGCATTTGTGAGTATGGCAAGTTTTGTAATAGCGACGGGGGATGAAAACTAGAGAACAACAATAAGTTATTTCTATCCGTAGGTTTAGTATACACAGTCGTTTGCAGTTTGTTGTTCACTTTGGTGATTAATACATCCAAGAATGACAAACTCTTATCACTGATGTTATGAGTGAATTTGATACTTTCATTTTTTGAATTCAATTCCGTGATGTTGAGGTGCAATTGTTCTTCCGAATTGTTCCATATAAGGAAAATGTCGTCTAGGAATCTAGTGTAAAAAACCAAATTGGTACTCCAAGATTCGTCTGAAAAAATGTAATCATATTCAAATTTAGACATGAAGGTGTTTGCGTACGAAGGAGCCCCGAAAAACCCATGGAGGTTCCACTTATTTGGAGATAAAAATCATCTTTTCATTGTAGGTAACTGTGCTGTAAACAGAACATCAGTAGTTCCAAAATGAATACTTTGTTGACACCTAATTCAGGTAATTGCAACAATGCCCACTCACACGCTTCTATACCCTCTTGAAGGGGTATCGAGGTGTACAAAGCTGTCACATCAATTGTACATAGAATCCATGTCGAAGAACACTGGTCTTCAACTGCATTGAGCAGTTGTAAAAAGTGTGTAGTGTCTTTAATGTAACTTCTCCATGACTGTACAAACTTCTGTAAAAAAGGTCCACAAACTGACCTGCGGGTGAAAAGATTGAATCGATGCCCAATACTATCGGTCGAAACGGGGGATTCTGGAGATTTTTATGCACCTTGGGGAGCATGTATAAATTGGGTCTCTTGGGGTGAATTACGCTCAAAAATTTCCGCGTGTTAGTAGAAATCCATTGCATATTTTCTGCATGATCTAAGATTTTGTTGAGGGTCTCCATGATCTTGAGTGTACGGTCATGATCTAACTTAATGTAGGTTGCGGAATCTTGTAGATGTTGAAGAACACTCTGCTCATAAAATGTGGTGTCCATGATGACCAATGCACCACCCTTGTCAGCCATTTGATATGTAAGCCTGGGATCCTTGGTGAGTTGTTTGATTACATTCTCCCATTTCTTGAAGTTGGTTTTGACTGCTGGCCGAAAGTTCAATTTTGCAAAATTATTACGAATGAGAGTCTCAAAAGAATCGAGCAGTTTATGGGAGATGGGCGCCATGTATGTACTCTTCGGTTTGAAGATCCTCAGCTCCAATTCCTGATCGCTGTCCGGGAGATGACCATCTGGCACTCTATCTTCCAGTGGGGATGATTCCGGCAGTGTGGTCCCGGGCTGTAAGTATGTGCGAAGTGCGTGTCGAACCTGTGTGTATCGGAAGCACTCTGATTCAGCCATGTTATATTGTTGCTGCAGCGCTGCAAAAGACTTAATATCAGATTTGTCCCACAAATCCCTTATACATGCAATACCTATGAGATCCCAGTTGTCGAATCCCTTACTCCTCCACAGGTCACCCAGTTGCTCGGAATCCCATAATGGCGTTGCGAGCGTTAGTTTTCATCTCCAGCCTAGGCGAGTGGTAGCTGCATGCCAAACGTGTACTGCATGTTTGGTGGGGCCCGTAAGTGGATAGCGCCGGGGCCTAGAGTAAAGGGCTCTACTGAAGGTCCCTCCAGAGAGGAGCCACCTATCCATGTTATATCCCGGGTCGCAAGGCTGGGCATAGGTGCAGTGGTTAATGGAGGACAGATGAGACGCCCAGTAATACAATTTTATATCTGGGAGGCTGATGCCTCCGTCATACCAGTTCAGGGAAAGTTTGCTAAGAGCGATGCGAGGTTTACCGTTCCACAGTAGGTCCCGTTGGAGGCTCTCGACCTCTCGGAAATATGACACAGGTATCGGATCCATGGAATTCTGAAGGGCGTACAGGAACCGGGGTAGGGACATCATCTTAAATAGGGCGGCCTTACCCAACATGGAGAGGGGAAGCGACTTCCACCTGGCGATATCTTTGCGCAGCTGAATCAGCGGGGGCTGGAGGTTGCGGGAATAGCGAAGAGAGGGATCTAAAGAAAGGAAGATACCCAAATACGTAAACCCTTCGGTACAGGTTTGTAGTGGGCACCCACGCGGCGGGATCGGAGGCTCGCCCGCCACTACGAACAGGAGGGATTTGCTCCAGTTTATGGAATAACCGGAGTACCGTCCAAAGATCGTGAAGATATCCAAAACCACTATCAAGGATCTCCTAGGGGAGGACAAATACAGAAGGATATCGTCCGCGTAAAGGGAAATCTGGTCTTCCCAATCTGAAGACCAGCGCATACCCCTGATCCTCAGATCTTGACGTATCCAGGCTGCCAGTGGCTCCAACGCTAGGGCAAACAACAATGGGGACAGGGGGCAGCCCTGGCGGGTCCCTCTGCCCAGCCCGAAGGTGGCTGACTTCTTGTTGTTAACCACCACTTGGGCCATAGGTTGGGAATACAGTAACTTCACCCATTGAATGTACTTAGAACCAAACCCCAGTTTCTCCAATACCGCCCACAGGTACGGCCATTCGATGGTGTCAAAGGCCATGGCTGCGTCCAAGGAAACTATAACTGCTGGTTCCAATATAGAAGCCGCCCTGCCCAAAACCCCGTGAACTCTGCGTAGGTTCAGCGCCGTGTTACGGTGCGGTATGAAACCTGATTGATCCGGGTGGACCAGGGTCCCAATCACCAT
Organism: Calotriton arnoldi; assembly: GCA_963921515.1. Taxonomy (NCBI): domain Eukaryota; kingdom Metazoa; phylum Chordata; class Amphibia; order Caudata; family Salamandridae; genus Calotriton; species Calotriton arnoldi. The sequence goes on from CAWUFW010004881.1 coordinate 436,944, forward strand.
CAAGAGGCGAGTAGCAAGGAGCTTAGCCAGGATCTTGGGCTCCGCGTTCAACAGGGATATCGGTCGGTAAGAACCACATTCGGTCTTGGGCTTCCCTTCCTTGTGAATAGTAACTATAGTGGCAGTACGCTGGTCTAATGGCAAGATGCCCGCTTGCCTTGAGTCCTCATACATGGCCCTCAGGTACGGGGCCAATGTGTCTGGTTTAAGCTTGTACAATTCAATCGGTAGTCCGTTAGGGCCAGTGGCTTTGCCCGGCTTGAGCGACTGTATTGCTGCCGCTATTTCATTGTTAGACATGTCACTGTCCATGAAGTCGTGATCGACCCCCGACAGTTTGGGTAGAGCAATATCGGTAAGCATCTGGCGGGAATCCTCTATAGGGTAGGGGGCTACTGATGTATAGACAACCTTAAAGTGGGCCGCAAAAGAGTCCACAATAGCTTGCGGGTCCGACAGGGAATTGCCCTCTTGTCCTCGGAGTTCAGGTACTAGTCTACTTGCCCACTCTCTCTTATCCAACCAGGCCAAGAGTTTCCCGGCCTTGTTGCCCACCTCATACAACCGTCCCTGAACCGCTCTTCCTATGGCCTTTGCCTGGTCTGTCGCTAGTGCCCTGTAGTCCTGTTGTTTGAGTTTGAGAAGGTGGAGCTTATCGGGTGTGACGTCCATTTCTAGATCTGCTTCCAGTCTCCCCACCTCTGCCTCCAGTGCCACCAACTCTTTGCGCTGTTCCTTCTTTTTCCCCGAAATTAAGGAAAGGGCCTGGCCCCGTATCACTGTCTTAAATGCCTCCCACAGCACCTGAGGGGACTCCACCGAGCCTTCATTCTCATTAAAGTATTTATCAATGGCCGTGAGGAGCTCTCGTCGGATATGGGGATCACGTAGATACCACGGATTGATGGGGGCCACACGTCCCACCTGTTGGTAACCGAGCGTCAACTGGAGCCACACCGACGAGTGATCTGAGATGCCCCTAGCTAGGTGTTTTATCTCCCAGACATGGGGAATTTGGGATGCAGGTAAAAGAAAGTAGTTGATTCTGGATAGACTCCCGTGAGCCCCCGAATGAAAGGTATACTGGGAAGTGTCAGGGTGAAAAACCCTCCACCCATCCACCAGCCCCATGTAGTCTAGGAAGTCAGGCAGCCAGCTTTGCGAGCGAGGGAGATCGCACGGAGGGTAATGATCCAGATCCCCAGAGACCACCGAATTTAAGTCCCCTCCCAGCACCAAGAGACCCTCCGGGATCTCTAACAGCAGCGTACCCAAGTCCCTAAACGTGGTTGCCTGAAGGCCCGCGGGTACATAAATCGAAAGGAAGGTGACAGGGTGGCCCTCCCATGTGCCCGAGACTCCAACATACCGTCCTCTAGCATCCGACCAAGTGTCCTGCACCACAAGGGGAAGGGATTTTTTCATCAATATACCAACCCCCCGGGAGCCCGTGGTGAAACCTGCATGGGCCAGTAAGATATAACCCCCTCTATGCAGCGCTCTACATGTACTTCCAACTAGATGGGTTTCTTGCAGTAGGACGATGTCAGGGGCCTGGCGCTTAATACACTGAAGAACAACACTACGTTTAATCTTGTCCCCCAGCCCATTGACATTCCAACTCAACAGTTTAACCCCACTGTCTCCAACTGGTGCCATATCCAAGTATACTGAAATTCACTGAGTGCAATGCCACTCCCCAAATCAATATATCCATAGCAGTTGCTGATGCAATCAAAACTTCAAACAAAAAATTAAACAATCCCACCCAACATCCCCCCACCCCGCTGCCCTGCCCTCTGGGCTTAGAACTGCCCATGGAAACTTGCAGAGTGCCTGTCGCCCCAGAAAAATGTTCAAGAAAGAAAAGAAAAAACCTAGGGGGGGGGGAAGACAGAGTCCGCCCCATCTCAGCCCAACAGGTCTACTTTATACCCATACAAAACAGATAACACAGGTCCATTTAAGTCCACTTACCGAACGACAATAAAACTAGAAGCCCCCCACCCATTCCCTTCACCCACCACACACTACAAAAAGTACGAGCCCAGCCACTGGACGGGTGTCCTCTCAGGCCGGTTGACTATTATCGGTGCCACCCCCTCCTCGGTCGGCCGGACTTCTCGCTCCCCTGCTCTCGATCCAGTCTGCTGCTGCCTCGGGATGGTCGAAAAACCACACTCGCCCATCCGCCTCAATCCGGAGGCAGGCAGGGAACAGCTTGGAATACTTCATACCCTGATCTCTGAGGACGCGTTTAATTGACATAAACGATCGCCTTTGTCGCTGTACCCGTTGAGTAAAATCCAGAAAAAAGGATATGTCTGAGTTCTCATAGCGCAGGGGGGCGCCAGCTCTGGAGTTTTGAAGGATAACGTCTCTGTCACGGAAATTCAGGACCCGCGCCAACATGGGCCGCGGGGGAGCACCCGGTTTGGGACGGCCGCCCGGGATCCTGTGGGCACGCTCAACGACAAAGAACTTACTGAGGCCTTTAGGTTGCAAGTGTTTAAGGATGAGGTCCTCAGCAAAGAGGTCTGGTGTTTGCCCCTCCGATTTCTCCGGAACCCCAAGGATGCGTATGTTATTGCGACGCAGACGGCCTTCGTAGTTGTCCAGCTTAAGGTCGGTAAATTTGCGGAAATCCTGGAGTTCCCTAATCGCTCGCTGGAGCTGTGAGACATCATCTACAAGGCTGGCTGTCGTGAGTTCCACTTGCTTGACCTTTTCGTTCAGTTTGCCCATATCAGCCCTAATGAGGTTGACCTCGATAGCCACAGTGTCCAGAGAAGTCTTGACTCCAGTGATGGCGGCCATAACGTCTTTAAGCGAGATTTCCTGCTCCTCCTCGCCCAGTCCCCCGGATCCGGAGTCTCTGGGCACTCGGGCCTGTTGCGCATCCTTAGGGACAGTATATCGGTCCAGTTTGTTTGACTGCGTATCCTTGGGTCCACGGGCCCCCGTGGTCTTGGTACGCTCCATCTTGACCTGCTCCAAACTACTCTAGCTGGTAGATCACAAAAAGCGGCGAAGCGTCACTGAATAGGATGCCGAGGTCCTTTCTACGGATGGACAGGTCGGCAGAGACAAGGCAGGTGGAGGATGTTCTTCACCATTAGGAACGTGCCTCCGCCATTAACCACCTCACGGCCGGCGTGTCCACCGTGCACACCACCATGCGCCCCACTATCTCCCTGGCACGTCTCAGCAGGACCTGGTCTTTGTCACTGCCACCGGCCCCACAGACCCCTCCCGGGTGCTCTAGGCAATTGCTCCTTGAGTACACCTGCGGTAGGAGTTGCGAAGTTATGCCCCAGTCACAACGTCGGGCTTAAATATTGTCGTAGGCCAAGGCAGGAAAGAGGCAAACTCAGTTGCCTATCTGGTTCTTCCCGGGCACCTTCACATACCTCCATGATGAGGGGGGCCCCACACACGCCCCAAACCCCTCGCCGGTCTCCCCTCCAAATGAATGGGCTTCCTATCAAAGTTACCAGCGCAGGCAGCACTACCGTCTCTGCTGGTAGTTAGAGACCGAGCGCTCCGGGCTGCACCGGGCCGCACTGGGCCGCACTAACCTTCTGATTCTCCCTGCTCCGCCAGCTCGGGATCTCACAGGCCAGAGCAGGGGGGAGCGGACACCGCCAGCAGGTCGATGGCACTCAAGCTGGGCTCGCAGGTCAGGTCCCTCGTGGCCAATGGGACTGTAACTTTAGATCCCGGCGGTGCGCTGGGCTATCGCGCCACCGCCGTAAAAGAGAAGCCGGCCAAGGGCATCTCACCGGGGGCCACAGTTGGTAGGGGTATGAGTCTCGGCCCGATGCGGGTCTCAACACTCCTGAGGGCAATCAGAGTTTTCAACAAGGCGGGGGCAACAGGAAGCACCCAATGTTAGGGACGCGCCGCCGCCATCCTCCGCCTCGCGGCCGGCTCGCCCTGCCTCGCCCCAATCAGCATGTCTCACTGCCTCTCCGGAGCCCTATCACGGCTCCTTAATCTCCGCCGCCGCTGCTGCCATGTGTCGGCGTATCCACTGCCCAGACGGTTCAAAGTCTAAGGATCTTCGCGTCGGCTCCTCGAGCCACGGCGCCACCGCTGGGCAGCAAAGGGCCAGTCGGAACCCCTCACCCGGCTTGGCTCACCACTGTGTGTCCCGGCTTCAGGCCCTACCGCAGGCCGAAGCTTCCGGGGGCAATTTCTCCGCTGCTGGGCGCACTCCAAACACCGGACCCGGCGGGATGGGCTCCGTTGGTGTTCCGGTCACGAAAACTGTCGAGGGATACAGCGGATCTGTACACAGGATAGACGTGGGCTAGGATGGACGGCGGAGCCCTCTCACAGCACGGCCATCTTCAGCCTGTGCTTGGCCACGCCCACACATGCACACACGCACACACATATATATTCACAGAAAAAAACAATGGTTACAGGAACGTTATAGTTAGAATGACATTAACCTCGTACAAAACTAGAGCTGAGCTAACTATAACTCACGTCCCTGCAATGCACTGCTTAGGACCTCACATATTACATCACTCATGACATGGTCAGTGACATCACTGATAACATCACTCATGACATCTCAAATGACATCACTAATAACATCACTGATGACATTTCAAATGACATCACTGATGGCATCATCCACAGAACTGTTTGAGTGAGTGAATAGGTATGTGAGTATTTATATAGGTGACTGAGTATGAGAATGGCTATATGGGTGTATGAGTAGGTGTGTAAGTGTCTCTGTATGACTGGATGTGCCAGTGGCTGTATTGTTTGGCGAGTGGGTGCATGAGAGGCTGTATATGGGAGCTAGTGGTTGCGTCAGTGGCTGTATGGGTGAGTTGATGTACTAGTGGCTCTATGAGTCGGTGAGTAGGTGTATGAGTGTAGATGATGTAATTAGTGATGTCATTTGTTATGTCATCAGTGATGTCATCAGTGATGTCATTTGAGATGTCATCATTGATGTCACTGACCATGTCATGAGTGATGTAATATGTGAGGTCATGAGCAGTAAATTGCAAGGGCGTATGTTATAGTTAGCTCAACTAACTATAGCTGCTGAATTTCACTGGTTTTGTATGAGTTAAATCTGAGCCTAACTATAAAGTCCCTGTAACTTTGGTTTTTTCAGTGAATTTCTAAGTTTTTTAAAATTCTATTTCCGAACTATATGTCTCTGTAACCTTTGTTTTTTTCAGTGATTTTCAATGTTTTTTTAACTAGTAGTTGCATTTGTTGAGTGGTGGAGAAAGGCGGCGGGGCCTCCAACTAGCTCTAACGCATCCCGCTGTGTCACACTTACTAGACGTAACAGTGATGGAGAAAAGAGGCTTGGCCTCCAAAGACCTTTCAGCAATCTGGCTATTTTTGATTTACTGGAGGTAACAAGAGGGCTTCTTGGCCCCCAAAAACCCTCAGCATTCAAGGGCACTTCGTTCCCCAACTAGTAGTGCACCAGAAGATGCGTTTGCAGAGTGGTGGAAAATGGGGTGTAGTCTCCAAAGACCTCTCAGCAATGCTGTTGTGTGGGACTTACTGGAGGTAACAGGTGGGGTTTCTGGCCCCCAGGTACCCTGAGGAGACAAGAGGACTTTATCCCTCAACCAGTAGTGCACCAGGAGGTGAGCTTGCAGAGTGGTAGAGAGGGAGGGGTGGCCTCCGAAGACCTCACAGCAATCCTGCTGTGTGGAACTTAGTGGAATTAACAGGAGGTCTTGTCAGCCCCCAAGGATCCTCTGGAGCCAATGGGACTTCATTCCCCAGCCAGAAGTGCACCAGGAGGCGCATTTTCAGAGTGGTGGAGAAAGGGGGGCATGGCCTCCAAACACCTCTCAGCAATCACGCTGGAGGTAACAGAAGGGGTTCCTGGCCCCAAGGACCCTCACCATCCAAGGGGACTTCATCCCCATCCAGCAGTGTTTCAGGAGGTGCATTTGCAGAGTGGTGGAGAAAGGGGGCTTGGCTTTCAAAGTCCTCTCAACGATCGCGCTCTGGGGGACTTACTGGAAGTAACAGGCGGGCTTGTTGGCACCACAGGACCCACAGCATCCAAGGGGACTTCATCCCCCAACCAGCACTGCACCAGGAGGCACGTTTGCATATTGGCGGAGAAAGGGGGCAGGGCCTTTAGCGAATTGCCGGTCATTTTCCTTATTTATTTATTAGGGGAGGGGTACCACGTGGCCCCATCCCCTAAGTCCAGGGCTTTTTCAAATGGAGGAAGGGGGCTGTGCTGCCCTCCTCCTGGGGCCGATTTCAGCCCTGGGGACCCCATCCCCAGGCCCAAACCTTTTCTGTACCCACTTTGCAGAGTTGGGGACCACAGGGGGAGCCTGAAGGCCCCAGTTGTCCCTGCTAGCTCCCAACCTCCTGCAGAAGCCGGCATTGCTTTGACAGAGAGGGAGATGATAACATGCAAAATGCTCTTGCTTGCTCAAAGCGGAGCACAGTTTGCTATGGCTTGGCAGGAGCGGTAAAGCTCCTGCCAAGACATAGCAAACAGCTATGTCCTGGGGTGGGCACCCCTGGACGGTGGTGGTCCCCAGGGCCATTTGTGGCTCCAGGAGGGGGGCTGCGTGACCCCTCTCTTTTGTTAGAAGTTGCCCAGGGGAGGTAGTGGCCTCAGGGGCTACGGGGGCACGGTGCCACCGCATTAATTTTTTCTTAATCCCCGGGGAGGTCGCGGTCCCCGGGGCTCTGGGGGTGTCTACACACCCCCGCATTATTTGCAAATTAAGCCCTGGGGAGGTGGCAACCCCTGGGGCTGTGGGGGGGGTCTGCACCTTCCCCTGCATTTGTTCTTCTAAAGAACTTTCTTTTCTGTAAGCCAAAATCCAGCCTTCCAGCAGTCCTGCTCTGATTTGTCAGCCTCTGCCAGGCTGAGCCAAGCTTTCTTACTGAGATGTGAAGTGGCCTGACTAGAGACAAAGTATTTCCTGTGGGATGAGAACTGCAAGCTGTAGAGCAACAGGCAGGATGGGGGTAGAGTAGCCAAACAGGTCTTTAAAGAGGGAATGACAGTTTAGGGCAGCAAAGGCTCACCCCCACATCTTGCACCCCCAGCCAGACAGGAGCCCCAGTAATTAGATTAGTGAAGGGGCTCGAAAGGGGAGTGTTAGGGAATCTTAGCCAGACCAATGATCACTGTCAAACTTTCTTTCCAGCACTATGTGCTTGTAGATGCATAATACAGCACCAGGATATCCATGGGGGGGGGGGGGCAGTGTGCTATAAATAACCCACATAAACAAATAAAACCAGTGGGTTGGCTTAGCCAGATCTAACCCTCCAGAAGAGAGTTTCTCCATTTTGGATTTTGGAAGAATAGGGTTTTCTGGGTCAAGAATATGCCTCACTTTGGAGGAAATGGTCCAACACCTGGGTGGCACCCTGCATCCCATTGGTCAGGGGTGCACCCTTGCTTGACACCCAAGAACTGTGAATAAATATGGCACAGCCAAGCAACTTAGATCGCTGCCTGAAACAACAAGGAGAAGAAGTACTGAAGTACTGACTGCTGGAACCCTGATCTGCACCCAAAGGATTGCACTCTGAAGGACTGCACCTGCTCCACAATCTGGAACTACAGTCCCAAGGACTTTGCCTGGCTTCGCAAGGATTAGGGAGTGGATATCCCTGATGGCGACAGGTTAAATGAGCTTACCTGCACCATCTCCATCAAAAAGTCCCCAGCCTGGAGTGCGTCCGGTGAAATTTTAAGGATGTGGTCAGGTACATTGTGGGAATTGTAGTCCAAACATCCCAAGGACCATCTCAGAGCATCTAGACCCTTGGATTGGTGTTTTGGACACTTTGAACCCACAACAGAAACTTCAGAAAGAAGTTCCAGAAGTTTGGAGAAGTTTTGATCAGCTTTGGTACAAAGCTCCATAAGTGGACCAACCCGTAGTCGAGAGTCAAGCCGCTATTGTCGAACCGCGACCTGGCCTGGATTTCAGGTTTGTCCCTCTGAAAGTTTCGGAGCTCCAGCCATCGACGAGACTTCTGAGAGGTGACCGGGGCCTTGCGCTGAGTCAAGCTGACAACATTGATGTGGATCCAGCCCGACGGTATGCCTTGCTCGACAATGAGAGGGAAAAGCTCCAGAAAAGTTTCTAAGTGCGAAGGTTAAATTTCGACCAAGGCCTCCCACTTAGTATATCCGACCAGGGCTCCATCACGGTCAGCCTCAACTTTGACTTTTTCCCGGTCAAGTGTGATGTCCCAAAGTGGCTTTTGGGGTTTTAGGCACCAGAAAGTGATTATTCTTTAAAAATTCATATCTCCGGTTCCCTACGTTTGATTTATGTCCTTTTGGTATTGTTCACAATAATATAATCTATTGTAATAAATTGGTGTTGGATTTTTATTATGTATTGTGTCTTACTTATTTAATGTATTGGTGTTTGTAAATGCTTTACATACCTGTCTACTAAGTTAAGCCTGCCTGCTCATTGCCATCTACCAAGAGTTGAGCAAGGGAATAATTAATTGAGACCTTGACTGAACCTTTTATTGTCTTTGTGGCCATGTTACCAGTTGTAGGTCTCTGTTTATCACTATTAATAAACCCATTTCCAACAGTATTATACCAATTCAAAGCTGTAATTCTGTGCGTGAAGTGGTTAAAGGAATTTTCATTTTACAGCTTGGAGTGGATGGCACTGTGCTAATACTATGCTTAAAGACTTAGCTGTAGGAATGGTAAAGACATTGTCCCTCTCTAGCTTGGCTAGAAAGGGACTGTGCTAATTAGGCCTGGGCGGAGTTCTTGGAGTTTCGCTATGCGGATCTCCGTGAAGTGACAAAAAACTTCCACCGACTTCTGCAAGCGGGGGAGTGAGGTAAGTCACGTTGCGCGCACTGGTTTTCAGCGCCCGGTGTTTGTCCCATGCTGTAAAATCAGTGCGAACGGCACCACATGCAGCACATGAGGGTGCAGCTACTTTCTGCCGCTCAAGTAGATGTTCTACTCGAGCGGCAACTTCCTCAACATGAGTGGCAGGTTTCTCAACGTAAGTGGTAGTGACCTGGCGTGACTGCCCACGTTGAGAAATCTCACCGGGAGGTGGTCTAGCATTAGATTTTCCTCACTTGTGCTCACCAACTTGATGTTGGCGAGCCGTGAGAGACGAAAAACTCTGCTCAGCGCTGCTATGCAGAGTTTTTCAGACTTTCGCACTCTACGTGGAGCTGGAAAAATAATGCAAACTGAACGAGCAGAGCAGAGTTTACTGCCCGGGCCTAGTGCTATTCCTATGCTTAAAATCTGGGTTAGAAAAACAGACATTTGAGATGAGAAGATTCAGAGAGTCACTGGTGTTGCAGGGTGCTCTATACAGGAGCTGCTATCCACCTAAACTTGGGAACAACCCAGAGTTCTCTGCTTCTTCTTTGCATAATTTATGTGGCACTCTAAGCCTGAAAGGGCATTGTTTTGACTTATATTGGGTGCTCCCTTATGTGTCTGGACTAAGCTGAACCTCTCTGAAGAGCTATAATGATAGCGAAACATGTGTCAGCAGTTGATTTTATTCATTCAAGGTTTGCTTGGATGGTATTATACAAATCCAAAGCTGTAATACTATGCCTGGAGTGGTAAAAGGCTTTTGTCATTTTACAGCTCGGTGTTGATGGCACTGTGCTAATCCTATGCTTAAAAACTTTGCTAGAAATACAGACATTTGAGATGAGCAGATTCAGAGTGTTGCTGGTGTTGTAGGGTGCTCTATACAGGAGCTGCTCTCCACCTAAACTTAGGAAGTACCAAGCATTCTCTGCTTCTTTTTGCATAATTTATGCAGCACTCTAAGCCTGAAAGGGCATTGTTTTGACTTATATTGGGTGTTCCCTTGTGTCAGGACAAAGCTAAACCTCTCTTAAGGGCTATAATGATAGCAAAACATGTGTCAGGAGTTGCTTTTCTTCATTCCAGGTTTGCTTGGATGGTATTATACCAATCCAAAGCTGTAATACTGTGCCTGGAGTGGTAAAAGGCTTTTGTCATTTTACAGCTCGGTGTTGATGGTACTGTGCTAATCCTATGCTTAAAGACTTTTCTGTAGACATTGTAAAAGACTTTGTCCCTTTTTAGCTCGGTATCGATGGCACTGTGCTAATCATATGCTTCAAAACTTTGCTAGAAATACAGATATTTGAGATGAGCAGATTCAGTGTTGCCGGTGTTGTAGGGAGCCCTATATAGGAGCAGCTCTCCACCTAAACCTAGGAACTACCCAGCATTCTCTGCTTCTTTTTTGTATAATTTATGCAGCACTCTAAGCCTGAAAGGGGATTGTTTTGACTTATACTGGGTGCTAACATTGTGTCTGGAGAAAGCTAAACCTTTCTGAAAAGCTATAAAGATAGCAAAACACGTATGAGGAATTGCTTTTATTTATTCCAGTTTGGCTTGGATGACATTATACCAATTCAAAGATGTAATACTGTGCCTGGAGTTGTAAAAGGCTCTTGTCATTTTACAGCTCGGCGTGGATGGCACTCTGCTAATCCACTGCTTAAAGACTTTGCTGTAGAAATGGCAAAAGACTTTGGGCTTGATTTAGATCTTAGCAGATGGTTTTCTCCATCACAACGGTGACAGATATCCCATCCACCGAAATATAAATGCCATTATGTCCTATGGGATTTATATTTCGGAGGATGGGATATCCGTCACAGCTGTGATGGAGTAACCAGTCCGCAAAGATCTAAATCAGGCTCTTTGTCCCTTTTTAGGTCAGTGTGGATAGCACTGGGCTAATCCTATGCTTAAACACTTTGCTAGAAAACCAGATATTTGAGATGAGCAGATTCAGAGTGTCATTGGTGTTTTACAGGGTGCTCTCTACAGGAGCTGCTCTCCACCTAAACTTGGGAGCTACTTGAGTTCTCTGCTATTTTTTTACACACACACACACATATAAATATATATATATATATATATATATTATTATTTTTATTTTTCATTTTTTTTCAGTGAAAAATTCAAAAGTTACAGGAACATTGTTGTTAGGTTCCGATTTTACACGCACAGGGCCATAGAAATTCAGCAGTTGTAGATAGTTATAATTACTTGAGATAGTTAATTTGGTAGGTAATATATATATATATATATATGTGTGTGTGTGTGTGTGTGTGTATGTCTGTGTATGTGTGTGCATATATATATACACAAACACACACACACATATATATTTGTGTGTATATTCATATAATTATATTTATATATATAGATATATATATAATCACTTTAACTTTTTTGTGATGTAAATATTGCCTCCTGTGAAATAAATATAACATCAAAACCTATTAAACATCACTTACCTGTCTCCCCACCTTGATGCCAAGCAAGCCGAGTAGATCCAAACTCAGGATGTCAGTCCAGGGAAGCACAACCTTCTACTGGGTGTGGGAGATGCCAGCGTGGCAGTTTTTGCTGCATAGTGCTCTCCCCTGGTACAGCATCTGCTCCACCAGGGTGTACTACTTTCCTGACCTGCCACCGGATGCCAACATGAGTGGGAGGTGGCGCTGTGCAAAAAACACCAGCACAGCAATCTCCTCCTCAGAGAAAAGGTTACACTTGGTGGCCATGGCACCCTCGCGCCGATGTCAGGGGGTTTTAGCCATCCCCTTCTGTGGCACTCTACCTGCCTCTGCCATAACAGCAACTGTGGAAAGGTAACACAAAAAATTAGTAAATCAGACAGACAGGGGGAAAAATGAAAAAGCTTAGGGGCTCAAAAAGGAGAACATTTATTAAAGAATGTATGGATCCACTTACTCATAAATATAGGATAATTATCTCTGCAATAGCATCTGGCTTGTGTACGTTTTTTAAAGGTGTATATAAGTAGGAAGCATTCCTAGATATGGAGTGAATTAATAGATGGTTAGAGAATCATGAGTTGCCCTGTTTCACCTCTGAGGGACAGAGCTAAATTCTGCTGAAGAGATTACAGATGTTCTCAATCATTCAAAGTAAAGGAAGGCTACTGGTCCCAGGGACATATTATCAGAAGTATATGAGGCTGTAGCAGAAATTATTATCCCAGTTTGGTGTGTCTTATTTAACAAAAACTTATCAGGAGAGGAAATTCCGGAATCAGGGGATGGACAGCAATTTCTTTGATCCTAAAACCAGATAACAAACCCAAGCAACACAAATCATACAGGCAAATGTCCTTGTAGAATTGATATTAAAAAACTGTTCGGTTATTTTGACAAGGAGGTTGGTTAAGGTTCATGGTGATGTAATAAGTTAAGATCAAAAGGTTTACATTGACTCAACATTTTAAAGATTTAACTTAAACCTTGATTGGCATGAACGATCCAGAGATAAGTGGAATCAACCATTTACATTCTAGATGGGGCTAACACCTCTGATGGGTAAACTGGGACTATATGTGGCAGGTGCTATAGAAAGTTAATGCAGGCATTAACTTTCTAATAGCTTGTCAAATTCTTTAAAAGTTCCCTATAGCTAAAGTTTTTAGTAAATAAGAACCTTACAGTGAGAGTTTGTATTAAGAGTGGTTGACCCCTTTTCCTTTATTGTTTAATTAATTCGTCAAATCCCTAGCAGAACTACTAAGGCAGGATGAGGAGAGAATCGAGTTTCAATATAAGGAATGTAGTAAAACAAATTGCAATACATGTAGACGACCTAATAATTTACACTTTAAACACACATACAAAAATACCCTGGGTAAATAATGTGGTCGATAAAGTTAATTTATTATCTGGTTATCTAGTGAACAATGCAAAATTAGAAATTAGTATTTGAGACACCACAAGTATGAGAAGAAATTAGATAATTAGGTATTATGATTACTCCTGAGAAATCTGAACAAGGTTAATTGGTACATTAATATCATACTGTGAATATGGTAAAATTTCCGTTAGCTTATTCATGGTTGAGGAATTCTTCTAAAAATGCCTAGAAGCTTAGATATTTAATCGACTTAATCCCTTTATATTTTGAAAACTGAAAGCTTAGTAAAGATTCAGGATAAAAAGAGTAGTTTTATGGGCATCCAGAAGAGTAACGTGTTCTTGGCAAAGGCTGAAATGTAGGCTAAAGAGGAGGTTTAGCTTTGCCAGATATTTAATAATATTGTTGTGTGTTTCAATATCCATATTACTTCACATTTCTAAATAAAACTTTCTTTACACATCCTCCACTCTGAACTACATGTAAAAATTACAAATGAAGTCTTTACAGTCAGCTTCAAAAATGTGATAAAAGGTAAATAAATACATTTATTGTAAAATTCAAATGATCTGGGACTCCCCAGGGACTCTGGCATGTCTGCAAGATGCCCTTAGCCTTTTATTGTGGAATGTAGGTCTTAATCTCTGGGGCAATATAGTTCAGGGTGAGAGACTCAATTCTTGGGAATCCTTGAGGGTACTGACGAATGAGACGCTTTCAGGATTTAAATATATACACTTATCAATCTGACTTTAATTACAAAATCCTCAGATTGCTTTGGGTGCTTGTTCAGAAATAGAATTGGCAGACCAAGTTTGATCCTAGCCAAGGAAAGCCTGGCAAATGCTACACAGGATTATGTGCGGTGGCTCAAAAAAGTTGCTTACTATGGAACATGTGTGAGCCTAATACTTGCCGGTACTTCAGTGCCAACAATTATGATAAGTATTAATAAGATGGTTATACACTGTTGTTGCATCTTTCACACTGAGGAAAAAAGATTTCTTCACCATTACCCAATTTACTAGCCCCCAAAAAAACTGACCAAGGTCAGACATGCAGTTGAAATTCTGTCCCCAAAATGTGAAACTCCGAATGTTGATGATTTACTCATGTTTCTCAAATGCCTGCCGTTAGACCCTATTGGCAACATGGGGTTAGACTCATCTCCTCTATGTACAAAAAGAGATTGAGGTAAGTAACAGCTCGGTTATGTTTGAAATAACTAAGTTGAAAGCTAGGATTTCACAAAACAAACAATGCTTATTTTTAATTTAATTGTAGTTCTGACACATTACATTTTTGAAAACGGGTAATAGGCCCACTACGTTTAATAGATCACAGTCCATAAAAATATATAGGGCCTGATTACGATGTCGGTCCGGCAAGTATCCAACCAATACCGTAGCGGATATGGAACCGCTCGACTATTAGTTGGCAGTTCCACCCACAGTATTTGGATTCGACCACCCTATGAGTGGTCGGAAACATCCATTTTTCTACTGCAGTTTATAGAAACAACAATAGAAAAATGAATGTTTTTAAACATCCCTGCACCGTGTGGCAGGCACCATGCGGTGCCTGCCACACAGTGCAGGGATGTTGATGCCCCACAGGCCCCATAGCGGAGGGCCAGGGGAAGGGGACCCAGCTAGGGGCCCCCAAAGTCAATTTCCATCTGCCTTTCAATGGCAGTCAGACTGCCATAGAACAGCAGACCGAAAGGGACATCGTAATTCCTACAGCAGTGCTTGAGATTGTAGGGATTACATTCCGACCTCTGGCCAGACAGGCTCCTTGAACCCGTCGGAACAGCAGTGGCCGGTCCCTCCGCATGCTCCCTCTGACGCAGGGGCAGATGCAGATCGCAACTGACAGGCAGTTGGTTGCGATCCGACCGACATTGTAATCAGGCTCATAATGTATATCAGTTGGATATGAGCAGCACAACAAAAAAGACTAATGTTTTGGGTTTTTCAGGTCTTGGTTGGAAGAGTATGGTGTGACAGTAGTCCAATTAGAAGGTATTGCGTTGGGGCCTGTGTACGGTTATATGAGTACTTAAGAAAGAGATAACTGCACAGGAACATCTCTAATATCAGTGTCGGTTGCCAGTAATGGGGACTGGGGGGGAAGGCAAACCCCTGCTGCCACATTTCCCTGAAAAGGAGCCCATAATTGATATTTCTGTTGGAAATCTGGGTCCCCAGGCGAGTGGTGCACTAGGCGGCTGCCTAGTCAGTCTGCAAGAGTACCGGCCATGACGTTTTCGTAGGTGCCATCTACTGTATTTTGCAGAGGAAAAATACACTCAACCAACAGAACAAAGGCAAGAGCTCAAGCTGGGCGCATTGGTATCAGTGAGCGCCTGTGACCGTTGGATAGCTTTGAGAGACGTGTTGGGTGGACACGGTCAGTGCTGGACAGGATACTAAAACCAGCAGACCTGAAATTGTTTCAGCACCTGCTGTTAATGGCAAAAGGGAGGGAAACTTCGGAGCTCAGCCACCTTCCAGGGGGTGGCAATGATTGACAGACGCTCTCGAAGTGGGTGGGATCAGTGGAGAACAAGGTGTCCTTTCTGTTTTCTTAAATGTAACACAAACAGTTCCCCTGCTTTTTGTTGAAAGACAACCATACCCGAATAGTTAATTCCGACAGGGGATGCCTCGGCTGAAATGGAAAGGAGGGAGTATCCTGTGCTGTGAAGGCAGGAGAGGGACAGACAGGAGGAAGAAGAAACATGCCTTCTCACCTAATCGCAGTCAAAAAAGCAAAATACGTAAAAAAAAGAAAAATAAGTCACTTACCTGGCTTGCATGTCCTTGCTCGTCCCAATCTTCTTCTCCACTCCAGCACTGTCCCAGCCAACTCCCTTAACCAATCCTGGTGCTTCTCTTGTGCTGTTAACCAGCATGAGAGAAATGCCAGGGTTAGATGGAGCTGACTAGCTGGACACTCCTTAAGATCCTGTAGGCCTTTGCTTGGTCTCCACCCAGCTGTCTAAGACAGCTGGGTGGAGAGTTTCAAAGTGCACATGCCACTTTGGCCAGCGCAAGACAGTCAGCCAAAGTGACATGCGCACTTTGGAGCATCCAGCCAGCCACTGCTCGTGTCCTTTGCTGCCAATCGGCAGCAGAGACACGCCTGTATGTCTCTGGGGTAGACTGGCTGCTGGCTGCACATCAGAAAAATAAACTGACAATGAAATCTTTTCATTGCCATTTTATTTTTCCTGCGAGGCTCACAGCGCTAGGGGGGGCGATGCTCTCCTGCCCAAGTGAAGAAACTGCTGCTGTGGGATACCAACCACAGCTTGCAAGGTAACTGTGATTTAAAATGGGTGTAAAGATTAGATACACAATGCTCAGAACGAGGCCCTAGTGTCTATCTTACTCCTTTATGCTATGTCCCTTGCATGGTCTGTCCATTCTTAGTTAAATTCTGCTTGCAATGTCTTGAGTAACTTTGCACAGCTTTCAAATATTTATCGTCCAACCACCTTGACAGCTTTCGATTTGATTTTCAAATTACAGTGCTGGAGTTCATTTTAATGTAAATGCTAAACCGTAAATAATTCAACAGCTTCAGGGTGCCAAATTTATTGTTGAAAATCCTGCTTTGAGTTATAAGATTACCTGCATTGTTGCCTATTAAATCTTTTTTAGCCGGCAGCTTGTAAAATGCATGAAAATAATGCTGCAATTGAGATCTCTACCATAAATAAAGCTATCTAATTCATACCCAAAGTGTATTTAAGACAACTCTGTGCTATTAACTCTTTCGTGTCGACTGCTTTTCTTCTAAGCAAGGGTCTAGG
This sequence comes from Calotriton arnoldi, assembly GCA_963921515.1. Lineage (NCBI taxonomy): Eukaryota > Metazoa > Chordata > Amphibia > Caudata > Salamandridae > Calotriton > Calotriton arnoldi. The sequence continues at coordinate 453,488 of CAWUFW010004881.1, forward strand.
CCCCTCGTCATAGATAAGACGTGATAAATATGCATGCCAGGGAAGAGGAGGAAGGGCAATGCACCACTCTGCCTATATTATATTAATAATCTGTTTGTATATAGCACTGCTGCTTCTTTGTTGCTTGTTAGAGTTACAAAATATATTTTCATTATTGGACATTTTGCCCTTTCTGCAGGGTCATCTCGGAGTTTTTGCCTTTTTGCTGATTTCTATTTTTGTTGGCTAAAGAACTCTGTGCATTTTACCACTGGTAATCAGTGGTAAAGCGTTTGTGTTCCTCCTTTCAACATGGTAAAATTGGTATACTCCTGATTGGCATAATTAACTTACTTATAAGGCCCTAGTATATGGTACCCACAGTATACCCAGGGTATGTATGCTAAATTTCACCAGTGAGCTGCAGCACTCATTGTGCCACCCACTGCAGTGACATGCAAATATGACTGCAGGCCTGCCACCAGTAGACTGGTGCTGCATGTTTAAAACTGCAAGCTCGACCTGTCAAAATAACCCTTTTGACAGGCTTAAAACCCTAAAACCCTCCTTTTAAATCTTAATAAGTCACCCCTAAATAAGCCTTACCGCCCATTAAGCAAGGGTACATGATATTTAAAAATAGAACATGAAAAGGTTAATGTTATACATATTTACAGCGACTACCACCTCAAAGATACAATTTGAAGTTTAAAAAACTGTTACCTCCACCTAGGAAACAGGTAGAGAACCATTTCAAGGACTGTTTTTAATAGTTAAACAAAATCCAATTTAATGAAAAAACTTTGTCTAACTGTTACAGAAAAGTACTTTAGTTACATTTAGCCTGCCTAAAGCTTCCCAGAGGACTTTCGTAAGTATTCAACTGTCACCTGACAGCTAGATGGCTAGCTTTTCGGTAAAGTGTGAACTGTTTCTAGGGCAAGGACAATGGACCTTGGATGTGGAAAGGAGTTGTCCATTTCTTCACAGGATGGCCTGGGGGCTGAACCCAGAACCTCTGGTGTACCTCAAATGGACCGCTCCTGCCCTGTCACAGGCAGATGTAGCTCACAGCTGGGTCTGCTTTCCCTTTTGTACTTCTTGGCAGAAAGGCACCAAACCCAGTGGGATGAGAGTTGTCCCAGAAAAGGTTTAGAGTTACCCCCGGTGTGGGGCTTGAGCATCCTCTTTAGCATTAAAGCATTGTAAGGAAACATACTTTGTGCAGGTTACACCCACCATGACATTAAATCCAACGTGATCCCCAAGTCGAGATTAATGTTGCTATTAAAGTTGAGCAACTTGTGTCCCAGCTGACCCAGTGACTTTATACACACCCTGGCCAACATACACCTTTCTGCCCATCTGGGGAGACATGTGAACAACTCCCAGGCTTGGGAACAAAGGCAGTTGCCACAGAGTGAGGTGCGACATCCTTTCCCGGGAAGGCCACTTGGGGTGTTAGCCAAAAAGCTAAGCTTCAAAGGGGAATCAGCTTTTGAAGGGCTACCTGTAACAACACAACCAAGCAGGATGCCTTTTGTTACTGCAAACAAGCTGGAGAAAGGGACAGAGAGATAAAATCCTTCTACAAACAAGTTACCCCGTGGGCGTGTAGCCCTTAGGTATCCACCCCTCGGGGTGGGCTAAAAAACTCCTTATAGTCAAAGGAAGAGTCATAGATCTTGAGAGTGGCAAGGATATTGCACTTTGAGATTGTCAAATGCCACACATCAACGGACCTTTGTCACCAAAGAGGATGGGATCTACTAGCTCATTGGCTAGTGACCATGTTGTCCCCTCAGAGCACTTTCTTGGTATAAAACATGCACTTTGGCACCCTGAAACTCAGGTCACAGTGGAATTGGAGAGAGGATCGAACAAGGACTGCCCTGCTGCACTTGAAAGCCCCCAAAGAGAGGCTGCACCGTCAGAAGGACTGCACTAGCTACACTGTGGGATAGTGCAGTTTGGACTGTGCCTGCGACTCCTGGTTTGGGGAAAAGTTGGTACCCAGCCCCAACCTACAGCAGTGGCTCCAAGGATCAGTCAGCTGATCCCCTGGAACCAGTTCCTGGGACACAAGAGCTGAAAAAGCCCAAACCAACAAGTTGGTAGCCACCGAAGACATTTTGCCGCTACCAGTCACCAGGCACATACAAGGACAAATCCGAGCTAGCCAGAAGTTGCACCTGTGCCTTCTGAACCTGGGGTGCCGTCAAAGAAAGGATTTGCTGTACCCAAGGGACACTAGCCCCCACCTAAGGATTTTGCCCCAACCGCGATGCAAGGAGACCATTAGCCCGGCTTCAGTTTGCCTGCTACTGCAACGTAGAGGACTTTGAAGGGCCCCAATCACTGTAGCCAAAGTTACTCCACATCACCCGTGGACAGAGGAACCACCACAAAGACACCCCCATAAACCACATCTCAACCAGAGCATCCTTTAAGCATCTTTTGCCTGTATCCTCAGTATCAGGACCCCTCCATTGATGTCTACGGGTTCGTCCTGTAAAGTTTTGAACTTGCTTTGAAAACACTCTGGTGGCCAGGTAACTGTCCAAAATATACTCTCTGGCGCACTAGACCTTTTCACCGCTGGATTTGGCCACCCAACACACGCCGGAGTACCTGCACTAACTCTTTCAAACTTTTGAAAAGTTCACAAACCTTTTGTTGACCAAGGCTTGTTTGCGATTGCATTTAAAAGTGATAGAAATGCCTACAATCAGTATCTCTGATATCCTCTAGTGTGTTTTGATGGTCAAGCTCTCTCAAAATTCATGAAAATAATCACTATTTTTTATAAATTGTTGTCATGTCTCGATCTTGTTGGGTGACTTTCTTATTTTGATGTTTGTTGCTGTTAAATGCTTTACATTAAGTTCCTATGCCAAGCCACAACTACCCAGGGTTGAGCTAAGTAAATGAGACTGACTGGACCCAAGATGGTGCTTGTGAGGGTACTCCACAATAAGGCCCAACATCCACATCATATAGTACACTAAAATCCTCACAGGTGTCAAATTCTATTTGAATGTAACATACTTCTAGACCGGTCTGCTGGGGTTTTTCATATGACACTTGGGGCTCACTTCAAAGAGACCTCCCTTATCACAGGCAAATATTAACTGACCCTTGGTCGCAACCCTTCTTTTGCCCTGACAGCCAGTTAGTCCCCAATCACAGTGGGACTCTCTTTGACATTAGTGTGTAGCAGCCTGTTTCACAGGTCTGCTAGGTTTGCATATAACATCTAGGGTGTACTTCAAAGGAGGGAAACAGAATGCAAAAACGCTTTTGTGTAACCTGTTTCTGGTTGCTGATACCTCTGCTTTGTTTTTACCAAACATCTGCACTATTTTTGTTGAGGGTAAGGGACTGCCTGAAATTGGATTTTAGTGTAAGATGTGGGATGGCACCAGGATTGCCACAGTACACTCTCCACACTCATGCCTAGCCCTGAGAGTCCAAGTTTAGTGCAGTTAAAGACTTTGACCATCTTGAAAATGCTCATATTGGGCAGGGTTAGCCACAGGAACCTTAACTCCATTGGTTAGTGAACTCCCAGGGGTCATTTTCAACCACTAGCTCATGCCAGGCATAAATGTGTCACCTGCAGGCACTCACTTCATTACACTCCTGGACCTGTGAAATATCCGAAGAAGACCTGAGAAGAGCCTAGAAGACTGGAAGGCTGGACCTGCTCTCCCTCATGTACCCAGGACAATGAAATGGACTCCAAGAGTCATAAGGCTGACCTGCTGTTAAAGCTACTGGTTAATGTATAAACCCGCGCTCTATTGAGATCAGGATCGAAATGCACCTAGGTCCTGTTGTACGGCGATCATTGACTTTCATTGGCACTTTGTGCTTTTAAGAACTATTTCTACTTATTGACGTCACACACCGAGAACGCTGAGATCGTGGAGCGGCTGAGCGGCCGAGCCGAGCAATGAGTGCCATTTCCCCGGGGCTCTGGGCTCCCGGATTTTGGCTCAGATTGGCTTGGATTTCGGCCCGGCCCAGCTTGGATTGATTACATTACATTTCTATCACGCTTGTTGGTGGCTGGTGAAGGCATGTGAACAGCACCCAGGAGCCTATTGAGGCCCATTGAGGTCCACTGAGGAGAGAGGCAGAGGGGCAGAGAGGCGGAGCGAGAACCTTAGAGCCCAGGAGTGTTGAGGGAGGTAAGTGGCCTTGACCTCAAACTCGACCCTGAGAGCCATCCTGCCTCCCTCCTGTAAGCTAGCACGAGCGCTGCAGCCGTAGTCGGCTGCAGGGAGTGCACCTTGTGACCCCTGCGGAAGCGACCCAGTTAGTACTGGGTGCAGCTTGCGTGGCTGTCAGCTGGCCCCACTCGTGCCACCACTGGGAGTCCTGCGCTGTTCTGTCCCTCAGGGACACTTAACATCAGGTGTTCATCCCCCATGGACTAATCGTGATCCTCCATGAGACTCTGCAAATCTCACATTTCGCATCTTGCATGCTAAGAGGTGGTAGTGAGTTGTGAGTTGACTATTTATTGGTCCTGGTCTCTGGTCTCTTGAGCTCCTGCGTTATCCTGCTATCAGCTGCCATTGGCCATTGGTCATATGATGCATCGGACGTTTTGAGCCGGATTACACATCATTTTTGGATTGAGAAAAATTCAAGCAACTAAGGGGCATACAAGTGGCTGTAAGGTTTTTGCTGTAATTTAGCAGCGAGGAGGAGACTGGATATTGACACAGATTTACGTTTATTGAATATCTTGGGCATTGGGGAGGCTTAGGGCGCAATCCATCTACGTGGTGGCACGGAAGCGGACAGCCTTAGGTTGGTGCGGCTTGTACCACTTGGAGGGGGTTGCCCTGTGTACGCACTTATTTTGCTTACTTGACTTTACTGTAAGAGCGCTAGCGGTACACGTGGTACCAGTGGATGAATAGTAAAGTTGATGTTTGTGATATTTGTGATTTATGAGTCTTCATAGACGGAAGATGCCCACTAGGCACTTACGATCTGGTTGCTTAATTACACCTCATGGTCAGGGTCAGAGTCTGCCTCAGTATTGGTTGGAACTCTATTTAGCCACTCTAGTTCCCCTAAATTACTAAAAACCATCAGGCAGAAGAAGCCCCAAGCCCATTTGCCCCATTTGAAATCTCATCCCACGGTTCTATCTATATTCTCTAAGGGTTTGAGGGGTAAAACACTAATGACGAATGAAGGAGGGTGCCCCCTAGTGTGGTTAATATGGATGAGTTGGGCACAGATACGGTCATCTCACAATTGATAGTTCCGCTTCAGTGAAAGTTCATTACACAGAACTTGGTGGAACCCAGTCTTTCAATGTAACTTATTCATCCTATTGAACAATGCCCTTCAAACATAGTGGTTGAGGAAATGGAAATGGACATGGAAGATGCTAAGGTCCTTTTCAAAATAAATGATGCCAGTACTAAGCTGTTGCCCGAGCCTGCGGCGACGCTGAAGCCAATGAGCCCGGTGGTTATAACTGGCACCCTAAATGTTGCGGAGTCAATATCAGGACTGTCTTTGCTCAGAGAGTTTTCTCAAATGCCTCAGAATGAACAACGTGGGGTCGATTGATTTTTGACCCTGGGGATTCAGCGGACTTTACACTACTGGATATTGCTATTCCCATGGATAAAAACCAAGCATGGAGGCCAACCTAAAATCACTGAATGCACAAGAATCGGCTCTGAGACTGTCCACGGACTGTCCTGCTAGTTGCCCATGTAAGCAAGCTTTGTACAGCAGTACTCCTTCAAGTGTTTTTCTTTCTCGTTCATCAGGACTATTGAAACCTGAGGTGACCCTAAGTAAAGGGGCACGTGACATATGGCAACTAATGAACAAGGGTGCAAATGGGAATGAGGGTGTAAAGGAGAATGGGGAGGGAGTGATAATTTTTGATATATTAAATGCCTTAGAGAGGATTCTCTCATCAATTTTAACTTTGTTTGAAAAAGTTACTGTTAATTCTGATCGTGTTTTGGATGTATTGACCCCGATTCCAGTGGGTGTGCAGTACCTCACTTCTGCTAGTACTTGTTTAGGAAAGGTGGAAATAGGTATTGATTTGAAAACTCAGGTAACCCAGACTAACAAAGTGGTGAAGGAAATGGGAGTCCAAGTGGGAACTTGTGATGACTTGGGGGCTCCTTCAACCGGGCCATTTGGAGATATCCCAGCATTAAATAATATGTGTTGTACTGCCCCCCCCCTCCCAAAAAACAAATCAGTCGCTGGGGGATCATCATCCCCTCGCCGTTGCAAGGGAAAATATAAAGGTATTGCCACTTAAGAATTCTTCATCCATCTATCCAATTTTTAAAAAAGGGATCTCCTGTACATCTGGTTACTCAGCCTCAATATGTTCCCCCCTTTGTTAAACAGTCTAAGGCTGAAACGGATGTTGTTCCCCCTGGGTAGGGTGACAATCAATCTGATTGTAACAGGGTAAAAGCACGGAAGGGAAAGAAGAAAAAGTTATGGCGTATTACAAAACGTTGACCAAAACAATGTAGGTTTTTCAGGTCCCTGAGGAACACGATGGTGCTATTTTGTCCCAAAATGGAAACGAGTTTAAGTCTGTTGCGTCCCATGTTGGTCAGGAATTGGAGTGCCCAGATAAAAATCCTTGCCCTTCCTCCTCTAGTATGATAGAAGTACCTATATCAGGGGTGGTTAGGCAAGAGGAGGGTTATGAGGGTATGAGGATAACAGGCTATCATGAAGGGGGGGGAATTGGGATCTAATTGGGAGAACCAAAAGATAAAGACAGACTTGGTTGATATGAAGAGTATGGTAGCAAAAATAAATAATGTCCCGCTAGAGGTAGGGCGGATTGTAGATAGTTCTCCCCCAAGCCTTTTCCGTACAGATACTCTCCATGTACAGATAGATCCTAATCAAGGAAGGTTGTATGAAGGGGGGGACGGGTTTTTCCTCTTCTTTACCACAGACATTGGAATTTGGGGCTGAACAAAGCATAGTTATAGGGTATGTGTAGAGCATGAGTCAGGACAAGTATCCAATACCCTGATCTTTGATTCCCTATTTGATGGAGAACTGGGTCCATTTAACAGGGGTTCCCTTTTACAGTTATTATCTGAAATCGAGGACCTGAGATTGATAACAAGTAGAGATATCGAGCTAGTTTTATTAGACCTTCGAAATGGGCTCCTGAATTTCAAAGTTACTTTTAGCTCTGGGATAATTGCAATGTTAGTTCTGGTGAATGTTCATCATTTTAGGAAAAATGGGATCGATGTTTTTTTGTATGAGGAGCCAGTAGTTGCTCATATTGAATCCCATAGGAAAGATCACCAGGGCTTATGCAGAGTAACATCCAATAGCAGGGGGTTCGTAAAGCTGAAAGATATTTTAATTTTGGATGGTAGTAACACAGGGAAGAGTGATTAGTATTGTGGGATATGAAGACCAAAGGGCTATCAAACCTAGTGGGGAAGTTGAATTGGCCCAGTGGAGTTGGATAGCTGACTCACTTAATGCTTCTAATGAAAATATAAAACTCCCTATGCTGCAAAGGTAGCCCCTTGGGAAAAATCCTGTCCTGGAACGTGGCCGGTGTAGGACACCCAAGCTTTAAGCTAAGTTCCTTAATGTTATATGACCCAAAGATAATCTGCCTTCAGGAAACATGGAGTTGTGTAGATTTAGTTTTGGGAATTTGTTTGTTTTTTGTTGTGCAGCAAAGCCTTCAGTAAAAGGCCATGAAAGTGGGGGTCTAACTATTCTACTTAGCAGCAGTATAAACTGGAATTCTCTGGTTTTTATCCACCTGTCAAATCTTTGCATGTGTTTAAAACTGAACTTGGGTAATGCAACACAAGGTCAGCCCTCAACCCTTTTATTGGTGAACGCATACATTTCTCCTGGGAGGGCGTCTGGTTTTCTTGTTGATTCCATTTTTTCTTTTGTGCATAAAATTTGTACCTCTGAAGATTGCACATTGATAATTGTGGTGGGTGATTTTAAATGCTAAAATCTCAAATTGTTCCTCTCTGACCTTCAGCAACCGAGATTTGGAAGACATATGGACCATCCCTGAAATAACGCTGCCATATCAGATCGGCTAGGCGAGGGTTGAGTCTTTTGGATTGTTTGAGAACGAATGACTTAGTCATATTAAAAGGGAGATTTCCAGAGGACTCCTCTGCCTCCCTTATTTTTCATGCCGCCTGGGGGCAGTCATTAATTGACTATATGGTGGTTTCATATCAACTCTTTGGAGCATGTACTCAGTTTAAGATACTGAGGACAGATCTGAGCAACCACAGTATTCTATCAGTGGATGTCAACTTGGAACTCAAGATGCTTGAGCTTTGGAATCCTAGAGATGAAACTATTATGTACAATAGAACAAATGGGTGTACCTTTTGGTCTATCAAAATTCTGACATGCTTAGGAAGAGATGTTAAAAATGCGAGCTCTGGTCCCAGTCAGGAAAATCCCATTAGCTGGTTTCAGAAGCATCTGGCTCTATTTAGTGGAAGTAAAAAACAAGTCAATGGCATTAACCTCCTGGTGGTTACTTCGTGTAAAGGTAAAAAGGCTAAATTGGGAAATGAATGCATGAGTAAGGGACCAATTTAAGCAGGCATCATTGACTAGGCAAAGGGAAATTAATAGATTAAAGCGGGTAAGAACCAGATTGAAGGCTTCCGAATGTAGGGGGGGAGGATTCCAAATGGATTAAATTGAGAGAGGTTGCACAATCCGGTGACTCACGTAAATATTGGGCTCTAATAGCTGAATACTGTGATAGTAGAATTAAGGCAGAAGCCATCTTAAAATCTGATGCAGAATGGACCCAATATATTTCACAGTTATATGGATAAAATGCTAGGAATAGGTTTATTTTGGAGTCCATTCCTGAGTCTCTCCTGGGGAATGCCTATGGCCCCCCTTCCTGTAAGAAAATAGAGAGTTTTATTAAAGGGGCAAGGTACTCTGGTACGATGGGCCCAGACGATCTACCAATTGCCATCATTAAACAAGATAGCCTGGCATGGACTCATTTCCTTTACCCAGTGTTTTCTTATTGCTATGCCTACTGGATTATCCAGTCCTCTTGGAGAGGAAGCATAGTGGCTCCACTATATCAAAGGGGCCCTTAGACATCTTGTGCAAGATTTCCTTACTGGATGCAACCAGAAAACTGTTTGCCAAGAGCATACTTCTTCACCTCCAGGATTGGGCTTTTGGTAATGAACTTGTACCCGTAGAGCAAGCGGGGTTCCGTAAGCATAGCGGCACTTTGGATAACATCACTGTTCTACAAACCTTGATTGAAAAATGTCCAATAGACTAGGGAATGGCCTTGTATGCCGCCTTTATAGATTTCTCCACGGCCTTCGACCGGGTTGACCGGGGGATGCTGTGGAGGAAACTGGCCGCAATGGGGATTCCTGTGCATTTGTTAAGACTGATTATTGCATTGCAGTCCTTTAGTTGGACACAGGTGCTGATGGGAGGCAACCAGGGCCTGTCGAGAAAAGTGGAAACACACAATGGGCTGAAGCAAGGGTGCTCCTTTTCTCTTTGTACATTAATGACTTTCCGAGCCGGGTAGGGCATTGTAAAGGAGACTCACCGAAACTAGGACCTATGGAACTGAGTTGTCTACTTTATGCGGATGATGCCATCCTATTGGATTTAACCCTGATAGGTTTACAAAGGCGACTTAACGAGCTAGGTCATTACTCTTGTGATCATTTTTTAGAAAATAAATATCTTAAAAAGTAAAATTATGGTTTTTAGGTCCCGGGGATGTAGGGTTAGGAAAAATATCCATTGGTTTTTAAGGAAAGATAATTTGATGTAGTGAAGCAGTACCCGTATTTGGGAAGAATTTTCTTGAGCAAGTGCTATATCCCAGGCCTCAGCACTTGGTAGGTTATACAAATGCTGTGGGCAAAGACATTTTGCACATGTTTTACCTGTCTATAAAATCAAAATCCCGTCAGTATTGAGTTATGCATGTGACTCAGTGGATGCACAGTGGTGGGACATTTTTGAGAAGGTGGAAGGGCGCATTTGGCGCCAAATTTGTAACCTGAATTGTGTAGCCAGCATAGCGGCCCTTTGTCTCGAATTCGGGCTTCTCTAAACTTACTTGTTTGCCATGGCAGCATGTTTAATGCTAATGGATAGTGATGTAAGTTCTATTCAGGCTGCGCTACAACAGTAAATGTTCTCCAGCCTGAAGGGGAAAAGGGTTGTTTTCAGAAACTATGAGAAAGCCTTAACCTTATTTGAAATCGGGTGTAGTGGTGCATGCCCTCTCCAAAACCCTGTATTGAAAATTCTAATCAAAAAATAATTTATGAAGTCAGTTGCAAAAGAGATACTACACTGTGTTCAGGGCACTCTAGAAATAACTCAATAATGGGGAGTAGTATGCATAAAAAAAAACAATTGTATGTCGTATGGAACCTCCCTTATGGAGTGCGTAGAACCTTTCTGTTGTTAAGGTTGAATTTGCTCAATTTGCAAATTATAACAGGGGGATGGTGTCTTGCCTCTTCTTCAAAATACCACCCCCACACGATCGCCCAAACACGACGAGGCAGAAGACATAAAACACAACAACACCTAGAAAGGGGTTTCATTTTACAAAATGCAAAGACTCTCTTTTTAGAATAAGGCTTGGGGTTTTATTTATGCAATGCTCTCTAACAGAAAGGCTTTCCCAGATGCCAAATTAACAACATTCAAATGTATATATAGATATATATATATATTTATATGCAGGCAATAATTACACACTTGGTAAATGCAACAGTTAAATGCATGAATAATAATAATGAATAAACAAGCAGTAAATAATACTGGACGTCCTGCAAGAAACCAGAAGATATATACACTAAATACATCAAATGATTACTTTGGATGTGCACTCTGACTCACTCACACATCACAAAGAAAACACCTCAAATGATCATAGCCACTGGCCACACATCACAATGGCAATAATCAAAACTCAACTCTTCACCTGGCACAAACACTGCATCTTAGCCCACTCCAAACCGGGGGGATTTACAGCCGGGGATAAGAGCCTCAGCAACCAGGGTTCCGCTGTACCGAAGTAGATGCGTCCGTCCCCATTCAGATTCTAAAATACCGGTTTCTAAGTCAACAACCTTCAGCTTTTTAGTCTCAAAACATACGAGAAGGTTCGAGAGTCTTTCCCTCTGCGCCAAGGAAACTTACTGGAACTGGCCAATTTACATGCAAGCATTCCAAGGCAAAAGGAGTTCCCACGTTCCCTCTACATTCTCACATGTTCCAGCCTTTATCTTAACGAAGCTTACGAAAGCCTTCCAGGGTACATTAAATAATCTCTCACAAAACATCCTTGAACGTGATTAACCCAAACAACTTGCAAACACTCTGGGGGCCTGTCTGTGCGCACAGAAAAGCTCAAGCAAGGCAGAGTCAGAATTCAGGATGACATGAGGCCATGTCAAAGCCAATAGTAAGAACTTCATAATACTGCCCAATGTACAACACAATGCACATTTGTGCACCACTGCTTATAGCATCACATACTTGATCTCTCAATGTACAACACAATGCACATTTGTGCACCACTGCACATAACACTGCATTTCGAGACCAAAAAGCACATTCCACACCTCTCTCTCTCTCATGCTTTCAAATGCACATCCCACACGTTCTGTTCTTGGCAAGGCTGTTCTATTCTGTGACAGCTCCCACTGTAAGACTGTAAGATTACAAGAAAGAAACCTTCCAGAGAAACAAGGCATATGCAGGACGTACATTCATGCTAGGGTAAAATGACACACCAAAGTCAATTAAAATGATGGTAGTCAAAGGTCATCACATGGTGTCAGACCATAAGAGTGCCTCTAGCACTACAGATGGGAGGGATTACCTAGGGAGGACAGATTTTGTGACCTATGTGGAAATTGGGTGCAAGATTTAAATCATGTGTTATTTGTTTGTCCCCCACTACAACTACTATGACGCCGTTTATTAAGATCTGCATTTTAAAGCATAACATCACTACTGCAGAGGAGGCCTGGAACTGTCTTTTGGCTTCGCCCTCTGAATTAGTATGTTTAAAAAAAAAAAATTCAAACTGTTTTTTAATATTTTTTAGAGTAGTTTAGTATGCTGTGCTTAGCTCTGATATGTTGAAAATGATCCCAGACGGGTAGCGTATTTTTTCACATTATAAACTGAAACTTAGGGCACTTGAATTACATAAATGAAGATATTAGGATATTTAATTGGGATAAACCCATTTGCAGATCTTGTACTGTATTATAACTGATTTGTGTAATGGTTTCTATATATGCGCACTTGCACTTTATACATTATGTACTGTGATTATATATGGAGTCATTCTTATTTTTTCTTAATACTTTTTAAAATTTTGTACTGCATGGCAAAATTTATAATTGCTAGGTCCCCGAATGTATTTTATTCTGTTATTAAGAACTGTATGATATGGTATATCGGAGTCCTTCCTTTCTTTTGCATATTTTATGTGGGACTCCTTGGAGTTCCGAATCATAATAAATTTAATTGAATACTTACAAATGTAACAATTCATATCTCCAGTTCCTCTTATTGGATTTCTGTTATTTTGCTGTCATTTAAAAAAAATCATTTTGGGACTTTATTGTTTTGCATCTTTACTTTATTACTGTTTTAGTACTGCACAAAAACTTTGCACATTCCTTCTAAGTTAAGCCTGTCTGCTCTGTGCCATAGCTCCCAAGGAGGTTTAGCTTTGGTTAATTTAGTGACTTTAAGGGTTTACCATGACAAGGACTGTGATCATTACTTGAGGGAGGTTCTTATCCACCTCAATTAATAGCCCATTTTCCTACATTGGTGGTCAGCAGTGGAGTCCAGGGCTTGTGTTTTGTAATAAAAATCAGTGATTAAAGTAAAAATAAAAAATACATTTTGTGATATGGCATCAGGATTGGTTTTTATTTTTTTTAAAAACTGAGATTTTATTTGTCCATTTTATAGTTTTCCTAAATTTCATTCCTGCCTTCTGGCTTTCTGCACCTGTAATTTTTAAGAGATTGGAAGGGGATCTGAGCAACATTGAGAGCCTCATATGGCAGATCTGAAGTAGTTGTGCAAGGAGAGAGGGCTTAAGCTGACAAAAGGGGCCAAGAAAGTGGTGTACCAGGTAACTCCCAGAGCCTGGGAGGAGGTCTGTCTGCTTCAGGCTTGTACACAGGAGCAAGAGGATGATGGAGCAGAGGATGAAGATTGGATAGAGGAGGAGGAAGGGGATCACTTACCAATGGACCCTTCAGAGACCCAATGGCAGGAGAGGATTAGCCTAAAGGAACCAAATCCCTTGCCTTTTCTAGAGCAGAGAGGATTGTGTCTTCTCACGGCCTGACCCCAGCCAAAATAGAGGACAGACAAGCAGAGAGAGCTTTGAAGTTACACTGGGCAAATCTTGCCTGAAGGAATGGAATCTGGCTGCAGGGGAGAAATAGACAGCAGCAGAGTTGGCACTGGAGAAGCAAACATTAGGCTTGGCCTTGGAGGAAGAGATGAAGGCCCTGCTAACCCATAACAGGGGCCAGCGAGAACTGGACCAGAGAGCCAAAGGGGCTTCTGAGTTTGGTGACCATGGTGGCAGTGACAGTGAAGTGGCTGGGAGAGTTACAAAGGCCCATATTCCAAAAGACCTGATATTAAACCTGACAGCCCTTGGTGTGGTCTTCCCCCAAATATTTTACCTTCTTCCCTCCTGTTTGCTGACATTCTTTTTTGTTAGCTTTAGGAGACTGTGGACTTTACCACAGCTAATCAGTGCTAAAAATGCTTGTGCTCTCACCTATAAACATGGTACAATTGGTTTACACCCAATTGACATATTTGTTTTATTTATAAGCCTGTACTAAAGGGATGCCACATGCACCCAGGGATAGTAAATTGAACCCTATTAGTGGGCCTGCAGCACTCATTATGCCGCCCACTTAAGTAGCCTATTAAAACATGTCTCAGGGCTAACATTGAAGCCGGTATGCAGTTTAAAACTGCCAATTCGACCTGGCAAAATACACCTTTTGCCAGGCCTAAACCTCCCTTTTAATACGTATACGTCACCCCTAAGGTAGGCCCTAAATAGCCTAGAAGACAGGGTTCATTGTATTTAAAAAGTTGGACATATACTCTTACGTTTTTCTTGTCCTGATAGTGGAAAGCTGCCAAATTTGTTTTTCACTGCTGTGCTAACTTTTGATTGGGAACAGGTACAAATGTAATGTTTGGTCTCAAATGAATTGTAATTGAAAATCCTCTTTAATAGTAACGTCGCATTTTAAGTGACAATTCTGAAAATTCCACTTTTAGATAGTTGCATTTTCTTGTTCTAACCATTTGGTGCCTGCAGCCTGTGCCCTGGGTCACATGACAGTAAATAGTTGGCAGTAGGAGTATTCCTCTCAGTCAGACAAAAGAGGTACTAGATGTTGGCAGGATGGGCCTTCCTACCGGGATGGGTGAGACAGAGCTGTTCCCTGCCCCACTTAGATTTCAAAGGGCTGCCTCCAACACACTTAGAAAGGAACTTGACACTGGGCCTGGGTGCTGGACTCTGCACTGTTCACGGAGTTTGCAGAGTTTTCTGCACTTCGTGCTCCGCGGAGCTTGCGCAGTGCAGAAAACTCCGCTCCGCGCAGTGCAGCAGAGTTTTTTCCCTGCTCGCGTTCACGAATGTTAAGTTGGCGAGCGCACGCTGCCACTCGGCTAGAATTTCTACCCGAGTGGCAGGAAGATCAACGTGAATGGCAGTTCACACTGTACTCCGCCACTTGCGGAACTCCACTGAGTTTTTTTGGCACTTCGCGGAGTTCCGCGTAGCAAAACTCCGCGAACTACGCCCAGGCCTGCACACCAACCCATTGTCACCCCCACTTCAACGGATGGCACCAAGTACAAATTTTGAACACTCATACCATCTCTTCAGTTCACTCCCGGACCTGTGGAAGTCACTCAGAAAGACTGCCTTGTAATCTCGATGACTGTCCTGCTGCTTGTGGCCTGCTTTGTAGCTTAGAGGCCAGCCCTGCTGCTTAAAACCTGCCTTGTACCCTCAGAGGACTGTCCTGCTGCTTGAGGCATGCCTTTCTGCTTGAAATCAAGACTACCAGAGTGACTCCAAAAGTTAGTTGGCTGACCTCCTGTGTGAGCTACAGGGCAGCACTTGGACTCTGCCGGATGTGAGTCCTGCCCTCCAAGCGGTGCGCCCCAGTCCTGGACCATTGAAAGTGGTGTTAAAGGTGCCTAAAAGCCAAAATCTGATACTTTGGACATCAAAAAGCGGCCTGAGAACTGACTGGAGTCCAGGACCTACCGCAATGCTGATTCACCCAAGGTGCATCTTCGTTAGGCCTGACTATGTTGTAGATCCTGCTAGGTTCTTCTCCGCAGTAGCAAATCCTGTTTAGTGGCTCCTCTCAGAAGGGGTATCCAGCATCGTGGAGGCCTTGTTGGCTACATCCTGCAGCTTCGTCCCGCTGAAGATTTTATACTTCCAAAAAAGTGACAAAGTCCAAACGCAGATATCTACACCACTACTTCGTCCACAGCTCCCCGACAGTGATGCCTCCTCCTTTTACACCACCGGGTACCATGCCCTGATGAACTTTACCTTTTCAGGAACTTTTCTTTAATATGTCTTCTACATCTGAAGGTAAGCCGTGTCTGGGCCCAATGCACCTCGTGTAACTGAACCGTACTACATCACGGTCAGCCTTAACTTTTGACATTGCCCCAGTCCCGCGCAACCAGATACCAGCTGTTGGTACTTTGATTTTTTAGGTACTATTTTTCACAAAATGTTTTTAGAAAATCATAACTTTAGTACTACTGATTTGATTTAATTCATTTTGGTGTCATTTTATTTATTAAAATTGTCTCTTTTTTTCTAAATCGATGTGGGGGTTTTCTTGTGTTTTGTTTTCACTTGACTACTGTTTGTGTGATGCATAAATACTTAACACAGTACTACTGAATGCTTTTGTGCCAGGCTTACTGAGGGTTAAGCACAGGTTAATTTAGTGACTTTTTTGCGGTTCACCCTCACAAGGATTGTGGTTGTTGCTTGAGAGGGATTGCCAACCTTTCTCAAACAGAAATCCAATTTTCTACACCTGGTGCCTAGTTATGTGGAGGGGGATGAAATTGATAAGTGGTTTGCAGCATATAAGGTGGCCCTTATGCAAAGAGCCCCAGAGTAGGACTGGGAGGCAATGGCAGTTGTTGGGATGGATATCCTATTGGCCTTTGAGGTAGATGATCCGATAAAATGTGCTTCCATGAAGGAAGCCTTTATCACTAAGAACCTGATTTAGATCTTGGTGGTAATGGTTACGCTGTCACTTTACAGTCGGATTCACCGTCTGCCTATTAGGAGGTCCACCCTCTCTCATTAGATGATGGTGGGTCCATGGATGAAAGGCCATCGGAGTGCTGCTGACACCGCTATGTTTGTTCACCCGTGTCGACGGCACAATAAGCAAAAGTGACTGTCTGTGGGATTAAATAAATCCAGTATTTGTAAAGCGTGAACTAATCACCCCTAAGGGTCTCAAGGTGCTGGGGGCCATTGGGGAGATTAAGTGAGCTACTGCCCAGAGTCACATGATGCTGAGCTGAGCTGCTGCCTGCGATCGAACCATGAGCCCCACGCTCCGGAGTCAGCAACTCTGACCGCTGTGCCACACCGCTCCCAGCCACTTGGTTCACTGGTCCAATCACGATGTGGCTTCCTCCCGACATGACTGTGGCTGGGAAACCTCCATACCTGAGCTGCCAGATCGGAAGGGATATAAGGCAGAAACAACACACCTTTTCTCACTTTCACGCTTCCTTTTCTGCCATGGAGCTGATCTTGCTAGTCCTGCCTGTGATGCTGCTGCTCGACCACGAAGCAAACCAACCCCGTCGTGACCAGAATCAACGGTAAGATCCTTTGTTACCTTTTGACTTGTCTGCTAACATTTGCACTGGACTCATGCACTTTGAAATCTCTCTTACAAGTAATAGCATACCAATGTGCAATGGATATGTGTGTAATGTTGATGTTTAAGACATTTAAAGAAACACAACTGTATGATCACATTGTATTTCAAAATGTGGTGCATGCTGCCTTAAAAAAACAGACATTTACACAAAAAGGACATCAATCCAAAAATCTAACAGTGACCATATAGTTGTCTGTAAAAAAATTCCGTAAATTGTCAAAGTAAAACATATGCATTACACATCATTGGGATACATGAAATGTAACATAATGTAGAAATTGCACTAGATAAAGTGTAACGTTTACTTTTTAAATACCTATAAAATCAGTGTCAGTCCCAAACTTGAATCAGTTAACATTTTAATCCATTTCCTCTTGTCTAGTGAAATTCCTGCATTTTCTTAAATTTAAATTGTCACCATAAGGTGTATTTCATATGGGTGTATTCTTATCACTTATCAAGTTGAAATAAACACACCTGAATAAACATTATTAAAAAAAAAACATCTATTTGTTAGTGCAAGTGCCTATTGTCATGATAAATCCTTGCACCTAAATTCAAATGACCATCACATACCATTTTAACAAGTGTATGCACTTAACAAAGCAGACATTAAAACAATCTGTTGTATTTCCTGCCATACTGGTAAATAAAAATAAGTATTTCACATTTTAGTCATTAGCATTTCTAGGGATCAAACAATTGCACATGTAAATTAATGTCAGGACAAACTTGGTTAAATGAAAATATTGATTTATTCACTAAATGAGATACTTCTGTCATGATGAAACTTCAATATAATAAACATGAAGATCAAAAAAGTTCATGAGCTGAACTGTTGTGCTGTATCAGCAAACTTGCCTCCTAGGAAACTGCCAAGCGGAACCTCCTCGGAAAGGGGCATCTAGTGGGCACTGAGCAGGCACTTTAATGATCTCCCTTGGGAGGGGTGGATTTCGGAGGGGTGGGTTTAGGTTTGGAAGGTGTGGGTATGTGTTTGGGAGGGGTGGGTTTGGCAGGGCTGGGAGGGGTGGGTTTGGGTTGTGGAGGGGTGGGTTTGTGTTTGGGAGGGGCGGTTTTGCATTTAGAAGGGGTGAAGGTCAGAGCAGAAATAAAATTAGAACTAGGATAAAGGGTAGGAGGGGTGGGAGAGGACTGGGTTTTGGAGGTAGAGGGAACTAGATTGAGTGATGTGTGTGTCTGTTGTGAAGTTGCAGGTGGGTCTGGTGTATATTTTGTCTATTTGGGTGTGTGTTTCTTGGCAGGTATATGTTGGTCAGGTAAGTGTGTACATTTGTGTTTGGTGGGTTTTGTTTTGCATGTGGGTGTATGTTTGGATGAGTGTGCTGTTGAGGTGGTTGGTGTGGGTGTGCTGCTTGTGGATGTGGTGACTCTTGTGGGTGTTGTGGTGGGTGTGGTGATTGTGGGTGTACTTGTGGATGTGGTGGTGGCTCTGGGTGTGGTGCTTGTGGGTTTGCTGATGGTGGTTGAGGATGTGGTGGTGGTAAGTGTGGTAGTTGATGGTGTGGTGTGGGTGTGGTGGTGGTGGGTGTGGTGATTGTGGTGGTGGTGGTTGTGGGTATGGTGGTTGTGGGTGTGGTAGTGGGTGTGGTGATGGTGGGTGTGGTGGTTAAGGGTGTAGTGTCAGCATGTTTTGGGTGAGTGCTTGTGTTTCTTGCTGTGTTTATGTGTGTGTGTGCTGCTTGTGTCTGTTGTAATGGGTGCGTGCTTGATTGGAGCAATTGATGGCACACATTTTGCTTTAGTGCCACCACACCTCAGGGAACAAGTCTACTGGAATAGGAAGAACTTCCATTCAATCAATGTGTAAGTTGTCTGCTTACCTGATTTGTACATCACAAGTGTCTGTGCGTGTTTCCCCAGATCAACCCATGATTCCTTTGCACTACGGAACAGCAGCATACCTCTGCAAAGGGCACAACTTGGATATGAGAGGGCCTGGCTTATTGATAGAACAATCTACCATAATATTTTTTGGGTAATTTCAAGCTGAACAATGTGAAATTGTGTTACATATTTTTCCTCTTTTTTTCTCCATTTAGGAGACTCAGCTTATCCTAACCAACTATGGTTGTTAGCACCGCTGAGGGATCCAACAACGCCAGGGGAAGAGTGCTTCAATAAGGCCCATGGAAGAACACAGAGGCCAGTGGAGCAGGCTTTTGGGCTCCTAAAGGTCAGATTTTGCTGTCTGGATAAGACTGATGGAGCCCTCCTCTAGTCACCCGATAAGGTGTACCAAATCACCATGACCTGTTTATGTTGCACAACATAGCTGTGCAACGGAACATCGCAGAGTATGGTTGGAGACCATGCTGAGCCACACAGTGAGGATGTTGAAATGACAAATAAAGATCATATTGGTGAAGAGGAAGGAATTGACTTATGTCAAGATGGTATAGACAACTTCTTCACCTGAGTGTAAGTGTACATATACATATTATGACATTAAGGTTAATCCAACTTTTAATCTCATGAGGAGCACAGTCTGTGCTGGACATTTTTTAGAAAGGGCACGTTGAAATCCAGGCCAAAGATGGTTGATGATTTACGTGTTGACACATTAACTACTGGGTTCATTTAGAATGTTTATCTTTGATTGTTCTCAGAAAATGTGTATTCAAAGGTACTCATTTGTAATGTGTATAATGTGTAATGTAATTAAATGAGTCTTTTTATTTTGGTCTGTTTTCAAATCCTCCACTGTGTCATCTTCATTTAGACATTTCAACGTTGTGACATTTGCTGTTATATGCTGCTGTTGCAAAGTATAAATGGAACATGGGTTGATCCTGTGAAAGACACACACAGACTTTGAGTTTACATATCTTGTACTGAGGCAACTTGCACAGTGATTGAATGCAACTTTTTAAGATTGAATTGGACTTGTTTTCTGTGAATGTTGGCACCAAGCCAATATGAGCTGCTTTGAATTGCTCTAACCATATGTGGTAGTCGACACAAAGCATACTAATCTGTCTTCACACTGCTAAAATGCTCATTATGTGTTAAGTGTATGAAGCTGTTGATGTGTCTCATCACTGTAGAAAGAACTTCTTGTAAGACACCACTTAAAATTGGTTGTGACATTCCCCTAGATAATGCAACAGTGTATTTGAAAGATCCTGAGGCCACTAAACTGAGTACTGCCAGGATTCTTGACTTTTGGTGTTATTGTTGTGCAATTTGTATTGTGAGGCAGAAGATCTGGCTCCAGCTGACAACATAACTCAACAATATTTTGCGTATTGAATCTGATTGTTTTGATTATATCCCCTTCTTCAGTGCTGGCAAGTCTGGAACTGGAAATGTAAAATTGGCACTGAGGATTTGTTTTATGTAAGGTCTGTTATGTTTAGTAAAAACTTGACAGACAAATATTTTTCATATTTAATAAAATACTAGTTGATGATTTTTTTGGTACTTGTATTTTGTTATCCTGGTAGACAATTGAGAGAAACATTACTTACTTGTAATTAATTTATGATTTAACCAACATTTGCTTTTTTACATTTTAAAATGTATGATTGAAGGAAAATAATGAGTTGATAGATCAAAGAAATACAACACGTTTTTAACTTTGTTAGCTGTGCTTTGAATAAAAAAAACAAATACATTAAAACAGGATGAAAACCAAAAAGCAAATAAAAATGAAAAAGTCAGTCATGGTCAATTAAACCATTATTGAAGAGCCAAAATGGTGTGAAATCTAATGTCCAAAATACAACTCGCATCAGAAAGGTTAATGTGTCCAGAAAATAGTTCACAGGGTGAATGGTAGTCATACACTGGAGGAAATTAGGTTCTACGTCTCTTGGTGATGGTGGTCTTGAGAAACTTTCCTGATGGTCCAGATGAATGTGTGCTCCTGTGGGGACTGGTGGATCCAGAGTTGCAGGGACTGAGGAGGGTTCCGTTGTTGCCTCTTGTGGCTTGGCCTCCCTTTCTGTGACTGAGGCAGATGTAGTTGGCCCAGATGTTGTTGGACTACAGAAAGGAGAAGATGGTGCTGGAAAAGCCCTGCACATATGCACATATGGGTGTAAATATCATGCAGCACCACAGTCAGGGAGCCCATATTAGAGTTGTGATGTTCCATCTGAACATTGAGCTCCCTCTGCAGCTGCTTTATCTCCAGGAGCTCTATAAAGACCTTGCCCAACATGTCTTGGTACTGATGGATGGAACCCAAGACTTGGTTGACGGTGGCTTGGGTGACAGTGAACCAAGTGGCCTCACTATGCTGGCCCACATATGCCCTTCCATGACCCCTACCCCCACTACTCTGTGCCCTTTACCCAGTGTGCTTGATCCCACTGTGTCCTGGCTGAACTATAGGTGGTGGTGGTGTTGTCTAAAAAGCAACCAGGACTGCCGGGTACAAGATCAGTGTGATGTTGGTTTGGACACAGGAAGTGGAGGTATCCATAAGCTGAGGCGGTGTAACAGCCTGGGGGGAGGTGTAGGTGTGGGTCCAATGTGACTCACTGGAGCCATCTTCCCACACGGAATAGATGGACGAGGCTTCTCCTCTTCATCTGGACTTTCAGGAGTGGAGTCCTCCCCTGGAGGCTTGATCCTGGGCTGGAGTTGAGGTTTCCTCCCTGACAGATGTTTGACCACATGCTCTGGCTGTTGGACCTATTATGAATGTGCAAAAATGAATATATTGTAAAAGTGTAGATTACACATCCAATGAGTGTGAAGAAAAAAATATAGCAACCTAAAAGGGAAAAGAAATTCAGTATCATGATTACACCTTTCAGTGGTATTGTAATTAATTACACAATCAATTTACATTTCAAACAAAACTACTTCAAATAAACAGGTAATTAGATTTCCTGAAATTAAAACAAAAATTAATAAGTATACATTAAATGTACCAACCATTCAACACAACACAGTAGATAGGAGTGATGTAAAAGTAACCATTCCAAGGCCATAGCAGGCGAAAAAACAGACATTTACACAGCTTAGAAGGATATTTAGCATTAGTCATCATATAACCAGTGCAGAGTAACTTTTTCACATATACCACTTATATTAAGCTGAACAAATTTGCAAACCTTAACATTTTTTGGTAAACAAACTTTGATTTTCGAAACTATTGACATCAATTTAAATACATAACAAGAAAAGGACAACATACAAAATGCAACACAAACACATTTTCTAAAGAGAGCATTCAATAGATATTGATCAATAAATGACACTTTACCAGATGTGGAAATATGATAGAAAAGGGAGAATGAACAAGATTGTGTTGCAATATTATTTTCACATAAGAGAAACAAGGCATCATGGTAGTTGTAGTTATCTCAATTAAATATTCACAACATTTGCAAAATTTTAAGTTGAACAAACCTAGTGATAATTCTGCAGTAAAAAGAAATTTACTATATGAAAAACACATAAATGTTATTTGCTATTTAGTGTACAAACACTTACAAGCAACATAACATCATGTGAAATGTAATGGAGATTGAAACCTGTTATCTTAAATACAACACAATACATTCAAAATAACAAACAAAACAAGATGTTACTGATATATTTAGGTTTCTATGTAAAAACAAATGTGCTGAACACATTAGCAACAGTTAACTTCAAAGCAACTAGCACATTTACGTTTAGTGACACATTGAAAGGTTTAACTTACCAGCCTCCATTTCACCAGGGATTCCTGTCAAGCCTTCAGAATGTAGGATCTGCAAGATCTTCTTCTCCCAGGGAAAGCATGGTAATGGGGTCTGGGAGATCCACTACCCATTCTCTGGGCCTCAAGGTGGCCATTGGAGGCCAGGGAACACACTCTCATCTTCAGGGCACTCCACCTCTTCCTAATTTCCTCCTGTGTGCACAGGTTGTGTGCTACAGCATTCACTCTGTCAACTATTCTTGCCCACATTTGCCTTTCCTGAGATATGACTGTATTTTCTACTTGGGCTCCAAACAATTGTGGCTCTACTCTAATGAGTTCATCCATCATGATTGACAATTTACCCTTTGTAAAAGGGGGATTTCTCCTCAGTGCCATTATCCAAATAACTAAGATGAAATTAAATTAATTTACCACAAGGGAATAAATGATAGAAGAAAAAAGGGGCAAGAAACAGGGAAAAGCAACAAAATAACCTGACTTCAGGGAGCAAATTTCTTCCTTTAAATGTCAAGGTGCAGTGGAGTTGCAAAGGATGTTACGTTAAAATACTTGTAAAGTGCTACGTATACCCTAGGGGGTCTTGGTGCTTGCTCAGCAAAGAGCAGGGGGAGGGACAAACTGAGGGCTGTAAAGTGAAAAGCCAGGTTTTCAGAAGCTTTCTGAAAATCTGTAGAGAGGGTGCCGATCTTATGTGTAATGGCAGAATATCCATTCCCTGGTAGCTCCCACCAGGAAGCTGCTTCCACCCCATTTGGTGTTCTTAAATCTGTGGGTGGTAACTTTGTGGGATTCGCTTGATCTCAGGCTCCTGTTGGGAACGTACCAACAAAAAGGATTTTCTCAGAAAGTCTGGTCCTGTGGCATGCAGAGCTTTGAAGGTGAGGCAAAGTGCCTTAAATTTAATGTGATTCTTAATTGTTAGCTAATGTAGATCTTTGATTGCTTGATGTTTGGGAAGGTTAAGGAGTAATCTGGCTGCAGCGTTTTGTAATGCCTCAAGTTTTTTAAGATATTGTACCTGAAGATTAATGTAAAGTCCATTACAATATTATATTTTAGATAGGGTTAAAGAGGATATGACTGTTTTTCTAGAACTGTTGGGAAGAAAGTGTATAATTTGTCTCATGATCCTAAGAGTATTATAAGTGGAAGATAGAACTGCATTGACTTGTTTGCTAAAATTAAGCTTATCAACAAGCATTACCCCGATTTTTTGCCTTTGTAGTGGATTGGGGTAGAGCACCCAGATCTGATGGCCAACAAGTGGTAGACCAGAAGTGAGGGCTGTTTCCCAGAAGAATAACTTCAGTTGTATCAGAATTAAGTTTAAGACAGTGCTTACTCATCCATCTGCCATTTCCTCCCATGCAATTGTAAAGCTAATGACTAGTGCAACTGGTGTCATCGGCAGCATATAGAACGATCTGTGTGTCATCTGCATATGAAGTGAGAGAGAAGCCAAAGGATTGGACCAAGGGGGCAATCTCTCTTACATAGAGATTAAACAGGGTGCAATATAATCAGGGGTGGGGATAATGTATTCAATAGCCCACTTGTCGCAGCAGACCCTTCTTGTGTGCCTGCTGCTATCTCTCACTGGGGGGGTGGGAGTTTAGATCCTGTCCCGTTGTCTCATTAATATTCCCCTTACCTTCTGCCGTCCGTGTTTCAGTCGGGGGGGGCACCCAGCTCTCTCCACTTCACCGCCTAAAGTTGCTTTAGTAAACATCCTCATTAAAGCATTTGCAGGCTTTTTCTGCCCTCCTACCGTCTCATAAGCCCCAGCGACCTGACTGCTCGATCCTTTAGCAGTCGATCTCCTTGCTGCCATCTCAGCCACTGCAGCAATCTGAGCATTCTGCATTGCCTGCGTGCTACCACGGGGTTTCCCACCCCTCACGGGCTTAGGCAGCATTTTCTCTAGCCGTGTAAGACACATAGAAGACAGCATTGGAGGTCCTGCAATATCCGCTGCACACAGCTTCCTGTGGTAAGAAGCCCTGCTGCCAGCAACCTGTCCCGATCTCCATTGGACTCCAGCCTCAAAAAGATCTTTACCTGAGAAGTGTATTGTACTTCCACTATCTGAGGTAAAACCATCAGGGGTTCCGGTGCTCAACACGATCTGGGCTCGGACGGATGCAGACGGGCTTGCCTTTGGCATGCCCGCTGTGCATACTCTGAATTTATGGTGTGAATTTGGAGCACACAAACAACTAGACTGCCACCCACCCAAAATGGCAGCCGCAGTCGGGTAGGGACGCAAAGCAGCACTGACCCCTCCACTCAATTAGCACGGAAGTGCTGCGGTGGACCGGGGAGCAGTGGAAAGTCACTTACTAAAAACTGGCAGACTGGCTGCCTGAGGAACAAAGGTACGTGTTACCCGATAGATTGTCTGGAAGAAGTAAATCACCAGCTTTGGATAAAATAAAAGAGTAACAAGGTACCATGAGAAGATAAAAGCTTGTAAAGACAAGGCTTTTAGCTGCATCTAGACACTCTGTCCACTGCGCATCAGCGCCATACTCTGAATTTATGGTGTGAATTTGGAGCGTGCAAACTACTAGACAGCCGCCCACCCAAAATGGGTCAGACTGGCTGACAGAGGAACAAAGGTACGTGTTACCCAACAGATTGTCGGGAAGAAGTAAATAACCAGCTTAGGATGAAATAAAAGAATAAAAAGGTACAGTGAGTAGATTAAAAGCTTGAAATGATGAGGCTTTTAGCTGCATCTACACACTCTGACTAGATCATGGTCTGAAATGAAGTGTGTTTTATAGGATGGCATGCAGGTGAAAGTAATTAGGCAAAAGACATCAGGTGTGTAATACTGGCATATATGCCACAGTAATGGTACATTGTTGGCTCGTCCTGCAACAGAATCCCTCCATCAAGGAACCGCCACTTGGGCAACGCCAGCAAAACTGTGATATCAAAATATGCTAGGTGCAATCCCGCCACCCTGATGGAGATGGAGTAATGTTATGTTATGTTATATGCATTTATATCGCGCGCTGCTACTCAGGAGTGTCCCGGCGCGGTACCTTGCGAGCAGATGGGAATCAGTCAACGGAGTTCTATACAAAGAGCAATGTTTTCAGCCGTTTCCTGAACAGCTTGACATCTTGGAAGCAGCGCAGTTCCAAGGGCAGTGCGTTCCAAGCCACAGCAGCCCTATAAGCCAAAGAGCTACCGCCCATTCTCACCCGGCGGAAACGTGGAATCACTGCGAGGAACTGTGCCATAGAACGTAAATTTCTTAGGGGCACGTAGAATTTAAAACAATTTAAAACGCTTCCTAAGGTAGCCAGGGCCAGACTGATACAGGGCTGCGTTCTCCAGCAGAGGAGCCTGCTGCGTTGGCAGGGGTGAGCCGCATGCACAACAGTAAGCACTATGTCGAAGATTTAGCCAGCACACATCTAAATAGGGCGGGTGGGATTCTGTCAACTTAATGGAGCACCTGGAATCTCTGCCACGGAGTGATGACGGTAGTCCTGCCAAAATCTAAATCAGGCCCTAGGTTTGGTCTAACCCCCTGTGAAATATCACCTAAAGTTCACGGATAGACAAAAGCAGAGACACCAGTCATGGGTTGATTTTGTGGATTTATCACATAAGGCACAGTATGGATGGGTGAAGGGCAGTAAAGTAAATGATTGTGATGGGCTTTATAATTTGATGATGAAGGAGCAGATACTGAGGAATTGATTTACAGAGTTGCACTACCACCTAATTGATTCACATTTCACTGTATCCAGAGAGCTTGGTAAGAAGGCAGACCTCTGGATCAGTAGCAGAGTGTCCAAGAAGGTACCTAGGAATGATTCCTAGAAGGGTGATTCAGCTCCCCATCAGAAGAAGTAAATAAAGGTCCAGGAAAAAGCAGAGAATTTCCCCAAATGATCCAAAAGAGTTTGTAGGGAAAGGGTTCCCATAATCTTTCTGTGCACAAGGGGAGAGGTTGTGGTGTGCGGAAACCTAGGGTGCCCTTTTTTAGAAAATATTTTTGTATTGGCAGTCATCAAAGGGATATACTTCACAGTATTCAATAAGTCCTTGAAAATTGCATTATATTGCATCTGACCAATAGTGACCTAGACTTTTCATTATTTTCTAGTTACAATTAACATCCATTAGAAATGTTCTGGTTGGCAGTGGTATGCACCCTGTCCAAGCAGGACCACAATCCTAGTCAGGGTAATTCAGATACACATCATTAACCTGTGCTTACCCTCTGGTAGCTTGGCACTGAGCAGGCGGCTTAACTTAAGAGGCAACGTGTAAAATATTTATGCAACACTTCAAACAGTAACACAGTGAAAACATCACAAAAATATTTCACACCAGTTTCGAATAATAGTTTCTATTTTTTTTAACAAAACAAGACCAAAACAACAATAATCCAAAAAGTATAACCAGAGTTAAGTGTTTTTAAAGAATAAATTAAATTGTAGTGCTTAAAAGCTTAAAGTGCCACCTGGGGATATCTGGTCACGCTAGTCCGGGGTAAATCCAAACGTTCAGGCCGACCGCGAAGGAGCGTGGTTTGGATACGGGCACCAGCTTTCGCCTACTGAAAAGTACCTTGGATGTGTGTTTGACGGAGTTGCAATGTGGGAAGCAAAAGGCAATGCGTCATCATCGAAGCACAGGATTGAAGTTGTTGTGTCGGTGCCGAGCCTCACAAAGTCGGAGATGCGTCGGAAACTGGAGACGATCCGCTGTTCAGTTGGCGATGCAGTGTCCATGGTACTCACAGCAGCAGCGATGCATCGCTGTTGAGGGAGATGCGCTGGTTCCAATCCGGAAAATGGCATTGATGCGTGCGTTTTCATTGTAGCAGCAGTTTATACCCACTTCCAAGAGCCCAGGACTGTATTAGCACCACTTGGCGGGGCTAGACTTGCAGCAAGCAAAGTCCAGGTGCTATTGCAGTATGTACTGTTGGTAAGTTAGTGTTCTTCCATCTCATTTTAATATGGCACTTCTCTAACAGTAGGGTCAAGTCTAGGAATGCAATCGAAGCTTTAGCTGAGTGCGGGCGAGAGAAAAGGCCCAGCAGAAATTCCACTAAGGAATTGTTTAAACAAAGCCCTATAACTTGGTGGAGTATGGCAATGATTCCAGTCTAATAACCTGTCAGTGACCAACACGATCATAAAATGTGATGTAGGTCTCCGTTGGGGGATTGGCATCAAGGAAAAAGTGAGGAAGCCCCTCTATAAATCTTGGAGATGCGACTAGGGATAAGATATGCTCGACGAGAGGGCCTCCCTGACAGGTACCTCTATCAATTGAGAAGGAGCGTGAAATACACTGCCCTGTCTTGACCATAGTGGTCGGGCTGCATATATGAGATGGATCCATTTGTACCAGTTGGGGCCAGCACCTGTCCCCCTCAGGACCTCCAGCATGTAATCCCAGCCGAGAGAGTCAAATGCCTTCCCCAGGTCCAAGGCAATACACACAGCCCTCGGGAAGTTGTCAGAGGAACTAGCCATTACCTCCCAAAAGTCTCCTTAGGTTGTGTGAAGTGCTATGGCCTGTATTAAAGCCTGATTGGTTGGAGTGTATCATGAGAGGGATGTTTGGAAGCAATCAATTAGTTACTAATTTGGAGAGGATCTTAAAATCAGCATTGAGGATCGATAGTGGATGGTAAGAAGACATTTCCGTCGAGTCTTTATGGGGGTTCAGCATCGTGGAAATGATAGCTTCATTTAAAGAATCTGGAAGGTGTCCCCGCTCCAGAGAGGTAGTATAAGGTTGAAGCAACTGGGGAGCCAACTGGAGAGCAGAGAGGGTGTAAAATAACGATAACAGTCCATCAGCTTCATGACTCTCACTTCAGGGCAGGTCATATCAGACTACTATAAGTTCTTGTAGCGATAGTGGAAGATCTAGACCTCGCTTAGCTGTAGCAGACAGCCAAGCTAATGGGAGCAGGTTAAGGAAGGCAACAAGCGCCGAAGTGGTGGAAGTCACCAAGGACTTCTAGAGGGTTTCATAATAGGCACACAATGCATCATTAATGGCTGATTGTATAGTCAGTAGTTCGCTGAGGGGAGAGACACTCTGAGTGGAATGGAGCTTGGCGTCATTGGCCTGGCAAGATGCACCCAAAGCTGGCCCGTTCTATTGCCCTCGTTGTGAGACCTGGCTCAGTAGTTATATAATCAAAGCAACATAACTTTCCTAGTGCCTCAAAGAGGGAGCGTGTAATGGAGTTAATTTCCATCACTTAATCCAAGTTGGTCAGTAGTAACTGCTCGAGCGAGCGTAGGGAGGTGTATAGTTCAGTGAGCTCTCACGTTCATACCTTTCAGACACAAACTACCAATTTAATACAAAACCCATGGGTGGCAACTTTAAAAGCTTCCCATTTCGCCAAAGAGGATGAGGCAGTACCCTCATGTTAGCCATATAAGAATTAATATCTTCATATAGGGATTGACGAAACACTGCCCTTCGTGGTGATTAGTGCACCCTACAAATATTGATTGATTTATTGATTGACTGCATCATTAAGTAGTGACGTCTGCAAATGCCAGGTCCGAATCAGTGGCAGGTGCCACAGCCAAGCTAAATCAACCTGTAGAGGGTTATAGTCTAACAACGTCCTGGCATAGTAAGAAGCAGCCATGATACATGAGTGAATGTCTGGGGTGCCCTTCCGATCCATTCTGGAGTGGCTGAAGTGAACTGGGGAATAATATGAGTAGTCCCTCCTGAGCAACAATTTTAAGCACCAAATATCTCCAAGTTGCCATACTTCAAGCCAGGCCTGGAGCACTTTTGATGCTCGGATGGCTGAGTTCGGTGAGAGTAAGGGCATAGAGGGATCTAGAGAGGTATCCAACACACAGTTAAATTCCCCTCCCAGCACCCAAGAGATCCCAGCCCAGTCAAGCAAACAGTCTGGCAAGTAATCCAAAAACCTGCCTGAGCTACATGAGGGGATAAATGCCTCACCGTACCAAGTGATAGCCATCCAGTCGGCCCCAGAACAACACATAATGACCATCTACATCAATCTTTGTGGCTTCAACTTCAAGCGAATTTCTATCCCTGATCCAGAGTGCCAACCCCCTAGCATAAGAAGAGAAACTAGTTCCAAATACTTCACCTTGCCATGTATTGTAGCGTTTGCAGACACCTGGGGCCAGTAGGTGAGTTTCTTGTAGGGCAGCTATACGTACTTTCCATCAACTCGAGGTAGAGTGAGAGGATTTTTGGGCATTTATGAGGTGAATTCATCCCCCTAACATTCCACGTCACCAATTTACACTGACTCGCAAATGGTGCAGTTGAAAGAACTGGGGAATAACGTGATGAGTACTGGTCAGACCAAAATAGGTCCAGTCTGGGCAAGGAAGTTGGCTCTGGCAAAGTTGTTCTGATGCTCTAAAGGTGGAAATGATCTGTAGTAAAGGAACGCCCAACAATACAATCCCATCAACAAAAGTGAGGGCCGAGGCCCAACATGGAATGCCAAATTAGGCAGTAGAGAGAACAATATCCCAATGACATCAGCGGTTGTAGAGAGAGGTCCAGTATGTATGGCCAGAAGGAGCGGGTCTCACCGGGCCCCAACAGTTCGCATTATGCTGGACTGATGTATACATATCTACCTCAAGAGAGAAGGGTCGTGAACTTCCAATTCAAGAGGGTATCTGAAGGAGTCAGATTTAAGGGACCTCAAAGGGGGAGACTAAAACACAGTGTCTGCTGTTTGCGCTGTGGTCACCAGAGTGTCTATTATGTCTAGATCAAGCAGTCTCAGGAAGCATCTTCGCAAGAGATGCTGGAACCTGATGTTGACCGTCAAGGTGTGGCGGATAAGTCCTATAGTGATGCCAGCACATCAGCAGCACGTTGTTGCTCCAAGCTTAGAAGTGTTGTGGCCTTTGCAACATTGGCTCTGGGGTGCAGTCATCCAACCATTACCGAGACTTTGATCAAGAGGGGCTCCTTAGGTGATGGAATCAGGGAAGAGGTTGGCGCCAGGCCCTCCCGAGCTTCTAACAAGTCCCAGGCTGATTCCAGTTCAGTGAAGAAATGTGCCCACTGGTTGGTCATGACTCATAGTTTAGCAGGAAACAGTAATGCATATTTGTATCCAAAGGAGAACAGCCTGTTCTTGACCTGCATAAAGGAAGAACGTATGAGTTGATCAGACAGTGTATAGTCAGGGAAGATCATGACTTTCGTTGTATCAACTCAAATATGGTCTTTCTTCCAGGCTTCAGATAATATCAGGTCTCCGTCTTTGAAATTGAGCAGCCATGGAAACAGAGGCCTCAGGGACGTTCCGGGAGGAGGGTGTTGGGCCAGAACCATGTGAGCTCTTACACCTACGAGACGGGAGGACAACAAGGCCCGGCTCACCAGTTTCGGCAACCATTCTTCAATAAAATGAAGGAGGTCCTCTCCCTCTGTCCTTTCCTGGAGGCCAATAAGACGAATAATGTTGTGGAAGGACCGCCCCTCTGCATCATCAAGTTTGTCTTCTAGGATCTTAAGGCCTTCCAGCACATGCTGGGTGTGCTGTGACAGAGCTTTAGTACTAGGATTAGGGATATTGATGGCTGTAGTATTTGAGGCCAACTGCTCCAACTGTTTCCTTTGGTTTTTACAAAGTAATGTAAAGTCTATAGTGAAGGCATCTACCTTGGCTTCCAAAGCAGCTCAGGAATCCGTGATCGCAGCCAGGACGGTATCCAACATCACTGGTTGTGGCCGGAGATCTTTCCCTAGGGAGGGTTCCGGTGAGGCCAAGGTCACAGTGCCAGTCGTGAGGCATGAGCTAGCTTTTGGTTTCTGATCACCTTTGTGTGATGCAAAATAAGGCCCTCTAGAGGTCAGGCATCTGGTATGTAGAACTTAATACCATGAAGTCGTTGTCCTGTAGGTGCCTGGCTCAAAATGCAACCCCGACTCCTGACCCACTTTGTCCTGCTACAACGTCCAGGAGTGCAGTGGGGGCACAAGAAGTCAGGAGACACTGGGGGTGGATCTGAATGGCAGGAGGACGCAGATCAGGCATCAATTTTAATATATGCCAAAGTTCCAACAAAGGAATAGTCAATCCAGAAGATCGCAAATCACTCCATTCTGCTCCTATGTAGATTATGCTGTTAAGGGGTTGTCATTCCTTTATTGGGCCCACCTCACCCATGGGGCTTCCGATAAGGGAGCACAAACAGCCTTGAGAGTAGCAGAACAGAGAAGTAAAGGTGGAGTACCACTGGTAATATCACGGTCAGTCAGAAGGGAATCACTCTACCCTCTGTAGGGTGCTCCTAGTCCTCTGATAATTCCTTACATTCAGCCTTATCCACCAGCCACTAGGGGATGGGAGGGACACCTTAATCACCTCACCGGCTCACTCCCCACAGCCATAACCAAGGGCCATCTGCTGCTGGAGAGTGGGGAGCTTTTGGCGCTGGGTTAGGCCGCTTCATGCGACATCCTGTTTGGCTCGCCGGGTTCAAGGTGGTAAGTTCCAGGTCCCTCCCCAGGTCGCCATGAACTGGATGCCCGGCAGCGAAGACGCAGCTCAAGTGCAGCCACTGGGTCTTCTTGAGCCGCAAAGGGAGTGGTGCCTAGCCACATGGCATGAAGCCCCGGGCGTCCATGCCCACCAGCAGCTAAATTTTGCAGAATGGGTAGCCCGGGCCTCGTGATACATCTCAGGGTACTAACTCTGATCTAAATGGATAGTCGCAGGATTCCACCCTTGAGGTGGCTGAAGTAATAGTGGAAGGATGGAGCCTATCACCTGATGGTGTTGCCCCTCCCCCCACTCTGAGGAACCTAAGAGGCCAGGAAGACCTCAGGAGCTAGTGGGGGACAACTTACCAGCCTCCAAGCTGGTATGCGACCACAGAAAACGGTGGTTATATGTACAAAAGCTATTTTGCGAGTTGGTAACTCGCAAAATAGTGTTTGCGAGTTGCTATTAGGAAGGGGCGTGCCAAGGGCATCCCTTCCTAATAGCGAGTCAAAATCGTATGTACCATTGTATTGCAACCGCATTTGCAGCTGCAAAACACTAGCAGTTTACCACCTAGTTCAAGTAGGTGGTAAGCCACTCGCAAACAGGAAGGGGCAGGCAGTGGTCCCATGGACCACTACCTACTCTTAATAAATTAAACAGAAACGTTTAATTTTTCTTTTTTAAATGCATCCCATTTTTCTTTAAGGAAAACAGGCTGTTTTTTTTTTTAAACTGTTGTATTGAAAAAGCAGTCACAGACATGGTGGTCTGCTGACCCCAGCAGGCCACCATCCCTGCGAGTGCTGGCGTCGCAAATTGTGACCTGCCTCATGAATATTGATGAGGCAAGTCATTTGCGACCCCATTAGGAATCGCAAACAGTGTCTGAGACATTGTTGTACATTCCATTTTGCAAGTCACAAATTGCGAGTCGCAAAACATCGCAATCTGCGACTCGCAAAATGGAAGGGTCGTACATCTGGCCCCTGGATCTTAAAACTTACATCTGACAGTGACCTCTGTTAGTTGCTGTCCTTTTCTTGTGGGCAGAGATTTTCCAAGGTTCGGGCCAGAAGTCTGACTTAGGGGTATAATGAGCCACATCACTTTGTTGTCCATGGTGATCCTATCTGCATACTGGGATTCATCTGTGAGCAAACTAAGGCTAAGAGCCTCAGAGATGGGATCTGCACATGAGGAGAAGGGTTTCCCATGGGTCAGACCTGTGGCCCATGAGGATGGTGACGGAGAAGTATAGTAAGGTTCAAAGGGGACAGAACAGACAGGCATTTCAATGTTATTGCTGTTTCAGTACTGCATAAATACTTTACACATTGCCTCTAAGTTAAGCCTGTTGGCTCTGTGTCATAGCTGCCAGGGGTTTGAGCTCAGGTTAATTTAGTGACATTAACGATTCACCGTGACAAGGATTGTGTTGGCTGGGTACTTACCCCTCACAACTAATAACCCAATTTTTTACATTACTGTGGGCCAAATAAATGTAGATAGTGTGTTTTTTTGTTTTTTTGCAACGTAAACGGCTGAAAGGACCCTCATCCTTTATTCCTCTTGATAAACACACTTCCGTAGTGAGCTTGTGCTTTCTTGCTTAAGTTGACTACTGTATTAATATCTACCTGGACTTACTTACCTGAGTTTGCTCTATCTTAACTCCAGCGTCATAGTATGACCATGTCTGCTGAGTCTGCTGAGGCCACCGCAACCACACTGCCACCTAGTTCTTCTTCTTATTATTATTATGGATTTGTAGAGCGCATAGCTGCCCTAAGGCTTCCCAGCGCTAAGAGACAGCTAGCTAGGTGGGACTGGGCAGGTCTTAGAGATATTGTTTGAACAGTCATGTTTTAGTTGCTTTGCGGAACTGCAGTTCTTTGTCCATCATTCGAAGCTCGCGTGGCAGGGAGTTCCAGAGTTTGGGGACTTGGTGGGAAAAAGATCTTCCTGCCCACCTCTCCCTTAAGGCCCTAGTTGGTTTTAGGAATCCTTCTGAACCTGATCTCAAGTGCCTATTTGGAGTGTAAGGAGAGTTAAGGAAAGGTTACAGTCAGGGCCACTGGAATTATGCAGCAGAGCTGACTAAATTATGCCACAAGAAAAGACAAATTATGCTGCATAACGCGGCACATTTCGTGATAGTAATACCAATTATTTTGACATTTTTGCGCATGTTAAAACTATCTGGGCAAAGCGTTCACCTCATTAATAACAGTTTCACACCCAAGTACAGAAACATTTCTGAAAAGCCTTCCTCTGCGTGACAATAGGTATTACCATTTTTTTTTTTTAGCTTTTGATCCATTGATCTAGTAAAAAATATTTTTGTTTGGTAAAATTTGCAGATTATGCAGCAGATGATGGATTGCGGGCTGGGGGGACTTGGGAAGAGAAGGCACGGACAACGGGAGGGAGGGCGGTGGGTATAGAAGGCACGCAAACGGGAAGGAGGGCAGGGGTAAAGAAGGCACAGACAACGGGAGGGAGAGGGGGTTGTAAAGAAGGCACCAAAGCACGTCGTGCCTGCAGTAAGAGAAACTGGATAAAGAAAATAGTGCTTAAAGACTAAATAACAGGCACTGTGTAACAACTGAAGTAAAAGAGCCAGTCGCCATGGGAGGTGACAAATGAAGAGGAGGCGGTACTAAGGATGGACGAACAAGCCTATTTATGAATCAGAAGCCAGCATTTAGGACGGACAATGACACAAGCCATTGGCAAATATGGGCGGAGATTCGGCGGGGCTTCTCCTCCACTACAACAAGTCTCAGAGAGCAGTGCAAGCGCGCTGGCTCTAGGCTCGACCTAAAAATTGCATACTCTCAATGGCCCTGGCTATAGTTTAAGGGCCTCTACATTGCCCAACGTGCCTTATAGCAGATTGTTCCTGTACATGCTGATTGCTGAAAGATTACTGCTTTGGATGTATTGCTTATGGGGCATGATCTTTTCATGTTCTAGCACCCACTTGTGGAAATCCTTTCCGTCAGTGCTGCGTGTTACAGCCTGTTTTTTATCATTTCATGCAACATTAAAAATGCACTATTCTGCTTATTATGGCCAATGTTGGCCACCTGCCATACCTAGCTAGATTCCTAGTGCCAGGATGCCTTCTGGTGAATATGTGCTACCCAAATAAATAAATAAAGACTCACATTAAAGGACAGAAGACTCAGATGCTCTGGCCAGGATGTAAACCAGAGACAAGCCAAGACTCACTAACCACCTTCGTCATTTCACTATGGGCCAGATGTACGACGGATAATTGCATGCGCAAACTTGTTTGCCACCTGTTAGCGCATGCAAAGATACTGTGGGCCATGTACTAACACTATTTTGCGAGTCGCAAATAATTTGTGACTCGCAAAATAGTGTTTTGTGGATCGCTATGAGGAAGGGGCGTTCCCTTCCGAATAGTGACCCCACAAGCCATGTAAGAATGTTTTTCGACCACAATTGCGGTCGCAAAACACTTGCAGTTTACCACCCTCTTCAAAAGGGTGGTAAAGCACTCGCAAACGGGAAGGGGACCCCATCCCCTTTGGGAATGCATGTGCAAACATTTTTTAAGAGCAGGCAGTGGTCCCTGGGACCACTGCCTGCCCTTAAAAAATGAAACGAAAACGTTTCATTTTTCTTTTTTTAAATGCATCCAGTTTTCTTTTAAGGAAAACGGGCTGCATTAAAAGAAAAAAACTGCTTTATTTAAAAGCAGTCCCAGACATGGAGGTCTGCTGAACCCAGCAGGCCACCATCCCTGGGAGGGCTAGCCATTCTCAATGGGGTCGCAAATTGCGAGTGCCTCATGAATATTCATGAGACATGCAATTTGCGACCCCATTGGGAATCGGAAACAGTGTCTCTGACACTGTTGTACATGGCATTTAGAGACTCGCAAATTGCCACTCGCAATTGAGCGCAATTTTCAAGTCGCTAAATGCCCCGGTCGTACATCAGGCCCTATGTCATTTAATAATATTTGTATAGTAACACAATCTTGTTCTCCATGCAGCATGCTAAGATGATTTGGCCAGTGTAATGCACTAGCATTACCATTAATTATGCGTGCATGTATTTATGCATGTATTTATGTATGTATGTACGTATGTTATGTATGTATGCATGCATGAATGTATGTATGTATGAATTAATGTATTTATGTATGTATGTATGTGATTTTTTCTGTGCAAGCCACGCCACAAAACAGCTGGGGGGGAAGCATACAGAGATTGAGGAAAAGATAAGGAAGTGTAGGGTGCAGAGGTGGGAAACAAAGGGCTAGCAGGTGGAGAGTTGGATAGAAGGGGAAAGCGAAAGTATATGGGGAATGGAGAAGGCGACATATGAAAAAGTTTAAAAGATTATAGGAGGTCCAAAAGAGTGTAGCCAACTATAAGGGTAAAGGTACAGAGCTGTAGTAGCTGCCCTGGCTCAACGCTTAGACTCTGCTCTGATAATGTCGAGCTGGGGCCTGTTGTCTCGTTCTACAGTTGCTGTGAGAGTGTCTGAAGACAAATGGCCACATCTGACCACCGCTCAGTGTGGCGCTGTTGTCAGCAGCTGGTGTCTCGTATCAGATTAATACTTTGAACTTCTTTGTACCTTTACAGAAACATATTGTATCACTGCCCCTGGTATCCCATTTTAAAGCTTGTGCATCATCAGGGTAGGGCCCTAACTGCAATAGATTTTTTCTTAACCATGACTATTAGATTCTCAGACCCAGTCACAGGAAGTTACCCTTGGGGCCTTAATCTTATGTACGAAGCCTCTGGATCCTAGAGTCTCTGGGCACTAAAATCTTCACTGTGACCAATAATTATGGCCCCAGGACCCCAGAGCAACCACAATAGGTTTACGTCAATCCGTTTCTGAGAGATTGACACTGCACCGGTAGACAATGAAAACAATACAACTAGAAAAGTCGTATTTAATAAACTATTTTTATTTCCATGAATTTGACTTTCAACCAACCTTTGGCAGCAAAACCCGCTGAGGTGCCATAGCTTCCTTTACTGGTCTGGAACTCGTAGATACAGTGCCTACTTGTATTAATTGTTCAGTTGCTTGGAAACAACAGAGCGACTACAGAAGACCAGAGCGTTTCCTAGTGATGGCGAAGCATTTCCAATAAAGTAATACAAGGCCAATCAAAGTACAGGCAAGAGCCATTAATTAACATGGTAATCCAAGATAGAACGTGACATGGGCAAGTATGAATGTTTTATATAACAGCTACATATATAAGAAGTAAAGAGGTAGGTAATACGTAAGAAAAAGTTAGCATAGCAGGTTATCATAAATTGATAGATAAACTCATCTGTCTATCAGTTTTGTCAAATTACCTTTATTCTAAAGACACAGGGGCATATTTATGAATCTTGCAAGCAGCACGACACTGTAGGAAGGTGGAGAATTATGTGGTGATGCTAGTCACGCTTCACCATGCAATGCTCTTACAATACCCCAAAGATGGTCCCTGGATTCACAATAATAAATCCTTAGCTCAGTCCTGGTCTAGTGGCAATAAAAAGTCAGGCTTTACTAGAGGAACATGAGTTAAGCATTTCAGAGTACGAACATGGATGATAAGTAATTGATACAACTCAAAAGAAATCCCACACTAATTTATGAAAAATAAAGCAGATTTTTATGTAAATTTAGACACCAAAATGAAGCACATCAGAGAAGAAGTATAAATGTGAAAAGAAGATGATGGACGTCAATAAATGAAGGAGACGTCTTTAGGTAAACTTGAAGATGCTTTATTTAGCAGTTGCAGCTGACACCACTGGAGTGCATCCTTCCTCGTCGAAGCACGAACAACTAATGACAGTTATTGTCATTCGTGTTTCAAAGAGGAGTTGGTATGCGCGAGGATGCAGAATTAAAAGAATACATATATATCAATGTAACCGCGTACCATGCGCATGCAGTAGAACAATGAGGATTACAAACACAAGCATATAGAACATGCACGGGAACATGCGCATGCATAAGCAGTGTTCAGCATGCGCATGAATGAACAGGATTCAACCTATTACATCACCCTCCCCCTATTAAAGAAAAGAAAAGCAACATATGTACAATGAAACAGAAATGATAAATAACATAACATGTGTATTTGTAAAGCGCACGTTCACCCCGACGGGGTATCTTGGCGCTGAATAACAGATGTTATTGTTACCCATCTCAATGGTACTCATTTTATCAACCTCAGATGGATGAAAGGCTGAGTGGACCCGTCGGGATTTGAACCTGTGACCATGAGGTCGAACACAGGCCCCTGCAGTGGATGCATTAGTCCACCGAGCCACCAGTCATGTCATATCTTGTCATGAGCAGTAAGAAAATTATCCATTGATATTGAAGTGAAATGAGAACCATTATCTGTGACCAGTTCTTTAGGAAAACCTTCTGAAAGAAACACCCTTGTAAGAAAACTGATCACAGATGAGGTGTTGGTTGAGGAGCAAAACTCAAACTCTACCCATTTAGAGAAATAATCAATTAACACAATAATGTATTTCTTATCACTAGACAAAACTTCAAAAGGTCCTGCAAAGTCAAGAGCTACTTTGGTCCATACTCCCTCTGGAACAGGCACATTATGTAAAGGAGTTTTCACGGTTTTCCAATGTTTATCGGACAAAAGACAAGTTTGGCACAAATTAATCCAATTTCAAACATCTTTTTCCATGCCAGGCCACCAAACATTTTCCTTCAGTCTTCTGGAAGTGGCACCCACACCTAGATGCCCCTCATGTGCTATATTAAAAATCTTAAAACGCAGAGAAGCCGGAGGCACAGCAAGATCACCTCGCATAAGTAAACCTTCAACCACAGAAAGTTCCTCATTAACTTGGACAAAGGATTTTAAAGGAGCAGGTAATGAGCATTCTTTTGGCCAGCCAGAAACAATCATATTCTTGACTGCCAAGAGAACTGTGTCTTCTTTTGAAGCTTTGAGCCAGTCTTCTTGAGTAATACAGGACATGTCTCCAATAAAATCCTCAATGGACGCCACAACGCATTCAACATCATCAAACCTGGATGAAGATGAATCATCTTCCAAAGGCAGTCTAGATAGGCAATCAGCCCTGATGTTGCGTCCACCAGGAATGTACTTTATAAGAAAATTGTGCTCATGTAAATGTGAAAGTATGCAGACAAGTCTTGCAGATGCTTTCCCAGTGCCATTACCATTTAGTAAGTGTATTAATGGTTTATGATCTGAGCAAATTTCAAAATAGGTGCCCCAAATGAATGTTCTGAATTTCTCTACCGCCCATGAGCAGGCTAGGGCCTCTCTTTCGATGGTACTATAGTTGCTCTCAGCAGTTGTCAAAGATCTGGATGAGAAACCAATGGTTTTTTCCCTCCCATTGATCCATTGGCAAAGGACTGCTACTAGCCCATGCTGACTTGCATCTACTGAAATAGTGCATTTATGACCAGGTGAAAAGGCAGCAAGAGCAGGAGCTTCAAGGATAAGTTTTTTAACTAGGTCAAAAGCCTGCTGTGCTTCTTGATTCCACACAAAACTTGCATTTTTTTTTAGTAGCATACGTAGTGGTTGAACAACCTGTGCATAACTTGATATAAACCTGGAATAGTATTCGGTCATACCCAAAAATGATCTAAGTAAGTCTTTATTCTTGGGTGTTGCAACTTGAGATATGGCTTGAGTAAGTGAAAATTTGGGAGTAATACCAGAAGCTGAAATTGTGTGACCTAAGTATTCAAGTGAATTAACCATGAACTTACATTTCTCAGTACCCAATGTGACTCCAAACTCTTTAAATTTGTTGAGAACTTTTCTCAGTGTGATTAAGTGGTCTGACCTATTTTTTTAGAAGATTAACACATCATCCTTATATGCCTGTACTGAATCAATGCCTTCCAAAATGTGATCCATAAATCTTTGAAAAACGCTAGCTGCGGAGGCTAACCCAAATGGTAACCTTAAATATTTATACGCCTCAAATGGGGTGACAAATGTGGTGAGATCAGTAGAGGAGTCAGAAAGTGGAATCTGATGATACGCTGATCGCAGATCTAACATGGTGAAACAATTGGCACCAGCAATGTTGGACAATAAATCTTGGATCCTGGGTAAGGGGTGACAATCTACTATAATATTTTTGTTGAGTGAGCGAAGGTCAGCACACAAACGAATAGAATGATCTTTTTTCTAACTATTACAATGGGACTAACCCATTCAGATGAGTCAGTAGGTTTGATGATACCTTCAGTAACTAATTTATCCAACAAAATCCTAAGATCATCTCTAACACTCAAAGGAATGGCCCTAGATTTATGAGTGATGGGAATTGCATTGGCTTTCAATTTGATAACATGTTCAACTCTGGAAATGTTTCCTATTTTGTGAGTAAAAACATCAGGAAATTCAGAGATAATTTTAGAAGAGACCTCAGGAAAGTCAAGAACACTTTTAGTAAATTCATTCTCCGAAAATTGGGAAATGGAGGAAACACAAACATCATCATTAATTTGAACAGGGTTATCAGAGCCAGGCACCAACTTGAGACCCATTTTGGCCAAATCCTGCCATCCTACGATGTTCTTCCCTTTGGGAGCAACATATACTTTTGTTACAATTTTGCGTCCTAGACATGTTATAGATGCCAGAAAACAACCTAGCATATCAATGATATGATCACCATAGGCCTTAGGGATGATGTCCAAAGTCTCTAAGGATTTGTGAGATGACCAATGTTCTTTAAATAAGATATCTGAGACAATGGTGACAGGTGCTCCAGAATCTGCCATCATGTCAAGAACATGATCACCCACAGTAACCTCACAGAAAGGATCTTTAACTCTATGAGTAGAAGGAGTTAAAAAGTGAGAGTCAATGGAAAGCATGAGTCTCTCTACATCATTGGACAAAGATAGATTTGAATCAGAAATAGGATTGTGTAAGTGGTCAGTAGTTTGAAGACTGCTAACCCTAATACATTTCTTGCTTCTACAAACTGTTTGAAAATGACCTATTTAGTTGCAATTAGTACATTTTTTGCCCAAGGCAGTACAAACAGGACTATCCCCAAGATGAGATCTGGAACCGCACCTGTAACAAAATGAATTAGTTTTGTTTTGTTTGTTTTGAAAAGGTTTCGGAAACTTAGGCCTGTAAGAAAGAGCATTAACAGTTGAATCAGGTTGTATGACATTAACAGCAGTGACATTTTCATTAGCCATGCATTTTGAAGTAATAATGGATCTTTCTATTCCCTTTGCCATATCAATAACTTCCGCCAAAGAGGGATCCCTGCAGCTAAGCATGCGTTCTTGAATTTTCTTGTGATAACAACTGTAAACAAACTGGTCTCTGAGATGATAATCTAATGCGGCACCAAAGTTGCAATTTGCAGCCAAGTTCCTTAATGCTGAAAGGAAATCCTCAATTGACTCATCCGAGTTCTGCCTTCTTTTCATGAAATTGAATCTTTCTAACATCACACTTGGTTGTTCTAGAAATTTTTTGTTCAATCTCTGTACAGCGTCAGAATAGACATTCCAGCCATCCCCTTCACCAGGTGGAGGTAGAGAAACGGGAAGATTGTCAAAGATTTCACGTCCTGCGCTGCCAAGATGATTGAAAAGAATTGCTAATTTACGTTTAGGTGAATAATTCTCAGCATTAATTGCTACAAAATAATTTTCAACCGAGCGGAACCAAAGTTTCCAACTTTCTCTTGGTTTACCTGGTCTGGGAAGAAAATGTTCTAACTGGAATAGTTGTTGATTGGAAGCCATTTAGCAAATAAATAAAATGTCCTGTTATAAATAAGTAAAACAGTACCTTGAAAGAAGTAAGTGGTAGC
Source organism: Calotriton arnoldi (assembly GCA_963921515.1). Classification (NCBI taxonomy): domain Eukaryota; kingdom Metazoa; phylum Chordata; class Amphibia; order Caudata; family Salamandridae; genus Calotriton; species Calotriton arnoldi. Next base: position 495,593 of record CAWUFW010004881.1, read on the forward strand.
TGGAAGTGCTTGAAACAACAGACACATAAGTAAAACAGTACCTTGTATGAAGTAAATAGAAGCTGGAGGTGCTTCAATCCATAAACAAGTAAAAACAGTACCTTGTGAAGTGAAATTGTTATAAATAAGCGTTGTTGCACACGTGAAGAGCGTGTTTCAGTTGAAACCCTAACCAAAATGGCCACCGCACGTCAATCTTCGTGATGACGTAATGGTTAGCGGGACTCCGATATTTTGGTTGAGATTCCGGGGACTCCGGGTGGAGAAACAGGAAGAAATTGAAGGAGGCGGGACCTGTTGTCATCAAATCAGGTGCCGGATAAGACTGTACGGGGTCCGTTGTCGTCACAGTAAAGTCGAAGTACAGCGCCGCAGATCAGGAGCTGAAGAGTTTATCCATCGGAAGATACAGGCAGGAAAAGAGGCACAAATCTGGTGGTGAAAGCCAGAAAACTCGTTGCCAGATGAAAAGAAGGTGATGGACGTCAATAAATGAAGGCGACGTCTTTAGGTAAACTTGAAGATGCTTTATTGAGCAGTTGCAGCTGACACCACTGGAGTGCATCCTTCCTCGTCGAAACACGAACAACTAATGACAGTTATTGTCATTCGTGCTTCAAAGAGGAGTTGGTATGCGCGAGGATGCAGAATTAAAAGAATACATGTATATCAATGTAACCGCGTACCATGCGCATGCAGTAGAACAATGAGGATTACACACACAAGCATATAGAACATGCACGGGAACATGCGCATGCATAAGCAGTGTTCAGCATGCGCATGAATGAACAGGAGTCAACCTATTACAAAATGGAGTTATGGATTTTAAAAGCAATATTAAATCAGTGCGAAACAGTACTGCAAAACGTTATCATTGTGGTCAATGGATAAAAGCACGAGTGACAATCGGTCACTTGCAGGTGGAGTTGCATGGAACCCAAGGAGGGTAAAGTTGATGTGGGTCCCAGGACCAAGCCACAATAGTCAGTTTGACTTTACCTGGCTCGAGAAGCCCGGGTGCAGAGTTGTCCTAGCTGTCCTTGGTGCTGAAGCATGAGCTGCAGGAGAGCTGGGTTTACTGCTTAAACATTGCTGGTGGGTAACAGGGTATAAAAAGTCAACAACAAAGCCACTACTGATGTAGGATGAAGGTTTTGTGGAGTTCCCTCGAGGTGCAGAGTCTAGTAAAGACGGTGGTTGCCGAACGGGTGACCATCAAGCTTTGGCAGCAGTAAGCACAGCAGAAAGTTATTTTGACGTCTGGAGGTCGGGGACAACACAGTAGCCACCTGGAACGTTGTGGAGGTCAGGACTACGTTTCTCACAATGCACTGGACCATCTACTTCTAGGTTATCCCTTGGAGGGCCCGACGGCCAGCGATTCTTTGAGTCTGGTATGTTGTGTTTACCTGCGGTGTGCAGGGAACTAGTGCCATTAGTCCAGGGGAGTCAGGTGAAGCCTTTGGCTCTCATACGGGTCTCTCTGTCTGGGGGAACTGCGCTTTGGTCCAGGACGAGTCACAGTCATGCAGTTCCAGGAAGGTTGGCTCAGGTGCAGAGTATCACGCCTTCGGTTTGTGCAGCTCCTGTTGTCGCAGACTTAGGTCTCTTCTAGAGTCTTTTGTTGCAAGTCAGAATTGGTGTTCTAGTGTCAGCGGTATCCCTTAAATCCTAGATTTAGGGGTGTTAGGGATGTGGGTGCAAGTGGCCAATGGGCTACTAGCCCCAGCGGCTAATCTGCCCCTAAGGTGACCGCATTCAGGGGTGTAGGTCACCTTTTCTACCCAGAACCCTCTATTCTACCACTTTTAAAAGTGACAGAAGTCTTCCTTAGCTGTACAGACCAGGTAGTCCACCTTAGAGGTTTGGCTAGCCTTCTGAGGGTTTACACCTCTTGAAAACCTAATTTTGCCGCCTGCCTGGGTGCAATTGTGCCTGGGGCAGGGGGGCTGTTTCCTCCTTTGGGAGGCAGCCTGGTTGCATATCACAGGTAGTGCATCCTTTGAAGCTCACTGCCGTGATGTGCCACTTTACTAGCCATCCTGTCAGGGAGTCAGAATCCTGTCTTGGCAGCAGCAGCTGCAGGCTGGCAGCCAGAGCACAGGAAAGGCTGGGACAATCAGGTGGGCAACCTCTAAGGTAGCCACCTGGGTCCATGCCACATCATCCTCGACTCAAGATTTGTGTCAGGGGTGATGAGGCACGTTGTTTGATACCAAACACAACATATTTAGGCAGTACCATAATGGAGCTGCCAACCTCAGGTTTAACCGGGTGTCAGCCCAAGCTATCCTATGGACCGTCTATTACTTATAGTAGCCTTTAATGGTAAAGGCTACTATAGGGACATATAAGCTTGCACTTGCATGTCCACACCTTTAATATAATGCACCCTGCCTCCTGCGCTCAGGAGGCCTTCCTTATGGTCACTGGAATATATTAAAAATAGTGCATTGACTTTGCCACACATAGTGAGGGCAATGTCGAGTTCGAGCAGTTTGGACAGCCCCTCCAGTCTGCAATGGCAGGCCTGCTGTCAGTAGTTTACTTCAGTCACTCAGAGTGGCACAACCAGTGCTTCCGGCCCTGGTGACCCCTTAAACACCCATGCCCTGGGTAACACTGGTGCCATAGCCCAAGGACTTATAAGGGGGTTAAAGTCCTTGCCAATTGGGGTTACTAATTCACATATCAGTTTTAGGGAAAGAGCTTTGGCACAGGGGCATTGTCAGCAGGCTCCAGTACACGTTCAGAGTCATAACCATCGGTACTAGAGCAAAAAGTGGGGAGTGACCATGCAAAAAGGGCACTTTCCTACAGTCATCTTTCTGCCTGCACTGCATGAAAGGGCAGGAGTGTACTGTATTTAACATCATATGACGCATTCCATTCCTTTCCTTGCACTGGAGTACTCTTGGCTGCCTAGCGCCAATTCAGGCACTCTTGCGTCCAAAGTGCAAGGGTGCCTGCATTGCATGGACAAAACCAATCCTCAGATGCATTTGCCTCTTTCTACGTGTGCTGCAGAATACAGCACATGTAGAAAGAGGAAAAAACAAGGAGAAATAGAGATATTTCACCTCATTGTATTTCTCCTCATTATATCTCCCCTGGGGAGCCGTAGTATTTTGAAGCATTCCCAGGTCTACCACTAATGTTAAATCTGGAAATGAGACAAAATCCATAGGTGGATGCATGGGAACACCCACGCTCTACCTATTGAACACCTCCCTAGAGCGCTGCCTTGCGTTACTCCAGATTTATCAAGCCATGCAGGGCCACGCAAGGTGGCCTTGTGTGGCTTGATAATCGGACTTTAGTGTTGTGTCGCCCTTGCACCCTTTTGCTTGGTGCAAGGGCGATGCTACATTATGATAAATATACCCCATATTCTTTTTCAAAGAACTTCTCATACTAGCGCATTGACCATTATAAAACATGATGATGTATGTGTTATATTGTATAGTTAAACAACTTTTATTATAAGTATTTGAGCAGATTAGTCTGACTCTTGACAGCGCAGCAACATAGATCACTAGAAAGTCAAGAAAGCTAATAGGAACTCTCTAAGCTTTGCAAATAATCATATCCTGTGTCCTGGTCCTGGTCCATTCAGGCAGTTTCAACTCACGTCTTCCCAGGGTCTTGAGGAACCACATTGCATTGCATCAAGTATTGAGACCTAGCATTCAGACATTAAGAATCACAACTGTCATTTATCATATAATGGAGTTTTACAATCTCCGACTACAATTAACGGGGAGCCAATATCAGAGATACATCACACTCTACTCAAGGCAAAGAACGCATTAAAAGAACAGTTTAGGTGTGGCAGTAGGACAAACAAACCAGTTTTACATATATCTTCATTAATAGTGGGCATTAAATTCTAGTATTTACAGTAGGTCCTCCTACTGCATCTACCAGAGAGTTTTGCATCTAACATCTCACCCCTGTAATTTTCCCAGTTAAGTTACAGCAGCATAAACTTGCTGAAATGTACTTGTGTCAAATTCCCAGTAATTACTGGAAAATGTGTTTTTTAGTGCTGCAAGCACCAAAACCTGCCAGTTATTCCAGAAAAAATAATATAGTAGTGTTATAAATGGGATTTCTGGTTGGCTAGGGCTTGCGCCTAAGCCAGGCAGAAACCACCACTCTAGTCAGGGCAAGGGAGTTACACGCTGAAGATAACCCCTGCTCACCCCCTTGGTAGCTTGGCACGAGCAGTCAGGCTTATCCCAGAGGCAATGTGTAAAGCGTTTGCGCAACACACACACACAGCAGCAACACACTAGGCACACTAAAAAAGAAACTCCACACAAGGGTATTTCAAAAATAGCCTTTGTATTATCATAAACACATTAGAATCCTAATCACACAATATACACTGTGCCAACTGGCACCAGGTAGTAATTCACAGGGGATTATACACATGACCGGGCCACGGTCAGAACCATCAGAAAGCACAAGTAATAACACAACCAGTAACTACTGGTAAAATAATGAACTCAGCATTATCACATTAGGCATAAACACATTATGCAATTTCATTAGGCATAAACACATTATGCATCTTTGTAGGGCCTTACGCTCTACCAATATCACAATGATGACCCCAGGCCAACTGGCCTCCTTTGGGGCCCCAAATGCCCTCTGTCCAAAAGTCAGGGCTCTCACTTATAGGGCCTTCCAACTGGCCCTCCGACTGCCTTGGCAGCAAAACTAATGTGCGCAATGCACTGGGGGCGTGGGGTGTATCCCACCCCTTCCTTTATATTCAAATAAAATGCCCCCGTCGTTTCAGCTGCCTGCGCTCCTGCGGTGCAGCTGGGGAGAACAAGCACAGGCACCAACAGTGCCTAGGGAGCCCTTTTCAATGGGGCCCTTCCGGTGCCGCTCTCCGCACCAAAATGCTGCCAAAAACGAAATTAGCACTGGCACCCCCCATGCCTGAGGAACCCTGTTCACCGGGCTCCTTCTCATGCACTCGGCCCCCTCCGAGGCTTGTCTCCTGTGGCCGCGGTCTCCGTCGCAGGAAGAAGACATGGACACGGCCCAATTTGAGCCCCACTCACGGGGCCTTTCCTCACTTCGCTTGGTTCCTTCTTCTGGCCCAGACACGCGGGGCTCCCACCGGCACATGGGGGCCCCGCCTTCCTCCAGCCCTGGATTCCGGGTCGCGCTGCCTCGCCTCCGGCCGCGCCCACAACCAGGCAGGTTGCCTGACTTGCCACACATCGTTCATGGTGCGGCGGCTCCTGGCAGAAATAACAAACGCGGGGTGGGCTCCCGCTCCACCTCCTTTCCTGCACCAGAATGCCAGGTAGGCTCCCGCTCAAAGTGGCACAGAATGCGGGGTAGGCTCATGCTTCTCCTCCCAGCAGTACGGGGGCATCCCCATGCCGGGTTTCCCCCAGAAGATTATGCAGCACAGCGCTGCAGGGCTCACACGCCCCTCACGTCCTCTGGCAAAGGTTAGAGTCCCCCTCTCTGGGGCTCCAGCAATAAAGAGGTAGCACTCACGAGGCGCTAGAATTCAAGAGTCCAAGGGCAAAGCTGGGCCCAGGCAGGCCAGCTCACAGGGCCCTCCAGCAGAGGGGCAGTCCCTCGTGGCGGTTCCTCCTGGGGCCCAGCAGGCACAGGTAGCACCCAAACAGCACACCTACATGGGGTCACAGCCCCAATACTCATACAGGGTTTGGTCTTTGTTCTGCCCTGGCACAGGGCTTGGGGAACCAGTCTCAACTGGTTCTGGGAGGTCTTGGAGCACTTTGTGTACAGTGCTCACACCCTCCTTTGTCAGGTGGGGGCTCGGTCATCAGACACACCACAGGGGGGCGGAGCCAGCATTCACCCAGGCAGGCACAGACCTATTCAGGGTCAGGGACTACTCCTCCCACTACTCCAAATGCAGGTCCGCCCATTCAGTTTAGCGCTGACTCACCCTGCCCTCCCTGGAGCCACACACCTCACCAGCCCCTGTCACTCCAGAGCCAGACATGCAATACACATCAGGCAGGCAGACACATAGCACACAGAAATGCCAACTTCTAAAAGTGGCATTTCTAAAATAGTGATCATAAATCTGCGCACACCATTAAGCAGCATTTATTATCACTATTCCAAACATACCAAACTTGACCACGTTGCTCCTCTCATATCAGGAATTACCACTGAAACACTTATCAGGGAATCCCCAATGCATTCCTATGAGAGGGCAGGCTGTTTGTCACTACCCGGACATGTCACACACTTAAGGTACATGTCCTACCTTTTACCTACAATGCTCCCTGCCCATAAGGCTAGCTAGGACCTACCTTAGGGGTGACTGACATGCAGTAAAAGGGGGGTCACAGACGTGGCACACACTTTAGGTGTCACGTCACAGCGGCAGTAAACTGTGCGCACAGGCACTGCAATGGCAGAGGCCTGAGACAGTTTTGAAAGGCTACTTTGGTGAGTGGCGCAAGCAGCGCTGCAAGCCCACCAGTATCATTTAATTTACTGGCCCCGGGTATCTGAGATACCACTTTACAAGGGACTGACAGGTAAATTAAATACGCCAAACAGGTGTAGACCAATCTTACCATGTTTACCACAGAGAGCACACGCACTTTACACCGGACAGCAGTGCTAAAGTGCCCAGAGTCCTAAAACCACCAACTCCAGGTCAGAAAAAAGACTAGGAGGAAGGCAAAAAGTTCAGGGATGACCCTGCAAAAAGGGCCAAGTCCAACACAACCCCCTTTCAGCCAAAAGCCAGGGTAGACCAATCATTACCTTGATGGGCTTCCCTGCTTGGGGCGATAGAACACGGACGCGGGCCTGCAACTGCAGGGGCACACTCCAGTTCTATGCCAAACTGAACCCAGGTGGTTCCCTCTGTCAAAGCTCCCAGGACCAACTAAGCTACCCCACTGGTACTCCCTAGCTGTCCGCGGCCAGGACCAGGCCCTAGGCCATCCAGATGTCTCTGGTCCTTGCCGTTCACCATAGTGGGGGCAGTAACCCCTGGTACATAGTACCCATTCTCCACCCTTCCTCTCATCAGTGCAGTTCTAAACTGCCACTGATCCTCCAACCTAGGGTCTGCACCCTCAGGCTGACCAGAGGTCTCGGGCGAAGCTCTCCTCCCCTTACCTCTCCTTCTGGGGTTTCGCACTCTCCTCCCAGGAGAAGCACCCTCAGAACCAAAAACTGTCAGGACGCTGGAATTAGCCCTCCTATACAATCCTTCCACCAGTTCAGGGCCTTGACCCTGCAACTGATCTACCAACCTAGGGTCTAAACCCTCATGTTGAACCGGGGTCAGAGTCAAGGACTCCCTCCACACCCCCTTCCAGAGTTCTGCACCCTACCACCTGGAGTGGTACCCCTAGAAGACAAACCGGTCAGGACACTGCTTACAGATGTCCTTCCCTCCAGGTCAGGCAACACCTGAACCTGGCTTCCCAACCCAAGGACTAAACCCTGCGGCTGAGCACCCACCTGGTACACCAGGACTTCCTGGGGAGCACGCATGCCCCCTGAGGGTAACACATGACTCATGTGTTGTGTGACAGTCTGCGTGGCGCAGATCTCCCGACACCTGTCCATCTGACAGTGCGCGAAGATCCCCCAGGACAGAAGTGGTGTCACCATGGTCACTCCTAGGAGGCTCAGCCCTTCTGGCTGGCCCCTGATCCACTGGTTCTCCCACTGGGGAACGCATCCCCCTATCACCCCTCCATCTGGACTTCTGCACCCTCCACTTAGGAGCGGCACAGCCAGACACCAGAACCACTGGATCTCTACTTACAGACGCTCCACGTTCTGCTGACACTAGGAGATCCCCCTCAATGGACGGCCTACCAGTACAGCCTAGGCTCCCTACCTGGTGTTCCCTTAAGGAACCCTCCAGGGCCTGAGACTGAGTTTCGGGCACCTTGGGACGCATCCCATTCTCACTCCTTCTTCTTGGTGACAGGACGTGAGTCCCTACACCCCTCCCACTACACCGGGACCTAGCTGGGCTACTCTGAACCCCTCCCACCACTCTGGGCTGGGAAATAACTGTGCCACTCCTCTTAGGGTCACTCCCCAATGCCTCCTCAGACCCTCTAGCAACCACCCAGAGGTCTGCCTCCCATGCAAGCTCCCTGGGATCAGAGAACTCACACTCCAACAGGTGTTGGCGTAACCCTGGAAAACAATTACTGAACATGTGCTCGCTGACAACCAGATTGAACAGCCCTTCAAAATCATTTGCCGTGCTACCCATCACCTAATCTTCCAGTGCATCACAACATTCATCCACAAACTCCCCCCAAGACTGGTGAGACAGTTTTCTACTGCCCCTGAACCTCAACCTGCACCCCTCTTCCTGGGGTACAGGCACCATACTCTGGGATCTGGGAGTGGTACTTCCTGCACTGGACTCCATATTGCTGCCACCACTGGACCCCACCCTCACTGGTGAATCCAGACAACTAAAACTGCACTCAGGGGACAACCTTTCCTCAAGAGCTAGTTTCTCCCTGGTGAAGGCCCTCTCTGCCTCCGCCATCCTCTCCTGCGCTAAGACCCTCTCAGTCTCTAGCTTTTTCTCCTCCACACCCAGCTGTACTAGCTCCAACCTGAGCCTTTCCATTGCCAGCTGATGCTTCCTTTCTTCCCTCCTATCTACCCACTCCTCTGGAGACAGGGAAAGGGATGGGGCACTGCCCCCGGCACTGGACCCAGCAAGGGACTCCCTATCTATGGGGTCCTCACTACCTACTGGCGTCCCTGCCCTGTCATTTTCTCCCTCCTGCTCAAACTCTCCAGGGCCACTGCCCTCTGGGGGTGCTGATTGGGGACCCTCCCTTTTGTGGACCCCCCTGGTCTCGTGGCCCTCCTTCCCAGACTCCTCTCCCACCCGGTTTTGGGATGTCCAACAGGCCAACAAGGCCTCCTGCAGTTCCTCCTTCCTGGTGGACCTACGCACCTGACACCCAAGATCCTGACAGAACCTCTTTAGGTCCTTCACAGTGTATTTACGCAACCTCTTTACATTAAATGCACTTCCTGTCACAATAACTGCTGGATCACTGGGGTGAGACATGACTGACAGTTTAGGGGTGTCACCAAAATTTAGCAGAGCAGAAAAACACAATTCAAAAATGACACTCTTAAGGAGAAAAAATAATCAGGAGAAATAATCCCCAAACCTGTGATTATCTAAATGCAGAGTTTGTAGTGCAACCAGTTGTCGCTGTGGTACTGCGCAAACGCAAGACCTATCCTCACCACTGACAACCAATGTTAGAAATGGGATTTCTGGTTGGCTAGGGCTTGCGCCTAAGCCAGGCAGAAACCACCACTCTAGTCAGGGCAAGGGATTTACACGCGGAAGATAACCCCTGCTCACCCCCTTGGTAGCTTGGCACGAGCAGTCAGGCTTATCCCAGAGGCAATGTGTAAAGTGTTTGCGCAACACACACACACAGCAGCAACACACTAGGCACACTACAAAAGAAACTCCACACAAGGTTATATCAAGCATAGCCTTTGTATTATCATAAACACATTAGAATCCTAATCACACAATATACACTGTGCCAACTGACACCAGGTAGTAATTCACAGGGGATTATATACATGACCGGGCCAATCGGGCAACGGTCAGAACCATCAGAAAGCACAAGTAATAACTAAACCAGTAACAACTGGTAAAATAATTAACTCAGCATTATCACATTAGGCATAAACACATTATGCAATCTCATTAGGCATAAACACATTATGCAATCTCATTAGGCATAAACACATTATGCATTTTTGTAGCGACTTACGCTCTACCAATATCACAATGATGAACCCAGGCCAACTGGCCTCCTTTGGGGCCCCAAATGCCCTCTGTCCAAAAGCCAGGGCTCTCACTTATAGGGCCTTCCAACTGGCCCTCCAGCTGCCTTGGCAGCGAAACCAATGTGCGCAATGCACTGGGGGCGTGGGGTGTATCTCACCCCTTCCTTGATATTCAAATAAACATGCCCCCGTCGTTGCAGCTGCCCATGCTCCTGTGGTGCAGCTGGGGAGGACAAGCACTGGCACCAACAGTGCCTAGGGAGCCCTTTTCAATAGGGCCCTTCCGGTGCCGCTCTCGGCACCACAATGCGGCCAAAAACGAAATTAGCACTGGCACCCACGTGCCTGAGGAACCCCGTTCACCGGGCTCCTTCTCATGCACTCGGCCCCCTCCGGGGCTTGTCTCCTGTGACCGCGTTCTCCGTCGCAGGAAGAAGACATGGACACGGCCCAATTTGAGCCCCACTCACCGGGGCTCTCCTCCGCTGCTCTCTGCCTCTTCCGGTCTCTGCCTCAGGATGAAAGCACTGACAGTGTGCCTCAGCAGGCCCACGCTCACGGGGCCTCTCCTCACTTCGCTCAGTTCCTTCTTCTGGCCCAGACACGCGGGGCTCCCACCGGCACACGGGGGCCCCGCCTTCCTCCAGGCACGATCAGCCTGGCTTCCGGGTCGCGCTGCCTCGCCTCCGGCTGTGCCCACAACCAGGCAGGTTGCCTGACTGGCCACATGTCGTTCGTGGTGCGGCGGCTCCTTGCAGAAATAACAAACGTGGAGTGGGCTTCCGCTCCACCTCCTTTCCTGCACCAGAATGCGGGTTAGGCTCCCGCTCAAAGTGGCACGGAATGCAGGGTAGGCTCCCGCTTCTCCTCCCAGCAGCACGGGGGCATTCCCATGCCGGGATTCCCCCAGAAGATTACGCAGCACAGCGCTGCCGGGCTCACACACCCCTCTCGTCCTCTGGCAAAGGTTGGAGTCCCCCTCTCTGGGGCTCCAGCAATAAAGAGGTAGCGCTCACGAGGCGCTAGAATTCAAGAGACCAAGGGCAAAGCTGGGCCCAGGCAGGCCAGCTCACAGGGCCCTCCAGCAGAGGGGCAGTCCCTCGTGGCGGTTCCTCCTGGGGCCCAGCAGGCACAGGTAGCACCCAAACAGCACACCTACATGGGGTCACAGCCCCAATACTTATACAAGGTTTGCCCTGGCACAGGGCTTGGGGAACAAGTCTCAACTGGTTCTGGGGGGCTTGGAGCACTTTGTGTACAGTGCTCACACCCTCCTTTGTCAGGTGGGGGCTAGGTCATCAGACACACCACAGGGGGGCAGAGCCAGCATTCACCCAGGCAGGCACAGACCTATTCAGGGTCAGGGACTACTCCTCCCACTACTCCAAATGCAGATCTGCCCATTCAGCCTAGCGCTGACTCACCCTGCCCTCCCTGGAGCCACACACCTCACCAGCCCCTGTCACTCCAGAGCCAGACATGCAATACACATCAGGCAGGCAGACACATAGCACACAGAAATGCCAACTTCTAAAAGTGGCATTTCTAAAATAGTGATCATAAATCTGCGCACACCATTACGCAGCATTTATTATCACTATTCCAAACATACCAAACTTGACCATGTGCTCCTCTCATATCAGGAATTACCACTGAAACACTTATCAGGGAATCCCCAATGCATTCCTATGAGAGGGCAGCCTCAAAGCAGTGAGAAACCAAAATGGCTGTTTGTCACTACCAGGACATGTCACACACTTAAGGTACATGTCCTACCTTTTACCTACAATGCACCCTGCCCATAGGGCTAGCTAGGGCCTACCTTAGGGTTGACTGACATGCAGTAAAAGGGGGGTCACAGACATGGCACACACTTTAGGTGTCACGTCACAGCAGCAGTAAACTGCGGGCACAGGCCCTGCAATGGCAGAGGCCTGAGACAGTTTTGAAAGGCTACTTTGGTGGGTGGCGCAAGCAGCGCTGCAAGCCCACCAGTAGCATTTAATTTACTGGCCCCGGGTATCTGAGATACCACTTTACAAGGGACTGACAGGTAAATTAAATACGCCAAACAGGTGTAGATCATTCTTACCATGTTTACCACAGAGAGCACATGCACTTTACACCAGACAGCAGTGCTAAAGTGCCCAGAGTCTTAAAACCACCAACACCAGGTCAGAAATAAGAGTAGGAGGAAGGCAAAAAGTTCAGGGATGACCCTGCAAAAAGGGCCAAGTCCAACAAGTAGCTTTTTATTGCACTTGATAAATTCCAACCCCTAAGGAGATTAACTTTGTTGGGTGCAGTACATTTTGGACCAAACACTGATCCTCTTGAGGCAAAAGAGTTTCTGCTCCTATAGTAGGAAGATGAGAAAATGACATAGCTGGTCACACATAAAGGGACTTAACAACTTGCATCCCTTACAAGCAAGTATCAATCAAACAACTGAGAGCATTGGAGAGGCACAAGGTCAGGATGGATCAGACCAACAGAAAGGAAGAGAAAGAGGACAAGAGGAAAGGGTTTTGAGAGAGTTTCCTGATGACAAGAAACAGGAAAATATGCATACGGTCAAGGGGCAAGAAAGATCCCTAGACAAGATTAAACATGCGTAAAAAAAAAAAAAGCCACAAGTTTTAGATAAATAGGTGTCCGAACGCCATACTAAGTAGCAGTTTCATCTAATTAACATGGTAACCCAATATGCAGTAGCACATGCCTATGTATAACTGTGTTATATAACAGCTACCTATATAAGAGTTAAAGAGGTAGGTAAGAAACTAGAGGCTGTAAAGTTATTCTCTGCATTTTACAATACAGAGACAGCATTTAGCTCAGTCATTCCTCCAGTGTAAGAAAAAGTGGAGAATTACACAATAAAGATGGTGTCATGTAGTTCCTAAACATTCATATGATCTGCACGTTTAGACGACATAAACTACGGGACTGGTGCCCAGACTGATTCCAGACACCCCGTAGGATATTTAGCAATCCAGAGCACTACACAGATATAATGATTTTGATCTGTCAATACTACAGATCCAATTTTAATTTTTCAAACATAGAGAACAACAAGCCTTAAAAAAGTCGTTAATACGACGAAACACGTGTCGGCTGTGTGCTTCATCCATTGACCTGCGTGTCAACAAATTTCCGTTGTCAGTGCTGTTCACTCATGGACCTATGTATCAACAAGTTTTGGATTTGTATGTTTGAAAAATTAAAATTGGATCTGTAGTATTATTATATATATATGATTGTATCTGTGTAGTGCTCTGGATTGCTAATTATTTGTATATATATGTGAAAGCTTCTTTCTCATATATTAATTTACACTATTATGGTGGCATAGTGTTTATCCTTTTGAGCACACCATACTCACTGCAATTTTGCACTCACCTTAGACTTGACAGATGTGCTGGCAGTTTGCGATTACCACTGCCATCTTGCTTTTCTTTTCTACCCCAAAGGATATGTTAGCCTTTTGACCAGCTAGCTCACAGTTCCACCAGAAGCCCCCTAACCTTACCAAAGAGCGAATAGTTTCTGGCAACTATCGAACATGACAAACCTTGATCCTTCAGGGATCATGGACACTCGCAGTACTTTTTGTTCAGTAAATCGTACTCACTTAGTCTCAGAGAGATATACAGAATAAAAAATGGGAACATTTTCAATAAGCATTTATTGAACCAGCTCCATTCTAGTATAAAACATGTGTGCTGTGACAACCATTAGACAGAAACAGATGTTTAAGATTACAAGCACCAACAGAGTAAATAAAAGGTAGAACTCTACCATGGTGCTAAAACAGTGAATATATGCAGGCATATGAATACATAGCGGTAATCAAGCGTACCCCTTCGATGCAAACCCTACCTAAGTGTACCTAAGTGTACCAAGCATGTATGTGGGTGTAAAGCCAAGAATCCCCTAGTAAAGAGCCAACCCATTAGCTGATGGGAGAGAACGAAGGACCCCGTCTTGATCTCGAGCACCCCGCAAGGGATGTCAGACCACGGCGTGTTGTAGCTTCTGAATGCCGGGACCTCAGCTTCTAATGTCAGCGTTGAAGCTTCTCCTTTCCCTATCTAGTGTTGGTATGAGTCTTTTGTACCATAAAGGTAACCTCGGGGTTCCTTCCACAATAGATATGTTGTGAGTGTGATTATGTAAATGAGCCTAGAACAATACCTGTGATTATGCAAAACAGTTCTTTTGGCCTAGGATGAAGATGACCATGACTTTTTACACAGAGTGTGTTCATGCTGTTATGTACGTCATGTACAGGGACTTTTCTAAGAATCCTCATGCATAATAAATGAGGCTAGTTTACAAGAAACTGATCAACATTTATTCAGCACATAACTGGGTAAAAGGTCAGTGCTAGAACTGTTATGCAGAGCAAGGTAGGACATATGTAGGTAAAAGGTCGTGCAGCTACCAAGTCTAGATTGGGGTACATAACAATGGACTGCACTGGCTTTTATTGAGCTAGCCTGTTATTGAGTATGAGAAAGTTGTAATTTTATTTAGAATCTTGCTTATCAGTGTGGATAAGACTATCACGAAGCTGGATGATCAAGAGCAACATATTTCTCTGAGAAGTGCCTGTGAACCAGTGTGCTTACTTCATCTCAGATGGCCTACAGAATTTCAGAGAAGAGATTTCTGAGACATGAGTCCCACAAGTGAATCAAGGCAGAGTGACCAAAAGATTTTTCTGTCCTGGTGAGTGAAGAGACTTGTTCGAACCTTAGAGTCTAGGGGCCACATTTACTAAACCTTCACTCAATGCAGGGCACCAAGTACAATTGTTGCGCTGAGTTGTAAGAAAGGGAGAGAGCAGAAATGCTCAATATTTACAAAGATATGGAGCATTTCTGCTGTCTCCTTGTGCTGGTGCACGTGTGCAGCCTAGTGCCAACACAAGTAACCTTCCCCATAGTTCAAGGCTGTCTGGGTAACAGGCAGCATTGTGTTTTTACAGAAAGGGATACTTTTCTGTGCTACACAATCTTTAGAGGCATTTTCCTCTTTCTATGTGTGCCGCCGATAAGCCTCACTTGAGAAGGCATAGCCTTTTGACGCATTCCCAGGTTTGCAAAACTTTGCAAATCTAAGAATGCACCAAAATCCATGAGTGGATGCATAGGAAAGGCCATGTTCCATCCGTGAAAAGCCTCCCAGGTAGAAATGTAATGTAACACAGTGCAAGCAGCAGCCGTGTGTTACATTTCTCTGCAAAGCCATGCAAGTCCAGTGTTGGAGCTGACATCCTTGGCATGGTTTTCCCCCAAATTTTTACCTTCCACCCTCCTGTTTTGCTAACCGTGGGGCATATTATCAATGTCTGGCGATAACTATTGCCAACGCCAGTTAGCGGGAGTTTTGTTATCGCCGTCTATCCCTGAAATATATCGCCTTGTTAGCGACGTATTACCAACACGTCGATAACAGGCAAGAGTTCCAGGGAACGGCGGTGAAAATTCCCGCTAACTGCTGCGTGATGGCGATAGTCATTTAGGCGATACCTAGCGATCGCCGCATTAGCGGCAGGAAAACTCCCGCTAAAGCGGCGATAATGGGCTGGACAACATGCCCTTCAATTCCCTCACTTGGCTAGAGCACCTCCAGAGACGGAATTGTAACTGCCCTTCACTAAAGTAGTCTGAAGTGACCAGGCCCTCACATATTCACCCGCAAAATTATTCCAATGCATTCAAGGACAGACTCCCCTGCAAATTGCCAAATGTAAAAATATCTGTGTAATCTAATTTTAGGCAAGATTTGACAATCAATTCTTGGGGCTGAGCATTATTAGTTAAAAGGGCGGGGGGTACATCATTAGTAAATTGCGTCCTTTGGGCTCGAGGGAGCATGCATTATCATTGGCGGATTGAAATGCAGCTTCGTGAGTGTTATTTATCAAACAAAAAAAAGTTCTGTTTGCTAAGAGGTTGGTGCCACATTCTGCAGCACGTGCCCACACTCGCGAAAACATCAGTAGCAGCAAAGCACCCCTACATCAGATATCCCAACTCTATCACTGTGGTAAGTAACTTAAGAATGTTCTTAAGTAACTTAAGTAACTTAAGTAACTTAAGTACTAGTTAAATTAGTTTAAATGTCGGTACATTCCTTGTAGATCACCAGTCACCAAGAAATGTACACTATGTCAGAGGAATCGTCCAGCTCAGCAGTAATATCCAGGGTAGCACAGGACGTCATACATTGCGGTTAGGAAGTAAACCCACAGTACCATGCACCTTTGCAGCGCCTAAAGAAAATTACAAATATATCTACTTACATCGCCCACCTGCTTCTCTCCGCCCATTGGGGTATGAAGACCCCCCAGGAAACTTTAGATCTGCGTATATAACATCCCCCGCCATGTCAAGTGCTGAAGGACGAGTTCTGGGGAAAGGGGGCTGCGATGCATCGAGTCTCAGCTCCTGAAGTCACAGAAATGAGCGGCTTTAGTGCGCAGCTCTGAGTGGCAGGGGATGAATGACGCCCCTGACGTAGATTCCTCTAAACGATACCACTCCCTCAGTGAATCTACTCACAAGTCTGTGACTGACTGCAGTAGTGCATTTGAGGGCTGGAGGGAGTGAAAACCATGATGCCAGTTCAGATAATAAATTCTTACTTTATTTTAACATTTGTACACAGTGCATGCCCGTGCAGGATCAGAGCACTCTGCATTAAAACACCGCCTACATATTCGCAAACAATAAAAGAAGCTGTGCTGAAATTCATACAAACTGCAATAAGATGTAGAACTAATTAGTCTGAACATATTTGGAACGATGAGACATTTGTAAAGGAACACAACTCTTCAAACATTCGAGACTTTTAATCTCATCTGGAAAACAACCATAACATCTAAACCTAAACCTCTTTGTACCCGGTTTCGTAGTTATTCCTGCCTGTAGCAGAATAGATTCATATTTTTCATCAATCACATTCTATAAAATGGGCAGTTTCGCGGTGAGATGTTGTGATTAGCTGGCACGCTGTGGGTTTGCTTGAGAAATGACAGCTTGGCATAACATCTGGGTGCACGGCTAGTGGACCCTTCTCCTTCTGCCATGATCTTAATAACTTGTCATGAAATAGAAGCTGAACTGCCGAGTTCCCTGCCCTGTGTGTGAGCCAGAGTAATACTTTTCACAGTGCTTAATTTGTAAAAGAATAAGTGCCAGGGCTCTCACCAGGAGGCCACTGCAGCTTGCACCACACATTGCCCCTGTCATGTTGCCAATGTTAGTAACAACACAACTACTAGCCAGCACACTTCTAGAAGTGTGACAATTCAGACTATTTCAGGCCCCCAAAGTGATAAGACTAGTTTGGGCGGTAGGTAATAGTCATTTTTAATGTATATTGAATATACAAATTGACTGTTGTTGTGGTCATCTATAAATTAGAAAGACAGCGCCACCTTTTGGCAGACTGTCATGAGCCCCAGGTGTTGTCCCATGCTGAAGGGGTGGTTCCAAGGACGAGGACTTCTGTCTTCTCGGCGTTGAGCTACAGGCAGCTGTTGGTCATCCAGACTGCGACGTCGTGCATTCCTTTCCGGAAGTTGAGTCTGGTGGTGGTGGGGTCTTTGGTGAGGGAGAGGATGAGCTGGGTGTCCTCAGCGTAGGATACGATGTTGAGGCCATGTTGTCTGACAATGGTGGCGAGGGGGCCATGTAGATGTTGAAGAGGGTCGGGCTCAGAGATGACCCCTGTGGGACTCCGCAGGTGATTTACGTAGGATCGGAGAGGAAGGGTGGCAGTCTGATCCTTTGTCTTCTTCCGGGGAGGAATGATCAGATCCAGTCGAGTGCTATTCCTCGTATGCCGGCGTCGTGTTGTCTGGCGACTAGTGTGCGGTGGGAGACGGTGTTGTAGTCTGCTGAAAGGTCGAGTAGGATGAGGGCTGAGGAGTGGCCTTGGTCCAGGAGGGTGCAGATGTCGTCTGTGGCGGCGAGTAGGGCGATCTCGGTGCTGTGGTAGATGTGAGGAGGGCATGGGTCGGTGGGGGCCCCCGAGTGGATGCCTTTCATGGTCGAGGCGGTGTATTCAGCTGTGACCGGCATCCAGGTGGAGATGGTGGGCTGGCTGGTGTGTCGGGGGGCAGGGGGCCGGCTGTGGCATCTGGTGAATGGTCGGCGAAGTTGTTGTAGAGTTTTTTGAGATAGATCGCAAAGTGGTAATTTTTAAGGTTTGCTGGCGCCTCTCAGGAGTAATACACGTAACAGTAAACCTTAAGTTCTCTATTGGGGTGGCGGTGCTGCAGGGTGAGGAGAACCACAAACCTCCCCTAATTTGAAGCCTAAGCCCATAAACGTACTAACACTCCCCAGCACTCGTCATAGATCTGTGAAAAAACACGCTAAGTAGTGCATAAACAGTAGGCACAAATTTCACAAAGATGACAGATACTCTCTGTTTCTTCTTTTTGTTCCTCTTTTAATTCAATAGGTCTCCAAAATGACACAGCCAATTGACACAGCCGACACGTGTTTCGTCGCGTACATGGGAATTGTTCCCGCGACTTTTTCAAGGCTGTATAAATACAAACATAATAGCACAACTCAGGTCATGACTTGTGTGTCATACGTATACATGAATTCAATCTCGATAGCGAGAATCTTCAAAAATGCAAACCAAAGGCATGCACAAGATGGAATAAGTGTACCAACTGAACCGTAATATCCAAAGTGGCACAGAAAAGGTCGCTATAAACTGAAAAAGGAGGACGGAAAAGCCCGAGGCGACGTGAGAACGGTGAATGACTAATAAAGATGAATAAAAGAACAATACCGTGCATCTCGATACCCAATAAAACATGCAAACCCTTGTGGTTGCAATTCGGTGAAAAAAGGAAGTGCCTACAAGAGAGTTCCCTATATAGCCCCAATCAAACTGTGTGTCATAGATACCTAAGTCCTCTCAGTCTGAATCCCTGTGTGGATAAATATACGAAAATCCAATGAGTATAATCATCCAAACAAGAAGACTGAAAGGGAGTGAACGCAATAATAACTAAAGTACCTACTATTTACGTGGTGATAATTCCAACCCACAGAGGGTGTCTGTATTTTCAAGCGTCCTAAGTAAAATTCTTATTGATCCAGTGATTATGATAAACTCCGGTGTGAACACTGTAGGAAAATCATACCAGAATAACTTATTAACATGACCCCCTCGACATATATCATATCAGTGAATACAGAATCTAAAGTCTGCACTACTGGTGCCTAAATACAATCCAATCAGAACCAACGCCCTTTAGTTCAAACTCCACTATTGCCTCACTCGCTATCATAATAATCCCAAATGCCAGACATCGGGTCTGACCTCACAATAATTCAAAATCGTCATATTAGGTTATCTGTGAACAATAGTAAATGTATAAAAATAAAATAAAAGCTATTACCCCCATATCAGCAGCCCCCGTTAGTAAAACCGACAATATCACCTTATCAGTAAATAAACATGTGCTAACTCAAGTGCGGTTCTAACATTAAAGGACATACACATACCAATTCATATGCCTGTCTTTTGCCAAAGCTAAGTCAAATCTAAGCGTCCAGAAATTACCATCACTAAAACTAATTACCGTCAAATAAGCGCCACCTCGATTCCCTTACTCTTACCGTTATTCTGTGTTCCCCATATGCGGACGCCGTCAATATCGTGTTGCCGAGTACACAACATGTGGAGCTGTAAAGCAATTCAGTATAAGTAGCCTCGCCGCATCTCCTCCACGTAACCGGCGCCAAAACCACTTCCGGTTTGGCAGAAAAATAATGGAAGGACTAAAGGGGTCCATGGGATCAGCGGCCATCTTGTAATGGCCAAATGCCGTTTGTAATTAAATCCAATCCAATCCATTGTAAGCAAATTTGATGACTAGGAAAATATCTACTGAAAGCGGGACAATAATCTATAGGAAATATGCTTAGCCACGGTATCTCGAAAATAAAAACAACAATTAAGTCTGTGTGATGCACGAATGTTTGAATAGAATACTGATGAAAAGGTTTCCAAATGTCATATATACCTTTGAGAATATAAGAAACTCCAGAAACAAATGGTGGACGTGATGCACCAAGTGACGTGGTTATCGATCAAGGATCAAATTATACCGTCCTTATCAAATGAGTGCGTGCATACTCGTGAAAAACCTTGGTTATGGAGGGGCTGAAACCCCGCCCTCTTGTCCATCCTCCTCTAGAAATGTATCTACAATAACCAATTAGAATGCTTCAATCAATATAATAGTAACACAAAGTGCAATATTTAAATGCACTGGTATCGGCTCGTGAGGGATTTCTGCTATTGCATTAATTAACTCATAGACATAGACAAGAAAGTTTCCATTAAAGTTAAAATGCATGGATACATTCTGCAATACAAAAAGGAATCTTCAATAGGTATAAATGTCAGGTGTATGAGAACATCTTCCCTCTGTCTCTAAATTGAATATTTAACACAACAATGAGTACAGATACATTACAAATTCAATGGCATTCTATCTGCCCAAAAAATAATGTAATTCCTGATCAATATTCAATCCTGTCTCCGTGCTGCGTAATTTGAGGATCCACATTGCCTCCTTCCTGCGTAAAGCAAGCTCTCTATTGCCTCCCCTAGGATGTCGTGTCACCTGTTCAATCCCATAGAACTCAAAAACCTATTATGTGTCTGTGCTGAGCAAAGTGACATGTGGGCAGCAAGGGGATATCTCATGTCTCCTTGTTTAACTGCTCGCATATGTTCACCTATTCTCTCACGTAATGTGCGTATTGTGCTACCCACATATCTTTTTTACACCTACACTCAATAACGTACACAACGTATTTAGTTAGGCAATTGATATTGGAGACGATCTTGTAAATCTTCTCCCCTGGTCCTGTGAATTGCGTCTTTCTGTTGCAAGCCCATTTACACGCGCTGCAATGACCACAAATATAGAAGCCTTTGGTATGTATACTCATCCAGCTCTCTTGTGTCTCTGTCCTAGGATAACTCGGACTGAGTATATTCCTAAGGGAAACTCCTCGTCTGTATGTAATGTTAGGTTTGTCCGTAATATGATCACTGAGCGATTTATCCGCCTTTAGGAGGTGCCAGTGTCTGTTTAGACTACGCATCAGAACCCCTGACCAGTTGTTGTAATTGGTTATCAACCTTATCTTATCCTTTGTTCTGTTGGGTATGGTGCGTTCTCTCAGTGTTTCACTGCGCTTCACTTTATCAATTCGTTGCTCAGCTCTCATAAGAGTCTTGTTGTCGTAACCTCTACACTTAAAACGTGTCATTACATTCCTTTTAAATTTCTCAAACTCAGGTTCATAGCTACAGTTCCTTCTCACACGTACAAGTTCGCCATATGGAATGGATCTAACCTGGTGCGTGGGATGTGCACTAGATGCGTGCAGTAATGAATTACAAGCTGTTTCTTTGCGATATAATCTGCTATGAATCTGATTCTCTCTTATGTAGAACTCAACATCTAGAAAGGAGATTTTAACCTTGCTGTACTCAAAAGTAAAATGTATATTGTACTCATTGTCATTTAGGTATTGAAAATAATCTGTCAATTTCTCAGATGATCCCGTCCATATCATCAGACAGTCATCAATATATCTACCCCAATATAATATGGAGTCATTCCATTCGGATCCCATCTGGCCCCAGATCCTCATCTCCTCGAACCAACCCATGAAAAGGTTCGCGTACGAGGGAGAAAATCTGGAGCCCATGGCAACCCCTTGTTTCTGTCTGTACCATCTCTCCTTAAATAAAAAGACATTGTTATCCAAGATGAGCTCGATCATCTCAATCAGCATTTCAGTGTGACTCCATGCACTAGCTGATCTGCTGCTAAGAATCTTTCTGATGGCAACTAGACCAATGTCCCTCCTGATGCTAGTGTACAATGCTGTCACGTCCAGAGTCACCATAATCATATTCTCCTCCCAATTGAGATCAGCCATTATCCCCAGGATATGTTTAGTATCCCTAATGTATGATGGTAAGTTGATCACCATAGGTTTCAAGAAGGTGTCAACGTATTCCGATATCCTCTCGGTCGGACCCTCATTACCCGAAATGATGGGTCTGCCAGGTGGGAATGGAAGCGCTTTATGTACTTTGGGGAGGGTGTAAATGCAGGGGTACCTTGGTCGGTCAACCCTAAGATATGTCAGTTCATTGTCATCAAGTAAGCCTTGCCCATGCCACTGTTTCAAGTGCCTGTTGATATGGTCAGTTAATGTCCATATAGGGTTATTAGGCAACGGCTCATAGCACTCTGTATTCTGTAATTGGGAAAGTATTTCTTGATCATAATCTAGGCTCCGCATGATAACAATATTCCCTCCTTTGTCAGCCTCCCGTATAGTAATGTCTCTGTCATTTCTAAGTTCTGAAAGGGCATCCCGTTCCTTAAATGTCAAATTGTCTTTCTTGATTTTAGATACAGTTTTTCTGTCCTCATATCTGTCCAAGTCCTCCTTTTTCAGTTTATAGCGACCTTTTCTGTGCCACTTTGGATATTACGGTTCAGTTGGTACACGTATTCCATCTTGTGCATGCCTTTGGTTTGCATTTTTGAAGATTCTCGCTATCGAGATTGAATTCATGTATACGTATGACACACAAGTCATGACCTGAGTTGTGCTATTATGTTTGTATTTATACAGCCTTGAAAAAGTCGCGGGAACAATTCCCATGTACGCGACGAAACACGTGTCGGCTGTGTCAATTGGCTGTGTCATTTTGGAGACCTATTGAATTAAAAGAGGAACAAAAAGAAGAAACAGAGAGTATCTGTCATCTTTGTGAAATTTGTGCCTACTGTTTATGCACTACTTAGCGTGTTTTTTCACAGATCTATGACGAGTGCTGGGGAGTGTTAGTAGAGTTTTTTGATCTTGAGGTGGAAGTAGGTTCCACGCTTATCTCAGAGGTCTTGGGACGGGGTGATGTCTGTGGCTTTTCTGCGTGGGTTGGTGAATTCATGAAAGACCTTGAAGAGTTGCTTGGAGTTGGTGGAGTTGCTGAGGATTTTGTTGTGGTAGTCCGTCATGGCGTCCTTGTAGGTGGTGTAGATTTAGGGTGTCTTGGTGTTTCTCCAGTTCTTCTCCAGGAATCTGCAGGTGTGTCTTGCTTCTTGGAGATCGGTGGTGAACCATGCAGCTTTCCTGGGGCGCTGTTTGTCAGGCTTGTGTAGCGGGGCGAGCTTGTATGCGCAGTTGGAGATCCAAGTGTGGAGTTCTCTGGCTGCGATGCTGGCGTCGGCTGTGTTGGAGGCCGGGGTGGTGGTTAAGGTCTGGTGGCAGTGGAAGCAGGAGAACTGGCCGTGAGTCGTGTTTTGTGAGGCCTGTTGTCAGTCTCTGAGTTTTCCGTGGTTGAGTGCGTGGAGGGTGGCTGAGCTGTAGCAGTGGCTGGCTCGAGATCCAGGGTTCCTGGCGCTGGTCGCGGTCAGGTAACGGATGGACGCAGACGGACTTGCCTTAGGCGTGCCTTTAGCGCACCAGCGGCGCGCGTCTGCTGCGTGACCGTGCAGCGGCCACCATTAAGTAGGGGAGGGGGGAGGAACGATCATCTGGGATGCGGGAATGGGCGAGGACAGGGGTACGGGGCCGCATGGGGCAGCAGCGGCGGGAAGTGTGGGCTCAGAGAAGCCAAAAAACAGATTTAAAAGGGAAAAACAAGGGATAACTAACCAATGTAATCATGCTATGTATCCTCAGGGGTGGGAGGGTGGGTAGGACTGCTCCAAACACGGAGCAGGGCAGGGCATGGGCGGATTGGTATGCCCACTCAAGTGCGCAATGACTGTTTGGTCGGCCCACTGAGGCGGCCCAAAGCAGTCATGCGCACTTCCCTGTTCGCCATGCAGGCTGCATTACAGCCTGCATGGAGAACATGCCCACCCCTCCGGCCCTGGCTGTATGACTTGTCCCGTCACCAATTACAAATCCCACCGCTGCATCGCAGCGTTGTGATTGACTCAGGGGAGGGAGCCTGGCTGCCTACTTCCTTTTCCTAGAAGCAGACGCAGGAGAGCAGGAGCTACGAAGACATGGGACACGGCTTCGAGGTAAGACTTCCCTCAATAAATTTCTAGCAACACCCGCTCACACACACATCCCCGCATCCACGCACCATCCAGTGTTCTTTCCGGCGTTTACCACCTCAGAGCTGTCCAGCCCCCCCTGCACTTCTCAATGGTGGCCGCTGTGCACCCATGCACAGCGGGCGTACCACTCGTGTGCCAAAGGCACATACGTAGTTGCGACGCATGCCATGACATCGCATTCCATTCCAATGCATACTAATACTAGGCACATTGCAACAGTAGAGTAGGTTTTGCATAGCGGAGACATAAAGATCACTGTTTCCACTTCAGTGAGTGCAACCCAAAACTAACCTTTGCACCACAAACCCACCCGTGAAGCCTGGAATTCCTTTTTGAGCCCCCACAAAACACCCAAAAATCTCATTTGAGACAAATGCACACCCCATTTTTCATAATTTACCCCAAATGTACACCCCATTTTTCATAATTTACCCCAAATGCACACCCCATTTTTCATAATTTACCCCAAAAACACCCCATTTTTTATATTTTACCACGGAACACACCCCATTTTTCATATTTTACCCCAAAAAACACCCCATTTCTGATATTTTACCCCAAACCACACCCTATTTTTGATGTTTCACCACAAAACACACCCCAATTTTAACTTTTTACGTCCGAAACCCATAACCACCCGAAAAAATTTAAATTACCCCATTACTGACCTCAACTCCTCCAAACACCAAAATTCAAGAAAGCTAGCTGGGGAGGAAGAAGCTTTGTCCTGGGTACTGTGAGGTTGTGGAACTCACTTCCGTTAAATATCAAAAGCTGCCCAACACTACTTGGTTTCAGAAAACTACTAAAGACATGGCTCTTTGCAAACTAAATACACCATCTCCGGCAATCTCCTCCGCAAAAGCGCCTAGACGCTCCAGGGCAATCGTGCACTATATAAATTCCAAAATCAAATCAAATCAAATCAAATCACAATGCGTTGTATTCAAATGCGATGTTAAGGCACCTGCGTTGTCAGATGCGTTGTTAACGATGTACTGCCTGCATTGTAATGGTCGTCTCCTGTGCCAAAGGCAACCATAGGCTACGCCGTTTGCGACTGTCTGCCCCTGAACCGCGCTCAGCACCAAGGAGCATTCCTCTTGGACACTCCACCGATACGACGCCAGCAGCCTCCTCGCCATCAACCCTGGACACCACCTCGCCTGCCAGGACCAACCTCTGCTCCGGACCGGACATCGCCATCACCATCACTGACGGCTGAAGTATCACCCGCAAGGTGCACCCCGACCGTCAGGGAGGAGGCATTGCCATCACCTACAGAGGCACACTCTGACTGACCACGCACTCTAATGACCCAAGGGTGACCATGGACTACGTCAACTCCAAGATCCGGACCAGGCCCAAGAACATCCTCTGCGGCACACTCATGTGCAGGCCCCCCGGGCCATGGCCCCCCATTCTCCAATACCATTGTAGACCTCATTGCACCCCAGGGTCTCCCATCCACCGACGACATCCTACTTGGTGAACTCAAGTTCCACCTGGACGACCCCAGTGACCAGGACACCACCCCCTCATTGGGAAGGTCCCCTACATCAGACGCAAGCAGCAAGTCACTGCAACAAGCCACATTGCAGGACACATGGTCGAGCACGTCCCCTCCGCCAGCGTGAACTTCAACTGCAGCCACAACACCGGACTCTCCTGGACCGACCATCATTGGTATCATCACGTCTTCACCTTGCCCACTGGACGCCACTGCCATCATCGCACCCCCTCGCAGCTTGATCAAGGCCACCGAAGAACATCTCGTCAACTCCCTCCGCACCAACACTCCACCAATGCTTCCAAATGATGACACCGCAGCGCGCAACCACCACCGATGGATCTTAAACAGTGCCGACATTCGGGCACCCCTCATGAACAGCACTGCGTCAGTACCTTCCGCCTGCCTGATGGCAAGCGTGAGGGTGAGGCAGTGCCACAGGGATAGGCTGGCCCCATGCATTGCTGAAGTTGCGTCATGGTTGTGACACGACTGCAGCAATCCGTGACTTTAGCGCAGGCAGATACGTCAGGATTCCTGACGTATCTGTCATTACTTGCGTCATGGAGCGCTGTCCAGTGATTACAGCGCATCCATGCTGTCGCAAGAAGGGCGTAGTGAGAAGTGTTGCAACGCTGTCTTGTCGCAGCGCAGCAACACTTTTCATGTCTGTGGCACAGGAATGCGCACTATCTTATTGATTGTGCGCACTCCTGCACTGTAGTTTTGTCGCAGAGCAGCACTGCAACATTGCTTGCAACGCTGGCCAGCGCCAATTCCTGCAGGGATATGGACCCAAGTTTTATCACCATTTTTAAGACCAGCTATTTTCTGGTCTTAAGTGACTGGCTCTAACTGCAGTTAGAGCCAGTTTTTTGGCTCTTCAGAATTTCAAGGTGACCCTTGATAATAAGGAGTAGTGATGTTTGCGTGCCTTTTTGCACTGGAACACCTACTTTGCATGTCATTAGCGCTAAATATCGCTAACATGCTTGGCAATAAAAAAACGGGCCGCTATCGCCATTAAACTCGCGCTACGGCCCGTTAGCTGCAGCTTGCTAATACAGTGATATGAATATCGCCGCTTTACCGGCAAAAAAGTGCCGCTAAAGAGGCGATAAGCCCTTGATAATATGCCCCCATGTTTTTTCTGTCTTTAAGACTCCGTGCACTTTACCACTGCTAACCAGTGCTAAAGTGTTTGTGCTCTCTTGTTTAAACCTTTTAGAATAGGCTTACACCCAATTAGCACATTTAATTTACTTGTAAGCCCCTAGTAAAGTGGTACTGCATGTACCCTGGCCCATACATTAAATGCTACTTGTGTGTCTGCAGAACTGATTGTGCTACCCACTTAAAAGCCCTTAAAGCATTTCTCAGGCTGGCCATTTGTAGCCTATGTGAGCAGGTTTCAATCTGCCATTTCTACCTGGCAAATTAAACCTTATGTCGGGCCTAAACCTTCCTTTTTAACACATATAAGTTACCCCTAGGCTACGCCATGAACAGCCCAGAGGGCATAGTGTTGTGTATTTTCAAAGTTGGGCATGTACTTTTATGTTTTACATGTCCTGGTGGTGAAAAATTCCTAAATTCGTTCTTCACTACTGCAAGGCATACCTCTCCCATAGGATAACGTTAGGTTACCTTATTACATTTAATAAGTGATAACTTTGAATTGGGAGCAGGTGGACAGATTGAGTTTGGTGTCTAAAGAATTGAAATTAAAAGCCCTCTTTAAAGGTAAAGTCGGATTTTAAATCGCAATTCTGAAAATGCCACTTTTAGAAAGTTGGCATTTTCTTGTCCTAAC
Organism: Calotriton arnoldi; assembly: GCA_963921515.1. Lineage (NCBI taxonomy): Eukaryota > Metazoa > Chordata > Amphibia > Caudata > Salamandridae > Calotriton > Calotriton arnoldi. Next base: position 522,902 of record CAWUFW010004881.1, read on the forward strand.
CATTTGGTGCCCGCAGCCTGATCCTGGGTCACATGACTAGGTGTAGGTGGCAGTTGGTCTTTCTATATTGCTCCCAGACAGTGAGACAAAGGGAAGATAGGTGCTGGCAGGATGAGCCACTCTGAGTGGGTGAGCGGGAGGAGCTGTCATCTATCAAACTTGTACATCACAAAGGCTCTGTCTTAGCACTCTCACAAAGGGGTCAACACTGGTCATTGGTGACCACAGACAAGCTGGGACCAGGGCAGGAAGGAAGGGAATGCCTGATGCCTCAGTGGTGTGGACACCTCTAGAAGTTTCTCCTACTTCAAAGTGGGCACCAGGTATAGATATTGGACCTCAGGCCCCAACTTTTCAGTACACTCCTGAGTCTGTGGATGCTGCAGAAGGACTGCTGTGCTACTTTGCTGCCAGAAGGACTTCAACTCTGCTGCCCTGCTACTCTGCTGCCTTGCTGACCACTGAACTGAATGTTGAGAAGTAAGACTGGACCTGCACCCTTCATTCCAGGCTGAAGTGACTCCAAGGGTCAGTAAGCTGACTTCCTGTTCTGAGATACAGGGACATGACAAGTTCCAGATGCTCCCTGTAACTGCCCAGGTGACCTACTGCCTGGACCTGCAACTTAACCTCCAACTGAACTTGCCTGAGCCATGCTGGCCTCTGCTGGAGTGAATTCCTGACCCCCAAGTGGTACACCTCAAGTCATGGACCCTTGGTGTGGCCTCAGTTGAGCTCCTGTGAAGTTTTTGTGCTCCTCATGAACGGGCCCATTCGCTACAAGATTTTGCATCCTGCACTGCCCGCCAATGCAAAGTTCGGGCAAACCCGACCCTTTGAGCTACAGCGACCGCCAACGATGCCCAGCAGCATGAGAGCTGCACTTCGCGCTACAGCTTCGACAGCTCACAGGGACTGCCAACACGGAGCTCCTACCCTGACCTTCCATGACGCCAATAGGATCTTGGCGCTACTTCGACAGCCATCTGCAACACTCTTCCTGCTCCTCTTGGACCCTTCCACTGTGAACATAACTCTTTGAGCTAGACTGCGAAGGTAACCCTTTCAGCAGGACTAACCTGGTCCCTGTATCCAGCCTATGCTCTATCGCGGTCAGCCTGAACTAGTGACGTTCACCAGGTCTTGCATGATTAGATAGCCGCACGTGGTGCTTTGAACTTATTGGCACTATATTCACTTAAATATTTAAAATTGCATATCTCCGGTTCTACGTATTTGAATTTTTTTTATTTTTGTCTTAAATTATTTATGACATTTTACTCTATTGTTCTAAATTTGTGTGAGACTTCTGTTGTGCTTCACTTTATTACTGTTTGGAGTACTGCATAAATACTTTTTGAGGTGCCTCTAAGTTAAGCCTGACTATTTTTGTGCCAAGCTACCAGGTGGTTAAGCACTGGTTAGTTTGGGGTTGCTTGTGACTTCACCCTAACAGAGAATTATTGTTCCTGCTTGAGAAGGGTTTCAGCCCCCTCATCAGCAACCCAATAACTTACAGCCACAAAAATCAGGCCTTGCGTGCCCTTGTAAATATTACTGAAGCCCTTTCGTTGTCCTTGTGTCACCTTGCAAGACACAAGGACAACTCAAGGGCTTCATAAATATGGGCCTAGGTGTCTAATCAGAGACCTGTTCCAGAGCTGCAATAACTGTTTGTATCTATGCTTCTTACCTTGGGGCTAGCAGGAGTTTCCTTGATCAACTTTCCATGGGGTTCTCTTAGTGGGACATGTGGGATTAAAGAAGACCCATAACATGTCATTCTCTCATTTCTATTGGCTCAGCAGTTATTTAAAATATTTATAGAAATATTTCCAGAGTGGTCTGAATTTACAGTTGCCCAGAAAATCAAGATGAAAGACACAGTTCCCCTCATACCACTGTGGTGGTGAACAAACACACCTCTAATTGTGACTTATGGTATCAGATATCCTAACCTTATTTTGAACCACCTCTCTAATTCCAAGCAGGCCCTCTTCACTAGGGGCCGGATGTACGACCTGTTTTTGCATGCGCAAACGGGTTTGCGACCCGTTTGCGCATGCAAAAACCTCATGGGCCATGTACAAAGCCTATTTAGCGAGTCGCAAATTATTTGCGACTCGCTAAATAGGTTTTGCGACTCGCTATTAGGAAGGGGCGTTCCCTTCCTAATAGCGACCTGCAAGCCATGTACCAATGTTTTGCAACCACAATTGCGGTCGCAAAACACTCGCAAATTACCACCCTCTTCAAGAGGGTGGTAATGGAGTCGCAAATGGGAAGGGGTCCCCAGGGGACCCCTTCCCCTTTGTGACAGGCTCTAAACATATTTTTTAAGGGCAGTCAGTGGTCCCAGGGACCACTACCTGCCCTCAAAAAATGAAACAAAAAGTTTCATTTAAAAATGGGCTCGCAAATTGCGAGAGGCTCATTAATATTCATGAGCCTCGCAATTTGCGACCCCATTGGGAATCGCAAACAGTGTCTCTGACACTGTTCAACATCCCATTTTGCGACTCGCAAATTGCGAGTCGCTATTGCGACGCTATTTGCAAGTCGCACAATTGTTGGTTGTACATCTGGCCCTAAATATGTACCCACTTAAATAATCTGTTTATGTTAAGCTGAATGAAAGAAGGCTTCATTCGCTAACACTCTCATAACCTTCAAACTACAAATGCATAGAGCGGAGTACACTTGGCAAAGACATTATCTGAAAGTAACTCAAGATCTAGAAGAATGAATAAGAACTAGCTAAAACAAACTTTTTATAAGCAAAGATCAACTGCACAGACAACACACCTCTTCTGCTATTCTCCATCATAAAATATTTGTAAATTCTCTCATCTTGTGAGCACCCTGCTTAACTTAAAAGCTTTTTGAGATGACCCTACCTCCTTTTTACAGCAAAGGTGAATGATATTTATGAAAACATTGCAAATAATTTGGAAAAGGTTGACTGGTCTTTAATACAATTTACTCAGAATCCACATTGGGCCTTTCTGGGAACATTTTGTGGAACACAATGAGTAGGAAGTGATAAGATTGTTACGGAAAGCAAAATCAGGTTTTGTGGTTGATTGCTGCCCAGTAGTAGTATGAAGCATCTGGATTGTTGGCCTCCACCACTTCATATATTTAACACCAAACTGACTGGTGCTATATCTCAAAATATTTCCTAATTCAGTTCAAGCAAAATACTCCCTGGTCTGTGCTGAGAACACCAGTAAATCAGCACTCCCTCATGTTTGGGTGGTAAAAACTTGAATCAGCTTATATTTTGATTCGAGTGTGACCTCTGCACTGCTCCTCCTAACTACTAATAAATACTGAACCCCTGGGCCAGTAAGTAGATAGTCTGCACCATTAAGACTTTTGTCTACTAGAAATGTTCATCTTGGATATTTAAGCTACACATTACCAGCTGGGTCCAATCTGGACGAGGTCTGCCTGAACATTTGCCTGATCTGCCTGCCGATCCACCTGCTGCAGAGTTTGTCTTTGAGACAGAAGCACCAGCAGCAAAGAAATGACTATGGTGGCCCAGTGACTGTTCAGAAGTGTGACCAAAGATTACCAGAAATCTCAATAAAAGTTCAGATCCAGAAGGCATGAGCAATGATGATGAAAACGTGAAGGCGAGATGCTTCTCAAGAGATGGTCCAGATGAGCTGATACCCCTGTACTAATAAGAGAATTTTGTAATTTCTTCAGCCAAGACTCCACTCAGAACATTCATTCTACCTTAATTGCACTGTGAAGGGAATGAGCTGTGAAAATATCTGCAGACAATTTGGGCCACATCTAGCCTCCTTCCATGGTGGTGGTGAGGTTCAGCAACTGGTAATTGTTGTGGATGTGAGTCCTTCACAGGAAATACGTCTACAATTGTCTTTTTTTAAATTGGGAACCAAATATCTCATTATAGCACTTGACTCTCTCAGGGTAGTAAAGCAAAGCAATACATGTCTACTCAGGGGAGCTGGTGTTGGTTAGTAATCCCAGCTTGATGGTACCAAACAACCATACTGTCCAGTCAGCGATTTATCTTTGGAAAGAAAAAGGACTTTTATTACACATACTACTAAATACTATGCATTAAATTACAAGTATATATATTCCAGTGGATGGGAGTACTTTTGGTGACATCCTCCTATCAAGTTACACCCCTAGATTGCCCTGAAGTCAATAATCACAATATAACCCCATCTATACGAGATGCAACATCACAATATAAGGGGGTGTCATTAGAAATAGGGCAGACCTCCTGACTTTGTCAGAATGTCACCACATCAGAAAAAGTAGCCACATGTTATATTCAACAATGCACCATAATTTAAAATAAATTGGAAATAGTACCAACATTCAATGAACCCATGATAATCAAAACATGTCTCTGAGTATTTCTTTTACCATTGTCAGACTACTACTGCAGTGATTGGACACTCCACAAGGAACCATTCACACTCCAGAGGCCTAGAGCAAAAGCTCCAGCTCTGGAACTGCTTCGATTATAAGGTAAACCTCTTTTGTGGGCAAGGCACAAATCCCTTGGGTGAGGTAGTACTAGTTTGTAAAAAAAACATTTCTGGGGGGTTGCTGCATTCCCCGCAGACCCGACACAACATCCACTGAAACATTAGTGGTGTTTAAACCTCTCCCTTGCAGGGATTTATGGGGTGGTCCAATCGCTGGAGCAGTGAAAATATAATTTGCGGCAATAGCTGCTCTGCTCTTTTAAGCAGCCTTGTGCGGGAGCAGTTTCACTTCGACTCCCACCCATGGTGAGAGCAGGGCACTTCCTCTGCCCACAGGGAGCATAGGCAGGGGGATGGTGGGCCGGTTCACCTACCCCCAAAGACACAGGTAAGTGGGCAAACAACATGCCCAGCCAAGTCTGCTTTGGACCTGTGCAATGGAATTCCTTGGACCTTGCTGTATATGCTCACCCTTGGGGAGATAGGGGGCCCAGGGCCATAACTGTGCTCCTGGTTGTGGGCCCTCTCACATCCCCTTCCCATACAATACGAATTAAGGTGGTTTGTCTGACCCCTGAGAGCTTGGCCCTTCCCAGGAGATTTTAAGATTTCACCGCAAACTGCCATGCATTTTATTCTCAGCCTGGCCCCCATGGGGTTCTGGGCTGTATCTTGGTTCCTGTAGCGCCAATATGCTCAAGAAAGGTGTCAATCTGCTCCTGGTAGTAAGCTCTAGCCACCCGGATTTAAGGATCCTTGCACCAGATCTGTCCTCTGTCTGTGCTCCTGAGGTTATCTACTACTTGGGCAGCATCTTGCATCACCCCTCCATAGCCAGCGAGCAGAAAACCCTCCCTGCCACACTACCTAGGCCCCATTGCCTTTAATGTCCAACATCTCCCAGCAATATGGTTAAATTGGAATGGGAACAGTAAATGTCACCCCTTAAGTCTCCAACACCTTCACCCAGTATGTTTAGATTGGAGTGGAAATAGTAAATGCCACCTCTTCCAATAGCAGGTAGATATGATCTTCTGAAATCCCCAATACCCATAAAGGTCACATTAAACACCATCTATGCCTTACAAGAAAAGCACCCATAATTAGACAAGCAGGTTGATTTCCTAGTTCTATACAGTGTCCCTCTGTGTCACCTGGGTTTCTAATTAGAAATCAGACAACAACACAGTTCTAAGCAGGGGAAACATTCTGTTTTCGTGGGCCACACCTTCATGCAACTAAGGTTCCACTAGTTTCCAAGATATTAACACCCTGGTGGCCATCTTGGAATAGGAAACGAGTTGGATGCGTAACAGGATGGGGGAAGAAGATGGCGGATTGATTCCACCGTGAGCCCCGCTGCGCATGTCATCGCTCTCCGCCACCCCCACGAGGCTTGCAGTGGCACAACGCGCTGAACGCTGTTTCTGATACGGCGTCCTTTGATCAATATCTGCCCCAGACTGCCTCGAACGGATGGAATTAGCAGATTGCCTGGGTTTATGCTACATGGTTGTGGATGCTGCAGCTCTGCGGTCTGAGGGGGCATGCTCAAGCCTTTTTGGCTGTTTGCTCCCGTTTCCAGCTTTGGAACGCTATCGCCCAGCCTTTCCTAATGGCCCCACCAAAGACCAGTGTTTCCCGAGGAGCCCGTGGGCTACGAGGCACAGCAAAGAATGGTAATGAGGAACTTGCCATTCAGAAAGAGGAGGCTGAAGGATTTAATTTGGCAGCTACACCCCTGACTACAGTACCCTCACAAGTTGCACGCCCTATTTTTAAACTGCTCAAAACAGGGGCAGTACTAAATCTGATTGAGGCCGCTTCAAAGGAATTGACCCCGGGAGGAGTATCACCCGTGGCAGAAACCCTGATGGTGGCTGCAGCAGTTAGTACGCCGGCAAGTACCCCCTTAGTAGCATCACTCCGTGAGGGTGAACCGGCCCAGGATTCAGACCAGATTTTGCTGGCGGATTGTCTGCGGGGCCACAATAGCGTCAATTCAATCTTGAACCCTCTGAAGCCGGCCACTCCCTGCGACCTGATTCTTTCCGAAACCGGGGTGCCACCTGTGGGCGGTGGAGCCCCAACTGTCCAACCAACCTTACACGAGGTTCTACCAGATGTGGCACAGTCGTCACATGTAAGTACTGTTTCCGATATTTTTCAACAGCCCGGGAGGGATATGGATGCTGACGGTCAGCTATGCCAGGTTTATGGGGAAGATATGGAGGATGATGAGGGCCCATTACTGGGAGGGACCCCGGCTGTGTTAAGGCATCATTCTAAAGCTAGGACAGAGGCGGATAATAGGCAGTTTGCTGAGAATGAAAGTAATCCTCAACCTGCCCCTGTGAGCTCGGAGGCTCCATTACTACAATCTGAGACAAGCATTCAGCAGGCACCACTGGCTGAGGTCATTTCTACCCAAGGGACTATGCCCCTCAAAAAAAGGAATACAACTTCGCAGTCTAAACAGAGGAAATGTGCGGATCAAGTTACTGTTCAACCTTTGTCTAAATCTACAAAGCATTGGCAGCCTAGCAAGGCTAGTGCGCAGGGTGCAAAGAGCAGCCCACTAAGGAAGTGGGTGACTTCTAAGGTGGAGGTTAAGGCAATTATTGCCCAACTATCTGCTCCATTCTCGGGCTCTTCTGGCAAATTACAACATTCCGAGCAACAAATACTATGCCAGCAGCAAACATACTCCACTCCGAACATCAGTTCTCCCTCAGATATATCTTCAGGGGCCTCATTGGATCACTCTCCTGTGTTTATGACTAGGGGGCCGGTGGGGGAGATGGAGGAGGATGTGCAGGAACCCTCTCTAGGATCTATTATGTTAGCTCTACAGGAGCAGCGGGCTGAGGCACAAGCCTATTATAATCAGGCGAGAGCAGATAATGCACAGATGCAAAAAAGTCGCTGGAAGTGGTCTTTGGGGAGATCAGTAATCTTATGACTATCTGCTCCATTCTCGGGCTCTTCTGGCAAATTACAACATTCCGAGCAACAAATACTATGCCAGCAGCAAACATACTCCGCTCCGAACATCAGTTCTCCCTCAGATATATCTTCAGGGGCCTCATTGGATCACTCTCCTGTGTTATGACTAGGGGGCCGGTGGGGGAGATGGAGGAGGATGTGCAGGAACCCTCTCTAAGATCTAATATGTTAGCTCTACAGGAGCAGCGGGCTAAGGCACAAGCCTATTATAATCAGGCGAGAGCAGATAATGCACAGATGCAAAAAAGTCGCTGGAAGTAGTCTTTGGGGAGATCAATAATCGTATGACAGATGTAAGTGATCTACAGCAAAGAGTGGCCTGTAGTGAGGAGACAGCAACAACAACAACTAAGATGATAGAGAGCCATGAGAGCCAGCTTTAATTCCTCCAAACCAAGATGGAGGATATCAAAAATCAGAATAGGAGAAACAATTTGAGGATTTTTGGGATACCAGATGGCAAAGAAGGTGCTGATCCTCTGTAGTACATGGTGCAATTATGCAGAAGGGCCTTTCCGGACCTGAGTGATGGGGACTGGGATTCACAAATACAACGGGCTCATCGGCTCCCCCTCAACCAAAATACCAATAGTGCTAAGGGGGCACAACCTCGACCTATGCTAATATACATTGGGAATTTTCTTCTGAGGCAGGCTATTTCTCTTCCTGCTCCTCCAATATCTCCAGTCTTAGTTGACAATTTATCAAGTGTTGCTCAGTCAGATTTATACAGATCTACAATGGAACGGAGATGGAAGCTGCGACAATTTATTGATCCACTCAAATCTGCCGGAGCACAAGTATTTCTACAAGAGCCTGCCCTCTTAAAAATCATTAAAGACGGACTCTCCCAGATGTGCTTCTCTGAAGAAGATGCTGCACAAGCTCAAGCTCAGATAAAGGGGACTAATAAGCATACCTAAGAAGTTCTGTGAAAGGAAATGGGCTGGGCTCTTGAGGTGCTCTCTGGTCAGGGGATAGCATTTAAGGGGGGTAAATGATGAGTCGGAATAGTACTCTTTAGTGCTGCTTTTTCTTTCTTCTCTGTCTTTTCTCTCTTTTTGGCTTATGACTTTTTGTGCTTCTAGCTGCTCCCTGCGTTTTTTTTCCTTCTTTTTTTGGCAATTTGATTTCACTGGGTGGTGGGGTGGTTGGCGAGGTTTCAGGGAGTGGACGGGGGGCTCCTTTGTGGGCCGCTTTTCATCAACGGCCCAGATGGGGGTGAGTTTTCCTTAAGGAACGGGGGGTTGGGTGGGGTCTGGAATGATGGGTGGTGTGGAAGGAAGGGCCAGGTTGAGAATGAAAGAGTTTGTTTGCTGCCTAGTTGGCACATTCATGGAGGGGTGGGGTTGGGAGTGGGGGAGGGGGTGGTAGAAATTGGTCATAGACAAGGGCTTTATTCAGGATTTATGCAAAGCTTTTTTATATATATGCGAAGTCTGTACTTGATTGTCAATACAGGGGAAGTTAGATTTTGTTTATATTGTATAGATGGATAAAATGATCCAGATTTGATGTATGTGCTGGAATGTGTCAGGGATTAATGTATGGTCCAAGCGACAATTGGTTCGTGAAGAGATTAGACATTACAAACCTCATTTGGTAGCCCTGACTAAGACCCACCTGGTATATAAGGATAGAGCATTAGTCAAGCAGCTGGACTATGATGTTGTTGCTTGTACATACCAGACTACATTAATTCGAGGGTGGCTGTTCTTTCCTCTAAAAAATTCCCGGGTCAGATATTAAAAACTTTGGCCAATTCTAGAGGTAGATGGCTTTTGGTACAATTGATCTTACATTCTGTTAAGTTTGTGTTGTGTGTCGTTTATGGGCCAAATATTGAGGACCCTGAAATATTTGATGCACTTTCATTTAAACTATTGTATTGGGCAGACGAACTGATCTTTATGGGTGATTTTAACTATGTAATGAACTATAATATTGACTCTACTAACCGTAGGGCTACATCTTGCAAACCCAGAACTAGGGCCTCCCTTACTGATTTAATTAAACTATACGGCCTATGTGATGCTTAGCGGACCCTCTATCCATTAGACGCGGGTTGCACATATTACTCTCCCCCACAAAAACAGTATTCAAGGATTGATATGGTTTTCTCTAAACGTACGCTGATAGATAATTTGGAAATGACTGTTTGCCCAAGGGTAGTCTCAGATCACAACCCCATTTATTTTCACTTCTCATTGGACTTGAGGTGGAAAAAGCCCAATAGCTCTAGGTTCACCTTCCCTCGCCATTTACTAAACAATAGTGAGTATATACAGTCTACCTCGGGCCTCCTTAGGGAATTTTTTATTATTAATAGAAGATCATCTCTACCCACAACAGTATGGGATGCTATGAAAGCATATGTTTGCGGTACAACGCTCCAATATCTGATTAAGCAAAATAGTGCTGCTACCAAAGAAGCTTATACCTTATGGCAAAATGTTTGTCAGCTCGAACTTCTGCATGCTACTAAAATTATACATGGGGCTAATGATGAGCGCCAAGTGATAGAAATGCGATCTCGTGCTGGACGCAGATTAAAAGAACAGGTTGCAGCTAGATTTGTCAAGTATAAGAAACTTCAGTATGAATATGGGGAGAGGGTCGGCCGGGTATTAGCATATCAAATTGCACAACAACAAATGAAGGGCAGAATTCAGGCCAACAAGGGATTAGATGGCAGGTCTTATTCTTAACCTGAACTTATCCTGGATCAGTTTGCACAATTTTATGGTAGGCTGTATAGTCAGTCACAAGGGTTTGATATCGGGAATATGTCCAACATTGCCAGTTACCCCTTCTTACAGAGGAGCTGGCATCTGACCTGCAGACAGACATTTCAAGACCAGAAATCGAGGCTGCACTTATGGCCCTGCCATCGGGTAAGGCTGCTGGGGGCGATGCACTCCCCATAGAGTTTTATAAAAATATTTAGAGAAATACTGAGTGCAGAATTTTGCCATGTTGTTCAATTCATTCGGACTGAAGGGACTATTCCAGACAGTTGGAATATAACTAATATTGTGGTTTTAAAAAAAAAGAAAGGATAAACCTGCCGACAACATGGGTTGTTATAGACCCATCTCTTTGATCAATACAGATGCCAAATGGTTTGCTAAAATTCTAGCCTGCCACCTTGCTCCTTTTATCTCGGTGTTAGTATCCCCACAGCAGCATGGGTTTGTCCCAGGCAGGGACACTACAGGGCATATTAATACAGCAATTACTGTATTTGATATTGCGGGGAAATGCAACTTGAATATGGGCATGATATTACTTGATGCGGAGAAGGCATTCGACCGTGTCATCTGGGATTGCCTGTGGGTCTTTTTGCCCACCTTCGGCATAGGGGAGGGTTTTGTTAAACTGATTCAGGCACTTTAAAAAAGCCCTCGTGCATGAGTTGCATACGCTGAGAGTTATTCAGAATATTTTCATATTCAGAGTGTGACAAGGCTGGGGTGCCCACTTTCACCCCTTCTTTTCGCTCTATAAATAGAGACATATTTGCAGACCCTCCTCTGGAATATGGATATCCAGCCATGGGCATTTGAGGGTCGACTACTCAAATTGAATGCATATGCCGATGATGTTGCAATTTTTTCTACCAACCCAGCAGCAGCCATCACCCAGATTTTGCAGGAAGCACGTATTTTTGGTGAATTTTTGGGGTACAAACTGAGTCTTGGTAAAACACAGGTTCTTTTGAACTATACCCCCAGTGTTCCAACACAGTCGGTTACTACATCAATGGTTTATCTAGGTATTAGGCTGTGTTCCGCGGTTTTCATCATTGTAAAGTTAAACTATGATACTTTGTTATCAGCTACAGTTACCAAATTTAAATCTTGGAATAAGCTCCCACTCACTATAATCGCCAGAGTTAATATTATTAAGATGAATATTTTGCCCAAATTTCTTTATTTGTTTAGGGCAATTCTATTGAGGGTCCCTAATTCCTTTTTTAAGTGAATGGAAGGCGCTATTGGCAGCTTTATTTGTGGGTATAGACGAGCTAGGCGCGCCAGCCGACATCTGAAATCTTCCTATAGAATGGGGGGCTCTCACTTCCAGATTTCAAGTTGTATTTTTTGGACTGCTTTCACCGTTCGCTTGCGTAGCCTATTGAGATATGAGGAAACAAATAAAATACCGCTTTGAAATCAGCTTGCCTTGGGGGCAGAAGCTAGCCTTTTTTTTATCAATTATATGATCCCAACTATTTCAAGAGGGTACGATTCAAGGTACTCTAGGATATCATCTATACTTGGCGAGGGATCTGCAAGAAATATTCTATTGGGTTTATTAACAAGAAGACCCCTATATGGGTTAGTCCTGCTTTTTCTCGTATTTCTCAAGATCTAACATGTAGGGTCTGAGCGGACTGTGGGATCACGAAAATGGGTCAACTTTTTGATCTTAATGGTTTTAGATCCTTTTCTGATCTACGGGCAGCATATCAATTGCCTTATCACTCCTTCTTTAAATATCTCCGGCTGAGGAGATGGTTCACTGACATGTGGAAGGCATCGACAGTTCAGAGCTTTTCCTATATTACATTAAACCTGGTATTAAACCTACTATAAGCATGATGTATCAGCTATTTTCACAGTATGCTATAGATGACACCCCGCTATTAGCTGTAAAATGGAGTAGACTGCTTTCATCAGAAGTTTCAGCCGGAGAGATTCAGATGGCTTTAGACCTATTGGATCACTCGGTACATTCCATTATTCTTAAGCTGCAGCATGTGGCGTATACTGAGCTTTTTGTATTACTGTAGACAGGATGGACAGAACAAGATACCCTAAATGTAGGCTCCTGGCAGCAGATGTCCTCCACATGTTTGTGCTTTGCCCCTCCTTACAAAAATTCTGGGAGGGGGTGGTTAATGGTATGTCGCTTATCCTCAGCTTTCCGGTACAATTATTGGTGAAAGAGAAAATGATGGGTGTTAAAAATGAATCAGTAGGAGGTATGCAGAAATTAGTTATGAAGAAGCTAGTATCTGCCCGACTCTGCATAGCCTGAGCTTGGGTCTCAGAGGAAGCTCCTAAAGATGCAGAATGGGGTTACCTTCTTAAACAAATTTATGAATTAGAATTTGCCTTGGCTAAAGTAAGAGGCTCCCTCTGGTTGTTAAAGTTTGATAGGGTCTGGAAGAATGTTAGATGGAATGTTATTAATGCTGGTAGTGATTATTTGGATGAATCCTTTAGGCCACATATTGATGAATTTGTGTTCTGGAATCGGATCTATGTCGGGATTCAACTGGTTTTATTTTCCTCGTGTGCATGTATTCTTTTAATGTTTAAATTTGATACAGTTTGTATCTGCCTATCAGCTTATCGATTTTGTACTATGACCTAAGAAATCCTAATAAAAAATATTTAAAAAAAGAAAAAAGCAAGTAAGGTTCTACTTATCAGAAGGAGATCAGCAAAGTGCCCTGTCAGTGGAGGAAACATACTGGTACAGCACAGGCCCGATTGCTTCACTGAGCCATACCTAATGAGAGTAAGGCTTCGATATTACAGTAATTGTGGTTACTACCTACTGAGATCATACTGCCCAGTACGGAATACGTGCCTGCGTCTTTTATAAATAGTTGTAAATTCCCTCTTTCCAGAGTGAATGGCCAAGATGAGTGAAAGCTGTAATATTGTAACTGGTGTGTTTATAGTCAGGTCAAAATAAGTGCCTTCTATGCACGCCTTTTGGCCATGTTCTCCTAGGTTTGGGTGATGGAGCATAGGAAGCTCAAAAGAGAGATATATACTCATAGCTCCCTTCTCTAAGAAGGCTCCTAATTCCCCTTGTATGTGGATCATCTCACTAGGGAAGTCTCTGGATCTAGAAGATGGGTAGTGTATGGAGTCAAGATGGTTCTTGAGAGTCACACACTTAGGTTTCTTCTATGCAATAATTCTTACTTGGTGAGAATAAGAGTAGGCATATTCCCTAAAAAGGTGATTTCATATGTGAGATCCAGATCTGTCCAGAGAGCCTTGGTCAGCCTTATTCCACCATGTGGGTTCTTTTGTATTCCCCATTGAGAATGTGCTTGCCCATTTTATGTTTGCTCAAATAAAGGAAAGCACCATAGGCAATGGTGTTGGGCTTATTTGGGGTGGATGGATGAGTAGTTCAGGGCTGCTTAAATCCAAGTGGTAGCACAAACAGTATGATTTCTTACACCAGGGACACCATTCGCACTGTTCACAGAACATTTTATCCTACTCCTGAAGAGAGGCATAGCCGTTACAGCAATACAAGTTGTACCCCCTTCTGTCCCCACATCACTATAGAGAATTATCTCCCATTCTGTGAGTATTCCAAGGGCCTAATCATGAGCTTCCTGGATTTAGGGGTCAGGCTACCAGAGGGCTCAAATCTCTGATTCACCCAATATTACTGCACCTAAAGCTAAGGATTATGGGCCAGATGAACGACGGTTTTTAGCGTGCGCAAACGGGTCTGCTAAAAACCATGGGCCCACGCACAAACAGTATTTTGCGAGTCGCAAATAAATTGCGTCTTGCAAAATACTGTTTTGGGAATCGGTATTTGGAAGGGGCGTTCCCTTCTAAATAGTGACTCTATAGCCATGTACGAATATTTTGCGACCGCTGTTGCGGTCGCATTTAACGGGCTGCATTTTTTTAAAAAAGCTGCTTTATTTAAAAGCAGTCCCAGACATGGTGGTCTGCTGAGCCCAGCAGGCCACCATCCCTGAGAGGGCCAGCCATTCCGAATGGGGTCGGGAAATGGGAGTGGCTCATTAATATTCATGAGCCTTGCATTTTGCGACCCCATTGGGAATTCCAAACAGTGTCCAAGACACTGTTGTGCATGCCAAATAGCGAGAAGCAAATTGCGAGTTGCAAAAGTGACGCAATTTGAGAGTCGCTATATGGCAGGTCGTACATCTGGCCCTATATGTCCTTTCCCTTGAAATGCGAAATAACATGCAAACCGGGGAATGCTGAATCCAATTTCATGCGTTTTTCTCCTTTTGGGAAAAAGAAATGTCCCAAATATGCACACGTTTATCACCTGCTAGATAGAACTAAGTGCTAAATGTGGGTGGGGGCTATTCTGAAGGCTGTGGTCTGGAGTGGCGGAGGCCAGAGGATGCAGGGGGGAAGCAAAATGGGTCAGTGCAGACTAGAGGTCTGTTTCCTGCTCTCTCCATGCTGCAGTTTAACTGTGGGCAGGGACCTGGCCCAGAAGCTACCAGCAGCCCCTTGAGCTCCACTTAAACGTCCCAGACTGGAATGATCAGATAGAGAGTTTATGGGCCCAATATTTCCAGGCCTAGAGACACTGGAAAACTTAGAATGTCCTCGGACGGAATCTCAATGGGGATAACACTCCAGACCACTCGTAATGAGGGCCTAAGTCAGTGGTTCCCAAACTTTTTTGACCCGCGGCTCCCTTGACTTATTAGCTATTGCCCGTGGCTCCCCCCTGTTACTTTTTTTGGAGGGTGAGTTGGATGTAAGCCCGGCCTCGGGAGTACTTGCATTTTTCTCCCTGAAAATAATTGAGATGAAGCTGAAGAAGGTATTATAATCATATATGCACTGTTTCGGATTACTGAAGAAGCCCCTCTAATAAAATATTCCTAGTTACACTTTTTAGCACAAGCCTTTTTAGAGTACCCTCTCAAACTTTTTTATCCCACTTACAGTGGTAGACAGCACCCTATGCATATAGGCCCCATTGCCAAAGTGTTTCTACGCTTTGTCTTATGTGCCAATACACCTGTCTCAGCAGGGTGACTCAAGATTTTTTAAACCACATACAGCTTTATTTTTGCTGTCTCCTCCCTAAAATTGCCTCCAAATCAATGCATGTAAAAAAAATCCCTCTGATTTTTTTTAAACGTCCCTCTTTCCTGCTTCCAAATTTTGGCATTATGCCGTATATGGTGTTTTACTTCCCTGTGCTCAAGGAGAGAGCATGCCTGTCTAGAAATGTGTATGTACTGAAAGAAATGTGTACAGGAAGTACCCATGACTCAAGTACAAATGTCAATACTTAGTTTGTTTAATAGACAGGACAACTGTACTTTGTTGATAACTTGCATTGGTGTAAAATGCATTTGGAAAAAACTGAAACTAATAACGAGTCTAACAAAATAATTCAGGTATCTTCCGCTTACTTTGGGAGTGTTGGAACGTGGGGATCCAGTGAAATATGGAGGTAATCTCCCTCGACATGCCATCAATTAAGCACTACGTTTACAGCTTTAGGCATGTCACTTACAAATCATCAACATCATGCGTTTAAGTCTAATTAGTTTAACTGAACCCAACAGACCCTTCAACATTAAATGCATTAAAGTGCTTGGTGCGTGGCTCCCCTGGCTAGGTTTGGCGGCTCCCCAGGGAGCCACGGCGCACAGTTTGGGAACCACTGGCCTAAGTGGTTTCACAATCTTACTATTTTGCATGTGTGTTTCCCAAACATGCATTGAAAGCAGCAAGTTACACTGCCATAGCACAAATAGTAAGTGCACATTTGTGCATGCCTGTGTTTGCATGCTTTTGCACACTAAAGACAGATCTATTGGATTTGACAAATATTGTTTAGATATGATTTAAATTGTTTGTAGAAGACAAATTGAGGCAAAGATAGATAATATTCACTGCTTTTCTTTAAGATAACTATTCCAGACAAATACCATTTGCCCCAAGAAAACAATATGTAAACATGGCAATTGTGTAAGCCTATAAAGATGGAATTAAATTATCATATCATGAACCTTCAATGTTGGTTAAGCTTCAGGTCTTGTCCAGGGAGTAATCGATCTGCATGTTTCAGTAAACTAGCCATAATTCTCTTGCTGGTAAACAGATGGATTTCTCCCCACATCCCAATGGTCAATATGTGCCCTGCACTGAATACTGCCAAGATGCTATGCCATTCACAGCTTTGTGCTCAGCATATAGCAGGTGTGAGCTGCTCATGGGAATAACGTGGGGTGAATCTTGTCAAAAGCAACTTAAAAATACTGCATCCACTGACTAATTTTAAAGCTGCAGCAAAGAGAAGCAAACTGTAGAGGTCGAACCTTGAGGATACAAGGGCAGAAGCAGCAGTTTATAGTCCATCAATCTAAATTTGATACACTTTCAACTTTAAATGACATGAAGGAAGCTACAATGCACACAGACAAGAGTTGCCAAGGGCGGTGATTTTACAATTTGTAGAACTGCATAACAATCTCATGCTGTAAACTACCACCAGTTAAAAAAGAACTCTAGATTGATTCACATAATGCGAGTGATTTTAGGAGGCATAAGCAGTTCCAACATTATTATTTTTGAAGTTCTGATTGTAAGGGAGTCATAAACATCCATTTCGTTTTGCATGGAAGCTTATAAACATCGTTAATTTCCGTGTGGGTGCCTAGCAGCTACCATTTTTAGGCAGGATTTTACACCAGTAGAAAAAACTGTTGGTTTAGGGATTACGTGCAAATCAACCTTCACTTTTTTCGCCGATTAGAAACTATTTTTCGATGTTGGGAATCTCTTTCCTTATTCCCCATTAAATATGGGTGTATTCGTGGACGTTTCAAACTACATTTCCACACTTGCTGCACCATTTGTGCTACTAAAAATTAGAAAACATGGGTAATGCTGGTGAAATCCCAGTATTGCAAGCTCATAGTTGCAAGATAAATACAATTTCAGTTAATGAGCACACCATGAAAGTCCTTTGTGAGAGAGGTCACTTTTTTCAAACCTTCATCCATATATCTTCAGTTACTTGGACCTTCTCAATTACTGGAAATAGGAATTTCAACTCTGGGCCTCATGTCATTGGTTTGGTAATTGAACCTTAAGAAAGGCTGCTTAGCCCCTTGCAGCATTGCCATCTGTGCCTGTTTTTAGTCAATGGCTATCATAAAAGGGTATGAACGACTCATGCTACTGTGCATTTTCTTCTCGTTGACCTTACTTTTGAATATTATTTTTAGCACTGGACTTTGATTTTGTCCTCACATGTACTCTGATCATTTGGCCTATAGATGTGTTTCTTCAGCAAGTTTGCTCAGTTTTTTGTATTCTCATTAATTTTACAAAATTAGCAACGATTAACAAAACGGGTAAAATCCTGTAAAATGTAGGTTTAATGGGTAAACTACTGACAAAACCTACATTTTGCAGAATATTTTAACACAAAAAGTATCTGTAGAAACAATCTCCCTCAAAACCTTTTTAGGAGAATGTTTCTCCCAGGTGAGAAGCTTTGAGATAGGGTCACATTTTTCAACTTGAGGAAATTGCAAAATTTCTGCACTTATTAATCCTTTGTTGGTGGAATTGCAATTTCACAGAGAAATGCCTTTGATACCTGCTTATCTTTTTAAAATAAATGAAGGTCAGTTAAAGTAGAAAACTATAAAGACCATGGGCATATTCCATTTATATTTCCTATAAGCCTCTTGTCACACATTCAAGAATATGCACAACGGTATCAAACCCAAAGATTGTTTCAGATGCAAATTCGTCCTCAACCAAAAAATTTAAATTCATAGAAAGGATCTAGGATTGTTTACTACAAATCTCACTTTGAACAATAAATAAAAATGCTGCTCAAAATATGGAAAGATCTGGTACTAGTTAAGCGGTTGACAACAATTCATCAAAAGTTTCAAGAGTATCAAAATTCCCCAGTCATGTAGAAATACAAGTTAGAGTTTTTTTTCACTGGCTTGAACTCCATTATGGTTAAGTAAGCATTGTTCTCAGCTTGTAGTGACGATTTTTCTATCCGCTTGTTTATTACTGTACCCTCATCACACTTAGTTTTCCCAAAACCTGTCACTGTCACATGACATACTTGGGGAAAGAGACAGATGAGTCATTTGCAATTGCCATGCTACTTTCTTTCTCTATTCCTGGTCTTACATCAGAAATAGTTTCTCATTTTGACACCTTGAAACCTCTATTTGTGTGTTACTAGGGCTGTAGACTCCCTGGCACCTTTCGAGTACATCACCCCTGAAAGGCACCTGCAAAATCGCAGAGCATCGCTGAAAGGAGTCTTATGATCAAACAAATAAACGTACCTGTCATGGGACCTTTAAATCAAGAGAAGATTAATCCAGATCCTGAAACACAATAGTGCATCATCGGATCTACAAGGTAGGAAGTAAGCTGATTCGTTTCCATTGGTGGAGTCCAGTCCAGGTTTTCGTTGTGCTTGAGCGTGCAGCAGCAAGCACAGTAGCGGGCGGCGGCAGCAGTAGTGGCCGCAGGAGCCTCCCGGTCTCCCGGAGTGAGCCACTCTTCACTAAAACTGCAACAGCGGCCGGAGCGTCTTGGACCTCCGGGTAATCCGTGCAGGAGCAGGCGCAGCAGCAGGCGGCAGCCGGCGCAGGAGCTCCTAATCTGCACTACCACGTTTGCGCCGGAATTGGCAGCGGCGGCTGGAGTGTCTCCCATGCAGCAATGGAGGCAGCTGCAGGATCTCCCCGGTCTCCCGGTTGGGTGAGGTGAGCCACAACATCGCCGCAACAGTGCCGCAATAGTGCCACAATTAAAAAAAGCTCGAAGAGGTCTGAAGGTGTTGAACGCAGCTGGAGTGGGTAGAGCACTGACGGAGCGTAATACATCGTAGAACAGGCTCCTTGCTCCCCCGCGACTCCACTTGCCATTTGCCATTCCTGCCATTCCCTCCTTCTACCCCCAGGCAACGAGGGTAGGCAAGAGGGAGGGCGCAAAAGCCGCCAAAAGGAAACTACGGAGCGCATGATAGCGCAGAACAGGCTCCTTGCTCCCCCGCGACCCCACTTGGCACTGCCATTCCTGTAATTCCTTCCTTCTACCCTCCAGGTAATGAGGGTAGGCAAGAGGGAGGGTGCCAAAGGAAACTAGGGGAGAAGTGTCAGCCTTCAGCAGCTCCTAGTACTCAGTACTCAGCACTCAGCTACTGCCGCCGCCTAACAGAGCTCCGTTCCTCCAGCGGCTCCACCAGCTATCCGAACAATCATCCGTACCCCAAACCACGCGCAAACGACAGAGGGAGGTGTCGTAGCCTCCAAGGATCCAGTCACGCTGTCCGCAACGCCGCGACTCGGCGATCCGGTGGTGTTCGATCGACTGAAGGAGGTGCGGCCTATGACTCACGCTGCGACCGGGGCCTTAATTGCTACTGGCACCCGGCGGGAGGGGATCAACACCGGCGGCTCTGAGGCACAGATATACGGTGCGTGCCGCGGCCCAGATCAGACTCTCGGGGCCCTCGAAAGGGGCTCTACCAGTGAAGCGCCAGCCCCCCGCCCACGGGAGCGACCGGACAGGAGCTCCGTGAAGTAAGTCCGACAACTTTGGGGGGGACCTGCGCTCGAATCAGCGCGAAGAAGTGGGCGACACCGGAGGAGGTCCATGATCACTGGCGGTGACAGGCACCGGCAAGGCTGCACAGCCCAGATAGGGCGCTAGAGACGGGCGGAGGGACCGCAACAGGGAGTGCCAGACAGACAAGCCCCATTGGCGTACTAAAAGCAAAATGGGCCCTCAGAAAAAGGGCCGACCGCGCACAACGCCAGAGGAATCTTGCCAAACGACATGCTCCCACCAAAAGGATCACAAGGAGCAAGTCACTAACAGAAAGCCAGGACGCATCGCTAGAAGAAATTGACCATAGGGGGTCGATTAGACACTTTTAAAGAAAATGCCACCCCCCGCTCCGACCAGGGCACCACAAAGGGCCAGCAGGCGACCCTAGTCCAGGACACACTTTCCAATGGCCACAATTCACATCCCGCTCAAGAGGGTAGCATCAACAGGCAGCACGAGAGGCCCTTCGACCACTTTAGCGCATCCCAGGATGGCCTATCCTCCGGCCTATTCCCCAGCGCGGCGTCAAGCAAGGAACAGGAACCCGCCAATTCAGCCTGCGACCCACTAACTTCAGTCCGGACCAATGAATACATCAGTGACCAAATCCGCTCAACACCAACAGACAATGGGCACATCCTCACAATCGGTAAGGACCATGAGACAACTCTGATCAAAGGCGTCCACACCGCAACCATAGAGACAAGGGCGCAAATCCACCATTCTAAAAGCCAAAGCCAAGATTCCCAGGCTGCAGAGTGCACGGTGCATTCACTAACACCTATGAGCCCACGGCCCCACTCAGCGGACTTGTGTCTGGAATCCCCCGCAGCAGGCGAGCTCTCCGCGTCGTTCCTTCAAAATTTAGGTCAAAAGATAGAAAGAACTCTTGAACTAACCCCAAATTTGTTGGGGCTAGGGCTACAAGCGTCATTACGGGCCCCTAATACAAGAGCAGATCCCTCCACCTTAGATGACAGTCCCGACGCAGACCAGATGAATTCACCTACAATGGTCACAAACAACGCCACTAACAGAGCCCTATTGTGGCAGTCATCTAAGATGGAAGTTCAAATAGATCTCCTTCAAGCTATTGCCGGCCGCTTAGTCAATATAAGCTCAAGGGTGGAGGAACTAGAAAATATAATTGTTCAGTATTTGGTCTCTAATCGGGGAGAATGTTCCTGCTCTTGCTCATCCCTCATGGAAAAATGGGCGTCGCTTCCTGAGGTCCTTATGGGAATTATAGAGATGGCAAAAGGTAACAGAGCGACATCGCCCCGAGCAATAAAGAAGACAGCGTGAAGGCCAAGAGCTATCCACAGGCTGCGATAGAAGGCGCCCCCTCGGCCCGCAGCCACCAGCCCGAACAGAGCAAAAGGCGGCCCCAAGGACCAAGAATCCCGTCCATAGCCCCGTAGTAGTCCAAGGGACACAGAGCCCCAACTGCGGGAAGGAAGGGGCAGCGGTGGCCCGGCAACCGACCAACAGGAGCATATCATCAGCAAAATGGTCCTACATGAACTCACTCTATCGAGAAGAGCAAAAAAGAAGCTGAAGAAACAACAGAATAAAATGAAGTTAAGAGGGAGACGATCGCAGCTATCAATGATCGACCAACCGCCCCCACACGGGGATGCTAAAATCAGGCAACTTTACCCTATATTCAGCACCAAAAATTGGGGCAAGAAGGACCCCTCCATCGCCCTGCTCCCTGGAGACCAGCAAACGGAGTCAAACTCACCAGGAACCCCCATAGCAAACGGTCAGAGGTTTTTAGCAAGCTTGGGCCAACAGACAGGCTACGAAATAAAAGAGGGAACAAGCACAACACCAGCTGAGCCAACCATCATGCAAGTAACGGCAAAAACATCGCCGCAGCCGGACGTTACAAAACCACCCCAGCAGAACAGTGTGCTCCAGCCCAGCGACAGGAGCAACCAAGACCAGAGTAAGAGCTCCCAAGCAGGCGTCGCGATGAACTCACAAAGATGCACAAGCATTGGATCGACTTTGCCTGAGGACGCCTTAGGAAGGGGGAAAGTGGCTCAATCCCCGGGCACTCCAACAACCGTCTATGAGATCGTCCTCACCCCAAGATTCTATAGTACGGGCCAGCATGAGATCCTCAACAGGAGTAATATTCTTCGCCTCTTTAAACACCTCGCCCCCCTAGATCAAACACAATCTGGGGACATAGAATGGGTGAGATTCCTGAGCACCAAGGGGGACACACATGGTGACTCAACAGTGCTGGGCTTAAAACAAAAAGGAATACAACAAGCAGTTCTGAATAACTCCACAAAACTAGCGGAGTGGGGCATCGAAGTTCAGATCCTGACGCACCCTAAATACCCACATGTCTTGGCTCCAGCAAACGGGGGCAAAGGGCCCTGGTCGGTGCTGCACGGGACCGACACCGCACGCTCTAATGGTAGAAACTGGAAAGGCTTAAAGAAGCCCACGGGAATCAGGATATCCTGCCAAAACGACCAACAGGTCATTTGCGCAACCCCCCTCGCAACGAACAAAACTGGAACTTTAAGAGGCTGGCTACCTCATCCCTAACAATCGCAAGACCAAACCGGGCAGGGGAGCGGCCAGGGGAGGAACACAGCCCAAGCAGCAACTATCCATTATTTCTTGGAATATCGCAGGGATCAGCAAAGTCAGTAAAAACGAAAATTTTATAAAATTTCTGGAAACTGGAGACATACTCTGCTTTTAAGAGACGTGGGCGCTGTCTAGCACCCCCCTGGCAGGGTACCATGAACATCACGTCGCTGCAACAAAAAGGAACATCTTTGGCCAACCGGCTGGCGGGCTATCAGTCTTCATAAAACATACAAGTGCCCTTATAGTCACGGATATCAACCTGCACTCAACTGGGCTGCAAGCCATTCAGATCGGAGGCCTAAAACTCAACCAGCACTTAATGCGCCTATTGGTAATAAACTGCTACATCAACCCAGCACAGACCACCTTGAAAGATCAGCTGGATGCCCTGACACGGAAACTAGACAAGCTCCTAAATAAGTATAAATCCCACCAGGTTATCCTAGTCGGCGACTTTAATATAAAGGAACTAGATAAAGCTGAATCCCGCCCTCGGGGAAAAGGCCAGACTACCCCTCTTCACGAGCTTCTTGACAACCATAAGCTGTCCACAACTCATGCTCTGAAAGAAGCAACCTCGAAAACCTGGCACACCTTACCCACCTTCCGGAATGGCTCAAGAATAGACTACATCATGGTCAGCGAGGAACTGGCAAATAGTCTGGAAGACTATGCAGTCGAGGATAGGATGGAAAGTGATCACAGGCCACTAAGAGCGGCGTTTCCGATCCCCGGCGGCAGGTCAGCCCAGCACCATGTGACTCTGGGCAATAGCTTGCTTAATCTTCCCGACGGCCCCCAGCGCCGGGATGCCTTCGGGTAGCTGTTCGCGCTTTATAAATACTGGATTTACAATTTTATTCAGTTGGAAGTACCTACCGCTATAATCCATCAAGTTATTGGAGAGTCAAGAGGGGACGAAAAGCATAGTGTCCTGAGAAGGATAAAATGGACGGACAATACAGGCAATAAGCTCCAGACCTGGCTGGACCAGAAACAGGAAGAACGCCCACCAACATCACTTTCACCCATAAAAGCTTGGAAGAAAGTTGTAGAGGACTTACAAGCGAAGCTGGGTCATCCCCAACCACAAGGCCCCAGGCGCCAAGGGCAACCATTCGTGGGAAGCGCCTGCCCAACTAAAGACATACGCGAGTGCAAACGGCTTCCTGCGTAAGCCTATTGCAATAAAGAAAAGAGGGGCAGACAAATCGAAGGTCCCTCCGTCGCATCCCTAAGGGCAGCACTAAGGAAGAAATTGTGGGAATACAAAAAAGCCCACACAGAGAGGGAATGGCTCAAGGTCTTCTCCTGCTCAAGCAGAAAAACCTATCAGGACTCTGGAAACATATAAATCGGCTAAGCAGTAGAGGTGCGCAAAGAGAAAACGGAGTTGCAGAGCAAGATTGGCTGACTCACGTAAAGCTCCTATATTCAATCGCCCCCTCAAACCCAGGTAGAGCAGAAGAATCCAGCCGCCCCACGTCCCAAAATCAGTGTACAATGGTGAAGTTAGGAGAATCGGTCACTAGCCACGGCTCCCACCCCATGGGAGAGAGCGCTGAGGACGAGACGTCCCCCATGCCATCAGCCCAAATCAATCCCCAAATGGTCATTAGGACCCTCAAGAACATGAGGAACGATGGGGCCCCGGGGCCCAATGGGATACCAGCCCCGGTTTTCAAAAAGGACCCCGAATTTTGGGCAACAATACTAACCCCGCTTTACAATCATGCCTTCTTGACAGGTCACACCCGGATTCCTGGAGGGGCTCCATTCTAGTCCCAATTTACAAAAAAGGGGATCGCTTAAAACCATCAAACTACAGGCTCGTAGCCCTGCTAGATCTTGAAGCCAAAGCATATGCTCGCCAGCTACTGAAAGATCTCGAAACCTGGGTCGACGAAAAGAGTATTATCCCGTTCTATCAGACCGGCTTCAGGCCACAGTCTTCAACCATGGACAATGTCCTGGCGCTAGCGCACTTATCCGTTAAGGCAACAAAGAAGAACAACCCTCCACTCTTTTGTTGCTTCAGCGACTACACCACTGCCTTCGACAAAGTTGTACGCAGAAGACTGTGGTGGAAACTAGAAAATTGGGGCATTCCATCAAACCTCCTGAGGGCAATTACATTGTTATATGAAAACACTTGGGTGAGGGTCAAAACGAGCGCCGGTATAGTGTCCCCCAAAATTCCAACGAACAACGGCTTGAAACAAGGGTGCATGCTGGCTCCCCTCCTATTCAACCTGTACACTGAGGATCTGGGTGACGCATTGAAAGGAGCCAGTCTAGTAGCACCAAAACTAGGAAGCGTGAGGCTCCCGGTGCTACAATACGCGGATGACACAGTCATAATGGACCACACGAAGGTGGGCCTACAAAGAGCCCTAAATGCACTGAATAGTTTTAACCACGACAACAACATGACAGTTAACCAGGGGAAGACCAAGGTCGTCATTTTGGAAACTTTCACCGGAAAAAGACAGCTCACTGGTTAATGGGAAATAAACAAATTAACACTGTGGCCTCGTATAACTATCTGGGGGTGTGGATCACGGAACGGGCCAAGGCGAATGTCCATTTGAAACAGGAGTCCATCAAGGCCAATAAGATCATACACCTGCTAAAACAACTGAGCCAAAACCTGCTAAGCCCTTCCGCAGGCCCAATACTGACTGCCTTAAAAGCAAAATTACTCCCTGCCATCAGCTATGGCCACCTGGCCTTCCTGGGCTACAGGATGCCCTCCTCACCACAGCCCAAGCAAAGGCATATAAATCAGTGCTTTACATCCCGAGGGCCGCGAGGAAATCCAGATTAAGATTGGAGTTAGGCCTGGCAAGACCTGATCTGATGTGCCAGGGGGAGCTCATAATGCTATACCTAAGGATCTTAAGGGCCCCGGTCAACTCTCTAAAACATCAATTAAGATCTATTTTCGAGGGACCAAGCTCGGCCTGGCACTCCGGCCTCGGGAAAGCGGTCAATACGTTAAAGATTGAGGAAGCAAGCATACCGATGCTGGAAATCCCACTGAATGCATGGAAAAAGGCCATAAATAGACAAGTGCGGGAAATTTCCTTTGAGCTAGACTCCAAAACCCTTCGCGTAAGTTCCAACTTGGACCCGCTGAACAAATCTTACATGGTAGGGAAAGCACAGCCCTACCTAACCGAGGCTCTGACACCACAAGCCCGAAGTAAAATCCTCTTCATGAGATTAAGCATTCTTGGTATCGCTGACTTTAACCCGATATGGGCCCGCAGGGGGGAAACCATCAACTGCAGACTGTGTCCCTATACGAGGGAATCCTGGCTGCACCTCCTATGTTGCTGCCCCAACCTTTTCATCGAACGCCGGCGGCTCCTGCGCCCGATCTGCATCAGTAATGGGATAAAGACCTGCAGCGAAGCATCAGCCCTGTGCTTCTCAACAACAAACACAACAATACTTGCAAGACTGGGGAAATTCACGCATCAGATTAGGTTAGCACTAAAGGCCGCGAACGGCAACAATCAGATCGAGGCAACGAGCACTGGAAGCCCAGCGGAACACTGCAACCCGGTTCCCAACAACATTGAGGGCACTCCCTCGCTCCATCCGCACAACTAACATAGTGCTATTGTATGGTCCCAAGCGAAGCGTCATGATGAACAGTCCACAGACTGTCTAAACAGACCACTTCCAAGGTCACTTGGGGCTCATAAACCTGAGAGAGGACACCCGATTTCTACTTTATCCCCGGCAGCCATATATTTTGCAAGAGCGGAGAGGGGCACATTTGTGCACTAGTAACTGAAGAATTTAACATTTTAAGCATTTTAGTCTCTTTTTCGCTAACTGTTTTTACTGTAATGATTTTAATTAATTGTACAGTCAATAAATTTCAATGATCTACAACATCTGTACTGCTACAATACAGGATTTTAAGATTGTGAAGGATCTATCCAACCATGCTTTATGTTCTACAGTGGTTAATCTAGCACAAATTCTTTGTGTCAATTTGTCCAATAGTTTTCTTGATAAAATATTTAAAGCCATCCCTTCTTTTCATATAGTACTAACATCCAAAAGCTATGCACTATTGGATACCCTAACTCTTCTTGCCATTTGTATTTTTCAAATGTCACATTAAACTGATTGATGACCCCACTTTCTTAGGTAAACTGACCTCTATCAACTTTGGTTTACCCACTGATCCTTGTCTGTCCATGTCATCAAAGACAATCAAACTATCATTGCCCCTATCATAACTATCATCTCTAACCAGTCTCTGGATGAGGGCATAGTGCACTCTCTTTGCAACAATCACCAGTAAAGGCAATAAGTTAATCTCTAATAGGCATGCTATTGGCTTTGACATGGCATTTTTATTCACATTTGCATGTAAACGCAATGTATGTGGACACATGAATGGCAATTTTGTAAGGTGTTTTCTATTGAAGTAGATATATGACAAAATGGCTGCAAATAGGAACCCATGCACCATGAGGCATGTATAATGAGGCATGTGTTGTGAGGCACCTGCTCAGATGCGATATGACATATGGGCGAGCAGACAACATGACGCATAGAAACAACTTTTAGTATACCGTTCTAACATATCACAGAGCAATTTTAAAACTGTAAATTCGAAATTTAAAAAAACGAAAAACAAATGTGCACCACCCCAAAAAAAGGAAGAGAGTGGCCCATTTGCTCTTTGCAGATGCCGGGCCCTTGTAAAAAATAATATATATTATAAAAATATATTTCAAGCAGGGAAAGGAATGATGAACAAAGGAGAGTAGGGGAGGAACACAGGAGTAAAATGAGACTGTAGCGGGGTACAGAAAAAAGTGGGGAAGTGAAGAAACACACACACTTCCAATGAGTGCTCAGTGCAAAAGAAGTCCACCTAACCATCAGTGGAAGGATACAATTCAGAACACTGTGAGACCGGAAGGCCACAGGGTTGGACAAACACAATAATAGGGAAGAAGCTGAATCAAGATAAGACACCTAAGATAGACAACATAGCCATTCATTCATGGCCAAGTGGCTGACCTACATCCCACTGTAAATATATGTTATGGATTTGAATACCAGCAGCTCAAGCTGTCATATCTAAGACCTAGAACAACTATGGTCACCCCACTGTTAAAAAAGTGAGATTTTGCTCCTGACATTCTCTCTAAATTCAGGATTATCTTCTGTTTGTCATTCCTGTTTAGAATCAATAAAGAGTGATCAATGTCTACCCTGTTCATTTAGTTCAATCAAGAACAATAGTCAAACCAGCACCAGTAGGTTTTTTTCATCACTGCCATGTGATAGTAGCAGTTGTTGTCCTGGCTACTGATGAGCTCTCTCAGCTTAGACAAGGGTGCAGCAGCTGCCCTTGTTTTTCGTGATCTGCCTGCAGTGTTTCATACAGACACCTATGCAATACTACTTGAGCATCTTCATTCCCTTTGAGTAAGGGATAAAACGCTCCTGTGGATCAGCTACCTTCTGATAGAGAAGTTGTAATTCTTAGTTAGTTAGTTAGAAATTTGTAAAGTGCCTGGTTACTGCAGTACGGAGTGTACCCGTGCTAAGATTTCTCCTAAGCCATCAATCAGAGTGTACAGTGGGCCAACCATAGTTATTGGATGACCATGGATTGCCTGAAGAGCCAGGCCTTCAAATTTCTACGAAGCAGCCCTTCTGAAGGCTTCAGGTCCAGAGGGAGGAGGTTCCACATCTTTGCCGCAAGCAGACTGAAGGATCTGTCACCCCAATGAGCTCTGTGCACTCTTCCTTTTTTATGTCTACCTAATGCCCGTGCTGTGGAGTGTACCAAGAGCCAGAATTTAGTCCCACCCCTATTAACTTAGGTGCCACTCCTTGCAGCCTTTACCTACTTGAAAAGGGTTAAGATCCTATGCTTTTACGGGTGATATGCAATTGATCAGCCACATGAAAGGTGATATTGCGTTCCTTACATCTCAGTTCTGATAAGATGAGGCTCTTCAGTTTGGTCTGGAGCCTGGTGACTGACACAGATGAGGGCAAACCTGATCAAGGCAAACAGTATCAGAATTTGAGAGTCACTTTGATAAGCAACTTACTGTCAAGTATCATGTGAACAAGGACACAGACATCTGTCTACTACACTCAAAGACTGG
This sequence comes from Calotriton arnoldi, assembly GCA_963921515.1. Taxonomy (NCBI): domain Eukaryota; kingdom Metazoa; phylum Chordata; class Amphibia; order Caudata; family Salamandridae; genus Calotriton; species Calotriton arnoldi. Next base: position 551,531 of record CAWUFW010004881.1, read on the forward strand.
AAGAAAACAATTCCTCGTCTTCCTACTGTCTCTCAGAAAACAGTGACTAAAACTACAATTTCCAAGACTTGGATTTCTATGCTGTCCTTTTTTTGTTGACTGCCAGAGTGCTTTTGCAGAGGCTGCAAGTGGACCAAAATGCTGCTTTATTTTAGAATGGTCAAGCTGATCTCACATCTCTTTTCATCTCAAATCTCTTCACTGACTATAGATTGGCAAATGGCCATATTAAATTTTATAGGGCCTATTTACAAAGGTATTCTGGAGTGTGTAAAGTAGTACACCTGTAATACTCTTTCATGTACTTTTACATGACTTTGTTAATTGCCCCGACAACAAGTACAATGGTAATATTCAAGAAATATTTATATACAATTGCCTGCGGTTAGTGCCATCTATGTACAAGCACTGGCTCTCTAACACTTAGCCTTATTACTAGTTGACCTTTAAAAATCCCTGTTTCCCAGGGATTGAATTATGAGTTGTGAGGGAAAGACAACACCCCTCATGTTTTTCCTCTGGTGACTTTTGGCAGATCATACCTGCTCAAATTTACTGAGTGAAAACGGGGAGTAAGGACCGAGACATGCAGAATTTGCTGCACAAAGCACTACATTTTGCATGTAATTCCTCATTTTCAGAAACAGAAAACTTGGAATTTGAGGTACTTACTGCACCTGATAAATACTGCATCCTGTAATATTGTGTTTACTGGGTTCTGTAAATACCTCACCCACATCTGGCCCACTAATAATGAGGGACTTAAATATTGTGAATGCTTAGAGGCAGGAAACATGTACATGTGTCATTAACAGACCTGCCAACTCACACGATGTCACTATGTGATACACAATATCGGCTCCCATCACATGGTCACACAGGGAAGAGCCGATATCACACGATGGCAGGGAAAACAAACTGGAAACCACGTAAATAGTGAATCTCCACCTCGTTTTCCGAGGCTTTGAACTGCCGACATCCATTAAGGGGTGTGAAAACACCCCAGAACATTGGCAGCAGCCTCAGCAAGCCTTTTGTTTTGGAAGGAGAGGACTTAGGGGCAAAAGTGCCTCTTAGGTACTTCTCAGCACCACACCCTGCCCCCTCCAAGGCCCCGCCGCCTCCTCACACTGAGATTTTGGTACAAGTTGGCAGGTCTCCATTAATAACAAACTAATCCTGGATAAAAGAGAATATAATTACAAGTGATCAAGTGAATGCTGCCTTTTTCAAACTCTTGACTACTTTTGCAAGGACTCTTGCCTCAAACTGATCAAACTTACAATCTGGGCACATATATGGATTCAGCACATTTAATGATGGCACCATTGATAAACTATTTTGTTAAATGGTGATTTTCCTAAATATGGAGCCTCTCTTCAAGATTGCCCACTCCTTGCTTTATTGGAAAAAGAAATCTATGGTGATTGATCCGGTCCTTTGAAAACTTGATTGTTAAATGGCTTGTGTCTGAGCCCATCAACATAACTAATCTGCCAACTGCAGCTGCTTTACTGCTCCTCCTCAACTCAAATATTCAATCTCTCACTTGGCTACCAGTGGCCACCAGAACTCAGTCTAAATTCAAATGTGTGGTACATTGCTAATTTCACAGACAAGGCCCTCAATTCTTGAGAGACAAATTATAGCTCTGTGTTCCTAAAAGCGAATAGATCTCATTTAAAAGACTACAGGCAGATTTACAAAATGTTCTTGCAGCACAGCAGACAATTTAGCTGTGTTGCTCAAGGGGAAAAACACAGCGCAGAGCCATATCTACTAAGATTGGCCTGCTACTGTGGTCATTTCCTCAACTGGTGCTCTAATTGGGCTGCTTTGCATGATGACAGCCTCACCCCATGGTGCAAAGGTATGTGTTTGTTGTCTAGATTAGGATTTGTACTGGGATCATACCCTTCCAGTACAAATTGCTATGCCTAAACACAACTCAGAAGGATCTGACACACAGGATGTTGTCTGTGCACTGCAGCACATATGCAATGTGAGGGTTTTCAATAAATGGAAACATGACCCTTGTTAACACCTGCTTCATGGAGAAGTTTTAATGCAAAGCCAGTCATGCTATCTTAGTAGCGCAGACTTCAGGCCTCATTACGAGTACCGCTGTACTCGCGGTGGTGGTCCGACCACCAGCACGGTAGGTCCACCCACCTGTATTACGGTGGTGGGATCGCCATAAGAACACCGCCTCCACCTCTGCCAGTATCCAGGATCCCAGGGCTGAGTGGAATAGGGAAGTAAATGCTGGCCGGTGCCAATGCCGTTACCACCGAGCCTATTACAACCTGCTTTTCCACCACCCACTTTATGGTGAGGAGCCCGCCATGAAAAGGGTGGAGGAAATGTGGTTAAGGGGGTCCTAACAGAGCCCCCGGGTGCATCTGGCCATTGGGGTGCTTGCAGGGGAGCACATGTTGTGCCCCCTGTAATTGCACCTTCGCTCATGCGCGGTGTAGCATGCATGACATGGTGCATGCCACACTGTGCAGGAATGTGCAGTAGGCACTGTCACAGCGGCGGTCTGCTTGTTAGGCTCTCCTATGAGCCTAACAGCCTGCCGCTGTGACACTGCCACCAATCCACCTACCCGCCCTGGATTCAAATGGGTATCCTGCGTGGCGGGTGGACCACAGGCTTGGTGGTCTTCCTGGGACCGCATGGTGACGGTCCCAGACGAAAACCGCCAAACTCATGATAAGGCCCTTTGTGTCAAAATCGATCTCTGTTGGGTACCTTTCTAGCACAAAATACCCTGTCCTGAAAATTGAATACCAATGTGATGCTGTATGTTGCTTCGCATCACTTTGCAGCAATGCAAAGCCTTAGTAAACATGGCCCTTCATCTGAAAGATCGACAGTATTTTCACTTAATAGAGACTCATACAAAATAATAGAAAACTTACTGTGAGGGTACTGCCAAAATAACTTGAAATGCATGTATTATAATAATGTATAGAGGGTATGAATGCAGCAGAATGTTCAAAAATGTTGTTTCCTTCTAAATAATTAAAAGATACCGTCATTTTTACACTAATAAATATTTACCTCTTTGAGCACAACAAATAAAATCTAAAAATGCAAATGTTATGCAATGTCCAATAGTCTTCATCCCTTCCTGGATTTAAATGTAGCAAACACCTTAGCACATTTACAAGCACTACTCTCTGCAATAAAATAAAGCTGGTGCTAGCAATCTTTATCACAGGAAGAGGGTTTTAGGGCAGTTGCTTTCATTTCCTCTATCTCAGAGGCAAATATTGTTACGGTAAATTAGCAATTCTGTTTTCAAAAATTGCAAAGAACATTCCTGTTGCAAATGGTAGAAGTCACCATTCTCCAAAATCACTGTTAACATCTATTGAGTTGTGATGCCTGCCAGGAAGCTGAAGAGATCAATCAGGGCTTTAAGTGGACTGGGTCTACCTGGATCTGCCCACTGGCAGTAATTAAAAAGGGTGATTGAAACTGGTCCCTTTCAGGTCCTATATTCATCTCCTTAATGTCCCGAGCAGAAACATTCAGCACGTTGGAGAAAAAATACTCTTTCCCTAAGCAATTGACAGACAGGGAAGGAGGTGGTTACTTGGCTCAATATACACTTCTCTCTGTACCTCTCTCAGTCTGCACTGGAAGAGGAAAAGGACAAAAAACAAGGGCCTATGGTGTGGCACCAGTAACTGGTGATCCATGGTGCCTGCTGGCAGCTGGATTTTTTTTCCCTTTGTGTGTTGCTCCGGGGACAGGCGGTCCTGTCCCCTCTCCTCTACCCTTTCTAAGATATGTGTGGGGGCCTTAGGTCACCAGATCAGCAACACTGGCTGGATAGGGGATGCCATACCAGGTAAGGCTGTGGCATTGCAACTAGAGTTGCCTACTGTTAGACCTATATGGCTGGGTCCAAACTGGAAAGGCATGGTGAGCAAAAAAACGATGGATTTAGGCCCAGATCTCTGTACTGGGGTGAATGTACGACATTGTTCTGCATTCTGTCCATCAATTTTTGTTTTTGCATTTGTCACCCCGAGTGGGACGGGTATGCCCAGACATGGGTCCCGTGCTCTCCATGCCACTGGAGTCAAGCTATCCTGGCTGATGAGGGCTGAAAGCCCGAAACCGGTCCTTGGATGCTTGTTTCCAGTCCAGGGAGGACCTGGCCTGGCAGTTCGGGCTGGACTGTTCCCATTGGGCGCAGGGTCAAGGCTGATTTGCATATGGCTGGGTCCAAACTGGAAAGGCATGGTGAGCAAAAAAACGATGGATTTAGGCCCAGATCTCTGTACTGGGGTGAATGTACGACATTGTTCTGCATTCTGTCCATCAATTGTTGTTTTTGCATTTGTCACCCCTAGTGGAACGGGTATGCCCAGACGTGGGTCCCGTGCTCTCCATGCCACTGGAGTCAAGCTATCCTGGCTGATGAGGGCTGAAAGCCCGAACCCGGTCCTTGGATGCTTGTTTCCAGTCCAGGGAGGACCTGGCCTGGCAGTTCGGGCTGGACTGTTCCCATTGGGGGCAGGGTCAAGACTGATTTGCATATGGCTGGGTCCAAACTGGAAAGGCATGGTGAGCAAAAAAACGATGGATTTAGGCCCAGATCTCTGTACTGGGGTGAATGTACGACATTGTTCTGCATTCTGTCCATCAATTGTTGTTTTTGCTACTGTTAGACCTGGCATCCTTGGCATGGGTTTCCCCTGTATTTTTGCCTTTGCCTCCTGTGTTTTTACTGTGTGTTGGGCTTCATTTGTGCTGGTCTAGATGCTTTGGGCACTTTGCCACTGCTGTTCAGTGCCAAAATGCAAGTGCTCCCTCTGTAAATTGTTGTCATGGATTAGTGTTTCCATAATTGACTTATTTGGTTTACTGTTAAGTCCCTAGTACAGTGCACTGTTTGTGCCTAGGGCCTGTAAACCAAATGCTGCTAGTGGGCTTGCAGCATTGATTGTGCCACCCACCCAAGCAGCCTAGCAAAAGGGTCTCGGCCTGCCATTGCAGTGTCTGTGTGCAGTCTAGTACTGCCATGTCGACCTGGCAAGTGCACTCACTCCTCGAAGGCCCGCCTTTGCTAGGAGATACAACCATCAAACAGGTCCTGACTCAGGGCAAAGGGTGAGGCACCCTTCTGGAACTAAAGAGAACCCATGTTAAGACCATCTTGCATGGGGCAATTTTAACAGAATACCTTAGGGGTAATGCCGCACCCAGGGGTCTTTTGGTGACCAATGAGCCCTTGATTTTTCTGGAAGACCCTGTCTTCCGGAAAGATTGGTCCCTGATAGCCTGCAAATGTACGAGGGATTGGCTGATCCTTATCATAAATACAGCTAAGCGGACAGCTGATGCCCTCTACATCAAAATTCAGGCCAATGAACAGGGTATCAAAACGAATATCCTATTGGCTACCTTCAAAAAGAAACTGGAGGAGATGAACCAAGAAATTGGGGAATATAAGGATTATCTGCTGAGATCCCAGGTGGATAAACTTCAAAAAGACTTGAAAAAGTTCTCCAGGGAGAAGGTCTACCCCTATATTACGGAAGAATACATCCAGAATAAAGTAGACTCTCAGAAGAAAGCCCAGTACAGGGATGGCAGATCCTCTGAGAGGACTAGCAGTGAGGACAGCGATTATGTAAGGAGACCACGGAGGAGAGGTAGAGGGAGGGGTTTCAATGGAGGCCCCAGCCCACAACCCAACCCCATGTTCTCTAACTACCCAGTTAACAACTTTGGTTCGCCACCCATGTACCAACAGCACTTCCCAGGGATGCAGGAGGGCCCAGTGACACAGTTCCCCCAGATGCCTAACCCTCCTTTTTTAGGGAGAGGCCGAGGGAGTGGCAGAGGCAGACAGAAGGGAGGAATGAGGGTCCAATGGGAGGATCTAGAACAGAGGGTCACCAGGAGCATGGCGAAGGATCCGACGCCAGGCACGAGCAGGGAATGACCTCCCTGGTGATGAACCTCACTGATACCCAGCTTACAGACACTCAAGTGGCAGTGCTTAACAAAGGTCTTGGTTTTGTACCCACTAATACCCTGGATGCCTTCAGGATTCGACAAGAACTGGGGGTTTTCTTCCGGAACATAAGATTGAGAGTTTTCTTTGGTGACCGGGAAAAGGGGATGGAAGAAGAAATGACACCAAGAGGGGATACCACCTTTCGCCCCAGGTCCAAATTTACACCGGCAGCAGGGTCACTTCCCATTGAGGTGCAGACATTTGAACAGGCTGTGATTCACGAAATAGAAGCACTCACGGAGAACAACTGTCCCACCTTTAGGAACCTGTGGAGAGCAGAGAAACGAGCTCTTGAGGAACTGAGAGACAACCAAGATCTGGTGATAAAGCCGGCGGACAAGGGGGGAGCAACCGTTGTTCAGAGTAAGACTGCCTACGACACAGAATGCTTGAGACTCCTCGCTGACAGGAGAAACTACTGCATATTGAGAAGGGATCCAACAGAGGACATTAAGAAGGAGATTGTGTCCATCATGGAAGAGGCGGTACACAACGACTGGATCACGGAAAAAGAGGGGAATTTCCTGTGCCAAGCGGACCCTGTGACACCTTACTTTTACACCTTACCCAAGGTGCACAAACCAGTGAGGCCTATTGTGTCAGGAATCGGCTCACTTCTCGAGCCACTTTCACAATTTTGTGACTTCTTTTTCAAACCCGTGGTTCAATCGAGACGGGCATACTTGAAGGACACGACTGCTGTTCTGCTCCTACTTGAGGGCCTCAACTTCGATACCGAGAAAGAATTCCTGGTGGGACTGGACGTGGAATCCTTATACACAAACATACCGCAAATGGAGACCTTACGTGTGGTGGAGGAGACTCTATACTCATTGGATTGGAACTACTGCACCCCAAGACCTTTAATTCTACACCTGGCAGAAATTGCCTTGACCAAAAACTACTTCAAGTTCAAAGACACCTATTACCTTCAGACCCATGGGACATCCCTGGGCAGTGTTTTTGCCCCCAGCCTCGCAGGACTTTACATGGCAGCATTCGAGGATCAATACATCTATGCCGCCGATAGCGTCTGGAATAATAACATCAAGTTATGGCGACGTTATATTGATGATGTCCTCCTTATCTGGGAGGGCAACAGACATTCCATAGATGATTTCCTGGTATGGCTCAACAGCCGGAATCCTCTGCTCCTTTTCACGTCAACCATCACCAAGGAGGAACTTCCTTTTTTGGACCTCACTATTTTTCCCAAGGAAGGAGGTTTGCAAACCAAAATGTTCCATAAGCCAACTGACAGGAACAGTCTCCTATCCTTTGAGAGTTATCACCCTAAATCCCTCAGAGAAAATCTACCTGTGGGCCAATTCTTGTGGCTCCGCCGGAATTGTTCCGACATGGGGGATTTTAAATCAGAAGCAAGCACACTGCAACAAAAACTACTGCAACGGAAAACCCCCGACGGACAATCGGGAGGGCCCAAAAGAGAGCGAGTAATTGCCATCGAGAAACATTTCTGGAACACGTGGTACAAACACCTACAAACAGAACCATATGTGTCACCACCTTTAATACGGCCTCCAGCAAGATCCAGAAAATCATCCTGCGGAATTGGAGAATTTTAAACTCCAATGGTTTACAACTGGAGAAACCTTTGTTCTCTTTTAAAAGAGGACAAAACATTAAAGATATGTTGGTCCACACCAGACCCAGGGACCCGGACACTAGACCGAGACAGACAGACGCGAGTGAACCTACATGGACCCTCCCACTGGTAACAGGACATACCCGGTGTGGGACAGGCGATGTATGCCACCTCACCGCTAACACTAAATCCATAGACGTCGGCCTGACCTACCCGTGGGAACAATGGAGGCACACGAATTGCAATTCCACTTATGTCATCTATATGATGAGATGCCCTTGTAACCTGATATACATCGGGATGACCATGAGAAAAGTTAAAACAAGGATCACGGAACACCGGTCAACCATCAGGTGCCAGAGAACGTGCAGCCGACTTACAAATCACTATAAGGAGAAGAATCATTCACCAGAAGATCTATTTTGGACGGTCCTGGACAAACCTACTCTGGGAGCCTCTGTTAGGAACCCAGAAAATGCCCTTTTCATCAGGGAACAGAAATGGATCTATCGGACCCGTAGCCATATAGGGGGTCTAAACGACGACATTCCCTGGAACAGCCTTAACAACCTTTAGGGCCACCTACTTGCAGAATTTAACTGAGTGACCGAGACACCGCACATTAGTCTGTGTCTCTCCCAATATCTACATCTATGACACATGATAGCGGACATTCTGTATGTAACCATCCAACATGAATTCACACTTCGAACAAACTAGAAAGGCTGGTTTGGTTTCATTTTATTTACACATGGCCTGTCACTTTTTTCTATAAAACCAAGTTCCTATATTTACTTCTAGGACATGGGACCACCGGTCCTGCCGCCAACACGCAGAACCAACTGGCAACAGAAGGCCAAAACGTATGCTCCTCCGGGACTGCCCGTCCTCCCTACATACCGTATTCACCTAGGTGATAGCTAGGTTTTACTCTCCCCTATTATTTGCAAAGATACATAGCGATATATGTATATCCCACTTCAGGCGAGTTCTCTACATTTTAATTTTAATTTGTATCTCTGCCGTTTGGTTTTATATATATATGCATTTCTGCTGTAGGCGTGGATGTTACTCAATTAATCATGAGCCACCGCACTTTACTTCCAACATGGTAGCCGTGTTTTCGCTCGAGTCATTGCAGAATCCCCTTCCCTCCCGGGAGTCGCTCCACGGAGGGCGCGTCCATGACGACGTCACTGGGGGCGTGGCTGGCGGGAGTAAGAGGTCCGGGGCGGCTCGCTTTCTCTAACCTACATGGCGCAGGGAGAGACGATTGAATAGACACAGCTCACCTTGACGAAGTAAGGGGTACATCACGATACTTTAGACCCATGAGTGGGTATTATGTGTGAGCACTCCAGGACGAAGTTCGGTGGCTGTAAACCACTAGGCTTGAAATGCTTAGCATTCACGAGCCCACGGTCCATTTGGAGAGTTTCACAGGACGGAGATTTGCTTGGCAGTTAACCATTGGGCTGGAAACTCTTACCGATACTGCACTAACTGAACGAGGGGGTAAGGTAAATGCTTGGCATGATATACGCAGCCCGCATTTTTCCTTTCCCTCCCCCCCTTTCACTGTCATCCCCATGACTTTTTGAAGGTGGTGTTTTAACCTGCTGACAATGCCACCCAATAACATTGCCTAATAGTGTTCTCTCTCTTTTTTATGCACTTTTACTTCCAACAGAGTGTGACTATAGGGAGCTGTCCTCGCTCCCCCGCCAGTTCAAGTTTAGATTTTATATGAACTCGGTAAACCTCACAAGATGTTTGGTGGTGTGTCTATTTCTCCTAGCATTTACGATTGTTTTTAACTAGACCAGTATAATCCTATCACTAGCTCCTATATGCGAATTCAGCGCATTTTCAGGGTTCTTAGCAGATATCGAAGCACATAGCTGGGCTCAGTTAACAATTTGTCACTATTCTGAGCTGGCATTTCCGCGCCCTAACACGAATGCTTTTTACTTTTATTGTAGGGGGGTCACACATCACTACAGCTGGTACTATGTATAGCACAATGGGCACAGCACTGTTTCGTTCTTACTTACTTTTGCTTGGTTCTTTGCAGGTTCCACTTTGGAGAGCAAGGCGCTCTACCTTAAAGTGTTCGGAGTAAGTTACTCAGCAAGGTTGTTGTCCCTCCACCCCTGAATAAAGGTGGCAGGGTGAGTACCTTTGGGGTCATTCAGTAGTGAAGTCCTGATGAAAGCCGGGCAATTTGACTTCTCCGGCTGAAACATGTTGACATTTTTTGCAGAGTAGAGGGGGTGGTAACTCATTACAGGTTTCCCAAACCAACATCCACAGGTCCAGGTGTGACCACTTTGTATTCTGGACAGGGTACCCAATATTAAAACTAGAATAGGGACTCCCTGGAGCCAGTTTTAAATTCACCATTTCTGCTTCTATTTTCACCTGTGATCCCCACGTTATTTGCCACTTTTTATGTTGTATTGTCTTCCCCTCCCTATTGCTCCACCTCCAGCGTTGGTCGGCGCGGGGGTGTGTTAGCAGCCCTATGATGAAGCATGACACAGATTTCTGTGTGTGAGGGCAGTTTTAACACCTGTGTGTGATTCCCCCAGTCTTCTAACTTATAGCATTCAATTTATACGCAGTCCCTCTTCTATGTAGTGGTTTCATAGTTGTTGACGGAGGTCGAAGTGGGACTTGATCCTCCTACCCCTCTTTTCTGTGAGTTATAAGTGTACTCACTTGCCAGGCCCTAACCTTCCCTTTTCTTACATGTGAGTCACACCTCAGGATTGGCCCAAGGTACCCCTCTGGGTAGGGTGCAGTGTATGTGAAAGGTAGGACATGTCCTGATGTGTGTGGCATGTCCTAATCGTAAAATACTGCCAATTTAGTATTTCACTATTAAAGGCTATCTGTCCCATAGGATAGAATGGGAGTTCATTTATAACATCTTATAAATATAACTTCCCATTGGGACAAGATAGGAAGGTAAAGTTTCATACCCCTTAAACTCAGTATATAAAGAGGCATCTTTTAGTGAGGATGATTTTTACATTCTGTGTTTGAAAATACCACTTTTAGAAAGTAGGTATTTTCTTGCTTAGCCATCTTGTGTGCCTCTGCTAGGTTTTTGTATTGACTGTCTGGCTTTGGAGTGACAGGGGCTGGGGATGTGCATTCTGTTCAGACAGCCACTTGGGGGGGAGGTGTATCCTGCCTTTCCATGGTGAGTAGGGCTGGGCTGAATAGGCCTGGGATGCATTCGAAATAGGGGGAGGAGATTTCTTACACACCTGAATGGGCCTGGTCTGCCTTGGACAATGCTGTCTCCACCTCCTACCAGGAAGCTGCACTAGAGAGGATAGAACTGGTTTTGGCTGGGCATGGCGCTTCTCTGCCACCAGAGAACAAAGGACTTTGTGCTATCAAAAGTGGGGCCCAGACCCCAGACTTTTAAATTACTTCTGGAATTCAAGAGGAACCTTTGCCAAGGAGAAGAGCTGGAGAAACTGAAGGAGAAGTACTGCCCCTTTGCTTTGTGCTGTTTGGGGTTGGCCTGCAGTAGCTGTTTTCTACCAAGGAGAGGATAAAGTCTTTGCTGTGTGCTGTGTCTCCTGCTTGAGGAAGATCTCCAAGGGCTTGAAGTAGAACTGGCCTCCTGTTTTGAAGTGTCAGGGATACAAAGACTTCATCACCAGCTTCCCTGAACTTCCTTGCTGGGAGGTCTGACCTGCCAAGAGGTGCCTGTGACTGTGTTGGGCCTCTGGAGGTTGTTCCTGCTGTTGGGCGCTGGAAAAATAACGCAACTACGAGAAGCATGACGCATCCGAACCTGCTTCCGACGCATCGCCGATGAAACTAACGCAGCGCCTGCCCGCGGCTCGAGAAATCGCTGCACGCTGCATTGAGTGCACCAATCTATGAAGTCTGAGATAACGACACCGATTTTGACGCAGGCCCTGCTGTGCGACTGCAAGAACCAACGCATCGTGGGACCGAGGCTGAAGAAAGCAACGCAGCGCCGATTTCGCCGCCGCATCGAGAACCGACGCATCCCCGATCCTCATGCATCGCACCGGGCGCTGAGTCTACAGGAACGCCTGGGCCACAGTAAGAAACCGACGCATCACCTCCCCTTCAGTAAGAAACCAACGCATCACCTCCCCTGCATGGAAGTAAGGAACCGACGCATCACCTCCCCTGAAGTAAGGAACCAACTCATCACCTTCCCTGGGCATAAGGAACCGACACATCACCTTCCCTGTGGCTGTTTTTGTTTGTGACTGTGACGCACCCAAGGTACTTTGTGTTGAAAGTGTCGCAACTATAGTTTGCTAAGGTCAGAACTGTTTCTACCTTTTAAAAGTCATATTTTGATTACTGTATTGTGGATGTTTGTTGTTTTGGTCTTATTTGGTTTAGATAAAGATTACATACTTTTCTAAACTGGTGTGGTGTCCATTTGTAGTGTTTTCACTGTATTACTGTATATGTACATATGTACACAAATGCTTTACACACTGCCTCTGAGATAAGCTTGTCTGCTCGTGCCAAGCTACCAAGGGGGTGAGCAGGGGTTATTTTAGAAGTGTATCTCCCTTACCCTGACTAGGAAGAAGGGTCCCTACTTGGACAAAGGTGCAAGTCATGGCAACTTGAGAGTTGAGACCCCATTTCTAAAACCTACTTTGGAAATGCGATTTGAGTCTTGTATTGGCTCAACATCCTGTGATTCAGGGCAATTCGCTTACTCTTCCCATGCCTTTAAAACGAATGTGACTTTGTGTAAAGTAACTGGTGCTCATCTAAAGTGCCCCACTACCTTCGGGTTGAGTTTATGCTGTATAGCAGCAAAAGGGAAGTGGCCATAGTTTTCTGTTTGCCTGATTTCTCCTATCACTCTCTAGAGCAGGACTAGGGCAACCTCTGAGAAAGAGCAACATGTAAATCAGCTTTTTTTCTCAAAAGGGTAAAGGCTATCTCTGGCCTGATTTTCTTCGGGAGTTTTTAGTTGCTGCTGTTCTGCTTACAATAAATGTAAATGATTTGCATTACCCCACAGAATTGTACATGTACCTTGTCAAGGAATTTATTGCCACTGATAAATAAATACCCCGTTGCTTGCTAATTTCAGTTACTGTTTGTCGAGTAAGACTTTATACATCTGTAAGACAACGGATTTGTGATCCGCATGATTTAAACCAGGCCCTTAATTACATAGGCCACACTTCTTGCAAAAGACTTGTAGTCACGCCTCCTTTTTTTTTTTTACAGAGTTTTATATAGGGCGAACTTGACCCGAATCGGGTATCAGAGCGCTTTACGTAGCACCAGTTGCATTACATCAGGACACATTCATTTTTGTTAGGCACGGGGAGATTAAGTGATTTGCCCAGAATCACAGGATGTTCAGCGTCATTGCCGAGCCTCGAACCCAGTTCCCCAGATTCGAGGTCGACCGGCCTAGCCGTTAGGCCAACTGCTCTCCTTGGACATGCTACCTTAAGAGACTCCCCACTTTTTTGTCCCACTTAAAACGCTCGGGTCAAGGCTCCTGTCACATGAAATGTCACCAATAGGAGGCAGTAACTTCACCTGGACCCTGAGACATTCATCAGTTTTTATGGTATTTTGCTCGCTTTGCCCATCATTGCTTTGGGATCAGCTAGACAACCATGCCCCTTCACCCCACGGACAAGGTCTGTGGGAGGGATGAGACATAGCTGACACCAGGACACTAGCCTCACCACGGTGGCAAAACAGCAGTAGAACTGGTCACGAGTGTGTTCTACCACCAGATATATCACAGCCAAACTAGTTTGAATAATCTGGCTCTGTCTCCTTCTAGCAGTCGTGGTGGTAATAATAATTTTCGCACAGCTGGTCCACAGGTGAGAATTCCACACACAAAAAATGTTCACATGTACCATTTAGCAAACAGCTAGGAATCCCGAAATTTGCCTTAATCTTGGCTATAGCATTTGTTTTAAAGATTATGGGGCATATTAACAAGGCGGCGATAAACAATTATCGCCGCTTTTGCGGCCGTTTTCGGCCGAAAAGCGGCGATAATTATATCGCCTTATCAGCAAAGACACGCTATCGCGTGTTTTGCTGATTTTGCTCCCGTTTCCAGCACGCCTGACTTCGCATTGATAATGAGATGCAAAGTAGGCGTGTCTGTGGAAACAAACATGGGTAAATATCGCGAAGGCAGCTTCGCGATATTTACAATGCGGGGAAGCGATTATTTTAATTGCGTTAAGTATGCCTTAACGCAGGAATTTAACGTCTGTTAAATTCCTGACTAAGGCATACTTAACATGGGGGTGGATTCTGTGGCTAAGACCACAGGCCCTATCATCTAGGATATCGCCGTTTTCCCATGGAAAACGGCGATATCCACGCTATCTCTGACATTTTTATCGCCTCGGCGATGCGCGTTGTTAATAACGCGCTAACCGGGCGATAAATTCCAGAGATAGCCGGCGATAAATATGCAAGCGCTAAGCGCGCTTTGCGATATTTATCGCCGGCCCTTGATAATATGCCCCTTATATTTTAACATAGAACTTTAAGCAAATTTCAATTCCCATTTGACTTCATTTCAAAGCCTATGGAAAGTTTGAGGAGGAAGCCAGGTGCGTAGCTGTAAACACTGTAGCAGGTACTGATAGAGCGAAATGTTCTTGAGAATTGTAGGGGTGCATCATAATCACTGATAGGCCGCACCCACATGTATTCAGACATATATTCGGATATTCAGTTTCATATTCATGTATGTTTAGTAAAGAATGAATAGTTCGCTGAGACAAAGCGAATCAGCAGCATAATGGTGTTAGGATATTGATGTAATGTAATGCTTATTGAATTGTGTGAACCTAATGCATAGGGAAATTAGTTCGTATGTGTAATGTAATTGCAGTAGTTTAAACGTGCACCATATTAAAGTTGCACTTGTAATTCAGTGTTTGCATATGAATCATAATGAAAATGCTTATAGGGAAACATAAGATGTGTGATTAAAAGTTATATGTAAAGGCCTGACTACATATATGCTTAGGGAAGGCCTGGTATATCCTTATGTTAGCTTATATTGTAGGCCGAGAAAAGTTTCTCTTGGTAAGGCTCTCTGGGTACAAACGGTAGATTTAATTTGCACAGTAGAAGGTTTCTGTTGAAAGTATCTTTTGTTGCAGGTGCAAGGACACATGTCTCATTAGCAAGACTCTTTGTTTTCGAAAGCTAGAGAGAGGGGAGGCATGGTACGGGGAGTGAAATGGAATGTAGGGATGATACTTTCGGCGGAGAAGGTGCCTGGGACTCAAGGTCATCGCAACCGTCCAGGATGAAGTAACCGTTTCGATGGAAAAGCACAAGAAAGAAGACCTGGCCAAGGAGGCGTGACAAAGGCGTGTACAATTGTATTGTGGTTTTGTATTAGGGATAGTGCCCTGAGGGAGGAGGACAGAGAAGAGGTAGGGGAGACCTGAGAGAAGGACAGAACTGAGCTTAGGTAATATGTGATTGCACTTCTTAGGAAGTCTTCACAGCTGACACCTTTATTCACTCTTGCCTGGGAAAAATCGTTATGCAGGGATGTCACTTAGCGTTAGTGTAGGGACAGCAATTGATTTTAAGCTTGTTTAGGCCAATGAAGAGCAACTTAGAAATAGGAGCAATCATAGTCTGGTTGATCCTTCTAGAACTTTCTATTCTCCTTATCCTGAGTCGGATGAGATTTCTGCGTAGATTATTATTTGTATTAGTGCCCATCTATTTCTTTAACCTCGTGTTGAGGTGCTTGCACGTTCAGTTATTTTTGGCGATAATAAATTCTCAAACTTGAATTCGGAGTCAGTGGTCCTTTCAGACAAAATGAATGCTGATATATAACCACATGAGAATCTCTCCTTTACACTATTCAACAGGTAAAAAGATCTTGGCGACCAGAAGGTTCTTATAGATAATTAGATAAGAATCGGCGTTATCAGTACAGTGTGTAAGAAGCTCACTGCTTTCTAATTACAGTTGTTTTTTTCCTTCAAAGCCGGAGAGTGAGGGTCCGTTTTCTTTGCTTGCACAAGAAGATGCCATATCCTAGTCACGTTAATATCCAATTGCTGCAAAGAGAAATACAAATAAAATGCATCTGTACCGAGAGAGCGTGCTTGCTTTTTGTCGCGCTGCTCTGACGCACACACACTGTAGTTACTGTTCCAATGCATCTTGTTAAAATGGTATTTCAGGTTTAGGCTGCTCAGGCACGGAAAGGGCCTTGTTGCTTATTGGCAGTGATTTATTGTGAACTGGGCGTCTCGTGTCAGTTCAATTTCCCCTTCCCTCCTGCATTCATCTCTTTCCTCCAACACCAGAGCGGATTTTGACACCATACATCATTCTGTAGTGTACATGCACGACCGAACAAGCTCCACAGCACCGGGAAATGTGAAGGTAGCATGATGCAAAGTGACATTAGCACCGCGGTTAAGCACACTGTCTTCGGGGCATGAATGTTGCATTATATCAGCAGACGGTGCAAAGGAGAGTCAACATCCTTACATTAAAATCGCTTTAACCTCGAGAACGTGGTCAGCTGTGCTCTGTACAGTGTTAGCATTACGATAACGCGCGTTCTTGTTGCGCGCGCTCAATAATCGTTTTCGCTGACTGAGTTGGTGGGGTCCTTGACACTATACTGTGGAGGTCTTCAAATTTATTTTTATGAATAATAAGCATTGAAAATTGACGATTTTCAATATTAACCTGTTATGTGACTTCGGCACCTTCTTCAATAATTCCTTCCCTGGCAACCTTTCCTTTTCATGTCAAGAGGAAAACAACTCCCCCCCCCCGCCCCCCCACACTCCTTGTCAGACGGTCTTGGCCCGATTACTTTAAGACCGGTGATTTCACCTTTGCACTTGAAGCATTTACTCATCTGAGGCGCTGGTCCAGACTGGAGATGCAGCACACTACACTATACATGTGGCTTAAATTTAGGAAGACGTCACATGGCGCACTCTGTCGCTGGACTGAAAGTCGAACTAAATAAATACATATATAAAAAGCTCACATAAATAAAAGTCAATTAGTTGCTCATGAAAACAAGAGACCAACTTTACCTCAAACATTCCAAGGCATTCAAACTCTGTTCTGATACCTGACTGAAACACTATGGCAAATAAAATGTATTTAAAAATCGTACTTTTAGACGCATACTATGTGTCGAAATATATCTCATTACCCACAACCTGTAGAATTTTCGCATGCCCTTTTGACAACGACAAACAGCGATATCACCAAATATTTAAATATAATATTGCAATAGAAATGCTTCTTTGCTGGCAAAACGCTCCCTGAGCCGTCATTTTATGGAAATCAGAATGTCTATGAGCTGTCTGATTAGAGATGGCGCTTGGGAGTGTGAAATGCGGGCTTCCTTGATTTTTGAGAAGCTCTAATGAGTTCGCTCTTTATAGTGTCCCATTAATGTAATTGTATTTCTAGATTTAAGGACATCTTTATGAATCCCCTTTTCGCGGTTACAGTACAAGCGCATGACAACCTCTGAAAATGGCTTCCTTTGATTCATATTTAATTGTGGAAATTATACGACTTGTCACCGGGTGTCTACATTGTTATGACTCATCTCTGCGCGTACCTGCTTTCATCTCCGAAAGGACATTCTTTTTGACCCGAGATGGCTTGATTTACATAGCTCACTAATTGCCGACATCATACAAGTATTGTAAAGAGACATCCCTCATCTCCTCCGTAGTGTTTTCAAACCAAAGTTATCTGAAGACTGGTAGATTCCACCCTTGGAGACCTGAAGATTTGCTGTTCTTTCTTTCTTTCTTTCTTTTTTTCTTTCTTTCTTTCTTTCTTGAAATTTCATACTGTACAAACATACCAACAGGAGTAACAAAGAAGTTTACGTTAAACATGCGCATTAGACCACAAGTGGCTTTAGTTCAATTAAACTACTACCATAGAACAAGGGTAGATTTATTACCGTGGTGTTATGAATGAGTCAGTCAGGTGTAAAAGCACAAGAACAAGTGCATTTAAAGCACCATGTGAAAGATCTATTAAGGGCCTTGCTTAGCGTTTGACAGATGCAGGGCATCGGCCAGGAAGTGGTTAATGTTCTTGTAGGAAAGCAGAGCATTATGCATTGAGGCTGGCTAGCCTTCACTATGTAATAGTTTCACAATACCCTAAATAGGTATTTGGTTTCACACTAATAAATCCCTAGCTCAGTCCTGGTAGTGTGGCAAAGAGCAGTCAGGCTTTACTACAGGAACAAGTGTTAAGCATTTCAGAGTACCAACATGGACGATAAGTAATTGACATGACTCGAAAGAAATCTAACACCAATTTATAAACATAAAACAGATTTTGAATATAATTTAGACACCAAAATAAAGGCAATCGGATGAGTGTAACCACAGTCATGGATTTTGTAAGGAAAAATAAATCAATGCAATTCAATACTGCAGAACGTTAACATTGCGATCAATGGTAAAAAGCACTAGTGACATTGGGTCACTTGCAGGTCGAGACTTGCTGACGTCAGAAGCCAGACTCAGTGGAGGAGTGGAGAAGTAGAAGGGAACGGAGAGAGCGAAGGGAATGAGCGGCTGGCTGTGCCCCGTACCGTGCCCCAGTGCCATGCCCTGTGTTGAGCCCCAGAGCCTTTGAGCACCCTAGCCACACGGACCTTGAGTGTACCTTGCACTGGGCCCCGAGCTTCGGAGCTACTCTCATCCAGCCTGCGGAGGGGTTGGACTGGGAATCTGCTTTTGGTGGCCTTGCGGCAGCCGGCTGCATAGAGGAGTGGAGAGGAGTCGAAAATAAGAAGGATGGCACAGGACCGGCTATAGTGGATGGACTGGGCCTAACAAGCATTTCTGGTCTTCCCCGGTACAAGGTTTAAGGAATCCTGTAAATTATGAAGACCTGTATTGGAGATAAGCGAAGCAACAAGGAAGCAGGAATTGGAGCCCTCAACCGCAGCGAGTTGCAGGGAGCGGAGAAGTGGAGGAGCGGAGTACAGGGGAAAGATGAAAACCGGCTGGCTGACCACAAGTATGAAGCCTTGCTAGGTTTCCCGGTTCAACGAAGCCGACGAAGCCCGGGATTTAACCCTCCAGAGCAGTAGAAGGATGTGGAGAGTGAGTGCAAGACGTAGTCAGCCGCGTCAGCCTCTGCACGGTGCGCGCCTGCGGAAGCGGCCTGGGTTAGTTCTGAGTGTGGCTTGTGGGCGCGAGAGCGCCGCTGACTCCTGTCTCCTTTGCAGCAACCCCCACTCTGACCCCCCCAGGCACCACATGGTTCCTGTGGCATTTTCACTTCTTTTCACTTTTGCTTATTTTCTCTTTGCCTTGGACATGGGTTAACGACGGGCCTACAACCCACTTGCCTCATAGGCGAAGGATTTTGTCTCACAGAAGGTGCAGTGGGAGAAGCAGTACCTAAGCAAGCTCCAAGTAAGTACAAGGGAGCTTTTTGGTCATTTGGTCATTGACGCGTGCTTTGTGCTTTGTGTGTTGGGAAGGCCTAGGCCGCAGCCTCAAACTGGTGGTGCAGAAGCGGCAAGCATTAGGTTGGTGCGGTTTGCGCATCAATGTGAGGGGTTGCTCCCGGTACGCATCTCTGGTCCACCCTGCCCCCGGATCCCCCAATGAGCTCCATGCTCCCTCTGCATTCTGGTGAGCCCTTGCCCTGAATGAAGTTGAATTTAATGTTGAAATCACTGTGGGATTTGAAGAATTTGAAGAAGGAAAGCGCCTCAGAACACTTCTTAAGTAGAAAGTATAGGTCATCAGTGGCATTGTCAGTGGCATCTGTGGCTCAGTAGCGAAAGTGGGCGTCAGTGGTCATTTACCCAAGGATGCCTTTAGGAGCCTGCTTTCTGGTCGCTTGGTTGCATCCTTGGACATGGTTGGTTCTGCATCTGGTTGCAGGAGCCCCCCCAAACTGTTAAAAACTATCTGGCAAAAGAAACCTCAAACCCACCTGCCCCTTTTGAAAACCCACCCCACTGTACTATCAATGTTCTCAAAAGGACAAACAGGCAGAATGGTAAAAAATAAGGAAATGTGGTTGCCCAATGATGCAGTCAAAGAAGAATAACTAGGTATAGTTACAGTCCTCTCTCAGGGTTCAGTCCAGTGTCAGCACCTTTTTGTTACACATCAGCCAGTGCAACCTACTTCCCAAATTCAAATCAGTGACCAACACCTTTCTGCGGAAGCAGCAGAAGAAATGGAAATGGATGCAGAGGACACTAAGGCTGGTACAGAGACAAATGCAGCTGGCACTAAGTTGATCTTAGAGCCCCCTTTTACGTGTGGTTTATGAATCCTGTGGTCACTTGCGGCACCTTAAACATTGAGCCAGAACCAGGGATATCTTTTATCAAAGAGGACTGTTGAGTGCTCCAAAATTAATTATATACGGATGCATGCAGTTTTGACCCTGTTGACTTGGGGGACTTTTCTTTGCCAGACATCGCAACTCATATGGAGAAAAATCGAGTTTTGGAGTCAAATTTTAAATTGTCGGCTGCTCCAGAAGCTGTTTTGAGCTCGGCATTAGACCATCCTGGCAGCCGTCCCTCTCTTCCAACTGTGTACAGCAGTAAGCCCTCTTCAAGTGTTTCTTTTTTACAATCATTAGGATTGATGCAATTAGAGGCACCCCCAAGGACAGGGGCCCAAACCCCTTGGCGATTAACGAATGAGGGAATTAGTGGGAATGGGGGAGGGAGTGCAAGTTCTGACACTCTTTAAGCTTTGTGGAGGATTCTTTCTTCAATTTTGGCTTTGCTAAACAAAACAATTGCTAACTCCGACCATGTTTTGGATGCACTGTCTCCGATTTTAATGGGGGTGCAGCACCTCACTTCAGCTGTCGTATGTTTAGGGAAAGGAAAAAAGGGTACAAATTTGAACCCAGACCGACAAAGTGGTGTCACATGAGATGGTAGAAATGGGAACTCCAGCGGGCACTTACGAGTGCCCGGGAACTTCTGTTACTGGGCATTCTGAAGTTTTTGCATAATTAGATAAGATGTTTTGTTCCTTGCCCTAGAATCATAGCCCGAGGACTACTGAATCGCCGACCAAGGGGAAAATGCAAATCCATCTGTACCTAAGAATTCACCATCTATCTTCCCTGTTTTTAAAAAAGGGGTTACCTTCTTGGTATGAGATATAAGTTCACAAAATGATCCCACCATGGGTAGTTCGCCAAATATTAAATCAGATGACGTATTATCAGGGAACGGTGCCTCTCACCCAGAGGGCAATGGGCCAAAAATACAGAAGGAGAAGAAGAAAAAGATTTGGCGCATTATGAAGTGCAAGTCAAAAAAACGGAGGTTCTCCAATGCCCCTGAAGAGTTTGATCATACCATGCAGCCTTTAAAGGGAAATGAGTCAAAGATAGATGGGCTTTTCGCTGGCAGGGAGATGGGGTTTGTAGAAGTAAACACTCCACCTCTCCCTACCCTAACAGAAGTTCCAGTTTCAGGTATACAAGGGCAAAAGAAAGGGCTCATGGACATGGGGATAATGGACAACATCAACGGGGGGGATTAGGCTCTCAACTAGAGAACACTAAAGTAGGGCTAGGTTTGGATAATTTAGATTTAGAGAGTATAGCAGTCAAAGCAAATGAAGTTCCGCTAGAGATAGATTGCCCTCAACCCTCTCTTGCACAGATTCTCTCCCTGTACGTATTGATCTAGATCATGGGAGGTTTTGTAATGGGGGGGGCTGCATTGACTTCTTTACCAGCACTAACCCATAAATCAGGGGCCGAACAAAGGCAGAGCAATATGTTAGCTGTAGGTTCGGGGTCAGGACAAATATCCACTACCCTGATCTTTGTTTCCCTGTTTGATAGGGAATTAGACCCACTTAATAGAAGCTTTCTATTGCAGTTGGTATCTGATCTCGAGGATCTAAGATTGGTAGCAAGTAGAGATATTGAGCGTGTATTTCTGGATCCTCGAAGCTGACTTCCAAGCTCGAGGGCAACGTTTAGCTCTGGGATCATTGCAATGCTTATCCTGGCGAATGTAGATCATTTCAGGAAAAAAGGGATAGATGTCTTCCTGCTTGAGGAGACAGTGTGGCTCAGGTAAACTTCTGTAGGGAATATAGCCAGAGTCCAGGGAGTTTTGAATCTAGTAGCAGGGTAGAGGTAAAACCTAAAGATATTATCATTTCGGTTGGCAGTATTACAGGGAAAAGAGTGATTCACATCGCAGGATATAATGGTCGAACGGTCAGCAAATCTAAAGGGGAGATGAGTTGGCCCATTGGAGTTGGGTAGCTGGTTCCCTGAACGCTCCCAAAGAAAACATAAAACTCCCTGTGCTGCAGAGGTAGTTTTCTGGGCAGAATTGTGTCCTGGAATATGGCAGGTTTAGGACATCCTGGCTCCAAGCTAAGTTCATTAATGTAATCTCTTCCATCAATAATCTGTTTACAGGAAACATGGAGTCATGTAGACTTTAATTATGATAACTATTTTGTTTATTGTTGTGCAGCAAAGCCCTCAATAAAAGGCCATGCAAGCGGAGGTTTAGCGATCTTACTTAGCGGTAGTATAAATTGGAATCCTCTGGTAATTGTCCATCCGTCAAATCTCTGCATGTGCATAAAGCTGGTCCGGGGTAATGTTATAGAAGGACAGCACTCCACCTTGTTACTTGTAAATGTTTATATTCCCCCTGGGAGGGCGTTTGACTTCCTAGTTGAATCCATGTTTTCCTTTGTGCATAATATTAGCATCTCAGAAGGATGCACGTTGATAATCATGATGGGAGACTTTAATGCTAAAATCTCAAATTGCTCCTCCCTGACCTTTAGAAATCAGGAGTTGGAAGATGCATGGACTATCCCTGAAACAACTTTGCCAGACCATATCAGATCAGATAGGCGAGAGGTTAAGGTTCTTGGATTGTCTGAGAACCAATGACCTCGTAGTCTTGAATGGGAGAGTCCTAGAGGACTCTCCAGCTTCCTTTACCTTTCATTCCTCTAGAGGGCAGTCATTAATTGATTGCATGGTGGTATCTTATCAATTGTTTGGAGCATGTATACAATTTAGGGTACTGAGAACAAATATGAGTGACCACAGTATTCTTTCTGTGGACATAAACTTGGAACTCAAGACATTGAGCACTGGAATCCTAGAGATGATACCATTAAGTATAATAAAACAAATGGGCATACCTTTTGGTCAAATAAAAACTTTACAAACTTGGCAGGACTGGTAAAGGAAGCAAGTTCTGGTCCCTCTCAGGAAAATCTGATTATTTGGTTTGAGAAACATCTAACCCTATTCAGATTATGTGGGAGCAAAGAACGGGCTATTAGTGCAAACCACTTAGTGGCAGTATCATGGGAGATAAAAAAGTTAAATCGGGAGCTGAACTCCCTAGTAAGGGAACAATTTAAGGTACCGGCATTAGAGGGGCAAGGGGAAATTAATCGACTAAAGCAGGTAAGAACAAGACTGAAAGCGTCTGAACGTAGAGGAGTGGAGGATCAAAAATGGATTAAACTCAGAGAGGTAGCACTCTCCGGTGACTTGCGCAAATATTGGGCTTTAATAGCCGAATACTGTGATAGCAGAATCAAGTCTGAACTGATCTTAATATCAGATGCTGAATGAGTTCACTACATCTCTCAATTATACGCAATAAACCCCAGGGGTGTCCGATTACGACTCAGCTTCAACAGGAGAGTTTACCGTCGGGAATGTTTATGGCCCTCCATCTTGTGAGGAGATTGAGTGCTTTATTAAAGGAGCAAGGTACTCTGGGGTGATGGGAACTAAAGAGAAGGGGGACCCCTGACTAAATAGAGGCAGGTAAGGAGGGGAAATAAGGAACACCAAAAACACAAGTAACTGCCTGCCCCGTATTATCAAAACAAGGCCCTAGAAGAGGGTCCTAAAATTCATCCACTATCTCTGGAGCAGATGAAGGGCAAATATGAATAATCACATCAAGTTTTACAAAAATTATGATAGTTTTATTAATAGCACGGTCATTTCAACAATTTATAAATACAAATAATTATCACAACATATGATGGTTTATTAAAGCAAAATTCAAAAAATTCAAAAAATTCAGTCCCACACATCTACTTCAAATAACACACTCATACCATCATGCATTCCCAGGATTCATCATAAAGACTCACACATCATTCACACAGCTTCAAAAAACAATGTAGAATAAAAAATTGTGCATAACAGCCCCAAGATGGTCAGGTGACAGAATGGAAACGAGTCATCAGGGGGTAGGGATGAGAATGATCCAGCTGCCCCCACACGAATAACGCCAACGCGCGTTTCGGTGTGTTGCCCCAGCCGGGGCTACACCTTCATCAGGGCAGAGATGGACAATGAGGGGTGGGACAAAGCACCTGCAGATATAAAAGGAAGGAACATATACTTTTCAAAAAAAATATTCATACACCCCAAAAATATTTTTAATCAAATCAACAAAAGGTCCTTGATGAGCTCCAGGAAAACAACAATTCAATTATATAATTAGTATCAAAACTGGAATAGAGTGCTAACACATAACAAATCAGAGATGTCAAAATACACCAAAAGAGGCATTTTAATCGAAAGTCCATAGAGAGAATCCTCAAAAGCACAAACCCACTCATCACAATAAAAACAAAATAATGAATAACGATAACATAGTAAAGAACGAAGTATAGATACCAAAGTGAAAGAGCCAACCACCCAAGTGGAAAACAAATAACAGACAATAAGTTAGAAAATCAGAGCCAACCACCAAGTGAAAAAAGAAATTTATATGTACTATCAGATAGCATACCCATGATTATGGAAGCAAAATGCGCCGTAAATAGTTTCTAAAATGAGGGCGAAGAGGAAAAACCCAGCAAAGGAGGCTTCTCCACAGGGTTCTAAAGGGAAAAAAACATAATAAAAATACGACAAACATGATAAAATTCCCTTATGTGAGTGCCAACAGGGGGAAACTCCTGCAAGCAGTAACCACTAGCATTAATCTAAAACGAACGAAGGGAGACCTACCAAACAAAGAAAGATCACAATGGATTCTCTTCCGAGGGATACAAGGAGATCCTTTTCTTGAAGCCAAACAGGGAGTAATCTCATAAAGAGAGGCAGATCCAGCACATTTAGGCGGTTCACAGACATCAGAAAATTCATATATTGATTCATAGGCCGCGGTTCTGGAAAACACAGAAGGGGCACGAGCATGATATCCTCAATGGAGCTCCAACCGTTAATAAAGAAAATCCCCATAGCGATTAAATAAAGGGGAATCCCAAAGCGTATAGATAAAAGTAATTTACCCCACATAAATATGGAGCCTGGATTTATTGAGGGAGCCCTGCTAGAACAAAAAGGCACGCACAGCATGCAATAACATATAGGAATGACCAGGCTCCGCCCGAACAACGCCTCATAGAAAAACTGGTTAGTAGGGAACTTTCTCAGTTTCTAGAAGCCAATGATAAACTGGAGGATGTGCAGTTTGGCTTTCGTCCTGGACATGGGACAGAGACTGCCTTGGTAACCGTATTAGATGATCTTCGAATGCGGGCGGACAGGGGACAAGCTACCATCTTGATTTTGTTGGACCTGTCCGCCGCATTTGATACGGTCAACCATGCGGTACTCTTGGACAGGCTTGCCAGAGTAGGTGTGAGTGGATTGGCACTGAAGTGGTTTCAATCCTACCTCTCAGACAGAGAACAGGCGGTTGCTCTTCCCCCGTATCAATCCATGTATAGGAAAGTCCAACATGGGGTACCACAGGGATCTGCAATCAGCCCTATCTTGTTTAATATCTACATGAAGCCTCTTGTGGCGGTTATCAAGTCACATAACATTAGTCTAGTGAACTATGCTGATGATACCCAGTTGATCATATCTCTGGAAGGCTGTCAGGCAATTTCACTTGAAAGATTTCATAATTGTATGCAAGATACGGCTCTTTGGCTTCAAAATAACTATTTGCAATTCAATGGGGAAAAAACTGAGATCCTGTGTTGTTCAGTGGGGAAGGTTCCCTATCCACTACCCACTGGGTTTTGGCCACTACCAGTGACAGCCTCCTTGACCCCGACAAATGTAGTTCGTAACCTAGGGATCAGTTTTGATTGTAAACTGAGCCTTGAATCCCAAGTGAACCAGACAGTTGGGAGATGCTTTGCTCTGATGTGGGTGCTACGAAGAATTCTCCCACTGCTGCCTAAGCAGGCTAGGCCATTGGTAGTAAGAAGCATTATCCTTAGCCAACTGGATTATTGTAATGCTCTACTGTTGGAGTCTCCTAAATATTTGATGGAGAAACTCCAGAGAATTCAGTCAATGGCAGCCAAGCTGGCACTTATGAGATCTCGCCAGTCCTCTTCATCTCAGGCCTTGGCTGAGCTCCACTGGCTTCCAGTAGTACAGAGGGTGCAATTTAAATCAATGTGTATAGTTTTTAAAGCTCTACATGGCATTGGGCCCAAACCCTTACAGAGCAGATTTGAATGGTATGTTCCTTCACGTAATCTTCGTTCTTCCTCAGCGAAACTGGTGAGAGTACCCAAGTTCAGAAGAGTTAGATCTGGTGGAAGAGCCTTCTGCGTTGCAGCAGCTTCGGCATGGAACAAATTACCAACCGAACTTAGACAGATAGATGATCTATTGCCATTCAGAAAGAAACTGAAGACTTGGCTCTTTCCCAGGGTGTAATTCAGTGTTTCTTATTTCTGCAACCGCTATCACACTCTAAAGATAACTGATCCCACGTGCTCAAGCGCCAGGATACCCGTAGGGTCGCAGTGCGCTCTATAAATTCTGTATACAATACAATACAATACACATGGGCGAATTCCTTATGGGCCCAGATGACCTCCCGATAGCCATTATTAAACAAGATATCCCCGCATGGGCACTCTTTCTCCATCTGGTGTTTCAATACTGTTACCAACATGGAACCATCCCGCCCTCTTGGAAGGGAAGCATAGTGGTACCACTAAATAAAAAGGGTCCTAAAACTTCTCCCACCAGTTTTAGGCAGATTGCACTACTGGATGCGATTGGAAAACTGTTTGCTAAGAGTATTCTCCTCCACCTTCAGGATTGGGCTTTTGGTAACGATTTTGTCACTGCAGAGCAGGTGGGATTTCGTAAACATAGTGGCACTTTAGATAATATTTCAGCTTTGCAAACGTTAATTGAAAATAACCCAGTTGGTAAGGGTATGGCCTTGTATGCTGCCTTTACAGATTTCTCCACAGAGTTTGACAGGGTTGACCGGGGGACACTGTGGAGGAAACTGACTGCAATGGGGATTCCTGCGCATCTGCTTAGGCTGGTTATAGCATTGCATTCCTCTGCCTGGACTCAGGTCCTGATGGGTGGGAATCAGGGTCTGTCAAGCAAAATAGAAACCCATAATGGGTTTAAGCAAGGGTGTTTATTAGCACCTCTCCTCTTTTCCCTATACATCAATGACTTGCCTAGTAGGGTGGGGAACTGTAAGGGGGACCCTCGAAAGCTAGGATCAAGGAAATTGGATTGTCTACTTTATGCGGATGACACTATCCTGTTAGACCTAACTCCAATAGGCCTGCAGTGGCGCCTTAATGAGTTAGGCCACTATGCCAATTAATCTTTCCTAAAAATAAATACTTCGAAAAGCAAAATCATGGTCTTTAGGTCCCGAGGATGTGGGGTTAGGAAAAATATGCATTGGTTTTTGGGGAAAGATAAGCTACATGCAGTGAAGTTGTACACGTATTTAGGGAGAATTTTCTCAAGTACTGTTGTAGCACAGATCACATTTGTCAGTGTAAAAGTAAGGCAATATCCTAGACCTCTGCAATTGACATGCTATATAAAAGCTGCGGGTAAAGACATTTTTGCCCACATTTTATCAGTTTATAAGATTAAGAGTCCACCATCACTAAGTTACGTGTGTTAGTCAGTGGATGAGCAGCTTTGGGACTTTTTCGAGAAGGTGGAAGGGAGCATTTGGCGCCAATTGTGCAATCTGAACTGTGCAGCTGCTACAGTGGCCCTTTGGCTCGAATTCGGCCTTCTTTAGACCAATGTGTGCTATGGCAGCAAACGTTAGGTGGGGTAATAACCTATTAAATAGTGACATGAGCTCCATCCGGGCAGCATTAAAATATGAAATGTTCACCTGTCTGAAGGAAAAAAGTGTTGTTTTTAGAATTTATCGAAAAGCATTAGCCATGTTTGGAATCGAGCAAAGTGAAACATGCCCTCTTCCAAAACTGGTCTTAAAAACCTAATCAAAAAAACAATCTATGAGGTTAGTTGCAAAAGAGATATAGTACTGTGTCAGGGAACACTAGGAATGATATAATAGTGGAGAGTAGCACGTGTAAAAAACCTCAACCATACGTCTTATGGAATCTTCCCCATGGAGTACGTAGAGCGACTCTGTTATTACGGCTGAACCTGCTCCCTTTAAGAATCATAACAGGAGCATGGGAGGGACTAGCTAGAAAAGATAAACTTAGCGACTTTTGTGAAATTTGGGTGCAAGACCTAAATCAGGTGTTATTCGTCTGCCCCCCTTTACAACCATTAAGACGCCGGTTATTAAGACCAGTGTTATTAAAGAACAATATTACCTCGGCGGTGGAGGCACAGAACTGTCTTTTGGCTACACCCTCTGAACCAGTGTGCTTCAAAATTTTAATCTTTTTTAAACAAATGTTAAACATCTTTTAGACAGGATCTTTATATTAGTGTCCACAGCTTTATGCAGGCTGAATTTGATCCTTGGGGTAAAAAGTTTTGCACAACAAAAGCAGACTTCTAAGGTTCTTAAGAAATGTACTGCTGAGGTTATTATAGCATTATTCTGCCTAAAGCTGCCCGCACTGAATTGCACTACTTTATCGGAATGGAATTTTCTTTTATAATTCACAATGCATGGACTATGTTGATCAGGTCTCGTATTTCTCCTAAAATACTCTGAAGCATTTGCACCTTATACATAAGGAATTGTATTATATATGAAGTTTGATTCATCCAGTTTTTGTTGCCAGTACTCAGCCCTGTATATAATCAAACCTCTCCCATTGTATGTCATCGTTTGGTCAGGCTTTGCATATTTTCCCCAAAACTTTGGTGCATTTGCCTCTTGTATGTTAATGATTTTTATTATATACGAGGGTGGTCTATCCTGGTTTTTTGTTGCTACAATCTCTGTACTGCATCCAAATTAATATGAGACCACTAATCTGTTTGCTTTTAGAATGTATTTTACCTTGTTTTTAATAATTGTAAGATCTGTGTTGTCTTTTTGCTTTTGTGTATTTTATGTGGAACTCCAAGGAGTTCTGAATCATAATAAATATTAACAAGGGAAGTGCATTTAAAGCACCATGTGGAAAATCTATTAAGGGGCTTGTTTAGAGTTTGACAGATGCAGGGCATCAGCCAGGAAGTGGTTAATGTTCCTGTAGGAAAGCAGAGCATTATGCATTGAGGCTGGCTAGGTTTCACTATGTAATACTTTCACAATACCCTAAATAGGTATTTGGATTCACACTAATAAATCCCTAGCTCAGTCCTGGTAGTGTGGCAAAGAGCAGTCAGGCTTTACTACAGGAACAAGTGTTAAGCATTTCAGAGTACCAACATGGACGATAAGTAATGGACAAGACTCAAAAGAAATCCAACACCAATTTATAAAAATAAAACAGATTTTGAATATAATTTAGATACCAAAATGAAGGCAATCGGATGAGTGTAACCACAGTCATGGATTTTATAAGTAAAAATAAATCAATGCAATTCAATACTGCAGAACGTTAACATTGCGATCAATGGTAAAAAAGCACTAGTGACAGTAGGTCACTTGCAGGACGAGACTTGCTGACGTCAGAAGCCAGACTCAGCGGAAGAGTGGAGAAGAGGAAGGGAAGGGAGAGAGCGAAGGGAGTGAGGGGCTGGCTGTGCCCCGTACCATGCCCCAGTGCCATGCCCTGTGTTGAGCCACAGAGCCTTTGAGCACCGTAGCCACACGGACCTTGAGTGTACCTTGCGCTGGGCCCCGAGCCTCAGAGCTACTCTCATCCGGCCTGCGGAGGGGTTGGACTGGGACTCTGCTTTCTGTGGCCTTGCGGCAGCCGGCTGCAGAGAGGAGTGGAGAGGAGTCGAAAATAAGAAGGATGGCACAGGACCAGCTATAGTAGCTGGACTGGGCCTAACAAGCATTTCTGGTCTTCCCAGGTACAAGGTTTAAGGAATTCGGTAAATTTTGAAGACCTGTATTGGAGATAAGCGAAGCAACAAGGAAGAAGGAATTGGAGCCCTCGACCGCAGCGAGTTCCAGGGAGCGGAGAAGCGGAGGAGCGGAGTGCAGGGGAAAGCTGAAAACTGGCTGACTGACCACAAGTATGAAGCCTTGCTAGGTTTCCCGGTTCAACGAAGCCAACAAAGCCCGGGATTTAACCCTCCGGAGCAGGAGAAGGATGTGGAGAGTGAGTGCAAGACGTAGTCCGATGCGTCAGCCTCTGCACGGTGCCCACCTGCGGAAGCGGCCTGGGTTAGATCTGAGAGTGGCTTTTGCACGTGAGAGCGCAGCTGACTCCTATCTCCTTTGCAGCAACCCCGACTCTGACCCCCACAGGCACTATATGGTTCCTGTGGCATTTTCACTTTTGCTTATTAGCTCTTTGCCTTGGACAGGGTTAACGACGGGCCTACAACCCACTTGCCTCATAGGCGAAGGATTTTGACTCACAGAAGGTGCAGTGGGAGCAGCATCACCTAAGCAAGCTCCAAGTAAGTACAAGGGAGCTTTTTGGTCATTTGGTCATTGACGCGTGCTTTGTGCTTTGTACGTTGGGAAGGCCTAGGCCTCAGCCTCACACTGGTGGTGCAGAAGCGGCAAGCATTAGGTTGGTGCGGTTTGCACATCAATGTGAGGGGTTGCTCCCGGTATGCATCTCTGGTCCACCATGACCCCGGTTCCTCCAATGAGCTCCATGCTCCCTCTGCATTCTGGTGAGCCCTTGCCCTGCGCATTACGAAGTGCAAGTCAAACAAGCATTTGCAATGCAATAGGTCTCGCATTTGCGAGAGTTTAAGCTATTGGCATTGTAAATGACAATGTTTGTTATTTATCTGTTTTGATAATTAACACATAAATTAAAGGCATTGTAATTGTCATTTACAAAGCCAATACCTCTGTTACGTGAAATGTCGTTTGTCTGGGTGTCATTGGGGTGCCGGATCTGTGAGTTTAACGTCTCGTGGGGATATCGGTGTGTAGTAGACTGTCAGTCATAGGATCGAATCATAGCAGGGGAGACTCAACCTTTCATCCTTCTAAGGTCAACAAAACGAGCAACATTCAGTTGCATAATTAGATCTACGATTTGGGTCCTAAGGGATAGATTATGTTGTGTTTTGTAAAAGCCCAGTATTAGCAGTGCACAGTGTGCTTGAGGTGTGCAGGAGCCAGCATAGCTGGCAAGCACATGCACCGCCGCCCATGTGTTCTTTGCTCTGTGGTGTTGAAAGAAGCAGCAGTGGGCCATTCTGCAGACGAGTGCACAGCTGATTCTATGGAACAAAGTCCCCATCCATCCCTGAAACTGTTTCCACAAACCTGCACACCTAGCCTGCAGAGACTGCCTGCATTCAGAGACTAGGAAAGATGGGGGTGCAATAGGTAGATGGCGAAATGTCTTGTAACGTACCCCAATAGGCTGAGTGCCCCTGTGGAGAGCTCTATCATTAACATGAAGGCCACGGAGCTACATCCTGGTGGGGCTGACTCAGTCTCTCATCCTTATGCGGTTAATAATAGGTGCATCCTAGTGTTGTGGTATAAGAACCAGTGTCAACTGGTAATCGGTAACCCTGGCATTTAGTAGCGCCAAGGATTGGCTGCTATAAAAAACTTTGGGTCCGGCAGTTAATTTTTTACAAATTAAGCTCCGGGCAACCAAAGCTTTTTAGAAGGCCCAGGTAACAGAACCCTGTTTGGGGGAAGTATCTTGCACCTCCACGATGTACTGGGCCATGGTGACCACGTGTGTTTACAAGGAATGACTGGGCAAGTGTCAGTCAGTAGGTTGGATGTGTTGTGTTTTTACTTAGGCCTGAATAATATGTGGATGTGTGAGGGGTTTGAAAGAGTGTTGTGATGCTTATAACCAGGGCCAATGGAAGTATGTGATTCTGCAGCCGCAGCGTTTTCCGCATAATTTTAAATCTACCTCACAATCAAGCATCTGCTCCATAATTTGCAGATTTTAGCAAAAAAAATGTTTGTAGCTCGAACACATCAAACCGTACTGAAAATACACACCCATGTTTGTTAAAGATAGTTTAACATTGGGTAATATGGTCAACGTTTTCAAAGAATTAGAAATTATACTTGTCTTTGTTATGTTAATGTTTTTCAAGGTCATCTGATTTATTAATTAGCTAAGGGGCATATTATCAAGAACGGCGTTAAAATTATCACCGGTTTACGCGGCGATAATGGGCTTGATAATATGCCCTGGAGAACTTCAATAGAAGCCCATGTTCAGACCAGAACATGGACTTCTATTGGAATTCTCAGGGCATATTATCAAGCCCATTATCGCCGCTTTAGCGGCAGTTTTCTGCCGCTAAACCGGCGATAATTTTTAACGCCGTTCTTGATAATATGCCCCTAAGTGAGCAAAAGCAGAATTTATTAGGGGATGCTGCGAGCGGTGAAAAATGTACCTATACTCATTTATGTGTCATGGATTTTAAATATTTAGGTTTTAGTTGCAATCTGAAAGCTTTAGTAATTCAAAATAAAAAAAAAATAAAAAGGAGTCTTTAGAGGCAGCTATTGCAGCAAAGGTAAAACTGGCCCTTGGGAGGCAGGAACTGACTGCAGAATATGAAAGTAGAATACAAAAAAAAATGCAACTCTAAACTTTCACATAAAAAGCATATGTATAATTCATTTTTTTTAATTTTGTAATGTGATTATGCAGGGGCTAACTGCGGCCGATTATACAAATGAGGGGCAGGGAAGCAGAAATAATGTTCCAATGACACTGCTCACAGCAGCCAGCTCTGCGTTCGCTGCAAATGAAACGAGCACCGAGATCTTCTGTTGCTGCCAAGATTAGGATTACAGATATACATAGCTGCCAAGGTTTCAGATTGCCATGTGTGACATTTTCATAATTTCTGTGTAATTATAAGTGACATTTCAACAACTATAAGTGACATTTTCTCACGAACTAAAATCAAGCAATGAAGATGAGGGAAACATTTAAATATCAGATATTATATGTAGTTGAGGAATGAGAAACTCTAAGATGTTAAAACTGTTGTAAAGCAACAGAAATGGAAGGGCACTAACCTAGTAAAACGTTGTTACAGCTAATCCTCGTGAAATAAATAATGTTTTGCGAACACGAGTGGTTCATGTCATTTGACAGTTGCTGTAAAAGGCCGCAGTTTTACATTCCTCTCTGTCAAAGAAATGTGTCCAGGCGCTTTGAAAATCCAAGATTCACTTAAAATACAACGCTTTTCCAGCTGAGCACTTGAATGAGGCCTGCAGACCTCTGCCCCAGACTCATCTCAGGCAGGGTGAGGAGAGAGAGGCCCATTAGGCGGAAGCTGGTACCCCGCCTCGGGAAGGTGGGTGAGTGATGGCTTCTTCCATCCTGGGTCTGTTTGCAGTCCAAGCTGCCCCAAAGCTGCCCTGAGAGGCCAACAGCCTGCCCTCTGTAAACTGGGCAATGCAGGACGGATGCATCCCAGTTGGGCTGGCGAGCTGCTGCGAGCCCCTGCTTGGTCTTAACCACCCTCCGCACCGTCCCTTCCTTTTTGGAGCCAGGCTGCAGTGGGGCTCCCTCGCTTCACCGCTTTGTGGTACCGGGCCCTGCCAGTGAGAGTCACGGCAGCGCCGGCTGCCTCTTCCCTCTGGCTGTTCCAAATCGTCACGTTTGAGGGAGAAAAAAAACACGGCAGCAAAACGCAGCAGTGCAACATGGCCAAAAGAAACGGCAATCTGCACTTATAATTAACTGAATTCTCTGCAGATGAGCAGGCGCCCGATGTGTGCCTATATAATGATTAGCTATGAAACAGGCCCGTAATTAAAGAAGAATGTACGTACCACACGGGCTGTGCGCGCTAGCACATCAGACCGTAAAACTTTAAAATCATGATACCTTTGGGGCTACGCTGGGCACTTCCTGCGTCCAGGGCTGGCGGGATGCAGTGCTGGCCGGCCTCCGGCAACCCAACTCGGACCTCGCCCGCAGCAACGCCGGCCGCCGGGTATGATTGAGGGTCGCGGCTCACCCCCACACTCTGACTCAGGAAGGTTTTCTGGGTAGCTACAAACCACTACGGCCACCAGTTTGTGGTTCAGTAAATAAGCTGCCGGTAGGGTCATGGTTCTTAGAGGCTGCGCTAGCCTACATGTTTGCCAACAGCTGAGGAGACAAACTTTCTAATTCAACTGCTGCAGCGGGCGGCTGCAGCAGGACCCACCGGCCT
Organism: Calotriton arnoldi; assembly: GCA_963921515.1. Taxonomy (NCBI): domain Eukaryota; kingdom Metazoa; phylum Chordata; class Amphibia; order Caudata; family Salamandridae; genus Calotriton; species Calotriton arnoldi. The sequence continues at coordinate 585,739 of CAWUFW010004881.1, forward strand.
ATCACTGAGTCTCTGAGACTCACACCTGACCTCACTGGCTGTCAGTGTCTCATAGCCATTGGGCACTCTGACTCCTCCCACGTTAGTGAAATGGTAAAGCCGCGGCCGCACGGTAAATCCAATCCTAATGAGGCCTGTTACACTGTAACAGTACCAGCTGCCCACGAGCTCAGGCAGCCCCCCCAAGCCTGTCGGAACAGCGTACAGCGCGCGCTGCCACTCTGCGCTTTTACAGTAAACAAGCATTTGCAATGCAATAGGACTCGCATTTACGCAAGACCTATTGCATTGCAAACAGGAGTGCGAGCGGGCGAGATAGCACGAACGGGAGTGCGGTGGGGGGCCCGGAAATCAAAGACTGCAGGAGGGGGGGGGGGGGGGGCTACGAGTAGAAAATAGTTTTTGAAGTAAAGGGGCCAGTAGCCATGGAAGGATACAAATGACGACATGGCTGTCATGAGGAGGGACTAACAGGCCTAAAACCAATCAGAAGGCAGCATTTAGGACCTAAACCAATGAAAAAGATGGGCGGAGAGTGGGTGGAGCTTCCACGCTATACTGAATACTGCATGCCTCGCAAAGCGAGCAGCGCATGCACTGCAACGCTAGGCTCAACCTAAAAAACTGAGGTTCTCCAATGCCCCTGAAGAGTTTGATCATACCATGCAGCCTTTAAAGGGAAATGAGTCGAAGATAGATGGGCTTTTCGCTGGCAAGGAGATGGGGTTTGTGGAAGTAAACTCTCCACCTCTCCCTACTCTAACAGAAGTTCCAGTTTCAGGTATACAAGGGCAAAAGAAAGGGCTCATGGACATGGGGATAATGGACAACATCAACAGGGAGGATTAGGCTCTCAACTAGAGAACACTAAAGTAGGGCTAGGTTTGGATAATTTAGATTTAGAGAGTATAGCAGTCAAAGCAAATGAAGTTCCGCTAGAGGCAAGGCGGACCCTGGATACAGTGCCCCCAACCCTCTCTTGCACAGATTCTCTCCCTGTACGGATTGATCTAGATCATGGGAGGTTTTGTAATGGGGGGGCTGCATTGACTTCTTTACCAGCACTAACTCATAAATCAGGGGCCGAACAAAGGCAGAGAAATAAGTTAGCTGTAGGATTGGTGTCAGGACAAATATCCAATACCCTGATCTTTGGTACCCTGTTTGATAGGGAATTAGACCCACTTAATAGAAGCTTTCTATTGCAGTTGTTATCTGATATCGAGGATCTAAGATTGATAGCAAGTAGAGATATTGAGCTAGTATTTCTGGATCCTCGAAGCTAACTTCCGAGCTCGAGAGTAAAGTTTAGCTCGGGATCATTGCAATGCTAATCCTGGCGAATGTAGATCATTTCAGGAAAAAAGGGATAGATGTCTTCCCGCTTGAGGAGACAGTGTGGCTCTGGTAAACTCCTGTAGGGAAGATAGCCAGGGTCCAGGGAGTTTTGAATCTAGTAGCAGGGGAGAGGTGAAACCTAAAGATGTTATCATTTCGGTTGGCAGTATTACAGGGAAAAGAGTGATTAACATCGCAGGATATGATAGTCAAAGGGTCAGCAAAATCTAAGGGGGAGATGAGTTGGCCCATTGGAGTTGGGTAGCTGGTTCCCTGAGCGCTCCCAAAGAAAACATAAAACCCGCTATGCTGCAGAGGTAGCCCTCTGGGCAGAATTGAGTCCTGGAATATGGCAGGTTTAGGACATCCTGGCTCCAAGCTAAGATCATTAATGTAATCTCTTCCATCAATAATCTGTTTACAGGAAACATGGAGACATGTAGACTTTAATTATGAGAACTATTTTGTTTATTGTTGTGCAGCAAAACCCTCAATAAAAGACCATGCAAGCGGAGGTTTAGCGATCTTACTTAGCGGTAGTATAAATTGGAATCCTCTGGTCGTTGTCCATCCGTCAAATCTCTGCATGTGCATAAAGCTGGTCCGGGGTAATGTTATAGAAGGACAGCACTCCACTTCGTTACTTGTAAATGTTTATATTCCCCCTGGGAGGGTGTTTGACTCCCTAGTTGAATCCATGTTTTCCTTTGTGCATAATATTAGCATCTCAGAAGGATGCACATTGATAATCACGATGGGAGAATGTAATGCTAAAATCTCAAATTGCTTCTCCCCGACCTTTAGAAATCAGGAGTTGGAAGATGCATGGACTATCCCTGAAACAACTTTGCCAGACCATATCAGATCAGATAGGCAAGGGTTAAGGTTCTTGGATTGTCTGAGAACCAATGACCTCGTAACTTTAAATGGGAGATTCCTAGAGGACTTTCCAGCTTCCTTTACCTTTCATTCCTAGCGAGGGCAGTCATTAATTGATTACATGGTGGTATCTTATCAATTGTTTGGAGCAGGTATACAATTTAGGGTACTGAGAACAAATATGAGTGACCACAGTATTCTTTCTGTGGACATAAACTTGAAACTCAAGACATTGAGCCCTGGAATCCTAGAGATGATACCATTAAGTATAATAAAACAAATGGGCATACCTTTTGGTCAAATAAAAACTTGACAAACTTGGCAGGACTGGTAAAGGAAGCAAGTTCTGGTCCCTCTCAGGAAAATCCGATTATTTGGTTTGAGAAACATCTAACCCTATTCAGATTATGTGGGAGCAAAGAACAGGCTATTAGTGCAAACCACTTAGTGACAGTCTCATGGGAGGTAAAAAAGTTAAACCGGGAGCTGAACTCCCTAGTAAGGGAACAATTTAAGCAACTGGCATTAGAGGGGCAAGGGGAAATTAATCGACTAAAGCAGGTAAGAACAAGACTGAAAGCGTCTGAACGTAGAGGAGTGGAGGATCAAAAATGGATTAAACTCAGAGAGGTAGCACTCTCCGGTGACTTGCGCAAATATAGCCGAATACTGTGATAGCAGAATCAAGGTTGAACCGATCTTAATATCAGATGATGAATGAGTTCACTACATCTCTCAATTATACGCAATAAATCCCAGGGGTGTCCGATTACGACTCCGCTTTAACAGGAGAGTTTATCTTCGGGAATGTTTATGGCCATCCATCTTGTGAGGAGATTGAGTGCTTTATTAAAGGAGCAAGGTACTCTGGGGTGATGGGCCCAGATGACCTCCCGATAGCCATTATTAAATAAGATATCCCCGCATGGGCACTCTTTCTCCATCTGGTGTTTCAATACTGTTACCAACATGGAACCATCCCGCCCTCTTGGAAGGGAAGCATAGTGGTACCACTAAATAAAAAGCGTCCTAAAACTTCTCCCGCCAGTTTTAGGCAGATTGCACTACTGGATGTGACTGAAAAACTGTTTGCTAAGAGTATTCTCCTTCACCTTCAGGGTTGGGCTTTTGGTAACGATTTTGTTCCTGTAGAGCAGGTGGGATTTCGTAAACATAGTGGCACTTTAGATAATATTTCAGCTTTGCAAACGTTAATTGAAAAGAACCCAGTTGGTAAGGGTATGGCCTTGTATGCTACTGATGGAGCAGGGTAAACGAAAAAATTTTAACCTCCTAATATTTATGATAATTAATTAATACACAGGTTCGTCTTAGTAAATAACCAACCATGTATGTTACATGTAAAGGGTTATGGGTAATACGCTATATCTGTGCAAACTAATTTACTTACAATTGTTAACGTGGATAACATAAGTCTAATATTTGCGTACTAACTAAAATAATAAATGCATGATTTGTGCTTGGAAATACACTGTGTAGTGGCAAAGAGAAGCGTTGGTAAGTAAGATATAGCTTTATATGTCGCTTTTGCTAGGTAACACCTAATTGGGGTACGTAGAATAACGGGAGGGAAACGAAAAGGCTTATATTCTTTATTTTTAACTATGTTCTGTTTATCTTTACAATAGTTCGCTTAGGCCGGTTGTGCTGCGATGTTAAAATGGCTGCCATGGCAAGCAAGCTAGAGTACGCAGGCGCGAAAAGAGTTCCGAAAGCGAGAAAGGCTGTGAACAAGAGAGATCATGTGACCGTCCCAAAGCCTAGGATGGAAGCGTGGTCAAGGCTGCAGTGACCTTACTGTACAAACGTGTGCCAAAGAAGGACATAGCAAAAAGCGTGAGAAGCTGCAGTGAATATATGAAAAGACAATGAACTGTTCAACTTAAATGTATCAGAAATGGATACAGAACCAAACCGGAATGCGGATGGGTAATGTCATGAACCCGTGAGAAACGACAGAAGTATGAACTTTCCACAAAGAACTGGTTGAAACAAAGATATTGATAATGAAATGTATACTGACCCCAAATGGACCAATTAGAGAGAATCTTGCCCACAAAGATGTAACATTTTCACTTAGTAAGCTAGTATTAGGGTATAAGAAGACCTACTCTGGGAGGGGGTGGGCTGCTGAAGGAGGTCGTCGGAGAGCTGATTTTATATTTTTGATTGAGCACGAGACGCTGCTGCTGAAGAAACGTTTGCTTTATAATAGATTTTTCCATTTTAATACTATTAGACCTTTATTTCTTAAATACTAAAGAGGGATTGTGGCGGGACTCTTCTTATAAGTGATCCGTCGAGAAGGCCTGTTTTCCAGGACAGATAGACAGTTTTCCGGGAGTTCTATGCTGTGATCTGAAATCATTGCTGTGACGAACTTTTGTTTTTCCATCTAATAGGTATGCATTGCAATTTCAATTTATTCTTATAATAATGCTAAATGTAATAATCTGAATAATAAATTTGAAACTTATTCACGCTTCTAAAAATTATATAAACTTTATTATCTTAAATCAATGAGTCAGTGGTTCTTTAGCTCAATGATAAATGTAAATGTTTAAAAGGTTTATAGTGATTGAGCTGGTCTTAATCACCATCAACTGATTCCTACTAGTTGGTCCATCGACCAATGAGCGGAATACCTTAAAGGTTTGAGAAGTATTATGTTGGTTTAAAAAGGTATCCCGTCTCCTTCCAGCGAATCATTAACTGTTTTTCTCCTAGGTAAAGGTGGATAAAAATCCAGGGAATATATGAGAGAGTGAATGTTTATGCGGTGTTATGGGCCCCACCGTCATATGGATATAGTTGTGGAAAAGGGAGATATTTGTACCTAGACGTCCAAAGCATATAGGAGAAGTCATTTTATTGTTAGCGCTGGATCAGATTTCTTGGTAGCAGAGTTATGGTTACTATAGATTAGTTTGGTGATTATTGATTATTTCATTATTGATTATTTCATGTCTAACACTATATGTTGAGTCGCGTTATGTTATATGTAAGTCAAAGTTTTTGAAGCTTCCGGGAAGTAGGAAGTGGAACACGTGTGGCAAGAGAAGTCACATGGAATAGTGCATTGTCTGAGTTCATATTGGTGGTAACACAAGTTGTGTTATGATAGGGACATTTTCTGTGTAAAAGGTGTGTGAGTGAAATAGCAACCGGTTTTCTTGTGAAACTCTGGCCTTAATTCTCAGGAGCAGTATAGTCTCCACATGTGTTTTATCCCCAGAGAAACGGGTTTACCCCTTGCTTGAAAGAAGGGTAAGGTAGAGGGAAGTGTTACTTTATCGGCGAAACGGGAAAATTCTATGGTAGGGTAGAGGAAAGCGCTGCCTACTGGAAATATAGAAATCCTGTGTAAATGAACAAAGCTATCTCTTTGGTTTAGCGAATCAGACAATGGAAATGTGTTTTTAATGTTGTAACTAACAAAGAACTGTTGAAAAAATAAATTGCCGATAAATTTTGTAAAGGAGGGGTCAGGAGCAGAACTGACGTAGACAAAAGCCGCGCTGGGATTGGACAGTACACTAGTTATACAGAAGATGCTCTGATTGGTGCGTTGGTGTGAGACGCGCTAGGATAGGTTGGATAAGCAGTGACGTAGAAGCTTAGGATTGGAGCGTTGGTGTGAGTCGCGCTGGGATAGGTCCGAATAACGCATAGAGAACAGTGTTGAATTACGGACTTTTTGAGAAGAGAAAGAGATTGTGAATTATGGCTTATTATGAGTATGGTAGAGAGAAAACGTCATGGATGGCGAAAATTAAGAACTTGTTTAAGAAAGTCAAAAAGGTAGTGACTAGAGAGGGACAAGTAATTCCTCCGCCGAAGTCACCAGCTTCGCATATGATGTTGAAATACGGATATCATTCCTGCATATGGTTGGAAAATTGGACTAAATATACTCAGAATGATGGAGTATTAGCATTTCCTGAGAATGGTTCATTTAGTGTAGCTGTACTTCGGAATTTGAGGGAGAAGATGTTGATGCTTGAACCTAAACCTAGACCAACACAGTTTGAAGCTTTAAGTGAATGGGAAGATGAGATGTATGAACGAGAAAGATTCAGAGGATTAAAGAATCATGAATTTGTACCCGGAAGATTGTGGGGAGTGAATCATGAGGACAAAATAGAGCGTTGGAGATATGCTAACATGACAGGAGGTTTGTTTCCAGCTTTTACAGTTGAGGAAGAAGCAAAGAGAAAGTGTATAGAGAAAAAGAAACATTTGATTACTGAAAAGTATGGGTATGGTAGTAGTGAGACGGAAGATGAATTGTTGGAAGATATTTTAAACAGAAACCCACCTCCATACCAGCAGAATTCTGCGGTGGTGACACCCAATGCACCGCCAATGGAAACTGGGAGGAATAAAAATCCAGAACGGGGATGTGAGATAAATAGGTCACAAGATCAATTGAAAACCCCACAAAATGAGAAGAGTGAAAGTGACAATACAACTGAATTAGCGAAAACCACAAGAGAATTGACTGAAAAGATAAGAGAATTAACAATGAATATGGAAGCTGTAACTGTACCAGTAACGATAGGTCCAGTAATACCGGTTTTTGAGAATCAGAAAATAGAAGAGCATTCTTTAGTCATTCCTATGAATTCAAACTTGCAGAAAAGGAAAGAAGGGATGGATATAGACAAAGAAGGTACAAGAAATTTTATTAGTTCATATAGACCAAGCCCACCTACTAATTTAACGGTAAATGAGAATGAGTTCAGGAGAATACCTATGGGAACTGAGTCTGCATCAGAGACACCAGAAAGAAGTAAAAATTGGATAGAATTAAATAGTACACCTGTAGGTCCGACTCCGGATGAATTGAATGAATGGATAAAAACTCTAAAAACGAAAGAGACAGAATCAAAAACATTAGATGTAATCAGGTTAAAAATAGACATGGAAGAATTGATCTTAGGGACAATTGGCACAGAAAAACTGAAAAGTTATCAGGATGACGAGATAATGTTCTTATGTAAAAGCATTACATGGAGAGCTAGAAATTTACATGACAAATTAGAAGAAACAGCAAATGAACTAGGAGTAGAATTTGTAAAAGTGAAAACGTTGCAGAAACCATATAGAGTAGATTTTTGCGAGAAAGATATAGAAAATTTGAACACATCAGGACGGTTAACCCAAATAAAAGAATTAATTGTTTTGCTGAGAAAATGGGGTGATGTGGATAGATGGAGAAGCAGATGGACTAAAAAGAATGAGAAGACGACAGATAAAGCGTCTTTGGCTTTTGCAGTGACAGACAAGGAATCAATTGTAAGGGAGTACCCGATGAGAGAAACTCCAGGAGGTAGTTATGTGCATGTCCCATGGTCTAGACAGGATATATTGTCATTTACAAATGACTTCCCAAAATTGAGAGAGAAACCAGTAGAATGGTACAGACAAGTGGAGAGGTTTGTTAAAGTTTCGAAAGTGTTATGGATAGATCTGGATGGATTATTTGATATAGTAGTACCAGCTGATTTATGGACAGAATGTAAGATTACTATTGATTGGCCAACTGTAGAATATCCAAGAGATACTAAAACAGGAGCACCAGAAGTGATGAGGAAATATGACCAAGTTATTACTTTTTTGAAAAATAAAATCCCACCCAAAGAAACGGATTGGGTAAAAATTGACAGAACTACACAGGAGAGTAAAGAATCTGTACATGCCTACTATGAGAGACTATTGTTAGTTTTTAAACAATATAGTGGCTATGAGACATTAAATGAGAAGGATATGAGTCATTTTGTATATAGGTTTGTTTATGGGTTGAAACCGGAGATAAGTGAAATGATTAAACAGCATATGATCTGTTGGCAGAATAGCACGGTAGATGAGGTTTTGAGATATGCTAAATACTGCAGTGATGACATTGAGAGTAGACAGCGTAAATTAAAGGAGAAAGCAATGTGGGCACAAGTGAAAGTTGCAGAAAAGCAAGAAGCTCAATTGAATAATCAAGTAAATGAGACAGGACAGACTAGATCTAGACCAAATATAGGTAAAGGAAAAGGTCAAATGAGTATTGAAGAGGCAAAGAAAAAGTGGCCATGCCACAACTGCGGAAAGATAGGACATTGGAGAAACAAGTGTAAATTTCCACCAAAACTTAATGCGGAAAATCAATCATTGATTCCACAGGTGCAGAGTGAGGTAGTTACCCAACAAAGTCAGGTGCCTCAACCACCACTTCCCAAGAGTGTTAATCCACAGAAATACAGTGCAGAAACAGGATTCTACGGAGGAGAGCAGGTAACTCAATTGCCGCGCGCAGCTGCCATATCCCAATACTGGTTGCGACAGGATGGTAATGAGTCGGATGAAAGTTTATGACGGTGTCTAGGAGAGGAAGAAGAGTCTGTGCTTGGCGCAACTCTAGAGGTAGATCAAGCAGGTCCATTTGTGGATGGAGAAGTGAATGGTGCAAATGTAACATTCCTTGTGGACACTGGAGCTACCCGTTCTACTGTTAGATCAGTGGAAATTCCAAACCTTCCTCTCTCAAGTGAACATTTCCAAGTCGTAAGAGTATCGAATCAGCAAATTAAGGCGCCTCTTACTAAATTAGTGGAGGTAAAGATCGGACCGTTCAGTGAAATGCACCGATTTGTGGTGTGTGATTGCAGTCCTGTGAACCTATTAGGACGCGATCTACTTTGCAAGATGAACTGCACCATCTATTGTACTCCAGATGGGATTGCATTTCAGACCCCAGATGAAGATGTATTGTATAAAATGACAATGGTAAATTTAGAATCAGAAGTGACTGATTTATTTACCATATTTGATGTAGAGAAAATCCCAAATGAACTGAAAGAAACAGTGAAACCAGAAGTGTGGGATGTTACGGGAGAAGATATAGGGTTAATGAAAAGAGTAGACCCTGTTAAAATATCTGTTAAAGAAGGAACAAGTTACCCAAATACGCCACAGTATAAATTGACACCAGAAATAATTGAAGGAATAACACCAGTAATAAATAAAATGATTGAACAAGGGATTCTGAGAGAAATAATGATCAGTCCATGTAATTCACCGATAATGGGACTGAAAAAGCCGAATGGAACATATAGAATTGTACAGGATTTGAGAAAGGTAAACAAAATTGTTGTGCCTTGCTGCCCAATCGTACCAAACCCTGCTGTGATTCTATACCAGATTCCACACGAAGCAGAATGGTACACAGTTATTGATTTGTGCCATGCATTTTTCTCTATTCCATTGCATCCAGATAGTCAGCCATTATTTGCGTTCAGGTTCGGAGAGCGTATTTTGGCATGGTGCCGAATTCCTCAGGGGTATACCAAAAGCCCCTCGATCTTTAATCAGATCTTAAAGAAATCATTGGAGGATTTAAAAATGCCAGAAAAGTCAGTGATGGTTCAGTATATTGATGACCTACTGGTGGCATCAAAAACGAAAGAAGATGTGTTAATGACACAATTGCTTTGCTGAATCATTTAGCAAAAGGAGGACATAAGGTGTCCCCATCCAAATTGCAGTTTTGTCAACAAGAGGTCCAATATTTAGGACATAAGATTGAAAAAGGAGTGCGAAAGGTAACGACTGAAAGAATAAAGATAATTTAAGGAATGAGAGCTCCAATGACACAAAGAGAAGTAAGAATGTTCCTGGGAATGGTTGGATATTGTCGACAATGGATAAGTGGATTTTCATTAATTGCAAAACCATTACAGAGATTGACAAAGAAAGATGTTAAAGATCCTTTTGAAATGAATGATGAGGAAATGAAAGCATTCAGAGAACTAAAAAGGAAACTGTGTGAAGCCCCGGCATTGGGAATGCCTGACTATGAAAAGACTTTGAGTTGTATTGTAGTGAAAGAGATGGGTGTGCGTTTTCAGTCCTAGTGCAGAGACACGGAAACATGAAAAGACCCATTGCCTATTTTTCAGCTGTCTTAGACCCAGTAGCGAAAGCGTTGCCTTGATGTTTGAAAGCAGTTGCTGCTACTTGTGTAAGTTTGGAGCAGAGTGAAGGCATAGTGATGGGATATCCACTGAGAGTATATGTCCCTCATTCTGTGGAAATTCTTTTGACAAGAACCAAAACCCAATATATGACACATAGTCGGCTGACTAGGTATGAAAAAGTGATTTTGAGTGCAGACAATGTCACTATTGAAAGATGCCTAAATGTGAATCCTTCAACATCGTTGCCAGATGAAGAGAGTGTGATTGAAATGGATGAAGTTGATCATGATTGTCTGAATGTACTTGAATATTGTACAAAACCGAGACCCGATATACGGGATGAGCCTTTAAAGGAATCAGATTATATTCTGTTCGTGGGTGGCTCATGTTTGAGAACGGATGATGGAGTTTTGAGTGCAGCATATGCAGTTTGCACAGTAGCTGCTGTAATGGAAGCATCTTGTTTGAGAGGGATACGTTCTGCCCAAGTAGCAGAGCTGATTGCTCTAATTCAAGCATGCAAACTGGGAAAGAATGTCCGAATCACAGTAATCACGGATAGCCAATATGGCTTTGGAGTGGTTCATGATTTTGGGCAGATCTGGTCTCAGAGAGGTTTCTTGACATCTGCAGGAACCCCAATCAGAAATGGTGAGTTTGTGAAAAAGTTGCTTGAGGCGATACAGCTGCCTAAACAGATTGCAGTGGTGAAGTGCAATGCACATAAAAATGGGGAAGACTACATAACTGTTGGCAATAAATTTGCTGATGAGATTGAACAGTATTGTGCCAAAAATGTTGTCTCATTAAACAAAAACAGAGAAAGAGAGCATATTTCATGTCCTTTGCTTTTTACTAACCCTGTTGAGACATGGGATGAGGTGAGACAATTACAGGAAGCCGCAGATGATGAGGAAAAAGATAGCTGGATAAAAGCAGGATGTAGGAAACGTGAGGAAAATGATGTTTGGGTTTACAGGGATGAAAGACCAGTTATGCCTGATAGCATGATTTCTGACATGGCACGGATGTACCATGGACAAGCTCATATTGGAAGAGATGCAATGATCAGACTTTTTAGACAAACATGGTATAATCCAAAATTCAGAGCCATAGCTGAGAGTCTTTGTCAAAGATGTCTTATTTGTCAACAGCTAAATCCAGGAAGAAAGACAGTAGTGAGTCTAGGAACAATAGGACGAGAGGAGGTCCCTTCACAAGAATGCAAATGGATTTTATAGAAATGCCCCCGAGCAATAGACTAAGGTATGTACTTGTAGTCGTCTGTTTGTTTTCCTGTTGGGTGGAAGCATACCCGACCAGAAGGAATGATGGAATTACAGTAGCAAAACTTATGCTGCGAGAATTCATTCCAAGGTATGGTTTTCCAGTAACGATTGAAACAGATAGAGGAACGCATTTTCAAAATGAATTGATTCAACTGATTTGTGAAGCACTTAGTATTAAACAGAAACTGCACTGTGCATACAGACCAGAGGCTTCTGGAATAGTAGAGCAAGTGAATGGAACAATTAAGAACAGGCTAGGAAAAATGTGTCAAGCCACAGGACTCAAATGGCCAGATGCCTTGCCATTGGTCTTAATGACTATCAGAAGCATACCGGAAAGAAAGACAGGACTCAGTCCCCACGAAATAATTATGGGACGAGCAATGAGACAAGCACATGTACCTGTCAACAAACTACTGACTATAACTGATGATCTCGTTTTGGATTATTGCAAAGGTTTGGCTGATGTGGTACGTTCTGTGTTTCATCAGGTTGGACCGGATGCGACCACTCTTGAATGGAAACCAGCACATGACTTGAATCCAGGAGATTGGGTCCGCATAAAAGTCCACCGAAGAAGAAACTGCTTGGTTCCTCGCTGGGACCAACCACGACAAGTGATCCTGGTGACAACAACTGCAGTCAAGTGTGCAGGAGTAAAACAGTGGGTACATGCCAGTCACACCATCAGAGATCCAGAACCTGAAGATCGACCTGTAAGTCGACATCTGGAAATATCAGATACCAGTTCAGCGTCCGATGCAGAGGAAGAGGCGAACAGGGTTCCAGAATCTGAAGATCGACATGTGAGTCGACATCTGGAAGACCCACTTACAAGTGCAACGACTGAAGGAGTGGAGGAAATAGCAGATGTTCCAGAATCTGAAGATTGACATGTGAGTCGACATCTGGAAATATCAGACACCAGTTCAGCATCCGATACAGAGCATTCGGATTGTGAGGAAAATCTGAAAAGAAATTGGAAATTTGATAGCATTAAAGAAGAAACTGAGCAAAAAGACAGTAACAGTGAGCAACCAAGTACAAGTTATGGGAAAGATCCTTCAGAGATTACATTAATAGACAAAGAAGGGATAGTTTCACATGGAAAGGTAGAAAATTCGGAAGAACCCCGAGGAGCAATAGGGACAGATAGTCGAACAAAAGAACAGGGAAACTCAGAGACAGAAAGAAAGATTGACACAAATTCGGAAGAACCTCGAGGAGGGACAGAAGTAGGTGATCAAAGGAAAAGAAGAGAAAAACCAAGAATAGATGAAGGAAGTGAAATTATAAAATTTAAGATAAGAGACAATACAGAAAGGACTGAAACAGAGTCAGAAGAAAGTGGAGAAGAAAGAAACCAGAAACTAGAGTCAAGAAAAAGAGCTTGGAGAACAGAAAGAGAGGAAAAAGAAAGTGAACCAAAAGGCCAAGAAAAGGAGACAATTGGCCCCACGAAGTTAGAAGATTAAGATACAAGATCATAAGAGTAGATGGAAAAAGTGCAGAACAAGTAAATGAAATAACAAGTCAAAAGGAACAAGAAAAACAAGGAGGAAAACACTTGCAGAAAACAAAAAGAGTAAAGAAAGTCAATCTGAAGTATAAAAAGCCTGAATGGCTATACATACCATTGACTGATATCAAAGAAGAAGAGATCACAGGAGAAGAGATCAAAGAAGAAGAGATCACGCACGAGAACCCAGAACAAAGCTGCAACCTAAATGGGTGAAGGTGAAGTGCAACAAATTTGAATAAATTTGAATAAATTTCTACTGGATTGGACAAAAACATTGGATTTGACAAAGAAGGAGTTCTGAAAAGAATTAAAAGAAAGTATCAAACAAGACAAAGTGAGAGTGTAGGGTGGCTAAGAGGTCATTCCTGAGGTGTGGTGACACATATTTTTCTGTACATATTATAGAATAGGTAAACGAACAAAATGGTAGATACTAAAAATAGAAAGTGTGGATGTGAGTTCTTAAGTAGATGGTGTAAGATGTGCTTCTTTTGTACAGGATTATTAATGACAGTATGGGTTATTTTAGCAATCACCATTCCAATTAGATTAGCTGTAGAAGAAACGTCTATATTAGAGAATAACACAGAGAAAGGAAAAGGAGCTAACATACAAGAAACAGCTATATTAGGAAATAGTGCAGAATTACACAAAGACAAATCAATAACAGATTTTTCAAAAAATGTTTTCACTAAAATATTGTATGAGTATGTAGAAACAATGTATGTAAGAGATTGCTATGTTTGTATGCAATTGCCTGCATCTGTTGCAGAAGGTGTGACCTATCATCACCTTCCTTTGACGTATGGAATAACATGTAGTGTTTTAGCAAGTCTATTTTACAAGACAGGAAGATTAGAATATTATTACACTAATATAGATAAGATTTTTGCAAAGATTCCTATAGTTTCTGAACTAAACAAGGTGAAAGAGGGAAGAACATTTGGTGAATTTTTCATAGAAAATAAAATTCTAACATTAGAAGATATAGTTAAGAACAACCTTACCTGTGAGTTAAGAAATGAAGAAAAGATATTTTTAGAAATGGTCGAGGATAGAAGAGTGAAATTTCAAAGAAAAGTGATTGAAGAGACCAAAACACCTCTTTGGGCGTTTGAGGAAGGAAATCATGACAAGAAAAAGACAAAAGCAGCTATGACTCTGGATTGGCCCCAACAGGGAAGGTTGTGCATTAGAAGAAATAAAACAAGATATGACAATTATTTCGTGGGTTCCAGTGATTGCCATGACAATTATGAAATTTTCGGAGGTTGGGGATTTAAAGGGGAAAAGATCCAATATTTCCTGGGATCTATTACATTTGCGGTAACAGAGCTTATTACAGGTTGCCGGACCATTGGTATGGATCATGTTATTTAGGCCTGGTCTTTCCAAAGATGTTTCATGTAGATAGAGCAGAAAAGGGAGCACACGAAATAATAAAGACATTTACACGTAGAAAAAGGGAAAGTTTCTCAGAAGTAATAGGTGATATTTTTGGAGCATTGATACCAGCAGTGGGAATATCTTTGAATGCCTTTAAAATTCGGAAATTATCCACAGTAGTAGATCGTTTATCTACAAATACTGCTGGAGGGTTCTTGATGGTAAATACCGAAATGGTTGCCATGAGAGCTATGGTGATGCAAAATCGACTTGCCCTTGACATTCTTTTGGCAAAAGAGGGTGGAGTCTGTGGAATGCTGAAAGTCCAACATTGTTGCACTTACATTCCAGATAAAAGTGAAAGTATATAAAGAATATTACAAATTTGCACAAAGAACTTGTTCCACTGGAGGTTGAAAATGCATTTGGAAAACTTGGTAAGAGTTTTTCCTCAGTAATAAATTGGTTTACTAGAATGAGTGGATTAATAATAGGGAAAGTTATAATAGTAGCAACCATAATAATCATAATAGTTTTAGTACTGAAGCTAAGTATTATATGTATAAAAAGAAGAAAAAGACAGAATAAGATAGAAAAAGAAAATAAGATAAATAAAGAAAGAGAAATGGGTGAAATAGAGTTAGAGGAATTAAAAGAAAACATGTATAAGAAAACAAAGAGACAAGATGAAAGGGATACAGCTGTGTAAACTAACAAAATAAACTGGACAAAGAAATATGCTATCTGACAGAATTGTGTAACAATGGGTTTTTGTGGTGATATTAAAAATCACCAAAGGGGGGAGTTGATGGAGCCGGGTAAACGAAAAAATGTTAACCTCCTAATATTTATGATAATTAATTAATACACAGGTTTGTCTTAGTAAATAACCAACCATGTATGTTACATGTCAAGGGTTATGGGTAATACGCTATATCTGTGCAAACTAATTTACTTACAATTGTTAACGTGGATAACATAAGTCTAATATTTGCGTACTAACTAAAATAATAAATGCATGATTTGTGCTTGAAAATACACTGTGTAGTGGCAAAGAGAAGCGTTGGTAAGTAAGATATAGCTTTATATGTCGCTTTTGCTAGGTAACACCTAATTGGGGTACGTAGAATAACGGGAGGGAAACGAAAAGGCTTATATTCTTTATTTTTAACTATGTTCTGTTATGTTATGTTATGTTAAAAATTCTTATAGAGCGCACGTACACCAGTTGGTTTCTTGGCGCTAACTTAAGGAACTGTTGAGGCCTCCTGAATTCAATTGTCTGAACTAGTTGTACGCTTGGGTGAATAGCCAAGTCTTAAGAAGTCTACGGAACCTTGTGAATTCAGTACAAGTTCTTATGTCCAAAGGAAGGGTGTTCCAGAAACTGGGAGCTAATACTGCAAACCTGCAGCCTCCCATTCGTTTCCGTTTATAGGGAGGAATGACTAAAAGGTTCTTGTGTGCAGAGCGTAGACTACGTGCAGGTACGTATTTCTGAACGAGTCTAGATATAAATTTTGGGCTAGCACCATACAGAGTTTTAAAGATAAGGCAACCAACCTTAAACGCACATCTTTGTGGTATGGGAAGCCAATGTAGTTCTTTCATGGTGGGAGTGATGTGTTCCCATCTTGGTTGTTGGGATATTAATCTGGCAGCCTGGTTTTGTACCATTTGCAGTCTCTTGATGAGATAAAGTGGTATGCCAAAATATAAAGAATTGGCATAGTCGAAATGTGATATCACCATGGCTAGGACCACCTGAGTTAAGGCTTCCCGTGTAAGCAATCTCCTAATCTTTCTTATTTTCCTCAATTGAAAAAAACAGGTGGAAATTACTGCTCCTATCTGAGCTTTCATGGTAAGATCACTATCAATAATCACTCCTAGACTTTTGGCTGAGACAGAAGTATTGGGTGGGGAACCCAGTTCACTCGGCCAAAACAGTGCATTCCATGGGTTCAAGGGACCTCCCAACAGAATCACTTCTGTTTTGTCCGGATTTAATTTTAGCTGGTTATTGTTCATCCAGTCGCGAATGTGCAACATTGTTGCCTGGAATTCGGATATCGACTCAGGTGAGTTATAGATAGAGAACACCAGTTGCATATCATCTGCGTAGTTGTACGTGCATACTTTCCTGTTTCTAAGGGAATGAAGTAAGGGAAGGAGATAGAGATTGAATAAGTGGGGAGACAGCGAGGAGCCCTGTGGCACTCCACATGTCGTTGCCATTTTAGGTGCAGAAAACTGGGAGAGACGCACTGACTGAGTGCGTTCCTCAAGAAATGACTCAATCCAGTTAGATGCCCTCCCCTTGATGCCGGCAGTCCTGACACGGTCAATCAGAATACCATGATCGACCGTGTCAAATGCCGCAGATAGATCTAATAACACCAGGACCTGGGGGGAGCCTTTGTCAACTTCTTTCCGAAGCGTGTCCAGAACAGTGAGTATCACTGCCTCAGTGGAATGGGCTGGACGAAACCCTGCTTGATTTGGATCAAGATAGCCAGACTGTTCAACAAAAGTACAAAGGCTTTTGGCCACATGAGATTCCAGTATTTTTGCCAAATAGGGGAGCAGGGAAATGGGCCGATAGTTGGTCAGAACCCTAGGGTCCGCACCTGATTTTTTTAATAAGGGAACCACCGTTGCAGCTTTAAACGCTTTTGGGACACAGCCCTGAGCCAGAGAGTCATTAAGAAGTGCCAAGGCAGGACCAGGGAAGGTGGTAAAGATATCTTTCAAAATATGAGGCGGACAACTATCGATAGGTGATCCCGACTTTACTTTAGATAGAAGGTCCAAAAAAATCGTACTGTCTATAGCTGGAAATTGTTCAATGGAACATGAGTTTTCCAGCGCTAATGGTAGACCCTCAGGGACAAGGCAATGAGGGATGCTAGATTTTATAGTAGCGATTTTGTCAATAAAGAATGAATTTGAATGAATGAATCTGTTTATCTTTACAATAGTTCGCTTAGGCCGGTTGTGCTGCAATGTTAAAATGGCTGGCATGGCAAGCAAGCTAGAGTACGCAGGCGCGAAAAGAGTTCCGAAAGCGAGAAAGGCTGTGAACAAGAGAGATCATGTGACCGTCCCAAAGCCTAGGATGGAAGCGTGGTCAAGGCTGCAGTGACCTTACTGTACAAACGTGTGCCAAAGAAGGACATAGCAAAAAGCGTGAGAAGCTGCAGTGAATATATGAAAAGACAATGAACTGTTCAACTTAAATATATCAGAAATGGATACAGAACCAAACCGGAATGCGGATGGGTAATGTCATGAACCCGTGAGAAACGACAGAAGTATGGACTTTCCACAAAGAACTGGTTGAAACAAAGATATTGATAATGAAATGTATACTAACCCCAAATGGACCAATTAGAGAGAATCTTGCCCACAAAGATGTAACATTTTCACTTAGTAAGCTAGTGTTAGGGTATAAGAAGACCTACTCTGGGAGGGGGTGGGCTGCTGAAGGAGGTCGTCGGAGAGCTGATTTTATATTTTTGATTGAGCCCGAGACGCTGCTGCTGAAGAAACTTTTGCTTTATAATAGATTTTTCCATTTTAATACTATTAGACCTTTATTTCTTAAATACTAAAGAGGGATTGTGGCGGGACTCTTCTTATAAGTGATCCGTCGAGAGGCCTGTTTTCCAGGACAGATAGACAGTTTTCCGGGAGTTCTATGCTGTGATCTGAAATCATTGCTGTGACGAACTTTTGTTTTTCCATCTAATAGGTATGCATTGCAATTTCAATTTATTCTTATAATAATGCTAAATGTAATAATCTGAATAATAAATTTGAAACTTATTCACGCTTCTACAAATTATATAAACTTTATTATCTTAAATCAATGAGTCAGTGGTTCTTTAGCTCAATGATAAATGTAAATGTTTAAAAGTTTTATAGTGATTGAGCTGGTCTTAATCACCATCAACTGATTCCTACTAGTTGGTCCATCGACCAATGAGCGGAATACCTTAAAGGTTTGAGAAGTATTATGTCGTTTTAAAAAGGTATCCCGTCTCCTTCCAGCGAATCATTAACTGTTTTTCTCCTAGGTAAAGGTGGATAAAAATCCAGGGAATATATGAGAGAGTGAATGTTTATGCGGTGTTATGGGCCCCACCGTCATATGGATATAGTTGTGGAAAAGGGAGATATTTGTACCTAGACGTCCAAAGCATATAGGAGAAGAAATTTTATTGTTAGCGCTGGATCACTGCCTTTACAGATTTCTCCACAGAGTTCGACAGGGTTGACCGGGGGACACTGTGGAGGTGTTGGAAATGGCCCTTTTTGCAGGGTTATCCCAAAACTTTTTGCTTCTTCCTCCTTTATCTTTCCTGACCTGTGGTTGTTGGCTATAGAACTCTGGGCACTTTACCACTGCTGATCAGTGCTAAAGTGCATATGCTCTCTGTGTAAATTGTAATGGTGATTGGTTATCCATGATTGGCATACTTGTTTTACCAGTAGGTCCCTAGTAAAGTGCACTGAGTGTTCCAGGGCTGGTGATTCAAATGCTACTAGTGGGCCTGCAGCACTGATTGTGCCACCCACATGAGTAGCCCTAAAATGGTGTCTCAGGCCTGCCACTGCATTGCCTGTGCGCAGTTTGTTAACTTCCATGTTGTCCTGGCCAGTGTACCCACTTGCCAGGCCTGACCCTTCCCTTTTCTTACACATTGGACACCCCTATGGTAGGCCCAAGGTACCCCCTGGGCAGGGTGCAGTGTATGTGAAAGGTAGGACATGTACTATTGTGGGTAACATGTCCTGATAGTGAAATACTGCCAATTTCGTTTTTCACTATTGAAAGGCTATCTTGCCCATAGGATAGAATGGGGAATGCTGTGTAACATGTTTACCTGCATATCTTCCCATAGCAGCAAGATAGAAAGTTGGAATCTGGTATCCCTGAACTCAGAATTTAATAACGCATCTTTTAGGGAGGATGGTTTTTAAATTCAAAGTTTGGAAATGGCACTTTTAGAAAGTGGCTATTTTCTTGTTCAACCTTTCTGTGTGCCTCTACCTGGTTGTAGATTGACTGTCTGGTGTGTGAGTGACAGGGGCTGGGGTGGCTCCAGGAGGCTGGGTGAGACAGCACTAGGCTGAATAGACCTACCTGCATGTAGAGGGGTGGGAGGAGTAGCACCTGGGTCTGAATAGGACTGTGCCTGCCTTCCACAATGCTGGCTCCACCTCCTGCGGTGCGTCTGATGGCCCTGGCCCACACTCACAAAGGAAGAAGATGTGCCCTGGCAGAGTTCACCCAGAACTGGTTTGGACTGGGTCCAGGACCCCTCACACATGAAGAACAAAGACTTTTGGGGTATAAATATCTGAGCTGAAACCCCTAAACGTTAGATTAGGAAAAACTTTGTGATCAAGAAGGAATCCCTGCCAAAGAAGAACAGCCAGGAAGACTGAGGAAAAGTGCTGCCATTGCTGTGTGTCTGGGAGCTGACCTGCAGTTGCTGTGATTGCTGAGGAAGAGGACCAAGGGACTTTCTGCTGTGTGCTGTGTCCCCCTTGCTTGAAGAGGAGCTTGTGAGAAATTGGCCTGGTATATGCTGTCCACTAATTATAGTGGGCACCTTGCACCAGTCCAAACAACCCCTTATTGGAGATAGGTTAAAGACAACCTTTATTGAAAGCTATCCTAGTGGTAGATGGAGAGCAGCCTTCAGGCTAAGTCTTGGAGGAATGTAAAGCAGCTTGTTTTACCAGTCTATAATCTCTTGAGTGACCAAATGAAAGAGGACCACACCAGGTATATATTCAAAATATATGTATTTATTGCTAAACACACCCCTCTAGTCTCTTTATGAGGCTAGAGTTCGAAATACATAAGTTATAAGTTAGTTATCAACAGTAATAGCACAAATACACGTTTGAGCTCTAGGGGCGTACCAAACCATATACCAATAAAGTGGTATAAGAACCACGACTGAGCTAGACACAAGGCCTAGAGCCTGTAGAAGTGCTTGGACCACAAGGAACCACCCAAGGTAGTGACACAGGGGACCCACGGGGGACGCGTGCAGTGTGAGAACACAGCCGCGAATCGCCGTTGACTTCTATGGGGAAAGTCGCGGTTGGATTTTTAAAGAAAAGGGACACTTAGAGGAGGACTTGGAGCAAACCCCTTTAGAACTGGGTTGTTCTAGAGTCTATACCCATGGGAGCACCGGAGTACTCGAGTTACCTCACTCAGGGAAGCCGGGTGCATAGGTGTCTTTCGGGGTCGGGTTTCGTCGTCGTTTTCAATGGCGATCTGCTGCAAAGTGCTGCTGGCGGCCAAGTCGAAAGTGTTCGG
Organism: Calotriton arnoldi; assembly: GCA_963921515.1. Lineage (NCBI taxonomy): Eukaryota > Metazoa > Chordata > Amphibia > Caudata > Salamandridae > Calotriton > Calotriton arnoldi. The sequence goes on from CAWUFW010004881.1 coordinate 606,484, forward strand.
GTGGATCCAAAGGTGGATCGAAGATCTGAAGAACCTGCAAGCAGAGGGGACAGAGTCTGGGTCACTAGCCAGTGACCAGGAAGGCGATGAGCAGATGCCCACCAATGTCGAGTGCTTCAGGTAGGTTGATGGTCATCTTGACTCTTCAGCCACGAGGTTCAGGAGGCGTCGACGACGACCAGGAGCTGGATTCGAGCTGTCCCACAACGTCTGTCGATTGCAGGGGTGTCGGCGACCGGATTGGACCCAACAAGCCTTGGCACCGGCAAGTCTCGTGAAAATAGAAGAAGGATGGTGGTGCAGACCAGCAAGGTCTGAGGGACTCACCCAGCGAGGGTATGTCAGGGCACGCCTGGAGCAATCAGGGAGCCCAAGCAAAAGAAGATTGGCCTTCGGGAGGGCCTACTAGCCAACGGACTAGCGACTGCAAAGGAGCCTCGAGTGGACGCACTTAGAGCTGGCTCACGGGACACTCGTGGAGTGGAGGCCAGTGATCTTCGGTGCAGTCAGTGCTGGAGGCTGGGGCTACTCGGAGCTCAAAGCACAACTTTGTGGGAGACCCAGAAGAGGATGCACTTGCAAATGCGATCGGTGTCCAGGGGTCACGGTTCCACGTTACCCACAACAGCTATGGGCCTCAGCTTTGCTGGGGACTCAGGGCAGCCTCGGGGAAGTCTGGAAATCTACCTCTGGTGATGCAAAGACTTCGGTGTCCGGCGGGAGCTTCAGCGATGCAGACCGGACAATTGCTTTGTTGGTGCCTGCCAAGCAGCAGGGGAGTCACTCCTTGACCCCAAGGGAGATTCTTCAGTCCTCTAATCTTAAAGTAGAGCGTCGAAGGTCCAGGATTCTGTGTCAGAGTTTCGTCCAGGTAAATCTAAAGTCCTAAGGACTGGGGTCCCATACTTATACCAAGGTAGGGGGTTGGACATACTCTGGGGACCCACCTATGGGAGGGTCAGGGCAGAGGGGTGGTTACACCCCTTTCCCTTTGTCCAGTTTCGCGCCAGAGCAGGGGCTGGAAGCCCCTGAGCCGGTTTGAACTGGGGTATGCACAGGGACACCAAATGTGCCCCCAGTGCAGGACTTCAAAGCACCAGAGAGTGCTCCCGCCCAGCCCCAATACACACTATCCTGTCTGGGGAGGTGGTTACACCTCCCTGGGACAGGAAACCTATTGTCCAGGCCTCCCCTGCCGGAGTTTCGGTCAGCAGCAGGAGGCCAGACTCGTGTCTGTGGCAGCGGCATCCATTTTGTGATGCCAGGGCTCTGGAAAGAAGTTACCGGGTAGGCCGGTGGGTACATGTCTCTCCCTCTAGAAGGGTGGAATGCTACCCCGCCGCCAGAACTGGCGGGGGGTAGTATTCCAAGATGTTTGACACCAAACTCGACATGTTTTGGTGCAGCCAGTCCAAAGTTAGCATTCTACCGCGAGGATATAATGCACTTAAGAGTATATGGTCAGGCTGCACTGCAAACAGCATCAGAGGAGGTACTCCGAATGCTGCAGAGGGGCTCTGCTCATGCAGGGGCACCCTCTCACATAAAAACCAAGCACTCTGCCTTCAGGATTGTCAAGGCCTGCCATAGGAGTGACTTATAGGTTTATAGGTGTGTGCAATGGTAGTGATATAGGTAGCCTATACCACTGTAAGGGGTGCAGGCACCACCTTACTCAGGCTGCAGTAGCATGCCTGTGGTGTCATTTTGGCTGGCCTTCCAGGGGTGGCATAATACATGCTTCAGCCCCTGGCAGGCCTCTGAGGTACCTATGCCCTGGGTACAGAGTATACCATATACTAGGGACTTATAAGGGCACTCCAGATTCCAATCAGAGATGTGCCTAAGGCACATGGAAACCATTTTAAAGAGGAAGCAGCTAGGCTGGGGTTCTGATTAGCAGGGCCCCAGCCAGACTAAAGTCGAAAAACAGTGAAGCATCAGCAAAAAGTGGGGGTACCCATGTGAAGCAGATCCTACTCTCCTACACAACCCCCCAAACGTAGGGACATTAAACTAACCTTGCCCAGTTAAGTCTTCATGTTCTAAGTGGAAGTACCTAGAGAGTCCATCTGCATTGGCATGGTTACTCCCAGGTCTATGTTCCACTGTGAAGTCCATCCCCTGTAGGGAAATGGACCACCTAAGCAGTTTGGGGTTTTCACCCTTCATTTGTTTTAGCCATAAGAGGGGCTTATGGTCTGTTTGAACAAGGAAGTGAGTACCAAACAAGTATGGCCTCAACTTCTTCAGAGCCCAGACCACAGCAAAGGCCTCCCTCTCAATGGCTGACCAACATTTCTCTCTAGGGGTCAGCCTTCTGCTAATAAAAGCTACTGGCTGATCCTGACCTTCATCATTCAATTGTGACAGTACAACCCCTACCCCCAATTCAGATGCATCTGTTTGGACAATGAACTTCTTGGAGTAATCAGGACTCTGTAGAATGGGAGCAGTGCACATTGCCTGCTTTAGGTCATGAAATGCCTTTTGACAACTAACTGTCCACTGAACCTTTTTGGGCATTTTCTTGGAAGTTAAGTCATTCAGGGGTGTCACTATTGATCCATACCCCTTGACAAATCTCCTATAGTACCCAGTCAGGCCTAAAAGGCTCTCACCTGAGTCTGGGTAGTTGGAGCAGTCCAGTCCATGATGGTCTGGATCTTGCTCTGCAGTGGTTGAACCTGGCCTCCACCCACAAGGTGGCCCAGGTACACAACCTGACTCTGCCCTATCTGGCACTTGGTGGCCTTGATAGTCAGGCCTGCTTTCTGCAGGGCCTGTAAAACATTTCTGAGGTGGACCAGGTGATCCTCCCAGGTGGAGCTAAAGACAGCAATATCATCTAGATATGCTGCACTATAGGCTTCCAGACCTGTAAGGACAGTATTCACCAACCTCTGAAAAGTGGCAGGTGCATTCTTCAGACCAAAGGGCATCACCACAAATTGATAATGCCCACTAGGGGTTGAGAATGCTGTTTTTGGCTTTGCATCATCAGCTAGTCTGATCTGCCAGTAGCCAGCTGTCAGGTCAAATGTGCTTAGATACTTGGCTGAGGCCAAAGTGTCTATTAGCTCATCTGCCCTAGGTATTGGATGGGCATCAGTCCTAGTGACTGCATTGAGACCCCTGTAGGCCACACAAAACCTCATCTCTCTTTTCCCACCATTGGTGTGAGGTTTTGGCACAAGGACCACTGGACTAGCCCAAGGGCTATCTGAGGGTTCAATAACTCCCAAATCCAACATCTTCTGGACTTCTGTCCTGATACAGTCCCTGACATGGTCGGGTTTCCTATAAATCTTATTTTTAATAGGCAGACTGTCCCCAGTGTCCATTTCATGAGTGCACCAGGTGGTCTGACTGGGTGTCAGTGAGAATATGTGCCTGGACTGATTGAGCACCTGTCTGCAATCAGTTTGCTGCTGGGCAGTGAGGCTGCCTGCCAAGGCTACACCATCCACTGACCCATCATCAGGGTTCTGTGAGAGCAGGTCAGGGAGTGGGTCACTCTCTTCCTCCTGTCCCTCATCAGTAGCCATGAGCAAGCCCATGTCTGCCCTGTCCACATATGGTTTTAATCTGTTGACATGGAGAACCCTGTGGGGACTCCTGGGTGTTCCCAGGTCTACTAAGTAGGTAACCTCACCCTTCTGTTCAACAATGGTATGGGGTCCACTCCATTTGTCTTGGAGAGCTGCTGGGGCCACTGGCTCCAGCACCCACACCTTCTGTCCTGGCTTGTAAACAGTCAGTACAGCCTTTTAGTCATGCCAGGCTTTTTGCAGTTCCTGGCTAGCCTCAAGGTTTTTAGTTGCCTTTTTCATGTACTCAGCCATCCTGGAGCGGAGACCAAGTACATAGTCCACTATGTCTTGCTTTGGGGGCTTGAGAGGTAACTCCCATCCTTCCTTCACCAAGCACAATGGACCCCTGACAGGGTGACCAAACAAAAGTTCAAAGGGCTGTAGCCAACCCCTTTTGAGGCACCTCCCTGTATGCAAATAAAAGGCAGGGCAAGAGTATGTCCCATCTTCGCCTAAGCTTTTCTGGGAGCCCTTTAATCATGCCCTTTAAGGTTTTGTTGAATCTCTCAACTAAACCATTGCATTGTGGGTGATAGGGTGTGGTGAACTTGTAAGTCACTCCACACTCCTTCCACATTGCTTTCAAGTATCCAGACATAAAGTTAGCTCCCTGTCTGATACAACCTCCTTAGGGAAGCCCACTCTTGAGAAAATTCCCAGGAGGGCTCTTGCCACCACAGGTGCTGTAGTGGTCCTAAGGGGAATAGCCTCTGGGTACCTGGTGGCATGATCCACTACCACCAGGATAAACCTGTGCCCAGATGCAGTTTGGGGATCCATGGGACCAACAATGTCAATCCCCACCCTCTCAAAGGGAACCCCCACCACAGGTAGTGGTATCAGGGGGCCTTTGTAGTGCCACCTGCCTTGCCACTGGCCTGGCAGGTTACACAGGAAGCGACAAAACTCCTTGGTGTCTTCAGACATGTGGGGCCAGTGAAAGTGAGGGACAATTCTGTCCCAAGTCTTGTTCTGGCCCAGGTGACCTGCTAAGGGAATGTCATGGGCTAGGGTCAATAGGAAGCCCCTGACCTTCAGAGCTATAACCAACCTCCTGGTGGCACCAGGCTTGGGGTCTCTACACTCTGAGTACAAGAGTCCATCATCCCAATACACTGTATGGGGACCACTAGCTTTCCCAGCAGCCTCAGCAGCAGCTTGCTGTCTGAGGGGTTCAAGAGAGGGGCAGCTCTGCTGCTCCTGGCTCAGATCTGCCCTGGAAGGGCCCCCTGTCCCCAAGAACTCAACCTGGTCAGGTTCAAGCTACTCTGGGACAGTTCCTTCCTCAGGACTGAGATCATCCCCCTCAACAGACTGATCTTCCTTCTGAGCCAAGGGGGAAGGCACTGCCTTTACCCTACTACTCCTCTTCTTGGAGGGCACTTGGTCCATTATTCCAGAATCCAAGGCCTGTTCAGTGTTAGACATTTTGGCTTGTGACCTGGTCACAGCAAACACATCTGCAGGGATGCCCAGCATTTCTGCATGGGTCCTGAGCTGCACTTCTGCCCAAGCTGAAGTCTCTAGATCATTGCCAAGCAAGCATTCAACTGGTAGGTCTGCACTTACCACAACCTTCTTAAGGCCAGTTACCCCTCCCCAGGAGAAGTTAACAACTGCCAGAGTATGGTCTGTTCTGACATTGCTAGCATTGGTCACTTGGTACATTTCACCAAGTATAATCTGCCCAGGATCCACAAGGTCTTGTGTCCCCATGGTGACACTTGCCCCTGTGTCTCTAAATGCCAAAGCCTCTTTTCCATTGATTAAGGGCTGTTGCCTGTATTTGCCCAGATTACTGGGACTCACAGAGGAGATTACATCCATGCCTCCATCACAGACTAGGACAGCCTGAGTGAGTTCTCTGACTAGGTCAGAGCTCATCTCCTTACTCAGGGTCAACCCTACTAAACCCTTGGCTTGTGTAGTCCCACCACCAACTGTAACTGCACTAGGGGGAGCAGGTGCCTTAAGGGCATTGGTGGGGGCTGGAGTAGAGTCTTTGGACTTGGTGCAATCACTGGTCCAGTGGGTCTTTTGCTTACAGGCCTTGCACCATGGTTTCTTTTGGCCTTTTCCCTTGTTAGACTGTGAATCCCCACCTGAAGAAGATTTTTGGGGGCCTTGTGAAGACTTCTGGTCTTTACCCTTCTCCCCACCCTTATCAGAGTTTTTAGAATCTTGCTTCTTAGGGTCACCAGCTTGGTTCTGTACCTTCTGCCTCACCCTGGTTCTGACCCATTTGTCTGCCTTCTTTCCCAATTCTTGGGGAGAGGTCAGATCAGAGTCCACCAGATGCTGATGCAACAGCTGATTTTGACAATTATTAAGAATCTGCTCCCTCATGATAAGATTGTACAATCCTGTGAAGTCACATACCTTACTGCCCAATAACCAACCTTCCAGAGCCTTGGCAGAACAATCAACAAAGTCCACCCAGTCTTGAGTCTGTGCTTTTTGGGTATCTCTGAACTTTAACCTGTATTGTTCAGTGGTTAGGCCAAACCCATCAATCAGAGCACTCTTCAAGACTGTGTATTTATCAGCATCCTCCTCTCTAACAGTGAGGAGCTTATCTCTACCTTTGTCTGCAAAGGAGAGCCACAAGATTGCTGCCCACTGCTCCTGAGGGACCCTCTGTACTTTACAGGCCCTCTCCAGTGCAGTTATCCATTTGTGGATGTCATCCCCACTCTGGTAGGGAGGGACAATCTTGCTCAGGTTCCTATGGTCATAAGACCTTTCCCTATCTCTGGGGAAATTGCTGCCACCATGGGACTCTAGTCACATCTTTTTTCTCTCTTTGTAGAGATCTAGGGACTCCCTGTCTATAGCCAACTGCTGTTTTCTGAGCTCAAGCTGGGCTTGCTCATACTGAATCAGTCTCTTTCTCCTCTCATGAGAGGATTCTCTCCTATGAGAAGAGACAGGGGTCTCTATTGAGGTGTCAGAGTGGTTAGACTCCTGAAGAGGAGATCTAGCCCTTCTTGGCACACTCTCAACTCTTCCTGGGGGGACAAAGGTGAGGTCATCCTGATCCTCCTCTTCATCCACAGGAATAGCTGGGTTTTCCAGGGCAAGGTCATTGTCACCTTCCTGGCCAGTTTCAGAGGGGGGGGCCTGGGTTTCTTCACCCCTGACCCCTTCCTCATCTTCTGCCCCTCCCTCTCTGCCTACCCCCCTCAGACCCTAGGGGCCTGCTGAGATCATCAGCTAGTAGCACCTCCCTGAGGTGTTGGGTGCTGGCACTTTTGCCTGTCCTCAGCTTCCTAGTATTGCATAATGCTCTCAATTCCAAGAATGGGAGTTTATCATACTTGGAGGGAAGAAGCCCATTGGCTTCTGGCAAGGACTCACTGGGTCCTGGCTTTGAAGACATTACTAGTGAGGTGTGGTGTATGCACTACCTACTCTAGTGTGGCCTACTAAACTCTCTTGAGTTGTAGAAAGGGTGTGCTATCCCTTAACACACAACTCTAAGTTCAGTAGAACTTACTGTATACTAAGCTTGATTTATATGTACCTAAGGTACCCTTAGTGGTTTTCAGTTGATCAATTCAATTGAGATTATCTGGTAAAACAATAGCAAGCTGGAATCCAACACGCTGCACACCAATGTGAGAAGTTGGCCTGGTATATGCTGTCCACTAATTATAGTGGGCACCTTGCACCAATCCAAACAACCCCTTATTGGAGATAGGTTAAAGACAACCTTTATTGAAAGCTATCCTAGTGGTAGCTATGGAGAGCAGCCTTCAGGCTAAGTCTTGGAGGAATGTAAAGCAGCTTGTTTTACCAGTCTATAATCTCTTGAGTGACCAAATGAAAGAGGACCACACCAGGTATATATTCAAAATATATGTATTTATTGCTAAACACACCCCTCTAGTCTCTTTATGAGGCTAGAGTTCGAAGTACATAAGTTATAAGTTAGTTATCAACAGTAATAGCACAAATACACGTTTGAGCCCTAGGGGCCTACCAAACCATATACCAATAAAGTGGTATAAGAACCACGACTGAGCTAGACACAAGGCCTAGAGCCTGTAGAAGTGCTTGGACCACAAAGAACCACCCAAGGTAGTGACACAGGGGACCCACGGGGGACGCGTGCAGTGTGAGAACACAGCCGCGAATCGCCGTTGACTTCCATGGGGAAAGTCGCGGTTGGATTTTTAAACAAAAGGGACACTTAGAGGAGGACTTGGAGCAAACCCCTTTAGAACTGGGTTGTTCTAGAGTCTATACCCACGGGAGCACCGGAGTACTCGAGTTACCTCACCCAGGGAAGCCGGGTGCATAGGTGTCTTTCGGGGTCGGGTTTCATCGTCGTTTTCAATGGCGATCTGCTGCAAAGTGCTGCTGGCGGCCAAGTCGAAAGTGTTCGGGTGGATCCAGAGGTGGATCGAAGATCTGAAGAACCTGAAAGCAGAGGGGACAGAGCCTGGGTCACTAGCCAGTGACCAGGAAGGCGATGAGCAGATGCCCACCGATGTCGAGTGCTTCAGGTAGGTTGATGGTCGTCTTGACTCTTCAGCCATGAGATCCAGGAGGCGTCGACGATGACCAGGAGCTGGATTCGAGCTGCCCCATAAGGTTTGTCGATTGTAGGGGTGTCGGCGACCAGATTGGACCCAACAAGCCTTGGCAACGGCAAGTCTTGTGAAAATAGAAGAAGGACGGTGGTGCAGACCAGCAAGGTCTGAGGAACTCACCCAGCGAGGGTAAGTCAGGGCACGCCTGGAGCAACCAGGGAGCCCAAGCAGAAGAAGATTAGCTTTCGGGAGGGCCTACTAGCCAATGGAATAGCAACCGCGAAGGAGCCTCGAGTGGACGCACTTAGAGCTGCCTCACGGGACACTCGTGGAGTGGAGGCCAGTGATCTTCAGTGCAGTCGGTGCTGGAGGCTGGGGCTACTCGGAGACCAAAGCACAACTTCGTGGGAGACCCAGAAGAGGATGCACTTGCAAATGCAATTGGTGTCCAGGGGTCACGGTTCCACATTACCCACGACAGCTATGGGCCTCAGCTTTGCTGGGGACTCAGGGCAGCCTCGGAGAAGTCTGGAAATCTACCTCTGGTGATGCAAAGACTTCGGCGTCCGGCGGGAGCTTCAGCGATGCAGACCGGACAATTGCTTTGTTGGTGCCTGCCAAGCAGGGAGTCACTCCTTGACCCCAAGGGAGATTCTTCAGTCCTCTAATCTTAAAGTAGAGCGTCGAAGGTCCAGGATTCTGTGTCAGAGTTTCGTCCAGGTAAATCTAAAGTCCTAAGGACTGGGGTCCCATACTTATACCAAGTTAGGGGTTGGACATACTCTGGGGACCCACCTATGGGAGGGTCAGGGCAGAGGGGTGGTTACACCCCTTTCCCTTTGTCCAGTTTCGCACCAGAGCAGGGGCTGGAAGCCCCTGAGCCGGTTTGAACTGGGGTATGCACTGGGACACCAAATGTGCCCCCAGTGCAGGACTTCAAAGCACCAGAGAGTGCTCCCGCCCAGCCCCAATACACACTATCCTGTCTGGGGAGGTGGTTACACCTCCCTGGGACAGGAAACCTGTGTCCAGGCCTCCCCTGCCGGAGTTTCGGTCAGCAGCAGGAGGCCAGACTCGTGACTGTGGCAGCGGCATCCATTTTGTGATGCCAGGGCTCTGGAAAGAAGTTACCGGGTAGGCCGGTGGGTACATGTCTCTCCCTCTAGAAGGGTGGAATGCTACCCCCACCGCCAGAACTGGCGGGGGGGTAGTATTCCAAGATGTTTGACACCAAACTCGACATGTTTTGGTGCAGCCAGTCCAAAGTTAGCATTCTACCGCGAGGATATAATGCACTTAAGAGTATATGGTCAGGCTGCACTGCAAACAGCATCAGAGGAGGTACTCCGAATGCTGCAGAGGGGCTCTGCCCATGCAGGGGCACCCTCTCACATAAAAACCAAGCACTCTGCCTTCAGGATTGTCAAGGCCTGCCATAGGAGTGACTTATAGGTTTATAGGTGTGTGCAATGGTAGTGATATAGGTAGCCTATACCACTGTAAGGGGTGCAGGCACCACCTTACTCAGGCTGCAGTAGCAGGCCTGTGGTGTCATTTTGGCTGGCCTTCCAGGGGTGGCATAATACATGCTTCAGCCCCTGGCAGGCCTCTGAGGTACCTATGCCCTGGGTACAGAGTATACCATATACTAGGGACTTATAAGGGCACCCCAGATTCCAATCAGAGATGTGCCTAAGGCACATGGAAACCATTTTAGAGAGGAAGCAGCTAGGCTGGGGTTCTGATTAGCAGGGCCCCAGCCAGACTAAAGTCGAAAAACAGTGAAGCATCAGCAAAAAGTGGGGGTACCCATGTGAAGCAGATCCTACTCTCCTACAGAGCTGTGCTGTGTGCTGTGTCCCCTCTGAAGTATACCTGTCTCCAAGGGCCTGAGAAGAGCTGGCCTCCTGTTGAAAACTCGGGGATACAAAAGTTTTGCCAAGGACTTCTACAACTCGCCCTACATCATGCTCCGCTGTCCCTGCTGTCTCTGGGGTTTTTTGTGTGCCCCCAGGACGTCGTTGGTGCCGCTGTGAAGCTCGGCTGGCTGGCACGCTTGTCTGCTCTCCTCAAGCACCGAGAGCGCTGCGTGCATCACCGCCGCCGGCCCGTGATCGGAGACAAGCACTGAGGGCCGGTATCTCTTCACGACCGGCCCCCGATTGCCAGAATTGCTGTTTGTGTACTTGGTAATCACCGCCGCACCTCGAGCTGTGTGCCCGAGGCCGGGTTCGCCGAGGAGAGGAGCCGCGAGAACACCCTGCCAACATTCACCGCCGCTGGCCAGGAGTCCGTGACACGTCATCGCCGAGCCGCGCTGGGATTGGCCCAGCGTCGAGAGTTACCTAGCAACCATGGGGCTCGTCCAGACGGAGCCGCGCTGTGTCCGAAGAAGCGCGAGGCGTCTCCTAGCAACCAGGGCCTCCCCACGCTCCTCGACGAGAGCGGAGCTGTGCCCAAGGCCGGGGAGCGCCGCCAAAGAAGAAGCTGCCTCACCGGGGAACAAGGCGGACTGCCAAGCCCCGTTCTCGCTCGCAGGTAACTGGCTCCGATCCATGCCCGGAGCTTGCGCCCAGGGGAATTGTGATTGAGCGCGCTGCCGGCGGGCCACATCGGGGGTGTTACCAACAGTATTGGCTGGCGCGCACTCGTGCATTAAAGATGGGTGATTGATGGAAGTTTAAACAATCTTGACAGCGGCATTCTCCATGTGTAAAAGTGCAGCAGGGGCAACGTTGAAGGACAGCGTCCTTTTGATTTTTAAAGGTGCAGGCACTCGCAAAGGGATCAGCGCCACTGTCTGGAGATAACCAAGAGGGATAATCTTTGCACCCTTTTTCCTTTAAGAACTGAACTGTTGAGCCCACGTTTTTGGGACTAAAAGAATTACAAAAGAACCTTGCTAAAAGTGAACCTTTACCAAAGAAACATTGCTAGAGAGAAACTATTTTTTTTTTTAATGTTGGTTATGTCGTTTTGAGTCTGCCTAATCAGATAAAGAAATTTATATTTTTATAAATAACTTGTGTGGCGTCCATTTGTGGTGTTTCACTGTGTTACTGTGAGTGTTGGTATAAATACTTTACACATTGCCTTGGGGATAAGCCTGTCTGCTCGTGCCAAGCTACCAAGGGGGTGAGCAGGGGTTATCAACAGTGTGTATCCCCCTTACCCTGACCAGAAGTAAGGGTCCCTATTTGGACAAAGGTACTTACCTCTGCCACCTAGAGACCCCCAGATCTAACAGGAGGAAACTGACTGCAATGGGGATTCCTGCGCATCTGCTTAGGCTGGTTATAGAATTGCATTCCTCTGCCTGGACTCAGGTCCTGATGGGTGGGATTCATGGTCTGTCAAGCAAAATAGAAACCCATAATGGGTTTAAGCAAGGGTGTTTATTAGCACCTCTCCTCTTTTCCCTATACATCAATGACTTGCCTAGTAGGGTGGGGAACTGTAAGGGGGACGCTCGAAAGCTAGGATCAATTAAATTGGATTGTCTACTTTATGCGAATGACGCTATCCTGTTAGACTTAACTCCAATAGGCTTGCAGAGGCGCCTTAATGAGTTAGGCCACTATGCCAATAAATATTTCCTAAAAATAAATATTTCGAAAAGCAAAATCATGGTCTTTAGGTCCCGGGGATGTGGGGTTAGGAAAAATATGCATTGGTTTTTGGGGAAAGATAAGCTACATGCAGTGAAGTTGTACACGTATTTAGGGAGAATTTTCTCAAGTACTGTTGTAGCACAGATCACATTTGTCAGTGTAAAAGTAAGGCAATATCCCAGGCCTCTGCAATTGACAGGCTATATAAAAGCTGCGGGCAAAGATATTTTTGCCCACATTTTATCAGTTTATAAGATTAAGAGTCCACCATCACTGAGTTATGTGTGTTAGTCAGTGGATGAGCAGCTTTGGGACTTTTTCGAGAAGGTGGAAGGGAGCATTTGGCGCCAATTGTGCAATCTGAACTGCGCATCTGCTCCATTGGCCCTTTGGCTCGAGTTCGGCCTTCTTTAGACCAATGTGTGTGCTATGGCAGCAAACGTAAGGTGGGGTAATAACCTATTAAATAGTGACATGAGCTCCATCCGGACAGCATTAAAATATGAAATTTTCACGTGTCTGAAGGGAAAAAGTGTTGCTTTTAGAAATTATCGAAAAGCATTAGCCATGTTTGGAATCGAGCAAAGTGAAGCATGCCCTCTTCCAAAACTGGTCTTAAAAACTTAATCAAAGAAACAATCTATTAGGTTAGTTGCAAAAGACATATACTACTGTGTTCAGGGCACACTAGGAATGATATAATAGTGGAGAGTAGCACGTGTAAAAAACCTCAACCATACGTCTTATGGAATCTTCCCCATGGAGTACGTAGAGCGATTCTGTTATTACGGCTGAACCTGCTCCCTTTAAGAATCATAACAGGAGCATGGAAGGGAGAAGCTAGAAAAGATAAACTTTGCGACTTTTGTGGAATTTGGGTGCAAGACCTAAATCAGGTGTTATTCGTCTGCCCCTCTTTACAACCATTAAGACGCCGGTTATTAAGACCAGTGTTATTAAAGAGCAATATTACCTCGGCAGTGGTGGCACAGAACTGTCTTTTGGCTCCACCCTCTAAACCGGTGTGCTTCAAAATTTTAATCTTTTTTAAACAAATTTTAAACATCTTTTAGATAGGATCTTTATAGTGTCCACAGCTTTATTCAGGCTGAATTTGATCCTTGGGGTAAAAATTTTTGCACAACACAAGCAGAATTCTAAGGTTCTTAAGAAATGTACTGCTGAGGTTATTATAGCATTATTCTGCCTAAAGCTGCCCGCACTGAATTGCACTAATTTATCGTAATGGAATTTTCATTTATAATTCACAATGCATGGCCTATGTTGATCAGGTCTCGTATTTCTCCTAAAATGCTCTGATGCATTTGCACCTTATACATAAGGAATTGTATTATATATGAAGTTTGATTCATACAGTTTTTGTTGCCAGTACTCAGCCCTGTATATAATCAAACCTCTCCCATTGTATGTCATCAATTGGTCAGGCTTCACACATTTTCCCCAAAACTTTGGCGCATTTGCACTTTGTATTTTAATGATTTTTATTATATACGAGGGTGGTTTATCCTGGTTTTTTGTTGCTACAATCTCTGTACTGCATCCAAATTAATATGAGACCACTAATCTGTTTGCTTTTAGAATGTACTTTACCTTGTTTTTAATAATTGTAAGATCTGTGTTGTCTTTTTGCTTTTGTGTATTTTATGTGGAACTCCAAGGAGTTCTGAATGATAATAAATATTAACAAGGGAAGTGCATTTAAAGCACCATGTGGAAAATATATTAAGGGCCTTGTTTAGAGTTTGACAGATGCAGGTTATCAGCCAGGAAGTGGTTAATCTCCTTGTTGGAAAGTAGAGTATTATGCATTGAGGCTGGCTAGGCTTCACTATGTAATACGCTCACAATACCCCAATGAGATCCCTTGGAGTCACACTAATAAATCCCTAGCTCAGTCCTGGTAGTGTGGCAAAGAGCAGTCAGGCTTTACTAGAGGAACATGTGTTAAGCATTTCAGAGTATCAATATGGAAGATAAGTAATTGACATGACTCAAAGAAATTCGGCATCAATTTATAAAAATAAAACAGATTTAAATATAAATTTAGACACCAAAATGAAGGCAAGCGGATGAGCATAACCACAGTCATGGATTTTATAAGGAAAAATACATCAATGCAATTCAATACTGCAGAACGTTAACATTGCGATCAATGATAAAAAGCACTAGTGACAATCGGTCACTTGCAGGTTGAGTTGCATGGAATCCACTGGGGGTTAAGGTGATGTGGGTCCCCGGACCAGGCCATGACAGTCAGCTGAATTTTACCTGGCTCATAGGGCCCAGGTGCAGATTTGCTCTGGCTGTCCCTGGTGCTGATCAGGAGCCACAGGTGAGCTGGTTCTACCGCTTGCACGCTCTGGTGAGGAAACAAGTGCAAAAAGTTGACAACTGGGCCACTGAGGTTGTTGGTTGAAAGTGTTGCGGAGTTCCTTTGAGGTTCAGCATCGAGTGAAGGCAGTGGTAGCCAGACTGGCCACCAAAAAGCATTGGCAACTGTAAGATCAGCTTGAAGTTACTTTGACGTCCAAAGGTTCAGGGGAAAACGGTAGCCACCTGAAATTTGCTGGAGGTCAGGACTACCTTTCCCACACTGCACTATACCATCTACTTTTGAGCAATCCCAGCGATTCTTTGGTTCCGGGATGTTGTTTTTACATGTGGAACTCAGGTGAATAGTGCCACTAGTCCAAGGGAGTTTGAAGTTGCCTTTGGCTCTCAAAGGGGTCCCTGTGTCTGGGGAACTGGTCTTTGATCCAGGACGAGTCATAGTCATCCTGATGCAGGGTGGGTGCCACAGGTGCAGAGTCTTTGTTTTGTACAGGTCCTGTAGTCGCAGACTCGGTTCTCTTCTTTGTCCTTTGTTGCAATTCAAATCAGAACTGAGGTTCTGGTACCAGGAGTGCCCCTTAATTCCTAGATTTAGGGCTGTTTGGGGTGGGGGAGCAAGTAGTCATTGGGCTACTAGCCCCAGCGGCTAATATGCCCCTAAAGTGACCACATCCAGGGGTGTGTGCCACCTTTGCTACCTAGAGCCCCTACTTTTAAAAATGGCAGAAACCACTGTACAGACCAGGTAGCCCACCCTAGGGGCATGGCTAGCCTTCTAGGAGTGTACACCTCCTGATTACATAATATACCCAGCTGCCCAGGTACAAATGTGCATGTGGGCAGGGGGAAGGCTGTTTCCTCCTTTGGAGGGCAGCCTGTATGCATATCAGAGGTGGTGAAGCTTTGAAGCTCACCACTTTGATGTGCCACTTGACTCACACCTCCTGGCATGGGGTCAGATTCCTGTCTTGGCAGCAGCAGCTGCAGGCTGTCAGCCAGAGCACAGGACAGGCTGGGGCAACCAGGTGGTCAACCTCTAATGTAGCCTCCTGGGTGCACGTCACATCAACTTTGGCATGAGAATCATGCCAGGGGTGATGAGACAAGTTGTTTGATACCAAACATGATATATTTCAGTGGGATCATAATGGAGTAGGCAACCTCGGGGGTGCTCATGTGCCATCCCATGTTATCCTATGGCCCCCTGATCACTTATAGCAGACCTTAATGGAAAGAGACTACTATAGAGACATATAAGCTTGCACTTACATTTCCACACCTATAATATAATGCACCCTACCTTCTTGGCTCAGGAGGCCTACCTTAGGGGTGACTGGCATATATTAAAAATAGTGCTTTGACCTTGCCACACATGCTGAGTGCAAAGTAGAGTGTGAGCAGTTTGCAGTGGCAGGAATGCTGCCATATACTTACCTGGGTCACTCATGGTGGCACAATTAGTGCTGCAGGCCCTGCTGACCTCTTTAACTCCCACACCCTGGGTACCACTGGTACCACTTACCAGGGCCTTATAAGGGGGCTAATGTTCTTCCCAATTGGGGTTACCAATTGACATGTATCATTTTAGGGGGAGAGTACTGGCACTAGGGCCTGGTTAGCAGGCTCCAGTGCACTTTCAGAGTCGAAAACCAGCAGCTAGTAGTCCAAATGGGGGCAAAAACTGAAGGGAAACCTGCAAAAAGCCTGTTTTCCTTCAGTCCTTTTCTACCTATTTAGGGTTTATAAGGGCTCTATGCATTCTAAAAAGGGTAGATGGGAAATCCACTCTTTTTAGTGAATGTCCAGTAGCCACAATATCTAAAAAAAAGGCCCTAAGTTTAGGAATAATGGATTTTCACTCAGTATATTCCATATCCTGGGTATGAACCAAGAGAATGAATTCGAGACTTTTCCCCTCATTCTAGCAGCCCGTGCTAACCAAGCAATATCAACAGTAAGAATGCTTTTGTTAACCAGGGCTCTGGGGTCCAGATTTTCTATATGTGTGTGTGGGCGCTTGTAATGCAAAGCGGTGCTTGCTGGCACAAATTGCAGAGCTAGCGATTTTGTAGTGCTGAATGTTAACCCATTGTGCACAGCCAGACTGCCATGTGCCGTGAAAAACTGATCAGTGGCTAATTCATGCAAAGGGGACATGTCTTGTGCAGACCTGTGCAAACGTCTCTAGATATTGAGGTAAAGGGAGATCAACTATAAAGGCCTGACCTGGTTCTGCATTAAAAACTAACTTGAAGCTAAACCAGTCACACACGAGGGACAGCTGGGCACTCGCGCATGATACCTACCTGTTATATATGTGCTTTACAAGCAAGCTCATATTTAATGTGGCTTACCCTTCTGCTCTTTAGAAATTGCACCAGAGTGTGTCCCTCAGGTGCAAATACTTTGTGGAACACCATTGGCTCACATTTGTGCAATGGGCCAAGGTTGTGAGTCACAGTAAACCTCCTTTTTTTGCTTTTGCAAGCAGCAATTGGGCATCTTTGGCAGCGTACTTCACAGTGTTCATTCAATCATACAATGTAGCACTGCTAATAGTCACACTGTGCTCTGTTGCAGTGCAGAAAGTAAATTTTGACCTGGATGTTCAGTCTGAAATGGAAAATAAGCCTCTCATTCTAAAGTCTCTTTTTCGCTGTGGATGAGCAGGCAAGGCTTAGCTCAGAGCAGTCAAGGCTTATATTAGAGCAGGCAAGGTTTAGCTCAAGGAAGGTGGTTTTAGATTGAGTCAAAGTACATCACAAGACAATGAATCAAGTTATGAAAGTCTAGTCAGTGTTCTGAGTATTTGTGAAGACAACAACTTAATATTATTTCAGGGTGTGACTACATGAGGAATTAATAGTTCAAAGTACACAGTATCCACAGTGCATCTGATAACGCTTGGGCCGATAATTATTGCATCTGATAGAATTTCGACACCAAGGTGTTCAGAATTGATCAGATGAAATATTTATCACCCATTCCGACTTTTTTAGGGTATACCGCATGCATTTTGGTGCTTACCGTACCAAAATGTGCATGGCCCAGTAAATATCTGGCCTTTTTTCCATTGTTTGACCTGCCAAAATTTAACAAAGGTTGTGATTTTTATTGCACCAGTTAATTATCGGGTATGATAACCATTGCACCCCTTGTAATTGTGATCCCTCTGTGAACAGGTGTTTGTGCAGCGATCACAATGGGCAACTGGTAATCAGCCCCTGAAGATTATAAAAGTATAAGAAGGGCTTTAAGGCTTTTAGAACATTCCACCCACTAAGCGTAGAATGTTCTAATTTAAAAAGGGAGAAACATGAAGACAAATATTGGAATGTTGGCGCTCCGGGCTTATACCAGCCATTATAAGCCCAGAGCTACTCCATTGTCTTCAGGGGAGCTCTCAACATTCCAATGTTCTAATATAGCGGGCTCTACTGGCCACTAAAGGCCCGCTCCCTTGTTAAAGGCCCTCGCCCCCGGCTCGGATCTTTAACAAAGGAGCGGGCCTTTAATGGCTGCTAGAGCCCGCTACAGAGGGCTCTAAGGATATTAGAACATTCCACCCTTATTTATTTATTTATTTATTTTAGAGGTTTTATATAGTGCTGGCTGGACCCAGAGGTATCAGAGCGCTTTGCATAGGAAGAAGGTGGTCACGATATAAAACAAAACAAAACAAAACAGTCAATAGCATATAGAGCCAACATGTCAACAGATTAGGAACAGCTTGAGTTAACTAAAAATAAAATACACTGGTGGAGAGGGCGGGTGCTATAAACATAAATAAAACAGGGAGGTGGGAGATCAGATTTCGTAAGGTGTTATGGGGAGGGGAAAGGGAAGAAGGGCAACAAGGTGTAGGCGGTTAGATTTGAGATAGGGAGGAAACAAGGGGAAGGAAATTAGGTAGGAGGGGTGGAGGTGGGCGCGGATGAGAGAAGTGGGAACGGGGGCTGAACCAGTAGAGTGTAATCAATCAATCAATCAGGGGTTTGTTAAAGCGCGAATACTCACCCGTAAGGATCTCAAGGCGCTGGGGGGGGTGCAGGTTCCATCCATCAAGGAGGGGGTCTGTCGAAAAGCCAGGTTTTGAGGTTTCTTGCGAAGATGGGGAGCGATGTTGTCTGTCTGAGGTGGAGCGGAAGGGCGTTCCATGCTTTGGCCGCGAGGAAGGAGAAGGAGCGGCCTCCCGATC
The DNA here is from genome assembly GCA_963921515.1 of Calotriton arnoldi. Lineage (NCBI taxonomy): Eukaryota > Metazoa > Chordata > Amphibia > Caudata > Salamandridae > Calotriton > Calotriton arnoldi. The sequence continues at coordinate 624,773 of CAWUFW010004881.1, forward strand.
TGGTCTTTCTGGTGCGGGGGACCACGGCGTAGGAGAGCTGGGCTGATCGTAGGGTCCTTTGGGGTGCGTGGAATTTGAGTCGGCTGTTCAGGTATGCTGGTCCGATGCCGTGGAGGGCCTTGTGTGCGTGGGTGAGCATCTTGAAGGTGATTCTCGCCTCGACAGGGAGCCAGTGGAGTGTGCGCAGGTGCTGGGAGATGTGGCAGTGTTTTGGCAGGTTGAGGACCAGTCTTGCGGCGGCGTTCTGGATGTTCTGTAGCTTGCGGGTGAGGTTTTTGTTTATTCCGGCGTAGAGTGCGTTGCCGTAGTCGAGTCTGCTGGTGACCAGGGCGTGAGTGACGGTCATTCGGTGTTCGAGGGGATCCATTTGAAGGTCTTACGAAGGAGGCGGAGGGTGTGGAAGCAGGAAGACGAGACAGAGTTGATCTGGCGGTCCATTTTGAGCTCGGAGTCCAGGATGATTCCCAGGTTGCGTGCATGGTCCGTGGGGGTTGGCGGGTTTCCGAGGGCGGGGGGCCACCAGGTGTCGCTCCAGGCATCGGGGTTTGGGCCCATGATGAGTACTTCTGTTTTGTTGGTGTTTAGTTGTAGGCAGCTGTTTTTCATCCATTTGGCGACGGCTTCCATGCCTTCTCGAAAGTTGCGTCTGGCGGTGTTGGGCTCGTTGGATAGGGAGAGGATGAGCTGGGTGTTGTCTGCGTATGACACGATGTTGAGTCCGTAGGTTCTGACGATGGGGGCGAGTGGAGCCATGTAGACGTTGAAGAGCGTCGGGCTGAGGGAGGAGCCCTGGGGGACTCCGCAGGTGGTAGGTGTGGGGTCCGAGAGGAAAGGGGGAGTCTGACCCGCTGCGTCCTGCCGGAGAGGAAGGAGCGGATCCAGTCGAGGGCCTTGTCCTGGATTCCTGCGTCGTAGAGTCTGCGTATTAGGGTGCGGTGGGAGACTGTGTCGAACGCCGCTGATAAGTCGAGGAGGATGAGGGCTACTGTTTCTCCTTTGTCCAGTAGGGTGCGGATGTCGTCTGTTGCGGCAAGGAGGGCGGTTTCCGTACTGTGGTTTTTTCTGAAGCCGGATTGGGAGGAGTCGAGGATGTTGTGTTCTTCAATGAATGTGGCGAGTTGGCTGTTGATGGCTTTCTTGATGACTTTCGCTGGGAACGGGAGCAGGGAGATGGGTCTGTAGTTTTTAGGTCGGTGGGTTCCGCTGAGGGTTTCTTTAGGAGGGGTTGACCTCAGCGTGTTTCCAGTCATCGGGGAGCGAGGCGGTCGCCAGGGAGCGGTTGATGGTGTGGCGGAGCATGGGTGCGATGGTGTCGGCGGCTCTGTTGAAGATGTGGTGGGGGCAGGGGTCCGTGGGGGCCCCTGAGTGGATTGACTTCATTGTCTTCAGTGTGTCTTCCATGGTGAGGGCTGTCCAGTCGTCAATCGCTGGTTTCCGGGTGTCGGGGGTGGTTGGTGAGGGTTCAGTGTGTTGGTTGTCTTCGTCGAAGTTGTCGTAGATGCTCTTGATTTTGTGGTGGAAAAAGGTGCTGAGTTTGTCGCAGAGGTCTTGTGAGGGAGGGATGTCGGTAGACTCGCTAGTGGGTTGGGCGAACTCCTTGATGATGCTGAAGAGTTCCTTGCTGTTGTGCGCGTGGGTGGAGATTCTGTCTTCAATCGCTTTTTCCTCGTTTCTCTGATGAGTTGATGGTGGGAGTTGGTGGCGGCTCTGAAGTTGTCGTGGGCTTCTGTGGATTTGGTGTTCCTCCAGGCCTTTTCGAGGCGGCGGCATGTGCTTCTGGACTCTCGAAGTTCGGTGGTAAACCATCTGGCTTTCTTGGCGCGTGTATTGTTGTTTTTCTTGAGGGGGCTATGGTGTTGGTGCTGTCCGTGATCCATCTATGCAGGGTTCGGGCTGCGGTGTTGGGGTCGTCGTTTTCCGCGATGGTTGGGGTGGAGTTGTTGAGTGAGGAGGTGAGCTGGTCGTCGGTGATTTTGGTCCAGTTTCTTCGTGGAAGCAGGTGCTGGTGTCTGTGGATGGTGGGTGTTCTGAAGGTGAAGTGGACGCAACGATGGTCGGTCCATGGGAGTTCGGTGGTGTGGCTGAAGGTGATGGAGTTTCCTGTAGTGAAGAGGGGTCGAGGGTGTGTCCTGCTGAGTGCGTGGGCTCGGTCACGATCTGGCGCAGTCCAATGTTGTGGAGGTTGTCCAGGAGGGATGTGGTGTTGGGGTCCAGTTGGTTGTCGAGGTGGAAGTTGAGGTCTCCCAGCAGGGTGTAGTTGGTGGATGCGATGGCCTGCGGGGAGATAATGTCCGTAATGGGAAGGGGGGAAGGGGAAAGGTTGGAAAGACGGGGGGACCGGAGAATTGTAAGGGGCGAGTTCAGGGCGCTGGTAGGGATCCCCAGTATTTATTAAGGAGGTGTATTTTGAGGTCTTTTTTGAAGCTGGAGTAGAAAGGGTTGCATCGCAGGTCTTTAGGGAGAACATTCCAGATGTTTGGGGCTTTGCCGGAAAAGGAGCGGGCCTGAGTAGATTTCTTTTTTAGCAGGGGCGGGACTAGGAGGAGAGCGTTGGTGCTTCTCATGGGTCGTGTGCTGCCAGCTTTGCTGATTTTATTGGCCAGATATGGTGGAGTATTTTGATGGAAGACTTTGTGTGTAATGCAAGCAGTTTTGTAGGCGGATCTGCCTTCAATGGGGAGCCATTTAAGGGTTTTGAGGGCGGGGGAGATGTGGTCAAAACGCTTGCAGTCGGTGATGAGCCTGGCTGCAAGCTTGAGCACAGATTTGAGCGGGGCAAGGTGGACCTTGGGGATTCCGGTGAGGATGGCGTTTCCGTAATCAATACGTGACAAGACAAGGGATTGGACGACGAGTTTAAAGTCATCAGTAGGGATGTAGGGCTTAATTTTCTTAAGATGACGGAGCGTGAGGAGGGCTCCTTTAGCCGAGTTTTTGATGTGAACATTGAGAGATATGCTATTATCGATGGAGATACCCAGGGATTTTACTGAGTTGGATAAGGATAGGGAGCAGTTGAGGGCGTTGAGGTCGGAGATCCAGGTTTGGATGGGGAGATGGTTATTTTTAGGGGAGAAGAGAATGATTTCAGTTTTTTTGGGGGTTAAGTTTGAGGTGATTTAATTGGAACCAGGATTGAATCTTAGTAAGGGTGTTGTTAAGGTGTAAGATGTCAGCATGGGTTTTGATCTTGTGGTAGAGTTGGGTATCATCGGCATAAAGGTGGTAGCTTGTTTTAGAATGAGAGTGAGAGGTTCCATGAAGAGATGGAAGAGAGAGGGGGAGACAATAGAGCCTTGGGGGACTCCTAGGGAGACCGGAGTGGGGTTAGATAAGCAGTTGTGCATTTTGATTTGCTGAGATCGGTGTTGGAGGTATGAGACGAACCATTTATGTGTCGTACCATTAAGGCCGAATCTATCTCTGAGAACATTAAGTAGGGCAGAGTGGTTGACTGTATCGAACGCGGCAGAGAGATCAAGGAGGATCAGTAGGCAGGTCTCACCATTGTCGAGGGAGTGGTGGATGTCATCGACAATGTTAAGCATGGCCATTTCAGTGCTGCAACCTTTCCTGAAACCTGATTGTGGAGGGTCTAATAGGATGTAACTTTCAATGTGATTATCTAGTTGGAGCAGGACACATTTTTCGAGGGCTTTGGAGAGAAGGGGGAGGTTAGAGATGGGGCGGAGATTGTTAAGGTCATTGGGGTCGGCCAAGGGGTTTTTGAGAATGGGAGTGATTTGTCCAAGTTGAAGGGAGGTAGGGACGCAACCCGTGGCAAGGGAGGTGTTGATGATAGAAGTCCAGGATGGGGTGATGATGTGTTTAAGGTCCTGGACAAGGTTGGAAGGGAGGGGGTCTTTGGTGTGGGAGGACGGTTTAAGTTTGGCAATGATGTTAAAGACTTCATGCTCCGTTACAGGGTGGAAGTTGTGCCAGGAGGCATTGTTTTTTAGTGGTGGGATAGGTAGATTGATTTTAGGAGGTGTGGTTATGTGTAAGTGGGGGGAGGGGTTATGGGGAGGTGATGTAGAGAGAGTGTGCGCAGAAAGGTGGAGGTAAGGGAGAGGAGAAGTATTACAACATTCTGCCCTTAGAGGGCAGAATGTTGTAATTTGTAAAACAAAAGCCTCACAGATCCCGAGGGGGTTGAAATCCCCTCGGGTTCCGTGAGGCCTTTGTTAAACATTGGAATGTTGATGCTCAGGGCTTCTACCGGCCATTAGAAGTCCATTCCAATGTTCTAATATTATTTAGCAACTTAGTAGAATTAAGTGTGAATATTGATTTTTCCACTGTTAGTAGGTCAAAGTTAGCATTAGCTGAATTATTTTAATGTTGGTGTATTCATTTTGAGAAGGGGGAAGGAATGGAACTTAATCTGTGAAACATTGGGGTCAATGAGCAGCTGGAACATTTCTGATCCTATATTAAGTATGCCTTACAATTCATAAGGGTTTTTCTGAAGGAAGAGTACAATGGGGCCCTGGGAAAAGCAATGACCGTCTCCTGTTTGTAGGGGTGGTTTCTTTGGGAAAGAAAAAGCAAGGAACAATGAGTGGCCTAGTGACGAGGAAAAAAATAAGCTGACAGGCAGTGGAGGTCTCTTAAGATGGTTCAGTATACGGCTTGCAGTAAAAATATTAAAGAGAGAACAGTAAACAAAAAAAGGTCTGTCAAAATGCAGTCTACTGAAAATATAGGATGAAAAAAAGTTGTGGCTACAAAAAAATTTAAATATGTCTTACCTTATAGGCCAATTTTAAGTGCACTGGGAGCAGATGCATGGGAGCTAAAGTAGAGAGGAAAATTTACAGTGGGGTGGGAAGGGAATGGAAGACTAGTACAGAATTTTGTAGGATTTAGGAAAGGGTAGTGATCAGAGGTTGGTAGCTTTAAGGAGCATATAGGGGCTTTTAGGGTTCAGTGGAGGGTAGCTTTAAGTGGTAGTAGGGGTTTTTAGGGTTCAGGGAAGGGTAGCAGTAAGGCATTGGTAGGAGTTTTAAGTCTTTAGGAATGGTAGCGTAAAAGTATAGTAAGGGGATTTTAGGGTTTAGGCATGGGTACTGTTAGGGGTTAGTATGGGTTTTTTTGGTTTAGGGAAAGTTAGGCTTTAGGGTAGCTAGGGTCATTTAAAATTCTGGTAAGGCTAACGTTAAGAGGTAGTAAGATTTTTAAGGTTCATAGAAGGGTAGCATTAAGAAGTGCTTCAGGGTTTTAATGGTTTAATGGGCAATTTTCAGCCTGTCCTTTGGTAAAAAGTAAGGTCATTACTTTGTAGCAGACAACCGGCTGACTATTATTCCCATAACGCTGACTACAATGACTAGTAGAAGATGGTCCTATGCCCCCTGTTTTTTCCCGCATTGCGAATTACAACTTTATTCTTCGTAGACAACTAACATACATGGGTCCCGCTACCACAAGCATGTTCTCTTCTCTTATCAAATTTTATATAAGACACTCTCTAGCCTCTTCCTCACACGCGGACCTCCATCCATTGCTTCTGCAGGGACATTACAGAGAGTAACTGACAGCATAACCAGGCTAATTTTTGCTCTCCCACCACAACAGACTTGGCAGCCCTAGCTCCAAGCTGACTATAACACTTACTGAGACTCCAAACACACCTCCTGGGATGCAATAATACTATAGTAAAACGCCTTGAAAAAGTCTCAGGTCTATAACTCATAGGCGGAGAAACGCGCGTTGACTGTTATTGTATAAACACTGTATAATGAAAAATACCTACAAATAAAATATAAAAATGGAAGAACTTTAAGAAACCGGCTCAACTTCACTTTACACATACCATCTATCACCACTTGTATTAAACTATTGACATGTTTATCTTTCATTCAACTTTATTCCAATTTAACTCCGAATCCTTTGGGCACAGAGGATGAAACCACATGAGTGAAGTTGCAAACATAATTCCATTAAATCCTTAGCTTTTTCCTGAATGCAGAGCTTAATTTGTTAAAGAATGAGTGCCGGTGCCTGGAGCTCTGCTCAGAGACCCGTGGCCAGTACTTTTAAATATCGGTGCACGTAATACCAAGCCGTGTAGTCTTGAATCAACCTCAAGCTTTTCCATTTACTATAAGCCACTCCCTGACCCTTTAACTCATTTGTGCAGTTCCTGCTATCTACCTCTACTATGTTTTCTCTTCCTGTGTCTTTTCCGTCTTTTCCTTTTCTCTCTTTTTCTCCCTCTTGCTCGTGGCCAATGTCTGATAAGGGAAAATAGGTGACGGTCCCCAAAAATAAGTGCTGGTGACCCCCACTAGCAGCCGCTGGCTCAAAATAATCAATGCCTAGATGTGTAGGTCCCAGGGTCTCCCCTTTCCACATACAATATCTGAGGCAATGGCGTCTACCTTAGAAGGATAAAAGGCAGAATATGCTATGCAAGCATTCAATTTGTGTGTGTTTAAACTTTCTTTTCAGGTAATAGTATTTCAAAGCCAATAATATGTTTTCTTTGTACCAATAGGAATCCTGCGCTGTGTGTATACATTATATTGCAAGACCGGAGGCTCCTATTATGCTTCTCTAATCTTGCATTTATTTGAATGACAGCAGTCAAGAACATGACAAAACTACAAATCTCATGAGGCTTAGGGTCAGCCAGCCAATGGGATACAAACATAGTACTAGCATAAACTAATAGGAACATAGCATCACCTATAACACCTATCTTGTCTGCGAGCGAACAGTCCTCTTTTCTTGCTGCTTGCAGTCAAGATAAGTATTGAGCAGTATTATATTTACATTTCCTAAAGTTGTTAAGGCTTTATTTGGAATTGTTTACTATTATACGCTTCTGCATAGTTACCTTTGTTTGCAGGGTCCTTGGTGGCACATTGCTGCTGTGTCCACGAGTGCTTCTCTTGCCACATGCTCTCGGCGCGTCTCCGGCCGCATTCACCATTTTTGTGTTGCAGTTCGAGATGCACCTTGGTTTGGGTTTGCCTTCCATTCTTTTTTATTTATCTCCGATATTACAGCACGGAAGGGCTTTTCTCTGCCTTCTGTGCTGTAACTGCCTCCTTGTTGAGGTCGGTATCTGCTATCCGATGCAGAGCCGTGCTTCTTCCCAGGGGCGCGGCCTGTCTCCCTGCTCCCTTATCCATTTTCCTCACATTTTTCTTTGCACATACATGCCCATAAGGAGGAGACTGTGTTTCTTCCCCTCCCCTCTCAGTTTTAACCCTTTCTTCACCAGATTTTTTTGGTACAAATATTGCAAAAATGGAGATAGATAGTTCTCCTCCTTTACAGAATAATGATGAGGATGGAGATACCCTTAAGGATACGTTAAATGAATTCATCCAATCCTCAGTGGACCAGGCTGTAGCAGTCTCAAGGGATAAAGTTACCAAGAACATAGAAAATTCTGTCTTTAATCTGATGTAAAAGAAAATGTGGCCCATTCTGTGGGGGGAAGCAGAAAGTGCAAAGAGATGGGTTATCCGTTTTTGGCAAAAAATTTACAATGAAAGGCCAAACCTAATATTGCGCTAGTGACCAGTGAGGTTTGCTCACACTCGGTTGAGGACGTGGTTCCTCCCAAACCTCCTTCCAAGGAGGAAACTAATGTGACAGCTAATAATGCAAGGCAAAGTCAAAAAATATTCATATCAAATCATCTCCTATTTTAATTTTTCATATTCCTGACACAGGTGATCCGGATACAGATGATGACAAAGACGGTTTGGGGGACGCGGACCCTTTTTCTGCTCCCCCTACCAAAAAAGCTAAGGTGGTATTGCCCTCTTATGATCCCTTTAGGGCAAAAAACTGTATTAGACACAGAGGGTATTCTCATGTTTGAGCCCAAATTTATACACCATCCTAATTCCACTGAATGGTTTCTTGCTGATCACGTAGGGGAATATATTGCTTCCAGGCTTTGCTTATCTCTTGACAAGCAGTCTAGGGCCAGATTGAAATCGGAGTGTCCTAGACCTTCACTGCCTTCTAATATCTCAGCCACCCCCTCTATTGACATGTCTATGCTTAAATTTTTTCTAAATTTGGCAAAAAAAGCAAATGAGTGGATAAGGCTAGGTCTACTTGCCAGGACAAGCTTTTAGATATTTTAGGTCCTCTGGCTCGTATTTTTGACTTAGCAGAATCTGCCAGGCTTGACAACTCTATTGTTGATCCGAAAGATCTCTCCATGTGGGTCCAAAGAGCCTTCTTTTTGCCAAATCCGCCATAATGCATGAACATAAGAAAGGTTTATTGTTGAAGCTGGACCCCATGTTAGCAAAACCTGCTACTATCTATCCTGGAATCAAGATGGAAGCATTTTTGGTTGCGGAGTCCTTTATAAAAGAATTTGGCAAATATGTTTCTTTTTTGCTTCCCTCGACAAGGTTCAACAGTCACATTTTAAAAAGTGTTTCCCCAGCGTGCTTTTGCCAGGGCCGATGGAGGCAGGAGTCACTTTACCAGCCGTAACTACCGCAACCAGGGATTTAGAGGTTCCTACAGCTCAAATAACCAGGACTACAATCCTCAATTCTATCCCTAGAGAGGCAGAGGGTGCCATGGCTGTGGACAAAGGAGCTACAGATATAACACCCAAACAAGTGAGTCTCCTTTCAGGCCATCTTCTTGTTGGAAGCCGACTCCAACAAAGTGCAATCCATAACTCCAGGCCCCTGGGTTTTAAACATCGCCCAAGGTTATGCTACAGAGCTCTATACAAGACCTTTTCAAACGGTGTTTCCTCCCCCTCCAAAAGTTTCTCCTGAAATGTCCAAGTTAATATATCTAGAAATAGAGTCTCTACTACAAAAACAGGCAATTCAACTTTTTACCCCCGATCTCTCAGGTTTCTTCAGTTCCCTTTTCTTAGCACAAAAGAAAAACAAAAAGATGAGATCAGTCATCAATCTCAGGCATTTCAACCAGTTCGTGCTTTACTGGCACTTCAAAATGTAGACTATCACCTATCTCAGGCATGCACTGCTCCAACATGATTGGCTGGTTCGGTTGGATCTGCAGGATGCATATCTTGCAATTCCCATCCATCACGATCGCAGGAAATTTCTTCAGTTTTAATGGCAGGGACAAACATATAGTTTTTTCTCTCTTCCCTTTGGGCTTTCTTCTGCACCCTGGTGCTTTCAAAACGAATGAAGTTTATCTCAAGGAATCAGACTTATAATTTACCTAGACAATATTTTTCTAATGTGCTACAATCTCCATACACTTCAATCACAAGTTCACCTTACTTGTTCCCCCCTTTCATATTTGGGTTTCTTTCTCATCGACATATTGAAATTATGTTGATTCCTTCAATTGGATGGAAGTTTTAGGTTTTCTAATGAATTCTTCCACTGCAACACTGAATCTTCCTCCGGCAAAAGTCAAGGCCATCAGATAAAAAATTCTACAAACTCTTCGGAGCTCTTTCATTTCGCTCAGATCTCTGACAAGAATTGTGGATCTTCTGTCTTCCTCCATGCAGGCCATTTTTCCGGGTCCCCTCCATTATCGGGCCGTCCAAAGATGAAAGATTTGCCATTTGTGCAGGGGTCTCACTCACTCAGACTCCATCAGTATAGATCCAGAATCTCAGCTAGAGCTGCAATGGTGGATAGACCATTTAGATGCCTGGAACAGCAGAACCATTTTCCCCTCAGCCCCGATCTTGTGTTGGAATCCGATGCAAGTTGAACGGGTTGAGCCGCCCGATGTGAACCAATCTCAACTCGGGGTACATGGTCTCACGAGGAGTTCAGATTTCATATAAACTGTTTAGACATGCTGGCAGGTTTCTTTGCAATTAAAAAACTGGCAAAAAATAAGGTATGCTTCTCCATTCCTCTTCGTATGGACAAACTCTCCACAGTTCATTACATCAATCAACTTAGTGGGGCAAAATCAAAGTCACTAGCAGAACTGGCAAAGAACTTTAGGGAAATTTGCCTTCTAAACAAAATTGCAGTCCGCATAGAATATTTGCCAGGAAAGTTAAACACCATGGCGGACTGGCATTCCCGTTACCTTCAACACTCAAGTGACTGGAAACTTCCTCCTTAGATATTCAAGTCTCTACTTCAAAAATGGGGACCTTTCCAAATAAATATTTTGGCCTACAGATTAAATTAATAGCTTCTCCAATTCTTCATCTGGCACTCAGATACTCTAGTGCTAGCCTCAGATGCTTTCTTACAAGACTAATCCCTCTCAGTAAACTATGCTTTTCCCCCCTTCATAATTATCAGCAGGGTCATGGCTCAGGTCAGACGACAACAAGCAGTCCTGGTTCCCTTTTGGAAATCACAGGTTTGGATCAGTCCTCTTCAGGAATTAGCAATCGACTTACCAGTCCTTCATCCTGTTTTTCCTAACCTCCTTCTGGACGCGTCAGGTCTTTCTCACAGCCTGGTGTTAGACAACTCTCTCATTCTTTTCACTTGGAAAATAGCGTGATCTACCAGTCTGTCAGTTTCATTTATCCAGAAGCTTCAGAGTACATTGATAAATCCTGGGCTCCAGGTACCCCCAAGGCTCACAAACCAGCCTGGTCTTTATGGTTTTGCTGGTGTGTGGGTAAATCTATCAATCTCTTTTCAGCAAATATAATCTACATTGTTAATTTCCTGGCAGCTAAAGCTAGTGGTAGAAAGACCTCTTCCACCATAAATCTGTACAGATCTGCCATTTGCATGAATCATCTCTACATCAATGGAAAACTGGTAGGAGAACATCCGCTCATCTGTCGAGTTTGAAAGGGAGTAAAATTCTGCAATCCTCCTACTTCAAAGTACAGAAAAGTTTGGGATGTAAATGTTGTACTTAAACTATTTATTACCTGTCCCGATAATGCTGATTTCTCTCTAAAATTGTTGTCGGCAAAGCTGACTATGCTATTGTATCTCCTATCTATCAAATGTCTTTTTGATGTTAAAGCGTTAGTTATTTCTTCTTTTCAGTTCACTCCCACAGGTGTGTTTTTCACAGTTCACAAACATACAAAAACAATTTTAACAACTGTGTTTTACCCTTCTTTTCCTGATCAACCTAAATTGAGTGTTGGAAAATGTCTTAAAGTATACGAACAAAACACAATTGATCTTAGAGCGTCCTCAGACACCCAACTTCCTATTTCCTTCAGAAAACCACATGAACCTGTGTTTTCTTCTACTTCATTGGGTTAAGTGGGTTATGTCCCTTGCGGGCATTGATACCTCCCTATTTGGTGCCCATTCGTCCAGAGGAGCCATGGCCTCCAAGGCTTTCTGGGTTGCCTCTCGGTTAGAGGACATTCTGAGATCAGCAGATTGGTCTAATGATAATGTTTTTCACACATTTTATTGTAAACCTGTGCACACTGCATCCTCTGTTGTAATTATCATGCTTTAAACAAGCGTAATAGGAGCCTCCGGTCTTGCAATAAAATGTAGATTTTCCTGGTAATTTATTAAGGAAAGTCTAAATTTTATTAAAGACATGGAGGCAAGTATTATCCCACCTCAACACAGTATTAGCCTAGTGTTTTATCCCACGCTGACAGTGGCTCCAGTTCCACCACCTTCATCCACTTGAGGACTTGTTGGGAAGTCTTGGTCCTTTGCCTGAGAGTGCTTCAAATGCAGATTTTTCCTACATTTCATACTCTACACAGTTTCCGGTTCTCAATTTGGGACTCAGATTTATGGACTTTTGCCAAGAGATGTTTACGTTTACTTTAGCGTTTACCATTGAGTTGTCTATCTTTCCTCTGTTTACCAATTGTCCTTAACTACTCGCTCAAGGAAATAGGACTGTTCACAATTAAAAATGTTTATTATATGTGTTTGATGTACAACTGCCTGTTAGGAAACGCCCAACAATTTGTATTTAGAAGTTAATTTATGTTTAAATTTAGCAGTTTTATTATCAGTGTTTGGCCATCAAAATCAGGTGTTATCATGTCTTTTTCTTATTTTCCTTTTAAGCACATTTAAAAAATATGGGATGATCTCAAGAGGATGATGGAATACCCCATTGTCACCCATAGGGAATTTCTTGCTGATGGTGGAGGACAGCAACCATCACAACACCTGTATCAATGAGAGGAGATTTTTAGACAAATGTCTAGTGTTTTTTGGTGGAAGATTTGGAGTGTTGGAGAGTAGGCAAGGCACAGATTTGTAAGTGTGTGTAGCGTCATTCCCTGCCTGGGAGTAGGTGTTTAAAATTGACAAGTCCCTTATGATGGACTGTCCGTCCATTGCACATGACAACCCTCAAAGGCTAGAGTGTCTGTTTTTTGCTTCCTTCTTTGTTTCACCAGTACCAGGTCCACTTTTCGAAGACTGTTTCCTATGCGAGTCAGCGATGATCTGCACATGTTTTCATCTTGCACTTTTGAGAGGCATCTGCAACACAAACATCATCAATCGGTCTGATGTCCATTGTGGTAGTTTGATTCTGATGGCTCTCCAAAATAGCAAGGTGGCAGGACTCTCACCAGTTGTGGAGTGAGGAGTTGATTGATAGGTACGAAGGGCTTGACACATGGCTTTGTTGAGACCGATTCCCTCTATCGATGCTCACTGAATTACCTTCTTGAGGGTGCCCATGAATCATTCAACAACACCATTGACTTGGGGCCAGAGAGGTGTACTCTTTTGATGCTTGACATTGAGTCGAACAATAAATTCCTTGAATTCTTTGCTATTGAGTGGTGGGCCATTGTCAGATTTGAGAATAGCAGGGATGCCCCACACTGCAAAGATGTTATCAATCCGCTTGATGACTTTGTCATGGGTTGTCAATGATCAGTCTTCCACCACAGGAAAATGCGAATAGTCATCAATAACTACCACAAGATTATGGCCATTTCCTTGAGGTCCAAAGAAATCAACTGTCACTTTCTCCCAGGCATGCACAGGACAGTCAGATATTGTCAATGGATGTTGTGTCACCTTGGGGGATAAACAGTTAAAAAGGTGGCAGGCTTTCAGCTCTTTCTCAACTCGTTCATCTAGCGAGGGAACCACACTCGGTCTCTTAGAGCTCTTTTGGTGGCTGCAATGCCACGATGTCTTTAATGGGTCAGTTCAATGATTTGCTGTCTTAGGCTCACAGGTGTGGTAATTCTCAAGCCTCTCAGTATGATACCTTCTCAGGTGACGGGTGTCTCATCTTGTACATTTTTGAATTTGTGAAATTCGACATCATCAGCAAATGGTTGAACACTTTTCATCCAAGATTGTGTTGTAATGATGTCTTTGAGGATGAGCATGTCTTTATCTGCATTTATAGCAGCAATAATTTGTTCAATGGATAGAGCAGCTTGTGTGCCGAACCTCACCATGAAGTTGAGAAACTCTTCACTCGCTTTGGACGTTGAACTGTGGTGATGTGGTTGCACTCATGAAAAGTATTCAGCTGGGTTTTTATCTGTCCCCAGCTTGTGTACAATCGCATAGGTGTACTCTTGCAGTCACAACCCCCATCTCTCGATATGAGGGGGCATCTTAGCTTTCAGGTTTCCGATGATAGTGAGCAACACCCGGGGGTCTGTGATGATAGTGAAACATTTCCCATATAAAAATACATGAAAATATTTGCAGACCCACATTACAGCCAGACCCTCCTTCTTCGGCTGAAAATAGGCATGTTCTCTTTCAGACAGGCTTCTACTGACATAGGCTGCAATTTGTCTCTGGGCATTTGGATAGCCATTGGAGTGCCCCCAGCCCAACCGGGCTCACATCTACTGTGATCTCAGTTTGTAACTTGGGGTCGAAGTAGGCCATTTCAGTTGCATTCTCAATTGCATGTTTTATGTCTTTGAAACTTTTGTTGCATTCAAGAGTCCTCTGAAATGGGACATTTTGCTTTGTTAATTCTCTCAACGGGGCACGCAAAGTCACGAATGTACCTTGAGCAATAACTTGCCATGCCTAAGAAGGATCTTGTGGGGGGCAAGCAGATGACAATGCTTGCACTTTATTAAAGTCAGGAGTCAATCCCCTATCAGAGAATATGTGCCCAAAGAATTAGAATTTGGTTTTGTGAAACTCACGCTTTGCCACATTCAAAGTGAGACCTGCATCAGCAAGTAATTGGCAGAATTGTGTGAGGGTATTGTCATGCTCCTTTTCTGTTTCCCAAATACCGGTATGTCATCGCTGTAATTGAAAGCATGTGTGACAGGTTGAATTACTCAGCGGATGACATCCTGAAATATCTCCGCAGCTGAAGATACTCCAAAACTCAATCTTTTATATCTGAACAAACCAACATGAGTCAAAAAGGAGTAATGTAACTACAGTTCTCTTCCAGCTCAATTTGATGATATCCTTTGTTCAGGTCAAGAAGGGTGAAGCCTTTGACTCCGTTTATCTACATGATCATGTTCGCGAGGTGGGGACCAGGATGTCTTTCTCTCTCGATTGCTTTGTTGGCCTGGTGTACATCAATGCAAATGAGCACTGCGCCTCCACTGTCCTTTTTTGACACCACAGCTATGGGCGAAACCCATGGCGTACACCTTTGTGTTTGACGGGGTAATGCGTGGCACAGGAGATAATCCTTTACATTTCTCTACTGGCATGATATTAATAGACACACCACTGTCTATAATGGAGGTTATGGGGCAGTCGTTCACCTTTAATGTAATTTTAGGGCAGTCTCCAAATGAAACCTTTTGCTCCATTTGGTGCTTCTCATTTAACTTTTGATCTTTTTTGCAAGTAGCTAATTCCACATGTGCACGTCGTTTCGTGGTAGATATCAGCAACTCACATCCGTCTTCTTCACTGGCACTGGATAGTGATGGTGAAGAACCTTTGTATGATGACTTTGACAATCATTGGCTTTGTTTTATTTCTACTTATCATAACTGATTTTGCCTTTTGGCCTTGTGGGTGTGACGAGAATGCTTCTGAACCCTCTGGGGCCATTTTCTCTTCTCATTGTGACACATTTGTTTTCTCTTTTGCAGACCATTACAAAGTGATTTTCTTTCCTGGCACCCCTGCATGTCTGTTTCCTGGCTGGCCATTTACTTTCATAGAGAAATGAAAACCCACATCAGAAGCATACCTTTTCTGTCTTTGGAGACGTCGACTTGTGCACATATGTTCTGTGCTAATGCTTACTTTTCATGATCAGCACTAATTCATTTCACACTGTTGCGGCTTCCATATCAGCAGCTTGTCGATCTGCTTGTTCTTCTGCCCTCACAGCCTTTAGCATTTTCTCTAAACTGAGAATCTCTCTCAACATGTGTCTTCAGAGTGAGTCGGAGAGACAACCGTCAATGACTGTGAAGCGCATGGCTTCTTCATCATTGAAATCACAGACCTTACAGTGTTTGATAAGTGTGCCAAGTCTCTCAACAAACTCATCCATCGTTTCACCAGCCTGTTGTTGTTCTTGGTTGAAGCTGTACCGTTCATAATCGACATTCAGCGTTGGATAAAACTTGGCTTCCAATGCTTTTTTTATCCTTTGGTACGACATTGCATCAGTTTGTGAGACTTTCTTTAGCACTTCTTTCACTCCATCAGCATCAAGGTTTTTCTTTAGATATTCAATTATTTTCTTATTGACTTTTTCTTTTAGCGCATCTAGGAAGTCATCAAACGTTTCAATCCATGCAGCCCACCTGGCACCAATGTTTTGTTTCTTTGCCGTGTCAAACAAATGTGGTGGCTTCAGGAATGTAGTCATGTCATACCTTGCTCTCCCTTGTGCCGCCACAAAGAGCACGTGCTGCTCAGGCAGCGTGCTTCACAAACAGCAGGACCGGCAGCCTCTCAACGCATCACCCCTGTTTTTTGGGCCTGGTCGTCTCTTCCGAATTTGAGGTCGCATAGCACTTAACTTGCTAATGCCAGTAAGTGCGTTTCTGCTTTTTCACCTGGTTGTCTCTACCTGTAGTATTTGCTTTGTATGGATGATAGATCTGTGTGATGTTGCGGTGCAATATCTGTTTTCGACCTTACCAGCAAATTCTGGCAGGCTTTTTGAATGTGCTCCTCTGCGGGCCTTTGACTTATTTGAGGTCTGTGTATGGGCTGGAATGGAGTTTCTACTCCCCATACGCCAACTGCAGGTTGCTTTGTATTGATTTGGGGCACACATGGCACGCACAAGCAGTTTGCTGTACTTTTGCAAACTCTCACAGAGAGCAGTCTTGACTCTTCGAGGCACATATCCCATCCTCATTGCCAGATGTAGCGTTGTTTCCAGCCCGGGAGCATGCAAATGAAATACGCCGCACATGGAGCTCTGAAATACACGTCTTTATTCTTCAACATACAACCACATACTGCTTGCATTGCATCATAACTTTTATGACCACATCTTAACACCTCTTAGCAAATTACATAATTACTCTTTAGAGTCCACCCAGAACCATAAGGGTCCTAGCACACTTGATCTCAAGACACTACAATGTGCACTTCCCAAAATATCCACCACCACAAAAGTACAACAAAATGCACACTTAAGTGACTTTGCTATGACTCAAAACAATATATCCACTTAGCCTATATTTCTGGTGACTCAAATGGTGGGAAATTCATTGATTGGACCTCCAGGAAGCAACTGGACCACCTTTCAAACATCAGACCCCCTCAATATGATTTTCATACCCCAACACACTAACAGTAGCTGGCTCTTCTATTAAGTGCCTCACAACCCATCTCAGTGCCATGTGAGGTGCCTCACAACCCATCTCAGTACTATCAGAGGTCCTACATAACTGAAGATATCCACCATGTGATCAATGTGGAGGTGTTACCAAAGGGGGGTGGTCTGACAGCACCCTTACATCCAAGTGAATCCGAGGGCACACACAGATGAGTACGCCCATGAGCTTGTCAGACCCCATTCGGAGGAGCCACAGGGCATAAAATTGCTACTTGGCCCGAACATGGTAGTTGAGGTCACTTTTCACTGGCATTCTGGGGCCTGTCCTACTATGGGCTTGCAAACTGGTCCAAGAATTCCCTTTCTGCACTTGACTCTTGGGGTAGGGAGGTGGGAAACAGTTCTAAGCATCTCAGTAAGGTAGTGTGGATAGTAGAGATTCAGCACTCAATCGCTGAGCAAATGTAAAAATTTAGTTTACAGCCCAATGCTTGTCTTTTTAGAAAAAGTTAAATATTTTGGTCACATGGAGTAAGAGCTCTATAAGGTGCACAATGGGGTTCACAGGATTCTCTACAGAATGAAAAAATGGAAGTAATTATGATTAGAACTCAAGTACAGGCTCACAATGTTGCAGCAGAACAACTGCCTAGATGTGTAAGACCTGTAGGTCAATCCATAGGAAATAACAGTTCAGTGCTGGTGTAGGGATAGCAATGTTCAAATAATTGTCCCACAAAACTTGCTAGCCAGTGGCATGCACTCAGGTCTGTCAAGTATGGTTATTCCAGTGGATGGGGCAAGCTGTCATACCCATGGTGCACATTTGGGCAGCACCAACTCCTTAGCTCTGCAGTCAGCCATCTGGCATGCCTGAAGCTCCACAAAGTCGCCTCCAGCAACCTGCTCCAGCAGGCATGGTTAAAGGATCTTGTTATTTTGGTCCAGGTACTTGTGTAATCACAGAAGTGCAATGAACCTAGATTCAGCAGTAGACATCTGCATCTTTCTATGCCGCAATCTCTTACTCAGTCAGTCTTTACTTAAAGTTTACACTGGCATACCAGACACAATCTTTACTCAGTCGGACTTGATTCTGCAGTCAAGCAGGGAGAAGGGGACCCTTATTACTTCACAGGTCTTCTCAACATTCTCCAAAATTTCATCTGCTCCCTCTAGGCCACTCTCACACCACGTTTTTTCAGCTTTTTTCTTCTTATTTGCAGGAAAACATCTGTGAGACACATCTCTCTCCTCTCCTCTCTCAAATGGCAGGAAACTCCCCAGGGCACTGACAATTCTACAGGGTTTTCCATCAAGAGTTGCAGAAACCAGGGGATGTATCCTCACATTTGGGAGACTGGCTATTGTCAACAACAGCCCTGGAACAGGGCAACTCTATGTGGATAGTGAATCACCTTGAATTGGAACAAGATGTGGACGTTTTGGATCCACTTTTATACAGTGTTTTCAGACAGGCTTTGTGTCTGGCTTAGAAACTGGTTTGGCCTGGTTTCTTGCCATAGTTAATTTTTCTTCTGCAGAGCAGACAGTTTCTTTGTGCAAGGTGATGGCTCCACACTGCAGATAGTGACAATGATGCCTCCAAGCAGGAGTTCCCACAACAAGAGCACAGTTAGCGTGACGCTCTGTGCCTGACTCTCATTAACCTTCCATTTAGAACAAAACAAAGGGCACAGGCTCTCCCATAGAAACTTCTCTTTTACCAACACCTGACACCCTCCCCCCCCATTTCTCCACCATTAACCAAATGACAGCACTCAGGTAGGACTAATCAGCAATTCCTTGGTAAAAAGGTTGCATATAATTTCTAAGGGAAGTTCTTTCTCTGTCCCTCCATACTTCTGGGTGTAGGCATACTCTCCTTCTCAGATATGCAGGTCATAGACTTCGAGTGTCTGGGGACTGCTTCACAACCTTCATCTCATATAATATGAGTCAAGCTCCGTCCAAAATAGATCCCCTTGGTAACAACATACATATACACACAGAAATAATATGAAGTATTGCTACCATACATCATATATGCACACTCACTTGACAGTTGCATTGAGATGTCAGCACAGAGCCTGGTCATGTAAATGGAGCTTTACTTATGCAGTCATGTAGTCATTGTCGCATATCCCTGAACAGGTCAAAAGGCCTGCTCAGCTATTGATCACTGAAAACAATAATATGCTGCAAAAACCACTCACTATACATGGCCTGGGACACAGACAGTAGTCTTGTGCCCACCTAATAGTATGCATTTGGTACCACTCCAAAAACTTAGAGAGAGCTCTTGGCCTCTGTCTCCATTTTGTGCCTAGGCCTACAGTGTACACACACAGGGATTTTGTGCCTGCAGAGACCAAAATAAAGCCACAATACCAGGTTTACTTGCAGCTGGGTCACTCAGGTCAGGGGTACATGTCTTTTATCATGCAGTGGACATTCCTGTTCCAACGCCAGGCCTGCCCAGCCATCTCTTGTACCACAGACCATAGTCACTGGGCAGGATTAGATTAGATTAGATTAGAATACTTGTAAAGCGCATGGCTGCCTCGGCAATGAGGCGTCCCAGCGCTGAAGCAAGACGGAGTAGGGAGCAACGAGGAGTTAGAGTTGAGAGAAAAGCCAAGTCTTCACAAGCCGTCTGAAGGCCTGGTGATCAGAGTTGCTGCGAATATGTAGAGGAAGAGAATTCCATAAGGCGGGAGCCAGTCGCCTGAAAGAGCGCCCACCAGATCTGGACCTTCGTATACGTGGGATTCGTGCGAGCATCTGGTTTGCCGAGCGCAGCACTCGCGATGGAGAATAGAGGGCGCACAGGTCGCTCAAAATATCTGGGTCCGATGCCTGTCAGAATCTTATGCATGGTACAGAGCGCCTTAAAACGCACTCGATATTCAAGGGGCAGCCAGTGCAGGCGGTGGAGGAGGTTGGAAGCATGGCTGTGCTTGGGGAGGGCGAAGATGGCACGTGCTGCAGCATTCTGGACCCACTGTAGTCGGTTCAGTACGGATTTATTAGAGCCCAGGAGGAGCACGTTGCAATAATCCAATCGGGCCAATATCGAGGCCTGAATGATCAATTGACGCGTTTGGGCGTCAAATAGACCAAGTATCGGTTTAAGGCCACGCAGTAGCCCAAAACATTTTCCGGCCACTGATTTGGCATGCGTCTCAAAGCTGAGATCCTTATCAATCATAAAACCCAGGTTTTTCACTGCAGGTTTAGGGGCTGGAGGGGCTCCAAGGGCCGATGGCCACCAATCATTGTTCCAGAGATGGGAGTCTTTGCCAATCAGAAGAATCTCAGATTTAGCAGAGTTCAGCTGCAGGACGGAGACCTATGGCATGATCACAAGGCATCTCAATAATATCGAGAGCAACCAGAAGACAATTCTGGAAGTAAGCTGGATCAGAGTCGGAGCTACGCAGGACATCACTCAGGCAATCAGCAACATGGCTGTGGCAATGATGGAGCAGGTTTGACTGACTAGCAAGTCTTTTTCACTGCCTAGTAGTGGAAAAGAAAAACATTATCCAGTTGTAGTGCACTCTTTACGCCATATATTCAACACCTGTATATCACTGTTATGTACATTTTAAAGACACATCCCTCCACATCGTCTATCACAGAATTCCAAAGGGTTACTGCTAATCTGAGTTGAAGCAGTGGGATATACATCCCATTTGCTCCTACCAATAAGAAAAACGTTAATTTTGCATGACTATGTTTTCCAGAAACTACACTGTTGGGGCCAGGGAGAGTTTAAGAGAATAGGGTTGCTTACAGGGGTGTGTTGGAGTAAGTGGAGGGGTCGGAGATTGATGATTGTTTACATTAGTGTGTTGGGTTAGAAGAGGGTGCAGGAAAATGGAGTTTGTTTACAGTGGTGTGTTTATTTTAGTAAAGGGGTAAGAGAAAGTAAATAGTTCACAGGACTATGTTGGCACTTTCTATAAAGATTAGAGAAAGGGAATAGTTCCAAAGGGTATGTTTGGTTTAGGCAGTTAGAAGGAGAATCAGGTTTGGTGTAGGTGTACATTAAGCTTAAAGAGGGGGTTGGAGCAGTGCCTAATTTGGAAGAGAAAACGATCCTGAGTTTTGTTGGCTGGCACTATGAATATTGGTGGTTCTGAACACAAAGGCTGTGTATTCTTGATTCCATCTGATGCCTCTTTCATCCATCACCAGAATCTCTTTGCCTCTTTATCTCACTCTTGCAGGTTCTTTGCCTTCTTTCTTCCTCTGTCGCTGTTTCCCCATCTTTCTCGTTCTCTTTATTTCCCCCTTTTGTGTTTTTCTCTCTCTAGCTCTGAATAAAAGTCTGCTGAGCAAAAATAGGTGCTGATCTCCGAATACTAATGTCGGTGGGTCTTCCACCTGCAACCACTGACTCAAATCAAGCAGGAGAATGAGGATTCTTTTCTGTGGTGTTGGAGTTAGGGAGACCATAGGACAATGGGGAATATTTCCAGGGGAGTATGGGGTTAGTCAGAGAGGTGATACACACAATAATGCATATTATAAGTGCATAAATTAAAACACTTCATTATGACATGTTGTTCAGTGACTAAGGGATTTGCTTCATCTTTATGGTTTCCTGGGATTTATCCATCACCACCTGGTTAGGGGTGTAGCAATGTTTCCTCATCTAAAGAATTATCATTTTGAACCTGATGGCTGTGTTTTGTGCCACTGCACACATCATACTGATCCAGTACATATTCTTGGGCTTATAGAGTAGTGTCCCACCATTTATGCCCGAGCAATGCAATAATGAGTGAAGAACACCAGGCACATTTTCTCTTGTTTTCATGATCTGTACGTATGCTTTATGATATCCTTTTTTTTGTTATGTTGCTTGTTACCATAGCGCGTGTCAATTGCCAGATCCCCATTAAAGGCAAATTCACCTAAAAGTGGCAGATAAAAGAGGCTGGTAATAATTGTTAGGACATGCATGTTTGACTATAGCATTAGTACATGATACAGCACTATGTGATGGGCATGCATAAAGGGTATGTAGAGTTAGATCCTACAATTCACAACTGCAAATTTAATTATTTGCATGTTCAAGATATTGATGTGTACATTTAATGTGAAATAGTGCAAGGCGCTGGCTATGGTTAATCATGAATATTTGAATTTGACAAACTGTTGTTGCTAGTTATGTATTTGTATGACTGTAAACAAAGTGGTCATGTCTTATGGTCGTCATGACTCCTTAGCACGCTGGGATGCAACTATCATCATCATCATTATCATCATTAATGTTTATTTTGGTAAGCAAGTTCCATAAAACATACAATAGGCAAAAAAACATACAACATATTAAATACAACATAATTGTTTAAAAGGCCCACTGTAAAGATAAATACCTGAATTTAAATATAAATCAGGTCTGTTTAAAAAAAAAAAAATTTATGATAACTAATTGCCCTGGCTCAATCTTTTTTTCAATGCACCCTTTAAATACCCCACAATATAAAAATAAATATGTTCAGATGTTAACAGTTGTACAAACATAAGACCAGGTCTTGCTTGAGTAAAGTGTATGCCCTTCAAAAGGGAAATAATATATTGTCGACGTAGATCTGCTTAAAAGTCACAAAACATGATAAAATGAAGGATATCTTGCTTCGAAATATTATCCCAATAGCAATGTTTTAGATTCGTCACTAAGGACCAGCCTTTGGGTGCTGCCAATAATTGGAGTATCAGCCCAAGGCGGAATCTGATTAAGAGATAATGGTGTTAACAATTATTCACCAAAATCCCATAGGGCTCAGAGTATATAGATGTTTTAAGAGCCACATATACGTGCGAACAGACCCCTTAGTCAGTTCTAAGAGCACAAAAATGAGCCTATGTGCAGGCTAAGTCAGGTTGCACATGAGTAAGCCACACAATTTTTTTTAACATGATCCAGAGAAAGACTGTCCCTTTATGGACGTCGACTCATCAAAATGGCTGGGGTAGCGGAAGTGACATCACATGCCATGTGACATACTCAAATGATGTCACAGGAAGTGACATCACACAAACTTTGACCTGGTTACATCACAGGAAGTGACATCACCTGCCATTTGGACCCCCATGAAATCAAAGGAAGCAACACTGCATGACCTTTGACTTGGTGATATCACAGGAAATGATGCATCTAGCTTTTGGTTACTTACATCAAACACAGAGGCTGGAAAATGTCTACAGATACAAAAGAAGTACCCTATAAACAGAAATACTTCAAATCCTATTCACTGATACGCAATCAATTAGTAGCATAGCCATTGTGTCATTGGCAGTCCTTGAAATGGAAAAATAGAAGTGCAGGTACCAGTGCTTAATTTGTAAAAGAATAAGTGCCAGGCCCAAAATTTCACTGAGAAGCCTGTGGCCAGTGCTATTGTATGTCAGTGTGTTGAATACCAAGTCTGCCTAGTCTTGATTCCACCTCTCAGGCCTCTTTAATTTACTGCCAGACACTCCCTGCTCCTTTATATTACTCTTGCATGCTCTTTTTCACCCCTGCTTTCTCTCAATGCCACATTTTTTTAAATATCTTTCTTCCTG
Source organism: Calotriton arnoldi (assembly GCA_963921515.1). Taxonomy (NCBI): domain Eukaryota; kingdom Metazoa; phylum Chordata; class Amphibia; order Caudata; family Salamandridae; genus Calotriton; species Calotriton arnoldi. The sequence goes on from CAWUFW010004881.1 coordinate 647,972, forward strand.
CGTCTTCCCCCCATGTGTGAAATGTACTGTCTTGTTCTGGGTCAAAGTCTGATGAAGAAAAATAAGTGCTGGTCTCCAAAAATGAGTGGCAATGGGCCCCACCTGCGACCACTGGCTCAAATTAAGCGCTGGCAGTGGCAGGTACCCTATGCAAGAGTGCCTGCTTGTTTCTCAGAAATGCTATTACCCTCAAATAAAAAATATTGCACCTCTGCTGAGAAGTTCCGGTACTTTCCTTCTCAAAATAACCTGACAGCACCGGACCATTTAAAGCACCAGTCATGCTACCTGGTGCAAGACAGGAAAAGCCTCACTGGCTGCTGTTTGAATGAAAAATATACAGCAATAATGAAGCTCAGAGGAATCCCCCTGGCCACATACAAGGCAGAGGTATAGATATAGATAGAGGAGAGGTTGTCTTGGATGAAGGTAGCACTCATATACAAGAAGATGGGATGATTCTAGACAGGGGGACTGTATGGGATGGTCTTTATATGAGACCAAGGGTACAGGAAAATTGTGCAGTGATTTATCTTACGGAAGTTCCTAAACTTCCCTTTAGGAGCCATGAAGACCAGGATTCGCTCAAGAATAAGGTCACCTATTGGTTCCGGTCCACTCGTCACTGCTACTCAATTATCAGGGATGATATAAAATGGGTTAGAAGAATCCCTATGCAGATGTCACCATGGGATATGATTGAGGTTAGCTTTCATGATGTTGGCATTATTACTGGTCCATTGTCAATTGACTCACGCATAATTCCACCAGAAAATTCCCGTATCTCCATTAGATATAGACCACCAGCCGGTGCCCCTTGAGACCTCTATTGATACAAAATGCTGATACTCGCACTAGACTGCCACTTTCAACTTAGGGCCAGCCTCACCAGGGCTGCTGCGATCAAACATGGGTAAATGGAGAGGGTACAGTTTACCGCTGCCTGAAGGGCAGATGACACCTGTAAATAGGAGAGGATCTTTAAACCCCCTGATAATGCCACTTATTAGCTGACCTTTAATTATAATTCCTCCACCTGTTGACCTGGGTTCTGACCCAGAAGCTAACATTAAGATCGTTCCTCTGGTGGGTAGTGGGGTTGTGGCTCCCCCACCCTTGGGAGAAGTAGAAGGTGCAGAGGGGGGAGAACCGGCAATTCACTCGTTAAGGGTACTTGTATGGAATGTGGCCGGGATTTCTAAGCTACTGGGGGACCCAGAATGGTGCTCCTTTGTAGACTCCTTCGATGTAATCCTCTTTCAAGAAACCTGGAGTCTGCAATGCCCGCACAGAAATGGTTTTTTTACCTATGCCATTAATGCAAAAAGAAAAGAGCTGGGTAGACCCTCAGGGGGATTAGCAGTATGGGTGAAAATTGACCCAGGGGTTAAAGTTAAACTCTTACAGGTTGATACTGAAGACATTCTAGCAATGGAGCTCACCTTTTGTAGTGGTCCAAAAATGAGGATATTTAATGTCTACAATAAAGTGCTGCAGGCCCAAGAGGAAACCAATACATTGCGCATCCTAGATCTTGCCCTGTCACATTATGCAGACAATTCGCCTGTATTAGTGGCGGGTGATTTTAACTGTACATTTTAACCCCTTGCCCCAATCCGTGCAGACTTGACTGATGAGTGGGATAGAGAGTGGCATATCCCACCGCTCGATCTCCCTGTAGTAAGATGGACCAAGAGAGGTGTCCATCTAATGGCTCTCACGATGCAACATGATCTGAGAGCCACAAATGGAAGGACATCCTCTGATCCAAATGGGGATCCTACTTTCAATAGGCTAGGTTATGAAAGTAGGATAGATTACTGCCTGGTATCCCTTAATCTGTGGCATTCAGTAAAAGACATGGCAGTGGTTAAAAGGGTCGATAGTGACCATAATGCCCTAGCACTTACCTTATTTAAGCAGGGTATTGCAAAGCCTGCTAAAAGGGGCTGCCCAGACCTAGGTACCCTGACAATCTCCAATAATCGGAAGACAATTAAATGGGACTGGGTGGAGGCTCATCCAGGGGTCTTAGATATGGCCAAGAGCAAGGTTCGTCTGCTATTGGAGGAAATAGCCAGCTCAACTTTTGATAATGTTGTGGAGATAATGGGCCCTAGACATGAATCCCTATATAATGAACTAAGGGAACTACTTGGAAAATCACCAAATCCTCAAAAGAAGGAAAGCATTAGTACATACCGGAGGCCAGTTCAGCAGGGTGTCTGGTATAATAAGGATTGTAGGCTCCATAAGAAGGCGCTCTTAAAGGCAGTTAAGCAAAAAGTACATACTGAGATAGTGACCTGCAGAGCTAAATATAAGTGAGCACTTGAATCCGCAAAGAAGGAGTGGGAAGGCTCTCTGTGGACATCCCTACGAAAAGCATTGCCAGCCAAAGACTCGAAGAGCTTTGGGAGCATAGCAGCATACTGGCTAAAAGGAGAAGAGAGAGCCCTAGAACATACAGTCCAGCCAGAAGACTGGGTAGTATATTTTGGCTCTCTCTATGAGTCAAGGGATGCTATAGTGGTGGAGACATCTCAGGGTCTAGGCCTGGGGTCTGTAAATGAGGGCGTAGGTCTTTCTTTCTCTATTGAAGAAACACAAGCTGCAATTCACTCGTGTATCTCGCCCTTGCCCCCGGACCAGATAGGATCCCAAATGATCTTTATAAGAAGGATACAACACTCTGGGGTCTTTACATAAATCTCCTGACCAACTCAATTCTCAATGGTACCCCTATTCCTCCATCATGGAAGAATGCAGAGGTCGTTCCCATTTATAACAAGCATTTGCAATGCAATAGGTCTCGCATTTACGTGAGTTTGAGCTATTCACATTGCAAATAACAATGCCTTTTATTTTTGTTTTTGTTTTTAAAACTTAAATAAAAGGCATTGTCATTTACAATGCCAATAGTTTTAGAGGAGATTGTTTTTGCATATGCATATTACATATGCTGCTATCGGGCAACAGCAACAAAATAATAGGAAAACGTGAGGAAAACAGACAGCAATAAACTGGATCGCAAGCTACAAAACAATACCATTACTGCTGAGGCTGCCGCAATGTTTAATAATAAAAAATCACAGGGGCTCTAAGAAGGGGTGAAAACACAACAAAGCCTCGTTAACAAGTAAATGGTGTTTTAAAAAACCTGTGAAGTACTCGGGTGCGCCTGCAATAAGACGGTCGCCAGCCCGGGAAGCTGTCTCAGCCCGGGCGGACACACATGACAGAGGGGGGGGGGGGGGAGGCTGAAGCCCTTTGAGCCCAATGGGGGTTGCGCGCCTGGCAACAGCAGATGTGGGGAGGCGCACATGGAACAAACACATACCACCAGTACTTAGATTTCCCTTGGCAACAGCCACAGATATTAGATGCTTTGACCCGGCCCACGTAGATCTACCAGTAGAAGTCAAGAATGCAGACAAGGTAAACAAGGCAATGGGGGGGGGCGCAAACAACGTGCTGGAGTAGCAGTCTTCAATAAACACAATTACTAGCTACATCTCTAAAATAAAGAATGGTAATGGCAAGAAAGCGAATGAAGGCAGCACGATATCCAGTCCTGAACTTTCCATCTAGAAATTAGTGATTTCCGGGATGTTAATCTAATTGTCTGTAGATTCCAAACAACTACAACATCCAGTATGCTCTATTGGGTAACACAAAAGTCCAGGACAGGAAACTACTTGCGTAGTGACCTGGAGGATAGTGGTAACTCTACATGCTATTTTGCAAACTTCTTAAATAAAAATGTTACTTGGCATTAAAAAGCTGAAATACTTATTCAAACCTTGGCAAATACTGAAGGACAACTGTTATCTAGCAGTTAAAGCATGAAAAATAAGGGTTGGTGGGGGCCGTACTGGAGCGGCAGCTATTTGTGAGCAAGGACGGTAATCCAGCGATAAAATGGAACCAGGGTGAGCTCACGGAATGGGATCCCAAGGCTCATGGATGCAGGTCTCAAAGACACAATTCTTCATGCTGTGTGCTTGCAGCAACAATATGAAAAGTTAGAGTCTAATGTTTCACTTTTTAAAAGTTAAAGGTGTACGCTTTCAACGACTATATACCTTCGGCTCCAAAGCATAGCGAGCATTTGTTAAACACAAACAATACATTGAACATATATGTAATGGAAAGGCGACTCCTGTAGAAAACAAAACGGACATTTTAAAGTGCATAGTGAGGACAGCGCTCGCTAGAAGAATTGCTGCTCTTTTTCACACGCACCTTGTCATCTGCAGCCATCGGAAATAGTATATGTGTTATGTAGGCTTTTTTCTGTGCACTGGTACCAGTTTTTCTACACAGTAAGAGGCAGAGACAAACACAAAAGAGGAAAGAAAGACCAATAGAACAAGCGTGTGAAAGTTTAATTAAATACAAATAACATCCCGCCAAGCGTGTGCTCTGAGCATCCCCTCCCTGCATGTTTTAAAAATAAATAAACAAGCACGGCCGAAGCGGACTGCGCTGAAAACACACGCGCACAGACATGCACATAGATCAGCATTGCCAAGAGGAGATGCATTTACACACGCATGCACATATACAAGCACACACAGGCATTCCTACATACCTATGCATATGTGCACACTGAGACAATATGGATCAGTTAATATACACGCACATACTGTTGTGTCTGTGTCACCCCTGTGAAGTGATTGCAATGAAATAATTTACACGTTTGAAAAATGAAAGCCTTTGAAGTGCTCTGACGGGGCAACAGGAGGGTGGAAGCAGCCTCGACGTGGGAGTGGTGTGGGAAGCAGGAGCAAGTCAGGATGGGAGAGGAGCTGCAGCGCCCTCCTCACGAGAGCCCTGGCACTTACGTTTTTTTTTTTTAATTAAGCACTACTGAAGATCCTGTGATTCTGGGCAAATGACTTAATCTCCCTGTGCCTACCCAAAAATAAATGTGCCCTTGGGTTATGTAACTGGTGCTCATGTAAAGCGCTGTTATTGGCAAAGCAGCAAGTCAAGCGGGCGCCAGCCTTGGGTGAGCTGGACCCCCATTAGCGCCCTTCCAGCGAGAAAATATTTAAATAAATAAATAAGCGCGGCCAGGGCGGACGGCGCTGAAAATAAAAACAGACTGCAGCCTCGACGTGGGAGTGGTGTGGGAAGCAGGAGCAAGTCAGGACGGGAAAGGAGGGGAGACCTCTTGCTAGAATATGCACTCATGGAGCACAATCGCATCTGCCTACCCGTCCCCACAAAGGAGCACAATCGCATCTGCCTCCCCGTCCCCACAAAGGAGCGCGCTGCTGTGACAATCCGTGTGGGCTTATTTTTGCATGGCCAAGAAAGTTTTCAAACTTCTAAAACTTAATGCGGCTGAACGGGTTCCTATTCCAGGAAGGGCCGCCCTGGTCTGCTTGTGCGAGAAAATAGTTAAATATATAAACAACCGCGGACGAGGCGGACGGCGCTGAAAATAAAAACAGACTGCAGCCTCGACGTGGGAGTGGTGTGGGAAGCAGGAGCAAGTCAGGACGGGAGAGGAGGGGAGACCGCTTGCTAGAATATGCACACTCATGGAGCACAATCGCATCTGCCTCTCCGTCCCCACAAAGGAGCGCGCTGCTGTGACAATCCGTGTGGGCTTATTTTTGCATGGCCAAGAAAGTTTTCAAACTTCTAAAACTCACTGCGGCTGAACGGGTTCCTATTCCAGGAAGGGCCGCCCTGTGATCGGCTTGTGCGAGAAAATAGTTAAATAAATAAACAACCGGGGACAAGGCAAAATAAACAAAGAAGCGCGCCCGAGGCGGTCCGCACCCAAAGCGGATTGCGCTGAAAGTAAATTAAAAGAGTGCTTACCGACTTTTAAAGAACACTGTGTAACGCCACAAGTTAAAGATCCAGTCCGGATGGGCCGTGCAAAAAAGGAGCCAGGGCGGTAACAAAGAAGCCTCATTTTCAATCACAAGCCAGCGCTTAGCATAAACGATGACGCCAGCCAATCAAAATGATGGGCGGGGCTTCAACTCCACTTCTGAAATCTCATCGATTACTATAAGCCTCGCAGAGCGAGCAGCGTATGCGCGCTGCAACGCTAGGTCTGCGAGACCTAAAAAGGGGGACAGAACGAGGCCATCCAGCCATAGGCCCATTAGTTTGATAGACTCCCTGCAGAAGATCTTCTGTAAGCAAATATTGGGTCGTATACAGGACTGGATCTTAGAGTCCAGTACCCTGAGTGATCTTCAAGCAGGTTTTCGAGCGAAAATGAGTACCCTGGATCAAACCTTTCGCCTATTGTGTATCTACTGGAAAGAAGTGCTAGTCAAGGGAGGAAAGCTTTATGTGGCCTTCGTTGATTTGCGGTCTGCCTATGACCTTGTCCCGCGTGCAAGGCTTTGGAGGGTTTTAAAGGAGCAGGGCATACCAATCAATCTTTTAGACATTTTAATTAAATTACATTCATCGAACACAGCACAGGTGAGATGGGGCCCGAATAACGAATTCACAGATCCGTTCCCAGTCCAGTGTGGAGTAAGACAGGGCTGTGTTCTAGTCCCCACACTTTTTATTCTTTTTATTAATGATGTTGTTAAGTTTTTAGACAGAGATGGGTGTGATGCCCCAAAAATTGGTAATAAGAGAGTGCCCGCCCTTCTCTTTGCCGATGACACACTTTTAATCTCAAAATCGCCGCAGGGACTGCAGCAGCTTTTAAATGATTTTATTAAGTTCTGCGATGGGCGAGGGCTGGTGCTAAATGAATCTAAAACAAAATATATGATTTTTAGAAAAGGAGCGGCAATCCCCACTAAAAGACCTGTGCTAGCTGGCAGTACCAACCTGGAGAGAGTTGATGCCTTTGATTAGCTAGGCATTTGCCTGACACCAACAATTAATTTGGCAACACATATCGAGAAAGTTGAAATGCAACCTATACACCAGACTGCCAACATTACTAAAATACACAGGAAAACTTTGTCAAAACAACTTGCACCGGCTCTGGAAATCTATAACACGAAAGTTTTAGGTGGGGCACTTTACGGAGCCAAACTGTAGGGCATTGGCATGACAAATTGTTTGTCCACAATTGAGAATCGTTTCATTAGATCTTTGGTAGACCTACCTGCAAGTACCCTGCTGCTGCCACTATACCTGGATCTCGCACAAATCCAGCTAGCACATAAGCTAAGCTATAAACTTCTCATGTTCTGGCACAGGCTGTGGACTGTGTACAAACTCTTGCCATATAGGGAGCCACTTCTTGAGCTATTGAAGTTACCATCAATAACCTCGATCCCTTGGTTTAGATCACTAAGAGAGTTACTGGTGAGACTTGAGATGGAGGGCTTTTGGACTGACCCAGACAGTCTGGTAGATATTTCTCGAAAGAGCCTGAAAGATAAGTTCTGGGAAGAAACATCATTGCTAATCTTGGTTAAAGCAGAGGGCCGATTGACTACTGAATTTTTAAACTTTAAATCGGTTCCCTGTTTTGAGGAAACACTAGATGAAATTTCCCCCCTTTGGCTCGTAAATTGTTCTTTCAGTTTCGATATAAGACTATACCCATGAAACTTTTTAGCAAGAAGTGGCGAAATGATGTCCCTATGGATGATCTCTGTCCGGCATGTATTGCTAGCCCTGAATCTATTGTTCACCTTTTATTTTTCTGCCCTAACTATAAACTTCTTAGGAAAAAATGGATAGTACCACTTTGCAAACTAGTAGGCAGGGGCCACTATCTAGAAGTCCTAAGAATTCTGTGTACTGATACACGTAGAGTTGTGGTTTTTGGTCTATCTAGATTTTTGCAGGCCCTATGGATAAAGCGTTTGAAATGCACTTTATGACGCACTGCACTTTTTAAAATCTATGTGATCTTAAATACAGTTTTATGGAGACGTCATGTGACCTGTAAAAAAAAAATCTTGGACATGCTCCGTGATCTTGGCCCATGAAAAGCACTTTATGATGTATTCTGTTTTTTAACTCATGTGACTCTATCTTAACTTTTTTATATGATGTTTTTACCTATTTATGTTTAATTGTCTGCCTCTTATTGTACACTGTGCTGTGTTCTTTTATGATCCTTTGTGATTGAAATAAAGCAATGAATGAATGAATGAATGAAGGTTCAGTGGGCTTAGCTTCCATTGGTGCAGCAGGTGCAGTCGCACCAGGGCCAAGATTCCCGAGGGTCCCACTGAATGCTGATTATTGCTGTTTTATTTCAACACTAGCATTGGATTCACAGGTGTCTATTGGTGAGCAATAAACACGCATACTCAGGTATGGGTGGATAGTTCACAGGCTCAGGGGTGGTCACGTTTACAACCTCAAGAGTGGGCAAGTAGCCCTTAGGCTTGGAGGGGAGGCAAGTAGTATACAGGCTACGGGCAGGTAGGCAACAGGCTTGAGTGTGGGCAAAGAAAACACAGGATTAAGGGTGGCTGCATTTGACACCGTGAATCACACGGTGTTAGTGCAGCGGCTGAGGGATGTGGGGGTCAGTGGTACTGCCCTGGCCCTTCTCTCCTCCTTTTAGAGGCGAGGAGCAGAGGTTGCACTGGGATGGTCTACAATCGGATAGTTTCCATCTTCCATGTGGTGTTCCACAGGGATCGGCCCTCTCCCCGACAATGTTTAACATCTATGTCACTCCGTTGGCCAGACTTATCAGGAGGCATGGTTTTGCCTTGGTCTCATATGCTGATGACTCTCAGCTTGTTATTTTCATCAACAACCAGCCTGAGGCCACAGCTGCCAGGTTTCATGCCTGTCTTACTGAGATCATGACATGGATGGACCACAGCTTCCTGAAAATCAACACTGACAAAACGGAGGTGATTGAGTTTGGCCCCGGCCGGCCCCTGTGGAATGACTCCTGGTGGCCGGTGGAGGCTGGAGAATGCCCATGTCCCGTCCCCAAGGTCAGGAATCTCGGGGTTATTTTTGATGCCCAATTAAATTTTTCTGCCCAGGTAAACAGTCTTACTTCATCCTGTTTCTTTTTACTAAAAACCTTGAGAAAAATCTTCCCATTCATTTCACGAGAACTGCAAAAGACGGTAGTGGTGGCACTCTTCATGTCTAAACTGGACTATTGCAATGCCCTTTTTTTGGGCATTGACAAGTTCCAGATGAGAAAACTGCAGTCTCTACAGAATGCTGCAGCTAGATTACTTCTAAACATTCCCAAAGGACAATCTACCTCGGCAGGAATCAAGTCACTGCACTGGCTTCCTATCCAACAGCGGGTGGAATTCAAGGCCTTATGCCTGGTGCACAAAGCACTTCATGGTGTAGGTGCGGAAACTATCCAAAGAATGTTTCCACCTTATATTCCCCCACGTGCTCTCAGATCTGCCAACTTGGGTCTTATTACAACTACCAAGATCAGACGAGCAAGATGGGGCGGCAGAACTATATCGCACTGTGTGGCAAAGCTTTGGAACAAAATGCCTATGGCTATGAAATTCCAACCTAATCGGCAACTCTTTAGGAAGGACTTGAAAACATGGCTGTTCACTACCACATAGTCCTTTCCGTAACTACAGGTCACACTTCCTTTCTTTATACACTAGCGCCAAGACACCATGGCAATCGAGCGCTCTATAAACATATATCCTAACCTATCCGTGGTTTGATGGTTTACAAGTTCAGGGGGAGTAAGCAGCACACTGGTTCCACAATGGCAAATAGCACATAGGCTTGAGGCAAGTAGAAAACAGGTTTGAGAGGGAGAAAGTAGCACACAGGCTTAAGGATAAGGAAGTAGCACAAATGAATATGGGTGGGTTAGTAGTAGCACACATGCTCAAGACAAATAGTGTACAGGCTTAAATGTGTGTTATGGACCCGGAGGGCATATTGAAATACCCAAGTACCGAGCCAGTGGGAATCATTCAACATTAGAGCAACAAGCCCTTTCCAATTCTATACCACTACAAAGCACCTCCAGTTTTTATTTGTGAACCGAATGCAGTTAAAAATAATTGATCAAACTGCGGGTGAAAAATAAAACCGAACAGCACTTTATGCTGAATTAGTGGCAGACTTTAGTATGGACGAGCAGCTGGGCCCAGGCTCAGGGTGCCAATATTCTGAGGGGCGCACGGAGCTGGGTGCATTAGAGTTATTTCAACAGCAGCACTCCTGTTATCTTGCTCCAGTCTTGTCCGTGCCCCTGCATGCTCATGTCTGTCTAATTTGCAAGTTTATAGCAGTTTGCAGGCAGGGCCGGACTGAGAACCAAAACCGGCCCTGGCAAAGTGCTCGGCCAGCCCCCCCCCCCGGGGCTTGGGGGAGTGCGGCCGAGCTGTTTGCCAGGGCCGGTTTCGGCCGATTTTGTTACAGGGGCCGATATTGCAGCTAGGCTGCAAAAACGGCCCTGTAACAAAAACGGCCCCAGGGGCCCAAAATCGGCCCCCACCCTAGCAGCCCACCGGGGAAACTCCCGGTGCCCGCTATGGCCAGTCCGGCCCTGCTTGCAGGTTTAAAGCAGTTTTAATCCTTCATTATACTGTGGGCAATGTTTTTAACACCCCATTAGCCCCCTTCCTTGCCCTCCCTTCATCCTCTCACCCCTGCTGACACACACCAACAGCACCCTCATCAGCTGAGGCAGCAAAGCTATTGGTGATTTAGGTGTGCTGGGGGAGGTACAGAAACGTTTATGTTCAGGGGTCAGTCAATGCTCAGCCCAGGACTGACCAGTGGACACAAAAGGGGCCCCTGCTTCCTCATTAAATTCAATAGCATCAGCAATGGCGCAAAATTTCTCTCTTAGCAAAGGCCAGCTCTGATTAGCGGCATGTGTTTTCCCTTTGGCAGTTGAGGATGTGGGTAACGGCAAGAGCGGATGACTTTGAAGCTGGGAAACCAGGTTCCCGTCTCGGTGGTAGGCTCAACATCCTGCGATTCCTGGCAAATCACTTAATCTGCCTGTGCCTAAAAAATGAATGTGTCCATCTGTAATGCAATTTGTGCACATATAAAGCGCTTTAATACCTTCGGGCCCAGATTGTCCTATATAAAACTAAAAAAATATATGTATATTATGATGAATAACGTAGCCCAAACATATACTATGTGAATGATGGAAAACCTCGCCAATTACTACCTCCATATAAAGTCAATTGAGCAGGGGCCTCGTCCATCCACCTGAGCATAGAACTATTTAGTAGTTTGCAAAACCTTCAATAACCAGATTTGGGGGCACTTAGCACAGTTTACAGAACTACCAACTTGTTGGACAAATTCAAACAACAGTGAGCAACGACACCTTGCATTGGCGCTAACAGGCAGACTTTTAAATCAAGTTTAAAACACTCTTTACCTTGAGGCTTTCCAACTCAATTTGATGCTTTCGCCAGACTGATCTTTAAAAATGAGCATAGCCTTTAAATGTTACTCTCTACGGTTTTGGAAAAACGAGAAAGGCTGCTGCAACATGCTATTGGCAACATTCATTCTCTGTTAGGAAAAAAGCATTAAGTGAATAATGCATCTGTACATTCTATTGTGTACACCAAACAATTGTGTGAGTGTACTTTTTCACATCCAATGCGTTGAATTTGTTTTGAGGCCCAGAAAGCTTCAAATGTGAAATGTCTCTTAAAATTTAGGAAATTAAAGCTGGAATTTCCCTGATTACAATGTACTGGAACACACACCAATTCAACCTTTTGGAAAATTGCTTTCTAACTGATCATTTCGCAAATCATATAATGGGATGACACGGAGGCCCTATGTAATTAAAGAGGTGCAGAGGTTACAAACTCGGCTGTAACTTGGTCACCGTTGGTCAATCACTGGAGTCTGACACACACGTCGTCACACGAGCCCGGCTCCAAGAGAGAGACCTGTCAGGGGCTGGCCGATAAATCGTGCCAGGTCCGTCATTGGTAAAAGAGCTTTTGCGCGCTACTAGATTGACGGCCCTGCAGGTGACTTAGGTGAGGCCCAGGCATGCAGTGCAGCAGATACATACACAAGTATCTAGAAGTCTAGGACTGCTTGCCAGCCGGCCCAGGTTTACCATAGCAACGGTAGAGAACACGAGTTCTGCACAGGCCCTGGCCAGTGGGCCCAGCCAGCTTGCAGGCAATCTGCAATCATGATGCAATCACTCAGAGCCTCCTTCAGCAGTGCAATCAAGTGCTGCTCACACTGGCTGAGTGATTTCCAGCCAGGTGTCGCAAGTAAGGTGGCCGTGGTCGAAACAGGAGGCTTAGGGGTCCCAGTTTCGACCCCTGGCAGCACCTAATTGACATCCATGAGTCCCGTAAAAAAAATCCGGCGAAGTGATGTCCCTATGGAAGATCTCTGTCCGGCATGTATTGCTAGCCCTGAATCTATTGTTCACCTTTTATTTTTCTGCCCTAACTATAAACTTCTTAGGAAAAAATGGATAGTACCACTTTGCAAACTAGTAGGCAGGGGCCACTATCTAGAAGTCCTAAGAATTCTGTGTACTGATACACGTAGAGTTGTGGTTTTTGGTCTATCTAGATTTTTGCAGGCCCTATGGATAAAGCGTTTGAAATGCACTTTATGACGCACTGCACTTTTTAAAATCTATGTGATCTTAAATACAATTTTATGGATACGTCATGTGACCTGTAAAAAAAAATCTTGGACATGCTCCGTGATCTTGGCCCATGAAAAGCACTTTATGATGTATTCTGTTTTTTTAACTCATGTGACTCTATCTTAACTTTTTTATATCATGTTTTTACCTATTTATGTTTAATTGTCTGCCTCTTATTGTACACTGTGCTGTGTTCTTTTATGATCCTTTGTGATTGAAATAAAGCAATGAATGAATGAATGAATGAAGGTTCAGTGGGCTTAGCTTCCATTGGTGCAGCAGGTGCAGTCGCACCAGGGCCAAGATTCCCGAGGGTCCCACTGAATGCTGATTATTGCTGTTTTATTTCAACACTAGCATTGGAATCACAGGTGTCTATTGGTGAGCAATAAACACGCATACTCAGGTATGGGTGGATAGTTCACAGGCTCAGGGGTGGTCACGTTTACAACCTCAAGAGTGGGCAAGTAGCCCTTAGGCTTGGAGGGGAGGCAAGTAGTATACAGGCTACGGGCAGGTAGGCAACAGGCTTGAGTGTGGGCAAAGAGCACACAGGATTAAGGGTGGCTGCATTTGACACCGTGAATCACACGGTGTTAGTGCAGCGGCTGAGGGATGTGGGGGTCAGTGGTACTGCCCTGGCCCTTCTCTCCTCCTTTTTAGAGGCGAGGGAGCAGAGGTTGCACTGGGATGGTCTACAATCGGATAGTTTCCATCTTCCATGTGGTGTTCCACAGGGATCGGCCCTCTCCCCGACAATGTTTAACATCTATGTCACTCCGTTGGCCAGACTTATCAGGAGGCATGGTTTTGCCTTGGTCTCATATGCTGATGACTCTCAGCTTGTTATTTCCATCAACAACCAGCCTGAGGCCACAGCTGCCAGGTTTCATGCCTGTCTTACTGAGATCATGACATGGATGGACCACAGCTTCCTGAAAATCAACACTGACAAAACGGAGGTGATTGAGTTTGGCCCCTGTGGAATGACTCCTGGTGGCCGGTGGAGGCTGGAGAATGCCCATGTCCCGTCCCCAAGGTCAGGAATCTCGGGGTTATTTTTGATGCCCAATTAAATTTTTCTGCCCAGGTAAACAGTCTTACTTCATCCTGTTTCTTTTTACTAAAAACCTTGAGAAAAATCTTCCCATTCATTTCACGAGAACTGCAAAAGACGGTAGTGGTGGCACTCTTCATGTCTAAACTGGACTATTGCAATGCCCTTTTTTTGGGCATTGACAAGTTCCAGATGAGAAAACTGCAGTCTCTACAGAATGCTGCAGCTAGATTACTTCTAAACATTCCCAAAGGACAATCTACCTCGGCAGGAATCAAGTCACTGCACTGGCTTCCTATCCAACAGCGGGTGGAATTCAAGGCCTTATGCCTGGTGCACAAAGCACTTCATGGTGTAGGTGCGGAAACTATCCAAAGAATGTTTCCACCTTATATTCCCCCACGTGCTCTCAGATCTGCCAACTTGGGTCTTATTACAACTACCAAGATCAGACGAGCAAGATGGGGCGGCAGAACTATATCGCACTGTGTGGCAAAGCTTTGGAACAAAATGCCTATGGCTATGAAATTCCAACCTATCGGCAGCTCTTTAGGAAGGACTTGAAAACATGGCTGTTCACTACCACATAGTCCTTTCCGTAACTACAGGTCACACTTCCTTTCTTTATACACTAGCGCCAAGACACCATGGCAATCGAGCGCTCTATAAACATAAATCCTATCCTATCCGTGGTTTCATGGTTTACAAGTTCAGGGGGAGTAAGCAGCACACTGGTTCCACAATGGCAAATAGCACATAGGCTTGAGGCAAGTAGAAAACAGGTTTGAGAGGGAGAAAGTAGCACACAGGCTTAAGGATAAGGAAGTAGCACAAATGAATATGGGTGGGTTAGTAGTAGCACACATGCTCAAGACAAATAGTGTACAGGCTTAAATGTGTGTTATGGACCCGGAGGGCATATTGAAATACCCAAGTACCGAGCCAGTGGGAATCATTCAACATTAGAGCAACAAGCCCTTTCCAATTCTATACCACTACAAAGCACCTCCAGTTTTTATTTGTGAACCGAATGCAGTTAAAAATAATTGATCAAACTGCGGGTGAAAAATAAAGCCGAACAGCACTTTATGCTGAATTAGTGGCAGACTTTAGTATGGACGAGCAGCTGGGCCCAGGCTCAGGGTGCCAATATTCTGAGGGGCTCACGGAGCTGGGTGCATTAGAGTTATTTCAACAGCAGCACTCCTGTTATCTTGCTCCAGTCTTGTCCGTGCCCCTGCATGCTCATGTCTGTCTAATTTGCAAGTTTATAGCAGTTTGCAGGCAGGGCCGGACTGAGAACGAAAACCGGCCCTGACAAAGTGCTCGGCCGGCCCCCCCGGGGCTTGGGGAAGTGCGGCCGAGCTGTTTGCCAGGGCCGGTTTTGGCCGATTTTGTTACAGGGGCCGATATTGCAGCTAGGCTGCAAAAACGGCCCTGTAACAAAAACGGCCCCAGGGGCCCAAAATCGGCCCCCACCCTAGCGGCCCACCGGGGAAACTCCCGGTGCCCGCTATGGCCAGTCCGTCCCTGCTTGCAGGTTTAAAGCAGTTTTAATCCTTCATTATACTGTGGGCAATGTTTTTAACACCCCATTAGCCCCCTTCCTTGCCCTCCCTTCATCCTCTCACCCCTGCTGACACACACCAACAGCACCCTCATCAGCGTGAGGCAGCAAAGCTATTGGTGATTTAGGTGTGCTGGGGGAGGTACAGAAACGTTTATGTTCAGGGGTCAGTCAATGCTCAGCCCAGGACTGACCAGTGGACACAAAAGGTGCCCCTGCTTCCTCATTAAATTCAATAGCATCAGCAATGGCGCAAAATTTCTCTCTTAGCAAAGGCCAGCTCTGATTAGCGGCATGTGTTTTCCCTTTGGCAGTTGAGGATGTGGGTAACGGCAAGAGCGGATGACTTTGAAGCTGGGAAACCAGGTTCCCGTCTCGGTGGTAGGCTCAACATCCTGCGATTCCTGGCAAATCACTTAATCTGCCTGTGCCTAAAAAATGAATGTGTCCATCTGTAATGCAATTTGTGCACATATAAAGCGCTTTAATACCTTCGGGCCCAGATTGTCCTATATAAAACTAAAGAAATATATGTATATTATGATGAATAACGTAGCCCAAACATATACTATGTGAATGATGGAAAACCTCGCCAATTACTACCTCCATATAAAGTCAATTGAGCAGGGGCCTCGTCCATCCACCTGAGCATAGAACTATTTAGTAGTTTGCAAAACCTTCAATAACCAGATTTGGGGGCACTTAGCACAGTTTACAGAACTACCAACTTGTTGGACAAATTCAAACAACAGTGAGCAACGACACCTTGCATTGGCGCTAACAGGCAGACTTTTAAATCAAGTTTAAAACACTCTTTACCTTGAGGCTTTCCAACTCAATTTGATGCTTTCGCCAGACTGATCTTTAAAAATGAGCATAGCCTTTAAATGTTACTCTCTACGGTTTTGGAAAAACGAGAAAGGCTGCTGCAACATGCTATTGGCAACATTCATTCTCTGTTAGGAAAAAAGCATTAAGTGAATAATGCATCTGTACATTCTATTGTGTACATCAAACAATTGTGCGAGTGTACTTTTTCACATCCAATGCGTTGAATTTGTTTTGAGGCCCAGAAAGCTTCAAATGTGAAATGTCTCTTAAAATTTAGGAAATTAAAGCTGGAATTTCCCTGATTACAATGTACTGGAACACACACCAATTCAACCTTTTGGAAAATTGCTTTCTAACTGATCATTTCGCAAATCATATAATGGGATGACACGGAGGCCCTATGTAATTAAAGAGGTGCAGAGGTTACATACTCGGCTGTAACTTGGTCACCGTTGGTCAATCACTGGAGACAGACACACACGGCGTCACATGAGCCCGGCTCCAAGAGAGAGACCTGTCAGGGGCTGGCCGATAAATCGTGCCAGGTCCGTCATTGGTAAAAGAGCTTTTGCGCGCTACTAGATTGACGGCCCTGCAGTTGACTTAGGTGAGGCCCAGGCATGCAGTGCAGCAGATACATACACATGTATCTAGAAGTCTAGGACTGCTTGCCAGCCGGCCCAGGTTTACCATAGCAACGGTAGAGAACACGAGTTCTGCACAGGCCCTGGCCAGTGGGCCCAGCCAGCTTGCAGGCAATCTGCAATCATGATGCAATCACTAAGAGCCTCCTTCAGCAGTGCAATCAAGCGCTGCTCACACTGACTGAGTGATTTCCAGCCAGGTGTCGCAAGTAAGGTGGCCGAGGTCGAAACAGGAGGCTTAGGGGTCCCAGTTTCGACCCCTGGCAGCACCTAATTGACATCCATGAGTCCCGTAAAAAAAAGCCTATCAAGGCAATTTTATCAACAATATAGCCATTCCCCAATTGCTTGTGGGCGATAAAAGTTGATGTACCATGTGAAACGGCAAGTAAACGCTTAAAACAAAATGTTCTCATCACTTGTAGTGAGGAACAATCCACATATCCTCACAGATCACAACCATGGAAAACTGCAGATTCACATTTACCATAGTGAATCTTCAGCAAAGATTGGATCAGTTTGTTCCTGAGCCTGTCAGCAAAGTTGAAAAGAGCTCCCACATTCCTCCTAAAAAGTACCCATTTGGACGAGATCATGGGCAACCAAGAACATTTGTCATCAAGCAAGACCCCAAGTTAAGAAAAGGAAGGAACCCTGGAGATTTCCACTACAGTATGTACAATGTGACCAAAAAGGGGGCCAAAATGCATCCCAGATTGGCCGCTCTTGGCTTGGTCTTCGCACTGACATGTGCCCCACCTCCTGGAAGCAGGGTCAGCTGCAGCACGTAATTTCAGCCCCTCTCGCCCCCAACGGAGCTCTGCGTTATCAAGTCCCATTGGGCCTTATAATCATTGGCCAGTATATCAACTATTGACCAGGTATCATGTGCTAATTGTGGAACACAAGCACACGTGTACATAAGAGATCATGCTCAAATATATCTTGGATGTTCATCAAATCTATCTGTATCTGTTTTCTGTTGCAGAATGCATGCTCCCTTGCATTTGGAAATACCTGCATACACGAGAACAATCTATTTAACTTTTCACATTTGGAAAATGCTCCATGGCATAGAAAAGCCTCTTAGTTGTTACAATTCACTGAAAATCCAAGTGGAAATTCATGTGTGTAGACAAATGTTGCATTTGGGCACTCTTCACCTCACGAACATACATGAGAAATATGGGAGATATATGAGAGATTACCTGGTTATCAAAACCAGTGCCGGGCCCGTGCCTTACCTTTCACTCGTGAGTCATCCTTGGGAAAGACCCCTGTTAACAATATTTCGATTAGGCTCAATCAGATGTTATCTCAACTTCCCAGCTGGCCAGTTTGATCCAACCAATATGCAGCCTTTTCCATGTGATGGTATTATCCCCCAATCGCTTGAGCACTTTACCTTGTTTTGCACATACTATGCACCTTTACGACGTGGACATTTGTTGCCCATTCTTAGAACCTGAGGTTTGCGCCAACACAGGCCGGCCTTTTTCTATCTTCGATCGCTATCTGACCCGTCAGCATATTTTGCTGTAGGTGCCTTTTTAAAAGTGCCCAATACTGGAGGAATACAGCAAACTTTTAGCATTACCCGTTCTTAATAAAAAAATGTAGCTCAGAGTTTAATGTTTTTTAGGTCGAGCCAAGTGTTGCAGCGCATGCGCTGCCCGCTTTGCGAGGCATGCAGTATTCAGTATAGCATGGAAGCTTCGTGGAAGCTCCGCTCACTCTCCGCCCATCTTTTTGATTGGCTTGTGTCGTAAATGCTGCCTTCTGATTGGTTGTAGGCTTGTTAGTCCCTCCTTATGACGGCCATGTCGTCATTCGTGTCCTTCCATGGCTACTGGCCCCTTTACTGGACAGACTACTTTCTTCCCGTGGCCCCCCCTCCCGCCGTCCGATGCCTTCTCCCCCCCATTCGTGCCTTGTCGCCCGCATGCTTTCCCGTTCGCAATGCAATAGGTCTCGCGTAAATGCGAGTCCTATTGCATTGCCAATGCTTGTTCTCTAACCTTACCGCCATGGAGTATTGAGTCGGGGACGATCAGTGACGCGCACGCTGCAGCAGCGCACGTGAAGCCGGCCTTCACGCCCCTTGCCTGGAAAGGAGCGCCGGGCTAGCAGCTGCTGTGTGGCGCTGTCCCCGACCAGCAGACAAACCTTTCCCGAGCTGAGGTATGGTGTTTGCGTTGTTTTTTTGCTATATTGTGGTAGGCGGGTAGCTCTCACCTTCCCTTAATCTGTCCATCACAGTACTCACGGAGCTTGCTACCGCAACTCCGGTTCAGCTCCTCCGAGGGCGGGGGTGACCCATCAGGGTACTAACGGTGAGAGAGATGGCATCGCGCAATGCAAAGTGAGCTCGCCGCTCCGACCTCCGGGTCCACCCTCTGGAGACACCCCTGCCCCATCCCCTCACTCTGCTGCTGGGACTTCCCGATGCTCAGGTCCCGGCTGCTCAAGCACTGCCTGGAACCATTCCGGCCAGGAGACCATGTTAAACCAGGAGTCCTCGCCCTTCTTGTAACAAGGAGGTTAAATGGCCCGATCTCTGCAGAGCAGCTCCGCTACCTCCTTAACCAGTGGTCTTTCAGCACCCACTCTGCCCGTCCTGGCCGGGAGCGCATCACCCCACACCCCGCTGCCTTTATTACAAAGGACCTCACTCAATCCCTCCAGCCCTCCCCATGGCCTTCGTTATCAAGCGCTTCTCCGGTCCAAGATATCCGTCCATGCTCGCATCGCAAAGCGGGCTGGTGCCCCAATCTCCATGGACCTCTCCTGACATCAGGGGCTCACCGAGGACTCCCTCCCGAGCTTCAAAGGAGCCCGCTTTGAGCTGCCTGCACTCCCCTGGAGCTCCCTCTCTGCCTAATCTGCAAAGGACCCCTCCTGGACTCCTCATCACTCCCGGGTGGTGGTGTTCCCCCGAGGCCCGCAGTGCGCTCCCCGAGCTCTGGGCCCGTGGCCTCATCAGACTCTGCCCTAGCAACACCTCACCCGCAGACACCCACGCAGACGATCCCTGCTCTCCTCGGCTCTAGGCCGCCACCTCCTTCCTGTATCTTTCAGTGAACAACGGAACCCCGAGCGGGGTGAAAACCTCAACCGGACCGGACGTGGCACACCTTGAGGGGGCCGCCCCGGCCCCTCCACGCTCACTCGCCATGGCACAGCTGGTGTGGCTGGCTGGCCTGCTGCTGCTCCTGGCCTCCACCAACACAGGTAAGGCAGATCAATGAATGTTGTTAGCAATGCCAGGCAGTGAGCGAGCCTCTGTGCAGCTGCGCACGACTCCGTGATAGCCCGACGGGTTCATGCACCTTTCGTGTTCATGCTTGTGGGCTGTAGCTAGTCTGGGGGCCCTAACGTGGAATGCCCGACTTGGGCTTCCAGCCTCCCAAAACTGAAGAACCGATTTGCTTAATAAGAATACTTTCTGACTCGTTAAGCGCCAAGAGACAAATCACTTAGTCCTGAGTGCTGTATAATCGGGGTTGCTTAGATCTGAGCTGATAGATTCCATTCTACTCTGCGCGGACAGCACTTGAGCTAGGTCGTCTATTGCCTCCCTCCCTCCCCCCACCCCGCCCCCGCCCCCCCACGGGTCTATAGCTCGGCAGAGTTCACTGCACTTTAAGGTGGGTGTAAGTTGATGCAGTCATCGGTGTGCTTCGGTACAGGGCTGTTTGAACCCATGAAGGGATGTTAGTGCAGTGCTCAGTGCCCTCATGTCGTGTTTCCCCAAATAATGTGAGCTTCCTGTTTTAGCAGCCTGACAAGTGTGAGCGGAGCGGATTGGTCCACCAGTGGGGTAAATAAATACGTTTCTTGTGAGGCTATGTAAACCCAGTGTGTCCATATTTAGTGTAGAGTTTCACTACGTGGACACCACGTTCACGCCGGCCCTGCCAATACCTTCATTCCGACAGGGATCAGATGAGAGGGGTCAGTATGGCGCCTGGGTTATGTTATATCGCTTGATGGGCTCCGAGGGCTACCAACACAGTGTCCCTGCTTCGGAGCTCGCCCCTGGTGTAGGTGAAGTGTGGAGGGCGTGCTCATGGGTGGACTCCAAAGACTGTGGATTGGAAGTTATATAGGACGACTCCCCTGTGCTCTTGTTTGGACACCATTAGACTGGACTGAACCGCGAGGGCTTCTGAACCAGGAGGGGTCCCCAGCGTCCAGCCAGAGCCCAGGTACCGGAGTCCAGTGCCCAGACCCACACTTAGGGTTGCTGGTCCCGTGTCATGACCCAGAGGCCTGCATATTTACTTCTCTTGCCCTGAAGGCCACGACAGAACCTTGCCAACCAGCCCTTAGCGACACCGTCTCTGTGCGTGGTTGGGACCAGGTACCCCAGAGAAATAGTGTTTAAAAGGCCACTCTGGGCCCACTGCCCACCTGTTCCACATGTGTGCTGCCTCTGTATCACTTCCCATTGATGGAGGTGCACATTAATATCCTACAGAGACTTACTCCTCACACACAACTCTCTTCAAAAGATGATGTCCGATTCGCAGAATACTGTGGCCCAGACATATTTTGGGCATGGCTAGCTTGGCCACCTGGCTAATGACACAGACTGCACACAGGCTGCCCACGCAGCCCGTCAACCTACCCACCCGTATGAACGAATGAATGAATCAGTGTGAAGATTTTATTGCGCGATTACTTAAAATAATGTTCAATATTCCAAAATAGTGCAATTGTATATACCCGCCCATTGCAAGGGAAAGCAGTGTTAGCAGCGCCATCCTAACTCTACCAAGAGCATCATGTACATTAACTGCTCCAGCCACAGCGCTCGTGCATTCACACTGTAGTATGGGGCTCCTACACCCCCCCATCTCTCAGACTTTTCCAGCCCTTTGACCATCACACCGGTCACCATAAATACATCTGACACAAAGATGTGTAGCAGTCTCGCCAGGGAGGCCATCCACCGACGTGCAGACTCACTCAAACCCCTAAATACACACAGGCCAAGTACCTGCACTTGACGTCACGTGGATATCTGGATCAAAATGGCGCCTAGTTGACTTTAACCGGGCGCGCTCCCGGCACACTTATTTCATCATGTCCAGGCCGGACGCCTCATAAGAAGACACTGTCCTTCCCAACGTAACACTCGCTGTGTGGGTTCACGGTCAGTCCGCAGCTTGCAACCACACAACCGACATCAGGTCGGCATGTTGTCACTCAGCGTTGGATTGGGAAGTTAGGCGTTGGCCGATGGCCGGTGCCTAAAGGTGACATGTGGGCCAGTTTTTAAAGGGCCTCCGCTTCTTTCCTGCCCTCCCAGGCCATCGCACTTCAGGCTATGGTGGGCGGGGCCAAGGTGTTGAGTGTGACAATCTGCCTTAATGGTGGCCAGGTGTTGCTCTATTTATTGGGTCATTCTTACCTCTGCCCCCCAGTGGGGCCGCGAAGCAGTGTCTTGGCCCTGACCCCTCCTCTGCCAGGCCATCACATTCAGGCAATGGTGGGTGGGGGCGGGTGGGAGTATGCATAACATGTGTATTTGTACAGCGCACGTTCACCCCCAAAGGGGCATCTTGGCGCTAAATAACAGCTGTTTATTGTTACCCAACTCAATGGTACTCATTGCAGGGGCCGCCGCCTCACTGGGGAAGCAGGATCTTTGGATATGGGCCATTTACACCTCAGGCCCCACTGGAGCAGCAGTAGCTGTGTCCTTTTTCTTGACCCCTCCCCTGCAAGGCCATCACCCTGAGGACATGGAGGGCTGGGGAGGGAGTGAACTAAGAGAAGCCTTCCTGGAGGGTGTGTGTTTATTTGCATAGGCCTTCTTGCAGTGAGGTAACCATTATTAGGCTTTTATTAAACTGGAGAGGATGTGGTGTTGTGGCTGAAGCTGCCTACTTTGGCATTCGGAGACCAGGTTCCAGTCCTTGAGTCAGCTCAACATCCTGTGATTCTGGGCAAATCACTTAAACTCCCAATGCCTAAAGTAAAAATAAATGTGATACTGTGTAGTGTAACTGTTGCTCATGTAAATCGCTCCAATGCCTTAGCGCCGAGTTAAGCTTATGTAAAACTATAGAAAAGCAATTAGACAATAAAACAGACATTTATTTGTTATAAGATTCATCAAGGGCTAGAGCATGATAATTAGAGAGCACTCTTTATATAAAATATCCATATTCATTTTTAACATGAACATGGCTTTGTTTTATATTTTTTTTTTAGTTTAACTATTAGTTTAACTATTAGTCACGGTTGAGTAAAGTAGCTTTAGAACATCTTTAAAGTAGGTTGACCATTTACATACTGATCAGAGGGAAAAAAAGAGACTTTCGCATTTTTCTTCATTTTTGCACTGTCCAGGATATTAAAATTCAAGTCATGTCGGTAAAAAAAAACAGCCAGGTGGCAGCCCTATCCAGATCAGGTATTGTGGCCCTTGGGACATTTTATTTCACTTCGCCCACCTGGCCAAAATGCAGTGCTTCTAGTGTTCACTAATCTTACTAATTCTATAGGCTTTAAAATGCTTAGGTTACCAAACATTTCTCTAAAAACGAGTCCAATGAGATTAACCAAATTATGTTTTTTGAAAGGGCATGACCCAAGAAAGAAGCCACTTTTTGGGGACTGCCAGGGCCTAATTGCAATCCCAATTCGACCCTGTTGTCACTAACTCGCGACTCTCTTGCCTTACTTCGAGGGGCGGGGCGTATTTGCAACTAGGAAACCACATGCGTGGCAGCATCCAGGCCTTCAGCCTCCAGGGTCAGCCCCACATCAGCGTCAGCGCTCGCCCCACCTAACCAAAAGGCACAAAGGGAGCAGTTGGCTGCGATCTGTCTCACACAGAGTGGAAGCCGAACAACACATTAGAACGTTTCCTAGAAATGAATAAAAAAGCGCGGTTGAATTTCCCCCCCAAAATTTTCTGTTTTCTTTACAATGCCCATCAAAACCGGAAAAGGAAACCGTTTCTTTAGCTGAAAAACAGGAAATCAGACCTCATGATGACATCGGTTTACCTGTGGCCAGCAATGGCTGGGCAAGTAACTGTGTTTATACACGTGTCTGCTCTCTGCACTGATGGCCTGGTGAGGGTGTGATGGAAGTCATATATCTCCTGACATTATGAGAGTGGGCAAGAAATGGCTGGACTCCGGTACCCCTAGGCCCACTTGTATACTTTTCCAAGGGCTGTCAGGGAGCTGCACCTGGATGCTTGAGGCCTCACGGGGATCTCTGAAACACTCTTGTAAACTGTGCAGACATGATGCCACAACCTCACATCTGGCTGTGCTTCTGCAACTCACAGGAATTCATTCATTAAACCATACATGCTTCCGCCAACAGCGTGGGCTCACTCCTTTCCTGCACATGGCTCTGATGCGCTCGACCTTCTCATGCACTCACTCGGCTGACGAGGAAGCAAAGACCCCAGATCTCTCTACTCACTGACCCTAAAGTTTGATGTTTCAGTTTAGCAGGGGAGCACTCACTCCTACTTCCTTCTCTTCTGTTACATGGTCCCCACTCCCTCCCCTTTGCAAGCTTCTGAGTACTCCCAGGAAGCCATACCACCACCGCCAATACCACTGCCAATACCACCACCAATACCACCACCAATACTACCACCATCACCAATACCACCACCACCACCTATACCACCACCACCAATACCACCACCAATACCACCACCACCACCAATACCACCACCACCAATAGCAATACCACCACCACCAATACCACCACCAATACCACCACCACCGATACCACCACCACCAATACCACCACCACCAATACCACCACCACCACCAATACCACCACCACCAATACCAGCACCACCAATACCACCACCACCACCAATACCACCACCTCAGCGCCTCTCGCTCACTAGTAATAGCAGGGGCACTGTACGAGGCCGGAGCTGCAACCGAGACAATCCCTCCCTCCCTCCATGCCTGCCATAAAGCACAGCCCGCCCTGCACCAGGAGGTGAAGCCAGGGCCCTGCTACAGCTGGAGTTTTTTTTATTAGGCCAAAGATAGCAATGACATTACGCAATGCCACACTGCACACTCAAATCACGGAGAGGGCAAGAAATAGCCCCCCTCTCCCGCTCTTCCTGCTGAGCAGTGATAGTGTAATGACAGAGTGAAAGGTGTTGAAGCACTTTGTTAGTGGTTATAGCTCGGATCATATGTAACTCTCACTTCACACTTTGTGTCTGTGTAATTTACAACACTTACACATCTTCTTCACTGCACTATTTATCACTACTTTGAAGATGTCGCAGGCTGGTCTCTTCCTCTGATATGTACAATGTAACAAGCGGTCGCGAAGGCCCTTTATTGCAATGCAATAGGTCTCGCATTTGCGAGAGTTTAAGATATTAGTATTGTAAATAACAATGCCTTTTATTTATGTTTTAAAACCCAAAACATAAATAAAGGCATTATCATTTACAATGCCAATAGCTCAAACTCACGTGAATGTGAGACCTATTGCATTGCAAATGCTTGTTTAATGTTTTTAACGATTTTGTTTTTAGCTGTTATGTTATTATGTGTCATCATTGTGTGCTCCATTTTTAATGTTAATATCTATTGATGGCAGCATGGTTTTACTCTTTTATGATTATTTGTTAATAATCCAATAGAGATTTACAAACAAACATAGTGCAGGCTGCTAATTTGCCAAGCAATTATGATATTATTATTGTTTGAGGTGTTACCACTGAATTTGGTCTTCCTGCTGCCATTCTGCATTAGGAATATGTTTCCAGAGGTGGCGGTTTTGGTTGAAGTATTACAACATCCAGTACAACAGATACATTCTTCTGGATGTGGCAATCACAGATCCGGTAATACTGCATTCACAAAAGCACTCATCTCTTTTTAAAATTATTTGGTCAATTCTGCAATGTCAACATATGATTACCTATGATTTTCTCTAAATTGTCCAGGTAGGGAAGGGGAATCATATAGCACAGGAAAAGTTATTAATGTTGTATTGTTAATTATTTTATTTATGTGTGTCTTACTGTTTGGTGAGTCTACTGGACAACTGGCATTTGTTTGTGCATAAGAAATAATAAGCAAACAAATGAACTTTACTTCACCTTGAATACAAACAAACAAGTGAACATTTTCAGATCTTTGACAAAACTTTTAGTATCTGATACTAAAAGAGTAACTTGAAGGAAATCATCACATTGACTAGTTCAGCAGCATAATTTGATTCTTCATACATTCATTCATCAATGCTTGCATATGTAACCAATTATTAACTTGTGTTCTGTAGTACTAATCAGAATAATAATAGGTGAATGTATTTACAAGTAGGAAAAGACACATTTATATAATTGAGTTATAATCAAGGTATCTGCTTATGTTAACAGTAATCATTTGACTGCCAGTTTCTTTCTTAAAGTTAGCATGACTGTCACTAGACCCAAACCACACAAATTTGTCTTTTATAAAATACATTGTAAGTCTCATGTTTTATTCCTTCTGTGGGTGTTCAATCACTGCTGGTTAATTAGAATAGTCTTTTGTATATTTTGAGAAACCGTGAAATTAGGGGATCCTCCTAGAAACTTGGCATGGAAATGCTGTGTGTGGGGATGCGAGAGAGCCTCCTGTGCAGACCAGAACACTGCTACTTTCAAGGCCATGCAACCAGTGCTTCTTTATCCGGTATTGAGAATGTGGGGAGTTTACCCACTTCCAGGAAATGATGAAACCTGATTGGTCCAACAGAGGAAGTTGGAGGGACAAAGCTTCCACAACCTTCTATTGCGTATTAATTATATGTACTTAAATAGCTTATCAGATCTTGTCCTGATTTCACTGAGGGAAGACATTTCCTGCACTCTGCTGATTTCCCCTGCCTGTTGTGTTGAGCTTTATGCTGAACATCGGTGCCTATGCTGCGGAACCTTAACTTTGCTCATCTGATGCTCACAATTTTCTCCTAATTTCCCCATTGCCACTTTTGATGCCTAATTTAGATCAGGGAAGATCCTTTATGGAAACAATCTATTTCTTGTTCTGTGCTTCGTATCAAGTTATCGTTACCCTTTTTTCTTCATAATATGCAAATTCAGATTGCATAATTATAGATATATTTGTGCTTTTATGATAAATTGTCTTATCGATTGATTGATTGATTGATGGATTGGTTGAGTTGTAACTTGACTAAATTTTGCTAATACGCCTTCATGGTTTGGAAACCATCCCCTTTGTTGTTTTGAGGAGCCACATTGGTTTCACTGTAATAGAAATATTGTGCTGATGCTAGCTCCTTTTATATGCTTCCAGTGGATAATCAAAGTTCAATACGACCTGTGGCACAAAATAGAAGATGACTATACTATTCTAGAATATCTAGGCAGAGGAAAGTGCACCAGATCAATAGTAATGCAGCAAAAAGAGTTAGTTCAAGGCTATGTTTCTGCAGTGAATTGTTCTTTTTGACATTGCACACCAAATGTAATATTCAGAAGTTGAAGTGAGTATTTCGAAGTTATTTAAAACATATTTGCATTGTACTTAGAGACATATGCTCACTCTAGTTCTTGGGGCTGAGAATATTTCTGACATTAATTTACGTTCACACTTAACCTGTTATATTGTAAAAGAGCAGCTGCGGCTGCAGTATGGCAACGTCAACTGAATGCTCGATAGTCTTTAGAAATTATATAATGACAAAGTCACATCTTTGCAAAAGCAAATAATGTCCCCTAAGATTCCTTTATTCGGTGTATTTGGGAATGTATGCTTGATAAAGAATTAGTTGGACGTTTTTAAAAGTATTTTTCCAAATGAGTTAGTTAGATTTTATGAAACATACTTTTCCTCAGAAAAGCTTCCAATTTGTACTGCACTAGACTTCTCTGAATCAAAACCATTAAAGAATTGTTCAGAATTGCCAAGGCATCTGTAGGATGGGGGCAAACATCACAGGAGGCCAAATGCATAAAACTCAAAGCTTTATTCGAGACAGCCAAGCCAAAGCTAGACAGAAGATGCAGCATTAAGTCACCGCTTCACTTCCTAGCTCCAAATGTCATTTCCCATTCCTAGGGTTCTAAAGTCCTTCATCAGAAGGTTACACCAGGCACATAAGGAGGGAATGTGGAAGATGCCACACATCTCCCTTTTAAACAATCTAAAAGAAACTTTTTTACAGTTCAAATGAGTTAACAAAACAAAGTCTGCTGTAAATAAAGGTCTAGAATTGTAAATAAAAGAAACCAACATTTATAATGGGAAAACATAAGATAACCTGTTAACTGTGCATGAGGATAAATATGAGAGGTAACAAAGAGATTATTTAACGCTATCTAGTAATGTAATCTCTCACGTATTTAGGTGGCTTAACTAGTTTAACTGGTCATATTCTCTTGCGCTACCTGGTGATGTCATCCCTCAACTATCTAAGTGGCTTAACTGGTCGTGTCCTCACAATGTACGGCGTACCTCTCAAGGAACATACACTTGTTCTTCCATCCAGCACTTGGCTGTCACTTACTTTCTCAACAACGCTGTTTCTGACTAAGTTACCCCATGACTTCGAAAATCTGACATTAGACCCTGGGTAGTCAATCTTAGATAGTCTCCGTAAATTTGATATCTTCCAATTTTCACGTTTTACAGCATTGTGAAACAATTTGATTACTCTAAATGCCTTCAAAATCTTTCACCACTTGTCATTCCCAACAGGGCACTTGATTTTAATCCAGCCACCTACCCTCACCTCAATCATCTTTGTGTGATGGTCTTGATCATACCTTATTTTCCTCAAGCTTTGAAGTCTTAATTCAGTCAATGTTGTCTAGTGTTATCATTAGTCCAGTCCTTCTGCCACTTTATCCAGGCTGGGACTAATTTCGATTTCGGTCTCCTTCCCCTCAGTAATTCAAAAGAAATTCTGCTTGTTGTTTAATGAGGTGTAAGACGAAACACCTCCACCCTCCTAAACATTTATTTTCTTTCCAACACATGCCACTAGCATTAGCAAGCTGGATTCCTTCTTTTAATGTTTAGTTAAACCTCTCCACTTCATCATTAGTGTCTGGGTGGTATAGTGCAGACTGTTTGACACTATTACATTCTAAATAATGTTACATTTTTTTAGAACAGAACTGTACCCCATTATCGGACAGAATAGAGGATGATAAGCCTTCCTGCACAAATATTTCATCTAAGAATTCTGTAATACTCTTCAAGCTGATGTCAGAATGAATTTTCTATTTCTGGCCACCAGCAATTTAAATCCATCAAAACAACTATGTATGGGAGGTAACTTCTCTGGACAAGGGACTAATGATATCTATGGCAAGATCATTCCACTGCTCTTCTGGAAGTTTACGGTTTTTCTAATGACAAGGACTTTATCACTGTTGTTGCAGATAATACAATCTCTGATTACTCTTTCCATTTAGATGTCCATTCCCAGCCTCTAGAAATCTAACCTCAGTCTCTATTTTGTTTCTGAGACACCAAAGTTTCCTTCATGTACTTTACTAATAGGTTTTCCACATATTGTATCTGGAGGAATCAGTTTGGTGCCTCTGAATAAACATCCTTCTATTTTTGATAGTTCATCTTTGACCATCAAATATGGTTTAATCTCATTCCATTTATCTCAATTAGACCATCCATCAACAGTACATCATTTCACCTGGATTAGAACTTCATCACTCCTCCTTTCACTCATGTTCAGTAATTACACCATCTGTTACTGCACTTGTTGTGGCCGTCTCATCTTCTTCCCTTAAAGCTACATCATTTTCCTCAAGGGCTTCACTATCTACCAACCTGGACAGAGAGTCAACTGCTCTGTTCATTATCCTGGAAGATAATCAATAGTAAAAGGGAATTCAGGTTAATTTATTACCCACTGCCTGATATGACTAGAAATGGAATACAAACCTTTCTTTTTGCATATTTCTTTAAGCGGCTTATGGTCGGCCCTTAATTTAAAGGCGCTGCCCCAAATTAAATTCCAAATTTTTTTCATAGCCCAGAATACAGTTAGTGTTTCCTTCTAAATTACTGAATAGAGTAATTCTGCACCCGTAATGATCTTTTTGCAAATGCTGCAGTTTCCCTTTCCTGTTGGGGTCTCTTGTAACAATATAGCACCCAGGACCTTTGAGCTTGCATCAGTGGTGATTATAACTTTGTTTCCAGGAACACATAAACTTAATTGAGGGGCCTTCTTCAAACTGATCTTGATATCCTGAAACTCCTCTTTGCAAGCTTTATTCTATACAAATGCTGCCTTAGCTTTTATTATTGCCCTAACTGAAAGTCTCTGCTCACAAAATTGGTGATAAATTTACTGTAGAATTCAGTCATACTAAATAATGATTTAGTTCTTCTTTATTCTTGGGAGCAGCTAATTTCACAGTCGAATCCACAAGCCCTTCTTTGGGTTCTATTCCCCTACCGCTGACCCTATGTCCTAAATATATGATTTATTTGCATCCAAATTTACATTTTTCAGCTGTTACAGTCAGATCACGCTCTCTAAAGTTTTCTAATACTGAATTGACTCTTTTATTGTGTTCCAATTTATTGCTACCACATACTAGCACATCATCCTGGTAGTAAAACAACCCCAGGTATTGAATTCGAAATGGATGTCATGGCTCTCTGAAAAACTAATGCCTCACCCATGGGTGTGATGAAAGCTGTGGGGTCTTGTGAGTTGGGATGCAGCTGTGCTTGATAATATGCTGAGGCTAAATCTAGAATCGAGAAAACTCTGGCTACAGCAAGTGCTGTGAAAATTTCTGAAATGGTGGATGTTAGACCTTGGCGTGTTTCCCCAGTCTTTTTGCTTTCTGACCTCCCGGTTTTGAATCTGTTTTTGCTGGTTTAGTGTCTCTGTGCACTTTCTCCCTCTGTTCAGTGTTAAAGTGCAAGTGCTCCTATTGTAAATTGAGTTATGGATCAGTGTTTCCATGATTTGTATATTTGATTTACTAGTAAGTCCCTAGTAAAGTGCACTGAGGGTGCCAGGGCCTGTAAATCAAATGCTGCTAGTGGGCCTGCCACACTAGTTGTGCCACCCACACAAGCAACCCTTTAAAGGGTTCTCAGACCTGCCACTGCAGTGCCTGTGCGCAGTTTGTAACTGCCATGTCGACCTGCAAGCACTTGCTAGGCCCTAATCTTCCAATTTCTTACACATAAGTCACCCCTAAGGTAGGCCCAAGGTACCCCTGTGGGCAGGGTGCCCTGTATATTAAAGGTAACACATGTACTGGTGTGTGTGACATGTCCTGGTAGTGAATTACAGTGTATTTCATTTTTCACTATGGAGAGGCTATCTGTCTCATAAGTAGGCCTGGGCGGAAAACTACGCTACGCTTGCGTAGTTTGCGCAACTATGCGCTACGCGAATTGCACGTAGCACAGTGCAAAAACGCATAGCATAGCGTAGCGGGCATTTTTTGCTTGCTCGCGGTCCTCAACGTCAAGTTGGCGACCGCGAGCGAGCAAAATGACATCCCGGCGAGACTTTTTCCTCGTTCGCGATCAGCAACATCAAGTTGCCGATCGCGAGCGTGGAAAATAAACCTCCCGGCGAGATTCTCAACGTGGGGAGGTCAGGTTTCTCATTGCGAGTGGTCGCGTATGCTCGCGACCGCTCGCGATGAGAAACTACCAGTCCGCGTTGAGAAAACTGCCGCTCGAGTACAAATCTACTCGAGCGGCAGAAAACGATCGCTTGCACTGTGCAAGATGCCGTTTGCAATGATTGCACAGTGCGGACAAGCATCCAGCACTGTGCAATCATTGCAAACAGCATTTCCTACCGCACTACGCAGTTCGCGTAGTGCTACGCGTAGCTCGCGTAGTGCGAAGTGCACTTTGCGTAGCTACGCGTAGCGCTACTACGCGAACTACGCCCAGGGTTACTCATAAGACAGAATCGGAGTTTACTTATAACATCTTATAAGCATATCTTCCCATCGGCACCAGATAGAGAAATGGGGTTTAGTATGCCTGAACTCAGGATATATAAAACTGCATCTTTTAATAAAGATGATTTTTATGTTCTGTGTTTGAAAAAACCACTTTTAGAAAGTAGGTATTTTCTTGCTTAGCCATCCTGTGTGCCTCTGCTGGGTTTGTGGATTGACTGTCTGGCTTTCGAGTGACCGGGGCTCGGGATGTGCATTCTCTTCAGACAGCCACTGGAGGGTCAAGGTGTGTCCTGCCCTTCCTGGATGAGTCATGGCTGGGGTGAATAGACCTGGCCTGCATTTAGAGTAGTGGGAGGAGATTTCCTTGCACCTGAATGGGCCTGGTCTACCTTTAACAATGCTGTCTCCACCTCCTGCCAGGAAGTCGGGCCAGAGAGGACAGAACTGGTTTGGGCTGGGCACATACACTCTCAGTCCAAAAGAACAAAGAGAAACTGAGTATTAATGTTGGGGCCCAGACCCCAGAATTTTAGAACGCACTGGAATCCAGGAACCTGCCTAGAAGAAGAGCTGGAAGAGCTGCCAGGAGGAGTACTGTCCCTTTGCTGTGTTGTTGCTTTGTTGGGTTGGCCTGCAGTTGCTGCTTCTGCCTTGGGCAGTGAAAGGTCTTGACTGAACTTTCTTAACTTATGCTGAGTATCTCCAAGGGCTGGAAGTAGAGCTTGCCTCCGGTTCTGACGTCTCAGGGACCGAAAGACTTCACCGACCTCTGGGTACCGCCTCTGGAACTGTGATTTCATTTGCCACAAAGGGGGGAAAGCAGCTGACTCCATCACCGACTCCATTGCTGGCTCCATGTCCTGAAGGCACTGCAGAGGGCTCTACTGCATCTCGTACTTCAACCCTGGTCTCACCGACGACAACAACCGCCGCCACCGAGCCGCAGCTTGCACCATGACCTGTGGGCACCGCACTACGCACCGCCTCGCTTCATGTCGCCACCCTGGTCTCACCAACACGGTCGGTGCCTGCTGACTTCGACACCCGTCACCGTACTGTGGCATGGGGGCACTGCTCGTAAGTCTCATGACGTACCGCCCTGTCTCACACCGCAGCCCGGACCGACAGACGCAAGCTCCCCACATCCGGCTCTGTCGCCTGTCGCCTGCACCGTGATCTATCAGCACTGCAACGAGCACCGCCTTCACTCCGCATCGCAGCCCTGGTCTCACCGATGCCGCTGGACAACTGTCACCAAGCCACTGCCTGCACCATGTCTTGAGGGCACCGTACGCTGCACCGATAAGCTTCACATCGCAACCGCAACAGTTACTACGACCAGTTCGCACCAACATGTTGGCCGCAACAAAAAGGTACTGTTTATGAGTCTGCCAACCCCACGACCGATGCAGTCGAACAGCATTGTTGGATTCTGTGGTTTTCAGTACCACTGTAGCCCCGGACGGAGCTACCGACTCCAAGGAACTGCATTTCAAAGTTATTCTTGCAAAGTGCATATTTTAAAGTACTGTATGTTGGATGTTCATCATTCTGGTCTTGTTTTTGAATATATAAAGTATTGGTTATGTTTCTAAACTGGTGTGGTGTCCGTTTGTAGTGTTTTTACTGTGTTACTGTGCAAATGTTTCACTCACTGCCTCTGAGATAAGCCTGACTGCTTGTGCCAGGCTACAAAGGGGGTGAGCAGGGTTTTTTTAGGAGCGTATCCCCCTTATCCTGACTAGGAAGAAGGGTCTCTACTTGGACAAAGGTGCAAACCATTGCCAACTAGAGACCCCCATTTCTAACAGTGGACAAGGGAAATCTGTCAACAAACACCTCTCTATTCAGGGCTCTCAGATCCACTCACAACAGTATTTTATTGTCAGTCTTGCATGCCACTACTATGGGTGCCAGCCACTCCGTGGCTTGAACAGGTTCTATTTTGTCTTGGTTACACAAATTCTCTAACTCTTCCTTTACTGCATCTTGTACATTCACAGGTGGTCTCCTGACCTTTGAGGCTACTGGAGTTGCACCATCTTTTTGTTTTATCTTGCAAACATATGTTTTGAGACACCCGTGTTATTCACAAAAGACATCAGGGGATTTACTTACATAATCTGTGTAAACATGAACAGATTGTACTTGAATGTGAGTGCATGCACTATGGTCTAAATATACACCTAAGTCTTATGTACAGGCCAGACTAGGATATTAATCCCTTTTTCTGATACGTAAACATTTGAATGTGCCACTCGGCCTCTATATTTGACCCTTCCCTGGAAATATCCTTTCATGCTGATGGGCTGCCCCCATGTCCCACAGGTTATGTGTCCATTTCATGCAGAGAGACCATACTCTCAAACCCTTCTTTAAACATTTTCCCAGATATTATAGTCAGCCTAGAACAATAATCAAACATTGCTTTGATTACCATATTATCAATTTTTATCATATCTTTGGGATTGCTGACGTGAACTGCTCATCTGAAGTACTATCTCCTCAAACACTTCTGATACCTTTTGACTGATCTTTTTCTTAAAGGTTTTCTGACTTTTACAACATGCTTTAAAATGTCCCTTCTTGTCGCACCCATTACATGTGGCCTTCCATGCAGGACACTCTTTCCCATTAGCCATGTGACCAGTCATGCCACACCTGTAGCATTGAAAGGTACACTCACTTGCCTTAATGTAATCCATTTTCTTTTCATTTACTACGTTCACTTCTCCCTTTTCATCATTCATTTTACATTTATACTAGGCTTTTAACTCTTTTACTCACACCAACATATGTTCCACTTGTTTGGTCACTATGAGAACCTTATTTAAAGGAGGGTCCAAAGTTCTTCTGTAATTCTATCTATATTGCAGGTTAGCAAAAAATTGGTAACATTTGCGTTCATCTGATGCTACTCCAAATCTACGTGTGGCAGCTGTGAGGATTTAGGTGTATTATATGGTTTGGCTGGACCGCCGTCCCGTGTAATACACTCACAAAAAACTGTCTTGGGTCCAGTCAGGCTCATTTGTAAAACCTTGAGCTCAACCCTGGGTGACTGTAGCTGTGAGTAGCATTGCTTAAACAAAGGAATAAATGTAAAGGAGTTAACAGTAACAAACAACAAAATAAGAAAGCCACATGACATGAAAGAAATCCAACACCAATGATGGAATTATCGGGCCACTCGTGCTGGGTCAAATAATTTTCTGATTCCAGTAATGCTATAGTGATAGTTGATCTAAGTATGCACTGTACACCTGAATAGCGAGTTTTAATTAGTGAGGGTCAGCTTTAAGTGACTTCCTATGATTCCAGAACAAAAGAAAATTCAAAACGTATGCTACAGCTACTTCTTTATATTTTCTGCAGTCATCGCACTTCAAAGACATTTTTGTGGAATTCTAAAACTAATGAAAGGAAACCCTTGCCATGCTGAGTATGTTCAAACTGGGCCTCTGCTTTTGCCGGAGAAAAAAAGAAGTGCATGCAACTTCATCAAAAGAAAATAATCTGACAGCTGATTGCTATCTGTCGCTACATACTGATGCAGCGGAAGCGGTGGTGGTCATATAATATCCCACACCAGCCTTCACAATACCTACGGAAGCGTAAATACTATAATGACGGGCCCATAAGTCATTATTCTTTCTATTAGCAATAGCAATATCAAAGGTCCTCCAATGGATCTTTGGTAGAGCTAAAAGGTACTAAGTAGAGAAATCAGAGAACCATTCCTTCACGAGGACCTGTAATGAAGAAATAGCTATTCCATAAATACACTATAAAATACATCAATAATATGACAAATATCATCCTAAAAATATGACATGACTCAGGAAATAACGACAGACACTATTCTCTCTAGGTACCCTTTTTGGTATTATTTCAGGAAAATATGAATGGTCATACACAAATACAAATCATAAGAAAACACTTTGTTTGCAAATATCACAGGCAAAACATCACAGCTTTCACAAACAGGAAAACTCAGAACCATCAAATTCAGGTGGGAAAGAAGAGGGAGAGAGAGAAATAAGGAACATCAGGGTATTCACAGTTCAGTTACCTCTTGGTAAATTAGAGAAAACTAAAGCACAGCGTGCAATTAGTCAAGAAAGCTATCTCCACAGCCGTAGGAGAATAGTGTAGGCAGCATCACCAGCCGAGGATGTGCAAAAGTCTCTAGGGAAAGTTCTCCGCAGTCAGGATTGCCAGCCAGTTCAGGAATCAGCACAGCACAGCATACAGCATACCACGGAATTCAGGACAGGTCACCAGAATGTGAACGAGCCTATGATCATTTTCCCACCAGCTTCTTTATACTTTGCAACTTTGTTACACTAGGTTAGAAACTCTCCTAAACCCTACAGATCTCTCTCATTTGTCAGAACTAGGGGAGGCAAACCTCTCCTAACGATGACTTTACAAATTTCTCTAAACAGTCTTTTGTCTAAAATTGTATAACTTCCTAGAGAGGAAGAAGAAAACTACAATTTACACATTTTGTAACTACATAGCAACAGTTTCATTCAAATCCTTGCCTAGACAGGAAAGAGTCGTACTATTGTCCGCTCTCTAAGGATGTAAATGTTATTCTTTACAAGGACATCAGGAAACGGCATGAAAGAAAACAAAGGAGCACGGAAGCACATCACCTAACCAATACATTTGCTAAGGCCTACACATTTTAGCAAGGAAAGACAGAGAGAAAAGAAAAAATTATTTCTACATTTCTAGGCCTACACTACTTTCACGAAGAATAAAAGAGCTTTTTCATGTTTGTGCTTGAATATTCCTGCAGTTCAGGAAACATAAGAACATTAATATTAGACACGCAAATTAATAATTTCTTCTCACTCTATTATTATTCATAACCCTATAAAGTAATCTTCCATTCTACATGTGTTATTTTGACTCTTTAAAAATACGTGCAGCTTTACACATTTCCTGTCGTACCTTTAGTCTTCACATTTTAGTAATTACGGTTTTCCCACACGCTAGTAATTGATTAAAACACACACATAAGTGGATTTTCCAGAGCAGATTTTATTAGCAAAAATCATGCTCCATCAATCCCCCATTT
Source organism: Calotriton arnoldi (assembly GCA_963921515.1). Lineage (NCBI taxonomy): Eukaryota > Metazoa > Chordata > Amphibia > Caudata > Salamandridae > Calotriton > Calotriton arnoldi. The sequence goes on from CAWUFW010004881.1 coordinate 684,675, forward strand.
GATGATATCTCAAACCATCACACCAACCCATATCAGATTACTATCTGATAACAAACAATCAGAATGCAGTAGTTCTCATTTGTTTCAGCCTAACGCCCTCTATGTCCTTCCAAGCATCATAATTAATCCCTTTTCGATCTTCCATTTCTATTTCTTCTCTTTTCCTTTTCCTTGCTCGTCGCTTTCCTTCAGTAGGCTTACTCCTGTGACACTTGTAAGGCAGCATTATCATTAATATGCTTGCAGCAATAGCAATTATCGGTGTTAGTATTCTCCCTAATATGCTGTTAGAAAAATCAGAAAACCAGTTACCTATGGAAGAAATACTCTTACCAATTTTCTCCCATGCACCATCAGCCTTCAGTTTTGACAGATAATCATGTAAATGAGTAATGTTACTAATATATCCCTTCAAATCCTTACTCTTATCAGGGATATAAGTGCAACATTGTTTAATCTTTAACATGCTACAGACTCTGCCTTCTTTTGCCAATAATACATCTAAGGCAAGTCTATTTGGTAAAACCATGGTCCTCATAGCAACCATTTCAGTATCAACCATCAAGAACCCTCCAGCGGTATCCGTAGATAAACGATCAACCACTGTAGATAATTTTCGAATTTTCTGTGAATTTAGAATAACCCCAACTGAAGGAATCAATGCACCAAATATATCCCCAATTATTTCAGCAACACTCAAACCCCTTTTTCTCTGTGTTAGATGCTTTTCATTGGTTCCTTGTTCATCATTCACGTGGTAAATCTTGGGGAAAACAATTCCCATATAACAACACCCATACCAATGTGGTGGTAACCTATAGTAGGCATTTTTACCACAAATGAAATATACCCCAGGGTAAACAGGATCTGTACCACCCTTTAATACCCAACCACCAGTAATTAAGAAAGTGTGTTCACATTCACTGGAACCAATGAAATGGTTATTATAATCTGTTTTCTGCCTTAGTATGCAAAGCTTTCCCCTATGGGGCCAATCCAGAGCCATTGTAGCATAAGACTCAGGGGCCGATTCCGATCTCGGCCGTTAGTGCTCCGAATCGGATTTGGATTCACCGGATCCGATTCGGAGCCCTGTTTCCCGACCGAATCGTACGCGGGTCCGGCCGAGCGAGTACGAAGCAAGCACCCGCAAAATCGCCGACCGACTCGAAAGCGGCTTCAACACGCTCCGACCGACTCGCATGGACACGACTCGCACCGCGCTATGGAGACGTTTCCCGGCCGGGTAAGTACGATGCGCGCCGCGAGCAGTCCGACCGACTCGCGCCATCCGGCTCGAAAAAGCTGTCGGAGCCGGACTTTGGGGGTCCGCGTCGGACCCCCCTGTACGCATAGGCGCGCGAGTCGCACACAGGGGGGACCCATGGGTCCCCCCTACCTGTGCATGTACGCCGCGACGCGCATGGACGCGTACACGCTGTAGGGGGCGCCCTTGTCCGCCACGCACCCATTGAGTCAATGGGAGCCCGCGTACGCGTTGTACGACCGGCTCCCATTGACTTCAATGGGAGTCCGACCGAATCGAGTCCGATAGCATGCGAATGCATCGTACTCGTCCGGTCGGACTGCTAGGGTCCGATTCGGTCGGAATTCTCTCCGGGTCCGGCTCGGTCGGAGAGATTTCCGGCCGGAATCGGAATCAGCCCCATAGTCTTCTGATAATTTCCTTCTTTATGTGCCCATGGAGGCTCTTTACTCTTCTTTTCAGCAGCCCTGCGCTTAAACTCTCTACGTCTATCTTTTACAGAATTTATTAAATCAATCTCTACACTGTGTAACCTACAGGTCAAATTATGCCTATGTGCATATACTGTATCTATCGTCTTAGTAGTGTGGAAAAACTCTCCCAAATATTCTGCATCTTTAGCACTATACACTATATTCATATTTTTTCTAATAGGAATTTTTGAAAACACTAAATCATAATTTGAATAAAAATATTGAAAAGCCCCTTTAGCATAAAATAAGCTAGTTATTACACTACACGATATACCATATGTTAGTGGGAAATGGTGGTAGGTTACACCCTCAGACACAGACTTAGGTAATTGCATGCACACATAACAATCTCTCGCATCCATTGTATCCACATACTCATAAAGCAATTTTGTAAAGATATTTAACGAATAATCACTAATAGATTTATCCGAATGTAAGACACTACCGGTTATTTTTTCCATATTAGTCTCAGAATCTTCTTTTAGAACACTTTTAGTAACCAAAGTCACATGCTCATTATTTTTAGTAGTAGTATTTACTATATTAATAAACATAAAGCGAGGTATTACAAATGTTAAAACCAACCATACAAACATTGTTAATAAAACACAGAAAACACAAACATTGAAGCATTTTCGCCTACACATTCCCTGATTCCGTTTACCAGTCTCAGTTCTAATCATCTTCAAAAATTATGTAAAAAGGAAAATTTAGATAAAAATCCTAACTAAAAATGTACTCAAAAAATAATTAGTAATTTCACTAGGCTAGTTTAGTTTGTGCACTCCACAGCAAAAACTTGAGCCGTAAGCTCTTCTTCATAATCCACAGCTTCAGAAAATTCTGGAAATTTATCACATAAATCTCCTCTCTCTTTTTGAACACCCTCTTCAAATCAGCAGTTCACTTAGGAAGACTTAAAAGAGTTGTCCTTCTTCACTCAGAATTTTAGAAATTCTTTTTCCCAATCATTATTTGAAACACTTTCATTTGCACCTACAACCACATAAGTCCATTCCGGTGCCGAGTATTTCTTGCTCGGTACTTTCACTCTCTTTGTTCTTCGTACTTGATTCTCTTCTTCTGTTTCACTTTGCTCCGATTGACTCGATACTTCAAGTATTGTATTAGGAACCTTGCTATCGACAGTGTATTTCAGCTTTTTTACTCCTTTTGGCCACTTTTCTCCCTTCTTTGCCCTTTTTCCATTCTCATTCGTTTCTGAACTTTCTTCAGATGAGTTCCTCTTTCTCTTGTCTTTGACAACTGCAGGAGCTGAAGAAATAACTCTGTTCTCACCATTGACAGCGACAGTGTTATCTTCACTAGTCCCAGTAACTTGTGCCCACTCTACTCCAACTTCAACCTGCTCTGAAACATTTCTTTGTTCACGTCTCTCTTCTTCAGCAGTTTCTTCGTTTTCAAGTGGACTTGGGACTTTTCTCGTGTGACTTGCGTGAATCCAATTTGACAAACCTTCACACTTGACAGCTGTCGTAGTTACCACTATGATCTGATAAGGGCCATGCCAGCGAGGTTCTAAACAGGACTTTCTGACATGCTTCTTCACCATAACCCAGTCTCCAGGGCTTAGATCGTGGCCTTGTTCTTGTTGAGCTGTTGTCGCAACTTCTCCAACCTGGTGAGACACAGAACGCACCACATCAGCCAATCCTTTACAATAATCCAGTACCAAGTCATCAGTAATGTTCATTAGTTGATTTGCTGGAACTGTTGGCTGTCTTATAGCCCTGCCCATAATGATTTCGTGAGGGGACAATCCAGTTTTCTTGTCTGGGATACTTCTTAAGCTCGTTAACACTAATGGCAGTGCATCCGGCCATTTCAGTGTTGTGGAAGCACAAACTTTAGCCAACCTTGATTTTATTGTGCCATTGACCTGTTCAACTACACCTGAAGCCTCAGTTCTGTATGCACAGTGCAGTTTTTGTTCAATCTGTAATGCTGCACAAAGCATCCAAATTATTTCATTATTAAAGTGTGTCTCTCTATCTGATTCCAACGAGACTGGAAAACCAAATCTATGAATAATATACCTAAGAAGCAATTTAGCAACTGTTAAGCTGTTGTTACGTCTTTTTGGATATGCTTCAACCCAACGAGAAAACAAACAGACAACCACAAGGACATATTTTAATCCATTGCCCAATAAAATTCAGCTGTATTCTGGTACATGGACCAGCTGCTTTCCCAATTCGTCCCATGCTAACCACTGTCTTTCTTCCTGGGTTTTGCTGCTGACAAACTGTGCATCTCTGACAGAGACTTTCTGCAATCACTCTGAATTTGGGATTAAACCATGTCTGTTGAAATAATCTAATCATTGCATCTCTCCCAATATGTGTCGGCCCATGATGGACTCTAGCCATCTGAGAAAGAAGACTATCTGGCATAACTATTCTCCCATTAGTGTACACCCAGACCTCATCATCTGACCTGCGAGTGCACCCCAATTTAATCCACCCTTCTTTTTCAGAGTCACTTGCCTCTTCTTGTAAGTCTCTCACTTCATCCCAAGTCTCAACAGATGTCAACAATAATTTGCATTCTGTTTTTTCAATTTGCTCATTTACTGATGGTTCCACATTAATCGAATATGCATATAAAGCACAAAATTTAGCAATTTCATCTGCATATCTGTTACCCAGTGTGATGTACTCACAACCAGATCTATGTGCACTGCACTTCACCACCCCAATTTGTGCCGGCAACTGTAATGCCATCAGTAGATCTTTTACACACTCTCCGTTTCTGATAGGTGAACCCGAAGAGGTCAAAAATCCACATTGGGACCACAACTGCCCAAAGTCATGTACGACACCAAAGCCGTATTGACTATCCGTAAAAATTGTAACCCTCATTTGTCTTCACAAGATACAAGCTTGGGTGAGTGCTTTCAATTCAGCCACTTGTGCAGAACTTACTCCTTTCAACCACTATGCTTCAATCACATTTGCTACTGTGCAAATTGCATAGGCAGCTCTCAAGCAACCCTCCAAATCTCTCAAACATGAGCCATCCACAAACAGAACAACATCAGATTCAGGAAGCTGTGTATCCTTTATATCAGGTCTTGGTTTTGTGCACAATTCTGTCACATCCAGGCAATCATGATCCACTTCATCAAGAACTTCCTCACAGTCTGAAGTTAGCGATAACTTAGCTGGGTTTAATCTAGTACACCTTGTTATTGTCACATTTTCAGCACCCAGAATCACTTGTTAATATTTTGTCAAATGGCTACTCGTCAAATGTTGTGTTCGAGTGCGCGTTAACAGAATCTCAACTGAATGTGGAACAAACACTCTCAATGGATGTCCCATAACAATCGACTCACTTTGTTCAAGACTCACACAAGTAGCAGCAACTGCTTTTAAGCATCCTGGTAATGCTGCAGCGACGGGATCCAAAGTAGCAGAAAAATATACCACTGGTCTTCGTGCTGTTCCGTGCGTTTGCATTAAAACTGAGAGTGCGCAACCCTCACGCTCATTGCAAAACAACGCAAATTCTTTCTCAAAGTCTGGCATTCCTAATGCTGGTGCTCGACATAAACTGTCTCGCAACTCTAGGAACGTCTTCATGCATTCCTCATCAAGATGTATTGGATCTCTCACATCTTTGTGTGTCAGTCTCTGAAGTGGTATTGCAGTGAAAAATTCATAATCTACTGTCTGCAATATCCAACCATTCCCAAAAACATTCAAACTTCTTTATGTGTTTTTGGTGGATTCATTCGCATAATAGCATTTATTCGATCCTGAGAAACTTTTCGAATTCCCTTTTCAATGATGTGTCCAAGATAAAGCACTTCAGTCTTACCAAATTGTAATTTTGTCGGTGATACTTTGTGACCACCTACTGCCAAATGATTCAGTAAGGCAATTGTATCTGTCACACAATCTTCTCTAGTCCTTGATGCTACTAGTAAGTCATCAATATACTGGACTAAAACTGAATTTCTGGGAATGACTAATGACTCCAAACACTTCTTCAGTATCTGATTGAAAATCAAGGGGCTCTCTGTATACCCTTGAGGAACTCGGCACCATGCTAAGACACGGTTTCCGAACCGAAATGCAAATAAATATTGGCTATCCGGATGCAAAGGTATCGAGAAAAACGCTTGACACAGATCGATCACTGTTAACCATTCTGCATCACATGGAATTTGATACAGGATCACTGCTGGATTCAGTACTATAGGACAACAAGGTATAACAATTTGGTTAACATTCTCAGGTCCTGTACGATCCTGTACTTTCCATTAGGCTCGCGAATTCCCATTATAGGTGAATTGCATGGACTTCCTAATATCTCTCTCAAAATTCCTTGTTCTATCAGCATATCTATCACAGGTGTCACTCCTGCAATAACATCAGTACTCATTTTGTATTGTGGGGTTCTCGGAAACTCTGCATTAGGTTTGACTGTAATCTGAATCGGAGCAACTCCTTTCATCAGACCAATATCTTTCTCAGAAAAATCCCACACATCAGACAACACCGTTTTTCTCAACTCAACAGGCAAATCATTCTCTGTGAGCAATGGGTACAACTCATCCACTTCTGTCCCTTGATTCCGCATTTTAAAGACCACATCTTCATCTTTTGTGTGAAATGCTATTCCATCCGGTGTACAGTAAATGGAACAGTTCATTTTACACAACAGATCCCTACCAAGTAAATTAACAGGACTTGAATCAGACACAACAAATTTGTATAATTCCTTGAAATTTCCAATTTGAACTTTCATTGGATTGGTTATTGGTGTTTTAATGAGTTTGTTTGATACTCCGACAACTTGGATATTTTCTCCTGAGAGGGGTAGGTTTGGGATTTCCACAGTTCTCGCAGTGGAACGGGTAGCACCAGTATCTACGAGGAAAGTAATTGCATTACCATCAACCTCGCCATCCACATATGGACCCGACTGATTTACCACTAGAGATGCGCCAAGAACGCACTCCTCCTCCCCCCTCAGGCACCGTCATTGTGATGAATCCGAATCACTCCCATCTGTTTGCAAAACATACTGTGAAGCAACCTGCACATTTGAATTTGTTTGAGCATTTGTACACAAACCAGTATTTACATTTTGTTTTTGCATTCGACCATTCACATTATTATTAAACATTGGAGCGTGTGGAATTTGCAAATTCTGTCCCCTATTTGTCAACTGCACTTGTTGATTCTGATTCTGCACCCGATTCATCTGTACCTGATAGCTCTGTGTTTGGCTCTGCATCTGCTCTTGTCCCTGATCAAATGAACCTACGTTCCCAATATTATTCAACACCACCTTACACTCGTGACGCCAATGTCCAAACTTGCCACAATTAAAACAAGGACGTTTCTGTTTCAAGTCTTCTATGTTCACAAAATTACCTCTACCTTTTCCTTGACCCATTGGAACCATTTGTGTCACTGTATTACCATTTGAAACTAAACTTTTCATACCAGTTGTAGACTGACCATCATCAGTCGCATCTCCACTCAGATATGCTCCTTTCTTGGCTGCTCTCATTTGTGCTAACATCAGTTTCTCCTTTAATTTCTTATGTCTCATCTCTATGTCATCCCCACAATATTTCGCATAACGGAGAATCTCATCAACTGATTTACTCTGCCAACATATTAAATGTTGTTGAATCATAGCACTTATTTCTGGTCTCAAGCCATGAACAAAACGATATACAAAGTGTCCTATGTCCTTTTCAGTGATATTTTCTATGCCACTAAACTGTTTAAACACCTGAAGAAGCCTTTCATAATATGCATGCACTGATTCTTTCAGTTCTTGAGTCGTTCTATCAATCTTCACCCAATCTGTTTCTTTTGGAGAAATCTTCCCTTTCAGGTATGTGATTACCTGATTATATTTTTTCATAACTGCATCAGAAGGTGCTCCTGTTTTGGGATCTCTTGGGTATTCTTTATTCGGCCAATCTACAGCAATTTTACACTCAATCCACAAATCAGCTGGAACTACTATATTAAAAAGACCCTCTAAATCAACCCACAAAACTTTTGATACCTTCACAAATCTTTCAACCTATCTGTACCATTCAATAGGCTTTTCCCTCAATCTCGGAAAATCATTTGTAAATGACAAGATGTCCTGTCTTGACCATGGAACCTGGACATAACCACCTCCAGGTACTTCTCTCATTGGATAAGCCCCAACAGCATCATCCGATTCGGTCTTTTTCTCTGGCTTTCTTAAAGGATACGACGGAGAAGCTACATTTGCTTTAGTATTTTCATCTTTTTTCTTTTTAGCCCATCTTCCTTTCCACTTATCCAATTCACCCCAACGCTTCAGTGTGATAATCAACTCTTTAATTTGTAATTGTTTCCCTGATACATTCAAATTCTCCAAATCTCTATCTGTAAAATCTAATCTTTTGTAATGCTTTTGACTTCTCAATGTCCACTCCATACGCTTGTGCTGTCTCAACAAATGTCTCATGTAAATTTCTCGCTCTTCGAGTAATAGTCTTACATAGAAACAACAACTCATCATCCTGAAATGTACTCAATCTCTCTGGGCTAATTATACCTATAATCATTTCTTCTAGTACTCCTTTTAATTTAGCCACATCAACACAATCATCCTTACTCTGACCACTACAACCAGGAGCTATATATCAAATCCACTAATCTAATTCTTCCGGCGATGGACCCATTAATCTTTGTACATCCTCACCTGACTCACTTCTAGGTTTAGCAGGTGTTTGTGTATTCAATCTCTCTTCAGGCTGTTTTAATCTCCTAGGTTCTTGATACACCACCCTTTTTGGTGTCTCATTTCTCCCTGAAACATCAATCAATTGTTCTTCATGTCTCGAAACTATACTCACATTTGCACTGTTACTTCCACTACTTCTTTCATTAGTCCTAGTCACTTCTGGAACTGCCAAAGCATGTACACTTCGTCCATCAGTATATAATGGAACTGCTGGACCAATCATCACTGGCACTGACAACACCTCTGGGTTTCTTACTGCTTCCATCCTAACAATCGTCCTTTGCCTGTTCTCGATCTGATCTGATCTCACTCCATTGGTCACTTTATTCTGAGGTTGTTCTTCAATTTGAATCAAAGGAGCACTAGATACAACATTTGAAGCATGAGAATCATCTGTACTTAAACTAATCTGTTTCTCTTGATATGGGGGTAGTCTGTTCATTAATAACTCATTTAGGAAATCCTCATCAATGTCATCTGAATCCATTAGATTTACATTCACATTCTTATCTTGTGTTTCAGTATTATTCTTATTCTCTTTTGACTTTCCCCTTTCAGTCTCATCAATTTCTCTAACAGGGAATAATCCATTTCTTTCTTTAACAGTTCCTCTTCTCCACATTTCCTTGAGAGCATCCCACTTTGCTTCAGAATATCTGCTCACTGTATTTTTATATCTATTCTGATGCTTGTCTTTTTCTCTCTTATATGCTTCATACTCCCATTCTTCTAAAGCCTCATACTGCATTGGGTCTTGGGTTTGGATTCAAACCATTCATCCGAAACCTCAGGTCTTCTAAAATCCTTGTATTGAAAGTACCATTTTCACGAAAAGCTAATTCACCTTCATCCTTTGTATATTTCACCCAGTTCTCTAACCATGCACACGTATGGTAACCCCTTTCCAACGCCATAAATGCTGCTGGCGTACCTTCAGAAGCTATTGGAATCCCTTCTCTAATTGGAATTGATTGATCTTTGCTAAACAATGTCTTTAACAATTTTATTATCTTCATTTTCTCTGCTTACTGTAAGTAAAATATTATTAATAACTCTAATCTATGTAAAATCCTAATAACACTATCTTCCGTGTTATGTTTTCAACTTCCAATCAAAGTTATTTTCGCTGTCCAATAACAACGCGACTCACACCAACCAATCAGTACCAGCGTGGCAACTCTGTGACGTTGTTCACTAATTGTCCAATACCAGCGCGGCTCTCTGTGATGTCAGTATCGCTCCTTCTACTGACCCTCCCTTTGCAAAATCAGCATCAATGTCTTTAAGGTCTTTTAAACAAATAAAACAAACTACCTAAACACAAATTTGTCTGCTCCACTAAAAGGAAAAAATCAAAAGTATATTCATGCACTCGAAGAAAAAACTCTACACTCCAACAATAAACCACGACCAGCGTGATTCTTGTTCTCTTACAAAACGGAGGACTCTCGGGACTTCCCCAGTTGCGCTTACTGAAGTGACCCAAATTACCCCACTATCTCATTCAACAAAGTTCCCTTTACAATACTTTCAGTTCGACGACCGCCTAGTATTGTATTACCAGCAGACAATGTACATCACCTTAGTGTATGCAAACACTAAGAACAGCCCTTAGGCATATCCCGGTATCTCAGGCCTCGACGGACACGTCCAACAAAAACTCAATATGACAAAACTAACTCAACATATATTTGAACCGTCAATTCCGACTAGTCAGCAAAAACTCCTTTTTCTCCACCTAGTATTTCAGTCTGAACTAACCATCTGATGCAACTACCAAAAACTGATGCAGCGGAAGCGGTGGGGGTCATATAATATCCCACACCAGCCTTCACAATACCTACGGAAGCGTAAATACTATAATGACGGGCCCATAAGTCATTATTCTTTCTATTAGCAATAGCAATATCAAAGGTCCTCCAATGGATCTTTGGTAGAGCTAAAAGGGACTAAATAGAGCAATCAGAGAACCCTTCCTTCACGAGGACCTGTAATGGAGAAATAGCTATTCCATAAATACACTATAAAATACATCAATAATATGACAAATATTATCCTAAAAATAAGACATGACTAAGGAAATAACGACAGACATTCTTTCTAGTTATCCTTTTTGGTATTATTTCAGAAAAATATGAATGGTCATACACAAATACAAATCATAAGAAAACACTTTGTTCGCAAATATCACAGGCAAAACATCACAGCTTTCACAAACAGGAAAACTCAGAACCATCAAATTCAGGTGGGAAAGAAGAGGGAGAGAAAGAAACAAGGAACATCAGGGTAATCACAGTTCAGTTACCTCTTGGTAAATTAGAGAAAACTAATGCACAGCGTGCAATTAGTCAAGAAAACTATCTCCACGGCCGTAGAAGAATAGTGTAGGCAGCATCACCAGCCGATGATGTGCAAAAGTCTCTAGGGAAAGTTCTCCGCAGTCAGGATTGCCAGCCAGTTCAGGGATCAGCACAGCACAGCATACAGCATACCACGGAATGCAGGACAGGTCACCAGAATGTGAACGAGCCGATGATCATTTTCCCACCAGCGTCTTTATACTGACTTTGCAACTTTGTTACACTAGGTTAGAAACTCTCCTAAACCCTACAGATCTCTCTCATTGGTCAGAACCAGGGGAGGCAAACATCTCCTAACGATGACTTTACAAATTTCTCGATACAGTCTTTTGTCTAAAATTGTATAACTTCCTAGAGAGGAAGAAGAAAACTACAATTTACACATTTTGTAATTACAAAGCAACAGTTTCATTCTAAATCCTCGCCTAGACAGGAAAGAGTCGTACTATTCTCCGCTCTCTAAGGATGTAGATGTTATTCTTTACAAGGACATCAGGAAACGGCATGAAAGAAAACAAAGGAGCACGGAAGCACATCCCCTAACCAATATATTTGCTAAGGCCTACACGTTTTAGCAAGGAAAGACAGAGAGAAAAGAAAAAAATATTTCTACATTTCTAGGCCTACACTACTTTCACGAAGAATAGAAAAGCTTTTTCATGTTTGTGCTTGAATATTCCTGCAGTTCAGGAAACATAAGAACATTAATATTAGACACGCAAATTAATAATTTCTTCTCACTCTATTATTATTCATAACCCTATAAAGTAATCTTCCATTCTACATGTGTTATTCTGACTCTTTAAAAATACGTGCAGCTTTACACATTTTCTGTTGTATCTTCTTAGTCTTCACGCTTTAGTAATTACGGTTTTCACACACGTTAGTAATTTGTTAAAACACACACATGGGTGGATTTTCCCGAGCAGATTTTATTAGCAAAAATCATGCTCTATCAATACCATAGTCCTTTCCTCAGCAAGTATATTATTATTTGTATTTACAACCAGTCTGGTACCGGACTTTAATTTGTATATTGCATCCAAATTGGAACTCGATTTGCCTAAAGCCAACAAATTAGCAGAATCGTGCATGTGCAGAGAAGGATTTTTACTCCAGTGCACTATTGAATGTTGCCAGAAGCAGTCAGGCGGCTCACACTTGACATTTCACAGTTGAACACTTGAGCTCATAAACAAATCCTTGCTATCACTGCCAACAGTACTAACCTATGCCAGTACTCAAGTTCTACTAGTGCGCATACCACACAGAAACAATTAAAAGAGAAAGTGGTACACAGGCCTCAAATATCAGTGGAGCACAATATCAGGATATAGGGAGGAAAAAGGTGTAGGTGTAGAAAATGTTTGCAAGGTTGGTGGAATTTCGTAAACAAATGTAATCACTTTACAGAGCTTCTTGCCATTTCAATTGTGAAAGTTTTAAGCTCCTATGAGTTGAACGCAAGTTACTTTTTTCACACATTCGTACACTCAAAAGATTTGATTGATGAGAAACCAACTCTCACCAGTGAGTTCCTCCTAGCTATGATGGCTTATGAGAATCTATCCAAAAACGACTTTCAGAGATAAACTGCAGGTCAGCAGGATCCAAGAGTCATCATGCTCTGTACTGGAATCCGTCGCTGGTTTTGAATAACGAGGGAACTAGCTAGACCTCTTTCCATAGCCCTCCATTTCTGAAGCAAGCTATTTAAATTAACTACGCTCAACCCAGGTTAAGCTCTGGTTCTCAGTCCGGACAAAGGGATGCTGTGGTATCTCCCACATCCCCTCCTTATGTGCGTAGTGGAACCTTCTGAGCAAGGACTTTAGAACCTTTGGAATGGGAAATGACAGTTGAAGCTGGGAAGTGTAGCAGTGACTCAGTGCTGTGTCTTCTGCCTAGTTGTGGCTGGGGTGTCGGTAATAAAGTTCAGAGTACTCGTACATTTGGCCTCCTGTGGTGTTTGCCCCTGTCCTACACAGGCGCCAAGGAAGGAATCAGAAGGAAGACACCCCAACACACTATGATGTGACTCTCTCCCTCGATACCATTGATTAGCGGTGAGGTGCTGTGATATTCTACCATCAACCTCATTTACTCCCATTAAGTCCAGGGGAAGAACATTATCAAGCAAGCCTGCAACCAGTGTGGTTGTGGGCAGAGGAGTGCTTCACCTGTATTTTATACATTACCCTATGCAGCCCTGCCGAGTACCACGCATCAGACATTAGACTAATGCATTTCAGTGTGGTTGTCCGCATCACCGCACTGAAATGCAAAGTCATGCATTATAGGCCTAGTGCCTACCTCAGCTGTCTCTTAGTCGCGGTGCCTTCTATTTAATTCCCAATGGCTGACTGAAACTCACAGCTGGTGGCGTGGCAGTGCGCTGTGTTGTGCTCACTGCTCCTGGCAGGCTTATGGGGGCTGGCTGGGCTGAGCTGCTAGCTACATTGTAACAATATTAGCTTGGATTTCTGACACTGGCGTGGCAACTTTATTTGCTGACATCAGGAGAGGTAGTGCCCAATGGCTTCTACCGAAACATCAGCCCACCCATGTGACTGGTCACTGGACTTGTGACTCAGGGACTAATAGGCAGAAGTGTCTTGCTGCCTCCTGTGACGGAGTGAGGAGATGGCTGCAATTCTATTGGAGGGAGGCTTGCTGCTGCAATGGCAGTGCTTTACAGCTTGCACCACCGTGGGCATGTAGTAAAACTGACTTTTAATCAATGTAGATACCCGCGACCGGATGGACCAGGGCCCAATCCCCACAGCCAGTGGCCAATGTAGAGCCCAGCACACCACTGTGCTTTTGCTGAGAGGTGACAGTGTCTTAAGACTGCAGACCGGCGTGCGGCCGCGTCGCATTTGCCACGGGAGTCGTTGTTGCGTCCACAAGGCGGCCCGTAACCAAATTGTCGCTAGTAGCCTTGCAAAGTAAGTGTGTGTCAGTGCTCCCCTTAAGTATGTAAAATTTCTCTCAGTCTTGGCTAAATTTGGTTGCCAATGGTTTATAATAATAGCGTTTTTAGCGTGGTCATGGTTAGCTGCCTGCCAGTGCCCTGTGTGTTAGCTGGAGTTCACACACAGTCTAGATTGCGGTGTACACAGCGCTTCTCAGGAGTCCCGAGCCATGTAACATAGTTGAAGTCACACTTACTAATTTGTTTTGGGTCACGCCAGTGACGGTCGGGTGACAATGGTGATGGAGATAATGTCACTCATAATCGTTGAAATGTCACTCATAATTACACTGAAATTATGAAAATGTCACACATAGCAATCTGAAACCTTGGCAGGTATACCTTAACCAGTTTTTTTTTTTGGGAAACATTTTTATTAGGTACAAGACTTGCAGTGGCAACATTTGCGACATGACACGTTTACATTACATTTTGTTCTTCATTATACATCATTTTCAACTACAGGTATACATTATGTCTTATATATGTCTTAGGCCTGTTACTGAATGTATAGTATTCCCATTTATTCATCATCATCTGAGAATGATTCTGTAGCTGGTGGGGTACAGATGCCTCCCCTAAATGTATTCCATTTTCCCCACGTCCGCTCCCATTTCTTGGGGCACCCTCTATGAATATACGTAGCTTTTTCAGCCGCCATGGCCATATCCATATCCTTGCACCATTCTCCCAGTATTGGAGTAGTACGTGCCCCCCATAGTGTGGCAATGTTTTGCTTTGCTATCATCATGCCTAGTGTTGCCCAAGCTTGAGCCGTGTGATTCAAGTCTGTTGCTTCCCAGACGTTTAGGAGACATCGTTTAGGTTCTGGTAGCACAGGAGCCTCACTAACCTGTGTGATCGTGCTCATAATCGCCGCCCAGTATGTTTTAATTGCCGGGCATTCCCATATCGTGTGATAAAAGGTGCCTATTTCACCACATTGTCGCAGGCAGAGTTAGTCATTGGTATTTCCTATCTTGCATAATGTCACTCTCTTGAAGTAGGTTCTGTGGAGCACTTTAAGTTGTATCAAGCGCAACTTCGAGGATACCGCCACCTACCGCGGGGATTCCAGCGCTTCCTGCCAGTCAGTGTTGTCTAAGTCACCTACATTGGCCTGCCATTTTTCCCGTAGCAATTTTGTAGGGTCTGGCTGATTATTGACAATTTTTCGGTACGTTAGGGATATGGCTTTCTTATCTATGTATTCCGTGAGGAGTCTATCCTCCAACGGGGAGGCCTCCGGAAGGACAGTGTCATGCGGAATGACCGCTTCTAGCGCATGCTTAACCTGCAGGTAGCGGAACATCTCAGTGGGCGCCATTTCGTATTGGTCTTGCAGTTGAGCAAAGGTAATGACTTTCCCTGTTTTCCAAAGGTCACCCACTCGTGAAATTCCTATTGCGTCCCATTGTCTAAATCCCTTACTCTTGCCTAGTTTGCCCAGTCTGCCGGTTTCCCACAGTGGGGTTTGTTGGAATGTTATGTCGATACTTCGCATACCATTACTTCGCATGATTTTAGTGCGATGTTTTTACTTAGCATAAACCATTACTTCGCATGTTTTTACTTAGCATAAACCATTACTTCGCAAGTTTTAACTGCGCATGCATTTATAACGCAAATGGTTATAAATGTACTACGGTTTATGCTAATTAAAAACATCGCACTAAAATCATGCTTACACTACACTACCTTACACTTCCTTACACTACTTAAACATCACTACACTACCCTAAACCCTAAAACACTACCCCCTACACGACCTTTCCCCTGCCTGGACCCTACACTCTAACACTACACTTCACCACCCCCCGCCACTACCCTAAACCCTATAACACTACACTACACTACACAAACACCACAACACTACCCTAAACCCTAAAACACTACCCCCTGCACAACCCTCCCCCGACCCCCAGTCCTGTTCCTACACCCAAACACTACCCTGCACTACATCCCGACACTACCCTAAACCCTAATACATTACCCTACACTACACTAACACCACAACACTACCCTAAACCCTAAAACACTACCCCCAGCACGACCCTGCCCCTACCCCCAGTCCCTTCCCTACACTGAAACACTACCCTGCATGACCCCCCGACACTACCCTAAACCCTAAAACACTACCCTACACTACACATACACCACATCACTACCCTAAACCCTAAAACACTAGCCCCAGCACGACCCTACACTACTCAAACACAACCCTACAACCTAAAACACTACCCCTGCACGACACAAAAAAACTACACTTACCTCTCTCTCCTCCTTGGTTCCTCTCTTCTCCGGCTTCCAGCGGCTTCCAGCGACGTCAGATCTGCACGTCGTTGTTTGGAAACGGAAGCTCCTTCCAAACAACGATGTGGATAGCGCATACCATTACAACGCATGCGTTGTAACAACGCTTGCGATGTAACAACTTGTGTACTAATGGTATGCGTTGTAACATCGCAAGCGTAGTAACGCTTGCAAAGTAATGGTATGCGCACTAGCAGCCGCGCACTAAAGGCTGTTTACCGTTTGTTGTGTTAATCTGTCGTTCCAACCAAGATATTTCAGCACCGCGTACCATAGTTGGATGGTATGTGTGGTGGGCCCCAAGAAGTCTGTTTTTCGCTTTTTATTATAGAGTATTCGGTTAATTCCCCCCATTCCCAGGGCATGTCTATCTAGCCGGTAAGCAGGGTCAGTTTGGGGCGAGTGGAGCCATTGGTTAATTACGGCCAATTGAGAGGGCCAGTAATAAGTCTGGACGTTTGGGAGTGCGATGCCGCCGTCCTAGCAGCTTTTGACCAGTTTAGCCTTGGCTATCCTAGCGGGTTTTCCATCCCGGAGGAGATTATTTACCTCCGAGTCTATTGCTCTAAAATACGACGCAGGAACCAAGAAGGGGGCGTTATGTTGGGCATAGAGAAATCTGGGGAGTGCCATCATTTTGAAGAGCGCTGCTCTTCCCAGCAGGGTGAGAGGCAGTGACTGCCAGTGCTTGGCATCTCGGCGCAGTCTTTGCAGAGGTCCCAGAAGATTTCTGGTCATAAAGTCGTCTGGGTCTGATGTGACATGGATCCCTAGGTATTTGAAGCTGTCTGTTACTATCTTCACCTCACAACCTCTAGGCAGCGTTGGGGGGGGCCGTTCAGGATATATAGTACCGGTTTACCCCAATTGATGGTGTATCCAGAACACTTCCCGTACATTTCGCATATGTTTAGAAGTCTGTGCAGGGAGCGTTTTGGGGATGCCATGTATAGCAGAATATCGTCCGCATATAGAGATATGCGGTCCTCCCATCCCTCTGTCCAGCTAAGCCCTCAGAAAATTGGGTCTTTCCTTATCCAGGCTGCCAATGGCTCTAGTACTAGGGCAAAAAGGAGTGGTGATACGGGGCAACCCTGCCTCGTTCCACGTCCCAGGGGAAATTCATTGGAGGTATGTCCATTGGCTACTACATGTGCTAATGGTTTGGTGTATAGTAGCCGAACCCAGGAGCAGAATTTTGGCCCGAACCCCGGATGCTGGAGGACAGCAAAAAGGAAGGGCCATTCGACCGAGTCGAAGGCCATCTGTGCGTCAAGTGACAATATAACGGCCTCTTCTTGGATGGTGTCCACTCGTGTTCGTTTGTCTAGCAAGGCCAGAAGCTTACCGGCCTAGTCCCCAGCCTCGTATACTCTGTGGTGGACAGCTGTGAGTCTAGTTCTAGCGTCTTCCCATAAATGCTCTTTGAATTCTTGTTGCTTTACACGCAGATGATGTGCGTTTGCGTCTGATGGATCTTGGGAATGTAGTGCCTCCAATTGGCTCACTTCTCGTTCTAGGGCCACTACTATTTTTCCCTTTTCCTTTTTATGGCCTGAAATCAGGGATATGGCCTGTCCTCAAAGAACAGGTTTATATGCTTCCCCTAGGATCAGTGGGGAGGACACCGAGGGTTAATTTTCTGTGAAGTAGTGTTTCGTGGTAGTGATTAATCCCTTCCAGATCTTGGGGCTCTGTAAATAACCAGGATGTATCGGGAATATGCGGCGGCGTGTTGGGGCATACAAGGCATATCTAGCGAAAACAGGAGAGTGGTCTGAGATGCCCCTGGGTAAGTGGGTCACTTCTTGGAATCTTCCCACACTATCTGCCGATGCGAGCATGTAGTCGAGTCTGGAAAGACTATTGTGTGCGCCGCAGTGGTATATGTATTGGCGCGCCTGTGGGAATTTGAAGCGCCAAGTGTCTATCAAGCCTAAGGCTTCCAGAAAATCTGCAAAGTTGGAGTGCGTACGGTGTTGCTGTCTGGGGTGTGTTCGATCCAGAGTATCGTCAAGGGTAGTGTTGAAATCGCCTCCTATTAATAGTTCTCCTTCTGGAAGTGTGAGTAGGAATCCGCCAAGTGCTGGAAAGGCCAGTGAGTGGAGTGTGGGGGGAATATATACCGTGACTAAGTTAAGTGTGTGCCCCTCCCATCGGCACGAGACGGCTGCAAAGCAACCTTGGTCATCCGTGTAGGTGTGTTTTATGATCAGTGGGAATTGCTTTCTGATTTGGATCCCCACACCTCGTGAACCAGATGTGAACTCGAAGTGGACCACTAATTTGAAACCCCACCTGTCTAAGGCCTTGCTTGTCGATCCCACCAAGTGGGTTTCTTGTATCATGGCTACTGCTGGTGCCCTACGCTTAAGATATTGCAGCACGAGCCCTCTCTTTAACTTGTCCCTCAAGCCATTTACATTCCATGAGATAAGTGGCAATTGTGGAGTATGCGTGGGGTGCGTCGTGGGTGCCGGAATACTATGGGTGGCCTGTGTGGGCATTTGTGTCATGTGAGCCAGTCTTGTGAGATGTCCCTATCAGATAGCGGGGCGGAGGCATCGCTTAGAAGCTTGCAAGTCGCATCATAAACCATATTGAACGACATGAAACAAACTAAATAGGAACTATCAAACCCTGTTACCTGTCCCTCCCCCCTCCCTGTCTCCCTGCATGACGGACTTAAAACTACCCACCTCCCAAACAGTGCAGAGTGCATGTTTCCCATTTCCCGTTACCTTCGTAGGGGTGAGCATCTCCAGTATCCCCCCAGAACATCCCTGTAGCTGTAGTATATGACAATAGCAGTTTCAGTGTGGTACATAAGTGAACATGCGCACGGTGGAAATGAATTATTTGGCATCAGACATCGAGTCATTAGGTGTCTCTTGTTTGTACGGGAACAATATCAGGTGTAGCTTATCCTTCAAATACACGTTCGGTAATATCCAAGCAAGTCTCTAGTTAGATGTGCAACCTGTCGAGTTCACACGTATCACAGACTATTATATTAGAGTCTCGATAATGTAGCTTCTAGTCTCTTGGAAGGGAGAAGTTCCTCCTTTCCCAACATCTCTCAAGGAACTTGTCATTTGTGGAGGCTGCTTCATCTGGTGCGGTTTGCGTTATTTCAGGCGGGTGGCGATTTTGTTTGCTGCCCACCTTCCCAGGCTTGGCGACTCTGCGCCAGCCTTCGAGCCACTCCTGGGCCTCCTCAGGTGTTGTAAAGAACCATGCTTTCCCTTCTGCCTCTACCCTCAACTTAGCCGGAAAGAGCATGGAGTAATTCAGTTCTCTGTTCCTCAATTCTTTTTTTACGTCGAAGAAGCTGCGCCTCTGTTTTGTCACTGCTGCCGTGTAGTCAGGAAAGAAAGTTATTGTGCTATGTTCAAAACCACTGGTGGAGCTACTCTCGCCATTTGGAGAATGAGGTGACGATCTCGGAAGTAAAAAATGCGGGCCAGGATGGGCCTGTGGGGGGCATCTGGTCGGGGTCTACCACCTGGGACGCGGTGCGCTCTTTCCACCGCGAAGTGGTGGGATAGGCCTCGGGCTGTAGATGTTGCTTAATAAGGTCTTCTACGAACAGGTCCATTGCCAGTCCTCCCACCCCCTCTGGCACACCAATTATTCTGACGGTATTGCGCCTTGATCGGCCTTCATAATCATCCAGTAATGCGGCCATAGCTTTACTTTCGGCTTCTAGCTGGCACACTTGACGTTTGAGTTCAGTGGTATCCTCGCGCTGAGTCCCTGTTGTGGTTTCTACTTCTGCTACTGTCGCGCTCATATTTTTGAAGTTGGCCCGGATCACTGAGAGTTCCACTGATATTGTGCCTGTCCATGAGTCGAGGGCTGTGTGTACTTTATTTAAGGTAGACATTATATCTTGCAATGTGATCTCTGTCCCTTCCGGCGAGGCATCATCCGGTGCGTGTGCGGCAGGTTGATTCATTGTCTCTTGTTGAGTTTTGGCACATGTGTATTTGTCCAATTTGGTCTGGTGTGCAGCGCGCTGGCCCCGTCCTCCCATCACTGTGCTTTTCAAGCTGTGTCACACTTTATTGGATACGTGGGTGGTAGTACTCACTGCTGCCTGCCTGTGCAACACACCGTTACACGCGGCCTTTCGGGTTTCCTACCACTAGGTACAAGCGCTGTTATTTGTGCGCAGTAGGCTGGAGATTGCAAGGGTGTCATACCCAACCCCTCGGGAGGCTCAATTTCAGACGTGGGTGATTCCGTACTTTCTTTCACTGGGAGTGAATGTTCCGCTGTCTTTTTAGGCCTTCAAAGGCACTTCTGTGGTAGCAGTCCCGTCCTCCCCGGGTGCAGGAGTCTCTGAGCCCTGTCGCAGGCGGCAGTCTATGGATGTAGTCTGGCCCCCTTCACAATCACCGTTGTGCAAAGCTTGTTGGCGTGTATGGCTGGACGTGTCTGTGATATGTGGCTGTGAATCACCGCTCCACTGCCTGATGGGTGTCACCTTTGGTGACTACTGTGCCGTCTCACCAGTTCATAATTAGCAGATGGGGGTGCGAGGGGGGTAAACGGGACCGCGGTTCTATCTGTTCCGTGTTGTGCTAGGCCTTGCCACATTGTGTGTCCCAAGTGGTCGCTATAGGGCCGTCCGAGTCTTCAGGGCCGTTCTTGCACCGGATTGTACTAGCGTAGGGCCAGCGTGTGGCGCTAAGGCTGTGCCTCCCGTGTGGAGCGCAGATCAGGAGGGGGTGTTGGTGTGGGTCACCGGACTCACCCGTTCAGTGTCATGGCTTGCAGCGATGCGGGTGACTTCCCAAGTATAGCCGTTCCGGTCATGGGGGAGGGCCTCCTGTGCGTGCGGCTTCAGGTCTCGGGATCACTTCAGGTCCCGGCTTTTCTCCCGCGTATGGGCCGCAATCACCTTCCTCGATGTAGCCGCATTTGTGAGTGTTTGTTTCTCGTCGTGGGCCACGTTTCTTATGCCCGGGTCTTTCCGACGTCTTTTCCACTGCTTACATGGGCGATTAGTCAGCGGATCAGTGCACGGATATGCGGGGATGTCTGTGGAGGTTCGGAGCGGCTCTAGGAGGCGGCCATTTTGTTCAGCTGCTAGCTACGCCCCTCGCGGCTGAACCAGTTTATTTATATTTTTCCACAACTGAACATTCACGCCGTGTCATGGAGATTTTATCGGAGAAGTTTAAAATTACTGTACACAGTTTCTGAGAGAGATTCTTGAGCATACTGTTTGTTTTACACAAACACAGTTCCTCACTCAGACACAGTGTGATCAGAAGGAAGCATGGGGAATCGATGTGTTGTGGAGACAGACGCATGATCTGCCACTGTCTTTCCCTCACACGCGATTCTCCTCGCTAGCATAACTGGCGAAGGGTGAGGCGACTAACACAAGGGTACGCTGTGTTGCACGTGGAGATGCATGGACAAGCTCTGCCTTTCCTCACACACATCTTCCCCCGCTAACACAAACTGGCACTCGGAGAGGCATTGAGTAAGCTCGTTCCACATTTGAGTATAATTTTATCGACATTGACAATTTTGTCAGCTACAGTGTTAAACATTTAGATGATTCATTTTCACCTCGTCTTCCAGCACATCTCCAGCTCGAGGCAGATGATGTGTGAAAATTCTATGGAGAAAGAGAGTTTCCTGAGAAGAGGTTTAGGCGTACGCCATCAACAGGAGCATTGGTAGATGACATCTCTTCAGCAATAGTCAGTGATCCACACACTTCCAGTGGGCACTCTAAAAGAGGTTATTTTCCTTGATGCAAAGACTAAGAGTGAATAACTTAAAAAAACTGGCCTCATTCAGTGATTTGCACCCTTGTGGCAGATCACTTATATTCTAAGTTTTGCTTTGTCATCCACAGTAACTTTGCATTTTGGTTTCAATATATTGAATTTGTTTTTTTTCCTCATCTTCTTTTCTTTCTTTTCTCTCAAGTGTAAACATAATTATCACTCTACAAAGATGCAATGCAAAATATTACTCCACCACCATTCTTTATGGTAAACCCTGGGGACGCCAATGGTTTGAAGCAAGTGAAAAAAAGTATTTAACAACTATGTCACAGTTTGTGGGCTAAATCTGGGTATTGAAAGAAAGGTCGCACTCCTATTACACTGTTCAGGAGCTGAAAGGCAGGACATTTTTTTTCTCAAAGTTGTTTTTATTAAGTATTCAATGACAATAAATATTACACTTGGTAACATCAGTACATCTTGGGCCCACACTATTGGCCAACTGATCTGGGACCCCCTCCCACTCCGTCCACTTCTGTAAAAAGCCTAGGAGTCACCATAAATGTTGATCTCTCATTTAGAGGTCAAGTAGGGGCAGTGGTCTCCTCTTGCTTTTTCCAACTATGCAAAATTAGGAAGATTGCCCATTTGCTTACTCATACCGCTCTTATACAGATTGTCACAGCCTTGGTTCTCTCTCGTCTTGATTTTTCCAACTCTATTTACCTCGGCCTCCCATTGTTTCTACTAAAACGTCTCCAGCTGGTACAAAACCAAGCTGCGAGACTTATTTACAAACGGCCAAAATGGCAATCTGCAAGCCCCTTACTTGTAAAACTCCATTGGCTCCCTATCATTCAGCGGGCAGCCTTTAAGGCAGGGTGTTTAATTTTCAAGGCCCTTCACTGTAGGAGCCCTAAATTCATCAGCTTCATGATATCAAAACATGTTCCCAACCGTAATCTGCGATCGGCACATCTCCAGCTGCTAACTACCCCTACCTATAAACTCAAACGCCAGGGAGGGTGCAGGTTCTCTTATCTGGCCCCCAGATTCTGGAATTCTCTTCCACTAGCGATCAGATCTTGCAATAACTTATTGGGTTTCAGAAAAATGCTCAAGACATGGTTGTTTGAGCAGGCTTATGCATAATCCGCTTCCGCCGTGACACTGATCAAGTTAAGCGCCATGAAACCTCTGGGTGTACGTGCGCTATAGAAATTTTTATTAACATAACATCTTATGCTCGTATGCTTCACCAAGTACTCTATTTCTTTGTTCAGAGTCTTTCGGGTAATCCGAGTCATATCGTAGTCGGGTAATTGTGCAGATGTTACCTTGAATCGTACCCAACGTTCTAGAGAATTGTCAAAAGACAAAGGGAAATCATTCTTTACATCAAACAACAACCCTCCCTTAACCTAGTAACCCTCCCCCTCCCGTGAGTCTATTTCCCACAAATAACGTATTATCGCACCGCTTCCATCAGAGAGGAGAAGACGAGAGGGTGTTCAAACAAAAATAGAACTGTGATAAGAGGAGAATAGAAAACAAGAGAAGAGTAGACCAGAAGATAGGGGGGGACTTACGCCGTGGGCATACCTAGGTACCGGGACAATCCGAAGGGCTTAGCTTGGTGTGGGTTTTTCTGCGAGGTGAGTTCTGGCATCAAGAGAAGTTCTAGTTAAATCTGGAACAAGTGTAGGGCTCTTACCCTCGGGGAGCAGGTAGTCAGTGGGAGACCGTGAGATAGATATTTGACTAGAGGGCCCCAGGCATATTCAAAGTTTTTAAATTCGTCTCTATATATGTCGCTCATACGCTCCATTGTGAGTGCCTGCCATAGGCGTGCATGCCATTGAGTAATGGCAGGGGCATCTTTCCTCTTCCAGGCTGCGGCTATTGCTGTTTTTGCCGCCCCCCGACAGAGCCACATGATGGCCTGGTCCGCTTTTGTCTGATATTTCAGACTGGAGTCTCGAAGACCGAGAAGCGTAAATTCTGGGGAGTTGGGGATGGGATAACCTAGTATCTCCTTAATTTGTGCCAGAATTTCCGACCAGAAGGGCCGAATTGTTGGGCAGTCCCACCAAATGTGACGGAAACCGCCTAAAATGCCTCACCCTCTCCAGCAAAGATCAGATGTGTTGGGAAATATCTTTTTCAGTTTTGTGGGGTATAGATACCAATCAAAGAGTATCTTATAGTGGGCTTCTCGTTGCCTTAGTGAATGGTTGTGACGCTTTATGTCCTTCCACAACGCTTTCCATTGAAAGTCTGTGATCTCAAGGTTTAGCGTGCGTTCCCAAAATGCTAGGTGGGTTGGGCGTCTAGAAGGAAGTGAATGTAGCAGTAGAGAGTAAAGGAAAGAGATAGCCCCTTTTACTAAACTTGCTCCCCTCACATATTTTTCCAGAGCCGTAAGTTCCCTCGTCGCTCCCTCCCTATTGTCGCTCTGCATGGCCCAGTGCCTCAACTGAAGATAGTGGTCTGATTTCAGCAGTTGGAATTCCCTCTGGTAGTTTTCAAATGTCAATATATCCCAGTTGTGAAAAATGTGTGCTAGCATGAGGCATCCACCATCCCTCCATGCATCAAAGGGCCCCGACTGTAGTGCAGGAGGGAAGGCTGGGTTGTAGTGTATGGGGGTAAACGGGGAAGGGAACGTCATCCATGCAGTTTGCCTCAGAACGTCATCCCAGGTTTTAAGGGTCGTTCTAGTTGGGGTGCTTATATAAGCGTTGGCCGGTCGATCAGCTTTTGGTTTCCAAAGGAGGTCCCATATTACCCTGCCCGAAATTGTACGGTCCATATGTAACCAATGTTTGACAGACTCACCTTGTGACCATTCCACTATAACTCTAAGTTGTGCTGCTTTATAATACAATTCCAGGTCGGGTAGAGCTAACCCGCCCTCGTCCGAGGGTCTCTTTAAGAGATTAAAGGGGAGCCTCGGTCTCCCATTCTGCCAAATAAATTTCTTTATGAGGGTCTGGGTTTTCTTTAAGAAGTCTCTCTCAAGCTCGACGGGGAGGCTTTGGAATAAGTGTAAAATTTTAGGGAGGACTACCATCTTGACGGCGTGCATCCTGCCCAACCAGGAGAGATATAGGGGCGCCCACCGCTTAAGAGCCGCCTGGAGTTGGCGTAAGAGTGGAGGATAGTTTGCATTGAAGAGCCCCGAGACTCTGGGAGTCAACTTTATCCCCAGGTATGTGAGTTCCCCCTTGGCCCGTTGGAAAGGGGTGGAGGCCACCAAATCTTCCATTGTTGTTTCTGATAACGTCAAGTTTAAAATAAAAGATTTGGGCTGGTTAATTCGAAGTCCTGCTATTCCTTCAAATCGTCTCAACTCTTCCCTGAGAAGCATCATAGATTGTTGTGGATCCGAAAGAGTCAACAAGATGTCGTCAGCAAATAAAGAGATTTTATGTTCTTCGGAGTTAAAGGGAACCCCTCTGATCCCCTGATTCTCTCTAATTTTAGAGGCTAGTGGTTCAATGCTAAGCGCAAAGAGGAGAGGGGAAAGAGGGCACCCCTGTCGTGTCCCCCTCCCCAGGGTAAAAGGATCGGAGGCTACTCCGTTAACCAGTATTCTGGCACTTGGGGCCGCGAAATTGGCCTTTATCATGTTTTGTAAATGACTCGCAGAATCCGAAGTGTTGGAGGGCCTGAAAGAGGAAGGACCAGTCCACCCGGTCAAAGGCCTTCTCAGCGTCTAGTCCGAGAAGAACTGCGGGTATCTGTTTTTTAGTAGTTTTTTCGATTAGGTGGATCACTCTACGCACATTATCGTGCGTCTGCCTGCCTTTAATGAATCCGGGGTATCTGTTTTTTAGTAGTTTTTTCGATTAGGTGGATCACTCTACGCACATTATCGTGAGTCTGCCTGCCTTTAATGAATCCGGACTGGTCCGGATGTATCAAGCCTGGCATCAGATTTTCTAATCTGGTGGCCAGAATTTTTGAGTATAATTTAGCATCAAGGTTGAGGAGTGCTATGGGCCAATAGGATCCACGTTGCTGTAGATCCTTCCCAGGTTTGGGGATCACAGTGATAAGTGCTTCGCTCATGGTAGGTGTGACTTGCTTGGTGGTCGCTATATAATTAAAAAGGGCCGTCAATTGTGGAGTTAGTTCTGCGCTAAATGTTTTATAAAACTGTGTCGTCAGACCGTCAGGTCCTGGCGATTTGTGCAGTTTCAGATCTTTAATGGCCTTCTGAACCTCGTCTTCTGTAATGGGTTCGCCCAGTTGTTCATTCTGGGATGCTGTGACCTAAGTGAGCTCTAGCTCTCACAGGTAGTCCGCTTGTTCCTGTGGGTTGGGTCGGTCCGCCGTGTATAGTGCGTTATAAAAATCTCTAAAGATTTGTGCTTTCCCTGCCTCTTCCCACATCTGTGTGCCTGAGGTGTTCTGTATGTTCCCTATGTACTCTTTTTCTCTCTTCACCCGTATTTGTCTTGCCAAGTGTGCCCCCACTTTGTTACCCTGCGCGTAAGAGGATTGCTTAAGCCAAAGAAGTGTGAGTTCTGCCCTATTCGAGTATATTGCCTGAAGTTTCCCCTTAATTGCGTCACCTTTCTTTGAAGTGTTAGTGTGGGGGTGGCCATATGTGCTTGTTCTGCTGCTTTCAGTTCCCCCTCCAAGGTCAATCTCTCCTTCGTTCTTTCCTTGTTGAGGGCTGCCATCAACGTCAAACAATGTCCCCTGACCACGGCTTTGAATGTGTCCCAATTATTTACCCATGACGTGTCTTGAGGGTCATTGATTTGAAAAAATTCCCTAATGTGGGTGTGTAGTGCGTCTCGTAGTGTTTTGTCACGCACTAAGGCATGGGGGAAGAACCACCTCTTATATTTAGATTTAGGGAATGACAAGTCCAGGAGTATCCCTACAGGCGCATGGTCGGAGATAATGATAGGGTATATGGTGGCCTCCTTAACCTGCTGATTCAGGGATTGGCTCAGGAAGATGTAATCGAGTCTTGAATAGGAGCGGTGGACGTGGAAAAAGAAGGTATAGTCTTTGTCTTCCGGATGTGCCTCCCTCCAACCATCTCAGAGTCCCATATCCTGGATAGTCTGTTTCAGGTTTTTCAGGAAACTTCCCAGAGGAGCTCGTTGGAGATGAGTACTGTCAGACCCTGAATGCCATGTGAGATTGAAATCTCCCATCAGAATTATTTCCCCCTCGGCAAAGCCCCCCAGTAAAGAGAGTGTGTTGTGGATAAAGACTGCCTGATTGTTGTTAGGGACGTAGATCGATACTATGGTGCAAAGCCTTCCCCGAATGTGCCCCTTCACCAGGACTACCCTCCCTTCTGTGTCAGTTTTGTAATCGATTGGTTGGAATCTCAAGGAAGCGTGGAAGAGAAGGGCCACCCCGTTGTGTTTCGTAGTGGATGAAGATTTATATATCAAAGGGACTGCTTCATGTTTTATTCTGTGATCTTCTGAGCGCTTGAGATGTGTCTCTTGCAGAGCTACTATGTCATAATGATTGTCTGTGAGGTATTTCCAGACCTTCTGCCGGTTAGATGGGGCGTTCATACCTCTAACGTTCCACGATAATGTGGAGATTACCATAGTGGATTTGTAAACCTAGTGGGCCTTTCTTCTGTGCCTTCCATGGTCTGCTCGACCTCCCCCACCCCTCCCTTCGGTCCCCGCACCTGCTCATTTTCACTAATTTGTTTGTCTGCGCCCATCCAGATCATTTTGCCTGACTCTGTACCCCATGTAGTACCCCGATCACCCTGGTCCCGGTGTAAGAAGAGAAGAAAAAAATTAAAAAGGGGAAGAAATAGAAAGAGATGAACTGCGAAAACTTTAAACACTGGGACAACCTGTCCCCAAGTCAGAGCACCTTCTCGGTGTCTGGCGTACATGCGAGGCGAATTGGACCATAGTCCGATGCCCAAAATCTGTCATTGTAGCTCAATGGGAGGATAGCTCCTACTCCTCCACGTCGGGGCCTGGTGATGTGTTTCACCAATGTCCGTCTGTTCACCGTCCATGAAGCTATCTCAGACCATCATCGTCAAAATTCTAAACTGTTGAGGGGTCGAAGCTGTCATGTCATTGGAAATTGACGAGATGCCGTGGATTGTTGTCCTCGTCGCGTAGGCCGTGGCAGAGCTTGTATCATGTTGTGGTGGGAGACTTGCAAAAAGAATTTTATCAGGTCGCCTCAGGGAGATTTTGTTTCTTCTGTGATCGGGGGGCCCGATGAGTTTGCCATTGACTGCTTTTCTCGATTCCGCTGTGTGCATCATTCCGCTGGGCGCGGGCATCTGTGCCTGTTTCATTTTCCAGAGACGTGAGGCCCAGCAACGTGAACGCCTCCTTCGCCTCGGTGATGTGGCGAGCTTTGTTTCTATATTTCAAAGGCAAGTCCAAAAGGGTAGGTCCAGCGGTACCTAATGTTGTCTTGTCTGAGCTTCTCCGTAACAGGTCTTAATTGTTGACGCCGCTGTAGCGTTGCTGGAGCTATATCCTGGAACAAGTCACATGAGAACCCTTGAAACTTTACCTCGTCAAGTTTTCTGGCGGCTTGAAGTATGGCCTCTTTGGTCTTAAATGAGTGGAGTTTCGCCAGGACATCGCGTGGTCGACGTTTTCCGTCAGGGTTGGGTCTCCCCACTCTGTGCACCCTTTCCACTTTGACCTTGAGCTTCGTCGGACCCAGAGTTTCAGTAAAGAGGCCAGTCACAAATGCCTCGAGGTCGGGCCCCTCCGCTCCCTCCTCCAAATTCCGAATTCTGATATTCTCCCGTCGTGCTCTGTTTTCTAGGTCTTCAGTTTTCAGTAGCAGCGCTTGCACTTGTATTTGGAGGTCCTGCGTGGTTGAGGTGGTCTGTTCCATATGGCTCTCTAGAGTTGCGTTTTTGGTTTTGAGGTCCAGCACTCTGGTGCCCACCGAATCGACATCCTGTTGTAAGCTGGAGAGTCTAGCATTGAGGTCGGCCCTCAGCGAGTCCAGTGACTGAGTCATATCTGCCTTGAGCTCCTCCCTTAGCTCCTGCTTGAATTCTCTTAGGGAGGCGAGCAGATCCCCTTTAGAAAGCGCCATATTGAGTGTTCCTTCACGAGTTGATTGAGGGCCCTTTGCGGTTGTAGGGGTGAAATAGGCGGAGACTCTGTTACCTTGTTGTTTTTTGGGCGGCATTGATGGGCCCTCCAAAACGCCCTCGTTCATCTATCACTGTTTGTGCGTCCTCCAAGGTGATTTTCGTGTTGTGATGGTGAGGAATTTCTCTCACAAGTGCGTTGGTGATTTCTTTCCCTCACCGATGGGTTCTTCGTGGCGTCAGGGGCAGCACGCCACCTCTCCTCTAACCAAAGCTCACCAAAGCTTAACAAGGTCTATCACTGCGGTCTGTTAGGCCTCTGTCTCGAATCCTGGTCTTCTCACCATTCCTGCTGTGGACTGCATATTTACTATCCCGCGCTAAACAGGATTATTGACCCCGGGAGCCATGGGGTCTGTTACGACAGGGCTTCTCTAATTAACGGGTTGCAGTGAGTGAATTTGCGGTGTTATTGCATACTCTCCGTGTCTTCCCCGGGCGCCATTTTGAAGTCAGGCACAAGGTGTTTCCCCTTCTCTGGGCCGTTTCCACTGCAATCGGCAGTGTAAGAAAGCGCTGAGCCCCCGCCCCTCACCTCCGTTACAGTCCCGGTCTAAAGGTATTGTCAGAGTCTGTTTGGTGGCGAGGATGCTCCCGCCAACCCCTCCCGGCCCCCGGCGTGTCGGTCTCCGCTGAATCTGGGCCTCCCTGCCTCTAACCAGGAGCCCGACAGGGAGGCGCGGTCATTGTCCCCGGGGGTTCTTTTGTGCGCAGGGGGAGGGGGAAGAGCCCCAGCTCACTCACCACTGCTCACCGGAGTCAGAGCTCGACGCGACCTGAAGCACGGCTATATACGTTCCTTTGGTCCCGTCACACGCCAGCGTCCGTCGGAGGCCTCGTTCGCCTCGGTTCCCCTCCGCAATTCACCATCCGAGCTCTCGATTCGGAGTATGTCCCTCAGATCGCCCGCTGGACCGGATCGCTGCAACGCGGGGCCTCTGCAGGCGCTGGATGTTCACCACCCTCACTTAGACGGGCTCCTTCCGACCGACCGTTTTCCGCTGTCCGGCATAGGTCTAGGCCGCATCGGCCCTCGGATGATCCCTTGTCATCCGCTGAGAATCCACAGCCCCAGCGGACCTGCTTCCTTCCACACGACCCTCACGAGACCCCGAGCTGGAAACGGGTCTCCTGCAGGTAAGATTGTCTTTTTATCAGCGCTAATCCTCCTTTAATGGCTTTTCGGCATCGGAGCCATCGTGGCTCACGTCCACACAGCCATCTTTGCTGGCCACGCCTCCCGGCAGGACATTTTTGAACATTTACCAGAAATAAGTGGGGACGACTCTAGAAAGAAATTTGATATTAATTTTTTTACAGCGAATCAGTACCATTTTAGAGAGACATCATTTTAGGAAAAGGGTTCAGAGGGATGGGGAAACTATGGAAGAATTTGTATCAGTTCTAAGGAAATTAGTTGTTGTAAGGAAACAGCTTTTTGCAGGTTTCCCCCAACTTTTTGTACCATTTAGACTTCTAGCTGCTTGTTTTTTGACTCTGAGAGTCCTGTTAACCAGGACCAGTGCCAGTGTTCTAACACCTTATAACATGTATCTCGAATTGGCTACCCCAAATTGGCAGACACTGACTTACTTATCAGTCCCAAGTATGTGGTACCCAGGGCATGTAAGGCAGAGTGTCCTCCCAGGGCTGCAGCACTGATTGTGCCACCCTGTGGATGAAAAGTACAAAATGGCTCCCAGCCTGCCACTGCAGACTGGAAAGGCAGTGATAACACTGCTAGTTTGACTTTGCTATTTAAACTAATGGCAAAACCCCCATTTCCCTTAACAATATATGTAAGTCTCCCCTAAGAAAGGCCTATCAAGTCCTACGGCAGGGAGATGTATGTTATTAAGTAGGCCGTGTATTCTATATATATGTCCTGTAGCAAGACTTCCAAATTCTTGTTTTGCTGTGGAAGAGTTAGTACCCCCATTGGCTAACACAGGGTTACTGGCTGACCCCTCAGCCTGGCTAACTTCTGAATGGGGCTACTTAGATGGGTACTCTAAGGTATCGATTTCATCGTGGCATTAAACCCAACTTGAGCTACAGATCCCATCGGAATTATACATTTTTGGGGAATACTGCTGCTTTATGGCGTTTCATCCGGAGATTTCACCTGCCTATGGGTGAAATACTAGGGAAAGACATGCATAAATTGGCATGGTAATCAAATTCCTCCATATCATTTCCCCGAAACATGTAATCCCTGGGACTTTCTTCCTTCTGGAACTTCCAGGACCCTTAGTAATGGTAAATCTGGGAAAGGAAAATCACAGGGCTTGTTCAAAGCTACGCCTAATTGGGGCCATGGATGGGAGAAGAAGCCTCCATCTTTAATCCTGATGTTCTGTTGGATTAAGTACAGACCACTAATTTTAAATCACCATTTCCTCAACGTTTCCTCGGAGCCAGTGTGGTAGACTTGTCTGCAGCTCTGCCTTATTTTCCTCTAGTACAGAGATTCTATTGCAATAAACTCCTGAAAATTGACCTGAAACTAACTAACCCAAGTAGTTCTAAGGGACGTCATCAGGATTTAAGAGGCATGGTGGGCCTTCTTCACAGTGAATGCAGTGTGAAGATATAGTGCCTAATTACAATGTTGGGCGGACTTAAGTCCGTCTGACACCGTCTCGGTCCTGGGACCGACCGACCTCCGGTCAGCAGTTCCGACCGCTTAATTGGGATGCGACCAAACAGTTCCTACATTTCCCTATAGGAGCATGCATTACGGCCGTAAACCGGCCGTAATACATGCTTCCATAGGGAAATGGGAGGTGTTGTTCATCCCTGCACCCCGTGTCAGGCACCTCAAGGTGCCTGCCACGGAGTGCAGGGATCAACAGCGGGGCACCATAGGTTACCCCTCGGCCCCCAACCGAAGGCCGCACACACAAGGGGGCCCTGCTTAGGGCCCCCAAACATGCTTTCTGGCATGGTTTTCATGTCGGACAGGCCGGCATGGAAACCATGCCGGAAACCATGCATCGTAATCCCAAGGGCAGAAAGGTCCGCCCTTTGGGATTACGAGCAGGTTCAGAGTGGCCAAAGCGCTCCTTCAGCCCATCAGAATTCAGCTGGAATGACCGGCCAGTTTCACTTCCGAACAGCTGATACATAATCAGCCAGTTAGAATTGAAACCGACGATGGGGGTCGTAAAAGCCTCCGACCAAAGGTCGGAGGCTTTCCGACCTCCATCGTAATCGGCCCCTTAGTGCGTTTTCCCCTTAAAATGCTGCAGGTTTATGGGAATGAGAGTCTATGTAAATAATTCACATACTGTATTTTAAGCTTCGGCAAGAGGAATCACGTAACTGCATTAATCCTGTGCATTTTGCAACCTCTGAAGGTACAGTGGGCTGTAGTAGCAGTAAAAGTAGTGCTCAACATTACCACAGAGAAGCAGCGTGAATCTCTCAAGGTAACTGATTTTTCCCAGCCACCATTCTGAAAACTTAGGTATGCTGAGGCCCTGTGAAGAATGCGCTGCTGCTCTCTAGTGGATCCATTTGATGAAAGGATATTTTTTGTAACCGAATGTCCTATCGTTTAGAATTAACTGCTAAATACCCAACTAAGACATTTCTATCCCAGAAAGACTCTTTTTATTTATGGATAGTGAGTATTTTTCTCTAGTTTCTTTTTATATTTTTTCTGCTACTTGTTGTATCTATTATTGAATAAACTAATTTGTGTTTTCTTTAAGTTGCTTTAACATTACATCATTGATCCTTTAAGTGTATTGTTGTTTGCATTTTTACACTTAGAGTAAGCCTTCAAGTTCAGACTCTGTTACCAAAAGAGGTCTAAGATTTGTTTAAAGAACAAATTGGTATGTCTCTGTAAGGTTCTAGACCAAGGATTTGATTGAATAACAAACTAGTGTGCCTGTGCAAGATCTTAGGCTGTTGTGGGAGCTTGACCTAATGGTCACTCCAATCCTCTAAGCCTGCCAGGAGGATAGCTAATGTTGTACAACTCAGAAATAGAACCATCTTAAAGCTCTGCCTCCTTGCAAAAAAGGGTGAATCGTTTGTTTCTGATCAGGTTGGCTGTGTTCAAGAGTTGAAAAAGACAGACCATTATGCTATTAGGAGACACTTCTTTCTTCAAAAGATGCCAATCCTTCAATGTCAGGATAACTTTCTAAAGCATATTGGAATGTCAGCGGATTGGACCTCATAGAAGAACCCAGCAGAAGATTTTCCAGTGTGCCTTGAAGCAATAAAGGCACTTTTCTATGTACTACAAAGAAGGAGCTGACCCTGGCCCTTTGACTTAGCTACTCGAGAGCTCTGCCTCATGGAAGTTAGTTGAATAGTTCATGAATGACTTTTGTGTTATAAATATGCAAAATGCGATCTCTGCAGTCTGCAGTTTTCAATAAAGAAATGTTGCCAAAATAGAATTTCTACTGTATAGTTCAGATTTTTTTAAAAAGATTCTTAGCTTTCATGTAGGTGGAAAACACGGCAAAACTGATGTTTGGAAGACAAGTTCTCCCACACTAACACTTATGCAGCTGAAATATGGACTTTATGGCCTCATTCTAGGTATTAGGACGAAGCTACAACATTGATCCTGGAAAGTTCTGACTATTCCAGTAGTGCTGCTTTATGTTTGAGGCATGTGGTTAGGTGGTTTACCTGAGGGGCGGGGGTTTTGTCCCTATGCCCTTCCTGTCCCAACATAGCATGGGCAGTTGGTGAGGGACATCATAGAGGATAGATGGAAGAAGACTCTGGGCCATGATGTGCGAGAGGTTTAATGATGCATAGTGGGAAAACAGGTAACATGACTGTTGACATGATAAAGATGCGTGTGCGCTGTTGTTCTCATCTGCTAGATAGGGATTGGCTGAGTGTGAGTTGAGTTTTTGGTGATAATCCCCGCAGTTGCCATGGGAAGCATTGATTGGGCGAGAGGGTCAGAGATTTGTCAGGTCAAGCAGGTCACATGCCTGGTAGTTAATGTGGAAACTTGGGTGGCTGGATGGTGGTCTGCTGGCCAGCAATTGGCTGAATTTGATTTGAAATTCTGGGGAGTATCATTGAGGGAATTTTGGAGATGTGCTGATTAGGTGAGAGGCCAATTGACACTTTGGGCCAGGTATATTACCTGACCACTAATCTACGTGGGAGCTTGTGGGCCACAATACTGGTCCATTGTTGACAAATGCCTGCCTTTAATATGAATTTCTGATGTGAATAATTTTGGAAGCTTTGGGTGTACTGATTGGGTCAGAGGTCAGGTGACATGTTTAGTCAAGCAGGTCACATGAACATTGATCCATGTAAGTACTTGTGTGCAGCCGCGGCCTGTGCAGGTAAGAGTGGTGGGACGGTGGGGCCGGGTTGGGGGGATTCGACAGGCGACCACGAGGGAAAATGAAATAAATAAATAATTTTCCCTCGTCATTGTCTGTCGGAATTCCCCCCCACCCGGCCCCACCGCTCTTACCTGTACGGGCCTTGGCTGCTTGTGTGATGCATGCATTACAAGGTTAACCAGGTGACTCATTGTGATTTGGGTAACACCTACCATGTCCAGTCATAAACGACATAATACTTGTGCCAATGTGGTGCAGTCCATTGACTAAAAGTGAAAAACAATTGCACGTGTCATGACATATGGAATACCATGAGTTTGTGACACAAGCTATATTCACCAGTGATGAGTCATTTGCTCAGGCATGTATTTAATGTATGTGGCATTTCATGAGAATGTATGAGTATCTGAGAAAGAAATCAAAACATTTTACACATGGGTACAGGAAGTGAGGGTGCTGGCACTCCTAAAATAACCAAAGTGGAGTTCTAATGGTGAACGTGAAATAAAGATGCCTTTTGTTTTTATCTTGTGACATTTGCTGTGGGTTCATATTCAGATATCAAAAGCCAAGACATAGCTTCTGACACATTGCTGCTTATTCTTTTAACATGGAGACTTGTGTTTTCTCTCTCTGACTGCAAAGTGAGAAGATTATGTAAAGGGAAGTATGTGACAATCTTGCTTGTGTGAGAGGAAAGGCTGCAGGATGTCATATATTTCTAACACTCAACAAAATAGAAATACCTATAAATGAGTTGTACAACTATTTTAACATATATCAGCAGTTATGAAAGCACTAATGACAAGTAGTTTTTTAGTAATTCTGAAGTGTGGTGGAAGCAAAGATTTTAATACGATCAAAAGAAATCAAGATTCGCTGAATCCCGATTTTCACACATTATTGTTTGTGCTCTATGTAGTTTTATCAGTACAACTGCACATCTGCAAATTTAGTGGCCATTTCAATGTCCATTCTTTAGTTCTATATTTGCAATTGTATGCCCATAAATGCACCACCAGTTACATACTACACCAATTCCACTCTCTTGATGAATGGGTGTGGTTCATTTGCTACATTTGTAGTTTGTATGACGCTTGGATTGTTCACAATCCCTATGGGCTCAGTGACGTAATAGGTGACAACTATTCCACTCTGAAAATTGTTATAGACCCTCTGTTTTCCTACTGTATTTCCATTAAATTGTTGCTGTTATTGTCTGTAGTTACTGATTAATAAATGTCTGTTCAGTCACATACTGTGTTCTTGCATGATAATCAAGTAGGTTAATCTGTGGATAGGTTTCAAAACCCATGTGTACACACAAGCCCTGATTCACAAAGGTAAACGTACACTTTTGTGTAAGTTTACGATTGTTTGCTATTCACAAAATAATTTTACTAGTAGTATTGTTACAACTGCGTAGTATCCGCACAGAAAAAGATATGACTGTCCTATGTTCTGATGTGCAGAGACTCCACAGCCATACAGATACTACTTTTAAAATACCTTTGTGAATAGCAAAAGCGTAAGTGTACCTATGTGAATCAGGCCCACATTGTTTGACTGGACTTTCGGCAGTCTGTCATTGCCAGACGGGCCAGTATGGGAAGGTCAATGCGTGGGCTGTGTTTTTTTCGTCCCCGTGGGCACTGATTGCTATTGGTTAAGTATATTGGCTGCACAGTCCCTAAGCAAATTATCCTACTTGTCAAAGGAAACGTTTCTACACCGTTCTTTAGTGCTGGGAATCGGGATGATTCGAGCAAACATTGGTTTGAAAACAAGTTTCTTGCCTCTCCCAGCTGTATTAATAGTTATCTAGCCACGCAAGATCCCAAGAGATTGACAAAACTAACAACAGACACATAAAATCGTATAGGTATGGATTATATAGCCTTTTCGAAAGTATTTCAACTTCGAAAAGAGAGTAGTACAGCATTATGATTGTGATTACATGTGGAAAAATTACTGCAGATGCACTTAAATGTCCTCTCCCAAGGTTACACAGACAGGCATGCCGAAATTGAACCAGAATGTATTGTGTTTGTGACATAGAATCCTTAATGGTGACTATTAAACCAGACCAGCACGTTTAAAAATGCCAGGTGTTCAATCTCATGAAGTCTTTCACAGTCTATAAAAACAACCTTCCCTTGACCGCAGGGCTCACATAACCATTTATCACTGGCTTGAATTGTTTACACTGCCCCAGTATTGATGCACAACAGTGCTGTGTTAATTAAGTAGCTTGTCAGCAATTAATTTCCAAAGAATCATCAAGCATTATGACCTGTGAATCAGTGATGCAGCTACAATCGCCTTTTATAATGACATAATAATTGGTTTTAGAAATTAAGGAGTATTCTTTTTATTCGGTGGCTTAATTAACCAATCAGTTTTAGTGAACTAATAATGTACAAAATAACTTTATGGGAGTGATCCTATGAAGTATTGCTCATATTGTCATTATTCAGTATTGTTATTGTTGCTGTTACTTGTCATTAATCTACACTAATGTGGATTCTCAGAGTTCTTTCCTTGTCTGATCATTTATTTCAAGACTGAGCTTGCACGTCTTGTTGAGTACCAGGCGGGAACCTGCATTAGTGGCTGTTTGAAGCCTGGATAGACAGCGCCCGATTCACCAAGCAGATAGTAAGTAAGTACTCGTGGACATACTTTTCCTCTCAGGTGCAGGTTTATAATTTTCCTGTATCCACAAAATTCATCAGCAGCAGGAACAGATGTCCAGACATAGAGCTGAGTGAGTTATGGGAATTATTTGAAGGTTGCTATTTCGTAATGCATACTCGTACATAGCGTACAACTGTATAGCGTTGAAAGGCATCCCGGCGTACAAAGGTACCTTTTTTCTTTTCTTTTTTTCACATAGAAATGTTTCCCCCTTGCAGAAACCCCTCCCCTTGCATCCCCACTAGGTTGGCGTGATCTATATACCTTCACATAGTTGAAGGGGAGTGTTTCCATTTTTTTGCTGGAGTAAAACTCTGTTTCAAAGATGGAAAAGTGTTAGATAGGTATTTGTGAATGCAAACATTCTTATGATGGCCAAACCAAACTACCGGGATTGGAATGTCCCCTGAACGGTAAGTAGGTGTGTCCTAAGTGCCCAACGTCATATAAAACTGTTATCTTGAATTTTATTTTTACCGTGGTGCCACGCTGATCTAGCATGTACACAGAGACCTATGCTTCGAAATGCTAGGTCCTGAACCTGGTCTATGACTTGGAGAGGTGCACCAAGCATGCTGTGATAGTGAGCATTCGACTCCAGTCCATGCCCTTTTGCATCATATAAAGTGGTGGTGGTAGAGTACCTTGATTTGTGAGTCTTTAGTGTGACTAGATCGTTTTCTCTGTGTCAAGCGGAGGCAAGCCTCCCTGCTCCTCTGATGCAAGGGTCTGCTGTTATGTGGAAGCCAGAACCTTGCACTTACATTCTATGTACATTTTGCATGCATGTATGTGCAGTGAGTGTGTAGCACGTGCATAGTTGTAGGACTATGTGTGTACTAAGTAAAAAGACTAGTGGGATCCATTTTGAATGTCCTTTGTTTAGCATGGTGCATGATGCAGGATAAGACAAGCTTCTACCAAATATTAGAAGTTTTTACCTACAACTGTCATGTCACATCATGCTATGCTATGCTATGTTATGCTATTTTTGTGGCTGGAGGGCAGAGATCTAGACACTGAAGTGAAGGAGGATGGAGGCAAGACTGCCCTAGAAATTCAAGGAGGATCTACTTAGGTTCTCATTGAGTCCTTTCTGGGCACTGCCATTTGGTATGGGCGAGGGGTGTAACTGCAGTTTCTGCAGTTGAAGGTGAGGATGTTTCTAGGGAGGGCATTCCCTTTTGTCTCTCCCTAATTACTCACTCAGGAAAGCAGATGTCATCCAGATACAGAAATTTCAGACTTCATTGTGCCCATGGTTTGGCTACTCATACTGGTAGCCAGCCCCATTGCCATCTGCTGTGAGAGCCATCACCTTGCACAAAGGCTGTGTCTGAGGAGCAGCCAGACAATGACATTTGAAAGGGAACCACTCCAAACTGGCTCTGAAATAATAAAGAGTAGATCGACATCCTCTGTCCAGAAAACGTGCATAAAAGTGGGATCCAGATGTCCTCACTTTTTTCCATAACCATAGAATTGAGTGTTCTGGAGAATACTCGAAGGACTGATATCTGCATGACTGCCGGTCTCCTAGAGGTGAGGGGATACCACCTTAAGTCTGAGTAATTGCTGGAGAAGTTGAAGTCTGCCTAATACCTAGAACCTGCTTACCTGCTCAGAAAGGGAACGACAGTGCCTGGCCCTGCAGGAGGATAGACTGTACAGGTGGAAAACCCAGCTGTATTGCAGCATGACGTTCACCTTGAAGTTGCTAACAGCCCCTGGAAGCAAAGTCAGTGCCTACTCCTGTCACGAGGGATCTCACGGTCTGGCCCTGGAAACTCCACAATGAACTGCATACAGAAATCAAGCCAAGAAACCATGTATTGCTTTCCCTCGCCCTTCTGGTACTTGAAGGCTTGATGCAGCTTGTAAAAAATCAGGTTATTGTGTGAGGGGGGTGGAAGCCCTACTCAGGCATCAACCACAAACCTCATCAGGGTGATCTACATAAAGTCACTAAATTACCCTTTACTTAACTCTCTGGTAGCTTGGCACAAAGCATTCAGGCTTAACTTAGGGGCAATGTGGAAAGTATTCATGCAGCACACAAACAATAATAAAGTGAAAACACAACACAAAAAAAAATTCCAAACCAAAATAGAGTAAATATTAATAAACAATATGACCCCTAAATGAATTATATCCAATGAATCAGAGTTATGATTCTTAAAATGTTTTAGAGAAAAATAGCACCTAAAGGATCAAAACACCAATCGTGGGTATCTGGTCACATGAGACCAGGTCAAAAGTTAAGGCCAACCACGATGGAGCATGAATAGGATACAAGGGGTGAATTGGGCCCAGTCCTACCTTGCCTTTGGACTTGGAAGAAATTCCTGAAAAAGTTCAGGAGAAGGTAGTCTTTGGTGGGGCAAGGCAGCAGGCTGTGTCCAACGAGGAGGCGGTGGGAGCCACTGGATGAGGTTGCTGTAAAGATTTATATGTTCAAGTGTAGCCAGTTTTTTGGAAGCCAAAATCCTCCAGTGTGACGAGACTGCAGGCTGTAACTGAAGAGGGCTCCATGAGGCAGTAAGCCTTCATCAAGAGGTCCTGTTGAAAGGGTTTTGGAGAAGAACGCAGCGGGAGCAGCAGCGAAGTCAATCCCCCAGCGATGAGCCTTCATAGAATCAGCTTGCAGGTATTTTGTAGAAGTACCCCCATTACTACTGCCAAGGGTCCAAGACCTGGAGGGCACCACTTGGGTGTTAGCACTCACTGTAGGCCAGCAGCAGGGTTCATGGCCTCAAGAGCTTGTTATGTCCCTGTAGCTCACACAGCACGCCAGCCAGCTAGTCGTTGGAGTAACTCTGGTGATCCTGGATTCAAGTAGCAGGTCAAGTCTTCCTTGCTCAGAGCAGCAGAGCAACCCTTCCAGCAGCAGGGCAGTCTTTTTTGCAGCAGGGAAGCAGTGCAGTCGTTCTGGGTCTTCCGCAGGTCCAGAAGTGATCTGAAGAGTGGTTCTGAGGATTGAATATTTCTACCTGGTGCCAGCATTTGTATGGGGGGGGGCACACTGTGCTACCCACACATCCAGTACTTTAGGTTTAAATCTTTTATTATTATTATTATCAGTATGGTCTCAGTTGCTATGAACACATCACACTTCGTAATATACGACATACATCTGTTACAACACCTACTTCTTTCTTCCATTGCGGTTACATTCCATGATGAGCTGTGTATTACATGTAATGTGGTGCTATTCCTAAATATATGAAGGAGAAAAACAAAGCAAAGA
Source organism: Calotriton arnoldi (assembly GCA_963921515.1). Lineage (NCBI taxonomy): Eukaryota > Metazoa > Chordata > Amphibia > Caudata > Salamandridae > Calotriton > Calotriton arnoldi. The sequence goes on from CAWUFW010004881.1 coordinate 724,998, forward strand.
AAATTCAAACATTTCCCAACTCCCCCCTCCCCTTAACGGTATTCTTATTACAAACTATAATTGTAAAACTGGTATACAGAGGTATCTCTAAGCTAAGTAAAATTTTTGGTTGGGGAATTATTCTGCATCTGTTAGCCAAAGAAGGTGGAGATATTTCGGGCAAGTGATTTCATTGAATTCCGTTGATAGGAGGGTGAGGAGCGGTTTCCATATTTCTTTAAATGCAGATTCGGAGATTACAAGAGTGGCATTTATTCACTCCATCCCAAGGATGTACCATATTCTATGAAACCAGCCTAGGTACGTGGGTGCTGTTTGCGTCCCCCAGTGTGTCAGAATATTTTGAAGCGCGGACCCCAGAGCCAGTCCCATCTAGCTCCCCCTACGAGATTTAAGTGGGAATGTTAAAGGATTGGGCAATCCCAGCACTATGTATGCTGGAAATCTTGGGATGTGTGTCAAATTGCTGATCTATTTCATCTAATATCTTGGGCCAATAAGATGTCACGACGGGGCAATCCCACAGCAGATGTAAGAGGGTACCATCCTCCCCACACCCCCGCCAGCAAGTAGGGCTACGACCTGGGTTTTCTTTGTTAAGGCGCACTGGCGTCAGATACTAATAAGTAGCTATTTTAGTGGCAGTTTCTATACTGGGCGTGTTTCGCGCTGTGTGCTTGGCCATATAGTAAATTTCTCCCCACTCCTTACTCGATAGGCCCCTCCCTATTTCCTTTGCCCAACGTTTCTGGCTAGGTTTGGGTTGCAGGGGAGCCGGTTGGCGAAGCATAGCATATAGTTCTGAGATCAGTCTCTTGTCATTGTGTTTTGTGACCAGCCATTTTTCATATCTCGTCAATGGACGGCTAACTTGTGGCTGTGTACTGGGATGGAACAGCCAGTGTCTTAACTGCAAGTAATGTAACCGTTCTGATTCTAGTAATGTGTACTGCTGTCGTAGCTGTGGAAATGGAATAATTCCCTCAACATCGAACATGTGTCCTGCTGCCCTGCATGGCGTAGCATGTCATGCTGCAAATGCCTTGCCCTCCATACCCGGGGAGAACTCCTTGTTCTCAAAAAGTGGCATCATAGGAGAGGGAAACGTTGTAAGTTCCCTTCTAGTGGCCGCCCCGTCCCACACCTCCATCACCGTCTTTGTAATTGGTGACCTCTGGAGACTCCGCGGCCTGTCTGATACATCCAGTACTTTAAAGTTCTTCCCTTCCCCTGGCAAGGCACCAAACTGTCTAAGGTGACAAAAGACTGGTGTCAGGTGTGTGCTGGAGGCACGCCCTCTTGAAGCATAAGTACAGCAGAGAACAGCTTCACACTCAGCTGTCCTGGCAGGATGGCCTATCCTGTCCACACCTAATCGCCTTTGTGTCACTGTCTGAGAGGAATACACAAACCCCAAAAGCAGAGCCATTCACAGTCATGTGACACAGGACACTAGAGAAGGCACAAATGGATAGGACAAGAAAATGCCAACTTTGTAAAAGTGGCATTTTCAGAATTGTGACTTAAAATCCAACTTTACCATTAAAGAGGATTTAAAATTACAATTCATTTGTGCATAAACAGGACATCTCTATCTGCTCCGAACCCAAATTTAGCACTTGTTAAATGTAACTTGGTAAGCCAGTGATAGTCAATAGGAGAGATAGGTCTTACAATAGTGAAAAACAACTCATGGTGTTTTCACTACCACAACATGTAAAACTTAAACCCACATGTCCACCTTTTAAAATACCATGCACCCTGCACAAGGAGCTTTTAGGGCCTGCCTTAGGAGATACTTATATGTATAAAAAAGGAAGATTTAGGCCTGGCAAAAGATGTATTTTTCCAGGTAGAAATGCCAGTTTAAAACTGCACTACAGGCTGCAATGGCAGGCCTGAGACATGTTTTAAAGTGCTACTTTAGTGGGTGGCACAATGAATGCTGTAGGCCCACTAGTACCATATACTAGGGACTTACAAGTAAATTAAATGTGCCAATCAGTTGGAGGCTAATGTTACAATGTTTTAGGGAGAGAGCACAAACTCTTTAGGACTGGTTAGCAGTCCTAAAGCCAACAAAAACAAATTCAGCAAAACAAGAGGTGTGAGGGCAAAATGTTTTGGGAAATACCATGCCATGGATGTCGGGTCTAACACTGCTGATGCCAGACCTCTCAGCAAATCCTGAGGAGGAGCTGACATTGCCACAGAAGTGGATCCTGGCCTGGAGGTTACAACTTCCCCAAGAAATACATCCCCGTATATACCCAGTCTGGAAACCACAATTGCCCAACAAACACTAATCAGATGCTCAAATCTCAAACTGGAGGCCGCATCTGTCTGGGCGGGTCCCCACCAAGCAGTCCTGCATTGATTCTCCCTCACTGTGGCCCCAGTCTTAAGTGAAACTGCCACCACAGTCCCAGGTCAACAGAGACACCACTGAGAGTGGTAGCCTGAGGAGCATCAATGAACCGTGACAATGTTAGCGGGTAACAGGGCCTCACATGAGAGGCCAAGGCAAACGCACAGAACATGTTCTGCAGCAGGAACTGAGACCGCTGCTTAAATGATCTCTTTATTTGTCACCCTTGACGGAGAGATTAAAGGTGTGAAGTGACCCCCTTTTAACTAGGTGTCGGAGTTGGGAGGGGCAGACAGTGAGAGGCATGTTAAGGTGAGAAGATCCACTATGAGAGTCCCAGTACTCAAATGGTAGGATTGTGGAGAGACCACAAGTTGGAGCAAAGTTACCATATACAAACCTGTCCTGGCCGCCATTGAGTGGCTGCTGGCATGAAGGGATACCAATGAGCTGCTAGATATGCATGTGTGCTGCATTATCTCACAAGTTACTATTATCAGCAGTTGTTATCTGTTATCATGATGGCAACTATTGATTGTATCAAATAATGTTGAATAATACAAACACAATTGTGTAGCTTTGTTAATTTGTATTAATAACAGCAATAGGGTATTCAGAAGAGGTGAGCCCACACATCAAGCACAATATATTTCTAGCTTCTGGCATAAGCAATCATCTAAGTGGAAAATTTGTCATTTTAGAGGGAACATTTTTTCCAGAAGTTAAACACTTTCATCTACTGTATGAGACCAAGATGCCTAACATTGCGAAGCACGATGGCCTGTGAATATTCCACACTTGACTGTTTCAACCTTTGCAACTGGTGACTGTATCCAGTTTACCATAATATTTATGAAATGCAATACAACTCTAAAATATAATTAAATCAGAATGCAAAATATAATCAAATCAGAATGCCTGAGGACAGAGCAGAACGGAAGGGGCGCATGTATAACACTGTACCAAAGGCACAATAATTTCAAACTAGAAATCTCATAATATGTTGACTTACACAGTACTGTGAAGATTCAATGCATAACATTATGTGCAGAAATAAATGACACAAAATAATATTCACGGTTTACAGAAGCACATACAAGAAGGTTTCATGCTCAATTATCAGGCAAAATTTTCTTCTTTGCATATAAGAACAGAAGGCAAAAACACAGGCCCATGCAGCCCTGGAAAGGAAACCTTTATTCAGTGTATTCTCATCAGAACATGCTTTTAGAAAGAGCACATTCAACCAACCAATCACATCCTTATTAGAAGACTTTCGGACAGAAAGTGGGATGGGCAGGCAAATTACTTACAAATTACCTTGATCCACAGTTTGAGCCCACAACTTCCACCTGCTGTGGCTTTCCACTTCTGGAAAATGAATGAATTGCTCCAGAGAAGCCTTTATGAGTAATAAGTAAAAGTTGACTTTCACAAGATCAAGGCACTGTATCTTTCACAATGCATTTTTCAGGTTTTCCAAGAAGATCTTGAACCATAATCTGCTCTTTCAGACTATTTTAAAACTGTGATGCTGGGTACTTTGCAATCAAATCTGTCATCTTACATATTACACCCTTTAGGTCTAAAGGAAGATGAGAAATGAATATCTAATCTGCTTTTTTCAATCTTCCAATCACTGTGAGCATAGATCCCTTATTAAAAGTTTCTAAAGCATCTTGCGCTAACCTACTAGTATCTACGAAGCTGGAACCTCTACCTGCAAGCTTCCTGATCATGTGACTTTGCAGCTATAAACAATAGCTCCCTAATGCACTGTAGTGACAAAGCTGTTGGTCCACAAACCTCCAGTCATGCTAGAAGCCAACCAGATCCATTGCAGGTGCAAGGATCTCTTATATACAGACAGAGCACTACTGCTCTCAATTTGCTCATTATATGTGCCTGCTTTCTAACTTTGGTTTGATATTAATGTTGATTATTATGTTTGTGTTTTTCAAAAAGCAGGCGTCACAGTAATCATGTTTTTATATCCAATCTCATATCACCATATGTATCGAAATTTTCCATTCCAAGATACAAGTCCAGTTGACTTCAGAATACATTCATTAAAGGGAAATGTTTTTTCTTTTTAAGTTCAAAAAGCTTTGTGGAAAATAGTACATAAACAATATGTAGTATCCTGTATATGTATGTATACTTCTCTCCTGTTGCTTTCTCCCTAGCTGCTCAGCCAGTGTGAATGTGCTGCGTAGAATGTTGGTGTGGTGATGATGGATGGAATGTTGGGGTGCCTGTGAGGTGAGGTGTGACAGTTGGAGTATGGGCTGAGCAGCAGGCAGGCTGCTCCTGGTGGGGCTGCTCTACATTTACTTACCAAGCTACCACCAAGACTAAATAAACCTTCTCGGGGCGTGGCTAGCGCCCAAGGAGAATGGCGGCGTTTCCCTGACTCTCCCGGGACGGCGGGCAGGCCGGCAAACTTACTGACTAACTCAGCGCCTGCTGCGTCCTCAAAATGAACATACGAGCCCCGCTAGCAGTGGAGCTTCCTTCGATGTGAGGGCGGCGCTGCTCCGCTTTTCATATGCGGTCTTTTTCCTTTCTTTTCTCAGCGCGTACCTGAGCGGCTCCGTCATAATGACGCCCGTCATTTTGTTATCGGAATGAGGAGCGGACGGCGCGCTGCATGACAGAAACGATGTTTGAAATGCTGAGCAAGGAGTTTTATCGGCAGCTCTAAGAAAATAAGTGCATTTTACTGCACCACTGGTGTTTTGTTTTGCCTGTCTCTCTTTAATATATTACAGAGGCACTGAAGTCCTATTGAGGAGAATAAGTATTTCTACGTTTTTTTTTTTTTGATGAGAGAGAGTGGCACAATACTTATTCCTACTTTCATGTCATTTACTTCCACTCTTAACCCCAATCCCTTTTGGCTATGATATTAAACAAGATTATCAAGTCCTCTCCTCATGCTTCATTTTTGTTACTCTTGACATTTTTTATAACCTCATAGAGCTCCTGTACTTTCCCATACAAAGGGGATGCATTCTATCTGGAGAATCATCTATATCTTTACAGAAATAGTGCGACATTTTGTTCCTGGTTGTTTTTCTTTTTCTTCTCTAATTTGCATACTCACCTGCGGCACTGTGGTGTGTCACTTCAACAATATAGGGTATAAATCAACTGCAAACAGCTCCTTCTGTCTGCCGCGACCTCATCTTATCCTTCACTGCTCTTGTATTTGGGCAAACTAACCTTCGTTTCTCCTGTTTTGACGCCCACAACGCATAATTTCACAGCACGCTTAGCGTACATACGCACCTGTTCTCAATGGATGAAGCAACCACCTCGCCGCCAAAAGGCACCTTGTCAACTGCCATTCATGCAACCTCTGTTTCAAATAAAGACCAAAGCAAGCGACTAAAGAAGGACCCTCCTTCTCCTAAACAGCCCTCGACAGTCTCTATGGATCTCTTACTAGAAGAGATCCGGGCTCTTCGTCCATTTGTTGAAGAAACAAACTCTAAACTACAAACTTTAACTGACCGTTGGTCATGACTAGAGGAAAGGATTACCACTGCGGAACATAACATTGAATCTCTGAGTTCATCCAGCATCAAGGCAGAAGCTCTTCATTCTCAAGTGGCGTCTCTCCAGAAGCAGGTCGAAAATCCTGAAAACAGAAATAGACGGAACAATCTCCGTATTTATGGTCTATCAGAGGGATCGGAAGGTACAGACCCCATTACTTTCTTCAAATCATTTCTTCCACGGATCCTCAACTTGCCAGAAGGTACTCTTCTTAATATCCAACGGGCTCACAGACTGGGACCTGCATCTGCCATGTCTTCTTCCAGTGTGAGGAAACCAAGAGGGGTCATTCTGTATTTTCTGGAATACACCGATTTGCTTAGGGTCTTATCAGCAGTCAGATCTCTTAAATGAATTTCACGGTCAGGCAACCCTTTATTCTTCTCGCAAGACTATGCAAAGGCTACGGCGGACAGACATAAGGAGTTTCTGGCTATGCGACCACATCTTCGCTCCATTGGTGCATGTTTTGGCCTTTTTCACCCGTGTCTTTTCAAAGTGACCTATAATAACAAGACAACTACGTATGAAGATCCTATAAGACTGAAAAGTTTTCTTAATTCTCACAACGCAGAGACCATGGACACCTCCTCACCGCATAATAAGTAGTTTGTTTCTGTTGCATCTTCTGTTTTCACACTTATGAACGGTTTTAAGAAATCTTCTTGCATAATAATAACTGATGTTACTGTTCTACTAAACTTCGTTGAATGATATTAACCTTTTTTCTCTCCTTACAGGTTTTGTCTTCTTGCCGTATGATCCATCTGTTGTACCTGTCGTTTGTTCTGCGGTCCTCCCCGCCTTCCCTCATGAAGTCTGGACGTGTCATTGTTCAATGTGGCCTCATCCCCCCCCCCCCCACCTTTCATATGTCTTAGAGTCTTTGTAGGTATGATATTCCTATTTCCTGTATTTCTTTTTACTGTAACTTTATCTTATTCTATTTTATCATCCTACCCCTTTTTTACCCTCTTTAAATGCATTGAACTTCGATACTTTAGATATTTCTCTCTTTTCTCTTCTTCTCTCCATCTAAACCTTTTGAGTTTCATTGTCATTGTCTATGTATATGTATCATATGTTCCTCTTAAAAATGTTTGCATTAAGGCTGATCCATTCTATTATTTACTTTGTTCCTTTACTCTATGGCTTTAAAAATTGTCACGTGGAATGTTAAAGGCTTAAATTCCCCTATTAAAAGACAACGAGTATTATCATATTTATCTAAATTCGATGCTAATATAGTTTTGTTGCAAGAAACACATCTCACGGAAGCTGAATCCATAAAGCTTAAGAAAAATTGGGTTGGTGAAGTCTTCTTCTCACCTGGCGACGGCAAAAGAAATGGTGTCATAACTTTATGTCACAAATCATTGCATGTCAATCTTCTTTCAAAAGACACAGATGAAGAGGGTTGATGGCTGTTTACCAATTTAATGATTGGGGATGTCTCAATTTCTTTACTCAATGTGTACGCCCCTACACATGGGGACGCTTCCTTTTGGTCCCAAATCTACCAATTGATTGCTCAAAACCCGCAAACAACATAATTCTTGCTGGTGATTGTAACCAAGTAATTGACCCTTTCCTTGACCGGAAATCTAGTGTTTCTTTTACATCAACCAAAGCGCACAAAACCTTTGTACAAACTGTGAAGCATTTACACCTAACAGACGCTTGGAGGCTATGCAACCCGGCTTCGCAGGAATACACCTTTTTCTCCTCACCTCACCAGACCCAGTCAAGAATTGACTAGGCGGGTCATTACGATGGCGGTTGGAAAACCTCCCCGACCGCCATGGTAGCGGGAAAAGACCGCCCGCATGGACCGCGACATCACCGCCGGTCGAATTACGATGAGCCGCGCTCGAAATCCGACCGCGGCGGACGGACTGCAGGCCTTAACATTGCGGCGGTTGCTGCTACCCGCAGCACCGCCGCGATGTCCAAATGGGCATGTCCAGCATTTCCCTGCACTATGTGGCAGGCACTGCACAGTGCCTGTCACCTGGTACAGGGGAATGTCGGGGGGGCCATGGGTACCCCCCCAGTTCACCCCCACCCACCCCAGCACATCGGGGGCCTGCCACGGGCCCCCAGAAGACAATCTCTGCATGCCTTTCCATGGCGGTCTGACCGCTGAGGAAAGGCTGGCTACCGCCGGCATCATAATCGTGCCGGCGGAGCCTGCTCTGCACCGCTACCATTATCCAGGTCCTTTTCCGCCCGCCAGGCAGGGGTGCGGATGGCGACCGGCGGAAAAGCGGCGGTCGGAATTTCCCACCGCCGCGGTCACCACCGCTATCCTAATCGGACCAGCGGTTTTCTGGCTTGGGGGTGCGGGCGGATCTCCACCGCCGGTCCGGCGGGCACCGCCGCCGGCCGGGCGGTCGACATCCGACCGCCATTGTAATAGGCCCCTATGTTTTTACCTCACACAATATATCCCAGTCCTTACTTTCAGCAGATATAGGTCCCATACTCATCTCTGATCATGCTCCTGTCTCAATACAATTGGACATTTTGCCTCAATCTGATCATCCCAGGAGATGGTGTTTCAACAATTCCCTGCTTTTAGACCCTAACTTTAATGCTTCCTTTATATCCTTCTTTCATTAATATTTTCGATTTAATAACACTGATACTTTGCCCTTCCATATAATCTGGGACGCCTTTAAGGCTTCTGCACGAGATTTCATCATTAAATACATATCTAATAAGCAAAGGATGGCCCGGTCATTGAACATAGAACTCCTTTCGAAGATAAAGAGGTTGGAACACTCTTACCATACTTCAAAATCGAAAGAGTGCCTCACAGATCTCATAAATGCTAAGATTAAGTACAACAAAGATACGACAGACAGTGCTTCTTTGTATCTATTAAAGACTAGTGCGAAATTCTATGGAGGACAAAACAAATAAGGCAAATTATTAGCCAATTATCTCACGACCAAACAGAACAAGCTTCATATTGAATCTATATTGGATAACAACAACACTCCAAAACACAGTGACGCAGATATCTTACAAGAATTTGTTCAATTTTATGAGCAATTGTACACTATAGAGAATACTCCCACTGATAATGATATCTCTCTCTATCTCGCCTCAATCCAAAAAGATACCAACCCTTTGCCAGATCTGGAACTTCTAGAAACTGATATCACGCAGACAGAATTGCTCAATGCACCTAAAACCCTCAAGAAAGACAAAGCCCCAGGCCCAGATGGTTTTACTGTTGAATTTTATACGCATTTTGCCCAAATACTCCTTTCAAAGTTGCACATCCTTGTTTCTTCTTTCACTGAATTGGGTAGCTCTTCAGGGACTTTTTTGGAGGCCCTGAAATGTCTTATTCCAAAAGAAGGCAAAGATTTACGTCATTGCAAGAACTACATACCCATTTCCCTAGTTAATATTGACTACAAAATTTTTCCCAAAGCTTTAGCCCTTCGAATTGAATCACACCTCCCTCATCTATTGGGTAAAGAACAAACAGGCTTTCTTAAGGGTCGCTCTATCACTGATAATACTCGTCTGTTTTTTGACATAATCTCCAAATCATCAAACTACACAGAACCCCTTGCTGCCATTGCTCTAGACGCAGAAAAGGCTTTTGATAGAGTTTACTGGCCCTTTATCTTTCGCACATTGTTGTGGTTTGGTTTTGGCCTGAAAATCATTTCCTTTATTTCCTTGCTCTATTCAAATCCTAAAGCTGCAATCTCTGCTAACGGTCTCACATCTTCTTATTTCACTCTCCATAGAGGAGTAAGGCAAGGTTGCCACTATCTCCTTTCCTTTTTAACCTAGCATTAGAACCATTCTTATCCAGAATAAGACAAAACCAATCTATTACTGGCTTTATTTCAAATTCTTCACAAATTAAATTAGCAGCTTATGCAGATGATGTACTCTTATTTCTTTCTCAACCTCACCTCACCCTCCCGGCTTTCTTGAAGGAAGTTCAATCATATACAATAGTCTCGGGATATAAATTAAATAATGAGAAATGTGAAATTTTACCACTAACTAAATATACTTTTAAGGAAGACTTTCTGGTCTCCAACTTTACTTGGAATCCGCAGCATATCAAATATCTTGGATTGTGGTTCACTCCGTCTAACAAAACACCAATTTCTTTAAATTTTGACAAATGTATAGAGAAACTAAATATCCTCACAACTAAATGGCACCCCCTATATCTTTCATGGTGGGGGCGTCTCAATACCATCAAAATGATGTTAACTACTATTGTCCTCTACACTATTTCTAATATCCCTTTATCCATTCCAATAAGACTATTTCATAAAATTAATTCCATCCTTATATCCTTTTTGTGGCCTAATAAAAAACCTAGAATGTCATTACTAAAATTGTCACGCCCGAAATCGGAAGGAGGTGTCAACTTTCCAGATTTTCCCAAATATCACAAAGCCTTTTTACTAAGACATTTGTCCAAGTGGGTGTCTGACCCATCTCCTGACTCTCCATTATGGATTGATCTGGAGAGATCTTTTCTTTCCCCCTTTTCTTTACAGAAATATTTGTCTTTTTCACGCAAACCACAAAAACTTTGCACACCAATTATTAGTCATTCATGTAAAGTATTGAATCCTCTTCTCTGTCCTACGCCATATGATGTCGATACATTCCTCACTTCCACCATATGGCATAACAAATCCATATGCATTCATAACAAACCTATCTACTGGAAAACATGGAGAGACAAAGGTATTATGTGGGTTCATCAATTGTTCGATATAGATACTTTCCTTACTTTTTCAAATGCATGCTCCCTTTTTCAGTTGCCTCCCTCATTTCTGCATAAATTTCTAATCCTACGCACTGCCATATTAGAGTCATACTCCTATTTTAAATCCCTACCCTCCCCATCTCCGTTACCAGATTCTACTTGGTTTAACCTACTTCGTAGTACACCAAAAGCCTCTACCTTTTATTCTCGCTTATCACAACCCTGCACCGAGAGAGACAAAACAAAAACAGAGCTTTCTTGGGAAGGTGACCTGGGTACACAATGGCCTATTCCCCTATGGGATAAAATTTTGGTAAAAATCAGGAAATCATCCAGAGCGGCAAATACTACACAAACACTCTTTTTCATCTACAATAGACTTCTACTAACACTGATTTCCTTACATACAATGCATACTGAAATTCCAGACACTTGTTGGTCATGTTCATTTGCGCAAGCTGATTTAAAACACTTATTGTTTACATGTCCACAGGTACTGAATTACTGGACACAAATTTGGAGGCAAATCAATACCATATTTCACACCAAAGTCCCCCTATCATCTGTTAACATCTTTTTGGGTAGCCTCTCCACCGGTTGGAATACAAACAAAGCACAACTACAAATTATTGACCTGTTATTAGCAGTTGCTTTTCAACAGATAACAAAAAATTGGAAAGAAGCATCCAAACTCTCATACATAGCTTGGTGGTACTCTGTCACAATCACAGACTAGACACAACCTTTGTTTTTCCTATATCTCTTGCCAAGAAAAGACTACAATTATGGTCTCCCATCACTTAATTTTTAGATGCTAGCGCTAAAAAATCTTTTGCTCCTACTCCATACGTACAAGAAGTTGCTCAGCCTCCCTGAATCTTATTATATTGTGATTACTATTACTTGCTATTTTACCCTAAATATACTCATTGTGGCTCATATTTTTTAAGGTTTTAAGTCTTGCATCTTTTATTCCTGCCATAATATGATCTCTGTATGTTAATTTCAGCCCATATGTTATTATTGCTGTTCCTCTTAATGTAATTCTTGATGTTACAATACATGACATATTGATGTTTTCTCTATTTTGTATTTAATAAACTCATCTTTTGAAACTTAAAAAAAGACTAAATAAACTTTCTTAAACTACACCTTGGCTACAGGATCATCATTACTACACAATACCAGGGTACATTGGAACAAATATTAATATCATCTAAATATAAGCAGATCTCACCAATATTCACTTATTCTACAGTATTATATGAAAATAGTAAATATGTATGCCTACAATGAATGGCAGTAGATTAAGCTGATAAGCAACAAGTTAAATAAATAACATAGCATTTTAAATTTAAATATTTAAATATAACTATCATAACGAAAACAAGCATTGGCAAAGACAAAAGGTCTTGCCTTGGAGACTTATTAGTGCTGCCAATCTCTTTTCTTAAGGCTGTACAGCATCAAAGCCAATGCTGTAGAGCATGAAGGAAAGATTTTTTTTATTTTTAAAAAGAACTTAGATGTCACAGCAGCATTGCCATGTCATTTTGTAGGCTTGTGCATGCTTTAAACTTACGTGTGCAACTACAAAAGTATACAGCTAAGGGGCCACTTCAATGAACATTTTGTTGTTTTTTTATTTGTTACTAGGGTCTGGTAGCGGGTGCAGGAGGGCACCAACATTGGGGGGGAATTGGCACCAACACGTATGAGACAGGGGGAAGAACAAGAGCAACATGGGGGATGGGAAGGGCACAGAAAACCACCCAAAAGAGAAGGCAAAATGAGTAAGGGTGGGGGCCACAAGCACACTAATGAGACAGTGATGCAGGGGGCACAGAAGCTCACAGGCGAGTGTTGGGGTGGGAGACAAAAGAACATGGATAAGAGAGAGCGACACTTGGTGGGGAGTGAAGCACATGAGGGAGATCGCCTGCAAACACATGCACTCCTATGGAGTACTTCAACAAAAAGAAAAAAGAAGCCCAGAATTCGCAAGCAGTGGAAGAACACAAGTGCTTGGGCCATGTTACAGTGGAAGGCCAAACACAAGAAGTGGAAGTGAAGCCAGCACGTGCTGACCAAAAAGACTCAAGCAAATGAAAGTGAGATGAAGCCAACCAATTGTAAGCAATGGGCGGGCTCTTTTTTTTTTTTTTTTTTAATATTTTTTTTTTTGTCAACAGAAAAATGAAGTTTGTAGCAACTTTATACAAACTAAAACAAAGTCACAAACATAATCCTAATAATCAAATCTTTTACATTAGACTAAAGAGAAAAGATAGAGGGCCAAAAAAAAGTCAATTATATAACTACATTAATTTCCCTTGTACCAAATAGCAATAAAAAAATTAAGTAAGCAATCATTTATATGCACATTTTAAAACAATGATCCCCAAATCAACTTAAATTTGCACATGGATTGAACGCCCCTTGATCTAGCTAGTGCTTCCTCCATATTGTGTATTTGCCTGACTAATACCCATCAATCCATTACTGTGGGAGCTTTTGACGATATCCAAACCCGTGCGATTGTTAGTCTAGCACAAACAAGCAAAATGGTTAGCAGATTTTCATTATCGGATCTCAGCTCCCTACCACCCATCAATATTTCCATGACCGTTAATGGTATTTGGATCCCCAATTTTTGCAACAGAATATATTCCACCTTCTGCCAAAATAGCGAAAGTTCAGGGCATGTGACAAACATATGTTGTATATCTGCCGCATATAATTCACACCTGGGGCATTTTGCTCTATCGTTTACTTGGGTATTAGATGACCATGTTGCTATTCTATCCGGCGTATAATATAATAAGCAGATTGTTCGAAACTGTTGCATTCGCAAATTGGAGGAATAAACTACCCCAGAAATTTGACTAAGTGCATCCGAAATATTCTTAGCTGAAATCGGTGTACCCATAATTCTAGTCCACCGAGCAGCTATTCTGGGGCTATCCTCCAATATGGGGCCACATAGGCTTTTATATGCTCTACTTATCAAAGATTTGTCACTTAAATCATATAAACAGTCCATTATATCTGAATGAAATGAACTCGTCAATTTAAGATGATTAACAAAATAATCGCGTATCTGCATATATTTAAACTGCATATTATCTGTCAATTTATACACTATCTGCATTTTTCCGAACTCCATAAAACCACCATGATCAAATAAGTCCCCTAAACATGTTACCCCATAGTTGGCCCAGCCTTTCCCCGTTGTATCATGAAAGATGCTAGGCAGTCCTGGATTGCCCCAGAGAGGAAATTTATCATTCATCAGTGTCAAGCCATATTTGAGAGAGATAGCACGCCATACCAATATACAATCCCTAATCATCTTAAATTTAACCCTTTTATAATAATTTGGGTCGTTAATTCTAAACAGAAACTGATTGCTCTCTCCTGCCAACAAAAATTTATGATAATAGGTACTTTTTTCACTATGGATAAAACTACGAAGACGACCAAAAAAGCAGACCAAAAATACATTTTAAAATCCGGGAAATCTAAACCTTCATGATTAAAGGGGAGTTTTAGCAATTCCAGGGATTTTCTTACTTTTTATAGCCCCAAATGAAACTGCCAAGAATCCCATCCAATCGTTTAAAAAAGGACATAGTCAATCGCAGTGGGATAGATCTAAACATATACAAAAAGTTTGGTAAAATCTTCATTTTTACAATGTTTATGCGCCCTATAATTCCAATAGGTAACCTGTGCCATCTCTTAAGTAATTTAGCCGTCTCTGTCAGTAAGATCTCATAATTTAAAGGAATTATTCTTTCGATCTGTGCCGCCATCTTGATTCCCAAATATGTAGCAGTCGAACACACCCCTGTATCGGAAGCGCAGATTTATAATTCAATAAGATCTGAGTTTTATTAATATTCAGTTTGTACCCAGATATCAGGCCAAACTTTCGCGCTTCATCTGTAATCAGTTGCATAGCCCCTCCTGGGTCCGTTGAAAACACTGCTATGTCATCAGCGTAAGCTATAACTTTAAGGGAGCTATCCCCAAGGATATATGGACTAATTAACTGCTGATTTTGAAGGATTGAAACAAAAGACTCAATATAAAGGGCAAATAAAAGTGGCGATAGGGGGCATCCTTGCCGGGTGCCCCGGAGAATCGGAAAAACAGTTGATTGCAGCCCGCATACATTATCTTAGCACTAGGTTTATCATATAGAGCTTTTATCCAGATAAGATATTGCCCTTTGATACCAAAGGCAGCGAGTATAGCCCATAAAAAATCCCACCACACTCGGTCAAATGCTTTTTCAGCGTCTAGCAATATCATACCGAGTGGGGTCGATTGTGTTTTGGCTGCGTCAAAAGCAGAGAAAGCCATATTCACATGGGCAGTCGTATCTCTCCCTTGAATAAAGCCATGTTGGTAAGGCGAGACCAGGCTAGGTAACACGGGAGATAGTCGATTCGCAAGAATCTTTGCAAATATTTTTGCATCAGTATTGATGAGCGAGATCGGCCGATACGACCCACACTCCTCTGCCGATTTACCTTTTTTTAAAAAGAAAATAATTTGCGTAAGTTTCCATGAGTCAGGAGCCTTACCCTCTTTACCAATAAATCTTATAACCTGACTAAATAGTATCACTAACTCCTCCATAAACCTCTTATAAAATTCCAAAGGAATGGTGTCGTCTCCCGCTGCTTTTCCTGATGGTAGAGAAGTAATTGCTAATTTTATTTCTTCTATTGTTATATCACTAGTTAAACAATTAGCTGTTTCATTCTCCACCCGTAGGGGGGATTATTCTGTATATAATTAGATATTTCATCTTGATTAGACTGATACTCTGGAGTATATAGCATCTGATAATAAGCCACAAATTGTTCCAATATCTGTTTTGGTTGTTCATATAATTTGTTATCAATCCCCTTAACCTTTTTTATAATTGTCTTGGCCCTATCATCTGCTACTTTAAATGATAAGATCTTACCTATCTTTTCCCCTGACTCGTATTGCGCCAAGTGGTATTTATTAAGTTTCGCTATACTCCTTTCCCTGAATGTTTTTTTCAGTGCTGATCGATGATCCACTAAACTATACCCCAACTCATCTGCATTTTGAAGGCCTCTAGTAACTGCATCAATATGCTCATTTTCTATCTTCCGTATAGCCAATATAGTAATTTCCATTTTCATCTTCTGTTCTTTGTTCTGTCTCAAGATGAATTGCTGGGCAAAACCTCTAATTGTTGCTTTATATGTGTCCCACACTACTATAGGCGAGGCTGTCCCTGTATTTATTCCAAAAACTCCTTAAGATGTGCCCTAGTCTGAGTTACAAATTCTTCATCTGTAAGCAGATATCTGGGAAAGGAGAAAGAGCGGGTGTTTTTATTTTCAGGGGAGATCCTAAATGTAAGAAGAACAGGATTGTGATCTGACGTAACCCTCGGGCAAATTTCCATACTGCTTGACCATAAAATACTATCTGATGCCCAGGCCATGTCAATTCTTGAATATAACTTGTGAGGGGCAGAATAGTACGTGTAACCTGCTATATCGGGATAGAGAGTCCTCCAAACATCTTTAATTACCTGCAACTGCCCCAACTCCCATATAGCTGCCCGTGTCTTTCGCATCCTTTGAAATGCCCCCCTCCGTGTAGTATCCACTCCATAATCCATTACCCAATTAAAATCCCCCATCACCAACCGCTCCCCCTCCCAATTTAGTAATTCCAAAGTAGCTGCTTCTATTGCAGTGGGATCGTCTACATTGGGGCCATATA
Organism: Calotriton arnoldi; assembly: GCA_963921515.1. NCBI lineage: Eukaryota > Metazoa > Chordata > Amphibia > Caudata > Salamandridae > Calotriton > Calotriton arnoldi. The sequence goes on from CAWUFW010004881.1 coordinate 741,464, forward strand.
GTGAGCAAAAAACGTATTTTTTGACAGCTAATTTCACTTGAGCTATAGCCCATCTACCCCCATTATCCGAGAGTGTCCTACAAACTTCCACTCGAAATCGTTTGCTCCTTAAAATAGCTACACCCCGAATAGACACCGTTTGTGCCGAGCAGACTATCACCTCATACCCTAAATGTCTCAAAAAGCCTCTATCTTTATAAGACAGGTGTGTTTCTGACAACATAACAATCTGGGGGTTATACATTTTTAATTCCTCTGCTACTAGCTGCCTCTTAATCTTACTGTTGAGACTAGCGACATTCCAGGCTAAACACCTTATCATTGCCATCCCAATATAAATTCTTCCCTGCCTCTACTATAATCCATCTCCATTGGCTTTTGATTATCTTGTTACTTACTTTCCCTCTTACAAATATATTTACTTTTAGATGCTAGCGCTAAAAAATCTTTTGCTCCTACTCCATACGTACAAGAAGTTGCTCAGCCTCCCTGAATCTTATTATATTGTGATTACTATTACTTGCTATTTTCCCCTAAATATACTCATTGTGGCTCATATTTTTTAAGGTTTTAAGTCTTGCATCTTTTATTCCTGCCATAATATGATCTCTGTATGTTAATTTCAGCCCATATGTTATTATTGCTGTTCCTCTTAATGTAATTCTTGTTGTTACAATACATGACATATTGATGTTTTCTCTATTTTGTATTTAATAAACTCATCTTTTGAAACTTAAAAAAAAGACTAAATAAACTTTCTTAAACTACACCTCGGCTACAGGATCATCATTACTACACAATACCAGGGTACATTGGAACAAATATTAATATCATCTAAATATAAGCAGATCTCACCAATATTCACTTATTCTACAGTATTATATGAAAATAGTAAATATGTATGCCTACAATGAATGGCAGTAGATTAAGCTGTTAAGCAACAAGTTAAATAAATAACATAGCATTTTAAATTTAAATATTTAAATATAACTATCATAACGAAAACAAGCATTGGCAAAGACAAAAGGTCTTGCCTTGGAGACTTATTAGTGCTGCCAATCTCTTTTCTTAAGGCTGTACAGCATCAAAGCCAATGCTGTACAGCATGAAGGAAAGATTTTTTTTTTTTTTTTAAAAGAACTTAGATGTCACAGCAGCATTGCCATGTCATTTTGTAGGCTTGTGCATGCTTTAAACTTATGTGTGCAACTACAAAAGTATACAGCTAAGGGGCCACTTCAATGAACATTTTGTTGTTTTTTTATTTGTTACTAGGGTCTGGTAGCGGGTGCAGGAGGGCACCAACATTGGGGGGGAATTGGCACCAACACGTATGAGACAGGGGGAAGAACAAGAGCAACATGGGGGATGGGAAGGGCACAGAAAATCACCCAAAAGAGAAGGCAAAATGAGTATGGGTGGGGGCCACAAGCACACTAATGAGACAGTGATGCAGGGGGCACAGAAGCTCACAGGCGAGTGTTGGGGTGGGAGACAAAAGAACATGGATAAGAGAGAGCGACACTTGGTGGGGAGTGAAGCACATGAGGGAGATCGCCTGCAAACACATGCACTCCTATGGAGTACTTCAACAAAAAGAAAAAAGAAGCCCAGAATTCGCAAGCAGTGGAAGAACACAAGTGCTTGGGCCATGTTACAGTGGAAGGCCAAACACAAGAAGTGGAAGTGAAGCCAGCACGTGCTGACCAAAAAGACTCAAGCAAATGAAAGTGAGATGAAGCCAACCAATTGTAAGCAATGGGCGGGCTCTAAGCCCACTGTAAATAGCAAAATGTCTCACATGCGACACCACATGCGCTGTCTCAGGCAAAATCTAAAAAGCATGAGAACTGACATATTTAGGTCTACTCTCAAAGCTAAGAAACATAAAAAGGGCATGCATCAGTAGCAAAGTTGCACACTATGCTTATTTAATGCAAACTAGTAAACCCTATTTTTACCAAGCAATTAATCCAGTTTCTGATGTTAGAGCCAGTCTTTAACATACAGTAACATAATGCCACCCTGGAAAATACGTTTATTTTCGTTTAATGTGAATCAAGCTAAGTGTCAGCATTCTACCATTGACTACTGTTTGATCAAACATTGTCTGTAAATTGATCTGTAAAATCACATTTTCACAATGAATTATTGTTTTTTCACTGAAATTAAATATGTATTGTGATACTGTGTGCCAGGCTCTTATTGGAATACATACTGTGAAAACTTGCATGCAGCAATTTACCATGTAACAGAAATACAGCACAAAATGTTTCTCTTGTCCAGCCCAGGTCCTAATAACCTTCACAAAGAGCCACCATACTGTTCAGCGTAAATATTTTTCTATGTAATTGCTAAGAGTGGACTGTCCAAAAGATCCTTAGAACTTAGTCTTGACTTTGCTAGACAAAGACAACTTAATAGCCAATATTTTCAACATGCTTCAGTTAAGAGTCTATTTATCCACAGCACACGTACAGAAAAATCTGAAGGACTGTTTTGGCAGAGCAACAATTCATACTTTAGCCATGAAAAGAACAATGAGAAGCAAACTTAGGTCTTCCCCGTTTCAGCTGAGAGATGTCCTGAATGTTCTATTTTTTAGCAAGTGTCAATTTGCATTTTTCTGTTCATCCCTGAACTGAAAATGAAAGGCGTCTAAGCTAACAGAAAAAATCCGAGGCCTTGCTGAGCATCTCTCACTTTACTAGTCCTTAGGCCACATTAACAACTCTGCATAAAAGCTCAAATGACGCCCCACAGGATGGAATGTTGAAATGCACAATGTGTGGTCATCACAAGATACCGAAGACTTTCATTTCTAGACTAGAAATAAATAACTTACTTATAACAGGGCAAAGCTGTCGATTAGCCCCATGTCATGAGTGTGATCTTCTGCCAGCCGTGACACTAAGCATGTTGGGATTTGTAGTTTCAGTTTCTCCATGACTCAGCCGTGGCTTAGTATGAGAATCTAAAAAATCATGACTGTTTGAAAGCCACACACGTGACACTGAGATAAGTTGACTTCAGATGTGTGTGTACTTGAATAAGGCAAAAAACAGAGGGATGTGGAAATCGAATTAACAATATCACTGAAATCACGTCCTATATGTTGTGAATAGTAGAGCTGTTGTGGGTTTCTTGGGCACAGGCCAATGTAATAGCATACAAACACACACACAAAACGCTGTCACGTTGTTTTAGCTACAAACTACTTTTCACATTTACTATAATATACTTTACTCAATGTACTTTTGAAGGTGATCCAAATAGTCTTACTAGTTCTAACAATATCCCCCGCCCGCGCCCTGCCGTACACTTCGCAATAACTCATTGGGTGCATAGACATAAATGTCCAAGTCTGCTGCATACTCCTAAAGACTGACGTCATAGTCTGCCTACAGCACTTGTCTCTGAGTCCCTTTTGATGAGAATGTCCCTCTGAGTCTGAGTGGGGAACCTCAGCTGGCATAGCCACGCGCACACAGACTTTATCTGGGACAGAAAAATAAATTGTGCTCCACCCCTTGTGCCTCACCTCCGACAAGGAATACAGTGCATGCCAGACATCGGCAATTACGTCATCGTACACACTGCACTTAAAACATCACAATGCACAGCCTACACGTTTAACTGGGCACAGAGAGGCCATTCTGTCTAATTCAGCACGCCAGCGCTAGGCATTCATATAAAATTAATAACAACACAGTAAAGTCTACACAGAAACACTTTGACACATTAGAAAGAACACAAAAAATGTGCTCAAGTTAAATGGAGACCCTGGACTTCACAGCTTGTCTTTTCTCAACAGACAGCAGATACTGCGTGAAGGCAGACACCTTAACACTGCATAAACTGGCTTGTAAAAACGCACTCTTCAGAACATGACCCTGCTTCGGAGGAGCAGCGCGCACTGACGTTTAATAAACAGCGACCTGGCAAAGAGGAGCGCGCATGAGCTTACCATCAGGTCGAAGACGGGAGAATCGCAGGGCTTTTACTGATCTTGTGTGTGTAGAGGTGCCATGATGGCAAAAGGTTTCAAAGGCGATACAGTGAACTAACAGCATTTTCAATTCACTGGGATCACTTATTAGTCAAACCGGATATCCCCCTAGGAGCAAGACAATAACAAGCAAGAGGGGGCGGGATGGAAGGCTGCAAGCAACAAAGTGGCAGGGTGTCTCAGGGAAGGACAATGGGTCATAGTGTGCATACAACGTGCGAGTCGCCCCCCAGCGAAACAACATCCTTATCCTCATCACCCCTTAGGCACCATAGAAAGACATAAGGCAGATAGTTGGTCATCACTGCGTAGTCCTTTATTATACCTTAAAGCAGAGTAATCTTTTATTGTTCGTTGACTGAAACACTTGACCATTTATTCAAGGCATAGGTAAACCAAACAACACACGTTAGCCAAATGAGGTAGGTTATTTCCATTCCAAGGAATACATTTTGCAAAAGATATTATTTACATTCTAGGCATGGCCTTAGCCATGCGGATATCAAGACACGCACTTCGGTAATGAATCCCCCTGTGCTTGCTGTGCCAGCAGGCCTCAACTTGCACTGTTTTTATCAGTAGTAACTTTCAGTCCTCCATCCCAGAGAGAGGCACTACCACCAGGGCACTGCTTACGCCTTGGCCCCACCGGGGTTCCTGAACACCGGGTACCCCCTCCAAAGTTTCTTAACACACACACAGGCATCTTGGGTACGGCAGGAGAGTCCAGGACCACCAGCAGGTCAGTCCACCCTCCCGCCAGCCCGGAGCCCCCATTAAATGCTCGCCCTGTTCCAGGGTCAGACAGTCCATGCCAAAAAAGGAGTCCACACCATTTTTCTTGCCCGGGACCCCGCCACAGGGCGAGGTGCTTACTGGCACTCTCGCCCTCCCCCACCTATCGCTTGCTCACCTGACCCTACTGCCATGGCCCCTAGAACCGTCTGGATGAACAGTTTGAGCCCTTTGTTAGACGAATGCACACCATCTGGAAGATATAACTCTGTATTGGATGCCTGTATCAGACTGTGCCTGATCGTCCGCAGGGGTGATCCAGTCAATAACTTAGCAACTGCCTGGTTCAATTTCTTCACCGATCTGTTCACCGATTGCGTAGGTGCGCCTTTGGCCCAAACCCGACATGGAATTACCTCTAACCAAAATATAACCGTGCCCGGCAAGAGGTTCCTCACCCACGAAAGCGTAGAGAATAATGCTTCTTTAACCCCCCTCCGGCCAGTAGGAATCATATCATTACCTCCCGAATGAATAACCAGTACGTCTGGGATGGGCATGTCTCCTATTTCCAAGGCCATCCTCAAGTGGTTGAACAATTTGCTTAACAGTCGCCCTCCAACCCCTATCCAGTGGTGTTCGACTCCCATTGACATCTGGGACCTCTCTAAATCTGTACCACGAAAATACTGTCCTGCTCTGCGCACAAAAGAATGGCCACACCAGCATACCTGCGTCCGTGGCTGCCCGACAACTGTATGGGAATTAAAAACAGATAAAGAAACCAAATAAGGAGGAGGGGAATTCTTAACACTGTTGCGCAATGGGGTAGTGCTAAGCTCCCGGTCACCCCCTTTTTAGGCTAAATGGGGTCTCACATAGCGCTCAAAACAAGATGGCTTCCATCTGCCTACCCTTTTTATCGCTTTGAATGACAAGCCTATTGAGGCCGCTGTTGTGGCAGCCCCAATGCAAAAGGAGTGGGACGTGAAAGGCGAGGTCTCCTCCCCCAACAATGACAAGGCACGCTTACATAAGCGTGTGAACTGGAATCTAGTCAAAGGGGAACCGTCTGCATGCACAAATAGCCTAGAATCCCCTCCTCCCGGACGCATCTGGATGAATGCTTGTACCAATGTCACCGCGTCTTCTCCCCCTGGGAAGCTGCTGGGGATACACTTGTTGTCAGGGAACATCCTATTGCTCTTAGGGTCTGTTCATCTATGCATTCCTTAACGTCCAACTGGTTAAAAGAGTTACTGTCGACTAAGGAATAAGGAACTGAGATGAAGAGAAAGCTATCCCCACGAGTCGGCGGAGGACCCAAAGCCCACTCTATGTTAATTGTGTTGTACTCCATCAGTCCTCACTAAAGACTGCTGACCGAAAAAAGAAAAAAGGAACTCCGCATATAATTATTTGGCAATTAAGTCAAGCTACCCTAATCTTGATTGAATCTTAGCAATTCCCCGCATTGCAACCGAGTTTCGAGGGGGGGCATCCTGTGAATTATGTCACAATATATCGCAAAACGTTATTTGGATGGGCTTTTAAAATGCATTTCCTTCATTTCAGGGATATGCTCGCAGCAGCTCACGTGGAGCTGGCTAACAGAAGTACTTCCGGTGTAGGGCAGCCAACTTGGCCCAACCGCAGGAGCGGTTAGGCCAATTCTGTAAAACAACCCACCATGTGCTTATCCAAAGCACCCCTGTAAGAAAGGGGTATGCCCCTCTTTCCATCAGCGTGTGTGCTATTGCGATTTGGGAAGTCATGTGTATTTGACAGACTCTTATTACAGATGGATATTCATAAGAAAGCAAGCTCCTGAGAGCTACGCCAGGACACATTCCTGGGTGATAGTGCGCTCCAACAAAGCTGCATAACATAACGTATAGCAATAGATTGCAACATTCTTACTTGTTGTTCTTGTTGTATTGCACAGGGAGATTCATCAGGACACCTGCGGAGATGATCTAGTCCTAGGATACCTACCCCACGCACCTAGAGAGAGGGGCTTTGACCTTCTGCCCCAAAAGTGCAGCCGCTAGCGCCCAGCGCAAAACTTTGCCAGTGCAGCTGTGGGTGTGACTTAGTGATGGCCGGTACTCAAATGTGATCGTTTTCATGGAGGAAGTTTCCAAACGCTATTGTGTAATGCCAAGCACAAAATCACGACAAATCGCCAAACCAAAAGAGTAAGAAAATAGAGAGGCAATGTTAAGATCAAATAGAAACAGAATCATTTGCCTTGTTGGGCATCTGTTGCCACTGCACAAAGCACTAACCCTGACCTCGGAGTCACCGCTGATTAATACGCAGGATCAAAGGTAGTAGCTGGCAGACTGCAAGGTCATTAACCACTCCTTCCTTGTAACTGTGCTTTACCCCAGTAATCGGATTTTTAAGCACACCCGCGACTGCAGCTATTACTTAGCTAATTTGGCAGGAGTTTATTCAACGTCGGAAGGATGAAAGGCTAAGTGAACCGAGCCTGGAGGCTGCCATCCATGATCCTGGACGACCGCCCTGAGTCCCCTCTGTATAAGCCAGAGCCCGCCCACGAGTTAGCTCACTTTGACATACACAATTAAAAGACCGGCGTGAATACCATCACAATAAATTAAAAACCCAGGATTTGTATATCGCTGCAATTTGCCCATGAGGGTCTCATGGTGCTGAATAGCCCAAGGTGGTATATTAGGTGTTTTCCCCCCAGAAACACAGGATGTTGATTCATACACTCGAACCTGGTTCCCACTGGCACCCAAGTCCGCAGCTCAGGCCGTTATGCCACATCCTCTCCCTAGTGGGCTATCTAATTTTTTAAAGGAGAAAACAATCTTCAAAGACAAGCCTTGAAAGTCTAGGGTCCATAGCAAAAATTGCCCCTCATGATATGGCCTCTTTGACCAACTTTGCCCAGGTTAGCATCTACGGCCTCGCCCCCCGGCACCGCCCCGAAGCACTATAATATTTGATAGAGTTGAGCGATTGCTCTGCTATCTTTAGACTTTGCCGGCGGTGAGAAACCTTGGAGCCACTGAGGGGGAGATTTATTTATTCTCCGCATACCATTGCTGCTACACAATGCCAATGGTCGTTCTAAGCCCTGCATGCCGACTCAATCGTAGTTCAGAGAACCATTACTGCCACACAATGCAAAAGGTCGTTCTAAGCCCTGCATGCCAACTCAATCGTAGTTCAGTGAAAGCAATGTAGCATTGAGCCAACCCTGTGTCTCCCACCGGCCAAACAAATTCTGTATGCATGCCTAAGCGGTGCTGGACGGTAATAGGCCCTGGAGCAATTGAAGAATGCATGGGGGTCCTGCACCCTAAGCTCTTGCACTGATATTGTTTCAATGGATGTAACACAGGGAAAGTCAGAGTGTATCCTACCTGCTGCTCCCTACCAAAGATGCATTAATTCCCAGCGCTATCCGCTGTTTTTTGAAAAAGGAGAATTACCTAACAGGACCTATACCGGTCTTGAGCTCAACGTTCTGACCATACAATTACCCCCGCTTTCTCTAAATGCACCATTCGTTTTCGTCTAATATAAGAAACTGCCGCATTTACTGAGACGGCCCGATAGAGTCGTTCGTATGTGGGTAAATAACCCATATGAACACCGCCATCCTTGCAGGGTTAAAGGCACACGTAGGTTATATATTGCCTAAACTCTGTCGCTGGGCTCCACTCGCTGCTCCAAAACATCCCAGCCCAAACCGTTCCTGAGCCCTGGAAGCGTTTTTCCTATTTTGGCACATAACAAACCTGTTGATACCAATGTGACCTCGGTATCTTACACCATGTCTCCCGGCAGCCATGACGACCTTCAGTTCGCTCTGCCTTGCCTCATGCTTCCCGCTGGCCGACTTCCTCTAGATACGCCGGTCAACTTCCTGGAATCGCGCTGCCGCCATCTCCACGAGGTGGTCCCGACATGAAATAAAGGCAAAGTAGAAAATATATTCGGTCATGAAACAGTGTGCATATTGCGCTGCGAACTGTTTTCTGTCGAAATAACTACGGAGCCATTACTGCTATAATAAGCACATCACCTCCGTGGCTACGCTAATGGCCGTCGCCCCCACTGTGCCCCACCATCTACCGTGCTCACCTTTATGCTCCATGTGCACAAATCTGGACATTGTGCGAATCCGGTATGATGGATCCCGGTGCTCAGTGAAGGGAAAAAGAGGCCCAGCGCCAGGGGCCATAGCTCTGACCAGAAGTCATCTGCTTACTTCCGCTTCACAAGCAGCGTGCTCCATCGTGACACCACTGCCAGCGCTCGAGAAAATTACCCGGGGCACCGGGAATACTTACAACCCTAATGCCCCAGCATATCTCTCCATGCAGTTAAAACTACTGCGACCTCAAACATACCAGGGCACTTAGTCTACTTCCCAACCGAGTGCTCCGGATTAACATGCCATTAACCCCGAATGAATCTCTGACCATGCAATGCCGTATATTAAAACATCCACCATGCACAATCGGAAAGCATGAAAACGTGCGGGCGTGCCGCCGATACCCAGGGCCCTGGATTAGTCCTTAAAAATTCATGCGGCCAACCACACAGCGGAAAAATACCCCATGCACTCCACCCCGATGCCCCTGGTCATGCTGCCTAATCCATGTTTATTTTTTCCATACCCGCACAATGAAACCTTACCCGAGCGTCCGGGCAAACAGTTTGTTACAACATTCGGTCATATCTATTGTGTTTGAAAACTGATTTGCCCCGAATCACGGAATATTGAGCATCCCTGCCGAGACTCGCACCCCCCACGACGACACCTTACCCGAGCGTCCGGGCAAACAGTTTGTTACGACATTATGCAAACGCAAAACCTTAGCCATGACACCGCATCACAGAACCAGTTTTAGAAAACCTTGAACATATTTTAAAATACCTCTCAAACACCCGACTACGCTGTGAGGCCCTCTCCCTTTCTCCGGTGCAGTGAACCAGCCTACTAACCTGCGTCCTTTTCCACCGATAGCGCTTCGAACCCCACCTACTGGGAAACCACTCGAGCACTTTCGCACCACGTGGGCCAACTGGAACGCCGATTCCACTCGCTGTAACTTGTTGCTGGTCTGCCTCCTCAGGAGCTGCTGGAAAGGACAAAAGAGGGTTTCCCTGCCTCTCCCGCCTCTTTTTATCCTTGCCGGGGGGAGGAAGGCGACCACCTGCATCCTTTGATGACGTCAAACGGGGGCCGCCCGCAACACTCTTCGCTTCCGGCCCCCAACCTGCCCCACCTACTGGAAGGACAGAAACAATACCTGCTCCCGCCCAAGATGCAACTAAGGGTGCCACGCCCCTAGGTGCGGGTGGCGCTGATCAAGATACGAGGGATGGGGAAACAACGAGCAGGGGAGATGGACAAGCAAATCAATTAATCCGTACTTGGTCCATGCCCATCGAAAGGACAAAAACAAGAAGAAAATGAAACTGAGGCACTGACCAATGAGAAGGAAACAAGAGTGATGATGAAGACAACCAATGGGAAGTAATGGGTGGGGTTAAAGCCCGCTTTTAGTTTTTTTTTTTTTAGAAACAAAAGATTGTCACAAGTGGCAATGCATACCCTGTCTGATGTGAGGCCTAAAAAGGAATGGGAACTTCCCATTGGGAAGGAAGGAAAAGTGGCAGGGAAGGAGATAAAGGTGTTGATAAATACTAGGAGTATGCTACAAAAAGTTTTTATACATCGATGAAACTACAAATTCCTGCATAATAAATATATAACTACTAAATAGCAAAGTATGATTAATAATTTAAGAATAAGATGAATCACTTGATACCCTTCCCAGGGAATATTAGATATTGATAATGGAATTGCGGAATTTAGGACTTGAACTTTGTCACAAACATTAAGTACATATGGACTTTCAAACAACATAGGAACAAAAGTGTCACACTTGAATAAGCAAGGCCAATGATTACTATTTCCTAATATGTTTATCCTAAGTAAATCAGCAATCAAAAATAGAAATACCCTAACAGTTACAATGGAGCCCAGTTAGTGCATTATCAGCAGCCCTAAATGTTGACTCAATTTTACACCAACTCATAGACTATGTCTGGATAGAAAATTGTTATTTAAATCTTCTTCCCACTTTAACTTTACCATCAGCTTTTCTCTTGAAACACCAGCTAATCTTAATAATGTATAATTCAAAGAAACTTCCGGCACGGCAAAGCATTGTGCGAAAATATTACCAACCCAATGAGTAATTGTGTTTAAAACAGTACCCATATCTAAGGCAGATCTAATCACAGAAATAGTTTTATCAAACTGAACAATGAAGGCACAAGGAAGACTGTATTGCCTTTCAATTGAGCAAACATTACAAGCACTCCATCTGTAATTATTTGATTAATCCAGCAAATACCACATGGTTACGATTTACTCCAGGGAACTATTCTATTCTTAATCTTAATACAATTATTATACTGTCTTGAATTTTGCATAAATTGTATTTGAGGAAGATTGTGTACTATATCGGGTTTTAACAAATAACAGCAATTTCCGATAATAGGAGAAGAGTAAACATGATGCAGCTTCTGAAGCATATGTACAATTTAATTGAATAAAACAATGGTAAAGATATACTTTTTTCCATATTCATCCAAATATGAATACTTTTTTGGGAAAGTTTTCCTGATTTACGATTAGGCTACTTAAGGACAAGTGTGTCACATATGACCTAATCAACACATAAACTTATATACTGGATTCACTAATTCTGATCCTCTTATCAATACAGAGACTACTGGTCTTGTGTTTGTTTTACAAATATTCAGATAGGGAGGTAGTAGTGGGTTAAGCTCTTTAAATACCCTCTCTTTTCCTCACACTTTTTGTCTGTATAGCTGCTGCTCTCTGCCTAAATGTTATGGCTCTCTCCTTATGTCTGGCAAGTGCAACATATATAGCTTAGCACCATAGTGCAAACATGTGTGCATGTGTGCATGAGTCTAGAATAGGTTTTGTAATGGAAGGGTAGCGTTCTAGTACAAAATGCTATGCTTAGATTTACATTTAAACTTTTACCACTTTGTTTGTGTACTACATAGCAGAGCACACATGCAAAATTAGAAACGTTTGGGGAAAAGAAAGCTTTTCCCCTTCTTTGTGCTTTGCTCGAAAAGGCATAATCCCAGTCTACAAAATATAGTAAATAGGTGTTTGCATCACAAACCATGGGTGGTTGTATGTACCACCACTGGGGTGCCCCCTTGACACAAAGTAATGCAAAACAGTGCAAAGCGCTGCTTTGCGTTACTTTTCGGAAACGTTCTAACACAGTTTTGGATGTAAAGTAAATAATAAACCAACACTTTGCAGTTTTTTTGCATCAATGTTAATGACCTTACAACTGCATAAAGTATTGTTAAATCTAATCCGTGGGGATGGATATGTTGTAAAAGGATCTATAACTATGGGCCTTAGGCCCTGCAGTCGCCCTAGGGGCTGAGGCAGCGTAGGGGATATTGAATTTAAGAAGGAAGTGGTCAGACCAAGTGATAGGCAAAGGAGGACTAGCTGATAAATCAAAATTATGAAAGATTTGATCAAGGGTGTGACCTTTCACATGGGTAGCCGAGGAGATAGATGTGGGCATCTTAAAGGTTAGCAGCGTCTCTAGCAAGAGAGTAGCTTGGGGGTCATTCCCATTCTCCATCTGTAGATTGAAGTCTCCCAAGATCAGTCAGTCTTTATATTTTAAGGCCAGGGAGGAAAAAGCAGAATTTAATGAAGTGATAAAATTTTTAATAGGGCCCGGGGGTCTGTAAATCAGAAAACCCTCAATGCTTTGCTGAGGGGATAGAATACAACGGAAACCTGAGGACTCTGTGTTCTCTATGATTTTCGTCGGGATGAGGGAACAGTCTAAAAAGTGCTTAAAAATTATGGCGACCCCTCCTCCCTTCCCCCCAGAACGATCCTTCCTAAGGATATTATAGCCCATGGGAATTGCCGCTGCAATCGTGGTGTTTGAAGCATCCGACAGCCATGTCTCCGTAAGAAATAGAAGATCAGGCTGTTCATCTAATAATAAGTCCTGGATATGTAACGCATGCTTTTGCATGGAACGACAGTTTACTAGGATAGCTTTGATATCCTGGGTCTTCCTCCTAAAATTGCTCTTGTTGTTATCAAGGGGGTCTTGAGTAAAAGTGCCCCGCTCTGAGGAAGATACCAATCGCACTTGTTGCAACGAAAATCGGCCACTAAGCTTAAATCGGCCGTGCTGCACATATGCGGGGTGGGTGCCTGAGATTAAGGAGATCTTCCCTACTAAAATAAGAACAAGATGGCTCACCGCCAGTGGGTTGGGCAGCATGGCCAGCACCAGACACCTCCGGGACGCTGACGGGCGCAGACGGGCTTGCCTTAGGCGCGTGCTGCGCGCGTCGGTTTGCATCTCAATATATAGTCTAGGCAGACTAGACCGCGCGCGCTGCAGTGGAAAGCGGAAACTACAAGGGTGGAAGTGAGGAACCCGATAATAGCAGACCGGCCCTCTGCACAATCAGTTGTCAGCTGGCAGCCGGGACCAGTGTAGAAAGCAAAAGAGAGGCGAAATGATAGGAGGGCAAAATGGCGAATAAAGTGCTCGTGCAAGTAAGGGAAAATACAGAGAAAAAGATTCTGAGAGCTTCGCATACACTACAGTTATAATTTAAAAATGCGTATAAAAATCAGTAAAACATCAATGTATTAAAATCAAATGCAGGGTTTAGGCACTCAGACCTACCGCTATCGACTGCACGCGTTAGTTTGCATCTCAATATATAGTCTAGGCAGACTAGACCGCGCGCGCTGCAGTGGAAAGCGAAACTACAAGGGCAGAAGTGAGGTGCCCGATAATAGCAGACTGGCCCTCTGCACAATCAGCTGTCAGCCGCGGCAGACCGGGACCAGTAGAGAAAGCAAAAGAGAGGCGAAATGACAGGAGGGCAAAATGGGGAATAAAGTGCTCGTGCAAGTAGGGGAAAATACAGAGAAAAAGATTCTGAGAGCTTCGCATACACTACAGTTATAATTTAAAAATGCGTATAAAAATCAGTAAAACATCAATGTATTAAAATCAAATGCAGGGTTTAGGCACTCAGACCTACCGCTATCGACTGCACGCATCGGTTTGCATCTCAATATATAGTCTAGGCAGACTAGACCACGCGCGCTGCAGTGGAAAGCGGAAACTACAAGGGCGGAAGTGAAGCGCCCGATAATAGCAGACCAGCCCTCTGCTCAATCAGCTGTCAGCCGCGGCAGACCGGGACCAGTGTAGAAAGCAAAAGAGAGGCGAAATGACAGGAGGCCAAAATGGCGAATAAAGTGCTTGTGCAAGTAAGGAAAAATACAGAGAAAGAGATTCTGAGAGCTTCGCATACACTACAGTTATAATTTAAAAATGCGTATAAAAACCAGTAAAAGATCAATGTATTAAAATCAAATGCAGGGTTTAGGCACTCAGACCTACCGCTATCGACTGCGCGCGTCAGTTTGCATCTCAATATATAGTCTAGGCAGACTAGACCGCGCACGCTGCAGTGGAAAGCGGAAACTACAAGGGCGGAAGTGAGGCACCCGATAATAGCAGACCGGCCCTCTGCTCAATCAGCTGTCAGCCGCGGCAGACCAGGACCAGTGTAGAAAGCAAAAGAGAGGCGAAATGACAGGAGGGCAAAATGGCGAATAAAGTGCTCGTGCAAGTAAGGGAAAATACAGAGAAAAAGATTCTGAGAGCTTCGCATACACTACAGTTATAATTTAAAAATCCTACATGACACCTAGTCCCCAGAAGTATATGGTTTTTAAGCTGGAACACTCAATTAGAGCCAAGTATATGAGACAGAGGTTTTTATTGGTACCCAACACATTAGTGAAGTATGTCCAAAGTATGATCATGAAAAGGAACTGTAAATGTTGTAGACGTTGTGGCTACTACAATGAGACACTAGACCATATAATATGTCTATGACCATATTTGCTTGCGATAGGCAGACATTTTTTATGTTCCTACTTTCTTAGACTAGGTGTTAGAACAATTAAATCTGCAGTCATTGAGTGAATGCAGGGCTCAAATTGTCAATTGATGATTCATATCTAGATCTGGCAATCAGAAGGCTGGACAAAAGACAAAGTTGGTTGCATTCTAAGAATGCCATGAGGAAATAATACAGGTGGCTAAGCCCATAAACAGTGGCCAATATGCTAATTGATAGTTGCCTTGCACTTTAATTTGTATTTGTCTGGAATTTTTGTGATCATCATTTTATCTAAATCAATTGTTGTTAGTGAATACATGTCCCAACTGTGTGTATTTTATTAGTATTAAGGAGCAGTGGTTGATTTAATTTGCACATTGGTATGTATGTTTTGGACAACCACAGGATAGTTTTAATGTTCCTTATATGTGGGATAAATAATTAGATTGATTCAGGATATTCTAGGTTTTTGTATATTATTACATTGAAGGTATTATGTTACTGACATTGCCCAAAATGCTTTTGAGACGTTTATGATTTTGTAATGATTGTAATTAATCAAACAAAATAAAATATCAAACAACAAACAATAAAAATCCCAAACCATATTAGTAAAATTTAATAAACAAAATGACACCTTAAGAAAATGCCTCTTTTTTGCATGATGACCTCTTTTTTTGGACTGATAGTGCTGGTTTCTTTTTATTCTGTGAACTGTGACTCTGCTGCTGAACAATCCTCATTGCATGTGCTCTGACCCCTAAAACATGACATGCCAAACTTAGCTCCACTCCTAATTTCCATATCTAACTTAACCTAGTGCAAAGTGTACCCAGGGCCTGTAAGTTAAACGTTACTAGTAGAATGCAGCACACATTGGGCCTAATTACAATGTTGTATTGGTCTGGAACCACCCGACCTTGGGTTGGCGGTTCCGAACGCAGGATTACGATGCCACCACACATAGGGTGGCAAAACATGCATTTTATAATGAAAGCTTGTGCGACAGGCAGAAAAGGCCTGCAACACAAGCTTCCATTGCAAAATGGATGTTTTGAAACATCCTTGCACCTTATGGTGCCTGCCGCATGGTGCAGGGATGTTTAGGGGAGCACCATAGCGCAGGGCCAGGGGGGAGGGGGCCCTGCTAGAGGCCCCCAAAGACACTTTCCGACAGCCTTTCCATGTTGGAAAGGCTGACATGAGAAGGCTGTCGGAAAGTGGCATCATAATCCCGATGGCCGATCCGAGCCTAGCTCTGCCGTCATTAGGGGATTATGGTGCCTTCCGACGCACCGATGGGAAGCACGTCGGATGGTCCCTCTGCCAGATGCCTCCACCCACCACATCGTACCGCAGCGGGCGGACCACAGGGGCAGATGTCGGAAGGACCGCAACCGATGATCAGTTGGTTGCAATCCTTCCGACATCGTAATCAGCCCCATTATGTTACCACTAGAGTGACAGTGCAAAACATGACTGCAGGCATGCCACCAGTAACCTTGCTTTGCACATTTAAACTGCAAATTCCACCTGCCAAAATAATCACCAGATTTGACAGGCTCAAACCCTCCTTTTATATATTAATAAGTCACACCTAAGTAAGCCTAAGTGCCCATAGGGCAGGGTGCATAGTATGCAAAAGAAGAAAATGCCAATGTATAACTTGTTCTTACGGTGAAAAAACCCTTAAAGCTATTTTGACCATAGCAGAGGTAGCTGTTCCATAGCACAGCATTAAAAGGTAGTACTAAAATTAAATAATTTTATCTCTGCTCAGGAACCAGTTAATTCTTGGACTCTTGAAAATATTTTTTACGACCCTGATTCTTTGGTAGAGTCAGATTCCCAATAAATATTTCAGAAGATGTACTTTAAAGAGAGTTGCCTATTACCTGCTTGAAGCCTCTAGAAACTCATTTGCATGAGCGTCCACATCACACATGAGCTGAATAGCACCTTGATGTTGTGTGACCTTGCTCCAAGAGCTGAGAAAAAGGCCTTGGATGTGGGAAGGTGTTCTGTTTTTCTGACAGATGACCACATGGGAAGTACCCAGGAACATGATTAACTGCAAATGGGCATGCCCTGTCACAAGCAAATGCATAGTTAACATCTGGACCTGCCCCCTCTTTTGTCCTTCTAGTCAGCTAAGTACCAATCTCAGTGGGAGAGGAGCTGCCCACAGAAGTGATTTTGAGTGACCAATAGAAGGGGTTGCACATTTCCATGGCTACACCTCTAGGTTGGGCATACAAACTCTGTACAGAGGACAAAAGGTTCTGCCATCTTGGTTTTAAGAAGAGAGGGACAATGTGGAATTGTTTGCAGTATGGCAAGAATGAAATGTTGCAAAAGTGGGAAGGGTACCCCTGGGATCTTTTACCCTATTAGTCAGGGAGTGGCTGGGAGTCAACCGCACCCACAGGCTACTGCTAGGCATATATGTGACACCCCTGGCCTCTTCTGAGAACACTACTGGATCTGTGGAAGACAGAAGAAGGAAAGCACTAGGACTGGGAATATAATTACGCTCTGCTAGTGGAATTAGCGGAATTTGGGAACTCAGCGGAGTTCCCGAAAATGTCTGTATTCTGTCTCGTAGCAGAATTTATTTTTGGTTGGCTCACTCAAGCTGGGTTTCTGCATGCGCTGGCGAGTGTTATGAGTCTTGCCGAGCACTCGTGAGCACTGGCGAGATTTGGTGGCCAGCCACGAGCGTCAGTGAGACTTGCTGACCGCCCGCGAGTGCTCGCGAGACTTGCCAGCTGCCAGAGCAACTTTAGGCCACACCTGCAACATCTGTCACCTTTTTTCTGAAGACAGCAAGCACGAGAGAGTGCCAGTGACCTGGTCTGCATCCTCGAGCAGATTTTCTCCTCGTGGTGACATTTGAGTGCGATCTAGAGCACGAGAACACGCAGAGCATCGCTGAATGCCAAAATTTAGTGCAAATGGGTACGTTGAGCAGTTCCATCTGCTCGATGAATTCTACCGGAGTCTTACTGACTTTTCGGGGCACCCCGTGGCATTTCATGCAGCAGAACTCTGCGAGCTCTGCCTAGGCCTAGAAAACTCCTGCTGTTGATGCTGGTAAGGAGAACCATCAGGGCTGTACCTGCTCCCACTTGTGCTCGGGAATAACAAGTGGACTCTGAAGGACAGCTGGCTGAGCTTATGTCAAGCTACAGGGATACAAAAGCTGCTAGAAGCACATTATCCTGGAAGACCCCAGCTGACAAGTTTCGACTGGACCTGCTCTGGACCCCTGTAAGAATGAGTCCTGACCCCCAAGTACTGCTCTGGAGGTCCTGAAACCCTTGGCTAGTGTTAGGGTGTACTCTTCCTGCCAAATATAAAAACTGGAGCTTAGATACCTTCTACAAACATTTTGCCTGGAGAACCGTCGAGGGACTAGGACCAACCTGCCAGCCGAGGGTGCATCACCAGTAGGCTTGGCTTCGCCATGGCTCCCACTACATTCTCCACTTGATGGGAAAATGCTTGAATTTGAGGCCAATTCAACTACATTTCGCAGTTCCCACGACACCGATGTCATCAAGGACCCGATCAACACTGATGACCTCCAAGGCATGAAAACTTGAACTTGTCCCATCGGAAGTTCAGAACCAAAGATATATTTTTAAAGTTTCAAGTGGAGCAGAAGCACAAAGCACCAAAGATGATCTAAGGAAGCGGTAGACCGGAACCTAGGCATGATTTGAGGATGACCGTGATGGAACCCTGGTCTGATACACCAAGTGGATTTATCCTGTTAAAAAGTCTGAAACTCAAAAAGTTTGAAAAAGTCCCACTTAAGAGGGGGACAGTGTCACTTTTTTGAAGAAATCAGTTGAAATGTCTTCCAAGTCCCTATGCAGAAAGGTTCTTTGTCAATTTTTAAGAAAACAAATACTCCCTCAGCGGGCCGCCTCTGAAACTGTAGCCACCACTGTGGAACTGAAGGCCAGATACTTGAAGCATGTTGGTTCCACTTGATCTCAGAAGGTTTGGAGATTTCCCCCTGAAAATATTTTCAATTCCAACACAGAATAGGACTTAGTTGTTTTTTTCAGAGGTGCTGGGAGCTTTGAGTGGGACATAGCTGAAATTCAATCTAATGCAGTGGAACTGCGTGTCTGTTACATTGCATTGTACTTTCATGCACCTGTTGTGTTTATTTTCATCTGGTTCCTGCATTCCATGAGAATGTTTTTATAAAATGTTGAGAGCCAGTTCAGTTAGTTCAGCAGCTCCAACCTTTGTGGCTGCATATTGCTGTGTCGCTGAATAAACCTGTCTTCTACATTATTTGCCTGGATTTGGATTCTTTACAATGGCGACGAGTTGAAAAGGAAACCTCCTGCCATCTCTGCGACACAGGAATGGATCGTTTCCTTTTATCCACATCTCACTTTTCGGCAATTTGAGATTTTATTACTTTCCCTACACTACTGAGGAGGTGTGGCGATTTACAGAACTGAACTTCTACTTTTGGGACTGATGTTGCCAGCTTTTGGATCTGCATATTTATCATCTTTTCTGGCTCTTATTTGGATTTATTGGCTGGACCGTTTTTACCGTTGGTTCAATTGAAAAGATTGTTCGTTGTTTCCAAGCACTCACCGTGTTGGATCCGTGGTTGCCTGGAGATCACAGTTATCGGATGCCTGCTATTCCATTGTAGCGGAGGATTCTCTCCGCCGCGCTCTGGTCTCTTTGAGTTCTTGCCGTCAGCACGCATCACGCTGTCTCTGCGTGCTCACGCTGCATGTATACATCACGGCGCTGTGAAACACGTCACAGCGGCCATTTTTGGCTGAAGTGCATTGCCGTTTCGGAATTACTTGAGAACAGCTGTTATTTTCTACAAGTTTACCGAAGCGTGTTTCCCCTGCAATCGTCCACATCCTCTGACTGGTTGGTCACTTCACACCGATTGGCAGTAAGTGGCTTCTATAAGTGGTATTTTTCCTTATTACTGGGGAATTTAACCTGTGTTCTTCATGGAGTATTTTTAATACAAAAATTTTGATTTTTGCATTCATGGATTATTGTTGCTACTAACATTGAGTTCTACATCTGATTTACTTAGAGGGGATTCTGAGTGTGACATTTGTAGGATGCAGTTTGACCCCCCCAGCTAAGTTTCTTCAAAGTTAAGGAGAACCTCCTATTCCATGGACGAGATGGAAGGAGGAGTTTTCCATGTACATGAGAGCCATAGATGAAGAACGGATTGGGAGCGGAGCGCAAGAGAAGTATTTTCTTGCACTGTTTAGGTTCCGAAGGTCATGTTGTTTTCAGGACTTTACCTCAATCTACTTTGCCAAGTGGGCAAGGTGATATGGATGCATTAAAGGAAGCCATGTTAAGGATGGAACTCAGATTCAAGCCCACCACGAGTGTTGCGCTTACCAGGTTCAAATTCTACACTAGAGCTCAAAAGGAAGAGGAATCATTTGATGATTTTCTTACAGCTTTGAGGGGTTTATCTATGCATTGCAATTTTGGCCCTATGTCAGATGAGATGATCAGAGATCAAATAATTGTACATGTGAAGAACAAAAAAACTCAAGAACATCTGTGGGTTATGGGTGATCCCAAATTGGAGGAGGCTATTTCCACTGCTAAGGCATTGGAGCAATCGGAGATGTGAGGGATGAAGAAGATTTGTGTGCAATTAAGTATGCTGAGGTTGGAAGGCGAATGGATGATTCCCGTTCTGACAAGTGGGGTACAAATGCCAGTGGTATGCGTCACAATGGCGGTGGCAACACCAAGAGGTGGGATAAAACTGATAGATCCAGCCCATATTTGTGTTACAGATGCAGGAGTTGTTCTCATTTAGCTTCATATGGTGGTTGTCCTGCAATCAACAAAGAATGCGTGAAGTGTGGCCGTATGGGGCATTTCGCATGTGTGTGTAAAAATCCCAAGAAAGGTATCAGTCAAGGTGCAGGTAGGATTTCGTGCACTATGGAATCCTCTACATGTAAGTCTGGATGTGTGTGTAGTTGTTAGGGTCACACTGACAAAGGCATCCTACACTCCATTCAGCAAAGCGATGTTGTCGCTACCTCTTTTGAACAGCCCAACAAGTTCTCTCCCAAGTGTCTTGTGATCGTAGCTGGTACAGAATTGACCTTAATGGTGGACTCTAGTTCTCCTTGGACCATTATTACTCGAGAGTATATCAGTGAGAAATTTCAAGATATTTTTAGCTTAGGGCAATTGGAACCACCGGATGTGGTAGCTGAAAGTTTTGATTGGTCAGTTATTGACCTGGATGGTTATATGAGTGTTTCTCTAGTGTTTAAGAACAGGAGCGCTCAGATCAAATTGTATGTGGCGGCCAAAGGAGTGAACGTATTAGGCTGGAGGGACCTAGTGGAAATTGGGGATCGTTCTTAACCCACAAGCAGATGATCTTGTCCAGTTTTGCGAGGAAACTGAAGTTTTGCAAGTACTGTCTGTTGATGAGAGTGCATGTGGAGAAGAAATGGTACAGCGTTTTCATGAAGTATTCTCGAAAATTTAGGGAAGTTACGCGATTTTTCCATAAAATCAGACTTAAATAAAATGCTGTCCCTGTGAAGCAAAGGTTGCGTGGTGTTCCCATTAATGTGAGGGGGGAACTTAAGGTGATGTTGGATGATCTGGTGAATGACGGTATAATTGAAGCAATAGAATCTGCTGAATGGGTTTCTCCCATTGTTTTAGCACGCAAGGCGGATCAACAATTGAGGCTATGCGTTGATTTGAGGGCATTAAATGCTAACATTGTTATTGACTGTCATCCTCTTCCCAATATCAATGAGATGGTTTCCATGTTAGAGGGTGCCAGCATCTTTTCTACTTTGGACCTTAGGTCTGCGTATCATCAGATCGAACTTTCTGAGCAGCTCACCGCTTTCATCACTCCACAAGGTTTATATCAATTTAGCAGGATGCCTTTTGGCTTAGCGTCAGCCGCCTCGGTTTTCCAAAGGGCTATGTTTTATATTTTTAGAGACATCGATGGCTATGTCAAGTGTTTCCAAGATGATATTTTGATTTTTTCTAAAAATTAGAATGAACACATGGGGCATCTCATAGAGGTATGCAGGAGGTTGAAACGTTATGGTCTTACTCTCAAAAGGCATAAATGCAAACTGTTTAAAATATCCGTGGAGTATTTGGGGCACACCTTGTCTGGGGATGGAGTAGTGCCTAAAAAATCTAATGTGGAGTTTGTGCTCCTGCCCCCACCAACAAGGATCAGTTGTTGTCATTTTCGGGTATGTGTGAATATTATAGCAAATTCATTAACAACTTTGCCACCAAGATGGAACCTTTGAGTGCGTTGTTGAGGCGCAATGTCTCGTTTGAGTGGTCTGAAGCCTAACAAGTGGCTTTTTATAACATAAAGTGTGACATTGTAAAGGCACCCACATTGAAACCGTTCTGTATGGAAAACTTATGTGTGATTACTGTGAATGCCAGCTTGTATGGTGTTGGGGCTGTGTTATCCCAGAAGTGTGGCAAGGAGGAGTGGAATGTTTCTTTTGCTTCCCATACTTTGAATGAAACCGAGCGCAGGTATGCAGTCATAGAAAGGTAACTTTTTGCTTGTGTGTGGGCGGTGGAGCACTTTAGGAACAATGTGTGGGGCTGCAGATTCGTGCTTAGGACTGATCATAAGCCGTTAGTCAACATTTTGGCTCCTGGTGGTGGATGGAATTCCACAGCACGCATTGCCAGGTTGGCTTCCAAGCTCCAAGAGTACACCTTTAATGCTGAATTCGTGCCTGGCAAGAAGAATGTAACTGCGAACTGTCTTTCCCGGTTGCTGCACCAACTTAGTGATGTTGTTGAAGTGGGTGAGGTGGATATGGTGGCCGGGATCAAAGATGTTTTTGATGGCGAGTTTGCTGGTATCTCTGAGGAGCTGTGGGAGCAGTGCGAAGAGTCGGATAAGGTTTGGAAGGATGTGAAAAGATTTGTGATGGAAGGTTGGCCCAAAAAAGGGCAAGTAAAACCGGAATCGGAGGGCTTGTACAAGGTAGCTGAGGAGCTTGAGGTGGAAGGTGGATTGCTATTCAAAGGGGGGGAAATGTGTCCGACCGAGGGGTGATCGTGATGTTATTCTCAAGTTGGCTCACAAGGAACATCTGGGTATGTCAGCCATGAAGCGATTAGTAAGAGTTCACTTTTGGTGGCCTGGGATGGACAGGATGATAGATCGAGTTGTGAGGGAATATGAAATATGTGCTTCAAGTGAGAAGATTCTGAGGTTAAATGTTCCGCCTTTGAAGAGTGTGGAGTGGCCTGTTTTGCCATGGCAGAAGTTAGCCATTGATGTATCTGGACCTTTAAATTTTTTGCCTGTAGACCTCCGTTTTGCTTTGGTTTTGGTAGATTACCATTCCAAATGGCCTGAGGTCAAGTTCGTCCCACATGCCACTACTGGTGCTGTGATTGACTTCCTCAAGGAAGTGTTTGCTAGGGAGGGTTGTCCCTCCACTCTGGTGACTGATAACGGAGTGCAGTTAACGTCTAATGATATGGATGTATTCCTTAAACACTGCAACATAAAGCATGTTACTACGTCGTTGTATGAACCCCACGAAAACGGCCAAGTTGAAAGGTTTAATTGTGTTTTAAAAAAGTTTGTTGTGGAAGCACATGCCTCAGGGAGTAATTGGAGAAGTGTTTTAAGAGAGAAATTATGGATGTACAGGATTACCCCACACACCAGCACCAAAGTCAGCCCTTTCAAACTGTTGAAGGGGAGGAATCCTGCTTCTCGGTTGTGTACTTGGTGGTTCAAGAAGAAATGGTGTTGTCTTGGTGAGGAATGTGATGTGGCTGACGTAGCTCAAGAGGAAACAAAATAAGGCCAAGGAGTGGTAAGACAAGTTTTGGAGGGTCAAACCTCATGGATTTGTTGTGGGAGATTGGGTGAGAGTGCACACACCTGTTTATGAAGGCAAAGGTGCGCCAAGGTTCGGTAAGGCTATGAATGTGCATAAGGTCTTTTCCAATTCCATTATAACTCAGGATGGTAAGGTGTGGAATGTTAGAAAAGTTTCAAAGTGCTTCAAACCTGTGGACCATTTTCAGGGGAACGAGAGTGGAAAAGGGTGTGGCAGTGATTTCATGGTGAGTTTTAATGTCCCAGAGGCAAATGGTTTTCCGGAAAATGTTCACCAAGATTTTCCCGTGGTGCCTGAATTGTCTGAAAACTCAGTTGCTTCCCGTGTTAAGGAAGCCAGCAGGAATCGTTCTGCTCCTAAACATTATGCTGATTTTGTTTAGTAATTCCCCTTTATTCTTGCTTCTTTCCTTCTTTTGTTTCTTTCGCTTTTCCCCTGTTCCTTTCCAGCGTCCTTTTCTTGTTTCCTTGTTTTCTCTTTGTTCTTCTTTTGCCTGCTCCTTCTTTGTTTGGGGTTCTGTTTAAGGGGGGAGATGTGTCACATCGCATTGTACTTTCATGCACCTGTTGTGTTTATTTTCATCTGGTTCCTGCATTCCATGATAATGTTCTTATGGAATGCTGAGAGCCAGTTCAGTTCGTTCAGCAGCTCCAACCTGTGTTGCTCCATATTGCTGTGTCGCTGAATAAACCGGTCTTCTACATTATTTGCCTGGATTTGGATTCTTTACAGTGTTGTATACTTTTTCTGTGGTTTCCGCTGGAATTCTGGAGGAAGAGTTTTCAAAACTTTCCAAAGTTTCTTCATGAGTCCAAGCAACCACAGGAGTACACTTCCGAGGCCCCATGGACATCAGGGCAAGGCACACAAAGAATCTCAGGGTGTTAGGCAGAGACCAGCAGCAAACTTTAGTCCAGGTTCAGTTGAAATTGATCAGCATGGCACTTTATGCAGCTTATTATGTCTCAGTAGCCACACAGGAAGCCAACCAACTAATTATTTGAGTCCACTCCATTTCCTGGGTACAAGAGAGAGCAGGCCCAGTCCTTCAGGACTTTTCTCAGGCCACATACAGCAGCTCCAGTCCTCTTCTGATCTTCTGCAGGTCCAGTAAGTGTTGTAAGTATGGTGCCTGGGGATGACAAATTTATACCTGGCACCAGCTAGTGAGTGGGGATGACTCTTGGGCACTCCCTAATATGTGAATATATTCACCATACATGTTTGTTGAGAAGGCTTTCTTGCTCATGCTCAAACAGTCAAAATGAGAGAGTGGCCATGCTCATGGACCCCTCCCAACCACCAATGTTGTGTTATCATTCATTTATACAGTATACCAGCAGTTTCAATGACAGTGCTGCATGGTAAGAAAGTATGAGATCCCATTGCATTTTGCCAACCAAAATCATATGTCCTTCATTGACCATTCTACCCCTTCATTGTGCTTTAATGGCTCTTAGTCATCATAGCTCTGTCCCTCCACTACAAAATGTTTTTGGTTGGTTTGACTACCTGGCTTTTCTAACATGTCAACCAACAGTCCTCCCAAAGTGTTAGTTTCAATAGAAGATACTGCTAACCGAACTGTAGTGAGGTATTGCTGTTGTACTTTGTTAAAAAATAATAATAATTACTTAGGAGGCCACCAGTGCCTGGGGTTGGCAGTGCCATTGCAATGGAGGAGGCCCAGGATGAGGTTGGATGGGGAGGAGTCCCAGCGGTGGCAGGGACAGGTGGTTGTGGTAAGTCACATTGCTTGCCTATTGACAAATTAAGTATAATGTATTTGTTAAGTGAGGCAGATATCCCACCCATCATCATTTCATCACCTTCCTGCCCATGGCATTTCACCACCCATGACCTAACTGCAGCATGGTTCCATTCAGCACTGCAGTGATGGCTGTGCAATGTGCAT
Source organism: Calotriton arnoldi (assembly GCA_963921515.1). NCBI lineage: Eukaryota > Metazoa > Chordata > Amphibia > Caudata > Salamandridae > Calotriton > Calotriton arnoldi. Next base: position 767,061 of record CAWUFW010004881.1, read on the forward strand.
CTGCTTCAGTTATTGTGGCATTACAAACTTTTCAATGCATTGCAAAACCTCTACCTAGCTTAATCCCTCTAATTTACCTTGCAGTAGAGTAACTTTCCCTACTGCCAAGTGAAAGTATTTGTTGAAAATAATTTGTAATGGAGGGCATAAAGTAAAGTGGGAGTAAAGTGGGATTAAGTGCCTGATTTAGAGTTTCATGGATGGGATACTCTGTGACGAAGGTGCCAAAAAATATAAATATCCAGTTCCCTTCCCTATACTACAGTGCACCGTTTTTTCCACTGTTTACTTAATGTAGACAGGATATCCGCACTTGGACGTGACGTGTGTGGCGTAGTATTATTATTATTCATGTGCTTCTTTGGAGTCAGGGTACAATTGAAAAGGCAGTTGGAGAAGAGGAGGGTCATTGGATTTAAAGTAAGATAATAAATTGTCCATTACAGCCACCCCAGCTGAAGATTGCAGAGAGTACCAGACCCGATGCTAGCATTCCTCCATTAATGCTGCACAACAAGAGAAGAATACTATTAATTGTGTGGCAAATATCCCTTACTCATTAATGAGAGGTAAGATTTCCTTTTACACACAAAATGTCTGTTTAGTTTTCACTATGAAATCCTTTAAAGGAAAAATAACACTTTTATTCTGGTGGTATTCTGGCTTAATTCCTTGCAGTCAGTGCTTTATGTGATGCATGTGTGAGGAAAACCTGGCCCTTTGACAAATCACATAAATAATTCCAATGAACCTAGGGGACCAGCCATGTTCTGCTGCTGTGCCACTATATAAACAAGTGTTTGCACGGAGCATTATTTGCAATTTGTCTTTTTTTTCCTTTCTTGATATAGCTCCTCCTGCTAGCCCACCAGAAGAACAAAAGAATTTGAGCATTTTGTGTAGATTTGCATTTAACTAAACTGACTGGTCTGGTCGCTGAAGGACTAGAAAAAATGTACAGCAAGGAGTGGACCATGCAAGTATATCTAGCTTAGTGTGTAAGGGCCAATCACCTTCAGGCAAAATCACCAATCAGCCCCCACACATTGCAAATCGTCAAAATCAAGTTTTTATATTACTTTAACACCCTCCCTAACTGTCTGCCACCAAATGAATCATCAATAATCACTCACTTAATAATATATTTCTCATTGGTGCAATAGTTACCTGTTCCAAGCCAAGCATGGTGGTACACAATTGTCGTATTGTATCTCTTCTTTTCCCATGGAAGCACTACATTCGCAGTCTAGTAAATTAAATGATCTTTACTGGGGCAGACCTGCTAGGGAATGTAAAAAAAGGATAGGCATGGTTTGAGCCAGGTATTGTCTCCAATGTCCTTGAAGGGAATAGGGAAGTTTCTTCACTGCACACTGGTCCAACTCCAATCTGTCCGTACATGTGTGTAAATGGTGAGGCTGTATAATCAGACACAAACAGAAAATATAATGTTCCTCTATAATGTTCCTATAATATCCATTTTTTTTCGGCAAAGCAGTTTGACAATAATCTGAAAGTTCTATGGTGACCTATCAGGGAAGTAGAGTTCATCCTCAAACTCAGGGGGTTCACCAGATGTTGGTCAGTTAACGCCCTTGAGTCTGACCCATCATCCTCATGGTTCTCCTTCTGTTGTGTTTCAGAAACAGTGTAAATGTGTGGTATGAAGTGATGGTTCATTTTAATCATGGTCAATCTCTCCACATTTTGATGTGAGAGACTGGTCTTTCTAACTGTGACAAGTGTGTCAGCTGCACTAAACAAACACTCAGCAGACACACTGGTGACCGTAAAAGCCAGATACTTATTGCAGGCCTACTGAGCTCTGGCCATTGGCGCATCTTTCCATACCACTAGACCAATGGGTTTTGATCCACGTTGACCTCTTTTGGGTAATCCAGATAGTCATGGAACATCCTCTGAATGGTCATTGGGGCTGCCACTTGCTCGACCTCTTTTACCTTCACCTCTGCAATTGACTTAAGCCCTGCCACTTGAAATCAAGCCATTGCAGAGGTTGGGTGTCATTCTTCTGTTGCTGTTGTTGCTAGTATTCTTGTTGCTGATGTTGGCTACTGTGAGACAACACCACTGCCCTCTCTAGAGTTTGAAGGCGCCATGGCAGATTTTCTGCCCTGGACTCTAACTTACAACAATTCGTCTTCCAGGCCTTTTGTTTGCTCAACAATCCATGTCTTATATAGTGAAACATACACTTCTGTAAAAGGAGTGAAAGTTGCCAGCAGTTTTTTGTACAGTGGAGTGTGACATATATATACTCTTTGGATGGCACAATGTCTCATTGCATCCTGGGTTTAACAGCCAAGCAAAGGATTAAGCTCTCAACCAACTCATGTGCTTCTCCTTTCAAAACCGGCGAACCTTTGTGACACCTTTTTAAACTGGTCCTGTAGCAGATGCAACAACAGGATAGCTTGGCTCATCATACTGTCATCTTTGCTGACTTTACTTGTGAAAACCTCAAAAGTAAGTAGCATTTATGCTAGGCATTTCACTAGGCCCCATTTGTCCACCTCCATGGTCATGCTTTTCTCAGTTGCATCCCCTCTTCTTTGAATGACAGTCATTGATCGGTTTGTACTGCTCAAACAGACGTTGAAACATGTAATAGGTTGGGTTCCAACGTGTTTGCACCTCCTGTATGAGGGCTTTAATTTTAACTCTATTAGTAAAATTATGATCCTCAACTGCTTCTGGGCTTTAAAAGAGTGACTGACATGAGTGCAGATTCTTCTGCAGGTGGTCTGTATGTTGATGAATATGGCTTCTTTTTTAGCAAGTCCTGCACAATCAGGTTGATGCAATGCGCCAAACACAGGAATCTAAAATAGCCACCATCTGCAATGGTCTTATCTAAATTACTGCCATTGTCCGTGGAAATAAATCTAATTCTGAGACCTCAGGGTCACAGCCATTCAAACACCTTGCTGTCAAAGTATTCCACGATGTTTGAAGCTTTATGGGATTTCTCCATGGAGAACATCGCTATTGTTGCATGCCTCTGAAAGGTTCTTCAGCACTGAGACCTGTAGATAGCGGTTGCCTAATCCCCACAAAAGAGATTCAGTGTGCAGTGATACACATGTAATCAGTTGCTTGACAACTGGTTCATGTCTATCATCAGGTGGATAGTGTGAACAGCACTCTGCTGCAAAGCTTGTCCAACCAATTGCAGCACATTGTGATGGAGCACTGGAACAGCAACTCTGGGAAAATAGGCCCGGCATGGAGCCTTCCATTTTGGGCAGAGGCCCACCACAAATTCTAAAAATCCCACTCCATCCACAAAAGAAAAAGCGAGGAGGTCCAGTGCTAACATTTTAGCCAGCTTCCCATTGTACAACTGTTCCATTGGATGGTTGCATTGGCAGGGCCCCTCCTGTCAAAACATGCCGATAATAGTAGCCTGGATTTTGTTCTTTTGTGGTGCCACTGATGCAGGCAACTTCCGGAAAGAACCAGGAGGTGGTAGACTCAATTTGCATCTTGGGGCAGTCCCTTTATGCTGTTGCTGTGGTGTCTCCATCTGACTCTTGTCATTTCGAGGTTGATGATGCTAGTGAAACTGGTGCACTGCTAGGGACAGGGCTGCTTTGCATAAAGCTGTCACCCTCTTCTTCTTCATCACCTCCCACTGTGATCAGAGTGATTACCCTCTCTCATCACCACCACCACCTGCAGCAATATTTTTAAGGTGCTTCTCCTTCCAGATTACGTGATGTTTTTTCATATGGGTCGTTTGGCCTCCAGTACCATTGTGTGAACCAGTCTTACTTCAACAAACACTTGCGTGGCAAATGGAGCATAATGCAATGTTATCCTCCTGCTTACTAATCATAAAGAAGTCCTAAACTGAGGAAGAGAACTTTTTTAGTGGACCACTGGTGCCACTGCCAATGCCCGAAGAACTGGAGGTAGGTGGATGTGTCAAGGATTGCCTCTCTTCATTGCATACTTTGACTGAGGTTAGGTAGTGGTGGATGCAGGTTTCAGCATGGGCCTTACAAATATGGAAGCAGGAGGTGGTGGTACCAGTGCCACATCCCTTGGAGCAGGTTAAATAGGAGGCGTTATGTCAGTGTCCTCTAAGCCAGCTTCCATGACAATGTATGGCTTTCCTTTTTCCTTGTCCCTCGTGGTGAGTCTCGGACTCAGCCGGGGTCCAATCCATGTAGAGATCCTCAGAAGGGGGGTTTGGAGAAGATGGTTGAGTATCCTTTCTTTTTCTTGGAGGAGATCGGGAAGCCAATGGTTCAAGAAGAGGTAAATCTTGCCCAGCAGAAATTTCAACCTCCTGTTCTATTCCTACTTCAGTAAGATCTACTATTGCTGGCTGCGACTTCTGTTGTCCACTTTGCTCAGTTTTCTGTATGGTTTAGGTGCATCTAAGGGGAGACACCTGTGCCAGGTGCAGGGGAAAATGGAATAATTCTTAAAAAATGAATGCTGGTGTGCGCCTGTGGCAGGCAGGGGTATCCAGGGGAAAATGAATAATCCTTAAAAAAATTAATGCTGGTGTGCGCCTATGGGAGGCAAGGAGTCCAGGGGTAAATGGAATAAACCTTAGACAATAAATGTTGGTGTGTGGCAGGTGCCTATGGCGGGCAGGAGGTGTAGAGAAAAGGTAAAAAAAAGAAAGAATTACAATAAATAAATGAAAAATAAATGCATAAAAAAACAAAAATTGAATAATAAAAAAAAATAAGTGTTGGTGTACTAGGGGACTATGAGAAACCCATTGAGAGGCATAGGATGCAGGGAAAACATGGAAAAAAATGCATACAATATTAAACACTGTTCATTTATATATATATTACAATGATTCTCAAGCACATTAAACTGATATCAGTGAAAAGTAAAAAAAAAATGAACTCAAACAAAAAGGCATTGCCCTCGTCTATCAATCTCCCTACAAAATGGCTTTGAAAACTGGGAAAAAAGGATTTTATTTAACATACTGGCAGGCTGCACATAATTGGTGTCGGCCACAACAAGCAAGGAGTCATGGACACAACAAAGAACACATGCAGGCCTATGGCAAAAAAACACTGGCTTACTAATTAAAATGGCTACTGGCTACATGGTCAATTAACAAGCAAGGAGGCATGGACCACAAAGAACACATGCAATCCTAGGGACTCTGACTACACAAAATGGCCCCCGCTCACATGGAATGGAGAACAAAGGTAAATGATGACATATGACAAACACACACACACACAGGTCAGACAAGGGAGCCATGGTAAACAATGAAGAAAACACCATCAGAAGACTTCCATCTTTGGCACATTTTAAAAAAGAGGCCAAAACTTTCCTTATGGGCAAATTCCTCTCCTAACGCTTGCATTTCAATCACCTCAGCGACTTTGTTTCTCCCTCTATTACGGCATTACCCATGGTTCTTCCGGATGATACCTACCCGGCACTTCTGGGCTTCCCACCCGGGAATTGAGACAGCCTGTTTTCTCATATAATGTATCTACCTGTTTTTATCCCAACTGTATCCGGGATATGTTACTGCCTATTATTTCTTTCCTTGTATAATGCATCTACCTGTTTTTATCCCAATTGTATCCACCCATCCTAAGTCTGTTTATACCACCTGTCAATCCTGTAAAGCGCTCTGATACCCTCACGGGTCTGGTTCGCGCTCTATAAAACTCAAAAATAAATAAATAAATAATAAACAAGTGAGCTATAAGATTTCTATAACAACACACATCTTCCCAAGGCATCAAATATTACTCCACCAAAACACACTTTTTGCAGAAAAAAATGTGAAATACAAAAAAAAAAAGAAAACCCACATTTTTAATTTAATCCAATGCCATCCATGGCCTAAAGGATGTCTTAAAACAAAATAAACAACATATACCACAGAAACAGTTGTTTCATGTACCAAATGATAGTACCAGCTGCATGACCCGCGGGCAGACTAGGCCACATAGTAAAATAAATAAATAGTGCAAATTTAACAAACATGGAGAAAATTTACTGAACCATGCAACTTTTTTCTATTACAAAAGATAATAAGTTATGCAAAAAAATAACTAGGCCCCCTACTGCAACTCCAGGCCACCCACCACAACCATAATCAAATTTAAAAATCAAATTAAATTAAAGAACAAATAAATACTGGTACATGCCCTCTATCAAACAAACAACACCTGTATACAAAGGTTTTTGAACTTACTTGTGATATCACAAAAACAAAGGGGCCGATTCCGATCTCGGCCGGTAGTGCTCCGAATCGGATTCGGCTTAACCGTATCCGATTCGGAGCCCTATTTCCCGACCGAGTCGTACGCGCGGGCGAGCGAGTACGATGCGAATTCGCCGACCGACTCGTCCGGGCGTCCCGACAGCTCCGACCGACTCGTTCCCGGGTCGAACCGCACCGACCGACTTGCTCGGACTCGACTCGCACCGCGCAATGGAGACATACCCCGGCCGGGTGTGTACGATGCGCGCCGCGAGCAGTCCGACCGAGCCGCGCACTCCGGCTCCAAAGAGCAGTCGGAGACGTACTTTGGGGGTCCGTGTCGGACCCCCTGTACGCGTAGCCGCGCGAGTCGCACACAGGGGGACCCATGGGTCCCCCTACCTGTGCATGTGCGGCGCGAGTCGCTTTGCCGCGTACACGCTGTAGGGGCGCCCTTGACTGCCTCGCACCCATTGAGTCAATGGGAGCCCGCGTACGCGTTGTACGACTGGCTCCCATTGACTTCAATGGGAGTCCGACCGACTCGAGTCCGATGGCATACGTGCGCATCGTACTCGTTCGGTCGGGCTGCCAGAGTCCGATTCGGTCGGAAATCTCTCCGAGTCCGGCTCGGTCGGAGAGATTTCCGGCCTAAATCGGAATCAGCCCCTATGTCTTTAAAATCCAATGATATATATGCAGTAGGAATTGCAGACAAAGAGAGTGATCCTTCCACCTTGAAATCCAAATGAAAAGTGATCAAGAGATGGACAAAGCCCTGGGAGGAGCCTGCTGGACAGGAAGAGGAAATTGGAGTCTCTGGGGCAAGCCCTTCTTGTTGAAGAAAAAGGGAAAATAAAAAAATGCTTTTCGCACTAAAAAACAACATGAAAGGTTTGTTGAAGAAGAATTTATTCTTGAAAAAAAAATCTAGTTGATTTAACTGCTTGTTCAGTAGAGTATCTGCTCAAGAAGCAGCCATGGTCGCTTGCACTCGCCAGCATCACGAAAATGGCTCCAAAAGGGTCAGTGGTGAGCTCACTAACAGCCGACAAATCTCGTTGTGCTCGCCTGCATGTGCAAACACATGTCTCGCGCACTCCAACGGGATTATAATTCTGCCACATGCCGCAAGGCGAAATTCAGCAGGAACTCTGCGTTACACGCATAGCGCTGTGTTACCAAATTCCTCCAACTCAGTGCATGAAATGGAGTCTGCTGCTGGAACTTTACTTGTTACATGAAAGACCCGTTTGAAGTAATTTAAGTTCCTGAGCTCACCCCAACTTGTCTTCCTGCAAGGGGAAGAAAACACCTCTCCACTCTCAACATTGCCCCGACTCTTGGAGCCATTTTCACACCTCCTTCATACGTCATTCAGGCCAAGCACAGACTGGGCGGAGGATTGAAAGCTAATACAAATAAGCCTCCAGCAGCTTCAGGCAGGAAAAAGGTAACTTTCTAAAAGTTACATTTCCAATATATTTAATAGATATCATAATTATCTATTAGATTGGATATTTACTAAATATAAAAATGCGTTTTTGAAAGGATTCTGCAGCTGATACAGGTAAAACATTTAAGGATTTTAATATATAATCTATACTTAGATGTTCCATATGTGCCAGTTACAGCCTGAACTGTGACAGTGTAATTTGGCACTAGTCACTTGGGAAAGATGCCATATTTAATCTCACACATGCTCTACTTTTAAATATTATGTACCCTACCTTATGGGCTGCAAGGAATGTGGTATTTAGACAAAATATTTATTTGAAAATATGGAGAGACAGATATATTGGAAATTAAATGTGGTGACACACAAATATTGTGATGCACAAATTTCGTTGGCAAGAGATTTATTTTTGAGGTAAATAATATTGTTTTAAATAATATCGATGTTTTTAATATTGTTTACAATAATATAGTGGTAAAAAGTATCATTTATTAATTATTTCAATGTGTTTTAGTTGATATATTCATTTTATGTATTACTATTGTTTATAAAAATGCTATTAATTGTTTGTGAACTATATTATTATTATAAACTCTTATATAGCACATAGCTGCCCAAAAGGGTTTCCTAGTATTAGACAAAGGTAGGTAACTAGCCAGAGAAAGAAGAGAGAATCAGTAAACCAGATTTGGAGGTTTTTATGAAAGATAGTTAAAGATTGGCAGCTTCTCAGTGAATCGGGCAGCGCGTTTCAAAGCTTGGAGCCCAAGTAAAAGAATGAGGCACCACCCATTTGGGCTTTCTTGACTCTGGGGACCTTACAGAGGTGGGGTTTGGTCGAATGAAGTGAGTGATTTGGGCGGTAATGTTACACAAGCTATTGTAGATAAAGTGGGCGAACATTTGACCTACCTTTATGAAGGGGGTGATGCATTTCAAGCATCTGCTTCAGGGAGGCGATAGGGATGTTGTTTAATAACAACTCCCTCTTGTGTTGGTATGGAATGCATGGTCAGACTTGTTTTCCCAGGTAAATCAGAAAAGATGTCTGAAAAGGATGACAATACTGTGAGGAGTTCTTTTCTTTCTTCCTTCTTCAGAAAGAGCACTGCTTATATCAGTATTATCTCTGTCTCTCCTACAGTGATCACTGTTTGAACATTCTTGGGGGGGGGTCCCAACCATTTTTTTAAAAGGTTGATGTGGTAGAGTTGTTCCTTCTTTGGAGACAGACGTAGTTGATATGTAACTGGTCCCACCTTTTTAATAATCTCATAAGGACCTTGCCACTCTTTCTTCATTTTTCTAGAAGAGGTAGGCAGAAAAACCAAGGCCCAATTTCCAACTGCAAGTTCCTTCCACCATTTTCCTTTATCATAGAAAAACATCTGTTTCTGTTGACTCTTCTCAAGGTTTTCATGAGCCAACATTCTCAGCTTCCCTATCCGGGACTTAAGTTGATTTGTTTAATCTAAAAGTGGATCAGCCTCCTTTGTAATTTCTAAGACTGTATGTGGGCGTCGCCCAAAAAGTAGTTCAAAAGAAGAAACACCTAAGCTACTCTAGACTTGGCTCACAATACAACAAGAGCCAGAGGTAGCAGTTAGTCCCATGTTTTTCCATCTCCAGACAGCATTTTCTTTAGAATCAGTTTGCGACTTCCATTCCATTTCTCATCGAGACCATCTGTCTGAGGATGGTACACCGAAGTGGTCAGGTGTTTATTGTCCAACTGCTTGCATATTTGCTTCATAATCTAGGACACAAAGGGCGTGCCCTGATCTGTAAAGATTTCATGGAGAAAATCCATACATGAAAACACCTCTATAACGTGTTGGGCAATGACTTTAGAAGAAATAATCCTTAAGGGGATGGCCTCGGGGTATCGTGTAGCATAATCAACTATCATTAACACATATTGGAAACGTTTTGTGGAGCGAGGCCCTATTAAATCCATTCCTATCCTATCAAAGGGTTTCCCTTTTATAGGTAAGTGTTGTAAGGCTATCTAGGGAGGTTGGTAGGGGTTTTTCCTTTGACATATGGCACACTCTTGGCACTGCTTGATTTGTGCGTATAGTCTGGGCCAAAAGAAGTTTTGCAAAATGGCTTGACTAGTCTTCTCTACCCCAGAGATGTGAATGCACAAAAAACAGAACTTGATCTCGAAACACAAGGGGAACTAACAATTGGGGAGTGTCCCTAGCTTTGCCAAGGCAATAGTGGAGACCTTTCTGTATAACAAAGCGGGGTCGACTGGATTTGGGGATTCCTGATTGTCTTAGTCGCTTTGTGACGCATTTTGGAGGGTACTATCATTCAGTTGGGCGACTCTAAATCGCTTATCTAGTGCCCAAGGTTCGGGCTTAAGAAGAATATTGTGGACAGGGGGATCTCTCTGGGTTCTTTGGGTTGAGGACTGGGTCACATTTGTAAAGTTTCCCAGCAATAAATCCAAAAATAAGGGTTGTTTGCCCCAAGGATACATTTTTTGGGTAAATAAGGAGGACCCCCAACTTCAACCTTACTTTCTTGCCCTTATTCGTTAGTAAGGGACTATTTGGGTTGGACCTGCCAACTCACTTTTAACCACTAATTATCTGCACCCTGAATCTAGTAACACTGTGACAGGTACCCCATTAAGCTTTAAACTCACATAATATATAGGCCCTGTTTCTTGGGCATAAAGGATGGATCGGTGTATGTAACTGATATCCATTGGTTCTCCTTCCCCTTCTCCTTTTTAAGTCTACAGAATCTGGTGATATGTCCCCACTCCCCACATTCGTGACACTGGGGACTGGGATTCAAAATTGACTCTGGTTTCCCTGTTTTGATCTTTGGAGGTTCCATGGGGACTTTATTCTGTTTTCTTTCAAATCTATGACTGGAAGACAATAAAGATTGAGCTGTCTTCTCAAAGACTGTGGTACATCCTCTGGATTGGGCCCGCGCAAATGTAGTAGCAATTTCTACTGCATGTTCTAAGGTCAGTCCTGCATACTGTCTTAGCCACTTCTGAGTTTGGAATGATAATGCTTCCAGATATAGCTCAAGGTATATTTTTTTTCCATAATCTCTTCCTATGTAGATTCTAGGGGTTTCAGCCACTGGCCTGCACCATCTTTCATTTTATAATTCAAGGTATTTGAGGTAGCTCCTGGTGCCCTTCTTTTTTTCCAAAAGTGGGTTTCGTCATCTACTCCTAGACGGTCCAGGATGATTTTCTTTACTTCAGCATAGGTTGATGTGCCATCCCTGTTGGCAATTTCGTGGGCAGCTTGCCCTTCACCAGTTAATAAGTGGGCCATAGCACTGGCATGAGCAGCCCGCTCAAAATTAATAATGAAGGTGACTGGATCTTCTCCAGAAACATACTTTAGTAAGGGAACCATAGCACCAGTCATAGAAGTTCCTCTTCCTTGACCCATTCCAGCAACCATTTGGGTTTGTCCTTCTGCCATTTGGGTTATGTTCTCTCCCTGGGAACAAATGGCATTAGCAAACACTGTCCGATCAATTTCAGCCTGCTTTATATGTTTTTCCAAGGCCCATTCTAGCTTCTGATGACCTTCCTGTAATTGATGCACAATATGTTCCATCTTCGTTCAGACGGCCTATGCCCGCATTCTCCACCACTTGTCACGTATAGGGGTGATGTGATTGGTAGATATACTCAAAGAGATCAGGCTGGATACTATGACCTTTTCATATATTGTTCTCTTTATTCTGGTATAGATTCACATAAAGTCAATCGTGGTAATGTTTCTTCTCATCTTCTTTTCAGGAAGACCAGGACCACCGTGGATTGAGTGCATCCCTCGGATGGAAGAGAAAATGGCAGAGGTGTCTTAGTTAATAATCTAAGTTTGGGTATAAGGGGTGGGGCCTCATGAAGGGAATCACAACATCTTACTTCTTGTTCCTATCCCACCACCGTGTGTCACTTAGGCTCTAATAGCACTCTTAATTATCCTAGTTCTCTCTCACTAGGTTCAGGCATACACAAAAGTGTCAACTAAGTTATGTGGCAAAAATAAAAGAAAACGTAGCTTCAGGTTTCAAATTGGGAATTTCTCTACCACCTGTATTAATTATAGCTGGTATGCCTTTTCTTTACAAGGGTCAAACTGAATTACACTGGTGAGCCCTCTGAAACTATGGTCCTTACCCTCTTCCCGTCAACCCTTCACTAAACCACACTTTTCCCCAATAAACGCCCCCGCACCTGGGCTAGCCACGCTCCTCCTGGAACGTGGTGAAACAAAGCGAAGTACTGGTGGCCTCCTGGTGTTTTCCCGTCTCCTCTGCCTGTTTCTCTGGCCTCTTCCATCACAGGGACTCGTGGAAATAGAGGGGCATATTCTCAAGGACTCCTCGCCGATTTAGCGGCACTTCACCGCCACGAAAGTGGCGATAGACTCATCGCCCTATTCACAAGCCTGCGCTAACAGCCCACATCGTCAGTTTTCCTGCGATAGCTGCCGCCAAAAACATTGCCAGGCTGACAGTGACAACTAACGCTAATCATATGCAGAGTAGGCGTTCCCGTGCAAAAACCCATGATAAGATCACTTCGCAATATTCTCAACGACCAGCCAGATCGGCGATGCGGTCCAAAAACAGGCGAAAAGGCACGTTAGCAGCAGGGACTTAAGACCTGCTCATTCCTGGCCTTAAGTAGGACGAGAACCTGCAGCACAAAGGGAGCCCAGCCCAGAGCCACATCTGAAGACCAACAGATGCCATGGAGCTACTAATCATGCAGCCTGGAGACCCAAGAGGGCCACAACACCCACCGCCACCACCCCCAGGACCACCCCCACAGCCAGGACCACCCCCGCCGGACTGCCACTGAGGCAGCGCAGAACAAGACAGCGGACCTTCCGAAAACGCACCAGCCTCAGAGACTCAACGCCAGAGGATGTCATTGCCCACTACAGGCTCAAAAGGACAACCATCCACCGCATCCTGACCCACATTGCCCAAAGGCTGACGGGACCAACACAGTGGACAACCAACATCCCTCCGCAGACAGATCTGCTGGCTGTGCTGCACTTGTTGGCCTCTGGTACCTCCCAACCAAAAATTGCCGTAGTCGGAGGAGTCTCACAGCCAGCCCTATCAAAGTTCCTCACACCTGTCTTGGATGCCATCATCAGCTTGTTACCCCAGCACCTTCACTTCCCCCACACTGTGCAGGAACAGCTGGAGACCAAGCAAGGCTTCTACGCCATAGCTGGCTTCCCGCACCTGTTGGGGGCAATTGACTGCACAAATGTCCTACTTGTGCCCCCTGCCGACACTGCACACAATTACCGCTACAGAAAGCACACGCATCCCATCAATGTGCAGGCAAAAGTGGACCACCCGGGACTGTCCACCAATGACGTCACCAACTTCCCAGGCAGTGTGCATGACTCCTACATCTTTCGACAGTCCATCATCAACCAGCGCTTTCAGGATGGCACCTATGGAAATGCACTGCTCGTTGGTAAGCACCAACGGAACACACCACACACCTCAACTCCACAATCATACAACTCACAACTGTGGGAATGCACACGTAACAAAATCACATACAACATGCCAACAAACACGACAACACAAGTAACTGTGGTAACAGGGGCCAGACATGTAGACAAACCATACACAAAGGCATATCCCCTCTGCCACACGACTGCAGAAGGTGGGGAGAGGTGGGAACCAAGAATGTGCGAAGGAGGCAATGGACCCATGAATGAGAATGTACACAATACCAAGTGTGGCGGTGATGTGCTGGACAGTCTTGAGTATGTAGAGCACACACATGTCCATGTGGACATATACTGCTGGTGCCTGTAGTGTTGTGGACAGTGGACGCAACCATGTCACCTCAGGCAGTGGGGGAGACCGTGGACATGTAGCCATGTCGCCCCCCCTGTAAGCGTAAGCGTAGTGGGCTGGGCTGGCGTACGCCAGTCCAGCGCAGGAGTGTGAATAAACACCCCGGGCCCTGGGCATGGTCCACTTCCGGGATGGCCACCAAAGTAACTATGGTGTGTGTCTCTGTTGTAGTGTCGGCGCCAACCCGCCCTCAATCGACAATGTTGCAATGTAGTGTTGTAGGGAGTCTGCACATACACAGAACTATGCACAGCAATGCGGGACTACGGTATATAGGGGCTACGCCTCCTACAGCCTTAGTACCCACGAGCCGACGACCAGCTAGCTATGGTGTCCCACCTGCCCTCCTATACACAGATTGAGAAACTGGCGTATAGACTACCCAGAACACAACACTCCCCTAATCACTCAGGGATCATGGTAACAGGTTATTCCCTATCGCTCAGACACTCATACTCATCCACAACAAGAGATTGACAGAGCCACTGAGTCAGTCCAAAATGTTTATAGCAACTAACGGGCTCTGAAATGCAGCATACGAGCCACTACTAAAATTAGAATGCATAATACAAACATTGTCAGCATTGTAGCAAGTCCATACAAAATAATAGGAGAAATCATTGTATATTGATCCTGGAGACAGGACTATTAAACCTACACTCCCTCCCCATGGACGGGAAAACCAAGATGACAACATAGAAGATCCCTGGGTCTGTATAGCAGACCCCATACCTCTAAGACATAGATCGTGTCTCTACATCACAGCTCCATGCATTCTCCCAATATCAAGAAAAAGGTGCGTGTCCCACAAACAGCAGCTGCAGGGTATGTTTTGTCAACGTGCCAGGGCCTGACCAGATCTAAATCACAGGGGATGGTGTTGTTTGACCTTGCTCACGATGCACAGACTAAACTCCAGGAACAAGCAGGGAACCAGCGTAGCCAGCGGCTCGCATGTGACCAGCGAAAACATTCTTGCATTAGAAGAAGCCTGTAGTGTTGTGTGCAAAAGCAGCATCATGGCCTCCGGACCCATTCTAACCTAAAGATGTCAACGGGGCCCCTCAAAGCCACATGAGACCCTCCCCCTGGCCAGGTTGCAGAAGAATAGTTAAAACAAGGTCCAAATCGCAAGCAGAGTCAATGCACTGAGCATAGCAGGGGCAAAGTTCAATAAAATCAAAATCATAATAGGTTGATTAGCGCTAAAATACGAGAAGAAGAAAAAAATGAAAATGCCTTGTTGAACATTAATCATCGGAAACATATGAGATCCGTTGAACCTTGGAAGGCAAGGTGTTCCAAAAGACGGTCCCCCTCCTCATAGACAAGGAGGGACAACACCCAATTCAACAACTCGAAGGAGCATACGTGCTCATCATAATCCATAGCTTCAAAAAGCATGGTCGGACATCCTGTATTGTACTCAATGTAGCTGTGGTGCAGCAGGCGCGACGCCCCTTCACGGATGTCCCATTGTGCCAGCACTCCATTCACGGCCGCCATCAGCATGCGGGTACCAGTTGCACATGATTGATCATGACGCAATAGGGGCCACAGCAACAGGTCGTAATCAGGGCAAGGCCGAATGGCGTTTGAGAGGCACAAATCCAAAGCCCAGGAGAAAGGACAGTCGCGGCACCAAAAAACTGGATGAATGCATGTAAAGTATGCGTGTCTGTAAGTCACATTGTAGGCAGCATCCACAACAGCCATAGGCAGGCAACCAAGGAATTCCTGCAATCGGCTACGGTACAGCTCCAGCTGGACCGGATGATCGAAGTAAAACATGAGGGTCAGCCATTACGAAGTAGTAATACAAGTACCAGGACAGCACCAGCGAGCAACAGGATGAACGGCAACCCAGCCAAAAGCGCTGGAAAGAATGGAATGAATAAAAGCCGGAATTACACCAAATATCCTTCGAAACGAGGACACAAGACCTGAGCCCAACAAATTAAAAAAGGTGCAAGGCCTCCTGTGTCAGAAACATTGGATAATTGGTGTATCAACTCCCCAAAATGTAGGGGGAGATTGCTATTTAATTGGCGTTGTATTTCACTTGATGTCCGAGCCACCTGTAGCTCGAATGTTTCACGGGCCGAGGTCAAGGCAACCTCATGTTGGAATAACAGTGCTTTGAGCATCCTTAATTTGTTGAAGCTTGCTTTCATAGTAGGAACAGAAGGCCACAGAGAGCTATCAGCAATGCCATGCGGGGGCAGAAACAGGACGTTGCTGCAAGAGGGACACCGTTGCCGATACACCGGCATGCGCCGAAGCCATGCCCTCATGTGCAGCTGTGATCAACGCATGTCTGCGGTCCTCGTTGGGAATCAGCGTATCCCCAACAGAAGGAATTGTTACTGTCGGAACTTGTTCCGGGGACAAATGGTATTCATATTTGGACGGATAGCCCTGTGGGTATTACGTCCAGTCTCTGGTAGCCGCTGCGGCTGCCAGTGTGTCGGTATCGACTTTTGTCACAGACCTTGTGACTGCTGCTACTGAACAAACCCTACTGCATTTCTGGGTGCCTCGTCAGCCAGAGTGTTGCCTACAGTGTGGGGTCCCACGCGCTGATGGGCAAGAGTATATATTACATGTGTAAGTGGCAAGCCCTCCATGAGAGCCGCCACTCGTACCCAAAGCGTCTCATGCTTGTTCGTGTTACCCACATGACATGACATGACATGACAGTAGCATGCACCCGGAGGGCGGGCTCGCCCGGATGGGAAAGTTAAGGAGCGCTCGGGGTCTTGGCTCATACATGCCAACTGTTGTGTGTGTACCTTCATTGAGGTAGCATGAGCCAAAGGCCTAGTCCCAATCGCAGCACGAGTTCAGCCAGGCCTGAACTCCACATCTGTGTCCACCCTATCCTTACCAAGGCCTACACACACGTGGCCGCCCACCTTCAACGGCCAACATTACAGTGTTGTTGTCAGGCTTGCGGACATGTGCAGACAGGCATGACAAAGGTGTGCCGTAGGAGTGCAAGTGATGCAACCGCGCAGCGCACACAGGTAAATAGGCCCGGGGGGAGGGAGGAGCAGCTGTGAGGCTACGTAACACACATTGTCCCCGCACATTTGCCAGAAGCAATACATGGCAAACATGAATCCCAAAGTCACACAAATCACACACCACAAAACTTGTGAGTCTGCCAACACGGCATGCAGAACCACCAGTTTACACTGATCTCACTTACCTCTCACAGGTGATCAGGGATATGCACTCTGCCCGTGGATGATGACACCCCTCCGAGCCCCGAACACCCCGGCCCAGAGGCAGTACAATGTGGCCCACAAACGCACCAGGGGCATTGTTGAGCGCACATTTGGCATGTGTAAGTCACGTTTCAGGTGCCTGGTCATCACAGGTGGTAGACTCCTGTACAGCCCAGACATAGTGTGCAAGATGATCATTGCATGTTGTGTATTGCACAACATATGTGTACGCAGCAATGCCCCATGGATCCAAGTGCCAGATGCACCGGACGGTGATGAGGAAGATGAGGCAGGTGGACCACACCCCACTGTAGCTGCAGCAGGAATAGCCCGATGGAACACATTCATTGACAATTTCTTCACATGAGCACGTCACATTGTGACAGTCCTTAGCAATCATTGAACAGTACAAAATGACCACATGCCCAGCATGTGCAGATAAATTCATTGCAACACACATTCCCTGTGTGCAGGTCAGTCCTCTGCATTAGCACGTCACTCTGACAAGTGTAAGTGCAACATTGAGTGCTAACAATCTCACAAATGGCAAATAGATGGTGGGTATGTCACCTCTGTACGGAGAGCTGTTCAGGGTGTCACGTATTCGGAATGCCATTTCAGGGTGTCAAATGTAGTACGTAATCCCACTCATCAGCGTATCACATGTGTACACATACATGACATGAAGGCTGTCATTGGTGTTCCAAATAAGACAACAGGGTGTCATTCGGGGTCAGATATGAAATTGCGGGTGTCACTTGGTGTCAAATCTAAAATAGCGGGTTTCACTTGGGGTCAAATATGAAATATGGGGTGTCATTTGGGGTCAGATATGAAATTGCGGGTGTCACTTGGGGTCAGATATGAAATTGCGGGTGTCACTTGGGGTCAAATATGGAATTGTGGGTGTCACTTGGGGTCAGATATGAAATTGCGGGTGTCACTTGGGGTCAAATATGAAATTGCGGGTGTCACATGGGGTCAGATATGAAATTGCGGGCGTCACTTGGGGTCAAATATGAAATAGCGGGTGTTATTTGGGGTCAGATATGACCCACCCTGATGCAGAGATGCACCCTGTGACTCAAGTCCCACAACATGAGCAACATGGACGTAAGGGAGATGGGGGCACAGTGAACACCTCAGCAACATGGGAGATGCACACCAGTAAAATAGGCAGCAGGAATACCGTGCCGGAAGGCGAAGCAGTGACATCCCCCCCCCCAAACCACATCACTCTTCCAGAATGCTAGCAGATGACAAACTAACATTAGGGAGGAAAGCTCCTTTGTCTGTACTGGAGGCGGTAGCACATCTGCACCTCAGACCTTGGAGTTTCATGCGCCCGGCTCCCCCTGAGAGATACCATAGCAGCTGATGACGACTCCCACACTACGCACAGCGCTAACCAGGGACCAACGTATAAACACCCCACACACAGAGGTCCTTGCTCGCAGTTCTCTTGCATGGAATGACCTTTACACTTACGCACAGACCATCCCAGGAGTCCAACCGCTGCACACTCAAACAAATCATTGCTACGAGCTGTGGCATCCACATAACTTGGACTTAGGCATTTTTACACACAGCCCTGTTTCCTACATTGGCGTGGGGCTAAGTTGGGAAATTGCGAGATTGTTGTTTAGGAGCACTTAGGCCACAGGTAGTTCACACATTCCCAGTCATCTCACTGCCTGTCTGGGTCACAGTCAGACATGCGCATTGATATCAGTTCCCAGGGAGTACCTTTTTCTGGTATCACTGCCCCTACATTTATCCATGAATTCATACTTGCTTGCTAATAGACATGACATATTTGTGTGAATTAGAATGTTTTGGTCACATTCGGTGGAGTGTTGAAGCTGGACCAGTACATGGCCATGCATACCCCACTTTACATTGTTGCCACGTGGAGGGCCAGCTTTGTGCATGTGCATGGGTTTGCACATGCATGGGTTTGTTGTGAGATTGGTGATGTGTGGGGAGGGCCCCCTCTGGGCACATTGTCGACGGGGGCCTACTTGCTGTTTCTATGTGTGCTGCATTCAGCTTGGCCAAGATGGACTGCTATATTGCATTTTTAGTTGCCAATGACACAGTGAAGGTGATGAACAGTTGTTGGTGGTGTTTTATCACCTCCGTAATCAGGATCTTGTTTTCCTGCGGACTGAATCGCGGGTTCCTCTTCTTCTTCTCCTTCTCCTTGCCCTTCTCCTTCCCCGAGGTCCCTGGCTGGTCCTCCTAGGGGTTTGTGGGGTTCTGGTTGGGCTCTGTAGTTGCTCCAGCATCCTCCATGGTGCTTCTCAGTTGTTTGGGTTTTGATTTCTCTTTTTTTTTTGCAGCTTTTATGGTGATTTTTCTCGCCTGACGTGGGAATTGCAGGCCTGGCGCTGCTTATCGCTGATGTTTTTATGGCTGTTGGGCCCATCGCCACTTTTTTCACGTTCGGGTTTCCTTTTTTATCGGCGTCCCGGTAATTTTATCGCGGACATTTGACGCGTTATCGGGGCACTATCGCCTGTTGCCGGCGTGTTGAGAATACGCCGTTGATGCAGCGTTAGTTTCCCGCGATGAACGGCGTTATGTGAAATTGCGTTGGCCTAGGTTGGTGATATTTATCGCCCGTTCTTGTGAATATCCCCCAGAGTGTCTTGTCTTCCTCGATGCCTCTCGCCACTCGTTTCCACCGTTGTTCCAATGTCACAGTGAGGTTTGCTTCCGTGGATCGTCTCGCCACTCTCACTGGACGGCAGGAAAAAAAATGGACTCCGTCTGCACAGGCCATAGGTCACACCCGCCCTCTTTCTGGAGCATTGCAGGTCCCTTAAAGGGACAGATGTCCCAGGTATTCTGTAAAAATAGAAAAAATGCATCTTGTGATGCATGTGCAGAGGGGAAGGGCCAGGGTTTTGAGCCCCCTGCTCCTTTGTACCCGTCACACACGTTTTAACATTTTTAAAGAGCATGATTTATTATAGGAGAAAGCGTCTGATTAAGGACATTTGAGGCCTTGTGTTTTCATTTTCTGCACCAAATGCCTATGTGTCATTTTTAATAGCCCCAGACAGATTGTCATTCTAATTTATTATGCAGGTCGGAATTTTATTTTTCTGGAGACAGGTAGGTGTCTTTTGCGGTGTGCCCTGTGGTGATAGGGCAGAAAGTTAGTTATCCCATAGAAAGTCTTTCTGTGGGTGTAGTTACTCTTTTCCATGATTGGGTAGTGGTAGTGTCTCCTTCTCTAACTGCTATTTTGTTTTCTTTTTTTCCTTTTTCTTCTCCTAACTGCCTTCCTTTAAACCTTTGCGAAATCAGATTCCTACCCACCTCCTGCTCAAACTTGGATAAACAAGGGGCTCTCTTTTGACTTTAACAACCTCTGGCATACACTCATTTTCTTCTTTCTAAATTTCTTTCTTCACGGGCCTGAAACTCAGACTATATCACGGTGGAATGTGATTCATTGAACTGAGTGATATCAGAAAAGGCTGTAACCATGGTGATGCTTTACCTGATAAGCCTGCAATCCCATAGAGCAATCGCAATAGTGCTTCGTTGTTCAAAGATTTGAAAGTCCCTTCAGAAAATCAAATCTCCCTTTGCTAGACAGCTACTACCCTTTAAAAAATCAACATACAAATGGGACATTGGATCTGTGTAAAAACTAGCCGTCCCTCTTGATTTATATGACGCGCACAGCACAAGGGTCCGGTTTACTACGCGCAGGCCACAAACAAGTCGATGTTTTTTGCATACTGACTCATTTGTGACCTGAGTTTCATTTTGCGATTTGACTGATGTAGGGAGCAGTCACGCAACAAAACAGATATTGACAGGAGTTTGTAAAAGCTATTGCTTCATTATTATTTGTCATGCAGGAGGCATTAGCAATCCTCTACAAATGCTAGGGAGGAGGCCAGCAAGGGATAGAAGACTTCCACCCCCCTGGGGCCACCTTCCATCCTTAACAGTTTGCTTAAGGGCAGATTACACTTTGGGAACCACGTCAAGGCATGTCCTGTGTCCGTATCTGTTCAATGGCTTCATCTGCTATTGAGTTCAAACTATTGATATGTGAAATTCTGAACCACGAAGAGCAGTGGAAGCCCTTTTTATGTCCCTCCTCTTTTCAAATTGGAATGGGCCGCAACAGGCACGTCTAAGGTTGGAAAGACTTGTCTGACTCACAGAATTTTTTTTTGTAAATTGAGAGTCCTTATTTTGCAGTCACAAATCCTTATTTCTAGAATTGATTGTTTTGTGACCACAAAATCAGTTTGTCTGTGCATTCCTTTGTATAAAATGTTTTCCAAAGGAGAACTGTATCATGTAAGAAAATAGCTAGTGCTTTTAATAAATATATTAAAAATTTATAGTACAGAGCACAGCAACAAGGTAGTTTACAAAACTGACCATGTTGTCAGTTAGATTTAATTTCAACGAACAACACCAAAGAAAAACCGATAGAACAAGATGATACAGTCCAGATACAACTACCTTGTTGCTGTGCTCTGTACTATAAATTTTGAATTTACGTGTATAGGGAAAATTTACTTTTTCCTATACAGGGTAAAACTGGTTAGGTGGCAAAGTGTTTACATTGAGCACGCACACACATTAAGAATCAAACACATTGCAAACGTTACGGAGGTGCTGACCTCTCTCTTAAAACCACTGCCACTTGGTCCTAGTGTGATAATAAATATATTAGTTAAGGATGTTCCCACGATATTTGAGGCTTTCTCTTAAGATGTATAAAACAACTGCATTTAGACTCAGCTCCAGCCTTTGTGAACCTTGGATGAGAACTCCTCAGAATCCGGGTAATGCACAAAGATGTCCACCTCTTGACATCCCCAACTCTGATATAAGTAACGCAGAGTATTAGGGCGATCAAGCGAGGGAAGGGAATTAGGATAGGAACAGCTGGGAATAGGATACCTGAAGAGAGAGAACACAATTGCTGGTTAATCAATTCTATAAATAAGAACTAATCTCATATAGTCTCAATAAACTGAGCTATACCTTAACCAGGCAGTCGTCTCTTCAAATATATATCTGATTCTGAAGTGCGCTACCACATCCCAGATACATACACCTATAGAGATAAAGCACAAGATCAATACACCTTCACCTCCTCCAAAAGCATAACTACATTGAACACCCAGCACACTCTTACATACCAGCTTCTTCCTTTTAAAGTCAAAAAGAGAACAAAAATTGTGCAGTCGGATTCCACCAAATGGAGGGAACTTAAATAATAGCAAAATGTTTGTACATGTCTCACAAGTACTGCCAAAAGATCATTGAAAGTGAAGGGAGAAAAGGAAAATCTTCTTATGTATATTCAATCCACATGAGCAAAGTAATAAAGCAATGTGACAAGGACTAGTAAAGTTTCAATGAAAATTAGCACTCCATTTCCATTGCCAACCTTCCTTTTGTGTTAGCAAATTAGAGAACCTCCTTGGTCTCTGACAAAACGAAAGAATAATTCCACACAGTATTACTTCCTACCTGGACGTCTTCAAGTACTGTAGTGAGTGCAGTGGTTAACGCTCCAGTGTTTGGAGCACTGGAGCGGAAATGCCTGCACCTCATCCGCAGGCCAGGCGTGGCCTGCGGGGAACGAATAAAGGGGAGGCGCCCGCTCGGGGGCAGCACTTCCGACTCTATAGTGTGTGTAGTGTGCAAGTGTCCTGCGCTGCCCTCGCGCTACCTGCGCGCACGTCCCAAGGCCAAGTTGCCCCTCCTGCTGGCACACAACACTGGCGACGAGGAGGGCCGAGACCCTCGCTCGCAACCACCTCGCAACCCGCTCGGCAGCCTCCGCGATCTTGTGAGGTGCCGCAACCGGCCTGACGATGCGCACGCGGACGGGTGAGACGGCCCCCGCTGTGCAGCATCCCGGGAGTCTCCAGCGCCGCAGTGCGCTGCACCGTGCCCTGAGCCACAGCGCCACCCCCCTCAATCAACGGGTCCATCGCGCCACCACAGGCCCCCGGCCTCCACAGCGAGGTGTTCAGGCGCCACCAAGACCACAGCACTCAGTGGCAGACCTCACAGCACGTGCCTTCCAACGCTCTGCCACAACAGCCGGCAGGCTTCACGCAGGCGCGCCTCGCACCTCCCTCGCCACGTGGTTTCGCACGGGAGCCGGGCCTCCCTCGCCCTCTCTCTCTCCTCCGCACAAGCAGCCACTGTTTTCAGCGCCACAGCCACAGATTGCCTGCTAAGTAATCCAGCTAGGGCGGCGTCCCACTGCTACTGAGCCGCCATGGGTGACGACAACCCCGCCCCCGCTCAAGTCCACATCCCGTTTCAGCACGCGGCCTCCGGTGTGCTGCCACCGTTCAGCGAGTTGGAAGACCCGGCGACGGCGTCCCCCCGATGGAGAGTGTGGATCGAGCGCCTCAACAACTACTTCGTCGCGACCAGGGAGGCTGATGGTGCGATCAAGCGGTCCCTCCTCCTCCACTACGCTGGGGACGAAATTTTCAAGCTCTTCAAGCACCTGCCGAATACGGGAGCCGCAACGGACTTTGGGGCAGCGGTAGCTGCGCTAAATGCCCATTTTGACCCCCAGCTCAACCCGGATATCGAACGTTTCAAGCTGCGCCAAGCGCGCCAAAGAGAAGGGGAATCTATAGACGCATTCTATGCCCGCCTACGTGAACTCGCCAGCACATGCACAGAGGATGACCAGCCCAAAGAAATCAAGGCCCAACTCATTTAGGGCTGCAGGGACAAAACCCTGAGGGGCCTCATACTCCGCCAACCGAGGATAGTGCTGGAGGACATCCTCATACTAGCACGGTCCCATGACCTGTCAGCGGCCAGGGCGAACGAAATGGACCAGGCCCTCATCAAAACAACGGGGCGCCCAAAATCGATCAAGATAGAGAGAGCGGACGCAATTAGGACAAAGCCAGGACAGAATTTCCCCGGAAACCGAAGTCAGACGCACCCAGGTCGCGGTGTGGCTACTGTGGCCATGAGCCACATGCAGCGAAAGACTGTCCCGCCCAAGGGAAAACCTGTACAAACTGCGGAATCCCAAATCACTTCGCTGCCGTATGCCGGAGAAGAAACAGAGGTCACGACACCAGAGGCCCGAAACCGCCGTCACGGGCGATCCGCCCGCTATCGGTGACAGGGGCGACTGCGCCAGAAGAGACACCGAGGACCAGTCGCAGGTATCAGAGGCCAGTCGACTCCTCCTCATCAGAGGACGAGGAAGGAGAGACATACCTCATATCATTCGCTCAAGAGCTCAAACGACGCCGCAGGCCTCAGCCAACTTGTGTGGTCCGGATCGCCGGCTCAGAGGTGAAAGCAATCATCGACACCGGGGCATCGGTGAACGTGATGGGCCTCCAACAGTACCGACGCCTACGACCATGCCCACCCGTCACCCCCTCACGGACTCGGATATATGCGTACGGAGCACACACACCGCTACCACTGAAGGGGAAGATATCTGTCCCGATCAAGACGGAGGACCAAGAGGTAATTGCCACCATCCATGTGATCGACAGGGAAGCGGACACACTACTGAGCAGCCACACGGCCGAAGACCTTGGGCTGGTCTCGTTCGCCAGAAGCGTCCAAACACACCAAGTGGATGAACTGCTCGAACAATTCCCGGAGCTATTCCAAGGCCTAGGCTGTATCAAGTGCGACCCCATCAAGCTGCACATCGACAAAGCAGTTGGCCCCGTTGCCCTACGACACCGGAGAGTGCCGTTCCACCTCAGGCCGTTGGTGGAGAAGGAACTGGAGCTCCTCGAAGCACAAGGGGTAATTGAAAAAGTATCCGGCCCGACGCCCTGGGTGTCACCGCTAGTCATCGCGGAGAAACCGAAGCAGCCAGGTGCTATACGCCTGTGCATCGACATGAGACTGCCAAACAAAGCCATCAAGCGAGAACGCCATATTACGCCGACGATGGAAAACATCATAGCCGATGTCAATGGTTCGAGGTGGTTCTCCAAGATTGACCTAAACGCCGGATACCACCAGCTGCCTCTGTCAAAAGAAAGCAGATACATCACAACTTTTAGCACCCACCTTGGGCTAAGGAGGTATAAGAGGCTGAATTTCGGAATATCCTCGGCGGCGGAGGTATTCCAGAACACTGTAAGAGAGATGCTATCCGGCCTGCCCGGTGTACTTAACGTCAGTGATGACATTCTGATCCATTCAGCAACGGCAGCCGACCACCATAAACACCTCTGGAGCACGCTAAAGCGCCTGAGCGAACATGGGGCAATGCTCCATAAGGACAAATGGCAATTCTTCCAGCCCTCCCTGGAATTCTTCGGGTATGTCTTCAACCAAGAAGGCATTCAAGTAGACCCGCGGAAGTCGCATGCCATCAAAAGCGCACCTGCTCCCACGACGCCCACGGAAGTGAGGAGCTTGCTCGGAATGGCCACCTACTGCGGGAGGTTCATCCCTGACCTGGCAACCCGAGCAGAACCACTCAGAGCACTTACCCGGACTGACACCCCGTGGAAGTGGGGGCAACAGGAAGAAGAGGCGTTCCAAGGAATAAAAGACGCCCTCCTGGGCGAAGCAACGCTGGCCTACTTTGACCCCGCAAAGCGAACAGAAGTCCTCGTCGACACAAGCCCAGTGGGGCTTGGGGCAATCCTGACTCAGGAGCAAGAACCCGGCAGGTGGGCGGCGTTGTCATTCGCCAGCAGGTCCCTTACGCCAACCGAAACAAGATGCGCCCAAATAGAGCGGGAGGCACTCGCCATCAAGTGGGCTTGTAGCCATTTTCACCTATACCTGACAGGACAGCCCTTTACCATGGTCACTGACCACCAACCCCTGGTGCCGCTCTTCAAGGGGTCCGCCACCCAACCTCCACCACGAATCGAACGATGGGCCGTGCAACTACAGTCGTACGAGATGGAAGTCATGTACCGGCCCGGGGCAAAGAACCCGGCAGACTTTTTGTCCCGTCATCCAATGCAACTGCCACCCGAAGGGGACGATGAAAACGCCGAGCAATACCTCAACATGGTGTCCGCAGCGTCATGCCCGCGAGCCATGACCCTGGAGGAGATAAAAGAAGCGGCCCAGGACGACAGCGTATACAGCCGAACCCTCCACGCCGTGCAGACGGGAACGTGGAAAGACTACCTGCATCAAGCAAACGCCTGGCACCCGGAAGACAGGGAAGGACTAACAAAAATGTGGCGGGTGAGGAGCGAACTCAGCGCCACACGAGATGGGCTCCTGCTGAGGGGATCCCGGCTGGTCATACCCCAAGCACTGAGAGACCGAGCAACCCAGCTCGCCCATGGCGGCCATCAGGGGGCCACGAAAATGAGAGCACGGATGAGGGAAAAGGTCTGGTTTCCCGAACTCGAACAGATGGTCGACCACCTCGTCCGCCGCTGTCCATCCTGTCAACTCACTGGCGCACCGACACGACCGATCCCAGTAATCACTGAAGAGGCGTGCAAAGAGCCCTGGTCCAAAGTGAGCATAGACTTTGGGAGCTTCCCAGATGGAAAACACACCCTAGTGCTTGTAGATGCGTTCTCCAAATACCCTATTGTGGAGATAGTGGCCTCAACCGCGTTCACCCACGTGCGCCCCGTCATGGATAAAGTGTTTGCCCTGTTCGGTTTCCCTCAGGAAGTCCGGAGTGACAATGGGCCACCGTTCCAGGGATCGGAATTTGCCACATTCCTACAACAAAGAGGAATACACCACCACCGGATCACTCCCCAATGGCCGCAAGCCAACGGCTACGTGGAAAGGTTCATGCGGACGCTGAACAAGACTTTTCGCATTGCCACGTTGGAACAAGCCGATCCAGAAAAACGACTCCATGAGTTCCTCAGAGTGTACAGGAGCACCCCCCACTGTACCACGCAACGGAGTCCGTGGTCACTGATGCTGCAAGGCCCAAGGAGAGATCTGATGCCAGCCTGCCCCGGGTGGACGCCGCCACCCCTGGACACTCAGGCAACACAAGACTGGCGAGAACATCGGAACAGGAAAGCTAGCATCCAACGACGCGCTACACCACGAACTCTCCGGCCAGGAGCGACTGTCATCCTCAAGGACCGCCGACCCGGAGGAAAGTTCAAGACCAACTACGAACCAGGCACCTGGATAGTAGTGGCCAACCACAGCACAATGGTAACCGCCAGAAGACGAGGGGAAGAGGTTTCTCGGAACGTCTCGTGGTTCAAAGAAATCCCCGCAAGGTCCCTAGGTGAACTGGACCAAGGGCCCTCGGCGATCCCAACCGGCATATCCCCAGAATCCCCAGAAACATTAGAAAGCGATCCAAGGAGCGACAGGGTCACAGAGGGGCTGGATACCAACACCTTGCTGGCCCCCCACCCGCCTCCAGGAGGCAAGGCCTCCGAGGAGGCGTGCCAAGGGCGTCAAACTCGGAACTACAATCTGCGGCCCAATCCTCGCCCAAGCCATCGGCTGTGAGATTTCGCCTGCTGAGACGGCCGTGAAGAATACCCAGGGACTGTGAACAGGTATCCGGAGTTGGACTGTACATTGTTAAAGACCGTTTGAACTTTTGTGTTTTCAAGAACTGAGTTGGGAAGGGATATAGTGGTTAACGCTCCAGTGTTTGGAGCACTGGAGCGGAAATGCCTGCACCTCATCCGCAGGCCAGGCGTGGCCTGCGGGGAATGAATAAAGGGGAGGCACCCGCTCGGGGGCAGCACTTCCGACTCTATAGTGTATGTTGTGTGCAAGTGTCCTGCGCTGCCCTCGCGCTACCTGCGCGCGTGTCCCGAGGCCAAGTTGCCCCTCCTGCTGGCACACAACAGTGAGGAGATACCTAACTTCAGGCTGTCAAATATCACAACCTCCCGGAAAGTCTTGAGCCACAAAAACAATCCACCACCCAGGTCTGAGTAGTCAAAGAAAAAGACTCCTTGCCACTCCGCAGTTCTAGCGACCTTACTTCCAGGAAGCCGGATTCTAGGAACCTTCCGAAAGAAGCTGCGGTCTGTCCGATGACAACCGTGAGAAACCGGAAACTGGATACCAAACAATAGCGGAGATCTGCTCCTCGGCTCTCCCAAGAAATGCAAAAATAAGCTCTCCCGTAACACGAGAGAGAAGCCGCATAAGAGGTGAAGGAGCAGTTCAGCCGAATGGCCTCTGATTACAGGAACAAGAAAGAATTACGCATGCCCGCCGGCATACGTCCGTGTAAGAAATACCCAGTGCCTTCCCCTCCTTCTGGCCAAAGCCTCCTGGGAGTTTTAGTTTTCGCAGTAGAGGCTAAAGACGGACAAGGTAGGTGCTATCAGACCGGAACCCTGACACATAATACCATTTAATCAAAGTGTTAGTTTACAAAACTTTGTAAAATAAAGGCATTGTGTCCCCCTTTCCATTCCTTCACTGATAATGATAAAAAACAATGCTAGGGGCCTCATTTATGGTTTTTTTTGCCGTAGGGCAGTGCAGCAGGCCTTGCTGCTGCGCTGCCCTATGGCAAAAGAAAAGGGGAGAAATGTGCCGTATCTATTAGATACGGTGCATTCCTGTCCTTTTCCCCTGCACACAATGGGCTGCAGTGCGCCAACACAGGCACATTTCAGGCTTATTTACAAGCCCCTTGCGCTGCCGGTGTGTCACTTTTAACATTGGAAAAAGTGACGCACTGGCGGCGCAGGGGGCTTGTAAATAAGCCCCTTTGCACCATGGTGCAAGGGGGCCTGCATTGCTGGGATGATTATTTTTGTGCAGGAAGGGAAACCTCCCTGCACAAAAACAACCACAAGAGTCTTTTTCCTCTTTCTATGTGTGCTATGTGCAGCACACATAGAAAGCGGAAAAACGAGACGAAATATAGATATTTCCCCTCGTTGTGTCTCCCTTACGCCTGAGGAGGCGTAAGTCTGGGAGGTGTAAGTTTTTGGCGCTGCCTCAGACTTAATATTTCTCGTAAATCTGGGGCAGTGTCAAAAAGTCATGGATGTTGCTGGGAACGCCCCCAGTAACACCCATAGAACGCCCCTTTCACGCAGTTTTCACGCGTGAAAGGGTCACATATTTATAAGGCAATGAAAAGCCACGTAACATGGCTTTCCATGGCCTTATAAATATGCCAGAGGCACATTGCCCCAACGGAACGTCAAAAAAGTGACATTCCAGTGCGCAAATGTGCCGGTAGGGCCTCGTTTTTAGTAATGTTTGGCACATCTCAGTCCAGTTGATGTGTTTTTTTAAATCACATCAAGAATGCAAAACGGTGAAGCTGTGTCAAAAATTGAATTTTTCATTTGCCTGCCTCACGATATCAGGAATGGGGTGTTAGTCCAAAGTCGTTCTAACATAGCGCCTTCAGACAGATCAAGTGATATCGCCTCCCTGCGGAGAAAGCGATTGCAAGAAGGAAAGTAGCCCCTTTCAAGATGTTAAAGGGAATTAGAACTGTCCCTGGAGAGGCAGATTACAGATAATGCCGCCGTGTCTGGACTGAATATTCCATTTGAATTACCTCTTTAATGAATATATTTGGGTTATTTGAGTGACTCACCTCTAACTGAGATGTCCCAATGACGTTAAGTAAATTCTCCTAAAACATTTCGCAGGCAAAGCACTTTAAAAAGACATTTTATCACAATTTCTGAGTATATTTCTGCAATATGCTTTACAGTTTCCGCTTTGACTTTGCTTTTAAGTGGCAAATTGAAGGCTGTGGAGAAGATTCTCACAAATGAATCGGCAAAGACCGAGTATATAAAGTAAAATATTGAATGTATATTTATTTACTACTGCATAGTTTTACGTCAGCAGTAATTACACTACTCTTCTCAATGTAACGACATTGGAGAAAGCTAGTAACGCTATAATAAATGTTCCAAAATGTAAAACTGATTGCGAGGTAAGATATATACACAGAGACGATTTACATCATGAAGTTAAACTATAAGAGAGGCAAACGAGCCAATAGGCACTCGAGGAGATATTTTACTTCGATAAAGTTATTGATTGCGCGCATAGAATTGGAGTAGATTCATTCAAAAATAGTTTTCCATCATTTCATTAGAATTTAATCCGTCTCTGCAGTGCAGTTCACACTGAAACATTCTTCGTAGTCTCACGCATGCATCGCATGGTTACATTATGAATTTAGATTATGAGTCTCATAGGCATGGACATCAATTTACCAAAAAGTCAGTGGTAGTGGGAGGGATGTTTGACACCCTAGCACTAACAGGTACATGCATCAAGGTAGACTTTTGCGATTCCTTAATTGCGATTATTAATGAATCGCAAATAAGGAATCGCAAAAGCCTACGCATGTAGAAATCGCTAAAAAAATTGCGATTTCTAAACATTCCTTAATTGCGACTCGCAAATTGCGAGTCGCAATTAAGAATGTCTTCCCATTCATTCCTATGGGCCTAGAGGCCCATAGGAATGAAGGGAGTACATTCGCAATTTGCGAGTACCCAATAGGTACTCGTAAATTGCGCATGCAATTTCAAGGTGCAAGGGTGTCAAAAGGACACCCTGTTGCACCCTGAAATCTGCATATGAGTACATCTTGCACACACACATGCCCCAAGGGCATGTGTGTGTGTAAATGGAACTTTGAAAAATGCACTTTAGTGCATTTTTCAAAGTTTTTACAAATTACCATCAAGTACAAATTGATGGTAATGTGCGACTCCTATTAGCGAAATCGCATTTTTTTTTACTTTAATGCATTGCATTTAAGGAATCTCAATTTGCGATTCCTTAAATGCAATCGCAATTTAAGTCATCGCAATTTAGAGATTACTTAAATTGTGATTTTTGCATTTGGGATCATGCATCCCAAATGCAAATATACCGGTCGCAAAGGGGCAGATTCTGAGAATCTGCCCGTTTGCGACCGGTTTTTCTTTTGATGCATGTGCCTGTCAGTCGGCTATCTAGGCATCAACGTTAGCAAAGACTGTGATCTAAACCTTAGAGATTATTACAGCCGGCCATAGTGAAGCTGTCAGCACGAGTAGTACTGGATTCATCTGCCTCTCTCTATGGTGATGAATTTCACTTATTAAAATGCTGGTTTTTCCCAGGTTTCTCTACCTTTTCCTTATCATTCCGAATACCCAGTTATGGGTCTATTTACCCGATTGGTGGGGGGGAGAACCCACAACTACAACCGGAACGGCTTGTTCGACCCTTTGAACCACTGTGTTTTCCCGTACCCAATTTTGAAAGATATTTCTTAGCAGCACAATCTGACTTTGCCACTTACCAGGTTGACACACTGTGCCCTACTCCGCACTCACCGACAGAGATGGATCAAATTGAATTGCGGTAGTTAAGCAATACACTTCAGTCTGATGCACTCACTGGGTTATTGGGACAGTGGCCAAGAAGCATAGCAAACCTCTGGTAACTCCCCTGAAATGCCTATTGCTGATAACCCAGCACTACCACCATCGTCCGGCATAATGGTACAGCTTACACTTAATCATCTGGGCCTGCAAAAATAAGGGCAGCTCTTCTCTGAGGGTTGTTTCCTTTCCCTAGAACAATTTTGTGCCTGCGGTGATGCAAATACACTTGAGCGCATATTTACCCTAGTGCCATACATGGGGGTGCAAGGGCGACGGAAAACTTACGTGAGATTTATTAACCGACTCAAGGCAAACTTGCGTGGCCCTGCAGGGGTTGATAAATTTAGAGTAATGTAAGGCAGCACAAATCACTGCCTTGTATTACTCTGTCCCAGAGAGGTGTTCCATGGGTGGAGCATGGGTGTTCCCATGCATCCACTCATGGATTTTGGCGCATTCTCAGATTTACCTTTAGGGGCAGACCTGGGTGTATGAAGGTGGAGTATTATGTAGTGCAATGCTAAGACTTCAATATGCAATAATCTCACAATACCCCAAAGATGGTCCTTGGATTCACAAAAAAAAATCCTTAGCCCAGTCCTGGTAGAGTGGAAAAGAGCAGTCAGGCTTTACTAGAAGAATATATGTTAAGCATTTCAGAGTACCAACATGGATGATAAGTAACTGACACAACTCGAAAGAAATCCAACACCAGTTTATTAAAAATAAAGTAGATTTTAAATAAATTTAGACACCAAAATGAAGTCAATTGGATAAGTATAACTGGAGTTATGAATTTTAGAAGCAAAATTAAATCAGTGCAAAACAATACTGCACAACGTTATCATTGCGGTCAATGGAAAAAAGTACTAGTGACAATTGGTCACTTGCAGGTTGAGTTGCATGGAACCCAAGGAGAATAAAAGTGATGTGGGTCCCAGGACCAAGCCACAACAGTCAGTTTAATTTTACCTGGCTTAAGAAGCCTGGGTGCCGAGTTGTCCTGGCTGTCCTTGGTGCTGAAACAGGAGCCGTCGGGGAGCTGGTTTTAGTGCTTAGATGGTGCTGGTGAGGAAATGGGTGCAAAAAGTCAACAACAAAGCCCCTGCTGATGTCGGATGAAGGTGTTGCTGTGTTTTCTCGAGTTGCACCATCAAGTAAAGGTGGTGGTTGCCGGACTGACCACCAACAAGCCTTAGCAGTGGTAAGCTCAGCAGAAAGTTATTTCGACGTCCGGAGGTCAGAAGGAAAATGGTATCTGCCTGAAACTTTCTGGAGGTCAGGACTACATTTCCCACATTGCACTGGACCATCTACTTTTGGGTGATCACTCGGAGGGCCTGATGGCCAGTAATTCTTTGGTAAACACAAGGAGATGATGGACGGAGCGCTGAAACTTTTCAGACACTCACCCCCAGTCACAGATCTGGGTTGAATCCATCATCATTCTTTAGCTCACTTCGCCACCTCAGTTCAGACCCAGCTATATGCAAATCAGTCTTGACCCTGTGCCTCATGGGAACAGTCCAGCCCGAACTGCCAAGCCAGGTCTTCCCTGAACCGGAAGCAAGCATCCTAGGACCGGTTTCTGGGTAACACCCTTCATCAGCCAGGCTAGCTTGAATCCAGTGGCAAAGTGAGCAAGGGACCCTCGTCTGGGCATACCCTGCCAACTCAGGGCGAACAAAGCAAACACAAGGAGATGATGGACGGAGCGCTGAAACTTTTCAGACACTCACCCCCAGTCACGGATCTGGGTTGAATCCATCATCATTCTTTAGATCACTTCGCCACCTCAGTTCAGACCCAGCTATATGCAAATCAGTCTTGACCCTGTGCCTCATGGGAACAGTCCAGCGTGAACTGCCAAGCCAGGTCTTCCCTGAACCGGAAACAAGCATCCTGGGACCGGTTTCTGGGTAACACCCTTCAACAGCCAGGCTAGCTTGAATCCAGTGGCAAAGTGAGCAAGGGACCCACGTCTGGGCATACCCTGCCAGCTTAGGGCGAAGAAAGCAAACACAAGGAGATGATGGACGGAGCGCTGAAACTTTTCAGACACTCACCCCCAGTCACAGATCTGGGTTGAATCCATCATCATTCTTTAGCTCACTTTGCCACCTCAGTTCAGACCCAGCTATATGCAAATCAGGCTTGACCCTGTGCCTCATGGGAACAGTCCAGCGTGAACTGCCAAGCCAGGTCTTCCCTGAACCGGAAACAAGCATCCTGGGACCGGTTTCTGGGTAACACCCTTCATCAGCCAGGCTAGCTTGAATCCAGTGGCAAAGTAAGCAAGGGACCCACGTCTGGGCATACCCTGCCAACTTAGGGCGAACAAAGCATCATCATTCTTTAGCTCACTTCGCCACCTCAGTTCAGACCCAGCTATATGCAAATCAGTCTTGACCCTGTGCCTCATGGCGAAGTGTGCTAAAGAACGATGATGGATTCAACCCAGATCTGTGACTGGGGGTGAGTGTCTGAAAAGTTTCAGCACTCCGTCCATCATCTCCTCGTGTTTGCTGTGTTCCCTTTTCTCAGTAATTCTTTGGTGCCAGTACTTTGTTTTTACCTGCAGTGTGCACTAGTCCACGGGAGACTGGAGTTGCCTTTGGCTCTTAAAGGGTTCCCTATGTCTGGGGGAACTGGTCTTTGGTCCGGGACGAGTCACAGTCATTCAGTTTCAGGAAGATTGCCACAAATGCAGAGTATCATGCCTTTGGGTTGTGCAGTTCCTGTTGTTGCAGACTTGGGTCTCTTCTTTGTCCTTTTGTTACAAATCAGATTAGAACAGAGGTTCTGGTGCCAGAGGTGACCCGTAAATCCTGGATTTAGGGGCATTAGGGTGTGGGTGCCAGTGGCCAATGAACTACTAGCCCCGGTGGCTAATCCACCCCTGGGGTGACCACATCTGGGGGTGTGGGTCACCTTTTCTACCCAGAACCCTCTATTCTGCCACTTTTAAACAATGTCCTGCTTGCCCAGGAGTAAATGTGCCTGGGGCAGGGGGAAGGCTGTTTCCTCCTTCTGGAGGCAGTCTGGTTGCATATCACAAATGGTGAAGGCTTTGAAGCTCACCACCTCGATGTGCCATTTCACTAGCCAGCCTGCCAGGAAGGGAGGTGTGACCTTTCCATCCAGGCCCTTGTTTCTGACTCCGGGAAGAGTTAACACCTCCTGGCAGGGGGTCAGATTCCTGTCTTGGCGGCAGCAGCTGCGGGCTGGCACCCAGAGCACAGGAAAGGCTGGGACAACCAGGTGGGCAGCCTCTAAGGTAGCCATCTGGGTACATGCCACATCATCCCCAACACGATATTCGTGACAGGGTTGATGAGGCACGTTGTTAGATACCAAACATGACATTTTTTGACCGTACCATAATGGAGCTGGTAAGCTTGAGTTTGCCCGTTTACCAGCCCATGTTATCCTATGGGTCGCTAATTACTTATAGTAGCCTTTAATTGTAAATGCCACTATAAGGACATATCAGCTTACACTTATATGTCCACACCTTTAATATAATGCACCCTGTCTCCTGGGCTCAGGAGGCCTTCCTTAGGGGTGACTGGCATATCTTAAAAATAGTGCATTGACTTTGCCACACATGGTGGGGGGAAAGTCGAGTTTGCAATGACAGGACTGCTGTCATTAGTTTACTTGGGTCACTCAGGGTGGCACAAACAATGCTTCAGGCTCTTGTGACCCCTTTAACACCCATTCCCTTGGGTACCATTGGTACCATGTACTAGGGATTTATAAGGAGGTTAAAGTCCCTGTCAATTGGGGTTACTATTTCGCATGTATTAGTTTTAGAAAGACAGCATTGG
Source organism: Calotriton arnoldi (assembly GCA_963921515.1). Classification (NCBI taxonomy): domain Eukaryota; kingdom Metazoa; phylum Chordata; class Amphibia; order Caudata; family Salamandridae; genus Calotriton; species Calotriton arnoldi. The sequence goes on from CAWUFW010004881.1 coordinate 802,031, forward strand.
CACTGGGGCCTGGGCAGCAGACTCTAGTGCACTTTCAGAGTCATAACCATAAGTATTGCAACAAAACGTGGGTGGGTGGCCATACAAAACATGTACTTTCCTGCACTGGGAATGCATCAAATTCTACACCTCCCCAGGTGCATCTTTATTTCTCCTCATTTTTTCCTCTTTCTATGTGTGCTGCAATCTACAGCACACATAGAAAGAGGAAAATTCCACTCAGGATTGTTTTTGTGAAGGATGGTGCTCCTTCCGACACAAAAACAATTCTGCCTGCAACACAGGTACTCTTGCAACATGACGCAAGGGTGTCTGCGTTCGCGCTAGGCAGCCAAAAGTGCGCCAGCACTTGGAAAGGACAAGAATGTGCTGTATAATGTTAAATATGGTGCATTCCTGCCCTTTCCCTCAGCTCAGTGCAGCAAGGTGGCTTTCTGCAGTGTCCTGCGTGAAATATGATGAATCTGCCCCTAGATGGATTTGGTTTTTGCAAGTTGTGTCAGGCAGTCATGGTGTACTGGGAATCTTTTCCCGGTGCGCCTTAGGAGTCTAACCCACTGATACCAAATGTGTCTATCCCTGACATCAAGAGGGTGGGTCTCAAAACTTTAGAACATATTTGGGGACTGTTAGATTTGGGGGTCTCTAGTTGGCAGAGGTAGGTACCTTTGACCAAATAGGGACCCTTGCGTCTAGTCAGGATAAGGGGGTACACTCCTAAAATAACCCCTGCTCACCCCCTTGGTAGCTTGGCACGAGCAGACAGGCTTATCTCAGAGGCAGTGTGTAAAGCATTTGTGAACACATACAGTAACCCAGTGACAACACTACAGATGGACACCACACAGGTTGTATATTAAAAATAAGTATCTTTTATATAGATGTAACACAAGACCACAAACGACAAAAATCCACAATACTGTACTTTAAAAATGGTAGAATTAGCTCAGTTCTCTTTAGATGGTAAATGCGACACTTTGAGTTCAATGTACCTTTGGATGCGTAACGCTATACAACGAAAGTGGTGCAGGGAAGGTGATGCATCGGTTCCTTACACGCAAGAACGGTGATGTGTCGGGTCCCTACTGATGCGTAGGGGATGCGTCGGTTCTTCTCGGCGTGGGGAGGTGATGCGTCGGTTTCTTACTGCGCTTCCGTGGCGATGCGACCAGCAATGCCGTGATGCAAGGAAGATCTGGTGCAATGAAACAAAGATGGCGTCTTCTTCTTGATGCGACACGATGCGTGCACGCCCGACGGCCGTGCGGCGACTCAACGATTCTTCTGAGCCGCGACAGGCCCTGCGACACGCTTCCCGGTGATGCGGCGGCGTCTGATGCGACGTCGATCCTCTTCTCCGGCGATGCGAGGCGCTTCGGCGATGCGATGCGACAGCGGCGACACCCTTCTTCAGTGATGCGACAACAGCGGCTGCGACACACTTCTCCGATGATGCGACGGCGTCTGATGCAATGGCGACACTCTTCTCCGGCGATGCGAGGCGCTTCTGCGAGGTGCAGCGGCGACACCCTTCTTCAGTGATGCGACGACAGCGGCTGCGGCGGCGTCACGCTTCTTCTTCGTGAGTCGCGCTTCCAGCTCCTTGCGACACGCAGTCCCTCAGAAGGCCCAACACAACAGCAGGCACTTCAAAATAACTCTTGGGGAGCTGGTGGGTGTAGTCTGTTGTCCCTGAGACTTCAGCAGGAGGCAATCTCTCTCTCAAGCCCTTGGAGATCCTTTACAAGTTGATGAAAGTACACACAAAGTTCCTTTCTCCTTTCTTTGGCAGTCAGGCAACCACTGCAGGCCAATCCCCCAAACAGCACTCAGCTTAGGGATAGTCTCCTCCTCAGTTTCTCTGGTTCCTCTCCTCAGCAAAGGTTCTTCTTGTTTCCCAAAAGTGATCTAAAGTTCTGGGGTCTGGGTCCCCTCTTTTATACTCATATTCTCTTTGTTCTCTGAAGGCAGAGAGGCCTTTGCCTAGTCCAAACCAGTTCTGGTCAGTCCTGGAGCACTTTGTTGACAAGACTCCTTCTTTCCTTTCACAGTGTAGGCCAGGGACATCAGACGCACCACAGGAGGTGGAGCCAACATTGTGGAGGGAAGGCACAGCCCTATTCAGGTCCCAGGTGCAACTCCTCCCACCCATCTCCATGCAGATCTCTCTATTCAGCCCTGTGCTGACTCACCCTGTCTCCTGGAATCCCCCAGCCCCTGTCACTCAAACTCCAGACAAGGAATACACAACCTAGCAGAGGCAGGCTTGGATAGTTAGGCAAGAAAATACCTACTTTCTAAAAGTGGTATTTTCAAACACAGAATGTTAAAACCAACTTCACTAAAAGATGTATTTTATCATTCTGAGTTCAGGCATACTAAACTCGAATTTCTACCTAGTTTCCTGGGTCAGTTAGGATTATAAGATGTAATAATCAAACTGCCCATTCTGGCCTATGGGGAACAGGTAGCCTTGCAATAGTGAAAAACGAAAATGGCTGTATTTCACTATTTGGACATGCCACACACACCAGGGCATGTCCTACCTTATACTCACAATGCACCCTGCCCTTGGGCCTACCATAGGGGTGACTAATATGCAGAAAAGGGAAGGTTTAGGGACTGGCAAGTGGGTGCACTTGCCCAGTCAACATGGCAGTACAAGACTGCACACAGGCTCTGCAATGCAAGACCTGAGACACACTTTTACAGGCTGCTTCTGTGGGTGGCACAACCAGTGCTGCGAGCCCACCAGCAGCATTGGATTTAAAAGCCCTGGGCACACTCAGTGCACTGTACTAGGCCTGACAAGTAAACCAATCCAACCAATCATGGAGTCACTAATCCATACATCAATTTACCATAGGGAGAGCATATGCACTTTAGCACTGATCAGCAGTGGTAAAGTGCCCAGAGTCATAAAACAGCCAACAACAGGTCAGACAAAATACAGGAGGAAGGCAAAAAGTTCATGGATGACCCTTCAAAAAGGGCCAAGTCCAACAGGGACTTTATGCCTTAACCTGACAAAACAGTCACAACATACTCTGTAAGGGACTTGGGGTTACGATATCACTGAAAGGCTGTGTATTCTGCTGTGATTAGAGGGGCACGCGTCTATTACCTACATACATAAGCACATTAATTTCCATTACATAAAGATTGTTTTACACGCCCAAATTGTTGCATGCCATTGACCATACTTGCCCTTCCAATTGTGCCCACTACTCCACTGACCCAGCAGAGTTTATCCATTTGGCCTGGTATTGCCCCCATGTTCACCTTTTTGGGCAGAGGTTTCTCAAATGATTACTGACACAGGGCCTGATTCACAAAGGATCTCTGAACTCGTGCTGGAGGCCCCGCAGTCGTGGTGGGGGCCCGCACTCATGGCCGGACCTCGGTAAAGCAATTACCCATTACGAAGTTCCCGTCATGAGTGTGGCCCCCACCACGACTGCGGGACCTCCGCCATGAGTGTGGAGGCCCTTTGTGAATCAGGCCCATAGCCACTACTTAGGAAGCCCTAAGTTTTTAACATATAAGGCTTTGGAAATGCCTATTTGGTTCAGGCTGATGTTATTCATCACTACTGTGTCAGGTTCAAAAGCTTGTGATTGTTCTAACTAACTGTGCATTTCAGACAGTACAAATATTATTGTATTGCATATTGCAAATAAAAAACCCAATAAAACAAATTGCAATATTTGTCCATTTGACACCCAATAATAATGTTGGATTGAGCTTTTATCCCACCCTCAGCAACTTAACAGCCTTCTTTTTTCTGCTGAGCTGCTCTCAGAGTCCTGTTTAGTCACTGTACCTGCCATTATCTTAATTTTCATAATCAGGCTTTAACCCATACCTTGGCAGAGAAAGCCAGAAAAGGGAGAAAGAAAGAGAAAGATAGGAGTGACAAATGGAGAAATCAGGAATGATATAAAACTAGAAGAGTGATAAAGCAACAGGAAGTGTGGGGTTGTGGAAGAAAGAGGTTTTGGTTGAATCAAGACTATGCTTATGTGATCTTCGGCCACCCCGGTATTTCATAAAGCCGGTGCTTTACGAAATACCGGGGTGCTGTGCTGCCCTACGCCAATTTGAAAGTGCAGGAATACACCATATGTACAAGATAAGGTGCATTCCAGTCTTTTCTACCTGCGCACAATTTGCAGCCGAGCGCCAACACAGGCACCCTTGCACCATGGTACAAGGGTGTCTGTGTTGTTGGCAGGATTGTTTCTTTGCAGGAAGGGACACCTTCCTTTACAGAAACAATCACAAGAGGCATTTTTCTTGTTCCATGTGTACTGTAGAATGCAGCACACATGGAAAAAATGAGGAGAAATTTAAACATTTCTCCTCATTACACCTGCTACAGGGAGTCGCAAGGTTTTGGGCCTGCTTCAGACTTTGAGATATTGTAAATCTGGGGCAGCATCAAAGTCCATGGGTGTTGCATTGGAACAACCACAACAACACTGATGGAAAGCCTCTTTGATGCAGAGTAAGGCAAGGCAGCGACTTGCACTGCTTTGCCTTACTCCATATCTACAAGGCCAAGAAAAGCCACACAGTGTGGTGGCCTTGTAGATATGGCTAAGCCATGTGCGCCACCGGAACGTCACAAAAAGTAACGTTCCGGCTGGGCACAGGGCTTGTAAATATGCCCCTAAAACGTGAGGCCTCTGCACTTTTTTTTTAGCAAGTTACTTAGCCAGTGGTTGCGGCTGAAAGCATGTAGAAAGTAATACACTGCAATGTCTAATTTAGATGGTGCCTGCAGTAACCCTCAGAGCTGTGTGAGACATCCGAGACATCCTTGTGTTTAGACATAATGTATAGGGTTGCCTTCCCTTCACTGGAAATGCAGCATTTGGCTCAGTAGTCAATAGCAGTTCACTGGTTGTCTTGTCCTCCAGAATTACAGATATGACTCATAATAGACACGCTCACCTTTCAACTGTCTACAAACTACATGGCGCAATCCCTAACCAAAAAAATATTGTTGAACAATGCTCAAAATCGTAAACATTCCTAAATCACAGTACACATACTAAGCATATCAAAATGTCCCTTTCACTCAAGGTGAATGTCTGTACACTACGTCATCTTACTGATGCCAATTACTAATTTGTGAGAGTGGATCATGGTGACATGTATTCATGTCCTTTGTGAGGGTTGGACAGTTCCCTGTCTCACTCCAGTGACAAGTTTACACCTATGCATCTCAGGTCTTAAAGGATTAATTGATCATCTTTAAAATAGGACTGTGTGTTTTATTTACATTTGCATGATTAATGTTTTGAAATCAATTGTCTTAAATCAAAGTGACTTTGGGCAGGTGATTTTAATAGAGTGTCCCTTTGAAATAGCAATGAGTGGATCTGTATTCAAGGTTCTTGAGGTTTCTTAAAAGTGTTTCCAACTTTCAAACACATCAGAGAAGATTGTCCTTTTGCTTATAGCCATCATCCTCTAATATTTTCCATGAAACAGTTCGTAATACCATGAATTAAAAGGAAACGTTAATACATTTGCAGCACATTCAAGGTTCCTTGCAGCATCATTAACTGTTAATAATCTCAGTTTTAATGATTTTCAGACAAAAAATGCCATTCTGTGTCTACAAAACATATGAGCATGACTAATAATATTAATTGTGGTGAACGTCCTTCACAACGAATCCGTTATAACGAATCCTTTTACCCTGCATTCAATTATAACGCACCCGACACTATTACGCATACTTTTTCTCCGCATACTTTTACCCCGCATATACTTTCACCCCGCAAACTATGACAACGATAATAGAAGATATGCAAATAAAATGTCACAAATAACTAGAGTTATTTAAAAAACGGAAAGCAGAAGTAGAGTAATAAAAAAATTAGCTGACCTGCACTTCCAATGTTTTTCTCGATTCAAGGAAACTTTAGCAGGAGACTTTCAGGCAGACCCGACAATGTTGACACGGCGAACTTGCACAGGAGTCCTAGAAAAGTTATTTTGGATGACCCTCACCTTGCAGTCACATACTTCCGTTGAAAATGTGGATACGCCGCGGAACAGAAAAATAAACCTTGGACAAGAGTCAAGGTAACTTCAAATTACATGTCCCTCACCTTTTGGAATTTTATTGAAGACCCTCACTTCCATTGAGACACTGGACGGCGCGATACTCCAACGTTGCACATGAGTGGCTGAAGAATATTACCCATGATGAAGCGCGTTTGAAGGTATACGTAGGCTATTGAACGCGTAAATTAGTCTCTTTTTTATCTTTATTACTCTTTCTGTCGAAAGCGGCAAACCATTTTTTATTTTTACTTTGCAGAGCGAGTGCAACGGGGACGGATGCAGGAGAGATCTGCTTGAAGGTTAGTTTGAATTTCTTTTGATTTATTGATTTTGATAGTAAGAGAGTGAAAGAGTAACGTTTAAAATAATTGAAATAATGTTTATTCGTTATTGAAAATAACTTTATTGAGCATTTTAAAGGAGAGTTCATTAGACTTGTATTCGTTTTTATAATTAAATAATTATTACCATTTTTTACAAAAATGGAACATTTACTAACTGAGTTTTTTTGTTGAAAATGCATTTCAATGTGCCAAAAAATGAATGACATTAATACTCGGGTATCTATTGACAAACATTTAAAAAATGTATTAAGGCTCTGACATTTAACCTGTTTGCCTGTGATGTAAGTCCCTGATGATATCACTGATCGTCATACATTCCACTGATGAGATCTAAAAATGTATGTATTAATTTAGATATGTGCTGTTCTTAATTTATACTCGTGTATTATTTTTAACAATTAAAATAATTTACTTACCTACATTATTATAATAGTGTCTCACTCAAAAAGGGCAGTATTCCAGTCTTCTCATTAAAGAGTAATTTTGTATTTCTTCAAAATAATTTTAAAAAAAATTCTTAAATTAATACTTGATTAATAATTGTGGAAAACATCATTTTATAATTTTCTTAGCCACCTAAAACCCCTGTATTCCTGTCTTCTCGTCCCAGGTTAATTTTTACATATGTACAAAATATTTATAAAAATACTTTATCAAATTAATAATTGAGTATTAATTTTGAAAAAGCATTATTTTTTTTAACTTACTTACCCACCCAAATCCCCTGTTTTCCTGTCTTCCTGTCTTTCCGTCCATGAATAATTTTTACATATCTTCAAAATATTTTTTTAAAATACTTCAAAAATTAATACTCAAGTATTTATTTTTGAAACATTGTATTTTCATTTACTTACCCACCCAAAACCCCTGATTTCCTGCTATCCCGTCTCAGTATTGGACTAAAATTATTGAACTATTTTTGATGACATTGAGATTTTTTATAAGAAAGTGCTTGAGTATCATTTAAATTACTTACCCACCCAAAACCCCTGTTTTTCCTGACATCCCGTGCCAGTAGTTAAGTGTCAAATTTGAAAAAAAATAAAATAAATAAAGACTGAATTTTCGTGGCAATAGACAGCGTTGTGAAAACATGCGTGGAAAATGTACATTTCACTGTTTAATTGCATTTTTCGTTATGTTGGTTTCGTTATTATATAATGCGGAGTTATGGCATTTGCGTTGTTAAAATTGCGGGGTAATGGTATGCGGAGAGATGGGATGCGGGGTAACGTCATACATTCAATAATTGCATATGACTAAGTCTATATTTGCTTTTTATAATGATGTTATAAAATGTCTCAATCGTGATGGAAATTTCATCCAACCACTTGAAACTGGTTTCAATATGACTGAATTGCTGGCAGAGTTTTATATATGTGTTTGTGTTTTTTTACATTTGTAAAAAATGCCATGAAACTGGGAGCCACCAAAGAGGACAAGAGTGCTTTGGGGTGTACGCCAATGTTTTCCAGGTACAAGATTGGATCTTGAGAAGAATAGCATGGCACCTGTACTCCAGAGGCTGTATAAAGATGGGGTTTGTTGGTGCAGTGCAAAGTCTAGTGCATGTTTAAAGCACCTGCAAGGCATAAACTGAATTTACTTAACTCAATATTTGTCTGAGTTAAGGGTTGAAAACAGAAAGAGGCAAACCTTGCTCAGAGTTTCGGAGCTGTGTTATCTGCAGATAAAAGACTAACAACTAAATAGTGTAGTAAATTAACTCACTCTGTGCCTTGAAGGTGCATAAAATAGGTGACCATCTCTGTGCTGCACTAGAAAAGGCCATCATATTACAGCTCCAGGATGTTGGCAGTAGAGCAGGAGTGGTATAATGGGAAAACCTTAGTTAGGGAGATAAAGGTAATGTACTATCCAGACTGTCAGGGTAGGAGGTTTGACCTTCCAGTCCAGCCATTGATTCTGACTCCTGGGAGAGTTCCCACCTTCTGGCAGGGGGTCAGATTCCTGTCTTGGCGGCAGCAGCTACGGGCTGCCAGCCAGAACACAGGAAAGGCTAGGGCAACCAGGTGGGCAACCTCTAAGGTAGTCATCTGGGTACATGCCACATCGTCCTTAAAATGAGATTCGTGTCAGGGTTGATGAGGCTTGTTGTTAGATACCAAACATGACATTTTTTGACGATACCATAATGGAGCTGGTGACCTCGAGTTTTCCCGTTTGCCAGTCCGTGTTATCCTATGGACCGCTCTTTCATGAGCTGGTCTTACATACCTTAAAGAATTACACCTTTTGCCACATGTTTCTCATGTTTTTTTCTGGATTCTGAACATCTGGTATTTGACTTCTGGGGCTGTGTTTTGGAAAGTGACCCGTGGATCACTTTGGTTTTACAGACGGGAGGTCAGACACTTGTGCATACCCTTCTGTAATACTGATAGCGCTGGTGCACATGTAATGTCATCGTTATCGTAAGAGGGCATTCCCTCAGTTGCATGTGGGGCATGGCCCTAGACATCTCACTGTAGTCAGGTACAGTAACTGACTGCACCTGCCTGCAAAGGGATCTCCAACCTTTCTTCAAAGTGCAGGCAGGTTGACGACTGCACTGTGAAACAGGGAGTGACTTTGAAGCAGGCACTCTTTTTTTTTCGTGAATGCACTTCCCCCAGAGAAGCGCAAGCTCTCTGCTGCCATGGGGGTAGCACATTGATCATAATAGGGCACACTTTCCCTGTTTGCACCCGGCGCACCTGTTTAAAGGTGCGCGGTGGTGCCAATAGGGAAAGTGCGCTCTACTTGTATTACATGCCCTGATGTAACTAGTGCTTGATAATCAGACCCCTAGCTACAAGTGCTCTGCTGTAAGAATGTTATTTTTTCATTTAAGTTGCCAAACAAGACACTTTTCAAATTAATAGTAATTGTGTGTCACACTTTTGGACAGTATAAAACAAAGATAAAATCTGGGGATCCACGTTTGAAAGAGATATGTTTCTCATTTACATTTTAAAAAGAAAACACAGTTAAAACCACATCTCAGTGCATGATTGAAGGACCTGTGTTTTAAGATGATCCAATTTGCAGAAGCCATATTTTTAAAAACTTTTTTGCTTTTTAATGAAAATGCCAAAAGCATAAAATAGCAGCACAGAAGTTTAACTTATAAACACAATTAATGGACACATCAAGTATTTATTGCCTAAGTCGTTGTCTTCTAAAGTTTTACTATTGTATTAGCAAGACATTAATTATGCTTCTAATAGAGCCCTCCTGGCTCTCAGCCAATTTAGGCTCAATCTTCCCTCAAAGGCCCATGGTGCCAATAAACAAGATGGAAGGAGGAAATAATTTCCCCTAAATCAGGCACATAGTCTTGTACATGGAAAGTACAACACTTGATTTGTAGAGCGCAGAAGCTACACAAGGGTGTCCCGGGCCTAAATACCCCAGGTGACCAGTTGTGAACAGCCATAAGAAAAAGAGACCAAATCATTTAGGAAAGAGCCATGTCTTCAAAGATTTCCTAATGGATAGGAGCTTAGCCTTAAGTCTCAACAACAGCAGAAGCTCATTCATAGAAAGGGTACCATACAAGAAAATGCTCTACCTCCTTGTTTAGTATACAAAAAAGTGGTAGATGGAATGCATGAATTAATCTCATCCACTGGTAATTACTCAGACCGCATCCCAATCCATGATTATTTTACACACCATGTCACCTCATTTTGGACCCAGCCCTATGCAAATCAGTCTTGATGCTGCTCCTCATGGGAACAGTCCAGCCCAAACTGCCAAGCCATGTCCTCCCTAAACCAGATCACAAGGAACCCAGGATCAGTATTGCCCTATTTATGGGTTCATCAGCCGGGTACAGCTTGGTTCCAGTGACACAGCATTCACCGGACCCATGTCTAGGCATACCCGTCCCACTTAGGGCGACACAGTAAAGTATAAAAAAAAGTGATGGATGGAAGGTTTGTATTAATCTCAGCCACAGGTAATTACTCGGGCCGCATTCCAACCCATTGTGAGATTTTGCCCACCAAGCCACCTCAGTTTGGACAAGCTATAGGCAAATCATTCTTAACCCTGCTCCAATCGGAACAGTCCAGCCCAAATTGCCAAGTAAGGTCCGCCCTGAACCAGAACACAAGCAACCCAGGACTGGTTTTGCCCTACTTATGAGCTTATCAGCCATGTACAGCTTGATTCCAGTGACACAGTATGCAGGGGACCCACATATGGGCATACCCATCCTACTTAGGCTAACACACTAAAGTATACAAAAAATTGATGGATGGAATGCTTGAATTAATCTCAGCCACTGGTAATTACTTGGGGCTGCATCCCAATCCATTGTTCGTTTGCTCACCATGCCACCTCAGTTTGGACCCAGCTATATGCAAATCAGTCTTGATACTGCTCAAATAGGAACAGACCAGACCGAACTGCCAAGCCAGGTCCACCCTGAACCAGAACACAAGCAACCAAAGACCAGTTTTGCCCTAATTATGGGTTCATCAGCCAAAGTGGACCGGGTATGCCCAGATGTAGATCCTGTGCACACTGTGTCAGTGGAAACAAGCTGTACCTGGCTGCTGAGCCTATAATGTAGCAAAACCAGTCCTGGGTTGCTTGTTTTCCGGTTCAGGGAGGACCTGTCTTGGCAGTGTGGGCTGGACTGCACCTATTGGAGCAGGGTCAAGACTGATTTGCATATAGCTGTGTCCAAACTGATGTGGCATGGTGTACAAAATAACGATAGATTGTGATATGGCCTGAGTAAATACCAGTGGGTGAGATTAATTCAAGCATTCCATCCATCACTGTTTTGTATACTTATTGTGTTGCCCGAAGTGGGACTGGTAGGCCCAGATGTGGGTCCCGTGCACACTGTGTCACTGGAACCAAGCTATTGCCAGCTGATGAGCCCATAACTAGGGTGAAACCTGTCCTGGGTTGCTTGTGTTCTAGTTAAGGGAGCACCTGGCTTGGCAATTCGGGCTGGACTGCGCCTATTGGAGCAGGGTCAAGACTGATTTGCATGTAGCTGGGTCCAAACTGAGGTGGCATGGTATGCAAAAAAACAATAGATTGGGATGCAGCCCGAATAATTACCAGCAGCTGAGATTAATTCAAGCATTCCATCCATTACTGTTTTGTATACTTACTACCTCCATGCAACCAGTCTGATTTTGGTTACCATTGCCGCATATTTACTAACTGAGCAGAGGTCTTCCTTGAGGGACTATCTTTGCATTTTACAAATGAGAAAAGAAGACTCCAGGCCATGATAGGCTTTGTGTGCCGGATAATGAATATTAAACCAGATTCTTTTCTTCACTGATAGCTAATGTAGTTTCTTCAGATGCACAGATACTGGCACATATTTGGGCAATACAAGAATGGGTTTTGCAGCCACATTCTGGACAATTTGAAGTCTTTGTACCTGGTATTCAATCAATCAATCAATCAGGGGTTTATAAAGTGCAGCTAATCACCCGAAAGGGTCTCAAACCTCTGAGGGGGGGAAAGGGGGCATGCAGCTCGTGGATGTGAACGGTGATGGGGCAAGCCCAGATAAAGTGTACCATTGTCTTGTCTTTATCTAATTAGAGCTTGAATGACTGTCTTCCTTGAGGTTACCGGTAACAGAGGAAAGATTTTATAAAGCATAAGCATGATAATGAGACAAACTAGGACTAATGTGTTTATATGAGAAGCAAAAGATAGCTGGTTATCTAGGACGATTCCCAGTTTTCAATTGCATGTCACAGGTGTGGGTAACTTGCCTAACTATTTCGGCCACCAGGAAGGGGACCTTCCAGGTTTCTTCTTACCAAATAGGAGCACCTCAGTTCTCCCCATTTAGTTAAAGATAGTTTTCCTGTATCCACTTTGCCAGGTCACTCATAGAGGTGGTAAAATAATTTTTAGTAGTTTCCTCATTTTGTGCTATGGATACAATTATCTGAGTGGTATCCAAATAGGACATTAGGCTCAGTCCATAAGGATCTCACAATTATAGCTGAAGGAACCATGGGCCAGATGTACGACCTGCCAAATAGCGCCTCGCAAATTGCATTGCATTTACGACTCACAATTTGCGAGGTGCTATTTGGCATGTACAACAGTGTGTTTAACACTGTTTGCAATTCCCAATGGGGTCGCAAATTGCGAGGCTCATGAATATTAATGAGCCTCTTGCAATTTGCAAGCCCATTGGGAATGACAGGCACTCCCAGGGATGGTGGCCTGCTGGGCTCAGCAGACCACCATGTCTGGGACTGCTTTTAAATAAAGCAGTTTTTTTTTAATGCAGCTCGTTTTCTTTAAAGGAAAACGGGATGCATTAAAAAAAAAAAATGAAATGTTTTTGTTTCATTTTTTAGGGCAGGTAGTGGTTCCTGAGACCATTGCCTGCCCTTAAAAAATATTTTTGGGGCCAGTCACAAAGGGGAAGGGGTCCCTTGGGGACCCCTTCCCATTTGCGACTCCATTACCACCCTCTTGAAGAGGGTGGTAATTTGCGAGTGTTTTGCGACCACAATTGCGGTTGCAAAACATTGATACATGGCTTTGCGGTCGCTATTAGGAAGGGAACGCCCCTTCCTAATAGCGACTCTCAATTTCCAATAAAATAAATTGCGACTTGCTATTTAGGGATTGCCCTGTGTGCTTTTTCATGCGCAAACGGGTCGCAAACCCGTTTGTGCATGCAAAATAGGGTCGTACATCTGGCCCCATATGTATATTAAATAAAGTAGAACTGTGAAAGGAGCCCAACGGGATGTCCCAATCAATAGTATATGGGGAAGACTAATAGGGAGGATGTCATTGACTGGGTTGTATTTCCAAAAAAAGGAAGTGAACCACTTTAGGATCTTCCTCATCATCCCAAATTCCTGAAGTCCGTCCATCAAAATGGGATGAGAGACAGTGTCAAAGGCTGCTGAGAGAGGTAAGAGGACCAGGGTGGCCTTTACTCCCTAGTCCAAGATCTCTCTTGGCTCACTGACTACTGCCACTAAGGCAGTCTCAATACTTTAATGAGCTCTGAAGCTTGACTTTGTGGAACGTAGCAGTGCATTAACTTCTAGGTAATTGGAGACCTGAAGGTTAACTTGTTTTTCTAAGATTTTTGCCAGTAAGGGAAACAAGTAAATAGGTCTATAACTGGATAATGCTAAAGGGTCTGCAGTCGTGTTTTTAAAAAAATGGTCTAATAACTGCCTTTTCCCACCATAAGGGAATAGTCCAATTCCCTAAAGAATTGTGGCAAGTCTCAAGAAGAACTGGGTATATCTTTTTTGCCACTAATTTCAGATAAACTGGAGGGCATCTTGATATCATGTGCATCTAGGCATACGTCAATTCGCACCGATTTGCCTATGCAAATCATGTGTTGCTTTGTGTATCTTGTCAACAAATGAAGTCAGAGTATTTTTAGACTGGAGCATCCTCTATCCAGCTTATAAATAATTCATCACAAGTCCCAATTAAGTATATGTTGCTCTAATATATGGCCGTTTTTTAGCAATGCAGTTTCCTCAGCTACACGGAGACCTACGCTTAAGAATGAGAGTTATACCCCCGGGTATTGCAACCACTAGTTTTAGTGTGCTCCGTTGCTGTGTAGATATATCTCATACACACTTTAATTTAAATTGAAAATACATTTCTTGATATGCCTATCTCTTTAAACTTCATGGACAGATCTGTGCCAAATTTAGCAGTTGCTTGGAGCAGTCAGCTAAGCTCTAGCATTGCAATTTTCTTTTAGATCCAAACAGGGGAAAAAGTTAAGGAGGTGAAAAAAGAGGTGTTCTACCATTTAAGTTCTCAGGGGAAATTTTGCTTGCGCTTGCATCCAAAACTGCTGAACAGGTCTATACCAAACTTGGCATTAAAGTACACTTTCACAGAAAGTGTTATTTATTGGTATTGCGTAAATCCATTCAGTTGTTTGAAAGAAATAATCCTTTAAAAATGTTGCTGAGTAGGCTTTAAAATGTTTAACTGGTTTGTACATATTGGTCATTTAAATCATATAGGATTCAAGCATCTGATTTGTGCCTATTCTCCCCTCGTGCGTTTCAAATCCATGGTTTCAAAATTAAAACTGCAGAAAATGATTACACAGACAATATTTAAGGGATGGTAGAGCACACCCTGAACACCAGGCCATAGTGGGGCGACCATATATAGGCCTCCCCATGCCTTAATTAAAATGAATTAAAAAGAGTTGTGAGGTCCACTGATGATTTTTGGTACTTGCGGTACTCTGACTGTTGGAAGTGGCCCTTTATGCAGGGTTATCCCCAAACTTTTGGCCTTCCTCCTGTATTTTTTCTGACCCGTTTGTGTTGGTTTTATGACTCTGGGCAATTTACCACTGCTGATCAGTGCTGAAGTGCATGTGCTCTCTCTTGTAAACTTGGTAACATTGGTCTACACCTGTTTGGCATATTTAATTCACCTGTAAGTCCCTTGTGCAGTGGTATCCTATATACCCAGGGCCTGTAAATTAAATGCTACTACTTGGCCTGCAGCGTTGCTTGCTCCTCCCACAGAAGTAGCCTTTCAGACCTGACTCAGGCCGCTGCAAGGCCTGCCTGCGCAATTTACTACCACAGTGACGTGGCATTTAAAGTGTTTGCCACACCTGAAACTCCTCTTTTACTACATATAGGGCACCCTTAAGGTAGGCCCTACGTAGCCCTATGGGCAGGGTGCTGTATAGGTAAAAGGTAGGACATGTGCCTTAGTTGTGTGGCATGTCCTTGTAGTGACAAACAGACTATTTGGTTTCTCACTGCTGTGAGGCTGACCTCTCATTGGTTTACATTGGGAATTCCCTGATATGTGCTTCAGTGGTAATTTCTGATATGAAAGGGGTAGCATTACCATGTTTGGTATGTTTGGAATAGTAGTGATAAATCCTGCTTATTGGTGAAAGTGGACTTGTTTTTACTATTCTAGAAATGCCACTTTTAGAAGTGGGCATTTCTGTGTGCTTATGACTCTTTGTGCCCTGCCTGGTTGTGTATTCACTGTCTGGTTTAGACTGACAGGAGAAGGGGATGTGTATTCACTCTAGACAGTCCCAAAGGGGGTTGAAGTGTGTCTTGCCTTTCCAGGGTGACTCAGCGCTGGACTGAATAGACCTTGGCCGCAATTAAAGTGGTAAGAGGAGTTTCTCTTGCACCTGAATAGGCCTCGTCTACATTTAGAGTGATGGGAGGAGTTGCACCTGCACCTGAATAGGACTGTGCATGACTTTCACAATTCTGTCTCTGCCCCCCTGTTGTGTGTCTGGAGCCAGGGCTTGAATGGGGGTGTTGTACACTTCTGAAAGTTGTTTGAAGTGCCCCCAGAACACAGACTTTTGGATTATAAGTACAGGGGCTGTGACCCAATGTTTTTAGACACTATGTGGACATGTAACCAGAGGCTGCTGGCTCTACATGCTGCACATTGTAAGGAGGTAACTGTCAGGTTGCCAGAAGGAACCGCTATGGGACTTTGCTGTGTTATGCTGACCTGCTAAGAAGGAACCTGGGTGCTGGACTACTGCCTGCACTCCTGCTTTGGTGCCCCCCAGTGCTCTCCAAGGAGTGCTATTATGCCCTTTGTCCTTGCCAGCTTAGCGCCTGGAAAGCGCTTGATTCCTGTGGGCTTTTGGCCCTGAACCTAAGCGTGTGGAGCGCTTACGACTGATGGAGACAGTGTGCGTGTGTTCTCCAGTTCAAGTGCATCAGTGAGGGTGAGTGCTTACTTTGTGGCACCGAGCCCATGGAGAATTCCCTTCACTGCACATTTTAAGGAGGAGTGCTCTTGGGTGCAGACAGCACTCCCGTTTTGGCAGCATTCATGCCGCGAGCTGCATGGCTGGAAAACCACCCGCTCTTTGTGACCCGAGGCACTGCTGCGCCGTGAACAGCCCTGAGAAGAGCGCTGTGGTCGGCTGAAGGGAGCGCGTGGTGGGTGCTCCGTGACCACAACTAGAAGGCAGTGGCTAGATTTCCCACACATGACCCCCTTGGCACAGGGGGCCACGACCTACCCTACGTGTGAGGGACGGGTGCTGTCCCGCCGCATTGCCTGTCTGCCAGGAGCAACGATGCTGTCCATCAGGGATCCCCCTGATAGGGCCCCGCTTCTCCTTTCGAGAGGAGGAGACCAGCCTGGACTCATGTTCACGGACTAGGAGGGACCAACCGTGGTGCTGTACCTGGTTCCCGGGAGCACCTAATGAGCAGAGCCATTCCCTGGTGAAGCCCAATGGTGAGTGGGGAGTGCACAGCTGCCCTTAGTGAGTAGCTAGCGAGGGGCTGGCCCTGAGGGGAAGAACGATTGGCTGTTCGGTTACCCTGCGTAGCATTTGGAACAAAACTCTGCTTTGGGTTCGACAGCTGCTCTGCATGGTAGCGGGATACTACCAGGGTGGACACCTTCCTTTGGGAGCACTGTAGTTGGCCACACATACAGGGTAAGACCTCAACAGAGGACCCCGCTTCCCTTGTAAAGAACTTGAGGAATTACCATAACTCAGGCAGTAGGTGTGCCTGCAACCTTCGTGCTGTGCAGAATTACCGGTTAATAGGTAATAGGAGTTTAGGAGGGTTGGCCCCACTCCTTATGGCGATTCCTATGTTTGTGTTCACTTCACTACCAGCAGCATTTTATGCCCTGATGTAATGTTGCATATTGTCAAGGGGGGCTCCTCCATTAGGGTGGGGGAGCGTCGCCCCCACTGCTTTCTCGCAGTGTGAGAAGCAGAAACATAAAATCGCATTTTAAATACCATTTTATGTTTCTGCTTCTCACGCTGCGAGAAAGCAGAAGGGTATGCCTGGTTGGGGGCAGGCGGGTGGCGGGCCGGGGAGGAGTGGCTTGCCCAATGCTGTGGGCCCTGATTGTTTGGTCAGACCTCTGGGGCCGACCAAACCAGTCATGCGCACTCTGCATTTTCTCTATGTAGGCTGCATGCAGCCTACATAGAGAAAATGGCATCCCCATATGCGCCCGTCTGGGCGTTGTCTCCACCAATCACAACACTGCCATTCCCCCCCGCGCGTGAACCCTAGCACGACCCCCCCACCCGCGAGCCATGCTGGCCGCAACGGTATATTTTAGTGGTGATTCAAGTTCATGTTCCCTTACATGCTGCATTTCATGTTCCCAGGTATAGGTCGTTTTATACCTTTTCTTGAAAGGATAATGAGTATTATTTCAAAGTATACATTATATACACAGCAATGGAGATATTTTTATAATGGGTGCAACCTACAAGTATTTACTGGATTGCACTAACTTGTAATATTATGAGAATTGCCTGGTTTGCAAGGTGATTTATATGATCTATGTGACGTCATGACAAGTGTCTAGTGGCACAGTGATTTATGTGATTGTGGTCTAATATGTTTTAAGTACAACACAAAGGATATTTTAATATGACCTTGTGTGGAGCATCTTTTTGTGGTGTGCCTAGTGTGTCGCTGGTGTGTGTGTGTGTTGCGCAAACGCTTTACATATTGCCTCTGAGATAAGCCTGACTGCTCTGCCAAGCTACCAAGGGGGTGAGCAGGGGTTATCTTGGGTGTGTAACTCCCTTACCCTGAATAGAGTGGTGGGTTCTACCTGGCTCAGGTGCCTACCCTAGCCAACCAGAAAACCCATTTCAAACACTGACATATAAAATGGCAGTCAGGGTCTGTGGCACTGAGAAAGGCAACGTAAATCCTAGCCACCATTTTAGATGTTGGGATACCCTGAATCCCGAAAAGGGTTCGAAAACAGGGCATGCTTCATGTCCAAGTACAGTACGACAAACTCAGGGCAACCTTCACCAATCCATGCATCTAAATTTGGGGATTCACAGTCATGGATTTGAAAACCGCAATTCCTCGGAAGGAGAAGCATGGGTCAGGGAATCTTGCTCTGGGTTTGAGATACCAAACCAGCACATACGATTCCAAATCAAAAATAAACAAATCAATCAAAGCCTAGCGATAATGGGCCAACCTCTATGTTCTGCAGAGGCTGGTGACATGCAGGGGAACCTGCAGTCAACACCTGCTGCACATGGTCAAAGGCTGTGCCCAGTGGGTGCTGGCTGACCATTGCAGGTTGAGAGTGGTGCCTGGCCAAAGGCCACACCTTGCAGCCAACCCCCGCTGTGTATGCACAAAGGCCGTGCACAGAAGGAGTTGGCAACCACTAATGGATTGAGCTCAGGGCTTGGAGGCAGGCCGTAATCAGTGGCCTTTGAAAGTTTAAGAACATCATTACAAAACATGAAAGTTACAGAGAAAGCCAAACTTAAAAAACGGAGTTATGGCTCTGGCTTGAAAGTCCAAAACCACTGAAATTTGACAGTTATGTTTAGCAAAGAACACAGCATCTGCTATACCTCATGCTGACTGCCATGCTCAAAACGATAATTTTCCAACAGAAACAAACAAGCATTTGCAATGCAATAGGTCTTGAATTTACGAGAGTTTGAGCTATTGGCATTGTAAATGACAATGCCTTTTATTTATGTGTTGTTTTTAAAACAGATAAATAAAAGGCATTGTCATTTACAATGACAATGGCTTAAACTCTCGCAAATATGAGACTTATTGCATTGCAAATGCGTTCGGCGCCCGTGCTATAATTTTTTTTAAAAAGCATTAGGAGAGAGCGTGTCCTGCTTGCAACAGCAAGCAGGACAAAGCTATTTGAGAAAATAGTGCTCAGAGGCTGTAATTAAAGCCTACAAAGTAACAGCACATGTAACAGGGGGTGTCGCCATGGGAGGTTACAAAATGAGACAAAGCGGTACTAAGGAGGGACTACTAAGCCTATTGACCAATGAACGGCCATAGTTTACAGAGGACAATAACACAAGCCAATGAAAAATATGGGCAGAGAGTGGACGGAGCTTCAAGTCCCTAGGTGAATACAGCATGCCTCGCAGGGCAGCGCATGCGCCGCCCTGGCTCGACCTAAAAAGGAGCTATCAAGAGAATAACATGGTTAGTGTGTGTTGTTTCTTTTGCTAAATGTAACTAGTGAATTTCAGTGTTTTGCACGTTTGAGCCAGAACCATAACTCAGTTTCAACTATGATTGTTTCAGTGAATATATACTGTGTTAAAGTTACCAGATTACAGAGCCCAAATACATTTCCAGAATTGTTGTTGATACTATTAAGAGGAACAATTGATGCCCATCCTCTTTCTTTGATAGGGGCTGGTGATTGCATGATAACAACAGTAGTTGGATGATTCTGGAACTTAACTTTTATGCCATGATTAAGCAGTCCCACCACATGATTGGCAAATGTACCTATGAATATTGGGAGTTTGTGTAATACATGTGCTGCAGTTGCAGCAATGGATTGTCTGTAGGAAAGTGAACACTCCAGTGTGTGTAATGATACAGCAGCATACAGCAAAGTTCCACATCTCTGAAGGGATATCAGGGTCCTCATGCAGAAATAAAATTGTAAAATTACAATAATAGTGCTCTCTTTGAAATTTGCAAACATGGTAGCTTTGCAATGTATGAACAGAGACATGTTATTCACTTAACTATGCAAATACTAGTCATGAATCACTATTTAAGAAATCAGTACAAATCGCTATTTAGAAAAGTCACACGCTGGGCAATGACGATATAGCAGCACCTTTGTGGACTGAAAGAAAAGAACAAAAGAAGCCAGAAAGTGCTGTGTATTAATAATCCATACCCATCTTCCACTATAATAGCTTGAGGAGAGGCCAGAAAGAGCAAAATGAAGATTTGCAGAGGTAAAATTAAATATTTTTGAACAGAAAGTGAACAAAAATAAGTTTTTGAGTAGAAGGTGGAACAGAGTACAAACATTATGTTCTCCAGGACATCGTCAACAGTTATTGCCTTGGTTATGACACACCACAAGGTTGAGGAATTCCACAAAGGCTGGCTCGACCTCAAACGCTTCACCAAAAATAGATGTTCTCAGCAATGCGAGTAAAGTCAGTGAAGCTGGAAGGCTCTCTAACACCTACAGGGATGGTGACGAGGTTATCCCTGATTCTGGAACCAGTACTTGGTCTGCTTGGCATCAGCACATCTATCACTGAACTAGGGGTGGAGGGAACTCATGGAGTTTTACTCCGTGGAATTCCACGGAGTTACCTAAAAACTCTGCGAGAGTCTGTGGAGTTCCGCCAATGGGCAGAAAATATGCAGGTAGGGCTTCAATTTTGCACCAGTAGCACGAGCAGTGCTGAAACATCAGTGCAAATGGCACCATGCATTGCGCAAGGGTGCATGGACCTTTGAGGTGATTTTGCTGTCACTTAAGTAGAAAATGTACTCGAGCAGCAGCAATTCTACTCAAGAGGCAGCCCTCTGACCAAGACCGCACATGACCGCCTGCATTAGAAAATTGTGCTGGGGACACCAAATCTTCCTTTCGCCCACTAGCTCGCATTTTCTGGAGCCTCGCAGGAGAAAAATACTCCAAGCAGTGATTGGTGGAATTTGGCCTGAACTCAACGTTAAAAAGTAACACGAATTGACCAAAATTCCACCAATTCTGTGAGCTAAATAAAAGATTCCGCCCACCCCTACACTAAATTTGTTGAGGGTATGCCGGTTTTAGGAGATGAGTATGGAACCAATGTCAATATCAATGTCATAGCATTGGACAGACATCCACAAATATATTAGGTATATTGAACACTATGGGGCTTATTACGATGTCGGTCGGAGTTGCCTCTGACTGACACCGTCTCGTCTCTGGGCCGGCAGACTTCCGGTCGGCGGTTCCGATTGCCTGATTATGATGCGACCGAACACTGTTCAGTCGATACTTACATTTCTCTATGGGTGCCTGTGTTATGGCCATAAACCGGCCGTAACACAAGCTCCCATAAAGAAATAGGAGTGTGTGTATAAACCTGCACCCTGTGGCAGGCACCCCATGGTGCCTGCCACACAGTGCATGGATTTACAGGGGGGCACCCTAGGTGCCCCCTCAGCCACCAACCATAGGCCGATGAGGCAAGAGTCACTTTCCGACAGCCTTTCCATGTCAGAAAGGCCGACACGGAAAGGCTGTGGGAAATCGATATCATAATCCCGACGGCGGAAACGTCATCCATAGGGGATTACGGTGCGGTTCCGACTGGCCCGAAGACTCCGAGAGCCAGTCGGAACCGCTTCGGAATGACTGACCGGTTCACGCTCCAACCGCCGACATCGTAATTAGGAGGTCGGACTGCAAACCGACCATGTCGGTCGAAAAGCCTCAGACCACGGTCTGTAAACTTCCGACTAGCGGTCGGAGGCTTTCCGACCGGCATCGTAATTGGCCCCTTAGTGTCTGACTCCACATAATGTTAAAATTAAGTGAGACTTACATGTTGCAATATCTGAAATATATTCTGGTGCACGCAGTTCAACATAAATGTAAGTCAACAAAACACCAAAGGTATCTACATAGCATTTATGCCATGGTCAATTGGCTCACAACTTGCAATGTGCACATACATACAGCCATCGACAGGGATTCATCTAGTGTAATACCTGTGCTGACATCCAGTTGCTGAACAAGCAGTATGCACTTGCCGGGGCACAGCAAAGATAAGAGAGTAACTTGACGCCAAGCTAACATTGTTATAGAAAACAATCATGACATTGACAATGTATTCATATTGCTAATGTTGTCTATATGTATTTTCTCATTCGCCTAACTTTGTAATTTTTTTATTAATCTGTTATTTCTGTTTACAAATTCTGCTTCACACATCTAGTTTGATTGCTTTTGATTTGTTCTCATCATCTCATTTGTAGAGAACATTCACTTGAAATTACTCATATCTTGCAAATATCATATATAATCGTCATCATTAACCTGAGCTTCACTTGCCTCTTAAATAATTTTGTGTGATTTAATTTATCCAGGTACATCCCTCCATGCGTACATCACCATCATGCACATGCGCCATCTTAGGATTCTCACCTTTCTCTTCCTCATCCTCCTCGTCCTCCATGGTGCATTCAGTGAATCCACGCATTTTTGTGTTGTGCAACATTCTATAGTGCAAATGATTCACAAGCATATTTTTTAATTGAACTGTTTAATCTAAATTTAATATACAGTTGTCATAAAGTCTAATTTTGTTTCAGCCAATAAGGCTGTTATTGAGTTTTGAACTATCATTATCGGGGTACAGAAAATAATGTATTATAAGAGGTGAGAAGGAGAGAACTGTTATTACAAAAATTACAGAAATTACATGCATATATAATGGTCATCATATAGATGTGGCTTTACAAAGTTTATTTTGATTGAGGAATTGAGTGAGTCAATTCCTTGATCCTTTTAACAGTCAATGCAACACATTTTCCCCAAGACTCAATTGTTCTGAGCACAGCCACAATTAATTGCACGATGCAGACCTTCCACTTCATGGGTAATAGCAAGACCTCAATCTTGTAGAGGATTGAGGGTGGGGCTCATACAAATGTGGGTAGCAAGGATCTGCTCTAACAAAGTTCAAATTGTATGTGCAGTTGAATAAAACTAAAAGATGAGGGATCTTGCATGTTCCTAAAATCAGCACAAAAACTGGGAAAACATTTCTGTCATTCTCAGTATTTAAGAGGTATGCACTGAGAGGGCATAGATTACAAAATCACTCCATTCATTCATTCATTCATTCAAAACAGTTTTGGCTGGCCCTATTACATGTCTTTGGTGGTAAGCAGGGAAATGCTTGGTGCAACCACATTTTAGCACCATTGTGTGAAAGCAGAGACATCTGGAAGAGGAAAAGTGTGAAAGAATATTTGTGCACTTTTAAGCAGACTAAAGATGTGGTTACACGGAACATATTACAACACACACACCACAATTATATTAATACAGCACAGCAATACAACACAATTAAAAAACAATAACACAATACCAAACAGACAGCACAAGACAATACAGTGCATAAACATAACCCAATAAATGATCAACACAACAACACGATGACCACAAAACACAATGCATCACACCAATGCAAAACAGCATACGAACGCAGCACATTCACAGAGCACCACAACACAACAATACAAAAATGCAAAACAGTACAAAGCTCAAATTTTCAGTTGCATAGTATTTTTGTATTCTGATATTGTGGTGTGGTGTTGTTGAGCTATGTTGTTATTAATTGCTGTGCCTTATTACGTATTTTTTGTGTTATTATGTTTCTTTGTTTATGTTAAAGTGTTGCTCTGTATTGTGCTCTGTAGGTATGTCAACAAAAACAGCTATTTTTGCAGCCAAAAGCAGCACATTCCTTTAAAGCTCCAGTAAAAAACGCCATGGGCTAAAATGGTAAAATATTACAGTTTTCGCTATTCAGCTATTTAAGACATCAGTCAGCTCAAATCTGTGCAGACACTATGAATTAGTATTTCAAGTGCTCGCTTAGGTGATTTGGCCACTTAGCTGCCTGTTAGCCTGTCAATCAAGGTTATGGAAAGGAATGTATCTAGAAAGAAAATGGGCGCTCTCATTGTATAAGCTTCAATTCTACACATAATTCTAGCATTAAACATGACCTTTTCCGCAGCATGCCTTTGTACTTAATTTTGGGTTCTTTCAAGATAATACTCATATCCGATCGTCTTTGCTGTCATATCTCAAATTCACAAATATCTAATGAGTAGCTGGAATTGTATTCCTCTACTGATGTCTGCAAATAGGGGAAAAATAATAATGTATACATTGAACCGTGTGATTTTTAACAACAGGCATGAAGCTTTTCAACAGCCTATTTCCCCTTTTTGGCTTGCTTTCGTTAGCCCAAGCCCCTCCATTTTGGAAGCAGCTAATAATGATTATGACATTAGAATGGCTTTGACAATTATATCCTTTCCTCAGCTGCCAAGGAAACCTTCTTGTGATCTGACTTCACTTGCGTGTTCTCGTACAAACGCGATTCATGCTAAACTTTACAGCCCTCTGAATCGTTGCCATAGCGACGATAAGCTTTTGGAAAGGCGTACAAGATAATTGTAATTTCATCGGGTCAGAAAATAAACACCGAGGTCACAGACTAGGGTGTTTGTCTTGGGCATGATTTCATTATTGCAGTGCACCCATTTCCTGAAAAAGCATTATTGCTTCTGCAGAGATAAGTCTTACTGTTAAAGTGCCTTCTATGTTCTAAGAGAAGGCTTACCCGGGTGTAACTATAATCCCAAACCTGGATCACCTGCCGCAATGGAATTTTGATGTCCTAATATGTTTGGAATTCAAGTGCGTTTTTAGGGTTGCCACAGTTCCAAGAGAAAAATTCCAGCCATCTGTTCATGTTTTAAAACTCTCTGAAGGACCAGACATGATTTTTAAGTAGAAGTTTATATGAAATCGTCTGTATTGATTTTTAACATGGCCTTTCTGCCTTTGATTACTTTAATTATCAGTCAGAGGTCATTCAGGCAGCTGTAGAATACATTTTAAATTATTTTATTCTTACGTTAACTGTTTAAAGTATGTACTGATAAAGGGGAAAATATGGCTTTAGGTGATTTTCCTACTTTTTTTATCGGCAGAAACATTAAAATACCGATCATGAAGGTATAAAACCGGCCGAGTGGCCACCCTAAATACAGGCATGTATACCATAATACGTGTCTACAGTCCTGCACGCAAGTGTTTCATACTCAGCTGTGTCTGGTGGAGCTATGTTTCATCTCATGGCCATAGATTGAAACTGTGCTGTTCACTCAGAGTTTCATCCTTCTAATGTCAATAAAAAGAGTACTACTTTTGTGTTCAGGGGTGCAACTAGACTCAAACTTCGCGGGGGCTAACACATGGATTAGTGGAGACAGAGACATCATAAGAGCCGAATCAAAATTACTTGTGGGGGGCTCCCTTCACTTTTCCGATATAGTGTGTAAAACACTGAATCATTCTTTGAGTCTACATGTGGCAAATAGTACATTTTAAAGCACACAGGGTCAGTAACATTATTCTCGGCATAACATGATTTTGGGGCTCTCAAGGAATTTTAGCACAGTGAATGACAAATGTTCTATTTTAATATACATTAGGTCAGTAAACCTGGTGCAATGTGAAACACCAGATTCTATTTTACATCACAATCTCGGGCAAATCGTACACTCCAAACACTCTGGGCCAGTTTTGTCAACCTAAGTAGTCTTAAAAAAATCTTTTACAAGATATTTCACCATCCTTCCACCAAAGGAAGGTTTTGAAAATTGGAAGCAAATAATGCTGTTTAAGCACATTTATTTAGTTACTGCTCTGTTCATGCTTCATTTACCTGCACACAATACTTTTATGTTATTTTCTGAATATGATGTTAGTATAGTATACAGCTTTGTAGCTGTTTGGGGAAGCTGCCACATATCCTAGCTCTATATCACAAAGAATGTTGAATGTATATTATTTGGTACTTTGTGACAACTCACACCAAATATTTTTGTAATTTGAAATGCTTGGGTAGTCATTTAGCAAGAAACACAACCTATGTTTGATAAGATTTGCTCTAATAACATACATTAAGGATAAAAACTGAGCACACAAGCTTGATTTTAGATGATACCCCCACATCACAGATGAGTGTCAATCTGGATTTACCAAGGGTAAGAGATGTTGAACTAGTTTTCCATTTGGCACTCATCACACTGCACTCAGTACCCCTTGTCTAAGTGAAAGGATCAGAAAATAAACAGAGCTTTAAAAGTCTTATGTATTTTTTACATTCCAGACACTCTACCTACCCACTGTGTAGCAAATAAGTAACTGTTGTGGAGCTAAGCATCTGTAAAGGGATCAACCTTTGATGCCACTGCAGCTATTGCTGCCATTTTAGTGAATAAATGCCATGGCAGTTCAGGGCTGACATTCAAACTGCAACGTACCCCTGAACACAAATGGGAGCAGATGATTAAATAGCAATAACATTCGTGAAAATAATTTGCAACAGTGATCGAAGAATGAGAATGTATTTACTGATAACAATGTTTGCAGATTTCTATTGAACTCGTGTGTGAAGCAAATGACATATGAAAAAAGACTTCCTGGGGTGGAAGCTTAGTAGCAGTATGACGAAGTAATCCCAGAAAGAACTTTGGATGCATGAGTCTGTCGTCTAATAAGAATGATGGGGATAAATTAGAACAATTGCATAACATTTTGGAGTAATCATAGTGTGAGAAAAAGACTGGACTGCAGACACACTAGTCTTTGCTTTGTTGTGGCAGGCAGGAAATTAAGCACTATCGCTAGGCCCGGCAAACCTAATCCCAACCTCATTTGAGTTAACATATTGGCTCATCTGAGCAGGAGGCAATTACTGCAGGGACAGAAAATACCTTCATGAAGTATTTTCCATTTTAAGCACTGCCCCTCCTGCTAAAATAGCCTTCTGCCCTATAAACTATTGCAGAAGACAAGACAACCCTGCTGGCCTCTCTCCTCAAAGAACTAAACTCTCCCATCCACATTCCCTCCTGCTGTCTCCTCAGCTAAATGTAACTATTATAGCGAGGATCATGAAGTCTGCCTTGAGGCCCTTTGTAGAAGGTGGGCAACCCTTGCTTCCAAGGGGCTCTTCTTGGCCTGCACTAGTATCTCCTGTTGTCAAAATACTTGGTCAGATGTTCCTCTTTCAAATCACTTTTCATTACCAACAGGGGAATCTAAACAAAGCTTCACTGATAAACACAGACTAGAACTCTGGCCTCAAAACTGGCATCCCATCCCTCATTCATTTCCTTCAGGAAGCTACACACTGATGGAACTTCCTTCTCTGTCCACAAAGCAACATTTTAAAACTCACTCCCTGCAAAGATAAGAAACATCCAACACCACCTCAGATTCAGGGAAGCAGTAAAAACCTGGCTATTCCGTAAAAGGTGACACCCCTACTGCAAAGCAGTCCCAAATTCTAACAACCCCACAAATTTGAGTCAGTCACCTGTGTACTGGTGGTAGGTATTTGCATCTCTCACTCCTCTTTGCTCCATTCCAAGCTTAAGTGTATCCAACAATATTGCATGCATGTATCTTTTTCCAAAAACAAATTGAAAATTCTGCTCAATAGGACTGCACAATTTTGTACTGTGAACTACGTAATTCTACTCAGGCCCTGATTACAAATACCTTGGAAGAGAGTGTGATATCTATTGCACATGCTAATTTAGATACTAAGAGGGGTCTCAGTTTATCCGGTGTGATAAATAACATCAATTGTGAGTTTTGTCTGAAAATGGGACATAAGATATAGATTTTAGTGTTCTCTGCACCAAAACCTGCATGGTCTGTTATTTACAAGGCACTTATCCCTCAGCGAAGTTTTTCCCATGTACATTTTGGCAAGGGAAACCTGTTCAAATTTACCTGGGAAAAATGTTGTGGTTGTGGGGCTTGCGATGTGGATATGTGCTGTAACAGGAGCTACCATACATTTCGAAATTAACTAGGCCAAAACATAATCGGTGGCTTTAACCACTTAAGTTCATATTAAGCATGGTACAAAGGTGAGTACTACAAATTACTACACTTAAAAAATATACCTCAAACGTTTTTGCAAAGCATCATTGATGGTGCTTTTAAAGCTGTACCTAATTCTGAATGACTAACCATTATTCCACAGCACACAACATAATTAAGATATCTGCAAGTGCTGTGATTTAAAAAAAAAAAGCAACATAACTGATGCCCTTCTGTACTTTTGAGACTTTTATTTATAGGGGTTCTAGCATACAACACATTGTAAACTTAGCATTGCTTGAAAACTGTTTAAGTTAAATATATAAATTTGTGTTCTACATTACACAAGCTACAGGATATTTTATAGTGTTGCAGGATTGGGTTAGCTATTTGGAAGGATGAAAAGGTAAGATGCCTTTGTTGGAATTCAAATTCAAATCCATGTCCAACGGGCTTTAGAGTTGGTTGAGTGACTAAAGGTTCAAGCCAAGCTTGAGACAGCTGCCTTACTCTGGCTCATCTTGAGGTCCTCTTAGAACCTTAAGACCAAAAAGAGCCAAGTTTGCTTGAGGCTTTTCACTGCCACTCACACTCTAACCTCATGCAGCAAGAATTAGAAACAAAGCATTGACCTGTGGTGTAAAACAGGAGAAAGTAATCGCCATCTAGTGTCTGAACTCCACAATGAGAAACCAGAAAAACTGAGTTCAATCCCAGCTTCCTTGCTTGACTAAATGGTGTGATCTTAGGCAATATTTATTTTCACCATACTTCCTTTTATTATTGCACATGGCAGCACCTTGAAATACATGAGCACTGTATAAAAACATTGTACATTTGATTTAATAGTCTATAATGCCTCTACATGTATAATAAGAACCTAGGCCACATTTAAGGTGCACATGACAACTGCCTTGCCTCTTAGTGGCTTCTTTATGGGATTTTGGCATAGGGCAGTGCAACAAGACACCTTGCTGTGCTGTCCTATGCCAAAGCGAAAGGGCAGGAATGCATCATATTTTTGTAATATGGTGCATTCCTGTCCTTTCACCCTGCGCTTGTGCCGTTTCTGCAGCCTACCACCAACGCAGGCACCCTTTCACCATGGTGCCTCCGTTGCATGCAGTGTTGTTTTTGTGCAAGAAGGGGCACCTTCCTGCACAAAAACAATGCTAATAGGTGTTTTCCTTTTTCTATGTGTGGTGCAGAATGCAGCACACATATAAAGAGGAAACAATGAGGAGAAATGAACATATTTCTCCTCGTTACGTGTCATCTTGTGAAGCGTACGGATTTGGCGCTTCCCCAGGTTTACATGACTTTGTAAATCAGGGGCAGTGTCAAATTTCATAAGCGTGGCATGGAAAAACCCACTGCAACGCCCATAGAATGCCTCGGGGGCGCAGAGTAAGGCGACGCAGCGATTTGCTCTGCATCGCCTTAGTCATGATTTATGAGGCCACTCAAAGCCATGCAAGGTGGCTTTGCATGGCATCTGCAGTGAAGTGAGAGCTACTCATCCAAAGTATGTACAGCAGGGTGTCAGAGTGCGTTACATCACACACAAATTATATAGAGACAATGACTCAAATGTGAAAGTCAATTAATAGGAAATGTTACTTAAGACATTGAGGGCTACAAGGTGTAAGAGTCAGATTTCATCCATACTGGGTAGGCAGTGGCGTAGCATGGGTGGGGCCACAGGGTTGCCTCAGGCGCAATATTCTTAGGGGTGAAAAATTTTAAAAGAAAAAACATTTGTGGTGGAAGGGACTCGAGTCATGTCGGTGCTGTTGTCTGCAAGTGCAGGTTATATTGTCTTGCCCGCCTTTCCCCGCAGAAGGGCTGCACACAGCTGTGCCCTCCTGCATCTCCCATGGCCTCGAGGCAGATGGGAGCTGCTTGCGCTGTTTCACTGTGGCATGAGAGCAGTGCCGCCCAGTGGCACAACAGTGGAACATCTCTTGTGGTACCACGGAGCCGTACAAGGAATTTGTTTGGCAGGCAGAAGGAGCATTTCAAGCAAGAGTTCCGCACTTGCTGCCTGATGTCATGTGTTGGTTTTGGATGGTGAGTTGAGTCACTCAGGGGAGTGGCATCCATTCATTCTTTCATCCATTTTTGGGTAGCTGTTGCGCCTTACAAATTAAAAGTAACATAACATAACATAACAGTCTTTCACCATTCATGCTGTCCTTCCATCTGTGTGCTCATCCATAGCCAAACCTATTCAACCATTTCCAAACCTATCCATCATCTATCCTTCCATCCATCATTTCACTCATCCATCCCTCCATCCACTCTTTCACTCATTCATCCATCATCCATCCATCCTTTCACCCATCCATCCATTCACTCAACCATCCAACCATTTACCCGCTCACCCATCCTTTCACTTATTCATCCATCCATTCACCCAGTCATTTATCTGTCCATTCGTCCATCAATTCACCATTTCACTCATCCATTCATCCTTTTTTCCAGCTCTTCACCCTCCCTTTCACTCATCTATGCATTCTTTCACTCATCCATCCTTACATCCTTCTTTTTACTCATCCATACACCCATTCATCAATCCATCCTGTCAATCATCCATCCATCCATACTTTCACTCATTCATCTATCCTCCCTTTCTCTCTCCATCCCCCTTTCACTTAGCCATTCTTTCACCCATCCATTCCAACAATCCATCTACTCATCCACTCATGAACCAATCCATTGACCCTATCACTCATCCTCCCATCCATCCTTTCTCTCATCCATCCACCCTTTCACTCATCCATCCATCCTTTTGCCCATTTAGTCTCCCTTTCACTCACTCATCCATCCTTACATCCACCCTCTCACTCATCCATCCATCCAACCTTTCACTTATCAATTCATCAATCCATCCATCATTTCACTCATCCATCCACCCATTCACTCGCCCATCATCCACCCTTTCACTCATCTATCCATCCTTTTACTTATCCATCCACCCTTTTACCCATCCATCCACCCTTTTACCCACCCATTCACCCTTTTGCCCATCCATCCACCCTTTTACCCATACATCAACCATTCTACCCATACATCCACCATTCCACCCATACATCTATTTATTTATCCTTTCTCTCATGCATCCTTCCACCCACTCATCCATCCATCCTTTCTCTCATTATCCATCCATTCACCCTTTCACTCATCCATTCATCCCTTCACTAATCCATCCAGCCATTAACCCATTCCATCACTTACTTACTCACCCACCTTTTCACACTAATTATGAGCTGAGCCTTTGTCTGCAGAGTTGCAGACAGAAGAGGCCCATCAAGAACTTCACCCATGCTGTTGTTCCCAAAGCAAGGCTGGTGCGGGGGAGGGTTCACCGTGCCCCTGCACATAGGCAATCTGAAACCTTGGAAGTCATGAGTCATGCATTATGCACAGTGCCAGGACGTGAGGTGACTGTGACATGGTGTTGTTTCAAGGGCTTTAAGTGGGTTGAAAAAACTTGGGGTCTCTCCAAATGGCATGTCTGATGTAGTTAAGGGTGTGGCTTAAAACACAGTAGCTAAAAATCTTTGCTTAGCATAGTGTGCTGCCTGACTGGTATTCTGCTATTTCTGTTATTGCATCCAGATATATAATGCATCACACCTACAACAAGCCAGGACTGTTGACTTTGTCAATGGTTGTTAGTTGCATAAAATAAAAAAGCAGCAACTATGGCTTCGTTGTATATAATATTAAAAATGCTTCAGTTCCAAAATGATGAGACTGAAAGACCCATAGCCCCTTCTTTTTAACTTCTTTCGCTGGCTTCTTCGTGTTCAAAATAGTTTATTGAATTTTCATAATAAATCAACAATAACAAGAAACAATACAAAAAATATTACGGAATAAATACCCAATAACATTAGAGAAATCTTGAGCACATCAATTAAATTGCAATAGGTAAACAGTAAATATAATATGTATAAAACAGAAAAGAGGGGAAGGGAAAGGGAGTAACTATAAATGTTTTATAATAGTGACGAAAGAGAGTTACTAAAACTTAAAACTCTGGATTAATATAAACATAGTAGAAAACTTGAAATAATACAAATTTATGAAGATAAATAGATATCAACAGGTTTCCAAAAAGAATGATATGAGATAGAATTATGATTAATACCATGTAAAGATAATTGAGCTCCTCTTCTAGTAAATATAACCCAAGACCACCAAGTGTGAACAGACAATAATGAAACATCTTTCCAACATGTTGTAATGGATTTTAAAGCAGCTGACAATAAAAAGTTGAAAAGTTTACCTTCTAATTCATTTACTTTTTGTGAAAGAACAACAGATTTGCAAATTATTAATTTGAATGAAACATCTTCTTGAATATTAAATATCTTTTTTATAATAATCCAAACTTCAGTCCAAAATTAAAAAACAGAAGGACAATCATAAATCATATGCCGAAGTGAACCAGAATGTAACAACAAATTGAAGACGGAAGAAGTTTAGCATGAAATAATCGAAATGGAGTCCATAAACAGTTATATAAAATATGAGTTAGTTTGATGTAGTGAAACAGGTAACCAACCAGAAATACTATTAAGCCAAATAGTTTTCCATGTATCAATAGAGAGAGAGATTGCAAGTTCATTATTCCAGAAAGTTGATATTACATTAATATTGGTACCTTGAGAGTTGGACATTTTTTTATATAATATAGAGACACCATGAGGTAAAGTGGAAACAGTTTGAATATAAATTGATAAGTCAGATTTAATATTAGAAGGAATGCTATGAGGAAATGAATCTAAAATAGAATTACATAATGAATCCTATTTAAAAAAATCAGAAGAAGGTAAAAGAAATTTTGTTTGCAAAACTTCAAATGATAAAAAAGCATTATTGTGATAGATATCCTTAAGGTAGAAAATACCAGCTTTAATCCAAGAGGACCAAAATCTAACATTTCTATGAAGTTTTATGATTGGGTTATACCATAAAGACATATCTTCGGTAGAAGATATCGATGATTGAAAAATTAAATCCAAATCATTAAAAATTAGCTTGGTGGACTTTAAAATAACAGATTTATGAAAAAATGTAGATTTCTTAGACATAGTTAACAAAGTTGGTAATGGCAAAGGGTCTATTAAAGCTTTTTCAATTAATTAAAAGCCAAATAGGGGGACTATTTAAGAAAGAGTGGTTAAACCAAATAGAGCTTTGTTTTAAAATAAAAGCTTTGTGATAATAAAAAAAATCTGGTAATCCAAAGCCTCCATTACACTTAGGTACTTTAATTTTTTATAACTGATACGAGATGATTTATTATTCCAAAGAAATTTGGAGAGGAGCTTGTCTACAGTTTTATAAAACTTTAAAGGAAATTGCGTGGGAATCATGGCAAGAGTGTAAAATATTTTTGGTGCGATAGTCATTTTTATAGAATCCATTCTACCCCACCATGAAAGATGAAGTGAAGACCATTTGGTTGTTATATCTTTAATATAGTTAATGATGGATTCACAGTTTAGCGATATTGTTGCTTTCATAGATGAAGAGAACTCAATTCCAAGATATTTCAATTTATCTCTTTGCCAAATGATATCAGTCATGGGTAACATATCAGGAGTACAATAAATATTTAAAGGAAAGAATTCTGTTTTGTTAGTGTTTAACTTATATCCAGAAACTGTGGAATAAAACGTAATAATTTCAAGTAATGAAGGGAATGAGGATACAGGATCACTAATAAATAACAATACATCATCAGCATATGCTAAAGTTTTAATAATAACCTCTTTGATATTAATTCCTGTAATATTATCACATTTTCTTATAGAAACAAGCAATGGTTCGATACCAAGAAGAAACAAAAGGGGGAAAAGGGGACAACCTTTTCTTGTACCTCTGAAAAGAGAAAATTGACTGGAAATTTGGCCGTTAATAAATAAACGAGCAGTAGGAGTAGAATATAAAGCAGAAATCATACGAATAAATATGTCACCAAAATTAAATGACAATAAAGTATGAAATAAAAACTGCCAGTGAATTTTGTCAAACGCTTTTTCAGCATCCATTGCTAGAATTCCTGCTGGTAGAGATAGAGTGGATCCTTGTTCAATAACGTGCAATAGGGGTCTAGTATTATTGACTGAATATCTATTTTTCATAAAACCAGATTGATCTGGATGGATAATAGAATCTAACACAGAGGATAGTCTAGAAGCAAGTATTTTGCCATACAATTTACAATCTTGGTTTATTAAGGAGATAGGGCGATAATTTGATACACGGGTAGGGTCTTTATTAGGTTTGGGTAAAACAATAATTAAAGCTTCAGTAAAAGAACCGGTAGTAGTACCCGTAGAACTAAAAAAAGTAAAAAGCTGAAATAAATGAGGGATAAGTTGTAATTGAAATTCATTATAAAATTCAGCTGGAATACCGTCAGGGCCAGGGGATTTATTTTTTTAAAGAGATTTTATGGCTAATAGAATTTCATCTTGAGTAATAGGGACTTCAAATTCATTTTTATCTGATTGAGAGATCTTGGGTAAATTACAATTTGATAAAAAAGAATCAATTAAGGAAGCATCATCAAAATCAGGTTTGTTATATAGAGTAGTATAAAAATCCATGAATTCATTAACAATATCTTTTTGGGATAAAGCAATTTTAACATTAGTGCCATGAATTGAATTTATTTGTGTTTTATCTTTTTAATGCGTAAATAATTGGCTAACAGTCTTCCAGATCTATTTGCATTAAAAGCAAATTTGGCTTTAGAATTTGAAAGCTGAATACCAGCTCTTTTGCTAAGGATTGAGTTAAACTCATATCTAAGTTTCTGTAATTTGAATCTGTATTGAGGGTCAGTAGACGTAATAAAAAGTCTCTCATATTTTGCAATTTGTTTTTCTAAAGATTTAATATTTGCATTAAACGTTTTATTGTCATGAGCCATAATAGAAATAGTAACACCTCTAATATAAGCTATAAAAGCGTCTTATCTATTTACCAAAGAAGTAGAGCCTTCAGGGTTAAAAAGAAAGTAATCATGTATAGCAGTTAAGAGTTTAGGTTTATTTTGTTCATTAAGAACAATACTAGTATTCATTCTCCATCTGGATTGCGTTACAACATTAGAGTTCAATTTCAAAATAAAAGAAATTAAGGCATGATCCGAAATATCAATTTTACCAATATTAGGAGTGACCACGGAGTTAATTAGTTGTCTGGATATTAATAGATAATCAAGCCTAGAATGAGAATTATGTGGGTTAGAAAAGAATGTAAACATTTTTTCTGTGGGAAAATGTAATCTCCAAATGTCAACTAGCTTTGTAGTTTGAAGAAATGATTTAAAAGCAAAAAAAAACTTTAGGAGGTCGAAATTTAGTAAGAGATAATCTATCTAATAAGGGGTCTGATATAACATTAAAATCCCCACCAACTATAAGAGGAACTTTACCTAATTTGAGAACTTCAGTTGCCAAGACAGACCAAAAGTGAAGATCATCTGCAGTAGGACCATAAACGTTTAATAAAAACATAACCGAATCATGAACTTTAATCTTAGCGACAACATATCTTCCATCGGTATCTGAAAATGTACTCAGAATTTGACAATGTAATCTTTTTGCAAAAAAATAGCAACACCATTTTTCTTGCCATTTGCAGGAGATGAAACAATACTATCAACCCATTTTTTTTCATATATTCCAAAATGTTGTCATCAATATGAGTTTCTTGTATAAAGCAAATATCCGCTTTACACTACCCAAATAGTCTAAAATTTTCGTACGTTTAACAGGATGACGTAACCCCTTAACATTTAAAGAAACTATCTTAATATTATGAATACTAGCCATAGTGAAAAAGAAAGAAAAAGAAGGTCAAGAAGAGGAGACAAAGATGTAGGTAGAGAGAGTAAAATAGTAACTCCAAAACAGATGATGAAAAGAGAGAGGGGAAAGAGAAAGAAAACAAACGAAACATAGAAAAAACGACAAACATTAAACATTAATAACAGGAATGAAACGCACACACACTTTACAAGCATGACCGAAACCGCTGAAGCCCCCTAGAAATATAAGCATAAAAGTTGTCAGGAAAATTCATAAAACTGATGTTCAGGTAGCCGAGTCATGAGTATCCATTGAATGCTGTGAATGCTGATCCAGGAATAATTTTAACTCTTCAGGTCATTGGAAGGATTTAGAGAAAGTATCTTTCCAAATGCGCATTGTTGATGGGTCAAAAAGACCATATTTAAGTCCAAGACTTCTGAGCTGAGGACGAAGAGCAGTAAATTCCTTGCGAATAGAAACAGTTTCTTTAGCAAAGTCTTGGTGAATAACATTTTTATTTCCATTGACCATCAAAGAAGGAATTTCTCGTGCAGCTTTTCTTATCAAAACCAAATGATGGTGGCGAAGAACTTTAAAAATCATTTGTCGAGGTTTTGTGTGGCGTGGATTACGATGTGATGGAATCCTGTGCGCCTTATTAATTTCAAATCTTTCTGGAAATTTGATGTTTAGAAGACCAGGAATCAGATTCTCCAAATATAATCTGCAATTGGAACCTTCAACATCCTCTGGCAAGTTAAAAATGCGTAAATTATATTGTCTATTACGATTTTCCATATCCAGAAGGTGAGCAGACATAGGAGAGATTTTTTGCGACAAGTGGCGAAAAAGCATCGATTTTAACTTTATTGTCATTTATTTTAATTGAGTTATCAGAAATTTTCATTGACATACTAGCCATGTCTTTGCGCAAATTTTTAATCTCTGTCGTAATTGAGTCTGTGTTGACACGAAGAGCTTGAATTTCATCAAGAATCCATGATAAAGAAGGTTCACTTGACTCAACCACTTTAGATTTAACAGGGGGAGGTGAAACCTGCTGCTTCCTTTTTTTTATAATGTGTTTGCGCATTCTTATGATTCATGCTTTGTTTAAATAAATAAACTTGCAAGGAATATAAAGTTAGGAGAAAAAAAGAAAAATTTAATAATTTCTGAGAAAAACTGAAGTTAGAGTGAGAATTGCTGAGAAAAGCTTGTAAAAATGAAAGGTGCAGCAGCTAAAACTGACTGTGGGAGTGGTTAGGCCAAAGCCAGGCCCTCTCCTAATCACTTACTCCGCCCCCCTGACAGAGAAGCCGGGTATTACCTCAAAGCAGGGCTGGGAGCTGAAGCAGGAAGGGATAAAATGTCACTGCCACCGAAGAAAAGACCAGGAAAAGCCTCACAGCAAAGGTATGCACATCAATAATACAGCGACCTCATTATTTGAAGTAATTTGACAAAACAAATCGTCGTTATTTGGCCAAAAACGGGGAAATTCGATCTGAGCTCAGCAGGCGGCGGCCATCTTGTTTCGCGCTCGCGCACGTTTCCCTCGCTGGCTTCTTTACATGAACTGGATTCTGTACATTTATTTCATTTCATGAGGTGCAACAATTTTCTTCATGTACTGTTAAAACAGAATGCCCTGCCCTAGACCGATACAGGAGGAGGCCCACCACATGCTTTAACAGCCCAGACTGACCCATTGTCATTCTGTATCTGACAATGATCAGGCGGCATACAGAATGACAATGATCGTGGTGGGGCTGCTCTTGTGCTCAGAGGAAGATTGCGAGGTGGCCCCATCAGGGAGTTGAGACTTCTCGCAGGGGAACAGTGTTGTTCCCCAATGCCCAAAATTACAGGCAAAAGGCATCCGTAAAAGGAATCATCGAAGACAACGGACATGAGATACAAATCAGGGACAGTCCATGAAATTTACGGACGGTTGGTCACCCTACTTGAAGGTCAGGCTGGCAGGCACCAACTCCAGCCCGGGGAGCCCAGCCGATTGCAGCTGACGGGGGGGCTGAAGCCCGTTCTGCTCCATTGGAGATTTGCGCGCCTGTATGTGTTGCATAATAATAAACATCTCCTATTTAATGCCAAGATTCACCAAAGAGTGAACATGTGCCTCACACATACCCGTTATGTAGATGCGCTTCTTTCTCCTTGCAAGGTTGTATCAAATTAAATAAGAAAGAAGTTCTTTTTAGGATTAGCATAGACATGGACATTTATTCAACAAATTTTCAGGGGTAGCGGACATGAAATCACTTGCCCTTTAGCCACCAATGACATCTGAGGAAGTGAAATCACGTGACGGGTAACTTGGTTAGCATCACATGAAGTGATGGCATGGGAACTTTAACAGTGAGTGACACAAGAAGTGACATCGCAGGACCTAGTGACAATACAGCAGGTGACATCATGACTGCGACTTTCCCACATACTTCCTTTTGGTCACGTCTGAACTTCCTGCTACAGTGTAGGTCCGCAGACAGACTGGCCTATGCAAGCTGCTACACAGAGAGCATGGGCAGAGCTGAAGAAGGTTCCTGTAGGACATAGTTGTAGGTGCTGCATTGCTTGAGCACCAGCTTGTAGACAAACTGCACTTCTTTCACAGCTGAGATGTCTGTCACTCAAATATGGCTGTTCCATCTTAAAAAGAGAGTTTGGAATGTGAATGTGCTGCCACTGTGTGCTTCTCCCTGTGCTCCCTTTTGCTATTGTCTATCAGGATGTGCTCATCCTCCTACTCCACTCTGCTACTGTGTCACTAAATGTCCACCTCTCTACTCCCATCAGCTGCTCTGCCACTATGTAACTGTCCCTTCACTCTCTCCTGCAGTTATCAGCATATTCCCATCCCTTTCCCCCTTAGGTGCTTTGGTCCTGCTGCTGTAACCCTGTGCTCTGTCACCATGTGTCTATCCCTTGCTACTTTCATCATGTGCTCATGCCTATAGTTCCTCCAGTTACACTCTATTTCACACCTGTTCCATTGCTCTTCCAGCCGCTGTCAGTTTGTAGCCACCCCTCTACTCCTTTCTGCTGCTCTCTGTCACAGCTGCTCTCATCTTACTTATTCTGTCTGCTTCTGTCACCCTGTGTTCACTGTTATAATCATTCTTCTACTCCTTTTTGCTACTTTTACTCTGTGCTCATCCCTGTACTTCCTTCTGCTGCTGTCACTATTCTGTCCATCAATTGTTGTTTTTGCATTTGTCACCCCGAGTGG
Organism: Calotriton arnoldi; assembly: GCA_963921515.1. NCBI lineage: Eukaryota > Metazoa > Chordata > Amphibia > Caudata > Salamandridae > Calotriton > Calotriton arnoldi. The sequence continues at coordinate 841,009 of CAWUFW010004881.1, forward strand.
GACGGCTATGCCCAGACGTGGGTCCCGTGCTCTCCATGCCACTGGAGTCAAGCTATCCTGGCTGATGAGGGCTGAAAGCCCGAAACCGGTCCTAGGATGCTTGCTTCCAGGCCAGGGAGGACCTGGCCTGGCAGTTCGGGCTGGACTGTTCCCATTGGGCGCAGGGTCAAGACTGATTTGCATATGGCTGGGTCCAAACTGGAATGGCATGGTGAGCAAAAAAATGATGGATTTAGGCCCAGATCTCTGTACTGGGGTGAATGTACGACATTGTTCTGCATTCCGTCCATCAATTGTTGTTTTTGCATTTGTCACCCCGAGTGGGACGGGTATGCCCAGACGTGGGTCCCGTGCTCTCCATGCCACTGGAGTCAAGCTATCCTGGCTGATGAGGGCTGAAAGCCCGAAACCGGTCCTAGGATGCTTGCTTCCAGGCCAGGGAGGACCTGGCCTGGCAGTTCGGGCTGGACTGTTCCCATTGGGTGCAGGGTCAAGACTGATTTGCATATGGCTGGGTCCAAACTGGAATGGCATGGTGAGCAAAAAACGATGGATTTAGGCCCAGATCTCTGTACTGGGGTGAATGTACGACATTGTTCTGCATTCTGTCCATCAATTGTTGTTTTTGCATTTGTCATCCTGAGTGGGACGGGTATGCCCAGACGTGGGTCCCGTGCTCTCCATGCCACTGGAGTCAAGCTATCATGGCTGATGAGGGCTGAAAGCCCGAAACCGGTCCTAATATGCTTGCTTCCAGGCCAGGGAGGACCTGGCCTGGCAGTTCGGGCTGGAATGTTCCCATTGGGTGCAGGGTCAAGACTGATTTGCATATGGATGGGTTAAACCTGGAATGGCATGGTGAGCAAAAAAACGATGGATTTAGGCCCAGATCTCTGTACTGGGGTGAATGTATGACATTGTTCTGCATTCTGTCCATCAATTGTTGTTTTTGCATTTGTCACCCCGAGTGGGACGGGAATCCCCAGACGTGGGTCCCGTGCTCTCCATGCCACTGGAGTCAAGCTATCCTGGCTGATGAGGGCTGAAAGCCCTAAACTGGTACTAGGATGCTTGCTTCCAGGCCAGGGAGGACCTGGCCTGGCAGTTCGGGCTGGACTGTTCCCATTGGGCGCAGGGTCAAGACTGATTTGCATATGGCTGGGTCCAAACTGGAATGGCATGGTGAGCAAAAAAACGATGGATTTAGGCCCAGATCTCTGTACTGGGGTGAATGTACGACAGTGTTCTGCATTCTGTCCATCAATTGTTGTTTTTGCTCATGTGAGGGGTAGGTCATGGGTTGTAAGTCCCATCCACATTTGCTTCCCACCCCTCTTATTCAGGGTAGATCATGGGTCTCAGTCCCATTTACATTAGGTCTCCTCTCCACCCTCTTGCCAGAGGTAGGACATGGGTGTCAGTCCCATTTACATCAGCTTTCACCTTTATGCTGGGGTTAGGCTATGGTTTTTAGTCCCATCTTCATGCACCATCTTACTCTTTTACCCTCACACAGGGTGTGCTTTATTGGGTTCATTCCCACCGTCTACATTATATATCCCCGTTTGGGGTACAGTTTATGTTTAGTCTACACCTAGACTTTGCTGTTAGTTATATCTTACACTTTGCTGATATTTTTATATTGTCAATGTGAATATGGGGGTGGATGAGTTATACTCATTGTATTTTCTTCTCATCCTCTCTGTTTTCTCTACTGTTCAGTTCTCCTCGTGATGTTACACATTCTTTTCATCCTTGGTATCTGGACAATAATTGGCTGTTAGTCTTCCTTTGTCTCCAGTCTTTCCCTCACTGTATTTTCATTCTATTTCTTCCATGTTTAGGAGGAGATCCTTCCTTCTCCACTCTGTGTGTCTGGGTGTAGTCCTGTGTTCTTATCGTGTCGTGCTATGTCTTTCTTCATTGCATGCCTGCCTGGCCAGTGGGTGTTTGGGGTGTAGTCATCTATGTGTCTATGCCTTTATGCTACTTGTTGTTTCCTCCGCCTTATCACTGTTTTCTTCTCTTTTGTAATTCATTGTTGAAGAGGATGGGTTTTTTCTATTTGTGTATATTTACCCATTGCTTCCTCTTCATTTCTTCCACCCATCTCTTCGCTCTTTCCTATTTGTTCTTTTCTATGTCTTTTTCTTCTGTTGCATTAGTGTTCCTCTCAGTTATTCCTTAATTGGGTTCTTATTGTTATATCTCATTTAAGTATATAACTATTGCTTCTGTTGTATAAGAAAGGGGAATATGTAGTATCCTGCTCATGTTAATGTTCTGCCATTTTCCCTCCGGCTCAGCCAGTGTGAATGTGCTGTGTGCTGCATGGAATGTTGGAGTGATGATGCGCATGGAACATTGGGTGCCTCAGAGGTGAAGTGTGACAGTTGAGAATGGGCTGAGCAGCAGGCAGGCTGCTCCTGGTGGGGCTGCTCTACAGAACTCAACTACCTGCTTCACAAGATCTTCTACATGTAACTTACTTCAATAAACCTACTTAATCTACATCCTACCTATGTGGACTTCATTACTACACCCTGCTTTCAACTACTGCTCAGGCAGACGAGTAATGAGGGAACAATATATAAGTTGACGTTTCCTTCCGGAGCCTATATTTGAAAAATTAATACCTTACCTTCCATCCTTAGTGAGCTAACCACCACCACCACCTTCCCTGCATTTCTTCACTCCTCCTGCAGCTGTGCTTTCTGCTTTATATCAAAGCAGACAAGCAGCGCTGCGCTGACAGGCTCTCGGAGACCCCTGTTAGCTTGACCTGGAGGGCCTTTATGGCATGGCAACTGTGGGTAACAAGTTTTGTTATAATCTATTGCTGCATCATAGCAGTGAGTTATGAGCTATAGAAAACAAAATAAAAGACTATGGAGTTACTATAGATGAAGTAACATTACAATTATACAGAACACCCCCCCAAACTTATTTAAAGGTGCTGTCATGTGATGATGAAACAAAAAGACACTGTAAAAAATGAAAATGCCTAGGATCACAACAATCACACAATGCTGCCTAGTGGAAGCTGAGATTGACGCAGGCTTTCCTGGTTTCAGGATGTGCAAATTGGTTGCCACATGGTTATTTCTTTCTCACTTCCACTTTAGATCAAAACTCAATGCATTGTGTTTGTCATCCATTCTTGAATTAATACACCCATCCAATTATTCACTCATTCTCTGAACCATGCAGCCCTGTCTCCAAACTCAATACATCCATTAAATGAGAGGACAAGGTTCTAGTATGAAAGATGTTTTGTAAAAATGCACCACATTTCCAAATTTCCCTGGAAATATTATAGGAGGAGAAGCCCCTCCAGCTCAAAAAAACTTCACTTGCTATGTGCAGGATGAGGACTAGTTTGACAAAATATGCCAGGGCTGCCTTTTGTTCCCAACTGGAGAGGTACGGGGGGCACATAATGGAATGGAACAATAAGACTGTGTAAAAGTGTTGACTGGTTTCCTTATAAAAATATACCAACTTGACTCTATGAATTGCTTTGTTACAGACGAAAGAGGTCTGACGCTGGTAGCCATAGAGCACAGAGAGAGAAAACAGCATTGTAAGAAGCAACAGGGAACACTTGTGCATTCACTGGTTTTAGGAGCACCTTCCAGAGGCAGTGTAATCATATATTTCCCACCCGACAAAGAGTGTGAAGTGAATCCAGTGCCCGCTGCTAAATTACATCCAACTGTCCATAATTAGGGAACTAGGGGCACAGAAACAGAGCAGCAACAGAGCAGCAGTTTGGAGCAAAAGGTGAGCAGTTGGTGGGGGAGATCAGTAGGCTGTCGTACATTCACCCCAGTACAGAGATCTGGGCCTAAATCCATCGTTTTTTTGCTCACCATGCCATTCCAGTTTGGACCCAGCCATATGCAAATCAGTCTTGACCCTGCGCCCAATGGAAACAGTCCAGCCCAAACAGCCAGGCCAGGTCCTCCCTGGCCTGGAAGCAAGCATCCTAGGACCGGTTTCGGGCTTTCAGCCCTCATCAGCCAGGATAGCTTGACTCCAGTGGCATGGAGAGCAAGGGACCCACGTCTGGGCATACCCATCCCACTCGGGGTGACAAATGCAAAAACAACAATTGATGGACAGAATGCAGAACAATGTCGTACATTCACCCCAGTACAGAGATCTGGGCCTAAATCCATCGTTTTTTTGCTCACCATGCCATTCCAGTTCGGACCCAGCCATATGCAAATCAGTCTTGACCCTGCGCCCAATGGGAACAGTCCAGCCCGAACTGCCAGGCCAGGTCCTCCCTTGCCTGGAAGCAAGCATCCTAGGACCGGTTTCGGGCTTTCAGCCCTCATCAGCCAGGATAGCTTGACTCCAGTGGCATGGAGAGCACGGGACCCACGTCTGGGCATACCCGTCCCACTCGGGGTGACAAATGCAAAAACAACAATTGATGGACAGAATGCAGAACAATGTCGTACATTCACCCCAGTACTGAGATCTGGGCCTAAATAAATCGTTTTTTTGCTCACCATGCCATTCCAGTTTGGACCCAGCCATATGCAAATCAGTTTTGACCCTGCGCCCAATGGGAACAGTCCAGCCCGAACTGCCAGGCCAGGTCCTCCCTGGCCTGGAAGCAAGCATCCTAGGACCGGTTTCGGGCTTTCAGCCCTCATCAGCCAGGATAGCTTGACTCCAGTGGCATGGAGAGCACCGGACCCACGTCTGGGCATACCCGTCCCACTCGGGGTGACAAATGCAAAAACAACAATTGATGGACGGAATGCAGAACAATGTCGTACATTCACCCCAGTACAGAGATCTGGGCCTAAATTCGTCTTTTTTTTGCTCCCCATGCCATTCCAGTTTGGACCCAGCCATATGCAAATCAGTATTGACCCTGCGCGCAATGGGAACATTCCAGCCCGAACTGCCAGGCCAGGTCCTCCCTGGCCTGGAAGCAAGCATCCTAGGACCGGATTCGGGCTTTCAACCCTCATCAGTCAGGATAGCTTGACTCCAGTGGCATGGAGAGCATGGGACCCACGTCTGGGCATACCCGTCCCACTCGGGGTGACAAATGCAAAAACAACAATTGATGGACAGAATGCAGAACAATGTCGTACATTCACCCCAGTACAGAGATCTGGGCCTAAATCCATCGTTTTTTTGCTCACCATGCCATTCCAGTTTGGACCGAGCCATATGCAAATCAGTCTTGAGCCTGCGCCCAATGGGAACTGTCCAGCCCTAACTGCCAGGCCAGGTCCTCCCTGGCCTGGAAGCAAGCATCCTAGGACCGGTTTCGGGCTTTCAGCCCTCATCAGCCAGGATAGCTTGACTCCAGTGGCATGGAGAGCACAGGACCCACGTCTGGGCATACCCGTCCCACTCGGGGTGACAAATGCAAAAACAACAATTGATGGACAGAATGCAGAACAATGTCATACATTCACCCCAGTACAGAGATCTGGGCCGAAATCCATCGTTTTTTTGCTCACCATGCCATTCCAGTTTGGACCCAGCCATATGCAAATCAGTCTAGACCCTGCACCCAATGGGAACAGTCCAGCACGAACTGCCAGGCCAGGTCCTCCCTGACCTGGAAGCAAGCATTCTAGGACTGGTTTCGGGCTTTCAGCCCTCATCAGCCAGGATAGCTTGACTCCAGTGGCATGGAGAGCACGGGACCCACGTCTGGGCATACCCGTCCCACTCGGGGTGACAAATGCAAAAACAACAATTGATGGACAGAATGCAGAACAATGTCATACATTCACCCCAGTACAGAGATCTGGGCCTAAATCCATCGTTTTTTTGCTCACCATGCCATTCCAGTTTGGACCCAGCCATATGCAAATCAGTCTTGACCCTGCGCCCAATGGGAACAGTCCAGCCCGAACTGCCAGACCAGGTCCTCCCTGGCCTGGAAGCAAGCATCCTAGGACCGGTTTCGGGCTTTCAGCCCTCATCAGCCAGGATAGCTTGACTCCAGTGGCATGGAGACCACGGGACCCACGTCTGGGCATACCCGTCCTACTCAGGGTGACAAATGCAAAAACAACAATTGATGGACAGAATGCAGAACAATGTCGTACATTCACCCCAGTACAGAGATCTGGGCCTAAATCCATCGTTTTTTTGCTCACCATGCCATTCCAGTTTGGACCCAGCCATATGCAAATGAGTCTTGACCCTGCGCCCAATGGGAACAGTCCAGCCCGAACTACCAGGCCAGGTCCTCCCTGGCCTGGAAGCAAGCATCCTAGGACCTTTTTCGGGCTTTCGGCCCTCATCAGCCAGGATAGCTTGACTCCAGTGGCATGGAGAGCACGGGACCCACGTCTGGGCATACCCGTCCCACTCGGGGTGACAAATGCAAAAACAACAATTGATGGACAGAATGCAGAACAATGTCGTATATTCACCCCAGTACAGAGATCTGGGCCTAAATCCATCGTTTTTTTGCTCACCATGCCATTCCAGTTTGGACCCAGCCATATGCAAGTCAGTCTTGACCCTGCGCCCAATGGGAACAGTCCAGCACGAACTGCCAGGCCAGGTCCTCCCTGGCCTGGAAGCAAGCATCCTAGGACCGGGTTTGGGCTTTCAGTCCTCATCAGCCAGGATAGCTTGACTCCAGTGGCATGGAGAGCACGGGACCCACGTCTGGGCATACCCGTCCCACTCAGGGTGACAAATGCAAAAACAACAATTGACGGACAGAATGCAGAACAATGTCGTACATTCACTCCAGTACAGAGATCTGGGCCTAAATCCATCGTTTTTTTGCTCACCATGCCATTCCAGTTTGGACCCAGCCATTTGCAAATCAGTCTTGACACTGCGCCCAATGGGAACAGTCCAGCCCGAACTGCCAGGCCAGGTCCTCCATGCATTTGTCACCCTAAGTGGGAAGGGTATGCCCAGACGTGGGTCCCGTGCTCACTACACCACTGGATTCAAGCTAGCCTGGCTGAAGAAGGGTGATGCCCTGAAACTGGTCCCAGGATGCTTGTTTCCGGTCCAGGGAGGACCTGGCTTGGCAGTTCGGGCTGGACTGTTCCCACGAGGGACAGGGTCAAGACTGATTTGCATATGGCTGGGTCCAAACTGGGGTGGTGTGGTGAGCAAAAGAATGATGGATTTAACCCAGATCCTTGTGACTGGGGGGTAAATGTTTGCATTGTCCAGCATTCCGTCTATCAATTGTTTCTTTTGCATTTGTCGCCCTAAGTGGGAAGGGTATGCCCAGACATGGGTCCCGTGCCCACTCACCACTGGATTCAAGCTAGCCTGGCTGAAGAAGGGTGATGCCCTGAAACCGGTCCCAGGATGCTTGTTTCCGGTCCAGGGAGGACCTGGCTTTGCAGTTCGGGCTGGACTGTTCCCACAAGGAACAGGGTCAAGACTGATTTGCATATGGCTGGGTCCAAACTAGGGTTGTGTGGTGAGCAAAAGAATGATGGATTTAACCCAGATCCTTGTGACTGGGTGTGAATGTTTGCATTGTCCAGCATTCCATCCATCAATTGTTTCTTTTTCTACCCCTCACATGAGGGCAAAAGCTAGTGTAAATGGGACTGAAACCCATGACCTACCCCAAGAGATAAGGGTGGTAGCTACTGTAAATGAGACTGGACTCATGACCTACCCCCAGAGATAAGGGTGGTAGCTACTGTAACTGGGACTAACACTCAAGTCCTACCCCCAGCCATCGTAGAGGAAAACTAATGTAAATGGGACTGAAACCCATGACCTACCCTAGAACAAAAAGGTGGGAACTTTAGTGTAAATGGGAACATGACCCATACAACGAAGCCCTGGGAGAGGGTTGAAACCGTAATTAGCCCATGTAGGCAAATGTAATGTAAGCGAATGGGGCTGGAACCCATTGACGTCCCTCATGTAGGGAAGAATGAAGTGACAATCCCATGTAGAATATACGTTCAGCAAAACAGGTCCTTTATGTAGTGTTCCAAAAAACCACAACATAAACGCAGATGGCGTAATAACAACCAAGCGTACAATAAGCTTGAAAAATAGCAACTTGTATACTACATGGCAAAGGTCAAACCAAGACAAATAAGCAAATTACAATTGTGCAAAGAAAACTAAACATTTAGTAAGCATGTACTCTGCCACGACCAACAGGCATGGAACTACAGACCGACATGAGTGAGCAAAAACAAATTTCCTCAACAATGGGCTTGCATAACAATGTGTGAGGACCCCCCTTGAATTGCAGGCGGCATACATGACTAGACTCGCATGCGTGTGACTGCATTGCCCAATACTGAAAGAAAATTCAAAGTCAACCTTTTTTCCTTTGAACAGGAGGCCCCCAGAAACGGGTGGATTACCGAAACTTCTTCTTTTTTTTTTTAGTATACTCCGGAGTGAAATACTGAGCAGCAGTGCACTTGGATCCCGCGATGTCCCTGGTCTGCTACATATGACCGTGGTTGGCACAAAGTGATCCGTAAAGAATAGGACATAATGAAACACACCGTAGCCCAGGTGCTTGCGTGCTGCTTCCAAACTTAAAATGGCGGCACACATGTGACGTAACGCCGGATGGCTAAAGGCGTGTTGCTGCTGGCAAGCGTCCTGCAGCAGCAAAGGCTGAATCGCGTACCAGACATCACAGAGGATCCCACTGCGACACCGCGCGACGCCAACCATGAGGTAAGGAGCGCGCATTCACCTCAAAGTTTGAAAATGATGCTTCATTGTGAAACCGTTAAACCGGTACAACAGATGTCACAGATCTGTGGTAGGCAAAAAAACACAGATAGAAACTCACCACAGTGTTTGTCCTTGACACATGGCCCCAAATGACAGTCCGTGAACGGCCCGCGCAGCAAGAAGCACACATTGAGCCAATACCGGAGACAACAACGCATAAGTTGAAGGGAGGACAACATAACAGCTTCCATGCGATGTCAGACACAGTTTATCCCTAGTTGACAGACTCAGGACAGGTCAGCACGAAGGCATAATGTTGAGTAGGCACTTCTGTTGAGGAAATGAACTGACCTGTGAACATCCCATAATATACATAATCTGTGAGACTTCTTTAGTATGAAACAGCTGCACGTCTCCCAAACACCGGAGCACTGTAGTTGAAGATTGTAGCCACCAGCAAACACTCTGTTGAGGACAGAATGGGTTGACGCTGTGACACTAACCATTGTTCCCATCCTAGATGTTTTCCCTTGCTCCGTGATGAATTTTGTATGTCCTCAGGGTCATGGAATATGTGGTTGGAAATGCACATACGCTACCCTGAAGAATTTACTGGCTGTAAATTGATGGGCTTGAAAACACAAGCAGTCCTGGTTACTCCAAAGTCCAAAAATTAAGTAGTGTAGCTGAGCACAGCACGCCTGGGCTAGGGCTGTCCGATGGTGAGGACACTGGTGGGACTGATAGTCGTAGTGCTTCATCTTCTTAGATTTCATGTTGACTTCTATGCTTTTCTGTGAGGAACTTCTTTCTCAGGGTTCTGAGTGATATCATAGACAACTTGTGCTTTGCTCTTGTTGTCTATTTGATGTCACTCAGAAACTAAGGTGAAAAACATCTCCATAATTCACTGTTACCCATCTAAAATTCTATATATTTAACAACCGTGATAAATAATGATACCATGTCGTATGTCATTTATCAGGTGCAATAAATAAAAAATATTACGAGTTTATGGGGATTAACATGTAGATTTTGGTATTCAAGGCACCAAAATCCACATAATATGGTAAATACTGTATGTTTCCCCCTGTTACATTTTGGCAGGTTTTAACGTATCCGATCATCAGGTGGATTAAATACCTTCAAACTTGTAAATATGACCCATGCTAAACAGGGTTTACGCATGTGTCGGAATTAACGAGCCCACTCGTAAGCAGGCACAAAGGGGGCAAAAGAGAACTCACTTTCCTCTTGATTCTCTCATAACATTGGGGCTAATTACGATGGCGGATGGACTCCAGTCCGTCCGCCACCATCTCGGGGAGTGGGACCGCCCGCCTACAAGGCGGCAGGCCCACAGGGGGCATTAGGGGTTATTAGGATGCGACCGTCACCGTGGGGGTCGCACTTGCCATACTTTGCATTGCGGTGGGTGCTGCTGGCTGCAGCACCCGCCACAATGTAAAAAAGGCACTGTTTTCATTTCCCTGCACTAGTTGGCAGGCACCATGAGGTGTCTCCCACATGGTGCAGGGAAATGTAGGGGGGCACCATAGGTGCCCCCAATCGAAAGTGTCCAGAGTGAAGGCGGCCCGCTACGGGCCCCCAAAGTTCATCCCCGCCAGCCTTTCCATGGCGGGTGAACCACCATGGAAAGGCTGGCAGGGATGGACCATCTTAATCCCAACGGTGGTGCCTGGTAGACACTGCCGCCATTTATGGAAATACGAGGGCCTCCGCAGCACCGGCGGGCTCAAGGAACCCATAGGATGCGTGACGGTCGGAGTTTCCGACAGCCATGGTACCGCCCGCCATTATAATATTGCGGGTGGAAAATGGCCTCCATCGTAATCAGCCCCATTGTCGTTAGGGCAGTGGTGTTGGGGGCATGAATGTTTTTAAGCTCATGACTAGAATAACTTCTAACAATTGCCATTCTATGTAATGGAATATAAAATGGTGTCCCACAGGGATCATCACTCAGCTCAACCCTCTTCAACGTCTACATAGCCCCCCTCGCCGGCATCGTCCGACGGCACGGCCTGAGCATAATCTCCTACGCCGACGACACCCAGCTCATCCTCTCCCTCACCAAGGACCCCACCACCACCAGACTCAACTTCCAGGAAGGAATGCAAGACATTGCAGCCTGGATGAACAACAGCTGCTTAAAACTCAACTCAGAGAAGACAGAAGTCCTCGTCCTCTGAACCACTCCTTTGGCGGGGAACAACACCTGGTGGCCCACCGCCCTTGGCAGCCCCCCGACCCCCACAGACCACGCCAAGAACCTTGGCATCGTACTCAACTCCTCCCTCTCCATGAATCGACAGGTCAACGCCGTGACCTCCAGCTGCTTCAACACCCTCCGCATCCTCCGTAAGACCTTCAAATGGATCCCCCCGAGGCAAAGAAGACAGTCACCCATGCACTCATCACCAGCAGGCTGGACTACGGAAACGCCCTCTACGCCGGCATCAACAAGTCCCTACTCCGCAAGCTCCAGACAATACAGAGCACCACCGCCAGATTCGTTCTTGGGGTCCCTCGAGACTCGAGAAAAGAGTCACCTTCAAGATACTCACCTACGCCTACAAATGCCTACACAACACGGGACCCCTATACCTCAACGACAGAGTCACCCTCCACGTGCCCAAACGCAATGGGTGAGTAGTGGGCATATAATTCCCCTGATTGATTGATTGATTGATTGATTGGACGGCTTTCAGGAGATGCAGCTGTAAAAAATCAGTACTAACTAGAAGCTCATGGAGAAGAAAGGTGAATGAGTCACTTTAATGAAGAATAAATGAAGTTTACATAAACCTCATCTTTATGTGTATTTTTTTATCTTCATTCCACTGGCGAGGACCGAAAATCAGATGGAAACATGCTATTTTAGTCTTTAGCGTCCCAACATCTTTGAAAACAGTCTGCATTACCAGGTGGATCAGGACAAACATCTAGCACAGCCTAGAAAACCGGCCAGCAACAAAATAAGTTATTTTTTTAATACTGTGCCTCAACATGAAGGATTATAATTTGGATGTTAGTGTGAGGGCAAGTAAATCAGAGGAAACCTTAGAAGAAATATTGACCTTAATGTATTTAATTTGGTATGTGTACTTTAGAACACTTTAAAGCTGCCTAATCATATCTGCACTCTGAGTCAAACATTAGCAGGTCACTCACTTCCCTTCCCACTGGTTGTCAGTGTGAAACTACCTTCGATGAGCTGGTCGAGTTTGGGCCATCAGAGGTAAGACATCTGACTGTCTACCCTATTTCTAGTGGATGGTCGATGGCTTTTTTTTAAAAATGCCTGTGAAAAAAGACCACCATGACATGTGGAAAACTCTGAAGATGTGGGGGTCATTAGTTCTTTCTTTTTAAATAGAAACTCCCATTTTAGGAGTTTATGGTGGAAAGGTTTGACAACCGGCAAGCCATCATGTTCGACGGAGTTGTCCGTCAAACTTTTCCTAGACTGACAGGAATTGCAAGGAAGGATGTTTCTCTCAATGGATAGAGATGTCCACAGGGCTGGCTGACATCTCTAAATTTGGTGGGTGCAGTAAAGGCGGGGTGGTAAAGTCCTGCATCACCCTGTTTGCTTTTATTCTGTCTGACTATCCCTAAATCAGGCCTTCTGCTTAGACTGTTCGAGTGGGCGAAAAGACGCTCATTTGGAATGCTACACTAAGTGATTGACAGTGAGTAGACTTCACAAGCATCGGTCTTATCACCTTCTGTGTTTGAATGCCAGTAGCATGCTTGGATATATGAGCCTAGCGCAGCTTTCCAAGCCTTCTATTTGAAATGTTTGTGAATTCCAAAAAGTAGGAAATTTGCATCCATTCAAGAAGTACTTCTATGGGGGAAGATGTACTACTTAAATGTTTGGTAAGCCTATCACGATATGTATTTAAGTTCCTGATCCAAGAAATCAACAAGTTAAAATTGCTTAGTGAAATCAGGACGACGAGAAAAACCAACCTCAAACAAGCCAGAACTGACTCAGGACTGCCAGACCCATCTACCAAGACAACAATGCCTATATTTCGAGGGTGTCACACCCCACACTATGCCCCTTGTTATATGCCAGGCAGAACAGTCATTCATGCATGTGGGTGCTATTGAAAAGCCACCTTTAAAAGACTCAAACCCTGGGAGTAACAAATGTGTCTAGATAGCATGAGCCTTACTACATAAACATCTACAAGCACCAGGTACTGAAGAAAATTACCCTTTCCCATGATCAGTGGGGGGTCTACTTGATACTTAAATTTCCAATGTTATGCATGAGTAGCAGATCGGGTCCATGGCCTGATTCACAAAGGTAAACTTACAATTTTGTGTAAGTTTATGATTGATTGTTGTCCACAAATATATTTTACTAGTAGTATCTTTATGACTGTGGAGTTTCGGCTCATAAAAAGATAGGAGAGTTCTATCTTTTTATGTGTGGAGACTCCGCAATTGTAACAATACTACTAGTAAAATACATTTGTGAATAGCAAACAATCATAAACTTACACAAAAGAGTAAGTTTACCTTTGTGAATCAGGCCCCATGTTTTTGCTGTGGATTCTGGTACTTGCAGTCCTGGGTATCCCATTATAAATTTAGGACTACAAATACCAGAATCAACAAAAAACATGGGATGGATCATCGTCTTACAGATAGCACAGGGCAACTTGAGACACCTGTTTAAAATGGCAATATTCCTGTGACTGAGGGTTAGGGCACAACTGTGTCTGATGATAACTCCCCAAAAAATGAGGAGGGTCCTGAGGACACAGTATCTTTGGCAGAAAGTGACATTATGAAAGGGCAAATTCATGCTCCCTAACCTACCAAGAACCCTCAGAAGCCTGCACAGTTTTTTAAATGCATTGCTCACAGCTGCTTCTGGAGGTAAATACTTTGTCACTGAGCATCCTTTTTGTTCATCATCACATCTAAGAGAACCTTCAAAGATGAGAGTTCAGGATGTAAACTGTACAAAAACCTCTCTCGTGTCTGATTTAATGAACTATAATGTTGTTCTGTGTATCATACGAATCTAGGCCACATTTAGAGTACAAATGATAACTTACTTGTCTCTTAGTTCACTAAATAGCATTGTCATTATGGTGGAAGCAGGAATGTTTTAAAGTTTATTTTCAAAATTGTCACTTTTATTAAATATTTCTAAATGCAGGGATACAATCTGATGTACTAAGGTGAAAGGCTCTTGCTTATTCAAGACATATGGGTTTTTGAATTTTGCAGCCATCATGTTCTATTCTAACGGAGGCAAGATTTATGTGCCAAATATTTTCAGGGCGCGGCTCGTGCACAGTCTCTTAGAGCCGACTCTTGGCTCGGCTCTGGCTTGGCTTTCCCAGTTAATTTGTTAGCTCGCCCACCTCTAAAATAATGTGCGCCTGCAGAGCAAAGAGACTATCCTGCCCTGCAGCTGAGTTGTGTTACTAATTATCTCCGATTTAAAGGGACTTCAGGGGCCATATTTATCAAAGTTTTGCGTCTCCCTTGCGCCACGCAAGGTAATGCAAGGGTGACACAAAACCTAGATGTGATTTATCAAGCCATGCAAGGCCACCTTGCTTGGCCCTGCGTGGCTTGGTAAATCTGGAGTAATGCAAGGCAGTGCAAGTCGCTGCCTTGCATTATTGTGCCCAAGGAAAGCGTTCCATGGGTGGAGCGTGGGTGAAGAATTCCCAGGTTTACCAATACTGGTACACCTTGGAATTTGTCAGATTGCTATACCTTCTTAGGGGAGGTGTAACGAGGAGAAATATCTTTGTTTCCATCTCTTTCTAGATGTGCAGCATTCTGTAGCACACATAGAAAGAGGAAAAAGCTTCAAAGGATTTTTTTTGCAAGAGGTGTCCCTTCCTGCTTAAAAACAATTTTGTTGTAATGCAGGCACCCTTGCACCATGGTATCTTAATAGAAATGCCACATTCCTGCCTTCTCCCTTTCACGCAGGGCAGTACAGCAAGGTGTCTTGGTGTGTTGCGTAAAAGAATGATAAATATGGCCCCAGGTTTGCAGTCTTGGGCTTGACAAACGAATGCTGTCTGTGAGCAGACGTCTTCGAGGTTTGGGGGAAAAATGGTGTCTCATGACACATGGAATCATCTGGTTACCGCATAGCACTTTTTGGAAAATTATCTTACTTTATAATCCTAGTAAATAGAAACTTTTGTCACTTAATCATGTACATTTTTTATGGCTACTTTTGGTTCCACGTGTGCTGCAGAACAAATTATTTTGTTTGCTTAAACTATCTCCTAACATGTCCCCTTCAGACTTGAATACTTGATAGGCTGATCACACGGCAAGTACATCTGAGATTCTACATTTCATCTCCTAAGTGATAATTGCTATGATTAAGAGAAAGCTTTTCCTATTTATAATGCAAATGTTTTTCCAGTTAACTAGTGGAGAAAAAACAGGTTTGCAGATGCACTGTTGACATTGATTACTGCTTCACACATTTTCTTTAGCCTATAATGTTTTATGGTTCAGTCTCACTTTCTCATCACTGGGGTTATTATGCAAATAAATGAGACCTGCATCTCTATTTACCATTGATTATGTGACATCAAATTGAAAAATGGAGCCACCAGTTTTAAATAATTGACTGCTGTCTGAATAATTATGAAGCAGAAAACATTTCTATACTGAAGTTTGACATGCAGCACTTATTAAAAAGCAAGTACTTAATTTAGGGGTTAACACATACATTTAGAGTAGCCTTTGCTATGTTTTTTACGCGCTAATAAGCTCATTTTGCCAGCGAGGACTTTTAGTATACTGTATGTCACATTTTTGTAGCAGAGTACTTATGCTCTGATTCGTGGTGAGGCACTTTCTAAATGCATTTAAAACATTTATTTTGCATTCAAGTGTATACACCCTATTAAGAATAGCATGCACTTAGCTGCATTGTGGGTGTAGAAGCATTTTAAAAATATTGAGAAATAATGTAAAATATTGTGCAAAACTATTGAAACTTAAAACAAATTTTTTATTTTAAAAATATTGAGAAATAATGTAAAATAATGTGTAAAACTATTGAAACTTAAAACACAAATTTAATGCAAAATTGCACTAGGCAATCATACTTTATACATGGTAGGCCTAAACACGCTGAGACACAGCCATAATAAAGTTAACAGAGCTAAGAAATTGTAAATTCAGCATTTAAAATTGAGCTTGAGATTTTAAACAGACTTTTTTCCAGTAAATGCTTGTTGTGCAAAATGTTTTCCTTAGACTTATCTAGATGTTGTTACTTCCAAAAACACCATTGTTAGCTAATGAATAAACATGTTATTTAGAAAATTAGAAATTAAGGGGCATATTAGCAAGACCCACGTTAAAATTATCGCCGTTTTGCGGCAGGAAACTGCCGCTAAAGCGGCGATAATGGACTTGCTAATATGCGTTATGGAATTCCAATAGAAGCCCAGGTTAGATGTCCTGCACATCTAACCTGGGCTTCTATTGAATTCCATAACGCATATTATCAAGTCCATTATCGCCGTTTTAGCGGCAGTTTCCTGCACGCTAAAGCGGCGATAGTTCAACGTGGGTCTTGCTAATATGCCCTAAGTTTCACACTATGGATTGTAGACTTGAATGGGAAAATAAATCATTAGAAAGTTAGACACAATAATAGAAAGTTGCAGTTTTAGAAATTACGATCTAGAGTACTGTGCTCTTGTGAGAAGATGGGGAGTGAACACATTCCATGCACGTATCAGAAGCTGATTGGTCGACAGAAGAGAAAAAGAAGAAGCTACATGAAGATTGAAACAATATTTTGTTTGTCTATAATATAGTGCACGTTCCTAGAGTAGGACGCCTATTGCTGATTTGCAGCTGATCTTGTGTCTGAGCTGCTATTGATCACTGACCCCAGAGCTCTGCCTATATCCCTTCATACCTCGAGCTGCACTGCTCTGAGACTCTACTGAGTTTCTTGAACCTTTTTTTATGAGAAGTTCTGCTTTGATTGATTATTCATTTATTGAGCTGATTTTAGTGCCGAAGCTTTTTGCTTTAGGATTTCTCTCGACATCAGAACTCTTTATGAGTCTCTGAGGCTGACAACATTTTCCTGCTTATAATTTTCCTTTATGGAACATGCTTAATGCATGTTTTTGCAATTTATCGATTACTTATTGAATAATTGACTTCTAATAAGATTCTAATGACTGAGATAGATGAATTCAACTTGTGACATAAAAAATGACTTACTAAAAACTTTGAATAATAAATCCCTTTAACTCGTAACAAACTCTCTTTATTGTCGGAAGATTGATAGAAACGGTCATAATTTAATGTAATGCACAGCTCTTGATCTGCTCTAAAACAACAGCAAAGATCCATTAACCTGAGATGAGGGCAAATTAAGAAGAGCGGGGTTAGCTGATGATAGAGAAAACCAAGACCCTGTTTTGAACCATTGTTGCTCTAGCATGGGCATATTAAAATATGTTGAGGACCTTTGTGCCGCAGAGACAAGGAAACCGCATGGTTAGTTCCTTTGTAAGAACAGAGCTCCAAGGTGCTTTTTAGAATCTTCTTTTGATACTTCTTGAGGGTATGGTGTGGTGAATAATACAAAGCTCACGCACCTCACTGGTATCTCAATGGCCATTTTCAGTGAAGGAAATCCCTAATATCCTGCTTTGTCAGCATGCTATCCCTGCTCCTGCTGGGACACACAAGTTTGCATTTCAAAACTAGGACATTGGAAACAGAAGTGGGTTCTCCTAGGGGCAACTCTTCTTCTGGAGGAAACGTATATGTTAATGAAGAAATATTGCACCTTCGTTGTAGTGCAAGCACAGTTCACATGTCCATATGCTACAAACAAAGTAGTCTGTAGGTGGACTAACTCAACTGCTGCCTGACCAATTCCTGATCTGCAATACAGATGCAGGTCAACATAGAGGTAGAGCAAAAGCCCCTGCATGTTGTTCTCTTTTTTTTTATATACGGTTGCTCTTATACACAGCTAAAGATATCTCTAGTGAGACATAAAAAAATACCACTTTTTTATCAGATACAAAGTGTGTAAGAAAATCTTTCATTTGATGGCTTACCTCTCATCTTATTCACATCAAATTCCCTCTCACTATCTCCAAAATTGTAGCTAATATTTGCCGTGTTGGATGTTCCACTTTGGAGCTCTGACATAATCATTTCTTTCAGGTTTCATTTTGATATGTTTTTAAAGGACGCCAGTGTCACTCTTCCTTGGTTTGAGAGCAGAAATTGAAAAATATGTGCCATTTGACTGTTGCTGCTCATACATATAATTCAGCTGATAAAAATGCAAATGCACAATGTTTTGTAAAATCGTGCTGAGTATCTCATGAAAAAAATTAACTTTAACTTTTATTTTAACTTTTATTTTAAGGCACCATTAATATAAAGTGTCCTAGGAGTATACTTAAGAATATATATTTTCCTTATCATACTTCAGCAGCAATTTCCATTCACTAATACATATTTTTCAGACTTATGTCAGAAACGTACATTGTTAAGTACTACACATAGGCAGACAGACAGATGGACGGATAAATAGATAGATAGATAGATAGATAGCTAGCTAGATAGATAGATAGATAGAAATGCATTTATATCGTGTTTACTACCCCAGACAAGGCATTGAAGTGCTTTATGGTGAGTAGTATGCTACTCTGGAATCGAAGGTTAGTAGTTAATCAAGTGGGTAGATATATATTCTTTAAGGTATATGGATATGGAGCTAAGAATTGTAAATCTGTACTTTGTGCCAGAGACATGGATGCCCCTGTGGATATGAACGTCAAACTACAACACATGAAACATATCGCTGAGCACTTTTACACAATATGCACTCACAAAGATGCCCCATTCCCGTCTTTTACATCACCCTAATGCCTTCTCTCATATTTTGAGCACTGGTATTACTAATGTGTATTATGAGCGGTCATCAGTAGCGGCTCCTCGAGGGAGTGCTGCGGGGCGGTGGGGCGGGGGGTAGTAAACTCCGGAATACGTTGTGTAGGGTTTTTCGTACAACAGGGAGTAGGCGCTCAGACTCGTACGCGTTTATGTAACAATAGCCGGAGTATGTGAACGGTGCTGCCAGGTCGGGGAAATACCCAATAACCCCGTAATTTGTGTGAGTCAACAACCCACACTAGTAATATGGACACAATCCTGTGCACACGTAATTGGGATAATAGATCAAAGCAAAGTCTCAAGGTTGCCCAATGTAAGATCGACATCAGTAGAGTATATCAGGAATATTTAATGATGCAACAAAGAAAAAAATGACCAGCCGACACGTGTTTCGTCACATAGGGAGTGTTCCCGTGACTCTTCAGGGCCGAGCGGGTGGTGAAAACCTGGACGTAAGGAAAGTAATGGACGTCTAGAGAGAAGGAGTGGAGTCTGGGGAAACTGTCCAGACGCGTATGACCAGGGAAAAGGATCCCGGTGCTGCCAGGGGGCAGGACCCGTAAACGTGAATACGTATCCGGCAGTCATGCGAGAGACGGACGTCTTTCATCCTCCAAGTTCCAGGCGCACCCGCCTGTCACTTTGCCTTCCGGCTTTGCCGTTTTCCCTAGCGTTCTTCTAGCTTTCGTTTACGGGTCCTGCCCCCTGGCAGCACCGGGATCCTTTTCCCTGGTCATACGCGTCTGGACAGTTTCCCCAGACTCCACTCCTTCTCTCTAGACGTCCATTACTTTCCTTACGTCCAGGTTTTCACCACCCGCTCGGCCCTGAAGAGTCACGGGAACACTCCCTATGTGACGAAACACGTGTCGGCTGGTCATTTTTTTCTTTGTTGCATCATTAAATATTCCTGATATACTCTACTGATGTCGATCTTACATTGGGCAACCTTTGAGACTTTGCTTTGATCTATTATCCCAATTACGTGTGCACAGGATTGTGTCCAAACTCCGGAATACGGCCGAACGGAGTTGAGTAAATAAATAAATAAATAAAACGAATTACATTGCGCGCTGCATCGCCGATTTGGCGTTGCAGCGTGCGCAATGTAATTCGTTTTATTTATTTATTCATTTACTCAACTCCGTTCGGCCGTATTCCAGAGTTTACTACCCCCCACCCTGCCCCTCCCCCGCCCCACCCCTCAGCACTCCCTCGAGGAGCCGCTACTGCCGGTCACGTGTGCGAATTATATGGGCAGGCCCAACCAATAATGTACACAACACTCTCTCAGTCACACCATAATCAACAGGCATCCTAATGCAGAGTGCTTAGAAGCAAATTGTTCTGGGAAGTGTGCCTTGCCTCTTTGGGTATGAGTACTCCAACCACAACTGTCTAGTGAGCTACAGTAAGTCTAAAGGAGTTCAAACCCTAGACCATTCAGAGTAGCATGCTTCGTCATGTGGTCTGTTCCTCACCGTCTTTGGATTATTTCATCCATGGTGGGTTCTAAGAGAAATCTTAGGAGGAAACAATTGGTCAAATACCTGCACAACATGTGAGTGAGGCATTACATTATCTGATTTCCCAACAGGGTGTCTGGGTTGTGCAAAGTTTCATAATATGATGATGCCATTATAATACCATTTTTTAATTGTGTAGGAATGTGAACTCTAGGTTTATTGGTACCTTCCTTTCACATTCTTAGAAACAAGAAAGTGAATTAAAACTGTTTATTTCTCTGTCATCAATGTGTTTCTGCCACTTCACGAGCCCTAAAGACTAGGATCTCATCAGGACGTTTGTTATATCAATTGTATATACCCTCTAAAAGCCACTAGATTGTGTGGTGAAAGGTGTATGCATAGAAATGAAGAAGCATTACACCTGTGTCCAATTGTTAACAGGAGTTTGTATAGTCAGTATTTTTAAATGTCATGAGCTTCACCAGCCTTTCAAGGATTGAGAGGGTGCCCTGACCTGGCTCTGAGCTTTTCTGATCTAATTCTCAGCACCTATAGTGGTCTGTACAAGAGCTGTCTCCTTACTAGAAAACCAGGTCAACCCGAAGAACTATGTCACTCATATTTGTTTTATTTGACAAGAGCCACCATACTCTCTTTTGGACAAGTGGAACATTACCCTAGTTCAGAAGCATAATCTCCAACACACTAAAGGATAAGGCACTCTGTAACAAGAGGGAGGGGTATTTCATAGAATTGCTGCACCCTGACATGTGGCCACAAGATGCCTGAGAATGTTAGAGACACAATCAATCTCAAATTGATTTGGCTGTGGACATTTGGGAATATTAGGACACTAAAAACATATTGGTGTCTTGATACAGGAAATAGTTTTGACTATTTAGGTTGAACTGATGTCTTTTGTGAACTGTTTTAGTGCTCTGGATTGTTTAACTCACACTGAGATATCGGGGCACTTTTGCATTGCCCTTTGGATTATCTTCTTTGAGTCACTGCATGGGGAGTAATTGCTGATTGCTCTTGTTATCTTGATGTCTATTGTGAATTTTGTGTTTTTCTTATATGGCTTTCTTTGTTGATGTGTTTACAGAATATCTAAAACAACTTTTAAAAAACTCTAGGGCCCAAGAAATCCATGTCCAATGTTTCAATAAGCAGCACCAATGTTCAGGAATGAGTTTGGCGGTGTCACAAAATTAACATAAGTTGTTTGGTATTCCTTTCTCCTTGGCAAATACATGACCAACTCTCTGCAAAAAAGAGCCTACTTGTTGCACACAATATAACTCAGTTGTCCAGCTGGACTATGTGAAACATAGAGTGGAATGTCATGTAGACTGAGAACATCAGGAGGCAGCTAGAATTTCTGAAAACACAAAAGAGTGAATGACCAGCAAAGACGTTGTCAAGGAGGCACATCAGATTTCCACTGCTATCGTACCTAGCCCTACCATTTGTAGGACATCAAAGAGGCACAAAAATGTGCCCCTGCTCATTCAAGGTAATTTGGTAGTAGTAGTTTGATTTCTTGTAGAACTGCCCATTAATGTTATTTATGCTGTTGAACAACACTCGAGCTGCTATTTTACCAAGGACGCCAAATATACCAGAAATGGGAAGATGACCAAAACTGCTGGCACATGAGTTTGTTCATAGTCGTTTGTGGAAGAAGGTACATTAAATTAATTTAGGGTCTATGGCCAGATGTAACAACTTATTTTGCTGTTGCAAAGACTGCAAATTGCAAAACAGGAGCATTTGGAACCACAAATTAGAGGTATGTCCCCGCAATATTGTGGCAAGGATATTGAGTGGTCTTAAAATCATGGCCAGAATCTCAAGGAGCAAAATATCAAGTGAGTAAGTAGGTAGAGGAGTCAGTAATGCACACAGTTCACCTGACTCTGGACATGTGGAGCAATTGGGTGTTACGGATTTTATGAGCGCATCAAGATACTGGGCTGGGCTGAACTATCTGTGAAATAATAACCATGTACATCTAGCAACTAATCTTGTATGCAGTATGGAGAAGTCTTAAAAAGCAAACCTTAATGTCATTTTACTACTGCTACCAGCACATTTTCGTTTGAACTCAAAACTGTATGCCACTGTTGGACTCTTTTGGAGGTGAGTGTGGCCTTGAGTGTTTATTTTGGCGATGTACCTACATTCTATATTGTTACCTTTACAAATGTATATATTCTGATTGCATTTTATTTGGTTGCGGGCATGAGACAGTTCAATGAGAATAAACACGTGTTATCTGTATAATTGCGCTGTGGATTTATCATCCTTGACCGATTCGAGAAAATATGCTTTATGTTTCACTAAACTAGGAGGACTTATTGTCTTTCTTGTCAATCTGTGATACATGCATTGTTTACGAGTGCTCCTAAGCGGAGTCTTTTTTTTATATACAGCAAAGCCAACGCCATTTGGCCATAGGCTTAATGTGATTCCCTTAGGTAGCAGGGGTTGGTTATTTTTGTAGCATCACTCTTTTCATTTACCTTACATTAGGGACACCACAACTGCCTTACAATTATGTGGATGTGCAGTGAACTTTTAGCCACTGCTATGTTCCCTTGTTTGTAATAATAACAACAACAACAATAATATTAATAATAATAATAATAATAATATTTCGTAAGATAAATCTTGTGGTGAATGACAGCCCCTGGGCTGAAAAAAGGACTAAGATGGTTACAATTAAAATATGGCAGAAATCTTGTGCTGGTAATGCAAATTAGGCAAAATAGCCTAAGGCTCAAGGTAATAAAGAAGGCATGGAAGGATCAGATCCACCCCCAGCGCTATGTGCCTATTTGTGCTCTATATACAGAAAGATTATTTTGGTCCTGCTATTGAAGAAAAGACAGAAATTGTGGAAGCTCTCAGAATTGGGCACACAACACCAGATGTATCATTCTGTAAGCAAATTAAAATTTCTCTGTAAGAAATTTAACTAAAGATACCATTTTAAACACAGATTTAAAATAAAATTACATAGATGTCCTTGAGGGGTCACACCATTTCATTTGATCAGGATCAGCCAATTAAGGACATTTTGAGAAGCAATTATACATTTTTTGAAATAAGAAAATATGTTAGATATCTAGAATTTAAAACAACATTCATATCATCTCAAGTTTTACAGATGTTTCCATGGAGGTTTCACAATGGGCTTTCACACTAGGACCATTGATTTATAGATTATAAGTTACAATAGTTTTCTTTATTTTGTACTTCAGATGTAGTGCTGCACCCAATGCACTATTGAGTCTCTGTATTTTTACAGGCAAGTATAGTTGCTTTAAACATGGAAACTCTAATTGTCATATGATGTACACATTAACTTGATGCGACATTCATTACCTGTATTTTTTAGTAGACAAGACATACATTTATATAATTGTAAATAGTGTTTATTTTGGGTAAAACAAGAAAATGTTTCTTCTGAGCTCAAAATGATAACATATAGCAGAAAGGGAGTTGAAAGATAACCTCAACCAATAGACACAAAAAGTATTAAAAAAGCATAGACTTTTAAATAACGCTCTTGGGGAATGCTTGTTCCGGCTTATTCTCAGAGCAGTTCACTATATGTCCTCTAGGTGGTCCAGATATTTCTGCACTGTTTCAGCCTTTCGTTCTGCTACTACTTACTAGGTGTTGAGTCATGTTCACAGCACCAAAGCTCTGGCATTAACACAGTACATGCAAACTTTGGGGTTTACATACTGCACAATAGTATGCTGGTGGATAACCCTCTCTGCCCCCGTTGGTGCTATTGTTGATACTGTGCCATCAAGTCTTGGCTTAAGTACGTGCTCATAATCACCTGTTGAAGAACCGTAAAAAATGTTTTTACGTTAACTTTAAAATTGAAAAAGTGGTAAAGCTCAGTTAACTTTTAAAATGCATACAATGTAAAAAGTTAGAAAATTGTAATTGTAATTTAAAAAAATGAAACAAGTTTGAATGGTTAAACTTTATAAAGTACCTTACAAGTAAAAGTGGCAAACGTTAAGAAATATATTTTCAAGTTCAAATGTTGAAAATCTAAAATATCAGTTTAAATCTATAATTTTTATGAAGAAAAAACCTAAAAGGTAAATACTCAAGTTTAAAACGTATCAAGTTTATTGTTAAATTTAAGTTAAAAACTATATGTTAAAAATTGTATGTTAGCATTTGGAAGTACAAAAATGACAAAATCAGTCTTATTACGGGGTACACCAGTACAGCAGAAGTTGCAACAGGGAGTCAAAGGGGCTTGAATAGCCAAACATGCATATGGTCTTGGTGACACTGGAAAGTGATCTAAGACACAAATAAAAGAGTTTGGAAGACATTGGCAGGGGTATTGAAAACAGAATGATTGGCATGTACTCCTGCACAGAGCTCTCCACTGATGGGGTCATCACAGATGTCCCCTGCACCCATCATCTTTCCTAGCCACCTAATGCATCTGGTTATTGCTGTTGAGTGCCCTAGAGGGTGGAGGCCCATTTCACTGCACTTTGCAGGGTGCTAAAGGCATTAGAAGTGCTGCTTGCTGCCAACTGCCAGCCTGGTGCTCAGCTCTTACTGCTTGGTTCATCTCCCAACATACCATAATATAATCGCAGACATTCTCTGGGTGCCCTGCTGCTCCCAGAACAGACTGGATCTCCAGAGGTGAGGGATGTGAATCCCCCAGTCTGCAGTCATTCTCTACCACTGTGGCATGATGGGTGTCTAGTGAATTTGGGTGGAAATTGTGGCAGTACCTGGCAATGGATGAAATTGTTAGTGTCACTATCATGCCCCTGTGTTAGGTACTTGACGAAGAGGTGCCCGAAACCTAATGTTGTCCTAACTTGTAACTAGTCTTTAGTTCACACGTTACGTTTGATACAATGTTCTGCAAGTGTTTTGTTTTCTTATCCTCTGCAGGTGCCTTATCAATGTGCTTGTAAAGTCAGAATAGACTTATTGTTCAGTTTGTTAGACAAAGGGGTACTGATCTTTTTAACTAAAAATTGCCCTCGGATATGGATACTGAGGGCCTGATTCATAAAGATAAACTTACACTTTTGTGTAAGTTTATGAGTGTTTGCTATTTACACAGGGATTTACGAGTAATATCTCTACGAGTGCAGAGACTCCGCACATAAAAGATAGGACTGTCCTAACTGATTTTGGTAGAATGGGTGAAGTTGCAAAATGTATCCATCTGACGAGAGGACTTCGGGGAGCAAGAATTTTAAATTTTCCCGTTCTGAGATTTTCCCGCCAAAACCAACAACTTCAGTGGTACCTCATCCAATGGCTATCCACCTTTGAGAGGACTCAGATACAGCTTTCAGCCATGACCAGCTACAGAATTTCAACTTCCATAAAAAAGACTAAGCCAGCAGGTACAAACTCTGACTGAGACAGCCCAGTTGGTGTATTCAAACTCTGCTTCATCGTAAATGGCCTGAAATTCCACCTTGGTCCCAGTCAACCATGAACAGTGACTTCGGATTGTTGTTTTACTTTTTGTTGGTAATTTGTTCCCTAAAAAACATTCACATTTCTGGTTCCAGTTATTAGAATGGAATCAATTTTTTATCATTTTGCTTCATTTTTCTAATTATAATTTTCTCTCTTTTTTGAAAATGGTTGCAGAATTTTTAGTGCTGCGTTTTGACTTTTTTACTGTTTTGGTATGGCTAAATACTTTGCATACTTTTCCTTTAGCCTTTCTACTTTGTGCCATAGTTATAAGGAGTTGAGCCCATTTATTTTATTGATCTTGTGTGTTGAACCAGACAAAATTGTGGACTCACATCCTCCCCAAATAATAACCCATTTTCTTACAGTTACCACAAAGAGTAGTCTACTAGAGAGCTTAAGTGCACCAAGTTTATTGACTAGAGGGTTTTGGCACAGCCAGGCCAAGATACACTAAGGTTTTGCACTATGGTAATACAACACACGGTATTTACTATTGTCAAAGATAGGACAGGCTTCTTGTACACCTATGTGAAGTCTGCACAAGTTTATTCAGCAAGACCAGTCAAATGCAATATCGCATTGCAAAACAGCAGCATCTCCCCTCCATTAGCTGTGAGTATTTAATGCTCACCCCTCCCCAATTTGCATTATACTTTATAGGTTTGCATATTTCAAGTGAGAGTACATGTGACAGAAACCAAAACTCACATAAAAGGTGCTCATCTCTCATGAAAAGAATGAAAAAGAACCATGGAAAAGATAGCAGTAATGTAAAGAAGTAATGTACACTTTCTGATACTGAGCTAATCATTTAGGAATCCTTGATTAGCAGTGCAAAGAATAAGATTGAGACTAAATACATAAGAGGCGAGAAAGCATTACAGGCTGCACACAATATGGGTAGATAAAATGACAGCAAATGAATCAACATTGTGTCTTCTAATACAGTGATTTCAAAGCAATATTTATTACGATTTTTCACTATCCAGTGTAAAATGTGTTTTACATTGCAAAGATGTCCGTTTCTCACCACACAAATGCTTGGTGTTACTTTGCTTCAAAGGGATATTATTGGTGTAAATCAGCACTAATACCCGTAGATTTTGATGCAAAACCCGATCTACTAAGATATATAGACTGGGATTTGCATAAAAAAATATTGACTACTGGAAGTAGGTGTAAACATTCACCAGCTGCCCCCCTCCCCCATCTACACGCTTCGACAGCCCTCAGATTAAATGACATTTAGTGTTTGTGATCAGCCCTATGTAAAGAAGGATTGGCAACAGCAGCCCTGCACACTGAAGGTGGTGATTCTGCAGATTAGAAAAAAGAATTGTTTATTTGCAAAGTTTTATATAGCGCTGGCTAGACCCGGAGGTATCAGAGTGCTTTACATGAGGATCAGCGAGTTACAGGTTACATGTTTACATAGCCAAGTATAAACATAGGAGAAAAACATCAGATTACGCAATAATGTGAGATTATTAGCGCGTACACACGTCTTATGGAGAGTGAAAGGTAGAGGGGGAATGGTAAACAGGGGTAGGGAATGCAGGTAGGAAACACAATGGGGGCGAGGAAAAACGATGTCCGAAGTCCGGCTGGGTAGGTGACGGCTGAGGGGTGAACAAGAGCCAAACTCCTCTATAGCTCCATAGGACAGCTCCACCGGGCTTCGGCCAAGGTTGCTCGGGCACCGCTGTAGATACAGACAGTTATGGTTTCTGCCCAGGGGGCATCGTCCTAGTTCCATCGAGAGCACCGGTCACGGTGATGCTGGGAAGCGCCGTCCACCTCATCCTCCAGCTCGCCCCCAGGACAAGAGTGGTGAGAGGAGAGGTGGAAGAGACAATTCCAAAGTCAGCAGATCTTACCCCATTCCCAGCAACAGTAGTGAGTGTTGGGCATTTGAGCAGGATCCCAGTGGTAGGGGGACCCTGGGCGCCTCAGGGTCAAATAGTGATGCCGCTACCCAGAAAGCGGTAGGCCGCCGTTAAAGCCTCCTTGCCTCCACCAGGAACCGGGGTCTCAGAGCTCCCAGAGGTCAAAGGGGGAGATCGCTGGTGGCGGCATAGGAAAAGTTCCCTAGTGGTGGTGGTGGATGGTATGGGGTCATCCCGTTCAGAGGGGTGTTTTGCATGCAGAGGGACGGTGCGCAGTTGCTGCAAATGTCAATGTACCTCCCAGCCACGGGCTCAGTCCCCGATGTAGGCCCGGTCTTGGGGACGTCGCAGGTCAGGCCCCTCCGTCTCCAGCCGCACCCGATCCTCAGGCGCGGCACAGGTAAAACTAATTTCATGATGCAGAGTTATCTCCCCAGGGGGGCCAGCCATCAAGTCAACATTTCGAGGTGCGGGCCATGGAGAGGGGGTCAAATGCAACATCTGGGTAGGGGGGGCGCTGTCTGATGGTTAAACAGAGGTTGGCGGCATCACGGAGCACTTCTTTCGGCCACCGGGCGCGGACTCAACAGCTCCCCGGGCGCCATCTTGGCATATCCACTAGCCGGGACATCACAGCTCATTTCTCAGTGATGCAAGATCATATAGGGGCGATTTTGCGTCTCAGGTGGTCCTCCTGCCATCCGGTTGCAGAATCAGTGTTCCGGGTGGGAGCAAAGCGCTGTCTGATGGTTAAACGGAGGTTGGCGGCATGGCGGAGCACTTCTTTCAGCCACCGGGCGCGGACTCACAGCTCCCCGGTCGCCATCTTGGCATATTCACTGGCAGGGACATCACGCCTCGTTTCTCTGCGATGCCAGATCGTAGAAGGGCGATTTTGGGTCTCAGGTGATCCGCCTGCCTTCCGGTTGCGGGATCGTTGTTTTGGTGGGATTAAAGCAAGGCGGAGACGCCGCTCATGAAGCTGGTGTGCGGGTTCACCACGGAGCTTCAGCTCCGAGTGGACATCTTGGTGGCTCCTCCTGCAGCCCTGTGTAATATTCACCAGGAGTGCTCTGGGCCACTAGGTGGGAGCCCAGGCCCAGAGCTTGTTTTGACATGTAAAAGTTGATGTTAACTTTGGGAATTAAAATTGTGGACTGTGTAACCAGAAGGAAGGTTCTGCATTTTCTTGAGTCCTATTTATGAAACGTTGCTCCTGTAAGGTATACCATACTGCAACATGGATTCACTTAATTACTGAAATACTGCATCATATTCTGTCAGTAAGCAAAGTGTTATAGGAAAAGAGAAACTTCTATGAGTTTTCTTGAAGCTAAATGGCTAGTGTGAAGCATAATGTTTGACTTACTGAGTTGTTCAAACTTTCAGTGTTTGAAGGGATCTCACAGTGCCTTAAATTCTATGGTGAAATTGCCAATGGTGGCTCCTCCACAAGAGTGAAGGGTTGTCGACCAGCCTGCTGCGAGCGCAGCAGGCAAACACACATAAATAAAATGGCATAATAATGCCATTTTATTTTGCCACCAGCTCGCACTGTGTACAGCGCGAGCATGAAGTATAGGGCGGGGCTGAATCCTGCTATTGCATGCTTACTCCTGCCCCTTTCAGTGTGCATGTCGGGTTGGCAGGCTGGCTACCTACGGCCAGCCCGGCATGTGCACTGTAGACCGAGCAATTCCTGGATTGCTGGCACAGGCCTCCAGCCTCACAATGAGCGCTGGGTTAGCCTGTTCCCAACAATCCTGGAGCTGCTCTCACGTTGCTGAGAGCAGCTCCAGGATGGTTGGATTCATGTTCCACTAAGCAGGAAGGAAGTCCTTCCATTCCTACTCGTGGACGGTGGGGAGAAGTCCCATTCCGGGGAGAAGTGCGGCATTTATGGTGAGTTTGACGCCAATGTGCCGCACCATACTTTATAACTGGTAGCCGCCACTGGAAATTGCATTAAACAAAGGATGAGTCTGTGAACCTGATGGAGTAATGAATGGTTAGCACTTTCTTCTAGGAATAATATGATACATAGCTTGCAGTGTACATTAAATATTCTTAAGGTTTGCATGACATTTCATAGAAAAATATATTCATAGAATATTAGTTCTGAGAATCCATTTCTCATAAGCTGGTTAATAAAAACTTTCACGATGAGTGGCATTTACCATTTGCTAAAAACAAATTCATAGACTGTCATTTTTGCCATTGCGTTTGTGAGGAGTACCTGCCATTTATCTTGATTATGAGATTTCTTTGATGGCATTCCTGTAAAGTTTGCATAGAGCCCCTATTTCTTCACCTTACCTTTCCATGTCCTCTCTCTGTGTGATGCTTCACTTTTTTAATTAAAATTCCGAGGATTTACTCCCAAACACACTTCCCATAACGTATTTTTCCTCCTTGATTCCTGCTCTCTCCCCGCTCCTCTTCTGTCCTCCCTTTCCCCTTTTTTTTGGAGAGCACATCTCGTCCTTTGGAAAATGTTATCATTAGTTAATTTTCTCCATAACCAAATCTCATTTTTCTTCTTTGTTAGGCCCCCATAACTACCCTTGTCCCTCTGCCTTTTCCCCCTCCCTGTCACCCTTTACCTTTCTTTACTTAACTTGTTGGTTGCACATTAAAAGAAAAACGTTTTTCCCAATACTGGAATAGCCATGAAGTCCACATTTCTTTTTCTTTTAAAAGCTTGTTCTTTCAATTTATTTTAGTACGTCAATTTAATTTTGTATCGTTTCTAAGGGGTCACTTTCTAATATTTTTATTGAAACTGTATTTCTATTACTTTGTTTTTCCATTATATTGGTTTTAAATTACTTGTTTTCTCATAAATTTGTTTCTAATACTTGGTTTTTTACATTAATTCACATATTGCAATTCTTAAGAACAAAGGTCAGGCATCGAAATCAGTTAAGTGTCACATGAATGTGAGCTGGGTCACCTATTCTGCCATGCTTAATGGCATACAGGTGAAAGAGGAAGAGGTTGATGGTATGTTGAAAGCTGCTACATCAGTTGAGGGCATTTTAGGACAGAAAATAGTAACTTTGACTTTCTGCTGAAAACATAGAATCTATTAATGAAGTGTGAACACTTACCATTGAGATTTTTAGTGCTGAGAGTTTGTTTTTTTAGATGATAAAAGGGTTTCAGCAACTTTACACAATAACAGTATCATTTGCAAACCCTATCCTCCACTGTTGTCACTGCTCAGAGATTGGAGGAAGTCCGTACTCAAATTCAAAAAGGAGAAGAGGTTACAGTGGTGCTCAGCACATGTGAACTGAGGGGTGGTGACTGTAAGAAATTGGGTTACTAATTGAGAGGGGTGGAAGCCCACTAAAATAATAAACACAATCCTTGTCAGGGGGAGCCACAAAAGTCACTAAAATAACCTGAGCTTAACCCTCTTGTAGCTTGGCACAAAAGCAGTCAGGTTTAACTTAGAGGCAAGGTGTAAGGTGGTTGCACTAAACTGGGGTAAAGTCACAAATTCAGGCCAACTGTGATGGAGTGTGGGTGGGATATGAGGAGCAGGTTAGTCTCACTGAAGAGGTACTTTCTCAAGTCCAGAGCGAAGAGCTTGGTTCATGTTGGAGGAAGCTGTGGGGAGCAGCCTTTCAGTGCGAAAAGCAGGTTGAGTGTCATCGGTCGTCATGGATGGTTGCTGTTGGCACGAAGAGCAGGTCTCACCTTCGCATTGGAGGTCATAGCAGGCAGCAGTGCCTTGGCGCCAACGGGTCCGTTCGCAGTGCCAAACATCAATATTTTCACCTTCTTCTTGAGGAGGAGCTCTTACTGCACAACAGCAGGGCTCAGGCAGGTCCAGGCAGGTCCAGTTGGTGTTGGTCAACTTGGCAGTTGCAGGGAGGCCTCTGGGAGCCTGTTGTGTCCCTCACACAGTATGTCAGCTAACTGACATTTGGAGTCACTCTGGGTAGCCTGGGATCAAGGAAAGGAGGTCCAATCTTTCTTCTGTCAGGCACTATGGCAGTTCTTTCAGCAGCAGGGCAGTCCTTATTTTGAAGAGTGGTTCTGTAGGTCTAACATTTATACCTGGTACCCGCCTTGGTGTGAGGAATTCCTTGCCCTACTCACAAAAATGGTTCTGGTCAGTGTTTACCCCTCCCCTGGCTCCAAACCGTATAGGGTGACAAATGCAAGGGCCGGCTGGTGTCAGGTTCCTTTGTGAATGCTGTGTGCAAGGTCCTTTGAAATGTAATCGGGGAGGGTACAGCTCCTCCACAGCCATCCCACTAGGAAGACACTCTCTCAGATGCACCCAGGTCCCAATGTTCACTGTCTGGGCCCAGTACAAATTCTTGATGGGGGAACCAAATAACAGGCACATGCATCTGGAAACTCCTGGAAAGGCCTCAGAAACTCTTGGCAGGAAAATGCCAACTTTCTAAAAGAGCAAACACAAGGAGATGATGGACGGAGCGCTGAAAATTTCAGACACTCACCCCCAGTCACAGATCTGGGTTGAATCCTTCATCGTTCTTTAGCTCACTTCGCCACCCCAGTTCAGACACAGCTATATGCAAATCAGTCTTGACCCTGTGCCTCATGGGAACAGTCCAGCCCGAACTGCCAAGCCATGTCTTCCGGGAATTGGACTCGCTACTGGTGGAGATCCTCTGGGCCAGCAAGAGATGCAGAATTGGCCTTACTACCCTAAATAGTCCTTTAGACAGAGGAGCAGGGATAAAGTTTCAGACGGGGTGTTTGGGGTGTTACACCCCTCTAATAAATGTAGTTTCTGATAAATAGTTGGGTGCTTGTTCTATCAGTCTGTTATGGTGAGGTGTCTGTTGGATTTCACCAGGTATTTCTACATGCAAACAGACAAAAACACACATGTACGCTCTCTCCCTCTGTTCTGAAATTCCTTAAAAATGTTGGTTATTTTGCTAAATATTATGTTTTCTCTCACTTAGAGCCCCTACCAATCCACATTCCTCTCTCTTATCGCTGCCCCTTACACCCCTCTTATGCACCCTACTGGTTGTATAATCTATTTTAACATTATATGCTAGCATGCTTGTTGGGAAATCTGAAGCTCACACCCCCCAATCTTAATGAGTAAGCTACGCCCCTGCAGAGGAGGGATGGAGATTCTGGATTTGGAATTACATTATCTGGTGGTACAGTTGCAACATGTGGTCCACTGGCTGGATGGGGGTTCTAATTGGGAAAGGTCACTACTTGAGGGCATGCATGTTGGGCACTAGCTTGGGATGCGTTTGATGAGAGAGCGGGGCATACCTGCTGAATTCCCACATCTGATCTGTCTGATGGGCAGTGTCTGGGAAAGAGTGGTGCAGCAAGTGCTGAGACAGGCACCTTATGTCCCAGACTTGGACATATGGTTAGTGAACACCTTTGCGCAGTTGGAAAGGCTGATGGCAGTCGATAAATAGCAGACGGGGGGCTGCATAATGTTATCAGATTTGTACCCAGCGGGACGGTTTATCATCATGCAGGAAGCGATCAAGACATTTGATCTGGGTAGCGGACAGTTCCTCCAGTATGCCAAAATTGCGGCAACTGCATGCCAGCTATGACCAACGCTCCCTGAAGCTCCCACCCCCACACAGACACTGGTGACCCTGCTATCCATGGCTGGTGGACGTAAGCTTATAACACACTTATATGGTATATTTTGCATGGACAGACAGCTGATGCCACTGCACATAGAAGAGACTAGACTGCGCGTAAGCAATGAGCCTATTTCCCCCTAAGACTGACTCAAAACACATGATGGAGTCCGCAGGGTGTCAATCTGCACTAGGTTTATGTACATACAATATTACATGGTACATATGGCCTTTCTGTTCCTCACACCATTTACCCCACCAGGGACTAGTGCTGGGCTCATTGCTGCGTGGCGATGCCTGATTTCCTTCGTGTTGTATGGCACGGCCCTGTTATTATATCATATTGGAAGGGCATCTTGCCTCAGTTTAAATGCGCGACAGGGTGAGACGTGCTACGCAAGATTAACCAATGCATTCTGGGGATCCTCCCTGTCAATCCCCCCAAAAAATTAAATAGGCAATTCACGATACTGGGGCTCACAGTGGCTAAAAGGCGCATAGCAATTTGCTGGCTGTGCCCATTACCCCGCCACACGGAAGGCTTGGAAGAAAGACCTACTGGAGTGGGCTGGTGCAGAGGAGGCCCATATGAGGAGAACTCTCAGGGACGTGAAGGTAGCGGATGCTCTGCTCTCCTGGGCCGCAATGACGCAAGTGCTGCTGGAGCCTCCTGAGGGTGACAAACCTGTTGATGCTACACAAACCAAACCTGCGGGGTAGGGATGCTGAGGGGAAAGGAGGCCAGAATTCCAGGTAATGAGAGATCACCCACACTGAAAACTAGGGGCTAAGGTCCTATGAATAGAAACAAGGATAATTCCTTTCTTTTTGTTTTCCTCATAACCAAATGGAAGCTAGGAGGGGCGGGAATGGGTGGGGAGTGTATAGGTTCCATATAGGGTTATTGGAACTTGTTTATGTTCCGGTCGCTGATTGTAAAGCCCTTGTGTTTCTTTACTGGAGCAATGTGTGGTAACTCATCGCTGATGAAGCGACAGCTGCTGGTGCTCTTTTGGTATGCATGATCATAGATATTTTCTACTGTACACCACATTGCCCTGATTCTTGTCCAGCCTGCTGTACAGACAAGAGTGACTGCCTGTTGCCCTATGCTGTAGAATATTGTTATAATGCAATGTACACTATCTTAATGCTTGAAATGGCAATAAAGAATTATTTTTTTTAAGTATTAAAAAGAAAGTTTTAGGCCTGGAAAAAGGTTTATTTTGACAGGTCGAAACGGCAGTTTAAAACTGCACTACAGGCTGCAGTGGGAGGCCTGAGACATGTTTTACAAGGGTACTTTAGTGGGTGGAACAATGGGTGCTGCTGCCCACTAATAGCATTTAATTTACAGGCTTTGGGTACAAATAGTATCTTTTACTAGAGATATATAAGTACATTCGATGTGCCCTTTAGGTATGGGTCAAATTTACCATGTTTTAAGAGGAGAGAACGTACTTTCGCACTGGTTAGCAACAAAGAAATTGTTTGGCAAAGTAGGGAGTGTAGGCAAAAGTTTGGGAAATACCACACCAAGGATGTCAGGATGTCAGGGATAACAGTGAGGCATTGTCCTCTGTGATTGAGCATGAAATATTGACTTGTTGTTGAGGCCATAATACCTCTGGGTCATTCTCTTGGACTACACACTTAAAGATTTGGTCAAATCACAAAACTGTGGTCAACCACTGTACCCCAAGGCTATGGAACCACTGACACCACATATCCCTACGTAGATGGTAGCCATGCGGAAGGCTAACTTTCCGGTTTATTATCTTCTGACTAGGTAATTGTCATTTTCTTCATTAGCCCAAGGGCTTAAGAAGTGTGGTAGATACAAGAAGGCCTAAGGAGTGCTGTGGTGACATGGCTGTTAAAGAATAAGAATGGCAGTGTACTCGGTATGGTGTACTGATTGAAGGGGCAACCTGATATCAAAATCAGACATCACTCCAGGAGTCACATCAAACAAACTTTTCATTGGTGCAAAAACAGTCTATGCACTATTTCACTGCTTGTTTCATAAGGAGCAGAAAAAAGCAAAAAAAATTGTTTGCGTTCATTGCACAGAAAGATTTGTGCACAAGGGGAAAATTGAGTGTGAAACTATAGTTAAACGTACATAAATATATGTAGCAAAGTGACACAAACTGATTTTGCCACAATCTTACTGTCAACCTTTGCATTTGAAAAAGGAAGAACATTTTTTGAGCCTGGTGAAAATTGTTAGTTCGGACCAAATACCCTTTGCTCCAATCCATATTCTATTCCACATTAAACAAGGTGAAAACATGGTGCAAATGATTATCCCCTGTTTTTTTTCCGGTACCAGTGCAAAGGTTCTGTGATACGTTCCAGGAGTTTGGCCTTCAGCAGTGTCATCAATCCAGTAACATGAAATTATATTTTACTGAATTGTATTGTATTTGCATTCTTGTAGCACTTACTACATCTGATGAAGCGTTAAAGAGCTTTATGTCGGGCGCCATGCTGCTCAGGAACCCAAGGTTAGCGGCTAGTCCAATGTTGTTTGTTATTGTTGGTTTTTGGGATTAGTTTTGTGAGTGTAAGCAAACCATTCTATATATTCACTTCAGTTTCAATGTGGCAGCTTAACTTAGCAGGAGTTAAGTGTGCTCATTACGGGGGCTATATGAATTAATGCAGCTATATGGCAGGATTTATTAAATGTGCTAGAGGAGATTAGGTACTGTTCGGTTGCAGGGGTATGATTTTCAAACAAGGAGAGGTTGGGAGCTTTGAACTGAGTTGTGGGCATTTGCAGAAATCCATTAGTAGAGATTAACGCGCACATAGATGTGTGTTCACAGTTCTGTCATGACCCTTATTATGCCTCTGGAAGTTATTGGCCACAATCAGATAAACTGAGAGGCTGTTTCTAAGATGATAGTGGTTAATATGTCTTCTTTGTCACTGCAGTACAAACCTTTTATCCTTTGTTTTCTAAGATTTAAGTTAGTGTACTACCACCCTATACAAAAAACGCTGAGAAATTCACCAATAGAAAAGGTCACAGTGTTGCCACATCTAGGTGTTTAAACGAGTTAAGAACTAACATTTAAAAGCAAAAAACCCCACTGAATTTCACCAGTTGTAATTCAGTGAACTAATATGCGCACCTGGTCATGCACTGCTTATGACCTTACATATTACATTACTAAGGGCATGTTAAATGATGTAATTGATTACACAAATGACGACATCTCAAATGACATCAATGATAACATCACTGATGACATAATCCATGATACTGTTAATCTATATCACTGTATAAACCCCTACTTCATTGAAAAAAGGAAAATTTATAGTAAAGGTCTTACAATCACATACAGCATAAAATGACTGTGTGCAATTGTGTGGGTGCATAGAATGGCCATAGGATACACCCTAGAGACAAATATGCTTGGCGAATTTATATGGTGGACAGTTTACCCACCAGTAAAGATTTGAGTGCAAGTTGTATCGCGTTTTAAACAAGGTACAGACTAAACACACCTAGTGTGGGTTGCAGAGGCATGTTTCATAGTAGGTTATGACTTAATTCCAAAGCCTGTTGCCAAACATTTCTGAGAAATGCCAAAGCTTCTGTTCACATTAGATTTTCACCTCTGGATGTCTGGGCACATACCCATGTTAAATAGTTGTCATACAGTGCTATAGGCAAATTATATGTAAAGTGGGGGGTTGTAAGGTGTGACTGTTTAGTTGCAGATCTTCCCTAAAGATTCGAGGTCATTGTACATTGTTCAAGAATGTATAATGTAGTGTTAACCCACTTAGCGTTGTTTTAGCTTTTATTGTGATTATACGTATGGCTCTAAAGTTGGACACCATTCTGCTCATCCCAGGAATGTGTGTAGTGTATTTAACCAAACTGCGGAGGGTTGCCCATAGGGCCTAGCTGAATGTGCCTTGTCAGAGGCTAATGCATTAGTGTCGACCTCTTAACTGAGAATTGTGGGTCATGTGAAGTCTTTAAGAGGGTGATACCAGTAAGGCGAACAGAGAATGGCCTCTTGCTTAGAGGGTTTGGAAGGTTTGTAAAGTGGGTGATTCATTAAAGCCTATAGAGACATTTTGTTTGCTAGGCAGGTGAATATCAGTAAAAAGAGCACAACAACCACAAAATGTGGGTGCATTCACCCCCACTTTATGCACATACCCTATTCAATGGGCCAGAATTTAAGATGCCCAGATCTATGCTCGGCTACTGTCCAATAATCCCACAACCACACAGTACTCCAACACTAGATCAGGCTGTTAAACTCTCTAGCCAGTCGAGAATTAACAGATGTAGGCAAACTGTATAATAAGCAAAAATTCATAACTATAGCGAAAGAATACCTCACCCACAGAAACAAATGAAAAGAAGCGGAGACGTGCAAGCTTCAACACTAAATACTCGATCTGGAGCCAGAATTCTGATACTTTAAGGAAGCTTCACTCATACAGCAATTGAAGGTTTCAAGGAGTTCTCCGACAACCTAAAATGGACACAACCAGAGTTGTCAAGGCATTATACCAAAGAAGGGTATATGCACTGAGTGGCAAGTCAGGCAGGCCATTATATTGACTGTCGCAGACGGAAACCACTCCAGGTTAGTTCCTTTCTTCCGTGATACATCTGGGGAGTTAAAGATGAATATGCTTGAAAAAGCTGCGGTTTGTGCAGAATATTATCACAGAGTCTATAACTGTCTATAACTGAGATAGAACAACTGTCTCCTCTAACACATGACCTTCCACTGTAAAGATTGTCAGACAAGGCAAGGGATGAGTTTGAGCTCCCACTCTCTATGGACAGGCTCTCAAGAGCATTAACAGCAATGCAAACTGGTAAGACTCCAGGCCCAAATGGGTTCCAGACAGCTTTTTAAAAGGTTTGCTTCTCTGATCTTGCCTCATCTATTAACTATGTTGGAGTGAGCAAGAGCATGTGGGTCTCTGCCCAGTGATCTTCAAATGGCCATGATAACAGAGCTTCTCAAAGTGAGTAAACCACCTGATTTGTATCACTCATATAAGCCAATATCATTACTTACCATTGAGGCGAAGGTTCTTGTCAAAATCCTAGTGAACAGACTTTGAAGGAGAAGATGATTGGTGCCCTGATATGTCAGGACCAAAATGGATTCATACTAGATATAGGCACTAGACCAGGTGTCTCCAACAAGTAGCTTGTGAGATACTGATAGCGCTCTAGCTACCCTCCGTGTATGCCCGCCCAACCTACTAAATTAGAGGCTTTTGCTTATATATATAACATTTGAAAGTGTGTATTTTCAGAACTCATAAGCAGATGTTTTTGGATATATTTCTGAATTTCCAAAACATATTTAAAGCTGATATTAGAGTGATAAATCATGCAGCATTGGGGAAACTTAGGGGCATATTCTCAAGGACTTATCGCTGATTTATCGGCACTTTAGCGCCGCAAAAGTGGCGATAGATTTATCGCCCCATTCTCAAGCTGGTGCAAACTGCCGATCTCGCCAGTTTTCCAGAGATAGCTGCCGCAAAAAACATTGCCACGGATGAGAGCGACAACTAACTCTAATGATATGCAGAGTAGGCGTTCCCGTGCAAAAACACACGAAAACACCACTTCGAGATATTCTCAACGACCAGCCAGATCTGCGATGCGATCCAAAAACAGGCGATAAGGCGCGTTAGCAGCAGGGATATAACACCTGCCTTTTACTGGTGTTAAGCAGGACGACAACCTGCAGTATGAAAGGGAGCCCAGCCCAGAGCCACATCTGAAGGCCAACACATGTCATGGAGCTACTGATCATGCAGCCCGGAGACCCAAGAGGTCCACAACACCCACCGCCACCACCCCCAGGCCCCCCCCCCGGACTACCACCGAGGCAGCGCAGAACAAGACAGCTGACCTTCTGAAAACGGCATGGCCCCTCAGCCACACAATTGCAGAATGTGGGGAGAGGTGGGAACCAAGTATGTGTGAAGGAGGCAAGTCACCCATGAATAAGAATGTACACAATGCCAATTGTGGCAGTGATGTGCTGGACAGACTTCAGTATGCAGAGCACAGACATGTCTATGTGGACATATACTGCTGGTGTTTGTAGTGTTGTGGACAGTGGACGCAACCATGTTACCTCAGGCAGTGGGGAAGACCTCGGTCATGTAGCTGTGTCGTCCCCCCCTGTAAGCGTAAGCGGAGTGGGCTTGTCCGGCGTACGCCAGTCCAGCATAGGAGTGTGAATAAATAGGCCGGGGCTCTGGGCGTGGTTCACTTCCGGGATGGCCAATGCGTCTGCCAGGGCGGCGCCCCTCACCCTGCCATGAGTCCGCCGCCGTGACCTCCAGCCTCCTCAGCCGATCGCTGGCTTCCGCGACACAGGTCCCCAGTGCACCCAGCGGCACAGCACCGCGGAGTCATGTGTGTGCTGACTACTGCCTTCGGCCTACACTGCGGTCAGCAGGTCCCCCAATTCAAATCGAGTCTTTATTTATTTATGGCGCAGTCCAGTAGGCAACAGACATTGCTTCCAGTGCGGCCCGCCCGGACGACTCATCATCGCAGGCTGCGCACCCGATGAGCGCTTCAGGTGCCACTAACTCAGTGCACCACAAGTTATTGCCACATGGCTGTGGGCCCTTGCTGACCGCTACCTCCGGCCTACACTCGGTCAGCAGGGCTCACACATATCAAATCCAATCCTGACCTGCAAGGACACGCCATCATCGCTGGCTGCACACCCGCTGAGCACTTCAGGTGCCACTAACTCTGTGCAGCTCAAGTCATGGACTCTTTATGTTTGAATCTTGTGTGTGCGATGTCAGATCTGGTGCCCCTACCTCAGTGCACTGAAAGTTATGGACCCTTTATGTTTGAATCTGTGTGTGTGATCCGATGATCACTGTTCTAGTTGTTGCCAGCACCAACCACTCCCTGGGGGCTGGCTTACACTCACCCCACACCCATCCAGCACAGGCGTCACTGGACATGCGACCCTGGTAATAAAAAGGGGCCGGGCGCACGTGCCTGTAGCCAGTTCCACAATCTATCTCAGTGTGTCCGTGTGGTCATTATGTATGCATGATGGCCCCGGGCCCTACCACATTACATTGTGCTGTGGACAGTGGACGCAACCATGTCACCTCAGGCAGTGGGTAAGACCTTGGACACGTAGCTTTGTCGTCCCCCCTGTAAGCGTAAGCGGAGTGGGCTGGGCCGGCGTACGCCAGTACAGCGTAGGGGTGTGAAGAATTTGCCCGGGGCTCTGGGCATGGTTCAGTTCTGGCCTGGACAAGGAAGTAACTAATGCGTGTGTCTCTGTTGTAGTGTCTGCGCCACCCAGCCCGCAATCGACAATGTTGCAATGTAGCATGCACCCAGAGGGCGGGCTCGCATGAACGGAGAAATGAAGGAGCGCAAGACCGCTCAGGGTCTTGGCTCATACATGCCAAGTGTTGTGTGTATCTTATAACCAATATGGAGTGCACCACAAACAATCAAGCAAAAAGTCTCTGTCCATCCATTTATGGTTATCGAGTGAAAACTTTATTCTTCTTTTTTCATTAAAAAACAGCAGCCAGACAGCCGACGCGTTTCGTCCATATATATGGACTTCATCAGGGCTTAAATATATGTCGTTTGTCAGCAAAGATAATCAGTCAAGTATGAAACACGCGAAGTGATGAAACAAACTATATATCAGTTTGTTTAGCAACTGCACCCTATTTGATCCAGGGTCAGTTCCAAGATATCAACGGCTCCTGTGCCGCGAACCGCTCCATCAGCGTCCTGTTCGAATATCCCCGTTCGTGTTCAAAAGAAAGAGTTGTGTGTATCTGTAATGCCGCAGCATGAGCCAAATGCCTAGCCTTAATTGCAGCGCGAGTTCAGCCAGGCATGAACTCTACATCTGTGTCCGCCCTATCCTTACCATAGGCCTACACTCACGTGGCCGCCTACCTTCAACGGCCAACATCACAGTGTCGTTGTCAGGCTTGTGGACATGCGCAGACAGGCATGATAATGGTGTGCCATAGGAGTGCAAGTGATGCAACCGCGCAGCGCACACAAGTAAATAGACTCGGGGAGGGGGGAGCAGCTGTGAGGCAACGTAACACACAGTGATGACGCTCATTTGCCACATGCAAGACATGTCAAACATGAATCCCAAAGTCGCACACATCCCACCCCCAACAAGCCACATCACATTTCCTGAATGCAAGCAGATGACAAACTAACATTAGGGATGAAACCTCCTTTGTCTGAACTATCAGGCAGAAGCACATCTGCACCTCCGACCTCGGAATTGCATGTGCCCGGCACCCCCTGACAGATACTATAGCAGCTGATGACAACTCCCACACTACGCACAGCCCAACGAAAGACCAACGTATACACACCCCACACACAGAAGTCCTTGCTCAAAGTTATCTTGCATGGAATGGCCTTCACACTTACTCCCACACCATCCCAGGCGTACAACCGTTGCACACTAAAACAACTCATTGATCCGAGCTTTGGCATTTCATCCACAGAACTGGCGCAGGTGAGAACAGTGCCGCTTCAACCAGAGCCACTAACGCAATGGCAGAACATCCCGGACACATGCACAACCCCTGTCACGTGGAACTGTACCGTGCACGTATGCTGCATTTACTGGGGGCACTGCCATTGGCAGTGCTGCGGATCAGTTACTGGCTAAGCTTCCGCCTTGCCAACGTCACCTGCGTTCAGCCTGTGTTGCTTTGTCGATCGTGCATATTCGAGTGGTCCATGGATGTCTGTCTATCCAACAGGACGGTAGCTGAACTGGATTTTGACATGTGTGTGCGCCCCCTGTTGGCCCACGACCAGGAGTGTCACCGTGATACCCGTTTATGGGATGCCTTGATACTTGGCATACATGCTGGCTGCTGGACCTGGTAGATTGCACAACTCCTCGTGTGCAGTGGCCACATTGAACCGCTCCCCTATTGGGCTGTAGTGCAAATTGGTGAAAGGGGGTGGACGCAGCACATCTGTCCGGACCTGCTAATGGATCACCTCGCCGTCCTGTTTGATGAAGTCGACGATGACCTCATGTTGGAAATGATAGCCTACGAAGCTGCAATCGCTTTCATGGACGAGTAACTACGTACCTGCAGCCACAACAGATTGGAACCCATTGCACATGTCCTGACACCTTGTTGCATCTTGGAGATCTGTTCACATATGCCACGACAACAGTGGACATGGCTGTATTCGCCTGGACTCCGAATCCATGAGCGGACAACAACGCGGGTTAACACACACCTGTGAAAGGTGAGGCACTCCCCCGGAGAGGACAGCGGCGCTTGGCAACGTTCCTCATTCTGACATACTGCTGCATTGGTCTGCATGTTGTGGCACTCTTCTTGCCCGTACTGACACGCATATGCTAATAAAGTCTACGCACCTTCACTTGTATTCAACTGTGATGAGTGTTAATTTAAAGGACAATGTGTATCTCACTGCCTATCTGGGTCACGGCCATACATGCACATTGATAGCATTACCCAGGGAGTACCTTTTTGTGGAATCACTGTCCCTACATTTATCCATACTTTCATACTTGATTGATCATAGCCATGACACATCTGTGTGAATTAGAATGTTTTATTCGCATTCAGTGGAGTGTTGAAGCTGGACCAGTACAGGGCCATGCAAACCCCACTTTACATTGTTGCCCCATGGAGGGCCAGCCAGAGTCCTTTGGGGATTGACAAGTTCATCGGAAGGGGAAGACTTCAGTCCGCAGTGTGATTGCTGTGTCATAGGTAACCAGACAAAACATGGCAGTCCATGTCGAGGTCCAAGGTGAGTGTCGCTGAGTGTGTCAGGGGACAGTGGAAGGTGTTATTCCAGGGCATGATGCAGAGGGCAGAACCAAGCTGAAACAGGCCATTATGGCGGAGATGAATGCTACCACTTCATTCTTACCACAAAGCCAGATTCATCATCATCTTCGTCCTCTGATGTGTCAGGTGCCTCACATGTGGGTGGTGGTGTTTAGTCTGCATCACTGTGTGGCACTGACACATCAGGGGCCGGAGGTGGAATGTCTGCCGCACTGTGTGGCACTGACACTTCAGGGGGCGGAGATGTGGATGGAGTAGTAGCAGCAGCATTCATCCGCACCAGGCCTTGTCACGGCAATGCCATGACGAGGATCTGCAGGGCATGGAAGATCACAGCTACATCTCGCTGGTGTGCAGCCATGGCAAACATTCTGTCTGCCTGCATCCACTCCAAGCTCTCCATCATTATCCTTATGTGTCCCAACTCCCGGCTGACATCGCTGGAGCCACTCTGACTAGACAGTTGTTCTTGGCTCAGAGTCATGACTTCAGCGATGTCAGCCATGGATTGTTGGAGAGCATGGAACGGACAGTGGGTGTCCGTTAGGGACTGTAAGTGGTCCCTGATGGGACTTAGACACCCACGTATGGCATCTAGTTTGGCTGCCATGAGGTCGAACCCCACCCGCAGCTGATCAGCCATCTTCTCCTGGCACCCTAACACACGGCGTTGGAATGCCATGTGTTGTTCGTGGGGGTCCTGGGAGACAGCCGTGGTGGTGGGTGCTTCCTGCTGTGTGGTCTGTGCAGGGGGTGGGGTCTCCTCGATGCAGCTGGGCTGCCCTGCTCCTGGAGGTGGGGTGCCGAAGCTGTCCATGAGCTGTTGGAGGGCGTCGGTGTCGATGTTGGGGAGGTCCTCTTCATCATCATTGCTGAGTTGTTGGGTCTGCTCTGCAGGAAGGTGTTGATTCTCCCTCTGCAATGTGAAGGGGAGATGCAGATTGACATTGTGTTCACATGTATGTTCACGCATTGTACAAGTTTACTAACAGACTGCATGACCATGTACATTGTGACTGTTTGTGAGGAGATGCCTATTTGAT
Organism: Calotriton arnoldi; assembly: GCA_963921515.1. Classification (NCBI taxonomy): domain Eukaryota; kingdom Metazoa; phylum Chordata; class Amphibia; order Caudata; family Salamandridae; genus Calotriton; species Calotriton arnoldi. The sequence goes on from CAWUFW010004881.1 coordinate 885,060, forward strand.
GCGGGACAGTTGACATTTCTACACCATCAGGGATGTGAGGTTGTACTTGTACATTGTCATCTCACAGTTTCCTGCTATGCCAAATGCGAATGGCCATTTTCTACACACAAGCGGCAGCAGTTGTGTCCTCTGTTCTTTTGTGGAAGTGTTGCAGTTTGTACCACATTGTTGTCAATGTTGAGGTGCTCTGATTCTTATGCGTGTGTGCTGCATTGTAGGTCTGTTGCCCCTTCAGCTCTGATTTGGCTGGCCCTTCTCCCTTTCAGGCGGTGTGCCTTTCACTTCTGTGCTTACACAGTGCTGAGATGTTGCAGACTTGGGTAAATTGGGCTCTTGGTCGGAGTTGTGACTCTTGGGCATGGTTTGGCCGCAGATGTGCTATACTTAATTGTGCATGTGTGCCATTGTGCCCATCTCCCCCCGTCCCCCCAGTCCCTGGTCGTTACTCACTCTGTTGCTGTTGGCTCAGGTCATGTTGTGCAGTGTCCGGTCCCCCAACTCCTGTCACCGTCTCCCCAATGATGACTCGGGTCACCATTTCCTCCATCTCATCCAGCTCCTGGTGTGCCGCTGGACTCCCACCTCCAGTCTGCATTGCTGCTTTCAGGTTGGCTGCGAGTTTCAGCTTGGTTTTGCGCTTCACATCAGTCCAGCGCTTCTTGCAGTCGTCCACTTCCCTTCTCTTCACTCCGACTGCATTCACCTTGGCCAAGATGTACTGCCATATTGTATTTTTAGTTGCCAATGACACAGTGGAGGTGATGAACAGTTGGTGGTGGTGTTCTGTCACCTCCGTAATGAGGATCTGGTTTTCCTGCGTACTGAAACGTGGGTTCCTCTTATTCTTATCCTTGCCCTTCCCTGACCCCAAGGCCCCAGGCTGGTCCTCCGTGGGACTTGTGGGGTTCTGGTTGTCCTCTGTACTTGCTCCGGCTACCTCCATGGTGCTTCACAGTTGTTTGTGTTTTGTTTGCGTTTTTTGTTGCCGCTTTTATAGTGGTTTTTCCCGCCTGACTTGTGGGACTTGCAGGCCTGGCGCTGCTTATCGCTGAATTTTTTATCGCAGTTGGGCCCATTGCAACTTTTTTCTCGTTAGGGTTTAGATTTTTATCGCCGTCCCGGTAATTTTATCACGGACATTTGACGCGTTATCGGGAAACTATTGCATGTTACCGCCGTGTTGAGAATAAGACGTTAACAGAGAGTTATTTTCAAGCGATAGACGGCGATATGAAAAATTGCGTTAACCTATTTTGGCGATGATTATCGCACGTTCTTGAGAATATCCCCCTTATTACCTTGGTGCCATGGGTATTGCAGCTATAGCTGTTAGTTATTAAGCACGTAGAGGCATTCCACAGTGACAAAGCCTTATTTACATTACTGCTGGCAACTATGCGTGATGCACAGGGTTGATTACTACTGGTAATCTTGCAAATGGTAGTCACTAATGTCTACAGACTTTGAGAAGGCATTCGACTGACACTGAGACTTCACTCATGGAGCATTTTTGTTAAGCAAAAGGTACAGAAATTGTTCTCTTTTGAAATGTATTCAGCCGAATGGATTTTTAGGAGCAACAAATAACAGTACATGTGAAGGTCAAATTTTAGGTTTGAACAGGGTGTCATCCTACTGAAGGACAGCTAGCAATGATGTGTGTTATGTGTCTTTTCCAGGTAAAAGGAAAATGAAAACGGGTGTGTGTTTTTATGTGCCCATATTCCATCGTTTTTGCCCTTACTCGGAGTGGCGTCCCCCTTAAATAAAGGTTGGTCACAATTAAAATTCCTTTGTTAACAGAAAACTGCTTTATAACTCTGTTGCCTGTCGCTCACCGGCGCTGCCACAATCAAAGAATAGTAGGGAGAATAAATTGCTCGGCGTTTAATGAAAAATATTGTCTATTTATCCTGGAAAAAATCTCTTATGCAAACATTTCATATCTAAGATTTTACGTTTCTGTTTCAACTTCATTAAAAAACTTATTATTTCGCGTACACTACCTTACACAAGAATGCTATATAAATTATGAATTCCCATCCAGTGAAGATTTAGACGTTCAACACTGCCCTTTCAACAAAATGTTTTCTTTTTGAAAGTCGTAAAAGTCTTAAAGATGTGATCAACCATGTCCAAGATCACTTATTCTTGTGATTGTCTCTGACTTGACATCTACAAATCTGGCATTTTCTTTTCTTCATTGCCAATTCTAGTAAATTTGTTCTGCATTCGTGACAGAAACTATAGCTCATCTGCTGCCGCTGCCCGCAATCGGATTCATCTAATGATTTGTAGTCGGTGTCTATGACAACAAACCCTTTGCCGTTCCAGAACATGCTGTTATTAAAGGCATGCCATATGACATTGATATAGAAGATAGATGACTGAACCAGAAGTTATTCCTCATTCGTAGACCACGAGAAACAATTCTATCTTCTACTTAAAAAAGGGCTGCAGTGCACATTAGCCAATCCCAAGAGGGGATTCCAGCCACTGTAAAGAGACACAATAGCGAAGGAAAACGGGAAATATTACAAATGAAAAATGAATGTTCCTGTGACGGTTATCTCCCACCTCTAAATATGCATCTCCCACGGGCCCATTTAACTAATATTACATAAACCTACTGGAGGTGTTAATTGGAAAGGAAGTGCCCTGTGGCACGTTTTTATGCATGCAATGTGCTTCGTTTCCTTTTGCAGAGGTTTGGGCTGATTGAATAAGTAAAAAAATATATTAGGATTTTGTTTATATAGACAAAATAAGAACATTCATTGCAAACACTTCAAAATAGCATTACTCGCTGAAAAATGGAGCACTGTAGGTGCCTGTTAACATCACCCAGTCTTGAAGTCTGTTCTGTCATTGACTTGTCAAAAATCTTTATGTGACAGAGCATAAAAGTATATCAGAGACCCACTGGTGATGCGGATGGGGGGTGCGCGTTATCCTTTGCTACAAGAGATTTTGTAGTTAATTGCTCTTTGGTGATGGGGTGCTTAGCCCAAATTAATTGATACTTGTTTCACGGTAGAACTGTATACACGGGGCCGGATTACATAAGCACTGCATTGGTGCAGCACAATTGTGAACCGACACTAGCACCAAATGGTGACTAGTGAGAAAAGGAGATTTGTACTGAACAAATGCTTTCTCTGGTTTGTCGGTGTAATACTGCTCTGCACCAATGCAAAGTTATGTAAACTGGCCGTTTGTCTTTTCCTCTCTGTGCTAGGGAGTTGGTGCCCCCGAAGTTCACTATGGGCCTGTTTCCTGTCAGAAGTTACACCAGGGCATGTCACTATACTCTAAAGGTTTCTTGAGAGACCTTCTGCAGTGTCCTTGATTTTCTCAGCTTACAAGAGAACGCCTTGGTTCTCCAAATTTTTCAGTGCCTCTCTTGTGCTCTCATGGTGACAAACGGTCTAAACACACAGGGGCATATTTGTGATTTTTGTGGTGCAGGGCAGCACAGCAAATCACCTTGCTGTGCTGCCGTGTGTCACAGGGAAAGGGTAGGAATGCACCATATTTAACCAATACTGTGCATTCCTGTCCTTTTGTCTTGTGCCGTTTTGGCAGCCTGGCACCAACACAGGCACCCTTGCACCATGGTGCAAGGGCGCCTGTGATTTAGGCAGGATTGTTTTCGTGCAGGAAAGGGCACCTTTGTGCACAAAAACAATCCTGAGAGGCTTTTTCCTCTTTCTATGTGTGGTGTCCCCCCCAAGGGCGGTAGAGGTCTGGTTAGCCATAGAAATGGAACAATTAAAAAGAGTCCCACTGCCTTAGAAAAGGCTATCTTCCCAGTGACCTTTATAGTTTAAGGAAAACAGTAAGTTTTCTTAAAATAACCCTCACCCACCAAGATGTCCAATGGTGGCATGCTTCATCATCGGGTTCTTCCCACCCCGCTGCGGGGCATGCTGCGACCGACGAAGACGTGGGAGCACTTTGTAATATGTAAACTATAAGGTAAATGATGGTATAAGAGTGGGAGGGTCTATTTTTGGGTTGAAAAATACCTGGCTAGATGGGAACTAAATATTTATTCAATCCAATAGCTAGTATTGTTAATAGTGGGGAAAGGAGAAACACACGTCTGTGTGTGTGTCTCACGGTCGACATGTTTCAAGCCATTACCCCAAGGCTTTTCTGCAGGACCATGACAATGATCCCATGTACCACTCCTAATATTGACACCACCTAGGTCTTTTTAATCAATATTATGGATAAATAAGTGCAATACGATACCTAATTGATATTTTTCATGTAAAGATCTGGAAAGATAGGACATAGTGTTATTGTTTACATATCAATAAATTATACAAGAAACACATCACCATATGTGGAAAAAAAGCATGTGATATATTTTTCTACTATTGTGCCAGATTAATCCTAACATTATCGTTGACAGTGTTGTGCTCCCTTTAAAAATTCTCAGAATGGACAAACAAGACAATACAAAACAAATAACATAAATCACGCACTCTATAGTTGTTTTATGCATGCCGTTGAAGAAACCAGGTCCTGGTTCTCCAAACGTGTGGTCTTGTATCCATAACATTTGATATGACTTGGTCAATTCATGTGGTGATAATGGTAAAAAACCAATCCTCTATTGCCAAAGAAGATTGTCGGTATGCAAGACAAAAGGTGACACAGTTCCAAAACAAACATTTTAAATACCGAAATCTGGCCCCATGAGCTCAACGGTGGAAGGGACGCTTGTAGTCACACACTATAAAAAGTCAAATTAAAGAAAGACTTTTACGTTCAGTACTTGTAGAGAAACTGCTCAATGGTGGAGGAAAAAGGAGAAATGCTCGTTGTCAAGGGGTCTGGCTATGCCGTATGTGAGAAGTTGGCCTGGTATATGCTATCCACTAATTAAAGTGGGCACCCTGTACTAGTCCAAACAGCCCTTATGGTGATTTAAGAGGTCAAAGATAACCTTAGAAAGCTATCCAAGTGGTAACTGTGGAGAGCAGCCTTCAGGCTTAGTCTTGAAGGAATGTTAAGCAGCTTGTTTTACCAGAATGCAACCTTATTGTATTGGTTAAATGAAAGGAGAACCACACAGTAGTTATGAAAATATGTATTTATTAATATAACACACTCTAAATACCTCACAGTATCTTCTACATGCAGATAAACACAAAGCACACAATACTGTAGCACAGAAACAATCGTAAGTAGCACTAATACACAGTGGGCTCCAGGGGGAGACCAAACCAAATACTAAAATAGTGGTATAAGATCCATGACTGGAGTCAAGACAGTGTCTAGAGGCTGTAGAATCGCTGGGACCCCAAGGAACCACCCAAGGTGAGTAAGTAGGAACCCTACGGAGGACGGGTGCAGTGTGAGAACATGACCGCGTGCTACGTACAATTCAATGGGAGAGTCGCGGTTGAAGTTTTAAAGTTTAAGGACCCTTCCCAGTGGATTATGTGGAAGCCCTTTGGATCATAGGAGGTTGAAGAGCCACCCCACCCGTGGATACCGTAGTACTAGAGTTATCTATCCCAGGTAAGCCGGGTGCATAGGGCTGAAATGGTGTCGGAAACCGCCGTTGATCTCAATGGAGGACTTCTGCGGGAAAGAAGAAAAGTGTCTGATGGTATCCAAGGGTGGATTCTTGATGAAGAGTACCTGAAAGCAGAGGGGACAGAGTCTGGGTCACTCAAGAATGACCAGGGGCTCGGTAGACGAATGCCCACCGATGTCGGGTGCTTCAGGTGCGTTGAGGGGGTTCTTGACTCTGCAGCCACCATGACCAGAAGACGTTGAGGACAACCAGGAGCCGGATACGAGCTGTCCCACGAAGGATGCCGAGTGCTGAGGGGTCGGTGTCCGGTGGGAGCACCAACAAGCCTTGGCAGCGGCAACACACGAAGATGGTCAAGAAAGGCTACGGTTCGGACCAGCAAGGTCCAGGAGACTCACCAAACACAGGGGAGTCAGGGCAAGCCTGTAGCAACCAGGGGAGCCCAAGAAAAGACGACCCTCAGGAGGACCCACCGGCCCGAGGCACAGGAGTCGCGAGGGGACCTCGAGCAGAATTTACAAAGCAGCAGCCCACGGAGCACTCAGTGCGAGGAGGCCAAAGTTCTTTGGTGGAAATGGTGCCAGAGGTTGGGGCTACTCAGAGCCCAGTGCACTTGTGTTGGGAACGCCAACAAGCATATGCACTTGCAAAAGTACGCGGTGCACAGGGGTACGGGTATTGCAGCCCCCACGAGGGATTCCGACCTCAAACTTGGTAAGAGGGCAGCTCAGACCTCGAGAGACTTGAAAACCCACCAACTGTGTTGCTGGAGCCTTCGGAGTCCGCATGAGCTCAGGATCAGCAGACAGGTCAGTTGCGTTACGGTGCCTGCGGTTGCAGGGGAGTGACTCCTTCACTCCAAAGGAGATTTCTTCGGATGTCCTTGATACTACACAGGTCCTGCATGGAGCCTGTATGTTGCACGGGCACAGACAATGCTTTGGACGGAGTGAGAGACGAAGTCGGGCCCAAACAAAGTCCAGTGAAGTCCAGAGTGTCCAGACGGTTGAAGTTCAGTGGTTTCTTGACCAGAATCTTGTCTATGTCGAATCTAGGGTCCTACAGCCAGGTAAGCCCTTTTGTACCCACGGGAGAGGGTTGGACAGATTCAGGGGACCCTCCCAGGGGAGGGTCTGGACAGTGGGGATGTTACTCCCATGTTCTTTGTCCAGTTTTGCGCCACAGCAGGAGCCAATGGCTCCCAGGACTGGTTTGAACTGGACTATGCACAGGGACACCAAATGTGCCCCTCATGCAGACTTTCAGTCGCTGGCAAGCGCACCCACCCAGGCCTAATACACTAAATCCTGTCTGGGAGGTGGTCAAACCGCCCTGTGACAGGATGCCTATTGTTCTGCCTTCCCCTGCTCGAGCTTGGCTCAGCAGCAGGAGGGCAGAAATGTGTCTCTGGTCGGCAGCAACCATTTTGAGCTACCAGGGACTAGAAGGCTGGTACCGGGAACACCAGGGACCTCACAAAGCTCGTTTCTGACACTGGTTACCAGTGTGGGGGTATGATTCCACAATGTTTGACACCAAACACGATAGGGTTACTTTCAGATGTTTTAGAGTTGGTCATCACGCGGTCACATAATGCCACTCTATATGTCGTAAATGGCTGCAGCACTAACAACCCGGGAGAATGGACTCCGTAGGCTGCAGGGGTGTCCTGCTCATGCAGTGGCACCCTCTCACTTAGAACCAAGCACCCTGCCTTCAGGATTGTTAAGGCCTGCTATAGGGGTGACTTATAGGTTTTAAGTGTAGTGACCCTTAGATATAGTAAACCTATATCTTTTTTTTTTTAATCTTTTTTTATTAAGTTTTACTTTTGGTGCATGATTACACTGATACAAATTGCACTTCATTTGTTTCAATCACTTTGCAAACAATTTATAAGTACAGCACATGCATGTATTATATCGCCGCAGGTAGGTTACATATTAATTAAGTTACTTATCGCAGATGAAAATTAATATTAAATCAACAATTGTGCATCATGCACACAGCTTATCGCAGAAATTAAATAATTCTTTTTTTTTTCTTCCCCCTTTTTAACCCCCACTCCCACCCCTCCCACCCCCGGGGTTGGCACAGCTTTATACGAGTTTGAAAACAGTAAGAAAAAGACAAGAAAAAAAGAAAAAAAAGAGTTAGATTATCTGAATTATCTCTCAAGCCATTTAGTCAGAGGTTCCCAAATCTTTAGCCCCTTCTTGCAAGACCGTACTCCTCTTTTTCCATAGAAGGCTTTTTCAAAGTTATAATTTGCCACCAATCGTGTTAGCCATTGATGGTACCTAGGGGGAGATGGATCCAGCCAGGCTGAGGCAAGTCAAACGCGGTATATTGCCATGGCTATGAAGATCAGATACACTCCAGGTTTGCCTTGCATCTCCTGATCTACCCCTAGACAAATCAGTGAGGACGAGAGGAAAATGTCCCTCCCTAGCACTTCTTTAAAAAAGTTCGTAATCTCAAGTTTTAGCTCGCTTAATACGTTACAAGAGGCAAACATGTGATTAAGGTCAGCCTGATATAGTGAACATCGTGGGCAAAAAGTCCCTCTCCCCGTCCCCCATTTTGCGATCTTTTTCGGAGTATAGTACAACGAAAAGCAGGATTTATAATACTGTGCTTGAAGCCGCGCTGGGATTAGCAGATTTTGTGCTAACTCGGCTGAGTGGAAAAATAGATCTTCTGTTATATCAATTTCCTCTTTCCACTTTCTAGCTCGTGTTATTAAATCGTCCGGCATTAATATATTGAAAGAGTTATACACAGTTCCAATAGATGGATGTTTCATTCTTAGATTATCAATAATAGGATTGTTAATAAATCCTGCTGGACCGCCGCACTTTCTCTTTAAAAATCACGTATTTGTAGGAATTTATAGAAATCTTTCCAATCCAGTTTATATTTTTCTTTAAGACTCTCAAAAGAAATTATATCAGAGAAAGAATATAAATCCCCAGTTTCGACAGGCCCTTATTTTGCCACTTTTTGAGTATTGAGTCTTTAAAAATGTCGGGTAGATTTGGATTGTTATATATTGGTGTGTAGTAGTTCAAACGACCCAGCCCCAGCATTTTGCGAACCAATTTCATGCATTTGAACCCGGGCACCAGCGTCTCAAAGCGTACCTTCTTGTAGTGAGAATCATTTAAAAACCACCAGATCCACCCCCTTGCATCTTTACCCATTATGAGTTCTATAGGCGTAGGTATAACTCCCAGAGGATTATCTGTAGCATTTTCAGTTAAAAGGGTAAGATTGTACAACAGAGTGGTTGCCCAATAATAAAGCCTTATGTTTGGGAGAGCGAGCCCCCCCTTTATCTTTGGTAGAGAAAGAAATTTGTAAGCTCTTCTGGGTTTTCATAGGCCCATATAAATCGTGAGAACAGGTCTTCAATCTTTTTAAGACACATGTTACTGAATTCTAGCGGAATAGCTCTTATAAAGTACAAAAATTTGGGGAAAAAAAGCATTTTAATTAGATTACATCTCCCTATTATCGAAAGATGCAGTTTGTGTAGTCGGATTAATTCGGGTTTGATTTTATCAATTAAGGGATCAATATTGCCCTCAACTATCTTCTCAACAGTTGCCATAACCTCCACTCCAAGATACGTAGCTTTTTCAACCTGTCTTGTATCCTGCCCCATATCAACATTCTTACAGATTATCTGGGTTTTGAGTCTATTAAGAGAGTATCCAGACAAGCTTCCAAACCTAACCGCCTCTAATTCGACCTCAGCCATAGATGTTTCGGGGTTAGCAGTCACCAAGGCAATGTCATCGGCATAGGCCAGAACTTTCGTCTCCCACCCATGAGAAATAATAGGGCTAATTTTCTGATTACTTTCCAGCAAGCGTAGAAAAGGGTCTATATAGAGTGCGAACAAGAGGGGTGAGCTTGGGCATCCCTGGCGGGTCCCCCTAGATATTTTAAAAGTATTGGTTAGTGCGCCATTTAAAAATAATCTTGCAGTGCGTTGATAATACAGCATCTTAAATGCTTGTATACAACCCTGACCTATCCCAAACCTTGACATGGTCTCCCATAAGAAAGGCCAGGAGACCCTGTCAAAAGCCTTCTCAGCATCGAGAAGAATAAGTGCCATTGGATCTCCTGAGATATGCACTGCATCGAACAGAGAAATAGTTCTCCTAACATGATCTACCGTGCCTCGTCCCAGTATAAATCCGTGTTGCCTCGGAGATATAACTTTGTGTATTACCCCTGCTAATCGAACCGCCAAGATTTTAGAGTAAATCTTGCTGTCCGCATTTATCAGGGTTATAGTGCGGTAGGAGGCGGGATCAAGTGCCGATTTATGCTTTTTCAGGAATATAATGATTTTAGCTTGTGACCATGACTCGGGTGGTTTTCCCCCCCTATACACATGAACGAAAAGCTGGAGCTTGATCTCTTTTAATTCCGTGGAGAATCTTTTATAAAATTCACCTGGAATATTATCCAACCCAGTGGCTTTATTATTAGAAAGACTATTAATGCAGAGCAATGTGTCAATCCATTGGGGGGGCTCATCAAGTAGTGCCCGGTCCTCATGCGATAATTGTACCGCTGGGATTTGGTTTAGATAACTAGCAATATCATCTAAATAAGGAGTGGTTGTTTCGTAATATAGATCCTGATGATATAGATCCTGATAGTAAGCAAGGAACTCCTTACGAATGCCCTCAGCATCTGTAACAACTTCTTGCGTGGCGTTTTTGACAGCTGTAGTAATATTCCTAGTGGCTTTTTGTCTTGCCCTGATTGTGAGGTGGTGTCCAACCTGTTCACTGCATTCATATGCCTCCCTCTTCCAAATTGCTAATCTGTTTGCTGCTCTTTTAGCGATTACCCCCATAATGGCCGATTTTGCTGATATTATTCTTGCTGGCGCATCAGCTGGGTCCTCCCCATCCCTAAGAACAGTAATTAAATTTTCTTCTGCCCCAGCCAGCTGAAGTTGTAGTTTACCCAATAGTTGACGCTTTTCTCTATTTAAAGTGAGTGAGAAGCTAAGTGTCTCTCCTCTGATTGCTGATTTTAGTGTATCCAAAACCACCTCAATCCCTGTGCTACCTAAATTATCCTTAATGAACTGTGGGATCCAGTGCTTCATGTGTTTGGAGTACTCATCATTTACGAGGAGGGATCGCTCAAAGGTCCAGTTAACAAAATCTTTATTAGCTACTGTTACCCCTCTTATTTCCACTACTAGAGGATTAATGTCTGCCACTATGCGTGGGGACTTCTCTATTGAACACTCGAAAAGAATAGTCTGAGATACAAAGATATAATCCAATCTCACCATCTTATTGTGCGGGAAAGAATAGAAGGTATAACCGGAGTCAGTGGAGTGTTGAGAATGCCAAATGTCGGTGAGTGCTTGCTCCTTACATAAATCCTTAAGGGCTTTAAAAACTTTTGGTTTCCGTCCATTGTATATCCAGTTTCTATCACCGGTTATACTCTTATCTTCTGGTAGGTTAATATTAAAATTGCCGCAGATGATTAAAGGTAGTGGCCATTCGGCCAATTCATTATTCAGAAAGTCAAGAGCTGCTGAATCATCTGCGGTGCTGCCATATATGGTGCATATCGTGAGTGTGTTCCCATTTTCCCTTTGGCATACTGTAATAACCCACCTTCCATTTGAATCAGTTAGTGTGCGTGTGAATTGAAGTGAGTGATTTTTAGGCGTGCCGGGTTTTGTAAGTATACCGTTGCTCCAGTTTGTTGAAAGGGGGTAAAGAGTTGCCTCATCCTCCATCTTCGCTCGACCGTGGCATGGGCGAAATCAGGCCTACTAAAGAAGGTAACGCCACCAAACTCCCTCTTGCTGGTGGGTCTCGCTAAATCAAAAAGACTCTGACGTAGGAGAAAGTTGCCAAAATAAACTAGCATTGCGCGAGGATATTGCGAAGTCTGAGGGCGTTTAGAGGGAGTTAATGGGAAGCGGTGAGCGCATTGTATCTCCCTATCCCAATCCCAGGTTTGCAGCTCTGGAAATGCGCCTTTGAAAAGCGTGATCATATAAGCCCTTGGATCAGTTCCTTCCGCACCTTCAGGAACCCCCAAAATGCAAAGATTATTGCGTCGGGATCTGTTCTCCTGTTCCTCAATCTTCAGCATTAGGTCCTTTACAATTCCGTCATGCATATCCCCTGTACTTGAAGGAGGAGACGTCCTTTTCCAGATTTTCGGTGCGTACTTCTACCGATGACATTCTGTCAGCAATCTCCACACATGTTCGACCCACTTCCCTTATCGCGCCCTGTAATTTCTGAGTGGCATGACGGTTTTTCCGGTTGTCGATCTTAACCTCCTCCTGGAAGCTTTTAATTGAGTGCAGGACTTCGGCGACGGAAGGCTCCTCATTATTTCTGGGGGCTCCTGTGTTTTCACTTCTCCAGTCTGCCATGCTTGAGGGATTGCCGCCTGAGAATACTGTTTGATCTGAGGGAGTCGTAAATTGAGAGGATGTGTAATCCCATCCGAGCTCGGCGTTACTTCCTTGATCCGTGATCCCCCCACTCATGTGGCTGCTTCGTTTTTTTTTTTGTTTTCTCCTTTTCTTTTCCAGCTTCTTTTTTTGTGAAGTGTCTTCCCAAGAGTCCTCTGAGCTCTTTGAGTCCGCACTTCCCCAGTTTTGCCTCCCACCATCACTGGATGTTGAGATACCGGTCTCGTACCTCTCTGACTCATCTGTGACAGAGTAGAGTTTTTCAATACTGTGAGGGTTTTCCACCTGTTGGGAAGCTATATTTGCTAAGTTAGCTGGAACCTTCTGTGAGACAGTTTCAGTGTTTGAGGGCCCCCCTTGCCCACATGCTCTGTCCCAGGTATGCTTGTTTCCAGATTTTGAAGAGGGGCCAAAGGGGCATTTAAAGGGTCCTTCTGAATCACCTCGTAGTTTATACTCATGTCTACCTCCGCGGTTGCAACTGTTCCTGTATTTTCCATAATTGTTAAAGTTGCTAGGACCTGTGTTGGTAAATTTGCCGCTGTGGGTCTCTGTGAGTTTTCTCCAGCTGCTGTAGAAGTGGATAGTATAGTCTCCCCCTCAGATGCCCCCACCATGGTAGGTTCATTATGCGCCTTTCCCAACGCTGCCTTTTCCAGCACTGCCGGGCCAAACATATTAGATATTAGTGGCTGTGTGATCTGAGTGTTATCTATTAGCTTAATGTTTTTTTTGGCTTGTAGTCTTTTGGCCTGCTTGGCCATCTGCTCAGACTTCTCAGTGGAATTCAGTTTGTCACAACCTTCCCTGTTTTTTAATCCCCGCGTTTCTGGGTGCCGTGTTAGGGGATCTAAATGTGTTTGCTGCACCACTTCAGTCATTGCAAGCGCTGAAAACTGACTGTCCTTGATTTTAGCAGCTTTCCCACCACCTCGCCCTGCCATCCTTACTTGTTTTTCTTTGATGGTTGAGGAGTCCTGGAAGCGATGTAGCACCCGCTTTCGCTGGAATCTGCTACAGTTGCTGCTTCCGATCGCCGTGTCTGGCAGAGTCGTCAGGAATTCTCTGAATGCCGATAGAGTTGCGTGGGGTTGCCGCGTCACTGCAGGCGGCCGCAGGGCGAAGTGGAGCGAGGATGTGAGAGATGCTAGAGCAACGCGGCTCGCTGTTCGTGTCACCGGGGCCGGGCATCTCCTCGTTACTCGTTGCTCCTTCTGTTCTCCAACCCGCATGAAGATGAAAAAGACCGAGATGAAGTGCCAGTCCATGCGGTAAGATTTTGCCCGAAAATGTCCAGTATTTAAGCAATATTTAAGCGAGGTTTCTTGCCATAGAAGCTTCTTTCTTTACTAAGTTAGGGATCGGACCGGTGGAGCAGCATCGGGTAGCTGCTACTCAGACGCCATCTTGCCTCTCAGATTTGCAGTAAACCTATATCTTAAGTAAGTGGTGCATGCACCAACTTACACAGGCTGCAATGGCAGGCCTGTAGATCCATTTTGCATGGCCTCTCATGGGTGGCATAATACATGCTTCAGCCCGTGGGAGGCCTCTTGGGTACCTATGCCCTGGGTACATGGGTACCATATACTAGGGACTGACAAGGGTACCCCAGTATCCAATCTGGAGTGTACCTAAGTACATGACATAACAGTTTAGAAAGCAGATAGACTGGGGTCCTGATTATCAGGATCCCAGTCAGACTAGTCAAAAACAGTGAAACATGAAGCAAAAAGTGGGGGTAACCATAAGAAGCAGATCCTACTTTCCTACACAACCCCCCAAACGTAAGGAGATGAGACTAACCTTGCCCAGTTGAGTCTTCATTTTCTAAGTGGAAATATCTGGAGAGTCCATCTGCATTGGCATGGTTACTCCCAGGTCTATGTTCCACTGTATAGTCCATACCCTGTAGGGAAATGGACCACCTCAAAAGTTTGGGGTTTTCACCCTTCATCTATTTTAGCCATAGGAGGGGCTTATGGTCTGTCTGAACAATGAATTGAGTGTCAAACAAGTATGGCATCTGCGTCTTCAGGGCCCAAACCACAGCAAAGGCTTCCCTCTTTATAGCTGACCAACGTTTCTCTCTGGGGGTCAATCTTCTGCTGATAAAAGCTACTGGTTGATCCTGACCCACTGCATTAGGTTGTAACAACACAGCCCCTACCCCCAACTCAGATGCATCTGTTTGGACAATAAATTGCTTGGAGTAGTCAGGACTTTGCAGAATAGGAGCAGTGCACATGGCCTGCTTGAGATCATCAAATGCCTTCTGACAGCTAACTGTCCACTGAACCTTCTTGGGCATTCTTTTTGATGTGAGATCATTCAAGGGAGTCACTATAGACCAATACCCTTTCACAAATCTTCTGTAGTACCCAGTCAGGCCCAAGAAAGCTCTGACCTGAGTCTGGGTAGTTGGAGCAACCCAGTCCATGATGGTCTGGATTTTGCTCTGTAATGGCTGAACCTGGCCTCCACCTACAAGGTGGCTCAGGTACACAACCTTGCTCTGGACTATCTGACACTTAGTAGCCTTGATAGTGAGAACTGCTTTCTGCAGAGCCTCCATAACATTCTTCAGGTGGACCAGGTGATCCTCCCAGGTGGAGCTAAAGACAGCTATATCATCAAGATATGCTGCACTATAGGCTTCCAGGCCTGTAAGGACTTTATTCACCAGCCTTTGGAATCTGGCAGGTGCATTCTTCAAACCAAAGGGCATCACAATAAATTGATAATGCCCAGTAGGGCTTGAAAATGCTGTTTTTGGTTTGGCATCCTCAGCTAGTCTGATTTGCCAATAGCCAGCAGTTAGGTCAAATGTACTTATATACTTGGCTGAGGCCAAAGTGCCAATAAGCTCATCTGCCCTAGGGATTGGGTGAGCATCAGTCCTAGAGACTGCATTGAGTCACCTGTAGTCCACACAAAACCTTATCTCTCTCTTACCACCCTGGGTGTGAGGTTGAGGTACCAGGACTACTGGGCTAGCCTAAGGGCTATCTGAGGGCTCAATTACTCCCAATTCCAGCATCTTTTGGACCTCTGTCCTAATGCAATCTCTGACATGGTCAGGCTGCCTGTAGATTTTATTCTTAACAGGTAGACTCTCACCTGTGTCCACTTCATGGGTACACCAGGTAGTTTGACTGGGTGTCAAAGAAAACAAATGCCTGTATTGATTGAGGACCTTCCTACAATCAACCTGCTATTCAAAGCTGCTCCCTTGCCCTGCATACTTTACCAGCCCGCGGCTCCAACGATAACTATTCCCCTGGAGGCCGACCTGTTAAATGACAGATGGCGCTGCGTTGGCGTCCACGTGCACGCCGCAGCTAGACCGCTAACTTCCCAAGAGCCGCCCTCCAACGGCACCATTTCATGGTTGCACGGCAGCCGGTACTGCCGTATTTTCAAAAAAGGAATTTAAATCTAAGGTAATTAAAAAGGGGGCACCTTGGATAAAAGGTGATCTAAAAATCTGAGGATTCTGCTGGCCATTA
Source organism: Calotriton arnoldi (assembly GCA_963921515.1). Taxonomy (NCBI): domain Eukaryota; kingdom Metazoa; phylum Chordata; class Amphibia; order Caudata; family Salamandridae; genus Calotriton; species Calotriton arnoldi. The sequence continues at coordinate 900,604 of CAWUFW010004881.1, forward strand.
TTATTCAGAAGTTATGAAGGATGGTAGATGGTAGTTTTTAATATTAAAAAATGGTTGTGCTTTATGAAGAAGAAGATTCTTCTGGGCCTGGTAACTATTGATAGCTATGGCTAAACCCTAAGGTTTAAAAAACTGTTGAGTGATTGATGTTTTTTTAAACATGTTGGCATGTCACTTAAGTAAGGCCATGTTAAGGGGGCACACTCAGAACAATGACAGCTACATAGTTAGTGGCGGGAGCCCATTTTACCTGGACAATATTGCTTATCTCCTTCTCAGCATGGCCAGTAAAACTCTGCTATCTTTTCACCAATGAAGCAGCATCCAACCCAAGAGGCCATGGGGCGATTACAAACTCAAGGGAAGGCTTTGAAATCCTATAACAATATAAAGGTTCATCACAATCAGTCAACAGCTGGTGATAACAGGAGAATGGAAGCTTTACTTGAAGTGGGAATGAATGGATGTGGGGGAATGGCCAGTTACACCAATTCGGAGGCAGGCCTTCCCATACTAGGGGCATCCTTGGACTCAGAGGGAGATTGCAGCAGATGACCTCTCGTACGACTACTGCTTTTCATACTGGGCAAGAATCTTCCCCCCTCCCTCCACAATAACTCTCTAAGAGATGGACTCTGTTGCGGACACATCTCTCTTGCCCCCGCTTTCAACTAAGCCACCCCCCATATCAGCACTCAGTATATTCCCTATTCGGCATCAAGTCTCAAAAGATAACCGCAAGAGAGCTCAAGACTAATTGATACAACAGTCACACGCAGATACCCAAGTTAAATACCAAATGGTTTGAGTTTAAAATATGTATATGTCTAAACTCAAAACGTTATGGCTCCATTTACAATTAGTATAATAGTGTTTTAACTGATTTCATTATTTGATTTCCTAGGCTTGTTGCAGTATGGGATTAGGAAGGCAGTGCCCCTCTTGGACAGGTTAGGTTTCGTGTGCCACTCCAAGACACACTGCTAAGGGAGGGCAGGGAGGGTACGTAGTGTGGGGGGTTTGGGCAGCCCTCGCAGGAGGATCTGTGGCAGGCAAGGATCTCAGGGGTGGCTGCTCAATGGGCGGAGGTGAGGCAGGGGTGTAGGTGGAGTGGGAGGAGGCAGGGAGGTAAGGGGCATGAGTGGGGTGTTTTCCACCCAAGTTAGGTCATAATAGGTGAAAAACAAAGGAACAGATTGGTTTCATCAATGTAATTTCAAGGCATGTCTCTTAGAAGGATGAAAATCGTCTCTTGCAATGTGAATGGCATTAATAAGATATTAAAGTGTCAGGGCACATTAACCTGGTATAGACCATTAAATACAACTGTGATCTTTTTACAAGAGACGCATTTGAAGTACAAGGTTCGCCAACCCTGAATCCTGGCATATATCCAACATTCATTTTTTGCCTCATCTCAGCCCTCAAAACGTGGGTAGCAATATCAATCACAAAAGCAATCTGAAATACACGGGGCAGTAAAAGATCCTGGTGCCAATGGCTGTGGGTAAAAGCCAAAATATAAAATCAATCATTTAATTTTCTAAGTTATTATGTGCCTGTTGAAGACTCATCTTCGGCTCTACAAGATGTCCATAGTATTTTAAACAGGCCTGGGCATAGTTCGTGGAGTTTTGCTACTCGGAACTCCGCGAAGTTACAAAAACACTCCGCGAAGTTCCGCGAGTGGCGGAGTGTAGTGCGAATTGCAGTTTGTGCTGGTATTCCTGCTGCTCAGGTAGAAATTCTACCCGAGTGGCAGCTCGCGCTCGCAAACTTACTGTTCGCGCTTGCGAACTTACCGTTCGCGATCGCGAGCGGGGAAAAAACTCCGCTGGACATCGCGAAGCGGAGTTTTCTGCACTCCGCGAGCTCCGCGGAGTGCGGGGTACAGAAAACTCTGCAAAGTCCGCGAACGGAGCGAAGTTCACTGCCCAGGCCTAATTTTAAAGTAGGCTACGGGCCACTTGATAATAGGAAGCGATTTCAATCTACTCCAAAATGTCTCCCTCGATTCATCCAGCTTGAATAAAGTTCAAAATAAACCTAAATCTATTAAGGCCCTGCATGTCTCAATGAGAGATTTTGCCCTTACCGACAGTTGGCGGGTGGGACATCCTTTGAAGCGACAATACACTTGTCATTCTAAATTATATTGCTCAGCATCACAAATAAGCTTTTTTAAAAGATCTCATCCAACTTGATAGGTGAATGCTGCTATGCTAACTAATGCATTTTCAGACCATCAGTCATTCCTTTAGAGAGTGATCTTTTAGTTTCTCCATTCCAGATATCTAGGTGTGTTTTTAATAAAGCACTGCTTACAAATGATTCTTGAGTTAAACAGATGCGTCAAACATTGGAGGAATGTTTTTATCTCAATATGGGTTCTGCTCCCGACTTTACCGTATAGGAAACCCTGAAGCCCTTTTTCAGAGGACAGGTTATGTCTTTTCAGGCTGCGAAAAGACAGGTGGGAAAGGCAGAATGTGCTCTACTTCGGACTGCATTGGATAAAGCTACTAAGGCGCATGCGTTGGTTGCTACTCCACGTATAAAGATAGGCCTAGCTCAAGCTTGAGAACATTTTCAGTCATTTTTTTTTACCACCCAAAAAATAGTTAACCATAATTCATACCTCCAGAAAAGATACGAGGAAAATGACTTTATGGGTACATTTTTAATTTGCTCAGTCAAACGTAGAGTTAATGACAATGCTATTAATACGATTTGCGATCAGCTGACCAATACAGTAGTGTCACAACCCAACGAAGTTGCTGAGGCATTCTGAGATCATTATTCCAGATCATATCCTGAATCCCCCATGGTCATTAAAGATTGGCTAGATAGTATTGATATTCCAAAGCTCTTGGAAGACCAAATAGAAATGATGTCTATTCCTATAACTTTGGCAGAAGTTCAACAGACGCTAAAATCTTTGCCCAATGTCAAAACTTGTGGTACGGATGGTATACTTGTGGAGGTCTATAAGACATTTTATTCACAGTCGACCCCATTTTTGGTTCGTCTGTTTAATCAGATTGTATTTGGTTCTGTCATACCCGTTACTTTTACAGAATCGGTTGTGGCTAGAATAAATCAGAGATGCATCCTAACTCATATCGGCCCATAAGTCTCCTTAATAGTAACTACAAATTGTTTACTAAGATCATTTCTAATGTGATATCATTGGTAGCTCAATCCATTAGATATATGGATCGGAATGGGTTTCTTCTGGGGCAGAATATTACTTCAAATATGAACTTTTTGGCTCTAACAACAAATTTTTATTCAAACTAGAATGTCGAGGCCGCAGTGAAAATGTTGGATGCAGAAAAAGCTTTTGATTAAGTTGAATGGGAAGTTTTATTCACAATTCTTCATAAATTAACTATTCCGCTCTGCTTCACACCCTTGTTGAAAATGTTATATTCAGATGCAAAATCCAATATAATTATTAATAATACATGAGCCGGGGAGATTGTTATTAGAAGGGGTACTCGACAAGGTTGTCCAATGTTTCCCATTCTGTTTGCTCTCTTTATCAAGCCATTTTCTTGTGCCATTTGCCAAGATCAAAGCATTTACCCTCCTGTATCTGGAGCACAAAAGCTCAAATTATATGCCGGCGAAATAGTCTTATATTTAGCCGCAGATAAATCCAATATTAAATGCACCTTGTTTAAAATTTCTGAGTTTACAGTGATTAGTAGCTACAAGATCAGTCAGTCAAAATCTGAAGCTCTGTTTCTGCTCTTTCGATATTCTTCCCATCACCATGCACACAGGGTACCATGCAGAGCATCCCAGTCGCTATTTGGGCATTAAGGTTACTTCAAAATTTGAAGATTTATTCATTATTAATTATGTTTCCACCCTCTCTCAAATTCATGGTTTACTTAAACAATAGGAGAAGCTCACCCTTACGATCACAAGATGGGTCTCTCATACAAAAATGAACGTGTTACCATTGTACTTGTTTGCTTCTAATAACGTAATGATTAAAATTCCACAATCCTTTTTTGATGTCATTGACGCAGAAATCCGTGGCTTTATTTGCCAAAGGAAGAAACTACAGATTAAATTGCAGGACACCCAATTAGATCAGGAAAAGGGCATGCTGGCGCCCCCGCAATTTAAAACTTATCAAGCGGCCCTTTTAAACTGGTTATAGTGTGCATTCAAAAGCATGACAAGTGATAATAATTTCTACTTGAATATATACCATGTTAAAGGCCTCTGGCGTAGATCTTTTTTTCTTTTTGCATATCCCTCGATTGCCGAAAAGAACGAGGTATAAGAACAATCTGATCTGGGAAGAATACAAACTTCCCCGTCTACACCCACAAATGAAACTTTTTTCTTGGGCTGGGTTTAGGGCTTGGTCATTGTTACCAGGCAGACGACCAGAGCAGTTCTCATCCTATGTGGCATATTTCAAAAGCCTTATTCTCCTGCCGTGGCACTACCGGTCCAGCGACTTTATCTATCCAGCGGAGGATCCTGCTCAGGTACCACTACATTGAGTGGTGTTGATCCTGCCCACTATTGTGACTGAGCCACAATTGATTAATACCAGTTCACAGCCCTTCGTCTCTCACACGGGGTGCTCGACCGAGTCCCCGTGTGAGTATTAATTTCTTCTTTCTCATTTCACCGGTGTCTCACACTTTATGTGCCTCTCACGCGCCTGTAATACTACCATCAGATTGTCCCTTACCCCTTGGTCCTGAGGAGACCCCACATTGCAAGAGGGTCGAAACGTCGTCGACTCGATTGATAGCGAACCATTTTAAATAGCTCTGACTATTGTAAACAGAGGCTATAATTATTATCAATTCATGTTGTGGTCGTTGTCTTTTTCAATAATTGTGGAAACCAAGTTCTGTATATATCACATGTCTGTTCACAATGTATTAGATGGTTTAATTTGCTTGGGACATATAATCACTATTGTGGTTCTTCTCGGTCGGTGTATGTATTGTTTTTGAATTATAAAAATTTGGATAAAAAGAATTATTATGAACACTAAGTCTGCGAGGCTCTCTTTTTCTGACATCCTTAACCCTAATTGATCGCGATTGTGCATTTTTAATTACCAGTATAGATTTATTGTATTCCCGCTAGAACCGTTGTTTTCGGATACACACCCCACTCCTCCAAAACCGCCCCCCACCACTCCAAAACCAGTCCCCACCCTTCCAGCCTCCCAGGCAAACACCCGATGCCCGCTATGGCCCGCTATGGCCAGGATTAGTGATTTTTTCTTCAATAATCAATTCATCACATGGCAGACATTAATAAGGAATAACTCCTGCATTAGCTCTACACTTTTTCAGTTCTATGCAAATCAGGTATTTGTGCTCTGGCTGCAAGTTTGATACAAATATATTACCTGAGAAAATCAGCTGGGCATTTTTTATTGCCCACAAAGGGGTCGATTCCGATCCCGGTCGGAGGCGCACCTAATACCATTCGGCCGGGAAAAAAGCCAGGCGAATGCCTGTTTCCCGACCGATTCGCACATACGTCCGAACAAGCAAGTATGATGCGCACAACTGCCCAAATCCCGACCCAGTCGTACTCACCCAATACAGGTCCTGTTCTCCGACCGAGGCGGATCCGGAAACGCAGAATCGAGTCGCACGGAAGCCAAAATGCAGCCCCGTCCGGCCGGACAAGTACGATGCGCTTTCCGTACGCGCCGAACCCGTCGCTACGCACGGCACGTCAAAGCATCCGGGAGAGGCGCACATAAGCTCCGATTCGCGCCACAAGACGATCCACGGCTACGAGACGAACACGCCAGCGACGAGGACGAGGCGGAGCAAAGAGAAAGACGAATGAGACGAACCAACCATGAATCCCATCATGCCGATCCTACCAATATTCTACATCTATTACCGGAACAGGCAAGGACGCGTACGGCGCAGAAGGTAAGTCAGACACCAACCACAAAAACAAACTACACGTACCCGACATATCACACACACACAGAGGGATGCAGAAATTACTTACACCAGCAACAGCAGCACCATAGGGGCGGGATGGCCATCACCAATGCCACATATACACATAGGGGCCTGGATGCCCACCACCACTACCACCCCTACTCAGGGGGTGCCAGATGCCTACCACTACTACCAACTCTACCCATGGGGGGCTGGATGCCTACCACCACTACCACCCCTACTCAGGGGGTGCCAGATGCCTACCACTACCAATACCCCTACCCAGTGGGTGCTAGATGCCTGTCACTACTACCAACTCTACCCATGGGGGGCTGGATGCCCACCACCACTACCACCCCTACTCAGGGGGTGCCAGATGCCTACCACTACTACCACCTCTACCCATGGGGGCTGGATGCCTACCACCACTACCACCCCTACTCAGGGGTGCCAGATGCCTACCACTACCACCACCCCTACCCAGGGGGTGCTAGATGCCTGTCACTACTACCACCTCTACCCATGGGGGCTGGATGCCCACCACCACTACCACCCCTACTCAGGGGTGCCAGATGCCTACCACTACTACCACCTCTACCCCTGGGGGCTGGATGCCCACCACCACTACCACCCCTACTCAGGGGTGCCAGATGCCTGTCACTACTACCACCTCTACCCATGGGGGCTGGATGCCCACCACCACCCCTACTCAGGGGTGCCAGATGCCTACCACTACTACCACCTCTACCCATGGGGGGCTGGATGCCTGTCACTACTACCACCTCTACCCATGGGGGCTGGATGCCTACCACCACTACCACCCCTACTCAGGGGTGCCAGATGCCTACCACTACTACCACCTCTACCAATGGGGGGCTGGATGCCTGTCACTACTACCATCTCTACACATGGGGGGCTGGATGCCCACCACCACTACCACCCCTACTCAGGGGGTGCCAGATGCCTGTCACTACTACCACCTCTACCCCTGGGGGGCTGGATGCCCACCACCACTACCACCCCTACTCAGGGGGTGCCAGATGCCTGTCACTACTACCACCTCTACCCCTGGGGGGCTGGATGCCCACCACCTCTACCACCCCTACTCAGGGGGTGCCAGATGCCTACCACTACTACCACCTCTACCCATGGGGGGCTGGATGCCTGTCACTACTACCACCCCTACCCATGGGGGGCTGGATGCCTACCACCACTACCACCCCTACTCAGGGGGTGCCAGATGCCTACCACTACTACCACCTCTACCCATGGGGGCTGGATGCCTGTCACTACTACCACCTCTACCCATGGGGGGCTGGATGCCTACCCCCACTACCACCCCTACTCAGGGGGTGCCAGATGCCTACCACTACTACCACCTCTACCCATGGGGGGCTGGATGCCTGTCACTACTACCACCTCTACCCATGGGGGGCTGGATGCCCACCACCACTACCACCCCTACTCAGGGTGTGCCAGATGCCTGTCACTACTACCACCTCTACCCCTGGGGGGCTGGATGCCCACCACCACTACCACCCCTACTCAGTGGGTGCCAGATGCCTGTCACTACTACCACCTCTACCCCTGGGGGCTGGATGCCTGTCACTACTACCACCTCTACCCATGGGGGCTGGATGCCTACCACCACTACCACCCCTACTCAGGGGTGCCAGATGCCTGTCACTACTACCACCTCTACCCATGGGGGGCTGGATGCCCACCACCACCCCTACTCAGGGGGTGCCAGATGCCTACCACTACTACCACCTCTACCCATGGGGGGCTGGATGCCTGTCACTACTACCACCTCTACCCATGGGGGGCTGGATGCCTACCACCACTACCACCCCTACTCAGGGGGTGCCAGATGCCTACCACTACTACCACCTCTACCAATGGGGGGCTGGATGCCTGTCACTACTACCATCTCTACACATGGGGGCTGGATGCCCACCACCACTACCACCCCTACTCAGGGGTGCCAGATGCCTGTCACTACTACCACCTCTACCCCTGGGGGCTGGATGCCCACCACCACTACCACCCCTACTCAGGGGTGCCAGATGCCTGTCACTACTACCACCTCTACCCCTGGGGGCTGGATGCCCACCACCACTACCACCCCTACTCAGGGGGTGCCAGATGCCTACCACTACTACCACCTCTACCCATGGGGGGCTGGATGCCTGTCACTACTACCACCCCTACCCATGGGGGGCTGGATGCCTACCACCACTACCACCCCTACTCAGGGGGTGCCAGATGCCTACCACTACTACCACCTCTACCCATGGGGGGCTGGATGCCTGTCACTACTACCACCTCTACCCATGGGGGGCTGGATGCCTACCCCCACTACCACCCCTACTCAGGGGTGCCAGATGCCTACCACTACTACCACCTCTACCCATGGGGGCTGGATGCCTGTCACTACTACCACCTCTACCCATGGGGGCTGGATGCCCACCACCACTACCACCCCTACTCAGGGTGTGCCAGATGCCTGTCACTACTACCACCTCTACCCCTGGGGGCTGGATGCCCACCACCACTACCACCCCTACTCAGTGGGTGCCAGATGCCTGTCACTACTACCACCTCTACCCCTGGGGGGCTGGATGCCCACCACCACTACCACCCCTACTCAGGGGGTGCCAGATGCCTACCACTACTACCACCTCTACCCATGGGGGGCTGGATGCCTGTCAATCAATCAATCAATCAATCAAGTCACTTATAAAGCGCACTACATACCCGCGAGGGTCTCAAGGCGCTGGGTGAAGAGGGGGGTGGTGCTGCTACTGATTGAAGAGCCAGGTCTTGAGGAGTCTTCTGAAGGCCAGTAGGTCTTGGGTCTGTCGGAGGTTGGTGGTGAGGGTGTTCCAGGTCTTGGCGGCGAGGTGGGAGAAGGATCTGCCACCGGCGGTCGTTTTCCGGATGCGGGGGACTGTGGCGAGGGCGAGGCTGGTCGAGCGGAGCTGGCGGGTGGGGGTGTAGAAGCTGAGTCGTCTGTTGAGGTAGGCTGGTCCGGAGTTGTGGAGTGCTTTGTGTGCGTGGGTGAGGAGCTTGAAGGTTATCCTCTTGTTGACAGGGAGCCAGTGCAGGTCTCTCAGGTGGGGTGTGATGTGGCTGTGTCGGGGGATGTCGAGGATAAGACGTGCAGAGGCGTTCTGGATGCGTTGCAGCCGTCTCAGGAGCTTAGCCGTCGTTCCTGCGTAGAGGGCGTTTCCGTAGTCCAGCCTGCTGGTGACGAGGGCCTGGGTGACTGTTTTTCTTGTTTCGGTGGGGATCCACTTGAAGATCCTGCGGAGCATTCGGAGGATGTTGAAGCAGGATGAGGAAACGGCATTGACCTGCTTAGTCATGGAGAGGGTGGGGTCGAGGATGACCCCTAGGTTGCGTACGTGGTCGGTGGGTGGCGGGGTTGTTCCCAGTGATGTTGGCCACCAGGAGTCGTCCCAGGCTGAAGGGTTGGAACCAAGGATGAGGACCTCCGTCTTGTCCGAGTTCAGCTTCAGGCGGCTGGTCCTCATCCATTCGGCGACGGCCTTCATTCCTTCGTGGAGGTGGGCTTTGGCGGTGTGAGGGTCTTTGGTGAGGGAGAGGATCAGCTGGGTGTCGTCGGCGTAGGAGATGATGTTGAGGTTGTGCTGTCGGGCGACGTGGGCGAGGGGTGCCATGTAGATGTTGAACAGCGTTGGGCTGAGGGAGGAGCCTTGGGGTACGCCGCAGATGATCTTGGTGGCCTTGGATCGGAAGGGGGCGAGGCGGACGCTTTGTGTTCTGCCGGAAAGGAAGGATGTGGTCCAGTCCAGGGCCTTCTCTTGGATCCCGGCATCGTGAAGGCGTGTTCGTAGTGTGTGGTGGCAGACCGTGTCGAAGGCGGCTGATAGGTCCAGGAGGATGAGGGCTGCTGTTTCTCCGTTGTCTAGCAGGGTCCTGATGTCATCGGTGGCAGCAATGAGGGCGGTTTCGGTGCTGTGGTTGCTGCGGAAGCCAGACTGGGAAGGGTCCAGGATGTTGTTCTCCTCGAGGTAGCGGGTCAGTTGTTTGTTGACGATTTTCTCGGTGACCTTCGCGGGGAACGGGAGCAGAGAGATGGGTCGGAAGTTCTTGAGGTCCTTGGGGTCTGCCTTGGGTTTCTTGAGTAAGGCGGTGATCTCGGCGTGCTTCCAGCTTTCCGGGAAGGTTGCTGTCTCGAAGGAGATGTTGATTATTTTCCGGAGATGGGGTGCGATGGCTGTACTGGCTTTGTTGAAGATGTGGTGAGGGCACGGGTCTAGCGGTGAACCGGAGTGGATGGTGTTCATGATCTCGCTGGTGTCCTCGTCGTTGATGTTGGTCCAGGAGAGCAGGCGGTTGGTGGTTGTGGGGGCAGTGGTCTCGGTGGTTGCCGGGGCGGTCGTGGTGTTGAAGCTGTCGTGGATGTCGGCGATTTTGCGGTGGAAGAAGGTGGCCAGTGAGTCGCACAGGTCTCGCGACGGCTGGATGTCGTTGGTGTTGGAGCTGGGGTTGGAGAGTTCCTTCACGATGTTGAAGAGCTCTTTGCTGTTGTGTGCGTTGTTGTCTAGGCGGTCTTTGAGTGAGGCCCTTTTGGCGGATCTGATGAGGTGATGGTGACTGCGGGTGGCGCTCTTGTGGGCGGCGTAGCTGTCCGCTGTCCGTTCGTGGAGCCAGATCTTCTCCAGTTTTCGGCATGTTCGTTTGGAGGCCTGGAGGTCTTCGGTGAACCAGGTGGCTTTCTTGCTGGTGTGGCTGTTGGGCGGATTCTTGAGCGGGGCGAGGGTGTTGGCGCAGTCGTCGATCCACTGTCTGAGGTTGCGGGCGGCAGTGTCGGGGTCGGAGGGTTCAGCGGGTGGGCTCAGGGCGAGGGTTGTGGTTAGCTGGTCTTCCGTGACTCTGCTCCAGCAGCGGCGAGGCATTTGTTCGGTGCGGTGGTGCGTGGTGGGCTTCCTGTAGGTGAAGTGGATGCAGTGGTGGTCAGTCCAGTGGGGTTCGGAGGTGTGGTTGAAGGAGACGTGTGGGCTTGCGGAAAAGATGGAGTCGAGCGTGTGGCCGGCGGCGTGGGTGGGTGTAGTCACGAGCTGTCTGAGTCCGAGGGTGGCGAGGTTGTCGATCAGGGTGGTGGAGTTGGTGTCCTTGTTGTTCTCGAGGTGGAAGTTCAGGTCCCCGAGGAGGATGTAGTCCGTGGAGGCGATGGCGTGTGTGCTGACGAAGTCAGCGATGGAATCGCTGAACTGTGGTCGGGGTCCGGGGGTCTGTAGATGAGGGTTCCTCTGAGGGTGGTGTTGGGATCGGTGTGGATCTGGAAGTGCATGTGTTCGGCGGTGCTGAGGGTGTCGTCGGTGTTGGTTGAGACTCTGAGGGTGTTCCGGTGGACGATGGCGATGCCTCCTCCGACTCCGTTGGTGCGGTCCCTGCGGGTGATCTTGTATCCGTCCGGGATGGCAATGGCGATGTCGGGGGCTGAAGCGGGATTCAGCCAGGTCTCCGTCAGGAATGCGACGTCTGGGGAGGTTGAGTCGAGAAGGTCCCAGAGTTCGATGGCGTGTTTGCGGGCGGAGCGGGTGTTGAGGAGGATGCATCTGAGGTAGTTGGGTTCTTTCCTGGGCGGTGGTTTGGCGGGGCGGGTGCTGGCGAAGCTGCAGTTCCGGCAGGTGAAGGGCCCTTGGAGTACGCTTCGGGGTGGCCTGGTAGCAGGCGTGATCTTTTCCGGGGTTGAGTGCGTGGAGGGTGCTGGCGTCGTATCGGCGTCTGTTGATGTGGCGGGCGCGGGGGATGCCCGGACCAGGGGGTCTGGCGCCGGGCGCGGTCACGGCGCGGACGGGTGCAGACGGGCTTGCCTTAGGCGCGCCGGCACGCCAGCGGCGCGGCCGCGCAGCGGCCGCCATAAATGGGGAGGTGGGAGGGAGGAGCAGGGAATGGGGCAGCGAATGGGCAGTGAGGGGGCGGGGCCGCAGGGGCGCAGCGGCGGGAAACAGGCACAGAAGGGAAAACGAGCACAATCAGGGCTTCAAGGGGGCACAGAAAGGAAAAAACTAGCACAATCAGGGGCAGCAAGGGGGCACAGAAAGGAAAAAACGAGCACAATCAGGGGCAGCAAGGGGGCACAGAAAGGAAAAACGAGCACAATCAGGGGCAGCAAGGGGGGCACAGAAAGGAAAAAACGAGCACAATCAGGGGCAGCAAGGGGGCACAGAAAGGAAAAAGCGAGCACAATCAGGGGCAGCAAGGGGCACAGAAAGGAAAAGCGAGCACAATCAGGGGCAGCAAGGGGGGCACAGAAAGGAAAAACGAGCACAATCAGGGGCAGCAAGGGGGGCACAGAAAGGAAAAAACGAGCACAATCAGGGGCAGCAAGGGGGCACAGAAAGGAAAAACGAGCACAATCAGGGGCAGCAAGGGGGGCACAGAAAGGAAAAACGAGCACAATCAGGGGCAGCAAGGGGGCACAGAAAGGAAAAAACGAGCACAATCAGGGGCAGCAAGGGGGGCACAGAAGGAAAAAGCGAGCACAATCTGGGGCAGCAAGGGGGCACAGAAAGGAAAAACGAGCACAATCAGGGGCAGCAAGGGGGCACAGAAAGGAAAAAATGAGCACAATCAGGGGCAGCAAGGGGGCACAGAAAGGAAAAACGAGCACAATCAGGGGCAGCAAGGGGGGCACAGAAAGGAAAAGCGAGCACAATCAGGGGCAGCAAGGGGGCACAGAAAGGAAAAACGAGCACAATCAGGGGCAGCAAGGGGGCACAGAAGGAAAAAACGAGCACAATCAGGGGCAGCAAGGGGGCACAGAAAGGAAAAACGAGCACAATCAGGGGCAGCAAGGGGGCACAGAAGGAAAAAACGAGCACAATCAGGGGCAGCAAGGGGGCACAGAAAGGAAAAACGAGCACAATCAGGGGCAGCAAGGGGGGCACAGAAAGGAAAAAACGAGCACAATGAGGGGCAGCAAGGTAGTAGCACAATCACTACTACCACCCCTACCCATGGGGGGCTGGATGCCTACCACCACTACCACCCCTACTCAGGGGGTGCCAGATGCCTACCACTACTACCACCTCTACCCATGGGGGGCTGGATGCCTGTCACTACTACCACCTCTACCCATGGGGGGCTGGATGCCTACCACCACTACCACCCCTACTCAGGGGTGCCAGATGCCTACCACTACTACCACCTCTACCCATGGGGGGCTGGATGCCTGTCACTACTACCACCTCTACCCATGGGGGCTGGATGCCCACCACCACTACCACCCCTACTCAGGGGGTGCCAGATGCCTGTCACTACTACCACCTCTACCCATGGGGGGCAGGATGCCTACCACCAACAACACCCCCACTCACAGGATGGCTAATGCATGACACAACAAGCACACACCAACATAAGGAATGCAACAAAAAGACATCCCCCCAACACCATGACAAGCGTGTGTAGACTGTGTCAAATGCCTACAACACTGAACATGACTTTGAACATACAATGTGACCCCCTATCACATGTGTCACACATAAATGTGTGTGGCCCCCACAATGCAAGCAGACCATGACCACTGTGGCAATGGGGTCTAAGCCCCCATCATCACATTGACCAAAAGGTAAGTGTGGGGTCCATAGCTGAAGCAAATTTTGCACATTGTGGCAATGGGGTCTAAGCCCCCATCATCACAGTGACCAAAAGGTAAGTGTGGGGTCCATAGCTTGAAGCACCTTTTGAACATTGTGGCAAATGGGTCTAAGCCCCCATCATCACAGTGACCAAAAGGTAAGTGTGGGGTCCATAGCTGAAGCACCTTTTGAACATTGTGGCAATGAGGTCTAAGCCCCCATCATCACAGTGACCAAAACGTAAGTGTTGACATAGAAAAAGCTGCAACTGCCAAACTGCATGGATGATTCCTGGTCACAGAACAACAAACACATCAGTGGCAAAGTAGTGCCTGTGTCCCATAGCAACATAGATTGGGTGAGGCAAACAGTGCAGTGCAAATAAGGCATACCTTTGGCCATGTTCAGACAAACATCACCCATGGGGGCTGACACTGTCAACATCCATCAATTACACAATGACAGAAGTGACCATCATAATGCAGACCCACATATTCGCACCAATGGGCACACAAATGGAGATACCCTGTGGAGACTGTAGATGTGAGGTGAACAAATAACATACCATGGCAGCAATGGGACACACAAACAATGATCATTCTGCTGACTGATGACCTAGGAGTCCCAGGGACAGCAGGTCAAACCCACCAAACAACATACAGCCAATAGCACACTAAAGATATGCCAATGCAGTGGTGCAGATGCACAAACAGGCAGACCCACACTGCACAACAAACACAACAGGTGAGGGGGTGCCAGTGTCCCCAGGCAACCACACAACACATGATGAGGCCTGAATACCAATTACACAGATGCACATACAGTGCCACACAAAAGTAACTCATGGATCCAAATCCCCTATGTGGGCAATCAGGCATTGTTAGATGAGAGGGAGCACAAATTACACATGTCACACAAGCATGTAGGAACTGCAACTAACACAGCAAGAGACAGACCCACCACAGCACTACCCCCAGGGACCCCATATTGTGCTGACACTAGCCTGCATGATAATCCCACTGTGATGACAATGTCAGATGTCGTTCACACTGTGAAACCCAGCCATGTGTCCTGAGCAACTAACTACCATCACACCTACACAAGCTCCAACCAATCAGCACGGCCTGTCAGCCAAGGCAATATGGAGGTAGGGGTCTGGCCGTGCAACAACTCATTTCTGCACACACTCAACACCACACACCCTGATCTCCACCAATGTGCAGCAGTGAAGCTCACATGGACAGGTGACATTGCACATGCACCCATGACAATACCAGGGGTGGTGGTGGGAACCAAGGTGCAGAAACCCATCACACATGGCCAGTCAACAAGACTTGTCAATGTCTGACACACAGCACAGTATGCTGTACATGGGCATGATGTGAAATCCACCACAATCAATGGGATCCTGGCCATAGTCACACACCAATGAAGAAGCCAAGGTGACACACGAAGAACACACGTACACAACTACCAACATTGCAGCTCTGACCCTGAGGAGTGGCAGCAGTCACACACACAACGTGTCACAATCACTGTAAGCTAACACAAACTGTAAATCACATTACTCGTGTAAACAACAAGTGCCAAGGGGAATCCTGAATGTGTCCCATCTGCGTTTGCCCACATCCCCAGCACTGACAACAAAGACAACCTGGGATGACAACCTCATGAACATTAGTTTGCCATGCACCCACATCACAGAGAAACCAGGACCAAGATGCTGGATGAACACAGAACAACTCAGCAAGCATCACAAACAGGAACATCCCTAGGGACACAGCCTGTGTAGCAAAAGGCAAGGGAACACGCACAGACATGCTTACACAACACAGGCCCACGCAATATCACCAGATTACACACTGCCATGAGGGCACAACACTCCTGTGGAAGGTCCGCTGTGCCAAACCTTGTCTGTGCACGACCCAAACATGTCAGCAGAACACTCCGTCAGTGAGTCAACAACCACAACACACAGAAGGCTCTGCTCACATCAGCCTGGGTACGGGGGTGTCACGTCAGTCATCTGCACACACACCAAACACGTGTCAAGCAAGTTGCACTGTATGCACAGATGAGTCCTTCGACATTGATGTGCAAAACTGCATGTCCAGTGGAGCTGGGCACACAGTCAGGGAAATAGGAACATTGAACAGTGCTAAGCCCACCAGATGTGCATCAGTGTAAGACAAAGAAGTTCATTTACAAATGCAAAAAGGACATTCTTGTGTCAAATGCTGAACATTACACCCTCAGACTGTAGCAAAGGAGGTCATAGATCCAGAATACAACAGGACACATGTTCCATGGACCACATGGAGTCCATCACTGCAACACTTCATCGTCCTGATGTGAACACTATTACAACTGCAAATGCAGGATGCTACTCATCCACATCATGTACATCAAAAGAAAACCCAAAAGTAAACAAAAATAGGCTTTATTCAGCAAATGTCAGGGTAAAAACGGAAGTCCAAAAAAAACTAAGGCCAATGGCCAGTCCAAAATAACAGTACCAACGGGGTGAGAAGTGACAACTGGTCACACATTGCTTGCCTGCACTGGTACGGTTGGGGACATCCCCCTTGGAGGGGCATACAAGGGGCAGGCCAGGCACCGCAAGGACAGGATCAGGGGATGGCAGAGTGAGGCAGTGAAGGGGTGGTGGGTGCAGGAGTGTCACCGGCAACTGCAGTGGAGGTGTCTGACTCAGGGGGGGCCGGCACCACCGTGGTACACAAGTCAGTTGGTGTGGGTGCCGCAACCACTGCAGTGGGCTTGACTGATGTAGTGGACTGGGTACCCACTGCAGTGCCCGAGTCAGACGTGGTGGTTGTGGACTCCACTGCAGTGCATGACTCCAAGGAAGTGGAAGGGTGGGCAGATGAGGTTGGCAAGACAGAGGGGGGGACCCGGTCACAACAACAGTGCCACTAACAGGCAGAGCGTCTGGGTTGGGGGTGGAAGAGCAAGTGGCAGGGGTGGAGGGCCTAAGCAGTCTGGGGATGCGGTATCGGTGTGTGGGGGAACCTGGGGCAGGGTGTGGCGGGGGAACCTGTGCAGTGGTGGCCTGGGGGATGGAGGAGAGAGACTGGGCGCTGGAGCTGCGTGGTGGTGGTGGTGGGGTCTTGCTCTTCCTGCTCCGGGGGACTTCCGAATGGGCTCCTGTGTCTGCCTGCGCCTGGGGGAGGGTGTCCGGGGGCGAGGGGCACTCCTCTCTGTGTGGGTGGACTTCCTCTTCCCCTGGTGTGCTGGGTCAGCAGGAATGGTGGGGAAGAGGCCGAGGTCACACAGGAAGACCTGCTGTGTATGTGTGGTAGCAGGCGAGGCAAGGGAAGGGGTCTTGGAGGGAGAGGATTTGGAGGACTGCGGAGTGAATGTGGATGCCTGTGTGTGTGTGTTCCCCATCACCTGTGTCTGTGGTATCAGTCCCCTGAGGATGCTT
Organism: Calotriton arnoldi; assembly: GCA_963921515.1. Lineage (NCBI taxonomy): Eukaryota > Metazoa > Chordata > Amphibia > Caudata > Salamandridae > Calotriton > Calotriton arnoldi. The sequence continues at coordinate 917,613 of CAWUFW010004881.1, forward strand.
GTGTGCACGTCTTGCCTTACTCTTGGGTGTGTCTGTGGTGCTTGTGTCTGTGTGTATGGATGACTGTGCAGGTGTGCATGTGCTTTGGACAGGTAGGGGGGCAGGAAGTGTGGATGGGGCAGAGGTGGGAGGGGTGAGGGACTGTTGGAGGAGGGACACTGCTGCCGTCAGGGAGGAGTCCATGGACCTATTGCTCCTCTGTAGGGCAGACATACCCGTCGAGATGCCCTCCATGAACGACACCAGCTGTGTCAACAGAGTGGTGTGTGCATGGAGGACACTCAGCATTGCTGTCTGCCCTACATGGAGCTGCCGAAGGAGGTACACAGACTCCTCACTCAGGGCAGCAGGGGACACAGGGGCAGGGGCTGCGGTGCCTGGCACGAAGGAGACATGCTCCCAAGCACGGGAGCCTCCACGGACCTCAGGAATGGGAGCCGATGGGAGGGGGGTGGTGGTGGTGGTGGTGGCGGAGCCAGACAGACTAGCTGGCCTTTGGTGGCTGCCGAGACCCGCCTCCACAAGGGAGTCATCCTCCGAGCTGCTGTGTTCCCCAGCTGAGGTGGATGGTGCTGAGGACTCCTCGGTGTGGCTCCCCTCGCCCTCCGTGCCACTGGGTCCCTCTGACCACTCGTCCGATGCTGACCCAGTCTGGCTCCGCTGCTCCTCCTGGTCCGTGGAGCTGTCCCCTCCTGTGGCCGTGGATGTATCTGCAAACAATTAGGGAAACAGACAAACATCAGTCACCTGCACTGACCACACACACCACAGTAAGTACAGCACATTACAGAGCAAGCCCTGGCATCCTTAGTTGAACATTGCCTAAAGTCCTCGCACAGATTCGGGGAAGCCAATTGTCAGTCTGATGGTCAACCATGGGACTCACACCCCTCCTGCCCTTGCACCCATCTGTCTGGTGCCTGTCTGATGGTAAGACCCCAGTGTGGACACATGCACCACCTACACAGTTGTTGGACATTGCAGGGAACACGGTGAAGCATGTGAACATGCACACATCACATCTCTTGCCACTGAGTCAGTGCAGGTGTCCGGATAAAGGGATGGCCAGATTCTAATTAGAAATGCATGTGATGCATACCAGCACCAGACACCATGATGCACCCATGTCCGGATAGTCAATGCCACAATGGGGTGCATGTTGCACATGTACCTCCCCTGCAGGATCAGTCCCAGGAAGTTGAATGCCATGACACAGGAATGCATGCAAAGTCATACATTACTGTCTCAAGTCACATGGCCATGGCAGCCAGACAACAACAGTCTGCACTGTGTCACAATCCGAGGGCATGGGGAATGCAAGTTGTGACTGACAAGTGCACATGTCCATCCCCCAGAAACCACATCATCTGTACTACTATTTGACCACGTCATACCAACTAGACATATGGGGGACATGAAACACAACTCCCTGAACATGAGCACCTCACAGTGTGCTGTGAATGACAAATACAGCTTCCTGAAAGTCACAGTCGCAAACACCTGTGTGCACAGTCAAGTGATCAGACACCTATAAGTCACAGAAGTATCGTCTATCATGGTCACATCTCAGATGGCATGCTGAGCCCCAAACGATGAACATACCAGTAGTCCTGACAACAAAGACACAGCACAATGAGACAGAGGCAGACACCTGAGGGTACATTTCACTGACCACGACATGCCAGATGATACACGGGAGTGGGAGTACAGAGTGTATTGTATGCACTGGAGTAGGCATGACTCTCCAGCTCCACCTGTAAGAGGGATGAGTCCTGGACAGTAGGCAGGTGGCTAAGCATGTGTGACACACTGGATACACATACTCCTGAGGCCCAAATATTGTTCACACCAGCAGCATGGGTGTGTGCCACATTCCCCAGGGACATGTGGTGAGTCAGAGCAGCAAGCGGACCACATATCAAAGTTACACGCAGATCACATGTCAGAACTTAGGCACTGTGTAGTCAATTGACCCACCCATGAATCGCACAACATAGTCACGGGAACAAATGCTGTCCCCCACCTTGAGCAAAGCAAAATGCAATGACACAGTCCCCAAATGACACAGTTTCCTGACTATAAGGGCCACACATATGCGTATCAGAGGAGAAGTGGGCATGTAACAAATGAGGGACATGGGTCCTGGACCACATGACTGATGTACTGTGGAAGTTTAACCAGGCCAGAGGAGGGCAAATAGCATGTCAGACAAAGTGCACAGTGCAGTCATGGACTCACCCCCTCCTTGCTGCTGTCTGTCCCTCAGCTGCCCATCCAGGTCAGGGAAGACCACCGCCAGGATCCGGAGCATGTGGGGGGTCAGGGTCCGGTGTCCGCCCCTCCTGCGAGGAGGCGACAGCTTCAGCTGGACCCTTGCGATCCTCCGGGTCCAGCCACGAAGGTCCTGCCACCTCTTTTGGCAGTTGCGGATCCTGCGCCTGTAGACCCCCACGGATCTTACTTTCCGGGCGATGGTCAGCCAAATTTCCTGCTTCTGGTGGGCATCAACCTGTGAGGATGACAAAGTGAAAAGGCCATTACTACACATGCAACATATCCGTGCATCACACAGTTGGATATACATGTCTCAATTACAGGGGCATATGATGTACACAGGCAGTGCAACAATGGCTATGAACAGTTTGCCAGCAGTCACTACATGGTATCATTGCATGGGAAGAAAACCTAGTTGGAATGCACTGTTACTGCACTGTACCAGTTCAGTGCATGTAACTACACACTTTGGGGTGTGACAACTACTCAGTGGGCATGCTAGCCAGTGGTGTGCACAGTGAAAGTCCTGCTAGTCAGACAACATGCACAATTAGTGATGCAGTGGACAGCACACTCACCTGCTCCCCTGGTTTCCCATACAGCTTGCTGTACTGTGGAAGGAGGCTGTCCAGCAGGGCCTGGTTCTCCTCAAGGCTGAAGGCTGGGGCTCTCTCCACAGTACGTGCCATTGCAGGAGCCAGAGGATGCATAAACAGCAGCAGAGTTGGTGGCAGATGTCGTCCTGGAGCATGTAGTGCAGGCAAGTGAGCTCTCAGGGGAACAGCCAGCATTATATGTGTGCTGCAGAGGCAGATACTGTCCCATGTGTCCAAAGTGATAGGTCCAAGTCGTTTGCATCTTCTAAATCTGACCAATCCATGGTATAGCAGCACTAATACACGCCCACAGCATCCTTCAAATCTTCAACTTCATGACACCCATGATTTTGCAACATTGTTGTGGCTGGCCAACTGAATTCACTGCATCAGACTCGTTGGAGCTTCGAAAACGCGTCCGTTGCCATGCCAGGCCCCAGCCAATGTGTGCGCACCGATCGGTCCATTGCTGTACAACGTGTACCCGCGATACAACGCGTACCCGCTCACATTGAATGTAATGGGCCGGCCGGGGACACCGATCGGTCCATTGCTGTACAACGCGTACCAGGCATACAACGCGTACCCGCTCACATACGATGCAATGGGCCGGCCGGGCACACCGATCGGTCCATTGCTGTTCAACGCGTACCCGCGATACAACGCGTACCCGCTCACATTGAATGCAATGGGCCGGCCGGGCACACCGATCGGTCCATTGCTGTACAACGCGTACCAGGCATACAACGCGTACCCGCTCACATACGATGCAATGGGCCGGCCGGGCACACCGATCGGTCCAATGCTGTGCAACGCGTACCAGGTATACAACGCGTACCCGCTCACATACGATGCAATGGGCCGGCCGGGCACACCGATCGGTCCATTGCTGTGCAACGCGTACCCGCGATTCAACGCGTACCCGCTCACATTGAATGCAATGGGCCGGCTGGGCACACTGATCGGTCCATTGCTGTACAACACGTACCAGGCATACAACGCGTACCCGCTCACATACGATGCAATGGGCCGGCCGGGCACACCGATCGGTCCATTGCTGTACAATGCGTACCAGGCATACAACGCGTACCCGCTCACATACGATGCAATGGGCCGGCCGGGCACACCGATTGGTCCATTGCTGTGCAACGCGTACCAGGCATACAACGCGTACCCGCTCACATATGATGCAATGGGCCGGCCGGGCACACCGATCGGTCCATTGCTGTTCAACGCGTACCCGCGATACAACGCATACCCGCTCACATTGAATGCAATGGGCCGGCCGGGCAAACCGATCGGTCCATTGCTGTACAACGCGTACCAGGCATACAACGCGTACCCGCTCACATACGATGCAATGGGCCGGCCGGGCACACCGATCGGTCCATTGCTGTTCAATGCGTACCCGCGATACAACGCGTACCCGCTCACATTGAATGCAATGGGCCGGCCGGGCACACCGATCGGTCCATTGCTGTGCATCGCGTACCAGGTATACAACGCGTACCCGCTCACATACGATGCAATGGGCCGGCCGGGCACACCGATCGGTCCATTGCTGTACAACGCGTCCCTGGACAAGTCACTGGCATATGTCACCATGCCTGTCACAGGTGAACATATGCCAGCCACATATACTTCCCAGGGAGTGAGGGGCACACCTACGACACCACAGCCTGTCCACACTGTATCCTAAGGCATGTAAGGCTGCATTACCTATTCCGTGTATGGGGGTGAACATGTTGTTCTGTGGGTGTCACTTCGGGGCAGCCACTCCCAGGCTGTGCACGTGTTCATGGGGACAGGATCCTTGGTGTGTCGTGCACATGACCACTGTGTTGTGCAACTGTTCATTCCTGAGCATGTGGCATGGTCACATTTCACGGTGGTGTATGTGTATGTCATGTCACATACCCCCTGAGTCCCATGTGGGACGGTATGTACGTCCCAGGGTGACCCATTGGCACAATAGTGATGGTCCTCCACAGTCTGTGTGCATGTTGTGTTTACAATGTCTCTGATTCCATGTGCACAATGGGAGACAGTCTCCACATCCACGTTGTTTGTGCATGAACTTTGATGTTGTGCGTGTGTGTGTCACAGACGTCCATGTCTGTCCTGACGAGGCAACAGGGACCACTACCTGTGGGGGTCATGGTTGTTTTGCTGTGGTGTATTCATGATGCACCATGTCATGCCAGTGTCCATGTGGCAATACAGGGTCCCTGGGAATCTACCTGTCGATGAGCTGTGATGCCTGGGGCACATCTGCCACACATGTCACTGTGGGGTGTGTTTGGAACGTGGCAGCAGTAGATGGGAACTGTGACACGGCCTCATGATATCCCGTGGTACAACATGGGACTTGTTGATGCCACTTGTTGAACTGTGATGTTAGATGTTGGCCATGTAGGTGCCATACATGTCCTTACGGAACTGCACACATCATGTACTTGTGTCTCATAATTATGTATCATGTGATATTGTGTATGGTCAATGCCACATATGTGGGGTGACTGACATTCTTTCTTTCTCCACCTATGCACTGCAGGGCACCAGCTGTCCATAGACCATTCCCTGACCTTGCATCCATGGTGGAACGGGACTGCATCCGACGGTACCGCTTCACCAGGCTGCTGATTGAGGAATTGACGGTGCGCATGGCCCCACATTTGCAACCTGGCCGGACATACCCCACAGCGCTGACCCCCAAGGTGAAGGTGATGGCAGCCCTACACTTCTTTGCCACCGGTACCTTTCAACACACTGTGGCGTCTGCTGGTGGGATGTCACAGACCATGTTCAGCCGTGTGCTCCGCGATGTTTTGGAGGCTATGTTGAGATACCTGAGCCAGTACATCTATTTCCCTAGACCTCAACAACTCACTGACGTGAAGAGTGACTTCTATGCCCTGGGGAGGATGCCGCATGTCATTGGCTCCATTGATGGGACACATGTGGCTTTGATACCACCACAGGCACATGAGCAGGTATATAGGAACCGCAAACATTACCATTCGGTCAATGCACTGGTGGTATGTCTTGCTGATATGAGCATCTCACACATGTGTGCCCGTTTCCCCGGTTCTGCACACGATGCCTACGTGATGAGGAGTAGTCGCATCCCGAGGATGATGTCACAGATGCGGAACCAGCGTGCCTGGCTTGTCGGTGTGTACTGACTTTGTACCATTGTGTGTGTTCTGCGATGTAGTATTCCACCCTCTTTTCCAAATCAGCTAATGTGCAATTGTCCATATGTAGGTGACTCCGGATACCCCAACATGCCGTGGTTGCTGACGCCCCTCAGGAATCCTGTGACACCAGCCCAGATGCACTACAATGAGGCACATGGTCGGACCAGGAGAGTGATTGATCGGACATTTGGTCTCCTGAAGAGCCGCTTCCGCTGCCTGGACAAGACAGGAGGGGCCCTCCCATATGCCCCAGCAAAGGTGTGCAAGATTGTCATCGTCTGCTGCATGCTACACAACCTGGCTGTGCGGAAGGAGTTGCCTCTCATCCTGGATGACGATGATCAACATCCGCCACCTGTGGAGGATCCTGGCCTGGACCACGATGCCAGTGATGATGATGATGATGATGATGGTGATGTCCGCACACAGCTCATCACCAACTTCTTCAGCTGAATGTGAGTATCCGGAGATGTCATGTCAGTGATGTGAGTATGCATGATATGTGTTGGTGGTGCTCTGGTGCTGTTTGAGTGTGGCCATGTGCTACATGACTGTATGCGTGTAGCGATGTGTCCTTACAGGTAGTCTGTACTCCCCAACAGTGTTGACATGCTAACTTGGTTCTGGGTGGGTATCTTGTGACATGTATTGGGCATGAGTATTGCAGTTCTGTCCTGTTCTTCAGTGCTTTTGACTGTGTGTCATTTCTGTCCTTCACAGGGTACTTTCAGAGTTGTTTGGTCAACTGTGATCCCCCAACACCGTGATTAAACTTCCAGGGTGGTAGCTGTCGTGTCCCTACAGGTGATGTGCGCCACACCCATGGACTTCCTTCCTTCTACACTTGTTGACTGTGTGCCCACTGCCAGGTGGGATTACCTTGCATCTGTAGTGGTTACAACATGTTGCAAATGTGTAATAAACCTGTGCTTCACTTTGTGATGTGCGTTGTCTGTGGTCACACATCTGACTGACATTTGCTTACTGCACCAGTGGGCTAGTTAACAAAGACTGTGAATAGGTGTTGTGTCTGTGCATTGCACCGTATTTCCTGGCAACATCAGTGTAGGCGATGAGTCAGGTGGCCTTGGTGTGTATATGTTGTGTAGCCCTGGTGGTGTGTCTCCCTCATATGTGTCACGTTGCCATGACTCACATGCCTGTGTTGTACTTGCTGTAGCAGTTAGCATGCACAGTGTAATTTCGCAGGTCATCATCTCCATGACTGAAACCACGTTGGAATCACGACAGAGGCAGGTATGGTGTATTAGTGTGTTTATTGTCATACATGTGTGAGTATAGTGCACAGGATGGTGGGTGCTGTACATTGTGATTGTAATCCAAAGTTCCTAGATGATTTGGAAGTCCTGGTAGCAGAAATGTCCTGAGTAAAGTCCACAGTCATCTGATACATTGGTCCAACTTGTACTCCCCATGTCATGTGGGGGAGTTGTGTTGCATTCAACAGGGTGAACTATTTGCGCACAAAGGTGATTATCCAGAACAGGTTTTGGCTTCCTGGGGGTTGCGCATGGCTATCGGCCTCTCAGTTGCCCTTCCTTGGACGACCCCTCTTCTTTGGGGGGGGACCCTCAAGTGCATGCTGCTGCGATGCAGGGGACTCTCTGCCAGAGTCATCCTCCCTCCCTGTGGCAGTGCAGTTGTTTCAGCACCAGATGTTGTGGGCACACAGGGAGGTGTTGACGTGTTGCTGCTCATCTGGCGGAGGCATTGTAATATGTCCCTATGCACCGCCGTCATCTCTTGCAGTGTGTCCCACTTGGACTCCATGCGGGACATGTGTAAGTCCAAGCGTGCATGATGGGCAGCCTGCTGCTGTCGTATGTCCCTGAGGATCCCCACTACCTGGCTGAGCTCTCCGGTGCTGGTCTGGTACGCATCGGCTATGCGTACCAGTTGTGGGTCATCATGCAGTCCAGACCCCTCTGCGAGCAGCGACCTATGTCTACCACCCCTCCCACCACCCCTGGCGACACGTGCAGTACCTGAGGTGGCACGCACAGGTGACCCTGGGCCCCCTTGGGGGTTGTTGGTGGTGTTGGTGTCCATAGCCCCACGTTGGGCAAGGGTCCGTGTGCTGGTGGTGGTGGTGGTCCTTGGTCTGTCCGTGTCGGCAGGGGTGGTATGTGTGTTGACAGTCGTTGGATGGGTGGGTGCAGGGGGTGCAGCTGGTGGTCCTGCTGGTGCTGCATGATGACTCGCTCCGGAGGTGCCAGGTAGGTCTTCGTCATCCGAGGAGGGCAGAGGCTGTTCCACACCAGTGAGCTCCGTTTCCTCTGGATCCTGGGACAGGGACTCCTCAGCGTCTGCTGCTGTGTCCCCATCATCACCTGTTTTTGGGAGACACACACAATGTATGTTATGTTTCTGCAGGCATCAATGGTTGACACACCTGACAGTTGTGACTGTACCTCTGGATGCGGGCATGTACATTGCATTGTCCTAAGTTGTCACAGTCAGAGGTTGATATTGGTGTAGCACATTGTCCTGCATACTTTGAGCATTTCAATTTGAATGTTGGGGTGTGTACATGGTCTGCATTGGTTGTATTTGGTTGACATCCGGCCCTCCTTCTCCCCCCAGCCCAGTTATCCCACCATGAAGCATGCCATCCTTGCAGTGGGTTCAGGTTGACTCTCAGGATGTCAGTTAGTGGTGTCCTGCTGTTGGTGGTGCCCAGTTCCCAGCAGGGCCTTGTGCTCCCCACAGCAGTACCCAGTGTCAGCCATCTTGTCAGTTCTTTTCCACTCCCTGTGATGTGCGCATGGTTCAGGGTGGTGTTGATGGGACAGTTGTGGGGGTGACCAATATCTGTGACTGCCACTCCCATCATGCTATTGCCTCCACCCCCCTTCCCAGCATGCCCATGCTTCCTTCCTTTTGACTCTGCTTCCCTGTGGGGTTGTGTGCCTGTGCTGACAAGATGGCTGACAGTGTTATCCTGGGGTTAGTTTTGCTACAAGTCCCATGTGTGTCCCTGTGCTTCACACAGCATGACCCAGGGTTGTGGTTCTTTGTGGGATATTTGATTAGAGTGTGAGGCAATGCTTTCTCCCAGGTGAGTTGTGTGGAGTTTGTGTTAGGGGTGTGTGTGAGTGGAGCTGCTGGTAACTATGGTCAGTGCTGTCAGTCCTCCTTCCCACCCAGCCAGATATCCCACCATGGAACGTGCTTCCATTGCAGGGAGTGCAAGTTGTCTTTCAGGATGTCAGTCAGTGGTGTCCTGCTGTTGGTTGGTGCACAGTTCCCAGCAGGGCCTTGTGCTCCCCACAGCAGTACCCAGTGTCAGCCATCTTGTCAGTTCTTTGCCACTCCCTGTGATGTGCGCATGGTTCAGGGTGGTGTTGATGGGACAGTTGTGAGGGTGAACAATATCTGTGACTACCACTCCCATCATGCTATTGCCTCCACCCCCTTCCCAGCATGCCCATACTTCCTTGATTTTGAGTGTACTTCACTGTGTGTGTGTGACACAGCAATGGCAAGATGGCTGACAGTGGTGTCCTGCTGTTGGTTGGTGCCCAGTTCCCAGCAGGGCCTTGTGCTCCCCACAACATAGCACCAGTGTCAGACATCTTTGATGTGGCTTTTCACTACCTGGTAGGTGTGCATGCTTTAGTGTGAGCTTGCTGGGCCATGCGGGTGGGGGATGTTGAGCTGTGACTACCACTCCCATCATGCTATTGCCTCCACCGCCCTTCCCAGCATGCCCATACTTCCTTCATTTTGAGTGTACTTCACTCTGTGTGAGTGTGACAGCAATGGCAAGATGGCTGACAGTGGTGTCCTGCTGTTGGTTGGTGCCCAGTTCCCAGCAGGGCCTTGTGCTCCCCACAACATAGCACCAGTGTCAGACATCTTTGATGTGGCTTTTCACTACCTGGTAGGTGTGCATGCTTTAGTGTGAGCTTGCTGGGCCATGCGGGTGGGGGATGTTGGGCTGTGACTACCACTCCCATAATGCTATTGCCTCCACCCCCCTTCCCAGCATGCCCATGCTTCCTTCCTTTTGACTCTGCTTCCCTGTGGGGTTGTGTGCCTGTGCTGACAAGATGGCTGACAGTGTTATTCTGGGGTTAGTTTTGCTACAAGTCCCATGTGTGTCCCTGTGCTTCACACAGCATGACCCAGGGTTGTGGTTCTTTGTGGGATATTTGATTAGAGTGTGAGGCAATGCATTCTCCCAGGTGAGTTGTGTGGAGTTTGTGTTAGGGGTGTGTGTGAGTGGAGCTGCTGGTAACTATGGTCAGTGCTGTCAGTCCTCCTTCTCACCCAGCCAGATTTTCCACCATGGAACGTGCTTCCGTTGCAGGGAGTGCAAGTTGTCTTTCAGGATGTCAGTCAGTGGTGTCCTGCTGTTGGTTGGTGCACAGTTGCCAGCAGGACCTTGTGCTCCCCACAGCAGTAGCCAGTGTCAGCCATCTTGTCAGTTGTTTTCCACTCCCTGTGATGTGAGCATGGTTCATGGTGGTGTTGATGTGCGCATTGTGAGGGTGGGCAATATCTGTGACTACGACTCCCATGATGCTATTGGCTACACTGACTTGCCCAGCATACACAGGATTCCTTCCTTTCAGTGGGCTTCACTGTGAGGTGGTGTTGTAGTGGTGGCTACATGTCTGGATGTGTTTGTTAGTTATATTTGTGCCACTGCCTAGCTGTAGTTGTAGTTGTGTTTGTACATGTGATGACACAGTTACATATCACTATGAGATGGCATGTGTTGTGTTTATCTGACTGACATACACATTTTGGGATGATTCTGTTTTGGTTGCTGTGGATTTGCTAAGGGTGCATGGTTTGACTCTCCCCTTGACAGTGATGTGTATGTATTGTCGCACAATATTGTGTACATTTGTTGTGTACTCACCAGGCTCTGGGATGTTTTCTAGTCCATATACGCTCACTGGTGGTAGGATGGCCCGCACCTTCTCCTCCCAGGGCCTGAGGTATACTGGTTTGGCAGGAGGGCCACTGCCGGTGTGTTGGCTCAAGAGGTAGACCTTCTTCAACAGCTCCCTGACCCTCCTGCGCACGTCATACCACCTGTTCTGGATGTCTCCCTTTGTGCGCAAACATGGTGATTGTGCGTTCACCCTGTCGACAATCCTCTCCCACATCTTGGTTTTCTGCGACATGGGTGTCTGTTGGACCAGTGTACCAAACAGCTGTGGCTCTACCCTGAGGATCTCATCTACCAGGACTTCCAATTCACTATCTAGGAACTTCTGATTCTTCTTTGGGGGCATGGTGATGGGTGGTGATGGTGAGTGATGTGTGTGTTGGTGTGCAAGTGAGGGTGTGTGAGTGTGTGTTTTGCTGGGTGTATGTGAGGGTGCTATTTGTTGAGGTGCTGCTGGTGTGTGGCTTGTGTGATGGATGAACTGTGAGTGTGTGTGTGGTTGCTGTCTGTTGGTGTTGAGTGCTGGCAGGTAATTTGAATTAGCAAAGGATCATGGTAGGGATTTGTGTCCTTTATATGGGTGGAGTTGTGGGTGTGTCTTTGTTCCCTGTTTCCCCACCCATTTTCTATTGGCTTTGTAATTGCTTGTTTGGCCTTTTTTTGTGTGTTTTTTCCTTAGTACTTTTTGTGCATGTAGGAGACGTTCTTCTGACCGAGTCGGACCCTGCAGTTGTCTCGTGCGAGCTTGCCAGATTCGTTCACGCTGTGTTTGTGCTGTTTTCTGTGCTGTGTACGCGTCGGTCGCGGTGTATTGGGTTGCTTCGGCTCGCAGTCTTGTATGCGTGTCGGTCGAACGGCTTGGGCTCCGTGCGACTCGGTCGTGTTTTCCACGCGTTGCATCGTACTTGGCGGGTCGGAGTTCGCGGGTACGTTTCGTTCGGGATTCTTCCTGGTGCGTGTCGGTCGGTCCGATTCGCGTGGTTTTCCGGCCGGATAGCTGTTTTCCGCGCGGTTCGGTAGTTCGGCTTGTGTTCCGTACGAGTCGGTCGGATTTTGCACGCTTCTCATCGTACTTTGCGGGTCGGGCTGCACCGGTACGTGTCGGTCGGAATGAATTCCGGCTCCGAGCCGGTCGGTACGTTTTCCGGCCCGAATCGGAATCGGCCCCTTAGTTGGAGTGGGAAATTGGTACAGAATATTAATCCAGAACCTGGGTCTGAATTTGTTGCCTGCCCATCTGAGCAAAATTGCCTCAACTACAGGTTGCAAAATAACTGTCGCTCTATGGTTTTATTAAAATCGGTTCAGTGCCAAAGCCATCCGCGTGGCTAATTTTAAAAGAATGTTTTTTGTCTGTAAATGGATGTTTTACCATACACCAGTTAAGATTAAAAAGATGTATGTAGGGGCTTCATTGGCGTGTGTCAAGTTTGTGTTCGAGGTTGGTGACTTGCTCCACATAATGTTTAATTGTCCCAGGGAATCTTCCTTCTGGACCAAATATTTCTCTGTAATGCGGGCATGGATGAGACGAAAAATCTCTCCTGATGGTCTAGGGGCCTTATTTGGTATTTTGACCGGCTCTAACAATATCTCTAATAGGCTGACCCAGTTTTTTCTTTACAACCACTTTAGTTGCAAGGTCACTGATTCTGGCGAATCGGAATACGGATGTAATCTCAACCGTCGGCCAATAGCACGCCAAAATGTGCAAGGTCAATTTTCATGAGAATCTGCAGGCTGAAAGAGTGGGATCAATTATAAGGTATAAGAAAATTTGGCAGAACTGGGAAGAAGGGGAAGATTAGTAGTTATCAAGACGTAATAGAAAGATGCTGTTCTTCCAAGGCAGTTCTAATTTTACATGGCAATGTTATTTTTTGTATTTGCTTATTCTTTTCTCTCTGTAATTTTTTATATTGATCTGGATTTGGATAGATCTTCTCACACAGTCATTGCACACATATATCAGTATGTGTCTTCCCTAATAGGTGAATGAGTTTTGGCTGATATTGCTTCTGTAATTCGTTGTATGATATTTGATATCGATATATGCTAAAATTTACCTGTTCCATTATCATAAATGAATTTTTTTTAAACACCTCTCCTGGGAAGGAGTATCTGTTTGGCACATTCCCAGGTTTTTGAGGTCTTGAAAATCTGGGAATGCATCAAAAACCATGGGAGTTGCATGAAACACCCATGCAATGCCCATGGAACGCCAGCCGAGTGCAGAGTTAAGCAATGCTACGATTTGTGCTGTGTTGCATTACTCCATATTTTTTGAGCCACTCAAAGCCATGTTAAGTGGCTTCAAAAATATGACTTAATGTTTGCATCACTCTTGCACCATGTTGCACGTCCAAGTGCGATGCAAACTGTGTTATAAATATGCCCTAAGATCCTGAAAATAGGCCACTTGGGTTGGTGCAATTCACAGCTTGCCCACAGTGAGGGCTAAAATAGTGCCTGGAGCTAAGTTATGCTATCTACCAATGTCTCTTGGACAAGGAAAGTGATTACAAATTTCCCATGGACACTCAGGTCATGCAAGTCCATCAGATGGAACAATGTATTACTGGCCCTCCTGCATTCATCTGTGCATACCCTAATCATACTTTCCATATTCCAGCCATCGGTGGGGGGAGGTTCATGTATTTCCCAAATTGCCAGAATCAGAAGCATTAAGTAATGTAGTGGTGACACCTACTTTTTTAAATAAACACATTTTTAGCACCTATAAGTTGACTTAGAGAAATGCATCTGTCCCCAACACTCTGGGTATGTTTAGGTTGCTTTGCTGCCTACAGTCATTGGGTTGGAGATGGGAAGGGTGGCAAATGACTTGCAGAGTACAATGGGGAATGCCATTTCCCTGCCCCTGCAGGCCTCATGTGTTTTCATGTGATTTGGCATTACTAGGTTAACCACTATTTCTCACTCGAAGCGCAGCTCTGTTCACCAACATTTTCAGTGACAGAGGAATCAAAAATTTAAGAAAAGCGAGACAATGGACTGAGCATACCGTTTACTAAAATCTTTAGTTACTTTAGAGCTTGTACATACCAAGGCCCCGTTGTACTGTTGGTTTCGCAGTAGCAAAGCCTGTGGTGTTTAGAAAGTGCAAAGACCAACTTGCAATGTACTTAAGATACATAATGAGCTGCAAAAGAATTTGCATTCATTTTGTTACTTATTGCAATTTGCAAAGATGAAGGGGCATAAAAGGGGCACCCACCTCTTTGGGAACCAAAATAATATGTATCATTGGTGTGTAACCATAATTGTGGTGGCAAGCCATTGATTGAATAACAACATCTCAAAGGAAGTGAAATCATTCGCAAAGTCAAAACTGTGACAGACACCTTACAATTTGTGAATGTCATATAACAGCATCCGGGGGGAGGTGACAGGGATGAAATACTGCATGCTAGCCCCAATATTCATTTACATTATGTCAAATTTAATGTATCATTGCAGCTCCTGCACCTTTAAAGGGTGCAGAGACAGAATATCAAATCAAAAATATCGATTTACACAAATATCGAGTTAAAAATATCGTGGGTCAGAAATATCGACAGACAAATTCTCGTGGTCAAGAATATCGAATTTAGGTAAGTAATATCGATGTTAAAAATATCGAAGTGTAAAATATCGTTTGCAAATATATAGCTGTTAAAAATATCGATTTTGTATTAATGGTATGTATTTTAGTATACATTTTATATGTATGTGATGTATATTTTTTTGCATAAGATTTGTTTGTATTTTTAATATATGTGTTACATTTTTAGTAGCTATTAATTTTTTTAAATTTGATTTTTGCGTTTTTAGTTCTGTAGCGGGTTGCAGGTTTATATGGGAATAGGGTGGGAAGCAATTTAATTATATAAAATTAATTGATTATTTTTAGTAATTATTAATATTTTTTTATTTGAATTTTGCGTTCTTAGGGGCCTATTACGATGGCGGTCGGATGACCGCCGCCCGGCCGGCGGCGGCAACCGCCGGACCTGCGGCGGACATCCGCTGTGATTGCAAGCCAGAAAACCGCCGGTCAGATTAGGATGGCGGTGGTGACCGCGGCGGTGGGAAATTCCGACTGCCGCTTTTCCGCCAGTTGCCATCCGCACTCCTGCCCTGCGGACGGAGAAGGACCGGGATAATGGTGGCAGTGCAGAGCAGGCTCCGCTGGCACGATTATGATGCCGGCGGTAGCCAGCCTTTCCTCAGCGGTCAGACCGCCATGGAAAGGCATGCGGTGATTGTCTTCCGGGGGCCTGTTGCGGGCCCCTAATGTTTTGTGGGGGGTGTGGGTGCACTGGGGGGGTACCCATGGTCCCCCCCTACATGTCCCTGTACCAGGTGGCAGGCACTGTGCAGTGCCTGCCACGCAGTGCAGGGAAATGCAGGACATGCTCATTTGGACATCGCTGCGGTGCTGCGGGCAGCAGCAACCGCCGCAATGTTAAGGCCCGCGATCCGACCGCCGCGGTCGGATTTCGAGCAAGGAACATCCTAATGCGACCGGCGGTTATGTCGCGGGCCTTGCGGGCGGTCTTTTCCCGTTACCATGGTGGTCGGGGAGGTTTTCCGTCCGCCATCGTAATAGGCCCCTAAGTTCCGTAGCGGGTTGTGGGTTTATAGGGGAATAGGGTGGGAAGTAATTTAATTATATTACATTTATTGAATATTTTTTGTTTATTAATAGTTGTTTAATTGAGATGTTATAGTGTAAAATGGGTAAAGTAATTTATTATTAATTAATTAATAATTGGTTGTTAATTAATTTTAATTAGTTAATTGGTAATTAATTATGGTAATTGTGTAAATAATTTTAGGTGTGTGTTATGGTGTTTATAGGTGTAAAGGATGGGAAGGGTGGGAAGTAATTTATTTTTAATTGATGAATTAATAATTAGTTAATTAATTAATATTAATTAATTAGTAATTAATTATGGTAATTGTGTAATTAATTTTACATGTGTGTTGTGGTGTTTATAGGAGTAAAGGGTGGTAAGTATTTTTGGTTTAATTAATTATATAATTGTTAATTAATGTTAATTATTTGATATTTATTTTGTGTGATTGTTTATTTTTTGTGTGTTGTTTTTACTTTTAAAGGGGTAAAAGGTGGGTATTAAATACATTTTTAAATATTTAATTATTAGTTGTTAATAGTAATAGTTTTTCTTTTAAAAATAATATTTAATTGTGTTTTATTAATTTATAGTTTAATTTAGGTCTGTGTTGTGGATATTATAGTGTTAAAGCATGTGTACTCAATGAATGTTTTTTTTATTAATAATATTTTTTTAATTGATTATTAACTATGGCAATACATTTAATTAAAATTGTTGAAGTCTTTTGTTATTGGTGTGGTGTTAAAGTGTAGGAAATAAAATAAATACATTTATGTTTTAAATAATATTTTTATTTGTTAATATTGCTACTTTAAAATAATTATTGTTTATTTGTATTAATTAATTTATTTTATACATTATTTGTAGGTTTTTGTTATATGTAATTAATATTATATGTGTTCTTTTTATATGTTTAATATATTTAATTTTATATTTTAAAAAGATTGTTTATTTATTTGGATGATTTTTAAAATTTTGCAATATTTTTTGTTTTTTTCAATTGCTTAAGTGTTATTAGTAATTTTTGTTTCTCTGCTATCCAACACTTTCCCTACTGTTCCACTCTTTGGAGTGGGAATAGTATTTTTTTCCCCTCCCCTATCCAACACTTTCCCTACTGTTGCATTCACTGGAGTGGAAATAGTAATTTTTACCCCTCCGCTATCCAGCACTTGCCCTACTGTTGCACTCACTGGAGTGGGAATAGTACATTTAATTATTCTGCTATCCAACACTTTCCCTACTGTTGCACTTATTGTATTTGGAAATGTAATTTTACATTTTTTTTAATAGTTTAATGCTTTAATTTATTATAGAATTTTTTATTTTATTTTAGATTATTGATATATATATTTTATTTTTATATAATTTTAAAGTTTAAAAATGAAATAAAGATAATAGTAATAAATTATTTTTAAGTAAATATATGTATACATTTTTATGTTTGTGTGTTTTTATTTTTTTTCAATTAAGTTTATTTGTTATATTTAGTTAAAATGTATATTAAATGTAATTTATTTTGTTAAAAATAATATTACTGACCACGAGATTGCAGATACATTTCGATAATTCTATGAGACCCTGTATGCAGCCCAGACCTTACCCGAGGAGGGCCCGGCCGGCTACCTGCAGGGGGTCTCCATGGCCAAATTGGTACCGAGTCAGGCGGAGGAGCTTGAAGCTCCTATTAGGCTAGAGGAGGTCATCTCTGCTATTTCTCGCTTAAAACCTCATAAATCACCTGGCCCAGACGGCTTCTCCTCCGCTTTTTATAAAACGTTTTGCAATATCTTGGCCCCGCTGCTGGTGCGAGTCTATAATTCGATTGGGGCTGCCACCCCTCTTCCACCCTCCATGCTCGAAGCACTGATCACGGTGATCCCCAAGCCGAGTAAGGATAGGCGTTTGTGGGCATCTTTTCGCCCTATCTCCCTCCTTAATGTAGATCTGAAAATCTTCACCGGGATCTTGGCGTGGAGACTCTCTCCCCATCTGCCCGGATTAATAGATCCGGATCAATCTGGGTTTGTACCCGGGCGCCAGTGCTCCGATAATACCAAGCGGCTCTTACATCTGGTGGATAGGTCTGAGCGCTTTCCGGCGGAACGAATGATATTTTCTGTCGACGCTGAGAAGGCGTTTGACAGGGTCCACTGGCCGTATCTCAAGGCGACGCTCTCTCACTTTGGCCTGCCACTCCGCTTCATCGACTGGATATTTGGTAGCTACTCGGATCCCACTGCCTCGGTGCAAGTGAACAGGATTGCCTCGACTGCCTTTCCCATACGTAGGGGGACGAGACAGGGGTGCCCTCTGTCGCCGCTCCTGTTTGCCCTGTATATGGAGCCCATGGCTCAAAGGGTTTGAGATGATCCCTGCATCACGGGGATGCGTTTTGGGGGGACGGAACACAAACTCTGCCTCTACACGGATGATGTGGTGGCCACGCTGGAGCGCCCCAGGGATTCTCTGCCTGCCCTACTAGCTGAGTTGGACCGGTTCGCTTCCGTATCGGGCTTTAAGATCAATGTGCATAAGTCACAAGCCCTTAACCTCTCTTTGGAACCTGCGACACTGGGGCTGCTGCAACAGTCTTATCTCGTCCAATGGGCACGCTACTCGCTCCCCTATTTAGGTTTGCAACTCTCCGCTACTATAAAGGTCACCAATACGACGGACTGTACGGCGTTGCTACGGCAGATCCGAGACTGCCTTCGGAAATGGAGACCACACTCGTAGTCCCCGCTGGGCCGCATAGCAGCCGTGAAAATTTTGATACTACCCAAAATCCTTTATGTATTTCACACACTCCCACTAGTGCCTACGACAGGAGCTATACTCTCCATGCAGAGAGATATAGAGCGCTTTATTTGGCGGGACCAAAGGGCCCGGCTTGGTAGGGAGCTCACTTACAGAGACCCCATCGAAGGGGGCCTGGGAGTTCCCGACCTGCAGGCTTACTGGTGGGCGGTCCAGCTGAAAGCGTTGGTGGAGTGGTCCTGCTTGGAGTCTGAGAAGCCTTGGCTTTTCATGGATCGGTCTCTCGCCGGTCAGCCTCTGTGGGGGGTTCCCTTCCTCACGCGAACGGTGAGACCTCGGAATATGTATCTTTCCAAGGTAACCCACCCTACCCTCTTGGCTTGGGATAAGGTCGCCGTCTCTAGAGGGCTCACGACCTTCCCGTCCCCGATCACACCCATAGTTCATAATCCTGATTTTACACCGGGGCTGGATTCGGTGGGGTTCCGACATTGGACAAAGGAGGCATGCCGATCTATAGGACACCTTTTCGACCTGGCAGGGCCTCGATCCTTTACCGACCTCCGTAGGGATCAGGACATACCCGAAACAGAGCGTTATCGTTACATGCAGGTTCGACATTGGGTTCTCCACAGTGAAGTGCGGAAGGGTGCTGAGAGACATCTTACACCATTCAAGAAGTGGCTGCTCACATGACACACTGACTCTCATTTGACTTCGGACTTATACAAGTTCACCAAACACGCTCCTATCACCGGGAAAACCCCGGGTCAGCTACGCTGGGAGGGGGAATTGGGCCGGGCAATGACGCAGAAAGAGTGGAATGACATTTATTATAGGGCCCGACGTACAGCCCGTAATGTGGCCTCCACTGAGACAGCCACTAAAGTGGCTACCTATTGGTATTTGACCCCCGTCCGACTACATAGAGGCAACCCCTCTCGTAGCCCACATTGTTGGAGAGCTTGTGGCTCGTTGGGTACTCTCACCCATCTGCTGTGGGACTGTCCTTCCCTAGGGGAGTATTGGCAGCGATTCTGGATGATGTTGACTCCCACTTTGATACTCAGATCCCCCGCCTTCCAGTGTATGTCCTCCTGGGCCTTCCGAATGCCCTTACATTCCCACTTAAATCCCGGAGGGGCAAACAAATGGCACTTGCCCTAGGGGCGGCGGTACAAAACATACTTTCCCACTGGGGTACTACTACAGTCCCAACTCGACTAGGATGGCTCCATCGCATGTGGGGGATATTGGGGATGGAGAAGATCTCGCTTTCTCTGACACACCCGGGGGCCTCCTTCCATGACCTATGGGAGCCCTTTCTTACTCTTCTGACGTCTGAGTTCACGGAGCTCACCTGCCCCAAATACCTAAGGCTTCTGCGACTTGCGGACCCACCTAAGCAACCAGACCTAAACATCTCTGCCCCTTAGTGATTCTCCCTCACAGGCTAGTTCCTACCCGACCTCGACATCTACCGCTCATGGATGTCCCCTTGATTCATAGGAGGCGGAGGGGTGGAGGCGGGAGGGGGGTTTCCTTTTGGTGTTGATGTATGATTTGCCAAACGTAATAACTCCAATGCCGGATTGTATTCCGATGACCAAGTGCATGTTGGCTTGTTTGTTGACTCTTTTGTCTTGAAAATCAATAAAAGAAATCTAACCTTAAAAATAATATTAATATTTAATATATATTTTTAAATCAATATTTTTACATCTATATTTTTCACCTCGATATTTTTGATTCAATACATTTGTACTTACCTGTTAAGGTATTAGAGTCGATATTTTGCACTCGATATTTTTTTCTCGATATTTAGATCATCGATGTTCGTTGCATCGATATTCTATCAGTGAACTCCTTTAAAGTACAGGGCAGCCATGAAGGCATACCTCAAATGCACTGATGAAGATTACTGTCACTCGAAGGCACTCCTTACTAAGGGGCCTATTACGATGGCGGGCGGACTTTGTCTGCCTGCCACCGCAACGGAGCACGGGACCGACCGCCGAAGTTGCAGCGGTCCAACCAGGCAAATTAGGATGCACCCGCCACACTGGCGGGCGCATCCTCAACTTTGACATTGCGGCGGGCGGTGCTGTAAGCAGCACTCGCTGCAATTTCAAAGCCCATGTTGTGCATTGCCATGCACAACGTGACAGGCACCGCGCGGTGCCTGCCACCTTGTGCATGGCAATGATGGGGGGTACCATGGGTACCCCCCAGTGCAGCCACCCACCCCCGAGGGCCCGCAATGGGCCCCCACGGTGATTTCCCACATGCCTTTCCATGGCGGAGTCTCCGCCATGGAAAGCCATGCATCCTAATATAGATGGCGGTGCCTGCAAGGCACCGCCACCATAACCTGAGCCTTTTCCGCCTGGCCGGCAATCTGACCGGCGGAAAAGCGGCGGACGGTCTTTCCGTCCGCCGCGGTGCCCCTCGCCATACTAATATGGCGGGGTGAACATGGGTCGTTTGGCGGGCGGATCGCCACCGCCGGGCCGGCGGTGGCGATCTGCCCGTGATCGTAATAGGCCCCTAAATTTGCAGACCTTCAGTATGATTCACAAAGAAAATTCTGCTTCATTAATATGCTTGAGTCAGGATTATTGTGAAATTTAACATATGGCCATTTCCATTTTGTGCTGATTGTGTTTGATAGCAATATCATAGTAAAATTATTGACATCAACATTTTGTGGGATGTGAGGTAAGAATTATGTTTTTTCTGTGTGCTAATAATATTAATTTAAATATAATTTACAGAAATATTGCAGCACTTAAATGATTAGGATTAATTCTAATGTTCATTACTGTACTCAGATTTGAAGTCATGTTTTAGAAGTTATTTTTGGTATTTTCTTTTTTTAATGGGTTGTGGGTGATGTCAAGGTTTGGGTGGACAGAGATGTATGTACAAATTGCTTGGTATTTTGGGGGAATCCATATACTTGTTTGCATTTTTTAAATGCTGGAATTCATGATATTCAGGGTACATATATAAAAATAAGGGCCTCTAAAATACGGTGTATTCCTGTCCTATCCCATGCACTGGCGCACAGTTCGCTGCCTAGCGCCAATGGAGGCACTCTTGCCTCATGATGCAAAGCTGTCTGTGTTGCATGCAGGCTTGTTTTGGTGCAGGAAGGGGCACCTTCCTGCACAAAAACAATCCAGAGAGGCGTTTTCCTCTTTCCATGTGTGCTGCAGAATGCAGCACACATGGAAAGAGGAAAAAACGAGGAGAACTAAAAATAGTTCTACTATTTACGCCTGCTATGGGGAGGCGTAAGGTTTTGGCGCTGCCCAAGTTTTATGTGATTTAGTAAATCTGGGGCGGCATCAAAATCCATGTTGTTACATGGGTAAATCCACTGCAACGCCCATGGAATGCCTCCCTGGTGCAGAATAAGGCAACACAGCGACTTGTGCTGCCTTGCCTTACTCCATATCTATGAGGCCATGGAGAGCCACAGAAATTGACTGCGTTGCCTCATAAATATGGTTAGGTTTGCGCCGCCGGAGCATCAAAAAAAGTAACGCTCTGGTGACACAAGCCTCTCATATATATGCCGCTAAGGGCCTCATTTATGGGGAATTGGTGTATGGCAGCGCCACAAGTCTTCTTGCGGCGCTGCCCAGCCTCAACGTGAAAGGGCAGGAATGCAGCGTATTTATGAAATACGGTGCATTCCTGTCCTTTCCCCCTGCGCTGGCTCAAAATTTGCTACCTAGATCCAACGCAGGCCCCCTTGCACGAGGGTGCAAGGGTATTGGCGTTACATGCAGGATTTATTTTGTGCAGGCAGGGGCACCTTCCTGCACAAAAACAATCTCGAGAGCTGTTTTCCTCTTTCTGGGTGTGCTGCAGAATGCAGCACACATGGAAAGAGGAAAACTGATGAGAAATAGAAATTTCCTCCTCGTTACGCCTGCTCTGGGGAGGCGTAAGGTTTTGGAGCTGCCCCAGGTTTATGTGATTAAGTAAATCTGAGGCAGCATCAAAATCCATGGGTGTGGCATGGCAAAACCCCCCACAATGCCCATGGAATGCATCCATGGTGCAGAGTAAGGCAATGTAGCAACTTTAGCTGCCTTGCCTTACTCCATATCTATGAGGCCATGCAAAGTCACGCAAAGGGGCTTTGCGTGGCCTCACAGATATGGTTGAGAGGTCTGCGCCACAAAGTGTCAGAAAAAGGACGCTCCGATGGCGCAAGCATCTCATAAATAAGCTCCGAAGTGTATACATTATGGGTTATATGGTTTATTGGGAGCTTGAGTGGGTAGTGTTTTACTATTGGATTAGTTCCATTTTTGGGGTATTTTATATATATGATTTATTTTTGTGATGCATAATTGTTGCAATTTCTTTTTAGTTTTCATTTTTAATTGGTTGTGGGTTGTTTTGGGGATTTGAATGGTAGTTTCTTTTTTATTGAACATTTAATTTTAGTTTAAAAAATGTTAATTCAATCATAAAATGAAAATAATTTTTTTTTTTCTTTTATGATTTTTTTTAAAAAATATTTTTTTATTAGTGCATGATATCGAAATTACATGTATCAAAGTTCATCTTTCAATAACAATTTAACGCTTATACAGAAAAAACATATATCAAAGCAACTATTTCTTAACTACATGTCCCACTATCAGCTTAGGTTTACATGAAAGACATATTTTGGTGTTAAAACAGAAAATAATAAGATCATCATGCACAATTTTGTTAATTTATTTCCACCCACTACCCACCCATCCCTCCCGCCTGGAGTTGTACACGGTCACTTATCTTTGGATTGAAGATAGATTAAGAAAAGAAAATGAAAAATTAAAAGTAAAACCTCCCCAAAGTCGGAGAAACATTTGGGGAATCCTCTACCTCTCAAGCCATCTAGTCAGTGGTTCCCAAATTTTTAGGCCTTTTGATCGGGACCGGAACCCTCTTTTTTCATAAATAGCTTTTTCAAAGTTATAATTAGCCAACAAACGAGACAACCATTGGTGAAAACCTGGGGGAGTTGGATCTAACCAAGCTGAGGCCAGACATAAGCGTAATATCTCCATACCAATAAAAACCAATTTTTCTCCTTGCTTCCCTTGCAATTCCTGGTCCACCCCAAGTCCAATCAGGGATGGAGAGAGAGAAAAATCGCTCCCAAGCACCTCTTTAAAAAAGGTTGAAATCTCTTGTTTTAAATTGCTTAGAGCGTCGCAGGAGGCAAACATGTGATTTAGATCCGCCTGGTATAGTGAACATCTGGGACATAGAGTCCCTCTCCCTGTCCCCCATTTCGCAATCTTTTTCGGAGTATAATAGAGTGAGAAGCAGGATTTATAGTACTGGGCTTGGAGCCGGGCCAGGATTAACAATCTTTGCGCTAGCTCAGTTGAATAGAAAAATAGGTCTTCCGAAATTCCTATTTCTTCTTTCCACTTTATTGCTCGTGCCTCCATATCATCCGGCATTAATGAATTAAAAAAATTATAAACAGCTCCAATAGATAATGGTCTACTCTTTCTCAGGTTATCTATGATATGGTTTTTAGCAAAGCCAGACAGGCCACCACCTTTTTTACTTAAAAAATCACGTATTTGGAGGTACTTGTAAAAATCCCTCCAATCTAATTCATAGCTCTCCTTGAGATTTTCAAAAGAAACTATATCAGTTAAAGAGTAAAAATCACCAAGCTTGGCTAGGCCTTTATCCTGCCACTTTCTAACTATAGAGTCTTTGAAAATTTCCGGCAGGTTGGGATTGTTACAAATTGGTGTATAATAGTTTAAACGGCCTAGTCCTAGCATTTTACGAACCAACTTCATAATTCTATATCCACCGGCCAGCGTTTAAAACGTACCTTTTGTAGTGGCAATCGTTCAAAAATCTCCAAACCCATCCCCATGCATCTTTGCCCATTATAAGTTCAATAGGTGTCGGTATATCTTCTAGAGGATTATCTGTTGGCTTATCAGTGATAAGAGTTAGATTACACAAAAGAGTAGCTGCCCAGTAATAAAATCTTACATTTGGTAAAGCCAACCCACCCCTTTCTTTTGGCAGAGATAGATATTTATAAGCTCTTCTGGGCATTTCATGTGCCCAGATAAAGCGAGAAAACAAATCTTCAATTTTCTTTAAACAGTTGGTGGTGAATTCTAGCGGAATTGCCCTTAAAAAATACAAAAACTTGGGGAAAAAAAGCATTTTAATTACATTACATCTACCTATTATTGATAAATGTAAATTATGCAATCTTACTAACTCAGTTTTGGTTTTAGCTATCAGGGGATCAATATTACCATCCACGATATTTTCTACATTGGCCGTAATATCTACTCCAAGATACGTAGCCTTATCAACCTGTCTAGTATCATTGCCCATGCTGACATTCTTGCAAATAATTTGAGTTTTAGTGCTATTAAGGGAATATCCTGATAGTTGGCCAAATCTCACCGCCTCTGCCTCAACCTCACACATAGATGCTCCCGGGTTAGAGGTTACTAGAGCAATATCGTCGGCATAAGCCAACACTTTAGTTTCCCAGCCATGGGAAACGATGGGGCTGATATTAAGATTAGCCTCCAGCTGTCGTAGAAAAGGATCTATATAAAGTGCGAACAGGAGCGGCGAGCTCGGGCATCCCTGCCGGGTGCCTCTAGTTATAATAAATGGGTCTGTGAGTACTCCATTTAAATATAATCTTGCGGTGGGTTGAAAATAGAGCATCTTAAATGCCTGTATAAATCCCTGGCATATTCCGACCCTTGCCAGGGTCTCCCATAAAAAAGGCCAGGAGACCCTGTCAAAGGCCTTTTCGGCATCAAGCAAAATAAGTGCTGTTGGATCCCTGGAAACATTGGCGGCATCAAATAGTGAGATAGCCCTTCTGATGTGATCTGTAGTGCCACGTCCTGGAATGAATCCATGTTGTCTAGGTGAGACTACTTTATGGATTACCCCCACCAACCGAACAGCTAAAATTTTAGAATAAATCTTGCTGTCAGCGTTTATCAGGGTTATGGGACGATAGGAACCAGGTTCTAGCGCTGTTTTTTTTTTCTTCAGGAAGACTATTATTTTTGCTTGAGACCACGATTCAGGCGGCCTCCCCCCTTATATACATGTTCAATTAACTGATGCAAACCCTCTTTCAACTCGGTCGAAAACTTCTTATAAAATTCAAGTGGAATGCTATCTAAACCAGTAGCTTTACCACTAGGGAGACTATTGATACATAGTAGAGTATCAACCCACTGGGGGGCTCATCAAGTTGTAGCTGATCTTCTTGGGATAGTTGGATAGCTGGAATTTGATTAAGATATAGCTTAATATCCTTCGAGTGATCAGAGATGGTCTCATGATATAAGTCTTGATAATACAGATAAAACACCTTCCGAATACCCTCTGCATCTATAATTTTACCCCGTGTAGGATCATTAATTGCAGCAATTGTATTTCGTGTAGCTTTTTGTCTTGCCCTAATCGCTAGGTGGTGTCCGACATGCTCGCTACATTCATATGCTTCCTGCCTCCATGTAGCTAATCTATCTGCAGCCCTTTTAGCTATTATCTCCATGATAGAGGACTTAGCTGCCATTATTTTTGCAAGTGCGTCTGCCGGATCCCCCCCATCATGGATTATTGTAATCAACTCCTCTTCTGCAGTAGCCAACCGACTCTGCTTATCGCTTAGCAGTCGACGTTTCACTTTATTCTGAAAAAGTGAAAAGCTGAGTGTCTCTCCTCGTATTGCTGCTTTCAGTGTATCCCACACTACATCGATCCCTGTGCTCCCCAAATTCTTTTTAAGGAATTGGGGAATCCACAACCTCATATGTGTGCAGTATTCATTATTTAGGAGCAAAGATCGCTCAAAGCTCCAGTTGGTCATACCTCTATTTCCAGGCACTGCCTCTCCAAGTTCAACTATTAAGGGGTTGTGGTCTGCAACCATACGAGGGGCTTTCTCTATTAAACAGGTATGGATGATAGAATGTGATGCAAACATAAAATCTAGTCTCACAAGCTTGTTGTGTGGAAAGGAATAAAATGCATATCCAGGGTCTAGGGGATGTTGTGAATGCCAGACGTCAGTAAGTGCTTGTTCGCGACATAATGTCTTCAAAGCTCTCAATACCTTTGGTTTTCGACCGCTATAAATCCAGTTTTTATCGGAAATTAAATTTTTATTGGCGGGCAAGTTTATATTAAAATTGCCACAAATGATGATAGGTAGTGGCCATGTGGCCAGTTCATTATTCATATGATCCAAAACTACCGGATCATCTAAAGTACTTCCATATATTGTACCTATAGTGAATAAATCTCCATTCTCTCTACGACATTCTGTAATAACCCACCTCCCATTGTGATCAACTGCTGTGCGTGTAAATTGGATCAAGCGATTGGCCGAGAGAATTGCTACCCCGCGTGTCCTTGTATTTTGTGTCGTAGCCCCTATAACTGTATATCCAAGTGTATCTAATAGGTGAATCTGGGCTCTTTCAATATGCGTTTCCTGCATACAGATGATATCAGCTTTAAGCAGCCGAAGCGCTGCAGCAGTATTCTGCCGTTTCTTAGGGTCGTTAAGGCCACAAATATTGATTGTTGCTATTCTTAGTTTACTCATTGCAAATAGCGAGGTTATTCAGACTCACATGGTCAATACCAAAGAAAAGAAAAAAGCATGAAAAGAAAACAAACCCCCTTAGTGTCAACCCCTTCCCCCGCGCCTGCCCCCCCTCCTCGGACCCCACCCACCACCCATCACCAACCACTGAGGCTACCTGGCTCTGCAAGAGCCAGGATGAGAGCATCTGAGCAATCAGAACCCCGTGCCCCCCATCCCCGGCCCGACCCCCACCCTTAACATTTCCTCGTTATAAACCCGCCCTTCCATGTGTCTATTTCTTATTCAATAATATTTCTGTTACTATATTATCCTTCAAAAGCCCCTTTAGTCCTTTAGTCTTTTAGTCTTTAGTTGTGTCCCTTCTTGCATCTGTAATCTCACGTAGATAAGACTGGGCCTGGATTTCGGAGATAAAGCTTCGTGTGGCCCCCTTATATATAACTTTTAGGCGGGCAGGGTTTTGTAGATATACGGTTGCACCTAGTTGTTGCAAGGGAGCAAAGAGTTGTCTCAGCCTCCATCTGCACTCGACAGTGGCATGGGCAAAGTCAGGCCTTGTGAAAAAGGTAACACCATTGAATTCCCTCTTGCTTGCTGGCCTTGCTAGGTCGTAAAGTAGCTGGTGCAGAAGGAAGTTACCAAAGTATAATAGCATAGCACGTGGGTATTGTGCTGAAGATACCGGGCGTTTGGATGGTGTCAAAGGAAAACGATGAGCACGTTGTATCTCTTTGTCCCAGTCCCAGGAGTGCAGTTCAGGAAAGGCACCTTTGAGGAGCGTGATCATAAAAGCCCTTGGATCGCTCCCTTCCGCTCCCTCCCGGATCCCAAGAACATGAAGATTGTTGCGTCGTAGTCTATTCTCCTGCTCCTCAACTTTAAGCATTAAGTCTTTAGCTATGCCTTCATGCTCATCTCTTTGCGCCTTCAAGGTGGAAACATCCTTTTCAAGGTTCTCCGTGCGTATTTCAGCTGAAGCCATTCTGTCAGCAATTTCGATACATGTTCTACCCACTTTCCTTATTGTTCCTTGTAATTTTTGCGTGGCATGGCGTGATCGTCGATTATTCAGCTTGACCTCTTCTTGAAAGCTTTTGATTGAATGTAGCCCCTCTGAGAGAGTGGGTTCGTTCTTGCTTCCAGAGTTTCCAGAGTTTCCAGAGTTTCCAGAGTTTCCATCTCTCATATCACCCATTGTGGTCTGGTTACCTCCAGAACATACCGTTGAACCAGATGGAGACATTAGTTGTGAAGATGAATAGTCCCAGCTTGGATCTGTTGTATTACCTAGGTCTGAGGTACCCCCCTTTTATACCTTCTATGCCTGCTGGATTTTTTGGTCAAAGATTTTTTTTGTGCGGCAGTTTTAAACACAATTTCTGAGTCTATATTACTATCCATACTATCCGTACTACTATCCACGTCGTGCCTCCCTCCATCACTGGATATAGATGTGCCAGTTTCGAATATTTCTGATTTATCTGATAATAAGTGAGATTTTCCCATGTTATCCATGTTATCCGGCGTTTTAGGCTGAGGGTATGCTAGCTTAGATGACTTAGATGGACTCTTCGCTTCATTCTCTCCAAGGCTGGCAAAGTTAACAATCTCATTATCAAAAGTCCCAGTTCCAGTCTCAGTTGCTTTAACATCAAAAATTTGTAGATCTATTGAGCTATCAATGATTGGAGAATTGGAGGCACCCTCACCCTCAGGGGCCATCAATACCTCTTCAGCATCGTCAGGGGAAACAACAACATCAGTTGGGGTGGTTTGACCCTCCGGTTCGGCCCCCTCAGCTATTTCCTGATTATGCGTTTTTCCTTCAATCAAGCCGAATATGTTAGAGATTAGGGGCTGGATATTACAAACTTGGCTAGAATCCGTGGTTTTGGTGCTTTTGAGTTGTGTCTTTTTTCCCTGCTTTACCACCCGGTCACTCCTCTCTGGGGAATTCGATCTTTCAACTTGCTCCCGATTTTTTGCCCCCGTGTCTCAGGGCGTTTCTGGCAGTTTTCTAATGTCGATACAAGATTAGGCTATGTAACTTCGTTTGTGGCAGGGACTGGTAAATGCGTGTTTTTATGTTTCAATGATTTCGCCCTTCGCCCCGTCATCCTTACTTGTTTGTTTCCAAAGTCCTGGAAACAATGTATCCTTCGTTCCCAGCTTCGTTCCCAGCTCGTGTGTAGGAATCCACTGCGGCGCCTGGGAGCCTTACTCGAAATTCTCGAAACTGTCAGGAGGCTGTGGAGGGCCGATAGAGTTTCCTTCAGGCAGCACGTCGAGGGTAGCGGTGTAGGGAATCGCCGCAGGGCAGCACATGACGAGGATGCTGGAACAAAGCAGTCTGCCGCCACTGACGCCGATGCTCTGGTAAGATGCCTCTTTGCAATACGGAGCCCGCTCTGACCCCTGCTTCGAGCGGAGACCACCGTAATCTGAAGACAGTGTACCCGATCCATATATCGGGGATTTAGCAGGTATTTACCAATAATTCAAAGTTCGAGCTGCGATGACATCGGGAGGGCTTTACTATTTTCTGGAGTCGGGCAGGCGGAGCTGAGCTAAGCGGCTGCTACTCAGACGCCATCTTGCCTCATCCCATAAAATGAAAATAAATAATGTAAAAATATATTAAATGTTGGCGTTCACGTATTTTTGGGTAGCTAATTTAACATATTTTTAATATTATGGGTTATGCTATTGATTGGGTGTCTAGTGTTTTAATGGTATATTTAATTATATATTTGTGGTGCTTAATTGTCATTTAGTTTAGGTCAAATTGTTAAACATTCCAATGTTTTATGTGTTATATTATTGCATATTTTTACGTTTCTCAGTTTTCTATGTTAGTTACATTATTTTTTTTTTTCATCATTTGTTGTAAAGAGTAGTACATCTGAACTTTTCAGGCAAATTGAATAAAAACAATAGTTTTATTTTGATTTTGAATTGTTTATTTCTCTGCCAAATTATACACTTATTTCAATATTTTCTGACCGATAGTTAGAAATTAGAATACTAAGTATAACTGTCCTCCACCAAAAATATAAACACTTCCTTCAATGTTTGGGGGTTTGGAGTTCAAATATTAGGTTTGCCCAAACCCCCCAAAAAATTGAACACTTACCACTTGCCCTGCTGTTAGAGTAGTAAACATAACACTTCAAAATTGTGAACTTTCTTAAATGTTTGTGGGTTTGTAGTTAGAATAATGTATTTAAACCCACCACTCAATGATACACTTTCCCCAGTGCTTGTTGGACTGGAGTTAGAAGAGTAAAATCTAACCCCCTCAAACTATGCATTTTAATGATAGTTTGATTTTATTGATAGTTTGTGCGTTAGAAGTTACAATAGTAATGGTGTTGGACTGAAGTTGGCGGGCTAATTATAAAGTGTTAGACCTGTCAGCCTTAGGGTGGGCTTCCCCCAAATGTTTTACCTTACTCCTCCATTTCTTTAGCTCATTTTTGTTGGCCTTGCGACTCTGTACACTTCACCACTGCTAACCTTTGCTAAAGTGCGTGTGCTCTCTCCTTCAGACATGGTGAAATCTTACCTCTTGTTGAATGTTTTTGAAAGTTTACTTTCAGGTCAAGCGTCTGGGTTTGAAAGACTATGGCTCTTTGTCAAGCAAATTTAGCATTTCTGTGGGTGTGGCTTGTCTTTGATTTTTCCAAGCAGCACCAACCTTAGCTGTGGAATCTCAGAGCAGGGTAGATATTTGTTTTCATGGGAGGGTGTCTAGCACACCAAGAAGGGAGAATGTCAATAACTTTTATTAAAAGGGCTGCTTTCATGAAAGACATCACTTCTTGGACTCAGCACACATACAAAAGGTATGTGAGATTAATGCTCAATGTGTTGGATGGTCATCTGTATGAAAACAGTACTTAAGGTGTGCCCTCAAGTACAAGATTCATGAAAGATACCTTCTCATTGTATTGTACAATTAAGTGCCCGTACATTTTACTCGAGGTAAGATGACGGTGAGCTTGACTCTGCAGCTGCGAGGACCAGGCGATGATGAGGATGACCAGGAACCGGATATGAGCTGTTCCACGAAGGATGTCGAGTGCTGAGGGGTCGGTGTCTGGCGGGAGCACCAACAAGCCTTGGCAAAGGCAACCCATGCAGGAAGTCAAGAAGGTGCACGGTTGGGGTTCAGGAGACTCACCACAAGCAGGGGAGTCAGGGCAGGCCCTGAGCACTCAGGGGAGCCCAAAGAAAACAAAGATGACCCTCAATTGGACCCACAGGCCGGAGGCGCAGGGATCGCGAGAGGACCTCGAACAGCTCACCAAAAGGAGCAGGCCACAGTGCTCACGAGGCAGTGTGGCTGAGGATCTTGGTGGAATAAGTTGCCGGATGTTAGGGCTACTTGGAACCCAATGCACTTGTTGCAGAGTTGCCAACAAGCATATGCACTTGCAAAAGTATGCAGTGCACAGGGGTTCGGTTAATGCAGCCCCCACGAGCGATTCTGACCTCAGACTTGGTGAAAGGGCAGCTCAGGCATCATGAGACATAGATAACCACCACCTGTATTGTTGAACCCTTCGGTGTCCGCAGGAGCTCGGGATCAGCAGACCTGTCAGCAGTGTTGAGGTGCCTGAGAATGCAGGGAAGTGACTCCTTCACTTCAAGGGAGATTATCTTCAAGGGTCTTGGATGCTCCACAGGTCCAGGCACGGATCCTGTATGGTGCACAGGCACAGACGAGGCAGCAGACTGAAAAGGAGATGAAGTCAGGACCAAACAAAGTCCAGCGAAGTCCAGAGTACCCAGACAGTAGAAGTGCAATGGTTTCAGTTCTGAATCTTGCCCACGACGAATCTAGGGACCTACACCAATGTAAGCCCTTAAATACCCTAAGGAAAGGGTTGGGAAGATTCAGGGGACCCTCCCAGGGGAGGGTCTGGACAGGGGGGAGGTTACTCCCATGTCCTTTGTCCAGTTTTGCGCCAGAGCGGGAGCCAACGGCTCCCAGGACTGGTTTGAACTGGACTATGCACAGGGACACCAAATGTGCCCCTCATGCAGACTTTCAGGTGCTGGCAAGCGCACCCACCCAGCCCTAATATACTAAATCCTGTCTGAGAGGTGATCACACCTCCCTGTGACAGGATGCCTATTGTTCTGCCTTCCCCTGCTCGAGCTTGGCTCAGCAGCAGCAGGGCATAAATGTGTCTCTGGCCGGCAGCAATCATTTTGCGCTGTCCGGGACTAGAAGGCTGGTACCGGGAACACCGAGAGCCTAACGGAGGGCTCTTCCAGTGCTTGGAATCATACCTCCCACACCGTTTACGGTGTGGGAGGTATGATTCCAACATGTTTGATACCAAACATGATAGGATTCGTTGCAGCCATTTTCGAGATGGTCATTGTGCGGTCACGCGATGCTCCTCTATATAGCATATGTCTGCTTCACTGACAACCTGGGAGAATGGACTCCGTAGGCTGCAGGGGTGTCCCTCTCACTTAGAACCAAGCACCCTGCCCTCAGGATTGTAAAGGCCTGCTAGAGGGGTGACTTATAGGTTTTAAGTGCAGTGACCCTTAGATATAGTAAACCTATATCTTTCATAAGTGGTGCATGCACCAACTTACACAGGCTGTAATGGCAGGCCTGTAGTTCCATTTTGAATGGTCTCTCATGGGTGGCATAATACATGCTTCAGACCATGGGAGACCTCTGGGGTACCTATGCCCTGGGTACATGGGTACCATATACTAGGGACTGACAAGGGTACCCCAGTATCCAATCTGGATATACCTAGGTACTGAACACAACAGTTTAGGGAGAAAGCAGATAGACTGGGGTCCTGATTATCAGGATCCCAGTCAGTCTAGTCAAAAACAGTATCACATCAAGCAAAAAGTGGGGGTAACCATAAGAAGCAGATCCTACTTTTCTACAGTGTAATTCCCAATTGTGAAGAGATAGACTTTTTGTGTTTGATGTTTCTAGAATCAAAATTTAAATTCACAACTTATGGTGAAGTCAGATTTTAAATTGCCGTTCTGAAAATGCATTTTCTTACTTTAGCAATTTGGTGTCTGCTGCCTGTTTCTGATACATGTCTGGAAAGGGTGATAGCTAGGCTTTGTGTATTCCCCCTAGACCGCCACATACAATGAAAGCTTAGATGTGACTTGATGGCCCATCCTGGCAGAATGGGAAGAAGGAGCTGGAATCAGTCTCACTTACACCTGAATAGGCTGTGTCCTATCTAGGGGTAGGCAGGACTCCTGCGGAGTTTCATAAAAACTTTGCGAGATTACGCTGAGTTCCGCGAGCGGGCACAATGGGCACATTGCACTGCTCGCACTGTTTTTTAGCACCGGGAGCTTGTTCCGCGTGCCAAAATCAGCTTGAATGGCACTACGCAGTGCCAGAGTGCACTGCTTTTTTGCTGCCACTTGAGCAGTGTTGGACTTGGCCCTTTTTGGCAGGTTCACCCCTAAACTTTTTGCCTTAAGTTCTGACATGGTGTTGGTGGTTTTAGGCCTCTGGGCACTTTAGCACTGTGGTCCAGTGTAAAGTGCGTGCGCTCTCTGAGTTACAGTGGTAAGATTGGCCTGCCCTCCGATAGGAATGCATTGGGGATTCCCTGATCAGTGTGTGTCAGTGGTAATTCATGGTATGGGAGGAGCAGCGTGGTCAAATTTAGTATGCATGAAATTGTGAGAATAAATGCTGTGCAATGGTGTGCGCAGATTTATGATGACTGGTGGAGAAATGCCACTTTTAGAAGTTGGCATTTCTGTGTGCTATGTGTCTGCCTGCCTGATGTGAATTGCATGTCTGGCTTGTGAGTGACAGGAACTGAGAGGTGTGTGTGGCTCCAGGAGGGGCGGGGTGAGTCAGCGCTAGGCTGAATGGGACATCTCTGCTGGGAGTAGTGGGAGGAGTAATCCCCTGACTCTGAATAGGAGTGTGCCTGCCCTGTACAATGCTGGCTCCACCCCCTGTGGTGTGTCTGATCACCTAGCCCCCACCTGACAAAGGGGAAGAGGAGCTTGCAAAACAAAGTGCTCCAAATGCCCCCTGAACCAGTTGCATCTGGTTCCCCCATGCCCTGCTCTACAGACAAAGGAAATCTGGGTATAAATGTAGGGGCTGGGACCCCATGAAAATGTTCAGTTCAGTTCCGGTTCTGGTGTGCTGTTCCTGACGGAGGGGGCTGGCTGCTGCTGAGGCCCAGGGGGGGCTGCCAGCAGGGCTGCCTCCCTGGGCCCTGCATTGCCCCTTGATCCCTAAGGACCTCCAGGACTCTTGTTGCACCTAGCGCCTGGTGAGCGCTACATTTTCTCAAGAAGAGGAGCACGAGGGCTCCGCAGCGCTGAGCCGCAATCTTTCCCAAGGGAATCCCGACGTGGGTATTCCCCCTGCTGGAGGGGAGAGAAGCGGGTGCCCACCCCGCATTGCGCCAACGAGTGGGAGCCTACCCCGCTTTATACATATTGAAAACGGCGGGTGCCCACCCCGCCTTATGCTGCCTTAGCGGGAGCCCACCCCGCGTTCTACTTGTGAGAAATCACTGCTGCGGCCCGAGCCACGGCAGGAGAGGAAGTCAGGCAGCGAGATGCCTGACGCGAGGCGGGACTTCCGGCTCCCCGAGGGAAGCGCCGAAGAAGTCCGAAGCTTCGCGGTCTCCACCTAGAGGTCCCGGGTCCCAGGAGGGGGCCCGGGTGAAGTGCGGGGAGGTCTGGCAGCCGATCTGCGGGGCTCCCGTAAGAAGAGGGAAGCCCCGCACCGCCAGAGGAGACCGAGTGAAGCCGCCCAGCGAGTCCCGGTGAGTGGGGGCTTGAGATGTGCGGTGTGGTGCCAGTGAAGGCACCGTGCCTGTTTTCCTGAGCGGACCCGCCGTTGCGGGCCGCTCCAACGATGGGCATGTTTGGTTTGAGAGCCCGTGAGGCTCCAACGAGGGGCATAATTATTGTTAAAGGGCCCAGAGGGGCCCGTGCTTTCCCCCATGTGGCCTTTTTCACAGTTGCCCCGCGTGGCAGTGGGCAACTGCAACGATGGGGACATGTATTTGGAGAGCCCCAGTGAGGCCCCGAGGGCACAGTGGTGCCAGGGCCTATTTGCCTATCCACAGCTGCGCCGCACCAACGCGGGCAGCTGCAACGTTTGGCGCCTATTTGTTCCAAGGGCACAGTGAGTGCCCAGGCCTACAATTCTTCACAGCTGCCCAGCAAGTAGTGGGAAGCTGCAACGTTTAGGCCATCATTCCTTTGGGGGCATTGTGTGAGATAGGAGTGAGAGACACTCCTCTACCCCAGCGCAATGGCGCACAATGGATTCTGCTGCGTTGGCAGCCGCCCTGACTTTGGGACATAGGGCATTTGAGCCCCTTTGAGAAGGCCAGTTGGCCAGGGGGACGATTGGGGTTGTAGGGCGCGAGGCCCTAAGGTGATTTATGTGGTGCTAGGAAATGTGATTCATGTACTATGATTTACGCACCCTGTTTTATGCCTCTAACTGTGGTTTATGTATGAGGTTATTTGCATACTGTGGTTTATGCTAGTGAGATTATTCTCTACTGTGAGTTATGCCCCTAATGTGAGTTATGCTTAGGAGGTTAGGGTCTAATGCGTTTAGATTTATGAGATGATTTCATAATGTGTTTATGCTGGTGAGGTTGGCGCAGAATGTATTTCACGCCTAAATGTGATACTGTGCATAATAGGGTTTATGTTACAGGATGATGCTGAGATTGCCAGTGTTTACTGGCTGTGTTCTACGTTTATGATATGTCCTACATTTACTAAGTTCACTTTGTGATGGTTCTGACAGTGGTCCAGTTGGCCCTGTCAGGTGTACATAATCCCTTGTAGATATTACCTAGTGCCAGGTGGCACAATGTATATTATGTGATTACTATTCTAATGTGTTATGAGAATACAAAGGCTATTTTTGATATAACCTTGTGTGGAGTTCCTTTTGTGGTGTGCCTAGTATGTTGTTGCTGTGTGCGTGTTGCGCAAACGCTTTACACATTGCCTCCGGGATAGGCCTGACTGCTCGTGCCAAGCTACCAAGGGGGTGAGCAGGGGTTATCTTCGGCGTGTAACTCCCTCGCCCTGACTAGAGTGGTGGTCTCTGCCTGGCTTTGGCGCAAGCCTTAGCCAACCAGAGATCCCATTTCTAACAAGCAGATTTTCTACTCAATCGGCAGCTTTCTCACCATTATTGGCTGTGACCACTGCATTGAGAAAATCTTGCTAGGGGGCGGCAATTCTCGCTGGTCAATTTACCGTTTGTGAGCCGCACATGAGAAAAAAA
Source organism: Calotriton arnoldi (assembly GCA_963921515.1). Classification (NCBI taxonomy): domain Eukaryota; kingdom Metazoa; phylum Chordata; class Amphibia; order Caudata; family Salamandridae; genus Calotriton; species Calotriton arnoldi. The sequence goes on from CAWUFW010004881.1 coordinate 953,949, forward strand.
CTCCACCACGTGGTGGTTGGTGGAGTTTTACCGGAACTCTGCATTACAAGCATAACATTGAAACTCCACAAAGTCTGCTGGCAAATCAGACTTTATAGTCCACCCCTAGTCCTGACCCCACAAAAAGGGTTGCATACCCCCCTGTAGTGACAGCAGGAGCAAGGGCAGGAAAGGAGGTCCTCTGTAAACGTGAAAGACCTGTCTTTGAAGTGTCCCCCACTTCAAAGGCACAACTTGGGATAAGAACTGAACCTTTGACACCACCACTTCAGTACACTTCCGAACCTGTGAAGACTGCCAGGAAGAAGGATTGCTGTACTGCTGAAGGACTGCCACTCTGCTGGACTGCTGCTTTGCTAGACTCCTGCCTTGCTGTGCTGCCCTGCTGTCTGCTGTTCCCCTGTCTGGGTGAGAAGGACTGGACCTGCATCACTTGAACCCAGAGTGACTACAAGGGCTAGCTGGCTGGCCTCCTGATCTGAAGTCTCAGGGATATAAAAGACTTCCAACTTGCCTGCTTATTCACCTGAACTCTGCTCTCTGTAAGTCTGTCCTGCCAAGTGGTGCCACCCCAGTCCTGAACCCTTGGAAGTGAGGGCTAAGGTGATTGCTTCAGCAAAACACATGCATCCTCTGTACAACTAGTACCATTGCTTGGATCAGAACCAGTGGGTCACTCACGTTGCATGACTAGAACTGGCATATTGCCTCTACTGCATGGATCAGCCCGACGCATTGCCTTTGGAACCAGCACTGCACATTTATCTGCATCTCCGTCTGCAGCATTTCCGACGATGCCGTTGAATCTCCGCATCCCAGCTCTGCACTCATCAGTTCAGATGCATATTCGCTGCTGTGCAGGTCAGTACCGGCGCATCGCCACCACAGCATGTGTTGCCACCACAGCATGTATTGGCACTGACGCTCGTCGAGGCAACCAGGATCAAGGTGCTCTTGTATAGCAGGACTTACTTGGTCCCTGTATCTGGCCTACGCTCCATTGTAGTCAGCTTGAACTTTTGACCTTGTCCCGGTCTTGCAAGGAAGCGATTTTTGCTTCTAAGCGCTATTTTACAGTTTATTCTTTATCTCAAGTTCTACTTATTGGATTTTTTTCATTTTGGTATTATTTTATTTATTAAAACAAGTTCTGTTTTTCTAGCCTGGTGATGAATCTTTTTGTGTGGTGTTTTCACTGTCTTAATGTTTGATGTGCTGCACAAATACATTACAAATTGCCTCTAAGTTAAGCCTGACTGCTCTGTGCCAAGCGACCAGATGATGAGTACAGGTTAATTTAGGATTTGCCTGCTTCTTACCCTGACTAGGATTGTGGTTTCAGCTTGACTAGGGCTCATACCCCAGTCAACCCACAACCCAATTTCTAAAAGTTCAGTTTTATTCTTATCTGTAGTTCAGTGCAGCTAGCCACTGCTTGATACTTAGGATAAAAATATCACTCCACTGAAAGCAAATTATTTGCACTTCAGACATTAAGCACATTTTGGAAAGAAGCAAATTAAATTAGGAAGAATTTGCTCATGGCTGAAACCTTTAATCCATACTGGTCAATATCTCCACGGCTTCATCAAATTTTAGATGGGAACAGAGGTGAAAGATTGTCGATTGAGGCATGGGTTTGCATTTCTGACTCGTGTTACATAACCTGTCCTTCAAAACTGAAACATTGCGCTCATGTTGTTATTGCTTTAAAATGCATGGGATACCGTAATCCGTGTATAAAATCCTGTCACTGATTTACTTATTACAGTCAACTGCTGACATTCATACTCACCTTTAATAAGAAAATGGCATAGCTGCTCAACTGTAATAACTTATTACAGTTGAGTTCACTTCTGGCAACACGATGGCTGTTGCCAGAGTCAGCATCTTAGGGTAAAGGCAGGCCTCAGAGCATATTTAAAGCTACACTTTAAAAAACGAAAATGAAATGAGTCTTTTTTTCTTCTGCTCTATTTTTCTGGATGAATACTGAAAAGCAGAAAAGAGATATTTATGGCATCATGCTTTTTTCCAGGCTTTAGGTAATTATAGGAAAGATTGAATCTTTACATGTTTTTAGCATTCTGACCCACAGCATTTCTGGGCACTTTTCCAACATAAATACAGTGTGAAAGTGCACACGCCCTTCCCAAACATGCTACGAAGTTGTGCTCACCTGATATTTTTAAGCATGCCTCAAGCCTGCCATTGCAGGACTGTTGGTGCGCACTTGGACCTATGAGGTTTTTAAACATGTGTCAAGCCTGCCATTGCAGGCCTGTGTGTGTGCAATTGTACTATGCTCAGGTTGACCTTTTTAAACCACTGGCCAATCATGAGGGGACCTTTCACTACCACTAGGGAACCCCTGGGGTAAGTCTTAAGGGGTGAAGTAAGTGGTAGGTGAAAGTCAGGGCAGGTACACATGCGTGTTCCCTTCCCAGGTAGTCAAGAATGCCCATTTGTATTTTCACTACCTACGAGGTTTGCTATTCCCATAGGTTAACAAGGGGGAAGGGTTGACATTACTTCAAGCTGCAATAATGGCTTACAGTGTAGCAGCCTTATAATGTTCCCTATCATTGGATTTACAATGACAAACCCTCACCTGTGGTAAAGAGGGATTTGTTGTTAATACCTTGGGCGGACATATACGCCCAGAGGACACAACAGAGAACGAATATTGGACGATTTTCGGATACAGATGCTTCATCTTCAGACAACATGCAACAAAGAGATCAACGACCCAGAGGACAGGACAAACAGAGACCTGAAAAAGAAGTTCCCTCTACATCAGGAAACACCAATGGCAGCCGACCTTTTTTAGAGAGAGGCCAAAAACCACCAGACGAAGCAGGAGGAAAAACAAAACAGCAACCAGTTGCAAAAGGTACACAAAGTCAGAGACTTTAGCTATCAACATTTCAAAGCATCAATTCACTGATTTTCAAATCTCAACTTTACAAAAAGGATCGTCTTATGTACCAACTTACCACTCTAACGTTCTGGAATCAGAAATCAGTTTATACAAATTCATGCGAACATTGAGACTACGACATTTTTTCACCAATGTAGCAGAGGAAAACCCACGTACACATACTAATATCCTACAAGGATTACGGAACAAAAGTACGTTCATCGCTCCAATCAGCCACAAGGTGTTCGACGCCTTTGAGACAGTGGTGCAAAAGGATCTTCGCAACATTTTTAGACAAACCAAATCCAAATCCTTCAACTTTACACAAAAAGAAAGACAAACATTAACACAAATTGCTTCCAACCCAGAGGTAACTATCTGTCAGGCGGATAAGGGTGGTGCTATGGTCATCATGGATACTTGTTTTTATTTGGAAAATGTGGAAGAGCATGTGCAAGACACCAACACCTACATGAAATTGTCGTTTGATCCTACCAAAGAGTTTCTCAGAGTTCTTTCTAAGATCGTTGAAGGAGCATTGGATAAAGGCACCATAACAAGAAAGGACAAGACCTACCTCATTAAAAACAATCCTTCAGTACCATACATTAACATGATTCCTAAAATTCATAAACACGCCACCAAACCTCCATTCAGACCCATTGTATCCACTGTCAACTCCATTCATGAACCCATCGGCAAATATTTGGACAAACATCTTCAACCTTTCGTACAGCGCATGACGACCTATATAAAAGATACTACTGATTTTTTGGACATTTTGTAATCGATCAGGACTGAGGTTACTATGGATACCATCTTCTGCACCATTGATGTCAAATCATTATATACCTCTATTCCTCACAACTTAGGCATTTCAGCGGTTGAATCATTTCTTATAAATTCTGAAAAAGATGAGCAACTAAAAATGTTCTTGATGGAACTATTACATTTTACATTATTCCATAGCTACTTCAGATTGCAGGATAATTTTTACATCCAATCTTCAGGAACATCTATGGGCAATTGTGCTGCGCCAATGTATGCCAACCTTTTCCTGCACAGATTTGAGTTAGATCATATATTGAATCAAGAAACATGGATGGAACACCTTATGATATACAAAAGATATATCGATGACATATTTGTGCTATGGAAAGGGTCTCAAGAAAAGTTACTGGAAGCCATCGAAACCCTTAATAAAGTAGATGAAAGAATCAAATTCACCTCATCGATAAGCACAGAACAGATCACTTTCCTTGACACACGCATCATCAACAATAACGGACAATTGATCACCAGTGTTTACACCAAACCCACTGACTGCAACAATTTTTTACATTTCCACAGTTTCCATCAACCATCTTTAAAAAAACATCTCCCATACTCTCAGTTACTTCGATTAAAAATAATTTCATCCAATGATGACCTTTACAATGAAAGTATGGCAACTTGTATCAAAAAATTTAAAGAAAGAAGTTACCCAGATTCCATACTTCAAGAAGCTATTGTTAAAGCTGAACATAAGACGAGGGAAAGTCTATTAAAAAGCACTAACCCAAAAGAAAACGATAACAGAACGGTATTCGTGTCCAAGTTTTCAACCCGTAGCCATCAAATCAAAGAAACTGTATTAAAATATTGGCCTATGCTAAGCACGGAACCTGATTTCAAAGGCATTTTTGAGTTGCAACCAAGATTCGCCTGCTTGAGGACAAGAAATCTGAAACAGATCCTTAACAAACCAATTGACACTAAAGAAAAAAACTTCAAAGGCACAGTACCGTGTCTAAATTGTGGGAATTGCAATTCCATTATTAAAGGTAACACTGTACGACATCCGAATCGAGGTACTTTGATTAAACTGAGGGTGACAGCCACATGTAACAGTCAAAACGTAATTTATATGTTAAAATGCCCATGTGGCTTAGCTTATGTGGGAAAGACCGAGCGCAAAATCAGAGTGCGCCTCAATGCACATAAGAGCAACATACGTTGTAAAAACCTCAAATCCACGGTTGCTGCGCACTTTCATTTAATGCATCATAATGTTAGCCAACTGAGATTCTTAATTCTTGAGCAGGTCCCCATTCAGCAGGGACGTGACAACACTCAATTTCTTCTACAAAGGGAGACATACTGGATTAATTTTTTGGACTCTGTTAATCCGAAAGGATTAAATGAACGGATGGACCTTAGTTTTATTTATTTATTTAATGAGTTTTATATAGCGCTGGCTAGACCCAAAGGTATCAGAGCGCTTTACATGAGGTTCCACAAAGTTACAAAATTACATCAATTAACAGGTTACATAAGTTACTAGTAAAACATTTAAAGAGCATAGGAGATGAGATAAATGGAGCGTAGAAGGGTAAGGGGGTAGGGCGAAGGGGTAGGAGGGAGATACGATGGCGAGGCGAAGGAAAGTCTGCCCCAAGTCTGGCTGGGTAGGTGACGGCCTAGGGGGAAGTCCACGCCCCATCTCCTCTTTAGCTATCAGGTAGCTCCACCGGGCATCAGCCAAATAGCAAGGTCTCGGTTAAAAAACATTTAAAGAGCATAGGAAGACGAGATAAATGGGGAGTAGAACGGTAGGGGGAAGGGTAAAAGGGTAGGGGGGAGATAATTCGGAGAGACGAAGGAAAGTCTGCCCAAAGTCCGGCTGGGTAGGTGACGGCCGAGGGAGAAGTCCACAATCCATCTCCTCTTTAGCTAACAGGTAGCTTAGTTGCTTTCTGTGAATTGGTTATTGTTTATGTCTACATATTGAACTTTCTTGGACATTCACATGCGTTCATACACTTTTATTAAGACATGTGGTCATGTTATATTAGATTTCGACTCCATTTGTGTCCGGGAGCTGTGCTCTATATGCTGGATTATTTTGAAATATTGTGATTGGTATAATGTGCTCTATATGCTGGATTATTTTTAAATATTGTGATTGGTATAATCATGTGTGTATATTAACACTGTTATCTTTTACAGATATTGCACGTTTATTTAATTATTCACCACCACTTTTTTGTAATTTTTATTAGTGCTTTCACGCTCTCAAAACTTGACAATATGCGATTTTATAGATCGAAGTCAGACTCGATCTGTCTTTACTCGTATGCATCAACGATATCTTGTTTCCATTTCAATTGCCTTAGGAAGTTGTGTTTACCGTATTGCCGACTTCTACTTTCTTATTCAGCTATATTTATCAGAACCTACACACGTTTGTATTTGGGGAAATTCCGGTAATGGTTGAGCTTAGCAGAACTTGAATTTACACTCGTCGTACGCATTTACTTTTTTATATTCTTTTAATTTTTTTTTATTACTATCGTCACATTAGCTCGTGATCACTTTTTGTACTTCCAGGTCCTTGGTCCTTTAAATCGCACACGTGGTATCCGTCTTTCACATTCGTGAACGGGGAATGGCCGCCTACGCCACATTTATCTTCTTAATCTGGTAAGCTTCGTTCCTCTCAACGTTTACCATTTCTCTTTTATTTGTACGCATGTTGAAGGATGTTTAACTTTTGCTTTACGTGTTCAGTTATCCCCACAGTTTTTGTCATATCGCTGATTAGCCGTTTTATGCGGTATCGAGTAAGTGTATTTTATACATGGGTATTCTATTCACCATGGCTACTGGTATTTGACCTTGTTTGCACTTCCTTTTTTTGGGATACTCACCTTCTAGCTTTGTTTGCACTTTTTCGTGCACTTTCTCGAGCACACCATTTATTTATTAGAGACTCCGGTTCCCTTTGTATACACTGATTTGATGTAAGCTTGTTTACAATTTTCAGCTTACACCATGGTTCCGGTCACCTACGGTTTCCACAATTGAAGCACCTTGTTGCAGTGTTTAAACTCACTAACAACGACGTTAGTGTATCAACGTGCACTGTTTGAATCTTGTTTTTTCACCATCGCTAACGGCCAGATTTTGTGAATGTTCACCATCTTTCTACTGAAGGCACTATTAATCACTACTCCTTTTCAGGCATGCGTGCCATTTTCTCACCATCAGCTACGTTCAGATTTCGTAATAGAGCATCACCTTTTTTTAACCAATGACATTACTACTTGTGACAATTGATTTGAATATTTGGCACTCATGCCATCGTATGTACTGAACCTGAGTCTTTTCTATGTTGCAGAATTAATCCCCTGATGAAGGGCAACTGCCCAAAATGCATTGGGCATATGTGAAATTTAACTATGTTTCAAAAAAAGAAAAATATCGTTATGAATGAATAATGAATGAAATCATCAAAGAACAATCAAAGATCTCAATAAAGTTTATTGAATACAATACAAAAAAGTGATCAATCTAAGTACTTTTTCGTTTTGAGTGCAAGTTGGAGACGCCCCTCACATCGTGAGGTCAGCGCTTTTGAATACTTGGAGATGCCACTTCTAGAAAGCGATCCAAAAAGGCACGCTTTTTTCGCGCCAAACAGTCGCACTGCGAAGAGTAGGAATTGATCCTCATAGTAAACATATATATATGACGTATTCCAAGTTTAATCCAATTATGAACCAATATTTCATCAGAAGTTTATTCCAAAATTAATCCTTTGTACATAGTCACCACGAAGACAGCGAGGTTCCACAGTAATCTTTATTTTCATTTTCAACTGCCTTCTGTGTGCCCCTCCGGGCTTCAACATTGACATGTAGGGGTGAACAATTCATACTGATTAACCTCTCGTAATTCCACCCAATGCATTTCGGACTGTTCTAGTCCTTCGTCAGGGGTAACTGAAATGATGACAAAAAAGACATCTAAACCGACTTATCAAAAGCAAGTTGACTTTTACAATTTAACTTTTACAATTGCAAGCGCGTGCTGCTACCTCCCCCTGTGATTAACCTTTGCCCAATCCCACCCTGTATCTATTAATAGTAGCGTGCCTAACTGAACAAAATCAAAAACATAGTCCCCCTTTACATGCTACAAAACCCAACATGTAGTGAGTGCTCAATTACACAGGAAGTGATACAACAAATATTCCATATTGATTTAAAAACCCCTTCCAATCAGTACACGAGAATGCAAAACGAAAAACGAACTCACTTAAACCCAAACGACATCCCCTTTCCCAACCTAGTTCCTGCTATCTACCAACCCGTACCTTAAACCAAAATGTAAACCAATCCAAACTACCTTCAAAGCCTCGATCGGCAGCCTTGTCACCTCCTCTGCACTTTCTCCAACTGCCGTGAATGCATATACCCTCGTCTTCACGTATACCTTCTCAACTCTCCCACCTGTCTGCCATCTGTTTATAACCAATCAAGACGATGTAATCTTAACCCCGTGACTCAGTCCCAATTCAAACAGAAAACCTTAAAGAAATACTACGTGGCCTCTCCATGTGGATATACCCACCCTAAACAACTCAAAAAACTAATCCCTTACACTTGTGAATGTGCGTGCCCAGCCTTCTTCCTTTTCACCTTCCCGAACATCATGTTTCAATCAAAACCATAACACACATCAATAAACAGCTGAATTATCCCAAATAAATAAATACAAGTGCTGAAATAAATACAACTCGCAAATGTAAACAGTATTTAAATGTCCCTCGTGCCAAGTGTTACAATCCATTTCCATGATTTTTAAACAAAACTGCATGAAGTCACTTCTGAATGTTCCCTGTGCTCGCGCTGTCTTTGAGGTGATAATTCCTTCTCTGTCATTACGACCTTCATCTTTACCTTTAGTCATGGCTTTCAGCAGGGTGCAAACTTGCGTCGGGACAGAACATTGCTGTGCGGGACAGAACATTGCTGTAGCATGTAAAGGGGGACTATGTTTTTGATTTTGTTCAGTTAGGCACGCTACTATTAATAGATACAGGGTGGGATTGGGCAAAGGTTAATCACAGGGGGAGGTAGCAGCACGCGCTTGCAATTGTAAAAGTTAAATTGTAAAAGTCAACTTGCTTTTGATAAGTCGGTTTACATGTCTTTTTTGTCATCATTTCAGTTACCCCTGACGAAGGACTAGAACAGTCCGAAATGCATTGGGTGGAATTGCGAGAGGTTAATCAGTATGAATTGTTCACCCCTACATGTCAATGTTGAAGCCCGGAGGGGCACACAGAAGGCAGTTGAAAATGAAAATAAAGATTACTGTGGAACCTCGCTGTCTTCGTGGTGACTATGTACAAAGGATTAATTTTGGAATAAACTTCTGATGAAATATTGGTTCATAATTGGATTAAACTTGGAATACGTCATATATATATGTTTACTATGAGGATCAATTCCTACTCTTCGCAGTGCGACTGTTTGGCGCGAAAAAGCGTGCCTTTTGAATTGCTTTATCTGCATTCCGTGATTTCGGGACGGATCACGGCAACAGTTCGCACGCAATTATCAAATTAGAATATGAAACGTTTAAGGAAAGGAGTGCATTCTGCTTTTCTATAACTTCTAGAAAGCGGGCATTTCTCTGCTCTAAAACTCTTTGTGTGCCTTTTAGTTTGACTCCAATCCACACTGGAGACTGGGGGAGCATATCTGTGCATTCCCCAGAAACAGCTATAAACATTAGGTATGCAACTGAAACGACAGACCTCTGCCATTTGAAGGCCTGGCTGGATAATTGAAATGGTAGGTTTTGACACTTGGCCTCTGGGAAGCCAGATAATGGCCCCACTAAAGATCTGCATTCCACAGCCCCATGGCAGATAGGACTGAAATTTAGGGGAGACATCTGTGGTTCAAAGGCAAACCCTCTGAACCACCACCAAATTCAAAGGCACAGTACAGTTAACCCTGGGCGGTGAACTCCACGCCGTTCGCGGAGTCTGCAGAGTTTTCTGCACTCTTCAGAACACGCTGCATTCTCAAAAACTACACTCTGCGGAGTGGAGTTTTTGTCCTCGCTCACGCTCGTCACCGTCAAGTTGGCGAGCATGAGCGAGGAAAATCCACCTCCTGGCGAGATTTTTCCTTGCTCGCGCTCTCCAAAGTCTAGTTGGCGAGTGTGGAAAATCAACCTCCTAGAGAGATTTCTCAATGAGGGTGGTCGGATTTCTCAATGCGAGTACTCGCGGCAGGTCGCGACCACTCGCATTGATAAACCTTCTGTTCGCGTTGAGATTGCTGCAGCTCAAGTAGGAAATCTACTCCAGCAGCAGAAAGGAAGCTGCGCCGTCTTGTGCTGCGCATGGTGTCATTCGCGATGATTTTACAGCACATGACAAACACCCGGTGCTCAAAATCACCGTAAACAGCATGCCCCAACACACTCCGCTGCTCGCGGAACTCCGCGTAGCGCGGCAGAGTCTTTTTGTCACTTTGTAGAGTTCCGCTATGCGGGACTATGCGAACTCCACCCATGCATAACTACTGTATAACTACTGGTGCCATACTTCAACAGGAAAGAGATACACTTGTGGGGACGTAGGACCGGAAATCCTGGAACTGTGTGGTGTACACTGCCAGAGAAATCTGTTCTGATCACGGAGGTTTACTGTCATTGGAAGGGACCATGCATCCTTCCTGAATAGTGGCTGGCCTGGGCTGGACTACCTTGAAGTGTGCTCTCCAAGGGCTTGTTGGCTTGCCCTGTTCTCTTGTGGAGGTCTCAGTGACATCAAAGACCTCCCACAAGGGACCTACACCATCTACTTGTAACACTTTGAGAACAGTGCCCTCTTAAGTGTCCACATCGTTTGCTGGATCCCAACTGGTAGTGTGGCGTGAGTATGGAACTAAGTTTTGTGCCTGGAGACCGGATTGCCTTGTGTGGAGCCCCAAAAGTTCTGCTCGAATCTAAGGAGTGTGGCCCCTGCTTCATGGGGCCTCAACATGCAGAACCATCTTGTTGGTGGTGAGTAGGTTCACTGGTTGTGGCATCCTGCGTGGCCCACTTTGTCAATCGTGCTGCATCTCTCTCATGTGACATACCGACTGCATGCTCATTGCGAGCGGTGTCCAATTCACAGTATGCCCTCGGAGGTGAGGGCATACCCTTAGTAGGGTCTCATTCTACCTCGCGCAACACAGCTAAATTGCACTTGTGTGTATGACTGGAATTATCTGGTGCGACCCTTATCAATGCGCACCAGATGTTTTGCCTCATTTCCAGGGAGGTACTGAATTTGCAACTCTTCTTGTGTGTGACCGGAATTGTCTGGTGCGACCCGTATTAACATGGACCAGACGTTGTGCCTTATTTCCAGGGAGGTACGGAATTTGCAACTCTTTGTTGTGTGCGATCGTAATTGCCTAGTGTGACTCAGATCACCGCACACCAGACGATGTGCCTCATTTCCCACGAAGTACTGAGTTTGCGAGTCATTATTGTGTGTGACCGGAACTGTCTGGTGTGACCCGTATCAAAGTGTACCTGCTGTTATGCCTCATTTGCAGGGAGGTGCAGAGGAGCGGATTCGTGTTCTGTGGTGCCTGGATTGCCTGGTGCTACTTTGATTGACTTGTGTTTGACGGGGTACCTCCTTCTTCTGAGAGGCTCCCCTGTTTCATCCCCCCATTCATTGATTGTTCCTTTTGTGCCCTCAGTGCGGCAGACCAACTGCCCTCTCCTCACCTGGCCTGATGACTTTGTGTTTCCAGGTAGTATTGCCTGGACTTGGCCAGGGTGGTGAGAGTAATTGACTGAGCTAAGAAACGCTTCAGAGAGCTATCGGAAGCTGGTCAAGAGACTGCGTGACCCCCCTCTGCTTCGCAGAACTGGGCTGGTGCTGGACGGCACAGTGCGTTATCCTATGATTGAACTACTATCGCCTGCAGCCTGCTTCTGTTCCGCATACCGTGGGTGAACTTCCGGAGTAGAGGCCATATCTCCATTTGTCGACTGCTGTCAAATTAGCCCTGCCACTTACCCCCACCTTCTTCCCTAGGACCCTGACTGAGTGTGACTCTGGCCGCGATCGGCCAGATTCAGGGGGGGGGGCATTTCTTTAACTTCAGCCATGGGTGTATGGTGGTCAGGGTTAGCTGAATGGTGGAGGAGGGTTTGGGCCACGGGGTCTGAATGTGCATTATCAACTGACCTGCGGGATATCAGTGGCACCGCATTAAAGTGCTTTGTGCATGTGTGTGCGATTGCGCTCCATACAGACCTGTCTGATATCCTTGGCACAGTGTATCGGTGCGGAATGAGTGTGTGGAAGTGACTGCCTGTTATTAATTACATTGTACAGCAGTGTTGCTTTACACATTGATTTCCTGCCAAAAGAATACTACGTTTCACATTGGTTTTTACCCGTGGGGCCTTGGCCCACGGTGCTGGATAAAAGTGTTGCAATTAACTGTGTGTACACATATCTCATATCGTTGTGATCTGGGGTGCACCCTATAACTGTGTGGTATTGAATTATAATAATTGCCAGGGTTGGCCTTGTTCTGACAACGTTTCACACCGCATAAGAGTTCTGGGGCGGTAAACTAGGATCTTTACAGAGTGTGCATATTTCTGATGTCATTTTAACATGGTTGGGCCTAGTACTGCTAGTGCTATTTCCAAATGTGATTTATGCCCAGAAATACATGATGTTCATGTTGTGTTAGTTAATGTGTATGTTGACTGCAAACTGTATTTACATACACCACGTTTGAAGTCTTTTTTGTGACTCTCATTGTATTTACTGTGTGAGAGTGCTGCGTCAATGCTTTACACATTGCCTCTGTGATACGCCTGACTGCTCAGTGCCAAACTACCTAAGGGTGAGTACAGGTTATACAGTGAGTGAAATCATGCACCCCTGCCTGACTGGAATGGTAGGTTCTGCCTGGCTAGGGCCTTGCCTCAGCCAAGTAGAATGTGTCAGTTCCAACAATATCCAACAACTTTTCATTGTGTTTCATTTTGCACTAAACGTTCTAATTTTATTCTTCAAGATTACAAATATGCTATCTCTTACACTTGAAAAAGCAACACACCAAGGATTTGAGTATCTTGTGGGAAGGGAATGGTGTGACCGTGTATTGAAAGGATTAAAGTACCCCCATTGTATATAATGAGGCTATTGGAGGTCACCTTGAGTTCCATAACCCTGTAAGGAAACTAGGCTTTCAGCCTTGTTCCTCTATATGGTCACAGACCCCCTCTGTGACGTGTAACATCCTTATAATGTATATCAGGGGATATGTTATCCCACATATCTCTCGGATTCAGTTGTGTAGCTTTTGAGGAAAATTGTAGAACTGCATCTGTATTTTTGTGAAGTGTTTTAGCTTCTTCAATGATATGAAATAGAGCTAGCCTTTATGGGAACCAAAGGCCCGAGTGACTGTGTCCAACTGAAGTCTAGTTTCAGTGTGTTAAAGGAAGTGCTTGGCTTGAGACAGTGGTTTTCAGTGAGGCCCACCGGCACCCATTTTTAGGGGCTGACACTTATTTTTCCTCATCAGATATTGACCGCCAGTGAGAGAGGGAAAAACATACATACTGGAAAGAAGGGGAAAGAGAATGACGGAAGAATTGGCACAAAGGGAGAAAGCCAGGACCGGCAAGAGTGAGAAAATATGTGGAGCAATGTCTGCTAGTGAATAATTGAGGCCTGAGTTGAATGTAAAGACTAAGTAGCCTTTGTATTTTGTGCACCAACATTTAATTACGCAGGCTGAGGGCTGCCGAGTAGAGTTTTGGGCACAGACACTTTCTTCTGCAAACTAAGCACTGGTAAAAGGTTCTGCTGACAATTAATTTGGCTGTAATGGTGAGTGCATTAGAGATCCACTGAGTTGCCTATTTCCCAGGCGCTTCACCACCTTGTCAGTGGTAGGAAGACCAATATGAATGCCACAATATTGCAATATAAAACTAAACACAGCATTAGGTGTTTGAGCATCAAGAATTGTAAAAGCTCTTGGTGAATGGCAAAGAGTGCCTTGTAGTATAAAGAATTCTCCTGGGCAAGAGATGTCCAACGAAGGTGCGAGAGAGTCAGGACCTGGCCAGGTTTTCAGAACATACCCATTAGACACATTTCAAAAACAATAGTAAATGAACATCATTAGTTATTATTAATCCAGACAACCTGGCATTTATCTGACCCTCCTGGATTTACACCTTTTGGTTTATGTTAACCACCCCAACAAACAGCTGTCCTATGAACCAAAATTGCACTTTTGCACAGAGTTTCATTTGAAAATGCTACTAAATAAATCAACAGGTAAAGAAACAAATCATTAAAAAAATGCATGTATTGAAGTAATAGGAAGGCCAGTGCATAAGTGAGAAGCGGGAATAGATACCAAGTGAAAATGCAGGTTTCAGAAGGGAGCCTTTGTAGGCCTAGCATAAATAGAACGTCTCAAGGACAATTTGGATTACATCTAAACTGGCAAGAATCATCACAAACAGCAAAAGTATGTCCCCACTCATTGCAGTGTGATGGGTTTCTAGTAAAGGAACAGTAAATATGACGAACCACAACACAGAATTGAAGAAAATAATCTGGCTCCCAAAACTGGCCTCTAGGAAGATATCCCAAAAGAGATGATGAACTAAAAAGGTCAACAATAATGCAGATATCTGAAATTTACTTCACTTCAAACACTGACTGTTCCAACCATGGCCACTGAAACAAGAGGAGATTTAGGCTTATGTTGAGAAAAAGTGCCACATACGTAAGACTTTACTGAACAGTGGACCACCAGATCAAGATGCCAAGAAAGGGGCAAATGTGTGAGTATAGCATTTAGCTGAAGCAAAGTTCAACAAAGAAACCATTAAGAGGAGGTGCCTATATAGTAGTTAAGTAACATCTATAAATAACGCATAAATACGACCATTTCAGCTTCACCATCTCTTGGTATAACTCTTGTGACCCGATAGTAACTTCACCTTTGTTCGGCTTCTGACTGCACAGATCTTCGCTGAAACAAGGGCTGTAGATTCAAAAAGTCCAATGTTCGTTGCATTATATTCATAATAGTGAAACCCTGTCAGAATTACAAATTTTTACTCATCAATTTCCTTAATTCACAGTAAATGGTATGGTCCATGCAAATCTAACTTGAAAGATATTTCTGAACTTCTAATTGATTTCAAGAAATAAGCTATTATTGATATTGTAGAAAACTACTTCTCTGCCAGTCCATTCAAAACTCTACAATACATATAAGGATGATTGACCCAAGTCGAAAGTCTATTTATGTACATTAATCAATGAAGCACCTAAACGAAGAACAGGGCTCTGAAACTGTGCTACATATTCTGTTGAGAATAGTGCTTTACTATGTATTTCTTTATCTGTGACAAAAAATAGACGCATTCAAACCGAGCCAATTAGGTATAGTATAGGTTTTCCTTGAATTTCTGTGAGAAATGCGGACCAACAATCAAAATGTAAAGGATTCCTCGATAGAAAACGATGTCATTTTATAAAGAGTGCGGATTTACTCATGTCTCAACTATTTTTTACCTTATACTTAAGTAAATGCGCACTTTGTTTCACAGACCAAATAATCACAAATATTTTATCTCATAGACAATTTCACATTTAACACATAGCATGAATGTTTGTAAAGGGCATATTCACATTTACTCTAAAATTACAGATGCTTATTGTTACCCACTCAATTGTACTCATTATGTATATGTGGGAAGTATGAAAGGTTGAATGGCGCCACTAGGGTTGGAACCTGTGACTATAAAGTCATTCTTGTGGTGGAGGCATTAGTCCACTCAACCACCAGACTCCTCGCTTATTTAAGTGTTGTACAAAAAACTCTTCACTTTTGAATTCTCACCAGGCATTAGACTGGATCTGGAAATTTTTCAGCAGTACCTCTGCACGTCGGGGGACGGCGCCGTAAAGCTCCATGATGATGTTGACTCCGGTTGTGACGTCAGTGGAGGCATATAAGTCCCCTCCCGCCAGTAGCGGCTGCTATTGAATGGGGGTGGTAGACAGGGGGAGGGAGGACTGGAGTGGGGAATAAAAATTAAATACAATGACTTACCTGGGTGCCGCTGGCCGCCGCCTCTCCTCCGAAGTCTTCTCCACGCCGCAACAGGAAGCACACAGCCTCTCAGAATCCCCTGGCCAATCACAACACTGCAATGCAGCATTGTGATTGGTCTGAGTGCCGTCGTTCGGCGCTCAAGCATAGACAGGGAGGCTGTGCATGTTCCCTACCAGGCTGTGTAATGCAAAGGGGAACATGCAAAGTGCGCAGTACTGTTTGGCTGGCCCAAGAGGGCCAGCCAAACCGTCCTGCACACTTTAGAATGTGCCTAACACTCCTCCCCCTGGCCCATGCTCTGGCCTGCCCAACCCCACCTGCCCCGCGCATAAGCAGGAAGGAAAACTAAAATGATAATAATGTTAGCTATTATCATTTTAGTTTTCCTTTTTAAACTGTTCGCAGAGCAGTGGGGCGATGCTCCTCTGCCTTAGCGGAGGAGCCGCAGCTGCCTCCGGCACTCTGACGTCAGTTTCTTCTGCAAAACATTCTGTGCCAGAATGCGGAGCCCTTACAGAAACTGGCTGTGGAAACAGTGTGTCAAAAATGATCACTATATTTTTAAAAATATAAAAAGAAAATGGAAATAAATGGTATGACCATACCCAAGCAAGGCCCATAAGGAAAGACCAAAAGGAATGACAAAGTAATCATAACCAGAGGTATGACAATACCAAGTCAATGGTCCATTAAATCACACAATTACGTGAAACAGTAATTACTGGTAAATAAAACCAGTACTGAAAAGGGGTATAACCCTTACACTACGGATCATTCGCAGAGTGGGGAGGATGGGCAGGGCGTTAAGGAATCTGCGGCTAGACTGTGTCTCTACCAGATAATACATTACCAAAGGTAAGTAACTTGTTCATCTGATAGTTATCTAGCCGCAAATTCCTTAACTTTTGAACTGCAAAACCAATCCTACAAAGTTCCCAAAGAGAACTAGCTGGTTAAAAATTACCACAGACCAGACCTATATATTAGAATTAGATGAAAAAGAGTAAATCTCCTTATAAAAACTGTGGCAATGACCAAAGACAATGTAAATAAGAAACAACTCACAGGCACAAAAACCCAAGCCTCAAGGGGAACAAGATAAAATCCTGTCAGAAGATTTCTGACAACAGTCAGACAATAGCATTTAACCCCCAACGGCTAAGTGATCCCTTGAACTAGAGCGGCTAAAGACAAAGCCAATGCCATGTAACACGTATTCTCTACATTAGTTAAGAAATATCTGAAGGAAACATAACCTTATAACTCTAGAAAAGAGGGTCTTCCAGAACCTATTCTCATTAAAACCAAGATGAATAACCCATTTATCGCAAGGCCTGGAATACCAAAGCAAGTATCACAGTAAATGAACATCATAATCCATCCTTGAAACAAAAACATAATTTAGCCAAATTGACTACCTGAAGGTTCACATAATGTATAGTGCCCATTGAAACAGAAAGATAACAATTAACGGATATGAATCTGTCATAAAAATATAACTATTAAGTTCAGATCTATATCACCACGTCCCAAGCATACATATGGATCCGAATCCAAAGTTACAGAGAAGAGAGATGCAAATCACATCGTCACAATAATTTTTTTTTTTTGCATGTAGCAGAATAATAACTTAAAATGTGTAAACACATATGCAACCCACTTATGTATCCTTTGTACACACACATGGATAACAGAACTAAAACACCAGCCCCAAAGTACTATACAAAATAGGATCAAGAGAGATATTGCACCTTCAACGAAACACCTCGGGTGAACTCAAGATAATGCTGCCTGCCAAAAGTATCTTAACAGTCTGCTAATACAGAATGAAAACTACATGAAAATGACACCTTGCTATCAGCAAGCACCTACAATAACACTTGGCATATAAGGCAAAGATGAAGAAAATAAGCCAAGTCCCTGGAAATTACCATAAAAAGGAAACCCAGTTGGAATAATTGCCCACAAGACATACAAACCAAAATCTAATCTGACCAAAAGACAGACAAGGGCCCATGAAGGCATATTTTAGTTCTCCAAGAACAATGAAGCACCAGATCATAACCTCACACAATGCTCCCTTAAAAGGCTGCAAGGTACAGTAAATAACAAATGCTTAATCGAGAAAGGGAACTGTCCCCAGGGAGACAGAGAAAATCTAACCTCAACACAGGAATGACTGTTCATAGTACCAATGCCAAAGAATATGGAAATATCTAGGATGTTTTTAAAGTGAATAAGGATCAAAAAGCGAACCTTCTCTTCTGATGAAATCTTCCCAACCATGTAAGGCACGGCCATAAACAACCCCAAGGCAACTATTTCTACACTGCATTTCAGGTAATCTCAGAAGCAGGGCTCACGGTACCACAATGTTCCACAATTGAACTAAGTTATAAACATCCCCTCCAGAAACAGAGGAAACAAAGACTGTAAGTATTCAGAAGAATACACATCAGACACCCTGAGCTTGCCAGATGTAATGCCTCCAGCAAAGAGGAGCACAATTCCATAGAACAAATCCCTATGTACACTTGTACAGGTAAGAGAACTCAACACATATTATAGCCGGCATGGCCCTCTCACTGGGAAACATAGCTGAAAATTCATCCAACACAAAATGTATCCGTGCACCACCTGAATTCAATGAAAGAGCACTCTGTTAAAGTAGAAAAGGGACTGCGTTGAACTAACCAGAGACCAAAATTACCCTGAAGTGAAAATTCACAGTATTCACAAAAAACAAGTATACACTCTGTATACAATCTCTCACCATAGGTGTAAGTAATATGTCTTAAAAGAAATATTACCAGTCACAGTAATGCCTACCAGCATTACCAAACTGCTTCAAAAGAAGCATGTGAAAACGGAACGCACATCACTTGCAAATGACCTCTTGAGCATGAAACCCATTATCAGAGGAAAAAAGTATACCACTTAAATTATTAAAGACAGTATTGAAACAATGACATCTGCAACCCACAGAAACACCAACCAGGTGTAATCAAAAGAGGGACATGTCAATGCTCTAACAAGGGTAGGCACTTTGCGAAAATAAAAAAACTATCACCTATACAGCTCAAGTATAGGGTCATAATTAAAGAACATATGACAGAGCAAAAGTAATTAAGACCCTGTATCACTTCTCCAGTCTCGGAAGCGTCTCACTGAATCAGCCTGAGCCCCAAAAAGATGGGCACCTTCAAAGGGCATATTGACTAAAGTCGCCTGTACAGCCGCTAAAAAACCTGTAGCTCTTAACCATGCACGACACTGGAGCACCACCGACGAAGTCATGGCCCTACCTACTGAATCAGTAGTATCCATGCCACATCTGATTATCAGTTTAACTGCCTGTTGTCCAACTCTATTCAGGTTTTCAACATCAGAACGGAGGCTATCCGGAAGTGATAGCAAGATGGTCTGCAAAGTATCCGACAAAGCGTGGGAAAACTGCCCAAGAACACAAGACGTGTTGGTGGATCTTAATGCAGAACTAGCACAAGCAAAGATGTGTCTGCCACATGTATCTTGACTTTTAGATTCCTTGTTTAATGGAGTCTTATGTGCAGAATCCACATCCTGTGATGCTGTAGCAGCCTGAACCACCAGGCTACAAGTGGTAGGATGCCTGAGCAGACAAACTGTGTCTCCTCCAGCAGGTAGGTGCCTACGAGATGTATCACGGTCAACTTAGACCCCTGAATCAGGCTTGGCCCATGTTCCTAATAATATGTCAAACAGGGTGTGAGAGGCTGGCTCAGTATATGATGTAGACTTATGTAAGTGGACACCTTGCACTGATCCAGACAACCCTTATGGTGATTTTAGTGGTCTTAGACAACCTTACAACGCTCTTTAAGTGGTAGCTGTGGAGAGCAGCCTTCAGGCTTAGTCCAGAAGGAGTGTAAAGCAGCTTGTTTTACCAGAACATAATCTTATAGGTATAGATTAAATGAAAAAAAAACAGTGTATTTATAAAAATATGTATTTATTATAAGACACTCACACATACAGATATCTCCTAGCCGGAGATATACACAATGCATACAATACTTTGCAATAGAAACAGGTAAGTAGCACAGAATACACAGTGGTCCCCAGGGGGAGACCAAACCATATACTAAACGGTGCAGAGACAGAATATCGACGTCGAAATATTGAATTGCATGAATTTCGAGTCAAGAATATCGATGGTGGAAAAGATCAAGGTAAGTTTTTTAGTTGTTTAAAATATCGATTTTTGTGTACTGTAGAAATATCGATTTTGTAAATATCGTTGGCAAATATATTGTTGTAAATAATATCGACTGTTTGTATTTTTTTGTTTTTGTTTAATGTTGTTTTAATTAAATTGGTAGTAGTTATTTTATATGTTTCAATTTATTTCTTATGTGAAAATGTTTGTTTTTATTCTATTTTAATTTATTTTCAGGAGCGGAATGTTGGGTTTATAGGGGATAAGGGCGGGAGTAATTTAAAAATATTTGTTTAAAATTTAAAATCATTTTTACATTTTTGTAAAATTTTAGGAGCGGGACGTTCAGTTCATAGGTGATAAGGGTGGGGAGTAATTTAAAAATATTTATTTAAAATTGTTATTTTTTTAATTTTATGTAAAAATTTAGGAGCAGGATGTTGGGTTTATAGGGGATGAGGGTGGGGAGTAAATTAGGAATGTTGGCTAAAAATTAATTTTAATAAAAAAATATTGAAAGATATAAATAATTTAGATAAAAAAATGAAATTGTAAATTTTCTAAAATGTTGAATTTTTTTTGGGTGCTAATATTTTGATGTAAATTGTGTAAAATATTTTATAATTTTTTTTAATTAAAAAATAGTTACATAAATATGATAGGTTTATTATTTGTATACATTTTTTACATAATATTTTATTGTTTTTATTTTTTATTTTTTTGGGGTTTCAATAAAAAAATTAAAATTTGGATAATTTTGAATTTTAAATTTTAATTGTGATTTAGAATTTAATATTTATATTTTTTGGTGAGAAGGGGTGTCTCAAATTTTTTATAATAATTTGGTTAATTGTATTTTTAATCATTTATTTTTTTGAAATTTATTTTTTATTTTTTGGGGACAAATGTAAAAATCAATTGTGTGAAATTTGAATTTTGATAAAAAAATGTAAATGTTTTTAATTTTTGTTTTTTTATAGGTTCTAAATATTTTATATTTTTACATATTTGTAAATTTTAAAATATGTAGCATTTTCCTTTAGTTTTTTTGTTTTGGAGTTAGGAATAGTAAATGTTTTGGGTTTATATCCAGCACTTTCTTTGAGTTTAGTTGGTTTTGGAGTTGGAATAGTAATTTATTATGGTTTATTATCCAGCGCTTTCTTTGAGTTTAGTTGGTTTTGGAGCTGGAATAGTAATTTACTATGGTTTATTATCCAGCACTTTCCCTGAGTTTAGTTGGTATTAGAGCTGGAATAGTAATTCTTTTGTGTTTATTATCCAGCACTTTCCCTGAGTTTAGTTGGTTTTGGAGTCGGAATAGTAGTTTTTTGGGGTTCATTATCCAGCACTTTCCCTGAGTTTAGTTGGTTTTGGAGTTGGAATAGTAATTTATTATGGTTTATTAACCAGCACTTTCCCTGAGTTTAGTTGGTTTTGGAGTTGGATTAATAATGTTTTGGGGTTTATTATCCAGCACTTTCCCTGAGTTTCGTTGGTTTTGGAGTTAGGATTAGTAATTGTTTTGGTTATATTATCCAGCACTCTCCCTGAGTTTAGTTGTTTTTAGAGTTGGAATAATAATTTTTTGGGGTTTATTATTCAGCACTTTCCCTGGGTTTAGTTGTTTTGGGAGTTGGAATAGTAATTTATTATGGTTTATTATCCAGCACTTTCCCTGAGTTTGGTTGGTTTTGGAGTTGGAATAGTAATTTATTAAGGTACATTATCAAGCACTTTCCCTGAGTTTAGTTGGTTTTGGAGTTGGAATAGTAATTTATTATGGTTTTTTATCCAGCATTTTTCCTGAGTTTAGTTGGTTTTGGAGTTAGGAATAGTAATTTCTTTTATTGTTTATTTTTAAGCTAATTTTCGGGTTTTTGAGGGCTTCGTTATTGAGACGATTGCATCGTTGGAGCCATTTTTCTACAGTTCTATTTCTGTGGGTTTTTTAGCCAATTTTTGGGTTTTTGAGGGTTTCGTTATTAAGAAGATTGCGTCGTTGGAGCCTTTTTTCTACAGTTGTATTTTTGCATTTTTTGGGGGCTTTCTTTTCAAATGGATTCGTCTTTCGATTTATCTACTATGGATTTGTTCGTTTTTGAGGACCGTCTACTGCAACATAACTATAAGTTATTTTTTATCATTATGGGTGGGGGGAAATGTTTTTGGTTACATTTGGTTTGTTTGTTTCTTTTTTCTTTTAATAATTATATTATATCATATATTTATATGTATGTTTTTAATTTTTAAATGACAATTATTAATTTGAAAAAAGGGTAGAATTGTGTAGTTTAAATGTTTTGTGATTTTAAAATGCTTATGATGTTAAGGATTGTTTTTTGTTTATATTATCAATTTAGCAATCATGTCTAGGTATTCTAGCCCTTTGGTGTTTGGAAATAGTCGAGTTTTATGTTGTAGGTATTCATACATTGTTTTTGTTTGTTTACTGAGTTTAGGGCCGATTTTAGTTAGGGATTGCTCTAGCCTTAGCTCTTGATAGCTCTGTTCTTTTTTATGGCTTCTATTAGTTTGTGTAAGGTTGGTTCTCCTCTTCCTATTGTGGCTTGGAAGGCATTGTATCATCCTTCCACCGCGTTTTTAGTTTTAGCTTTTTGAGCTAGAGTGCTATTGTATACGTTCCACCAGGGGATTTTGAACTTTGGTTGTCTACGGTGCCCTGACCTATGTAGCCTTCCCACCCAAGTGTCTTCAAAGTAACCCTGGGCAAAGCACTACGCTACGCTCGCGTAGTTTGCGAAGTTTGCGCTACTTCGCACAACGCGAATTGCACGTAGCACAGTGCAAACACGTGTAGCGTAGCGTAGTGCAGCGGTCATTTTTTGCTTGCTCGCGGTCCTCAACGTCAAGTTGGCGACCGCGAGCAAGCAAAATGACATCCCGGCGAGACTTTTTCCTCGTTCGCGATCAGCAACACCAAGTTGCCGATCGCGAGCGTGGAAAATAAACCTCCCGGCGAGATTCTCAACGCGGGGAGGTCAGGTTTCTCATTGCGAGTGGTCGCGTATGCTCGCGACCGCTCGCGATGAGAAACTACCAGTCTGCGTTGAGAAAGCTGCCGCTCGAGTAAAAATCTACTCGAGCGGCAGTAAAAGACAGCTCGCACTGTGCAAGAGGCCGTTTTCAATGATTGCACAGTGTGGACAAGCATCCGGCACTGTGCAATCATTGCGAACAGCGCACTACGCAGTTCGCGTAGTGCTACGCGTAGCTCGCGTAGTGCGAACTGCACTTTGCGTAGCTTCGCGTAGCGCTACTTCGCGAACTACGCCCAGGCTTACTTCAAAGTAGTCTAGGAAGGGAGTTAGTTTTGTTTCATTTGCTTGGTAGAAAGGGCTTTCAAGAAGTATGTTATAGTTGTTGGCTACTTCAGTTGTTGGTACATAGGCCAGGGATGTTAATTTCTTTATTTGATAGGCAAAGTTGCTATTGCTGGTGTAATCTGTACTTAGGGGTCAATTAGGATGGCGGTCGGAAAAGCATTCCGACCGCCGTGGTAGCGGAAAATAACCGTCCGCATGTACTGCGGCAAAACCGGGGGTCAGATTAGGATGCACCGCCAGAGAAATCTGACCGCCGCGGACGGATTCCACAAAACTCAGCCGGGAACATCCGGAACAGCTGACAATCCGTCCGCGGCGGTCGGATTTGCTGCGGAAAGACCCAAAACCGCCGATCAACCAGCGGAATGACCGAAATTACGATACGATGGCGGTGCCAGCGGAACGATCAGTTGTTTCCGACTGCCGCGATCGCAACTAATGCTGAATGGGAGAGCCAGCGGAAGGGCTGTTGCATTCCGACCGCCGCGGTCACGCCGGAAGAGTAATGGCGGTCGAAAGCAACCACATAACAAGGCTACCAAGTGTGGCTCTATATCTGGCTCAGCCTCAAAAAACACCTAACACACCCCAATGACACATCCCCATGGCAAGTAAAAAATACAAATCCCAGGTCAACCCAGACAACACACCTGACATGAATACTCCATTTTGACCCACCCTCATAGCTGAGTATAAAACCAGCCCCTTCCCTGCCCAGAATCCTTTGCACAACTCCAGCACTGAAGGGCCCAACCCCACAGCACAAAGGAGAGGCAAATCAGCACACATCACACCATCACAACCACACACACCACACACATCACCACCACCACCTTCACACCTGCACTTCTCACCCATTTGCACATCACACACCATGGCACAGAGGAAGATGCCCAAATTCACTGACAATGAGTTGTCAGTGATGGTAGATGAGATAATCAGAGTAGAACCACATTTGTTTGGAAGCATGGTCCTACAGACACCAGTAGCCAGAAAAAATCAGATGTGGGAAAGGATAGTCAACAAAGTCAATGCAGTAGGGACCACCCCGCTCACCCTGAAGGACATCAGGAGGAGGTGGCATGACCTCAAGACCAGGGTGAAAGAGCATGCCAACAAGAACCATGAGCTGGCTCAGAGGACTGGCGGTGGCCCTCCCATTCCACCACTAACATTCAATGAATGGGAGGAGAAGGTGCTTGCCATACTGCATCCAGAGAGTCTCACAGGAATACCCGGGGGAGTTGAGGCTGGTAAGTACCAACAAATGTCTCCCATTACACTGGTATGTACTGTCTTGCACAACTAGAAAGCTACACTTCCTAAACACAAATGCACTTACGTACAACACACTCTTCCCAACACATGTCTCACAGATCTAACATTTCCTTCCTCTGAATCACCCCAAAGGTAGCTAGCAATAGTTCCATGGGGGCATGTGTAGAGGCAGCCAGCACTATAACTCCCACCAGGCCCCCTTGTCCCACAGCTGAGCAGGATGATACACTCCTCCCACTCATAACCATGTGGCAGCCATTGCATTGCTCACCTTCATCTAACAGGTAGGTAGCCTTCTTAACAGGGAGAGGTTTTTGTGGGTGGGAAGCCATCACTATAACTCCCACCAGGCACCCTTGTGCCACAGCTGAGCAGGATGGAGCACTCCCCCCCCCAACCATGTGGCAGCCATTTCATCGCACTCATCAAACTTACAGGTAGGTAGCCATCTTAACAGGGAGGGGTGTTTGTGGGTGGGAAGCCAGCACTACAACTCACCACAGGCCCCCTTGTCCCACAGCTGAGCAGAATGGTACACTCCTCCCACTCATAACCATGTGGCAGCCTTTGCATTGCTTATCTTCACCTAACAGGTAGGTAGCCTTCTGAACAGGGAGGGGTGTTTGTGGGTGGGAAGCCTGCACTACAACTCCCACCAGGCCCCCTTGTCCCACAGCTGAGCAGGATAGAACACTCCCCCCAACCATGTGGCAGCCATTTCATTGCACTCATCAAACTTACAGGTAGGTAGCCATCTTAACAGGGAGGGGTGTTTGTGGGTGGGATGCCAGCACTACAACACCCACCAGGCCCCCTTGTCCCACAGCTGAGCAGGATGGTACGCTCCCCACACCCAGAACCATGTGGCAGCCATTTCATTGCTCTCCTCAAACTTACAGGTAGTCAGCCTTCTCATGCTCTCTTGTCTCACCCCTGAGCAGGATGGAACACTCCCCCCGCCCAGAACCATGTGGCAGCCATTGCATTGCTCACCTTCACATAACAGGTAGGTAGCCTTCTGAACAGGGAGGGGTGTTTGTGGGTGGGAAGCCTGCACTACAACTCCCCACAGGCCCCCTTGTCCCACAGCTGAGCAGGATGGAGCACTCCCCCCACCCAAAACCATGTGGCAGCCATTTCACTCAATTGTGTCACCGAACAGGTAGGTAGTCAGTGCATGCACCCTGCCATCCTTCTCAAAAAGCATGGAGCCAGATGACCAGACCAGCACTCACATGTCAGCCAACTTGGCATAGATCCAAAAGCCACATCCAGTGTGCAGACAGCTAAGCGCACGTAACTGTCACAGAAATTAAACTTTGACTCACCAAGTCACCTGTGAAAGTAATTCATGGCACAATCATGCACAGCACAGAATGCAATGTGTAAGTGCCATGGTGTCAGAGCATGAAGGCCCATATGAACACGAAACATGCATGGTCAATCTGACAAACAAAGTAAAGTACATTATATGAAAAAGGTATGTATAACATTACAATGGCTAGTTCTTGCTTAGTTGAAATTGATTCCATGAAGAGCAAACAAAAAAGACGCATTACATAAAGTTGATGTGCTGCAAGTTGTTAGATGATGACATGTCCTTGTAATCACACAATGCTTTCAAGTTACATGTCACACCATGGACAATGTATGTACCTCAACATCATGTCATGATGCTCAGTATCTTGCTGCCATACCAAGTGATTGCAATGTAAAGTGTTTGGTGTATCAAATGTAACATCCAAAAGTCTAACACCAAGCTTGTGGAGTGCACTTCAATGACCATTTAACCTCTGTTCAACAGGAGATCCACAAGTAACTGCAGCAGGAAACCCCACCAACCTGCGAAGCCTGTCACCCCCCCCCCCCGGAACATGAACTCTCGGATGCAGACTCCCTACGTTTCTCGGATGAGGAGAAACAACCTGGCCCCACCGGACTGCCAGGGCGCACCACGTCTCAGGCCCTCATTGTCCCCACCACCACAGCAACAACAACAGCGCTGACCCCTGCTACAACGACTTGTGCGGCCTCCACCACCACCATCACCACTGCTGCCTGCAACACTCTCCCTGCCTCAGTGGTTACCAACACCACAACACAATCAGAGGATGCCAGGGGGAGTGTGCGGGTGTGTCCAGTGCCAACGCCACAGGTCCGTGTCAGCAGGGCAGGTGGGAGGGCAACTGGGGGACAAATACAGGAGGACACTGAGACCGAAGCCCTGACCACCGTCGCAAGAGTCCTTGGGGCATATGAACAGAACCAGGGACAGATGGGCCAGGTTGTGGAAGAAGTGCGTGAGCTCCGCCTGCTGCTGAGGTCCATGGACACAAGTATGGGCCAACTTGTGGACCTCATGGGCCAGCTTGTGGGTGTTCTGAGGGACAGTTTCCAAAAAAGAAAAAAAAGAAAGTACGTAGTTCCTGTGTGATGTATTAATCACTCAAAGGGTAAGAATATTAAAAATACTACAGGTAAAGAGGAGGATAGGGGGAATTCCTCCTGTTGGAACTAGGGCCCTCACACACCCAGCAAGCTAGGTGTCATGCTTCATCATTTGAGCCTGCTCCTCGTCGGGCCGGCGCTGCAATGCCCGACTGGCACCCTTAAAGGGGCTCTTTTTCGGAGATCTTCTGTTCCACGCCATATGGGTGCCGTGGGTGTGTGGGGCCAGAATGAGTGTAGGTGTGTAAAGTTATGATAAAACAGGTACGGGACTCCTCTGTGATGAATTTATTCCGCGAGGGACCCGACCTGATTAAAAGAAAATAGGGAGGGGTGACTCTTTTTGTTATTATGCAACAAAAATTATACTCAACTCCCAAATGGTCGACATGTTTCTCGCTATTTGTTGTCAAGGAGTGATCATTAGCGATTCTTCAGGACCGTGTGAATTAAAACAAACTATCTACACATAAGTGGCAAGGTGCAACGCTACCTACCACTGGTAGTCCCTCTAGGACATTTCCTATGGGAAATGGAATAACCTGTAGTATAAACAAGAACAATAAAAAACTTTTTATCTTGTAAGGATCACATAAGTCGGTGATACTGTAGTGAATTCAAATTGACATGCTCTTATAATTTAAGGCTTTGAGCGACTTCATAGAAAACCCCATAAAAACATATTGTGCACACGTGATAAAAACCGTGATGGTGAGTGTAGTATAGACTCACCTAATTAGGTATCAGATATTGCCTCATCAGTTGTAGCGAAGAAAAGACACAATAAGTGGTGTCTCTAGAGTAATGAAAACATGATATATAAAAACGGAAATTACCAGGTGTTAGTGTCATGATTTTCTGCATCATGTCATTGCCAGCTGATGAGTAGCGGTTAACAAGGCACAGGGTCCCGGTCAGTCCGGGTGTCACCAGGGTTAGAGCCACCGTACCCCCTCCCCACCTCATTAATAACAAATATCCATAAACACAATCCATGGACATCAGGAGGGGCGCACCAGAGGCGGTGTAACAATGGCAAAAGTGGATAGCCAAAGTTATGCTTGCATAAATAACCCCCTGAGCCCTGGTTGCGTATGAGGCCATTACCGGGAAGTTGGTGAGAAAGCACAGTGGACCCCACCGGGAGGCATACTAGGGACACTGACGCTAGTTTCCTTCACCTCAACACACTGCTTGTGACAGAGAGGCTTCCAATCATTCGTGCCGACTTACCTACTCCCATTTGGAGTCAAACGGACGACCTACCCCGCTTCGCTACATCCAGGAAGGTGTCCTTTCCTTGAAACCGGCCGTATTAAATACCTTCCCTGGAGAACGGAGTCGAGAGCGCGGGAGAGCCGATCGGTTCCAGCTGGTGTATTGTAAGGGTCATGTGATCGTATCACATGCTAGCGCTACCACGTGAAAATGGCGGCCATCTTAGAGTGGGTTTGCGATGTTCAAATGATCACTTCCCATGCTTATGCTACCACGTAAATATGGCGGCCATCTTGGAGTTGGTATTTAGGATGGAGGTCGGAATGACCATTCAAATTTGTTATTAATCAATGGAATCAATTATAGTCAGGGGTCAATTAATGCTCAAAAGTAAGTGTGTATTCTAGTACAACACGGCCAAAGTTTCACATTAGCCAGTCTTCAATCCTAACCATATCAGAAAGGTTTAAGGATAGGTGTGTAAATAAGATGGATGGATAAAGGATAAGGGCCCTTTAGTACACTGTTAACTGACATTTTCGAGTGAAATAATGATTAATGAAAGTATTGAGTAGGTGATGTCCGAACCCCTAGACAGGGGTCCTAGTATAGGGTGGATAAAAGGCCCATTTTACATTTAATACCAAATTATGAAATTGACTAACGATGGTTTAGAGTGCCCCAGGGAATTTCATCATTGAGACCACAGTGAGTCGAGTCCAGACGATAGACCCATCTTTGTTCTATCCTAAAGAGATCTACTTGTGTAATCTGTTGGTGTGCTTCCAGTATCACCCAGTTTATACTTTCAGGAGAATGTTGATGTTCCGTAAAGTGAGTGTAGAGCTTTGTATTGGTCTTTAGGCAGCGGATATTACTTTTGTGTTCTGTTATTCTAGTTTTGATGGTTCTCATGGTCATGCCTATATATTTTTTCTCACACGGGCATGTCAGTAAGTAGATGCAGCGTGGTGTATTGCAATTTGTGTGTTTTGTGATCCTCCATGTGAACCTGTCTGTGAGTTTCAATTCCTTGGTTGGTTTGGTCTGGGGACACACAGCACAGCACTGAGGGACAGACATGTGGCCCAAATGACAGCTCAACCCCCCTCCTGTGGCCCGCATGCCCGCATGCTGATACTCCCACCACCTCAGCTGCGGCCACAGAGAGGGGTGAGCTGCAACAAAATGACTCCTCAGACACCGCTGAGCCTGCAGCAGAGGGCCCCACTGCCAAACGCACGAGGGGCCGTCTGAAAAACACCAGGGGAGGATCACGTGGCCATGCAACATCCAAACGCAAGTCACTGAGCCAGCCATGAGGGTACCTGTGTTCCCCTTGACATTGACTTTGTTAACTAGCCTTACCCACATTGCCATGTTGATGGCAGGAGTCTGTTGGACTGTGTGACTACATTAATGTGGTGACTACTCTATTTGTCTCATTTACCATCACTGACAACTCATGAATTCACTTGGCACAATTTTGTAAATAATCACTTCTCTGTCACAAATACTTATTGTAAATAAACACTCTTTACACACCTATGTCTTTGTGTCAGCTTCATGTTTATCACAGTATGTAGAATGTCAACTCAGATTCCAATGTACTACAAGCTCTGATTGTGATGAGGCATTGAGAGGGTGAAGGAGCCTAGATAGACACAAGAGAATGACATTTACTTGTCAGGTGATGCCACTACAGCTAAAACATACCACTAGTCATCAACGTACAAAAACCAGCACACATAACAATGAGCAACAACATCAATATAGACATGAGGTACCTGGATAAAAATACCCTGGCCACACACATCAGCCATTAGCCCAGAGCCAACAACAGCCAGCAGTCAAAAAGATCATCTATGCCTTGCCACTACCATCAAAGCCAACAGACAATGTCACTGTTGTACAATGTCACTTACACTCAAGGGAAGTAGTTGTTGATGAGCTGTTGACGCAGGTCAACACCTTCCTCTTCTCCACTATCATCGTCACTGGGCATGTGTGGGTGTGCAGGGGGGCATCTGCTGCTCATCATCGTCGAGGAGCAGGGGGATCTCCTTGCGCAAGGCCAAGTTGTGGAGCATGCAGCATGCAACTACGATCTGACTCACCTTTTGGGGAGAGTACAGTAGTGCACCTCCGCTCTTGTCCAGACACCGGAATCTAGACTTCAGAAGCCCAAAAGTACGCTCCACCACACAACGTGTCCTCCCATGTGCATCATTGTAGCGGCCTTCACCCGGGGTCCTTGGATTTCTCAGTGGGCTCAGCAACCAAGACCGGTTGGGATACGCAGAGTCACCTAGGTGTGACATACAGAGAGCAATTTACTAATAGAAACAGTAGCTGAGAACAGCATGTCACACACAGCACACTACTTGACTCGACATACTCACCAACAAGCCAAGCACGCTCCGGATGCAGATTTGCCATCAGTTGTGGGATGATGCTGTTACGCAGTATGTAGGAGTCATGGGCTGATCCGGGAAATCTGGCACAGACATGAGAGATAATCATTAGGGGTAGGCGGAATTTGCGTAGTCGCGCTACGCAAAGCTCCGTGAAACGGTAAAAAATCTCCGCGAGCACGCAAAAGTTCCGCGAACACGCGGAATTGCTTGTTCTGCCCGTTCGCAATGCTTTTTTCCTGTTCGCAAACGCTGTTTGTGTGCTCGGGGAGAAATATCTCGCGAACACGCATTTTGAAAGAGCGAACAAGCAAAAAATTCCGCAAAGTCGCGGATTGCGGAATTTTTGGCAATTCCGCGTTCTCCGCGGAACACGAAATTACCCAAATTCCGCAAATTCCGCAAGCGGAACAAAATTTACCGCCCAGGCCTAATAATCATATCCGCTTGGCATACCACTTGCACATTAATGGAATGGAAATGCTTCCTGTTCCTGTATATGTGCTCACGTGCCTGTGGTGGAACCAGGCCAACATGTGTGCAGTCAATGGCGCCAACAACATTAGGTATGTGGCCAAGGACATAAAAATCACCCTTCACAGCTGCCAATTCATGTCTCCTTGAAAAATGGATGTAGCGGTCCTTGTATGTCATCATTGCGGACTGGACATCACGTAGCACCATGCTGAACATCGCTTGAGACATCCCACTGGTGATGGCCACCGTGTGCTGGAACGAACCAGTTGCAAAGAAATGCAGGGCCGCCATCACCTTAACTGTTGGTGTCAAAGCAGTCGGATAGGTTCTGCGAGGCCTCACATGGGGCTCGAACTGACCACATAGGTCTTGAAGGGTAAGGCGATCCAGACGGAATTTTCTTATGATGTCCTCATCCTCCATGTTCGCCAGCACTGGGAACGGATGATGCATATTTGGTCGTCTCCTACATAATATGAAAGGGGACACATGTCAATTTAATTCCCCTATGAGATGTGTCAAACATCTTACATCTTGACTGACGCAGCGCCAACAATGACTGGACTGTAACAACAGCTTAATGCACAAGTCACATGCAGGGACACCTTGATCTCATGTAGTCATATATGTGGTCAGTATGTACATAACTTCCTCCAAAACAGATTCTGACTATGTGAAGGGTAAATGGTACACTCCTACATCTTGTGTCCCCAGCCCTGGGAGTAGTTGACACAGCACATGTTGGAAACAGCAACACTGCTGACTTCTACATAGCTGCTGTACCTGCCACACCTTCTTGCTTAAGTTGCACAAAGCACAACTTTTCTACACAATGAGCAGAGTGTGTGTAAGCTGATCTACTACCAAAATCAATACATCAATGTGCACAGTGAAATAGGCACATTATGTGGTCAGTCCATCATTACTGTGGGTTGTTTAGCCATCTCACACATTGAGATGTTCACAAATATGAGACTCCATTACGCACCAAACCTATGTACATGCACACAAATATCATGGGTGACATGTGAGGAAGTACATGCTAATGCATGTAATCATGTACACTGACATGGCATGTGTAGGCATCAATGAGTTCAATGTCACACTAGCATTAAATTTTGCAAACAGGTGCTGTAATACATTGTGAATGTATGGTGTTCAGTGATTAAAATTGGCTATTGCCATTGCTAGAGCATATTGTGTCCATAGGTGCGGTATGCGTGCTCCACCACCGCGGGCCCGGTCACTGGTTACAATTGCAAAGATGCAGGAGTGCGGTAGAGACCGCCTGGCCCCCGCGGTGTGACACCGCCGATGCCCATGCCATTACAGCCAATGGGAACCGCGATCGCGGTAGAGAATTACAAATTTGAAACTTGCGGTAGGCGTGCTCCACTACTGCGGGCCCGGTCATTGGTTACAACTGAAAGATGCCAAATCGTGGTAGCGACCGCCTAGACCTCGCGGTGTGCCACCGCCGATGCCCGTGCCAATGCGGCCAATGGGACCTGCGATCGCGGTAGTGAATTACACATTTGAAACCCGCGGTATGCGTGCTCCGCTACCGCAGGCCCGGTCATTGGTTACAATTTAAAGATGCCAAATCGTGGTAGCGACCGCCTAGACCCCGCGGTGTGCCACCTCCGATGCCCGTGCCAATGCGGCCAATGGGACCTGCGATCGCGGTAGTGAATTACACATTTGAAACCCGCGGTATGCGTGCTCCGCTACCGCAGGCCCGGTCATTGGTTACAATTTAAAGATGCCAAATCGTGGTAGCGACCGCCTAGACCCCGCGGTGTGCCACCTCCGATGCCCATGCCATTACAGCCAATGGGAACCGCGATTGTGGTAGAGAATTACAAATTTGAAACTCGCGGTAGGCGTGCACCGCTACCGCGGGCCCGGTCATTGGTTACAATTGCAAAGATGCAGGAGTGTGGTAGAGACTGCCTGGCCCCCGCGGTGTGACACCGCCAATGCCCATGCCATTGCAGCCAATGGGAACCGCGATCGCAGTAGTGAATTACAAATTTAAAACT
Organism: Calotriton arnoldi; assembly: GCA_963921515.1. Classification (NCBI taxonomy): domain Eukaryota; kingdom Metazoa; phylum Chordata; class Amphibia; order Caudata; family Salamandridae; genus Calotriton; species Calotriton arnoldi. The sequence goes on from CAWUFW010004881.1 coordinate 987,247, forward strand.
CGCGGTAGGCGTGCACGGCCACCGCAGTCCTGGTTATTGGTTGCAATTGAAAAATGCTAAGCAGAAACACCAATGGCAGCAGCTGAGTACCATTGAAACAACCCCAGGGGCCTATATATGTCTGTGAGAGAGCCACACATTTCAATTGCATTTAGACACTGCTGCCTGCCATTCTTCAACACCAACTGCTGCTGTTCCTGTCTCCTGGACCCAGTGATGGCGAGAACTGAGAACATCAGGGCCCGTCCCTTCACCACAGAGGAGCTGGAGGTCCTGGTGGACGAGGTCCTTGCACAGTATGGGAGGCTGTATGGTTCACCAGATGTACTGGTAAGTATTTCAGAGTTAAAGTTTGAGAGTGCTCAGAGTGCTCACATGATGCTGCTCTGCAGTGGTATGTGCCTCTGAGTGCAAGTTGATGTGCATGCATCCTTATTTTTCATATACCATGCTCCATACATGGCCTGAAAAGATTTGCACTTGAGTATTTGGGGAGATGGTAACATGGACATTTCTACAGCACTTGTTCAGCAAAAATAAACAAACGTTGGTCTGAGACTGGGTAATGTATATGTGTGATACACTGCCTAGCATTCTGATTTCATGTCAATGGGGTGTGTAGCCTTATTTCCACAGATCCATGACTGCATTGAAGGATGGGAGGGACATGCAGTGTTTTTGCAGCCATACAGTTACACTGCTGGTTTGGACAGTCGAAGTCTGAACAAACATTGCCTGTGCTATGTGATGTCATAGTCCATGAGGTCTTCACATGCCCATTTGAGACATTACAAATGTATTTTGTCCAGAGGGTACTGAAGAATGTATGTACAGTTTTCAAATAGCCCCTATGGATATGTGTGCATTATGCACAAGAGTAAAATGCCTGAGTGTAACACTCTTGGTAGTAATTCACCTATGACACATCTGATGAATGTAATTTGGAGATGTCATCCTTCCATTGATTTCATTATGTGTTCTGTCTCGCATGTGTAGGCACTGTTTGCCCTCTCATATTGTACATGCATGTGATTTCTCTGATGGCCCACGTTTAACCTCAACGTTTCAGAACAGTCGTTTCAGCCCTCATTCTGTCCCATCTGGACTACTGTAACAGCCTGTATCTGACAATTAATAAGAAACATCTTAACAGATTACAGATAGTGCAGAATGCGGCAGCCAGGCTGCTTACAGGCACTCCGAGGTTTATGTCGGTCAGAAATGGCCTACGTTACCTTCACTGGCTCCCAATCAAACAAAGAGCTCAATTCAAGGCTCTCTGTACGGTCTTTAAATCCCTGATGGGGACTGGCCCTGAAGACCTAAAAAAGCGCATTCAATGTTATGTCCCCGGGAGAACGTTGCGCTCAATGGAAGCAAAGCGGGTGGTCGTTCCTAGAGCGAAAAAGGCTAACTGGGGTGGGAAGAGCTTTGTCCTTAGAGCCACCAATGCCTGGAATGACCTTCCGTTATACCTAAGGACTGTTACGGAATTCCTCTCGTTCAGGAAAGGTCTGAAGACCTGGTTGTTTTCAGCTTAGTCTCAGTCTGGGCTCAGGGGTGGAGGGTACCAGGTAGACAGTGCTCAGCACCAGGACACACTTGGGTAACAGTGCGCTTTATAAACCTATATAACATAACATTTTGAGTCCCACTAGCCTGCACAGAAACTGCCCAATTTTACAAGGACCTATCAGTAAATGGACTGAGTGAAACATATGTGTTGTCCGCCACCCTATTTCTCAATGAGCTATCTTAGGCCTAAGGATTGCACAAGACAGGACTACACCTTGTGAGAAGAGTATGAGAATGTAAGATCATGGCTCTAAATGTGACCACCATGGCACATGTAGCCATTCACTGGCCAAGGACATTGAGGGGTGTGTAGTGTTGGGCACAGTGAGTCTGCCCGACACATCATTTCAAATGTATTGTATGTATTGCTCACTCACATACTGCATCACAGATGAGGATCTCTTTCACATTGGTTTCTGTGCTTGCACTCTGCATGTTATGTTATGTTATGTTATTGAGATTTGTAAAGCGCACAAATACCCGAAGGTGTCTTGGCGCTACGGACAAGGAGAGCCACTGGTGAGTCTCTAGTTGCGGAAGAGCCAGGTTTTGAGCTCTTTTCTGAAAAAGACGAGAGATCGCGCGTTTCTCAAGTCAGTCGGTAGGGAGTTCCAGAGTTTAGCAGTGCAGTAATGAAAGCTGCGACCACCCCAGAGTAAGGTACGAATTCTGGGCACTCTCAAGAGTTTAGCACCAGATGAACGAAGGTGTCTAGTTGGTTCATACCAAACAAGAAGATTTTGCAAAAAGGCTGGCCCTGTATGATTCAGGGCCCTGAACGCCAGGCTAAGAGCCTTGAATTTTATTCGCTGCGCTACAGGGAGCCAATGCAAATTACGGATCTCTCCAGATACCGATTTGAACCAAGGGGTGTTTGACAGAAGTCGAGAGGCTGAATTTTGCACGCTCTGTAGTCTTTTCAGGCAATGCTTCTGGATGTTTATAAATAGCCCATTACAATAATCCAATTTAGACTGGATTAATGAAGTGACTACAGTTCTTTTTGTGTCCTCCGGAAGATAAGGGAGAATCTTCCTGATTTTCTTAATAAGGAAATGGGCAGAGGAAACCACGGCATTAGTGTGTTGAACAAAAGAAAGTTTACTATCCACACATACTCCCAGGTTCTTAGCTTTGGTTGCTGGCTCAGGTGGATCTCCCATGTCGGCGGGCCACCGCACACTGCCCCAACTAGGTTGCAGGTTCCCAAAGGTCAAGATTTCAGTTTTTCCAGAATTAAGTTTAAGGCAGTGTGTGCTCATCCAATTAGTGATGGCACCCATGCAGTTCTTAAATTGCAGAGCAGGGGAGGTCTGATTTTTGTAAGCTGCTACTACAATCTGGGAATCATCCGCATAGGAAGTAAGGCTGAAGCCAAAAGTCCGGATAAGTGGGGCTAGTTCAGAGACGTATATATTGAAAAGGGTAGGGCTCAAGGAAGAGCCCTGTGGCACTCCACAAGGGAGAAAGTATGGCTCGGACTGGTATCCATCGATCGACACTACCAGTCTTCTGTCCTTAAGGAAGGAGGACACCAGTGTATGAGATGGCCAGGTACTGTGTCCATCATCATACATCTATACATTTCTATGAGATTTTTTGATGCAAGTGTACTACGTGTCATGCTGTATGGCCTCTGCTCAACATTTATGTATTGGTGTGCTATGATTTTTCATGCTCCTGTACTGACACACAGTGGTACATAAAACAGTGTCACTGAAACTTCCTCTTCTTGTCTCCCATGCCTGCAGCTTAAGGTCCACCAGCGTAAGGCGATATGGAGGGCCATTGCACGCAAGGTGCGGGCTCTGGGTGTCTCCAACCGATGGCACACACACTGTCACAAGAGGTGGGATGACATCTGCCGGCTGAGCAAAAACGTGGCAGAGATGACGCTGGGGGTGCTCCCTCGGAGTGGCAGGTTGGCGCGCAGGAGCATGACACCACTAATGACCCGCATCTTGGCAGTGACACAGCCAGAGCTGGATGGACGCTTAAGGGCCCATCAGCAGCAAGTTGGGCGTGAGTATTCAGCTAAGTGTGACTTTGGGTGTGAGTGACTGCATGAATCTCAAACGTGAGCCAGTGGGAAGCTCTGTGATGTCTCTAGTGTGATGCAATGGCTTCTAAGTGGCCTCAGTGTTGAGTGCAGCTGTTATGCATGTGTACAACATGTGGTTTCTCATGTGTTTAAAACCATGACCCTTGTCATTGACAGATGAGATGTGGCCTTGTGACATATGCTGCAGTATGAGTGTCATAGACATCACCTGGCAGTGAACAGCAGTGAGCATCATGTTAGTGTGCCTTTATAGATGTGTGCTGTGCACAACATAAGATTTGTGACAACTACACAGCTGACACCAATGTGCAACTGTAGTTGTGCTTCAAATCACAACATGGTGGATATCAGGAGCTTGTGGCCATTGCAAAAGGACATTTGGGAGTTTGTATCTGTGGTGTTCACTTAAAGTGACTCCATATGTGACAGAGACAACATGTTTAGATGTATACCTATCTCAACTACAGGCACGTAGGTATGCTTACAGAGAATAGTATGTTAGGGTACAAGGAGGCACGGGCCAGCTATTTGGCTGTGTCAACGCCACATGGGGCATTACTATCAACTATGCATGTTTCCATGCATCTTCTGATGATTGCATAAATGTTGCACATGCTGACTGTACATGGAGGAGGCCAACATGGGAGTATCATTTGCAAGTTTTCTGCTTTGCTTGCATATGATGTTTGTGAGTATGGCACTATACTGAACCTATGTCTCTGTCTCTTGCAGCATCTACCGAGGGCACGGAAGGATGAGGGACCGACACCAGTGGGGAAGCTTCTGGCATGACTGCTACACATGAGCTCACTGACACTGATGTGACCAGCGGCTTGGAGGGGGACAGGAGTGCCCTGGATGATTCCCACCCAGAAACACCAACCTCCACATCTTCAGACTCTAGCGGTGACTCCTCGATGTTGGCGGGCACAGGAAGTTCCAAATCTGCCTCTTCTTCCACCACTCATCGTCCAGTGCCCACCCTCCCTGGTTGCTCCCACAAGTGCTGTCCGTGCCCGCAGCCAAAGGAAGAGTAGAGTCTCCTTCACCTCAGGCACCGCTGCCCCTGCCCCTGCCTCCCCTGCTGCCCTCAGTGTGGAGGCGGTGGACCTTTTGCGCCAGCTGTGTGTGGGTCAGACTGCTCTCCTGAATGCCTTCCAGGATCATGACAAGAAGTTGGCACAGGTAGTTGCCTTCATGGAGGGGATTCATTCTGACGTGGGTGGCCTACACCGAACTGTCCAGTCTTTGTCCTCCACAGTGACGGCAGCCATTCAGCAGTCACAGGCTCCAAGTCCAGCTCCTGTCTCTTCAGTAACCAACCTGCCAGTGGCACCACCTGACGAGAGTGCCCACACGCCAGAGCCCTCAGGCACCAAGTCCTCCACACACAGCACACAACAGCAGCATTCCAAGTGGACCAGACCACAGACACCACCCCCAACACACAAAACAGGCACACAGGAGCGCAAAACCAAAAACCCATCACGTGACACTCATGGGCATCAGGCCAAGAAGCAGGCATTAACATCACATTCATCAAAATCACCCCCATCCAAGGGCACTCCCATCCCCATACCTGCTCCCAAAGGCAAACAAACACTTGCCCTGTCTGAGGTGAACCTGGTGCCTGCAACGACTAAGCACAAACACATTTCTAAGGCAGATTCACCCACAACGTCAACTCCCACCCACACCCCTGTGAAGCTGGGACAGGAGAGCAAAGTGGGGGGTTCACCTGGACAACAGGGGATGCAGGGGAAGAGGCAAGGCCACTCCAAGCATACAACCAGATCCAGCAAATCCCCACAGGGAGAGCCACCTGCACCTGATACACCTTTGGTGGAGATTGAGGCTGTTGTGCCCACCCCACTTCCCACTCCGGCCAAGACACTTGTGGGCTATTGAATCCCCAAGAAGTTGAGACCCAGCCCTCAACATTCACCCTCACACACTGTGTCTCCCGGAAGCATGTCTCCACCTCCCCGTGCAACCACTCCACCCGGTCCAAGCAGCCCTCAGGCTCCCACAGCCACTGATGCCTCTACCTCAGCCGGTTCTTTCTCTCCCAGGTCCAGTCCTCCAACTGGCCCGACAATCAGCCACCTCCCAGTTCAACTTCAAGCCAAAGTTGAAGCCAAGTGCCCCTCCCCACACCATTTATCACACAGCGGTGCCTGGACTGCCCATTTGTAGCCCCTGAGCTGTGGTGATTCCCATGGCAGTGGACGGTATCACCCATTCCCTGTGCAGTTTCTCATGCACACATCTGTGGACCGGAACTATGGACTGGCCAATGGACTTGCTGTTTGTTACTTTTGATGCCCATTCCCTGTGCAGTTTCTCATGCACACGTGTGCGGACCGGAACTATGGACTGGCCAATGGCCTTGCTGTGTGTTACTTTTGATGCCCATTCCCTGTGCAGTTTCTCATGCACACATGTGTGGACCAGAACTATGGACTGGCCAATGGCCTTGCTGTTTGTTACTTTTGATGCCCATTTCCTGTGCAGTTTCTCATGCACACATGTGCATACTTTTAATTTGTACTGGCCAATGGCCTTGCTGTTTGTTACTTTTGATGCCCATTTCCTGTGCAGTTTCTCATGCACACATGTGCATACTTTTAATTTGTACTGGCCAATGGCCTTGCTGTTTTTTACTTTTGATGCCCATTCCCTGTGCAGTTTCTTATGCACACATGTGCATACTTTTAATTTGTACTGGCCAATGACCTTGCTGTTTTGTACTTTTGATGCCCATTTCCTGTGCAGTTGCTCATGCACACATGTGCATACTTTTAATTTGTACTGGCCAATGGCCTTGCTGTTTTGTACTTTTGATGCCCATCTGGGTATTATGTAATAAAGACTGTTACTCCTGTTGTCTGCTTTGTCAATGCCCTTGATAAATAAAAGGTTTTATGTATGGGTATCGCTTCATGCGACACATGCTCTGTATGCCACTTTCACATTGGCAATTACTTGTTTTACTTTTTCAGAGGTTTCCAGAAGTAACAGGCACTTTTGTTCTTCTTCAGTTTGAGGGTGCAATGATGGTTGTTTGTGATGATCTACTCTTATCATTCTGTGCTCAGGTTTGCTAAATTGTACACATGTCATGTTAGGATGCAGTACCAGAACAGAGGTGAATGCTATCCACAGGATTACTTGCGGGGTGGCCAGGGTCCGTCATATCTGTGGGCTCTTTCTTGATGTGTGCACAGCAGTGTTGATGTGTAGTCATCTTGTGTGGGCCTGTCTTCATAGTCACATGGGTACATTTGAATATGTGCCTTGAGTAGTCATACAGTGTGATGGGCCTGTCTTCATAGTCACATGGGTACATTTGAATGTGTGCACTTGAGTAGTCATACAGTGTGATTGGCCTGTCATTGTCAGTAGTGTTGATGTGTATGTGCCCCTGCATATGCCAACTACACACATGTATGACCCAGGTAATGTGTGCCTGTTAGATTACATTGTCAGACATGTGCTTCAGATTGTGGGCATGTGTAGGAGTTGTAGGTTGAGCACTGTGCAGTGTGTCGGTGTGTGCTTGCACTCCTGGGGGACACCTACTTGTTGTCGCTGTCAGTTGTGAGTATGCAGAGTGTGTCACTGCAAAGTCTGTGTTGTGTTTTGTTGATCAGCCATGGGTCTTGTTTAAGTTTGTGCTCACTGTGCTGACCTGCTCAGCCACACTGACATTATTTGTCAGTTTTCTCATGCATTGCTGTCACTTGACAATTTTTGGGATGAGTATAGTATGTGGTATGAGGAGTCATACCATCCCCTATAGGTGCTTCTGATGCCTACACATTGTGAGTTACTCCTCTATGTGTTTGTGGACTGTACACTCATCACCTGTCCAAAACTGATGTACACACCACTTCAAGCTCATGTCTTCCACCCCATGCCTTGCCAGTGTGTGACTCTCCCCGCCACTTCGTAGTGTGACACTATACTGTGTGAGGATGATCTGTATACAGGACCAATGTGCCACTCAGGACAGTTTCACAATTAGTTATGTGTTATTTCCTTCTACTTGTTTGCAGTCATGGTTGCTCATGTGCAGTGCATATGTTTGAGCAGCACAGTTCTCTAGTCATGTTGTTTGCATCTGGGTTTCCCTGAGTTGTGCATCTGTGGGTGATGTATAAGCTGTATGTCTGTTTGCTGAGGTACTGCTACCCTTCCTGAGTGTGATGTTATCTGTGTGCTGTGATGATTTGTGTTGTGGGAGTTCATGGTGGGACACTCAGATATGTGTGCTACTGGCTTGGTTGGTGTGCACACACTGCTTAGTGTGGATGCAGTGCTGTCAGTGAATGTTGCCTTGTACTTGCCTGGTGTGCATCCCCCTGATGTCCAGCCGAGGTTGCTAATTGATGGATTGGTATGTGCATCTGTTGTGTTTTTGTTGTAGATGGATGCAGTGTTTGGCCTGTGTTGGCTCTTTCTGCTGACAGGTGCAATGTGTGTGTGATGTTCTATTTGCATGACATTGTGTGTGAGTAGTTTGTGCATTGTGATACATTCAGATGTGTGTTGCATGTGTAGTGTGCATTTCTTGTGTGTATGTCACATGCAGCAATGTGGATTCTTGTTCATGAGCTTGTTTTGAGTGCACAATAGTGGTATGTCCTCCTATATTTGACCTGTCACTTGTCAGGATTGTGCATGTGCATGCTTGTGGTACACTGTGACAGCATGCTCACTTGATGACTGGTGTGGTGTCTATGTCTGTGTTAGCTGATTTGTCCCATTGATCCCAGTTAGTGTTCATGATTGGCATTTGATGATGCAATTCTTGTTTGTGTTGGGGTATGGTGTCTGTGCATTAGTCGAGAGTGACAATGTTGTGTATTCCTGTTCTGTCTAGGGTCACATTGCCTATCCACTGTTTGCCTGCACATGGCTGGGCTTGTTGGACTTCTGTGGATGTTGTTTGTGAGATTTGTGTTTGGCTATTGGTTTTGGGTTAGCATTGGTTCAGACATCCCTGAGTGTGAGGCTGACATTTGTAGATGCACACCAGGGTGTGTGATTGGTTGTCTGGAAACTCACAGGACCTTAATTGCACCTTTATGTGTGTTTCTCACAGGTGTTGAGTATTGCAGGTGTGAGATGGGTAGATGAGGGGTATGTGTGAAGGTCCTACTTGGGTTTGACAGTCGGGGAGTGTGACAATGAGCCATGTGCGTTGTGCTGGTGGCATACACATGTCAAGTAAGTTGACACAGATGTGTGGCTGGTCACTGTATGGCTTCTGGCACTTCCTATCATTCCTGTGCCTATGCATAGCTTGCATTGCTATATCCCAGAGATATTGCACAGTTGTCACTTTGGTTTCATTGCTATCACTGTGCCACCCATGTCTGATTTGAGGGCCTAAGGGTAGTGTGATATGTTACTCCTCTTGCATGTGATGTCCAAATGCTATGTGGCTTGCTCCATGGTTTTCCAGCACTGTGCACTCCACTTTGGCCTAGCCCATTTATTGTCCTACATTGCTGCTGACCTATGGTATGTGTATGTGGCAGAGTGTCAGTGTGGGATTTTCTGAGGGGCTTGACATGCAGTGTGAACAGTTCAGTGGTTGTTAATATGCAGTGTGAGTCTTCATTTCTTAATTATACTCAGTTTGATTCACATGAGTGGAAGGAAGGTGTGAGGAAGAGGGTTGTCCAGCCCCTGACCTTCTGTGCAGGGTGTTCATCTTCACCCCCACCTTCCCAGTCAATCTACCTTGCACTTTGATGTGTGAGGTGTGAGGTGTGAGGTGCGAGGTCGAGCCACACCTGGCTGATAAATTGTGCATGGGGGGACAGGAGGGGCACACAGCATGTGCAGAAATGGGTGTGGGAAGCGTGCTGTGGGCTGTGGCCAACTGATGCAGTCCACCATGTGGGTAGGGTGAAGGTGGAGCCCTGGGAAGCTGCCCAGACTGCCCATGCCTGGCGCCGGCCCTGCCTACTACATTGTGCGCAGGTTTTCCCGTGTCTTCACCACTGCGGTGACTTGCCCGGGACATTGCAGTGATTTTGCGGTTGATGGGTGACCCAGATGCGGAGGTGTGGATTTCTAGCAGGCAGGACATGTGTGAGTACACTGGAGGATATGTTGCTGTCTCCACCAGAGTGTCTGATGTGGACAGGAACCGTATTTCAGCACAGGAGTTATGTGTTGTGGTTGTGTCACAATTCACTCCCTTTGCTCTCATGCCCACCACCAGGGAGGCCGAATTGTGGGGCTTTCCAGTGTTCTGATATGCTTCCAGATACTCCCCTGCATGCATATCCTGACTTCCAGGCATTAGGACACCATTTAGGAATTGACATCCATTCCCAATCCATGCTGGGTTTGTGGAAGCCAGTCTGCTCATGCTGGAAACTCCATTACCTATAATCCCCTGCTTCGTCTCCACTCCTGCAGGCCAAGGATGGGTGGAGGAATTCAGCTCACCTGTGGCTGGCTGCTGCTAGCCTGCTCACGCCTGATGCATGTGATTACTGTGAGCTCTTTTAAGCCCCAGCTCCCTTCAGTCCAGTGTTAGTCATTGTAGCAGTGTTCCGGTGAGACCGATCCTTGTTTTCTGAGCTTTTGAAATTCCTTGATTCCTGAGCTATAGTTAATCCTTGTTCCTTGATTCCTGAGCTATAGCTATTCCTTGTGCCTGAATTAGCACTCCTTGTTTCCTGAATTCCTGAGCTTTAGTTATTCTTTGTTCCCGGGCTTCAGCTATTTCTTGTTCCTGATTTGCACTGCTTGCAGTGCTCTTTTGACTCCTTGTTTCCTGAGCTGTAGCTATTTCCTGTTTCCTTGAACTAGCACTGCCTGCAGTGCTACCTTGACTCCTGAGCCTTAGTATTCCTTGTTTCTGAGCTGCAGCAGTTTTCCTTGTTCCTGAATTAGCACTGCCAGCAGTGCTACCTTGACTCTTGAGCTTTAGCTCAATTCTAGTTCCTGCTCCTGAGCCTTAGCATTTCTTGTTCCTGAGCTACAGCAGTCTCCCTTGTTCCTGAATTAACACTGCCTGCAGTGCTACCTTGGCTTTTGAGCTTTTGTTAAATTCTTGTCTTGCTCCAGCGCAGCCTTCAGTGCTACTTTGTTTTCTTGTCTCATGATCTAGCACTGTTCTAGTGTACCCTTAAAGCTTCCCCTTCTGTATGTCTTTTTCCAGTCCCTGCCTTTCTTCCCATTTCCTTTGTTCCAGTTCCTAGTTGGCTGTCTTTCTATTCTGCTGTCTTGCTTCTGTTACCTTGTATGTTTGTTACCTGCTTTCTTCCAAGTGTACCCTGTGATTTCTTCCTTTCCTGTTAAGCACTCCTCCTTGCTAGCTCCTTGTCTATTGTGCTGGTGTTTAGTTCTACCCCCCTTGCTGTTACTGCCTTGCTTGTTCCTGTTTGATCGCCAGGATTCTTAGGCACAGCTGACTACCTAGGTGGTATTTCTTGTTCACTGTGAGTATAGTCTTTGAGTTACATTTATAACATCACCATAGGTATAAGCTCCACAGACCCTCCTTTGCATGCATATCCTATATGTGGGTATTTGCAGTCAGTATCTGTAACAGCAATTGTGGGTGAGAAACTTACTGAGCTTCAGTCTTACCGTGTGGAGCTCCTGAGTGCTTTACCCCACACTCCCCTTTATTGTTAATGTTGTTTCATATATATCTTGCACATTCGTCCTGGGTGTAGTTTTTCTGAATGCTAAATCACCTCATGAGTGCCTGTCCTTTCTGATTCTTAGCCATCTTGTTCCTTCGTGCAGGCTTCCCCTTTGGATCCCTTTTCTCCTCTGACTTCCCGTATGATCCTGGGCAGCGCTGTACTCCTCTTTCTGTGTATGTTTTCTACCCAGTTCCCAGTCCTTGCCCAAGTCCCTGACTGTGTTCCCGACATAGTCCTGGACAGTCCCTGACAGGTTGTATGCGGAGATGTGTTTTTACGTACCTGCGGTGTTGACCGCGGCGACGTCTTATTTGCTGGTAGTGGATGAGGTACAGCAGTGGAAGGGCTTGAAGAGCTAGATCCATGGCGGTCAGGAATGCGTGGAGGTGCTCGGGATTCGAGTTTCGATATCCGCAGTTGTGCTTCCGCCGTCTCCGGGTGGCTGGTTTCTCCGCTGCGTTCTGATGGGCTGTTTGAGGCATCGTGATTTGTCCGGCAGTCGGGACGTCATTCCGCACGGCGGTCTTTCTCTATTGGCTCCCTCCGCCACCGTTGCAGAAGGAAATTCCTGGCGGATCACGAAACTCCGCAGCGGACGGAAAATGGGCTATCTTTGCCGATTGTAATATGGCGGACGCGAGGACTGCCGCTGGGGTGCAGAAAAGAATGTTTTCCGCCACCGCCAGCACCGCGGATGTGCCTACGACCGCCATCCTAATGAGCCCCTTAGAGTAGATTTCTTGGAGGTGTCTCCAGATACTTTGGTTGAAGTGATAATGGCAACCGTGTATTGCAGTGTGTGGGTATATTTTTAAAATTGACTAAATCATTGCTTGTTCAAAGTCAATGATTATTTTTTTGTGGAAAGTAGTTGTTAGTGTGTTGTTTTATTATTGTAAGGAGCTCTATGTAGGTGGTATTTTGCTTATTAGGGAGTAGTGCGTATATGAAGGGGATGTTAGTGTCTTCATATTAGCCGTGGATGGTATATAGTTGGTAAAAAGGCTTGGGGCAAACTTTGAATGTGCCATCCATCATCCACGTTTCGCAGTTTTTTTAGTTTTTGTATGTTGTTGTCGGTGGCAAAGATGATAATTCGTTTTTCATGGCTGTTATTGTCATGAAGAATGAGTTTCTCATCTTTGTGGGTGACAGTGTATTCCGGTAAGATTTCTATTTCTGCAAAAGTTTGGGGGGGTGGGTGGTGTTTGAGCAGTAGCTCTTTTAGTTATGGCTATTAATCTTTTTAGAGTGGGGATGGATGGTAGTTGTCCTGTGACATGTTCAGAGACCCTAGTTAATACATTTTTTAGTATTTGGGTACTGGTCTGTTGGGAGCTGGTGCTTGCTTCTCTGATTGTTTTAAGAGCATCTCTGACCAGTGGTGGCTCGCAGAGGTAACGCTGTGGCACGGTGAGGCAGGTTGGGGGCGGGGCAGGGTGGGGGGGTAGTGGAATCCGACATACGACGGCAGGTATTTATTTAAGTTCACCTTTGCCGTCGTATGTCGGACTCCACTACCCCCCACCCAGCCCCGCCCCTCCCCGCCTTACCGCCCCACGGCGTTACCTCTGCGAGCCGCCACTGTCTCTGACCTCAATTTCTGTCACATTGGGGGATGGTTGTGTTCCCTGACATTAACTACATTTGTTTCTACTGTTGTGGCTCTTCCATAGCAAGAATTGAAATAGTATTTACTATATTTCCAATGGGTTATGTTTCCAGTTATTTTTTCTTGCGTATAAGTGTAGCCCATGTAGCACAGAAGTAGTTTTCCATTTTGTGATGTGATGAATTTTGTTCCCTCTGCCATTTTTTTTGTCTATCTGTGAATATATGTATATATATATATTTATTAATTATAATGTCTTGAATAGTAAACGTGTCTGTAAAATTATTATATTTGAAAATAAACTTACATTTGTCTTGCTTTAATTTTCTGGTTGGATATTTTATCGATGGTTATGGTTGATTCACTGGTTTCTTTTTTTCTGTTGGTTTAAAAGCAAAATTTTGTTTTTATTAAAGTGTTACATTTAATTTTATTATTTCATTTATTTAGTTTATATTTTTATTTAGTTGAGAGAAAAAAATACTTACTATTTTTAGTTGATGAAGTGTATTTCGTTGATGTTGTTGTATGTTGAGGTTTGTAGAAGCTGTGAAGAGAAAAGTATTTGTTAGTTACATTTTGCTTTTTTAAATTTAATTTATTGTTTTTTATTAGTTTGCTCTATTTGTTGTTAATTTATATACTGACTTAGTTTTATATTTTTGTTTAATGTTGATTTTGTCATTGTTTTTGAAGTTAATTCTTTTTTGAATTTTATAGGTGGATTTTTTGTGAAGTTTAATCTGTGACATAAAGGAAAACATGTTATAGTTTTAGTTAAAGATATTTTAAGCTAATTTTATTTATTTAGTTACAAAGTTGTGTTCTTACATTTAATGAGAGATTTTCAGAATATTTGTATGTGTAGTTCTTTTTCGTTCTGTTTTCTGTCTCATAAAGGTTTGTTCTTCCTCCTTGTTTGACCGTTATATGGTAAATTTTTTGTTAATTAATTTTTTGAATTTTTTTGCAGTTACCTTTTAATTTGTTTAATATTTATTATGTTTATTTAATGTTTGTTTTGATTTTGTTTATTATTGTTATTTAAATGTATATGTAGATAAATGTGATATATTTTTTTATATATGATATATATTTATGTTTGTTTATTTTTGGTAGTTGTGATATTTTTTTATGTTGTATTTGTTTATTTATTTGTTTTAAGATTTTTAGTGCATTTTCTTTATTTAATGTTATTCATTTTGTTATTTTTTAGTGTATGTTTAAAATGTTTGGAATATGTTATTTTATTATTGAAAATAGTTTATTTTTATGTTTAAAAGGTATTTTCGGTATAGTTTATATGTATTTTATCGATGTTTGTGTTGTCGATAATATTTATATCAAAGTGTTTGTTGTTTCATTTTATTTTAATGTTATCGATATGTTTGTGTTCTTTATTTTTGTTGTCGATATTTTTGTCATCGAGATTTTTTTAAACAATATTTTTTTATCGATGTTTGTGTTATTTCTGTTTTGTGTATTGGTTGCGATATTTTTGTATACCATATTGTTGACTCAATATTTTTGTAATTTGATGTTATAGGAGTCGATGTTGTATCAGTGATCCTACTAAAATAGTGGAATGCGAACCACGACTCAAGTCAAGACAATAGTCAGAGGACCCAAGGAAACACCCAAGGTGAGTATCTAGGAGCCCCACGGAGGTTGTGTGCAGTGTAGGAACACGACCGCGTTCTCCATACAAATCAACGTGTACGTTGCAGTTGCAATTTTAAAGAAGGAGGACCCTTCCAAGTGGAGCCTGTAGAAACCCTGTGGAAGACAAGAGGTTGGAGAGCCACCGAACCCGTGGATACCCTTGGAACCAGGTTACCTGCACCAGGGAAGCCGGGTGCATAGGTGTGAAGTGGCATCGGAAACCGTAGTCGAACTCAATTTGAGACTTCAGGAAAATGCCGCTGCTGGAGAAGGTGAAAGTGTCCGGTGGAACCCAAAGGTGTATTCAAGATATGAAGAACCTGCAAGCAGAGGGGACAGAGTCCATGCCACTCAGGAGTGACCAGGAGGCATGAAAGACGAATGTCCACCGATGTCGAGTGGTGCAGGAGTGCTGACAGTGACCTTGAAACTGCAGCTGTGTTGACCAGGCGACGCTGTGGAAGACCAGGAGCCGTACACGAGCTGCCCCATGTCGGATGTCGAGAGTTGAGGGGTCGGTGTCTGTCGGGAGCACCAACAAGCCTTGGCAATTGCAACCAACGAGGAAGTTGAAGAAGGTGCAATGTCAGGACCAGCAAGGTCCAGAAGGACTAACCACAAACAGGGGAGTCGGGGCAGGCCCGAGCAATCAGGGGAGCCCAAAGAATTCAAATGTGACCCTCGACAGGACCCACAGGCAGGAGGCACTGGAGTCGCACGGTGCAAGCAATGCAGTGTGGTCAAAGATTCTGGTCACTGGAGATGCTTGAGGTTGGGGCTACTAGGAGCCCGAAGATCTTGATGGAAGAAAGCCAACAAGGATTTGCAACGGCAAGTCAACGCGGTGCACAGGGGTTCCGTTCCTGCAGCTCCAATGAGGGATACTGGCCTCAAACTTGGTGAGAGGACAGGGCAGGCCTCGAGGGATGTGGAAAACCACCACCTGTGTTGCTGAGCCTTTTGGAGTCTGTGGGAGCCCAGGATCAGCAGACAGGTCAGCTTAGTTGCGGTGTCTGCAGATGCAGGGAAGTGACTCCTTCACTTCAAGGAAGATTCCTTCAGGTGTCTTGGATGCCCACTGGCCTTGGAAAGTTTCCTGTATGGAGCACAAGCACGGACGTTGCAGCAGACGAGCCAGGCAGAGAGATCAGGAGCAGCAGGAGTCTTCACAGTTGCAGCCTTGATGCCCAGAGCGAAGTCCAGCAAAGTCCAGAGTGCCCAGACGGTCGAAGTTGAAGTGGTGTCTGACCTCAGACTTGGTGAGAGGGCAGCTCGGGCCTCGAGAGACGTAGATAACCACCACCTCTGTTGTTGAACCCTTCGGAGTCTGCAGGAGCTCGGGATCAGCAGACCGGTCAGCAGTGTTGAGGTGCCTGCAAATGCAGGGAAGTGACTCCTTCACTTCAAGGGAGATTATCTTCAAGTGTCTTGGATGCCCCACAGGTCCTGCACAGACCCTGTATGGTGCACAGGCACAGACGAGGCAGCACACTGAAAGGGAGATGAAGTCAGGCCCAAACGAAGTCCAGAGTGCCCAGATGGTAGAAGTGCAGTGGTTTCGGTTCTGAATCTTGCCCACGACGAATCTAGGGACCCACCCTCAGGTAAGCCCTTAAGTACCCTAAGGAAAGGGTTAGGACGATTCAGAGTTCCCTCCCAGGTGAGGGGTTGGACAGTGGGGAGGATACTCCCATATCCTTAGTCCAGTTTTGCACCAGAGCGGGAGCCAATGGCTCCCTGAACTGGTTTGAACTGGACTATGAATGGAGGGCCCCAAATGTGCCCTGCACGCAGACTATGTGGTGCTGGAAAGCGCTCCAACCCTGCCCCAATACACTAAACCCTGTCTGGGAGGTGGTCACACCTCCCTGTGACAGGATGCCTATTGTTCTGCCTTCCCTTGATCGAGCTTGGCTCAGCAGCAGGAGGGCAGAATTATGTCTCTGGTCGGCAGGAGCCATGTTGTGCTGTCTGGGTCTAGAAGACTGGTACTGGGAGGGCCTTTACAGTGCTTGGAATCATACCCCCCACACAGTTTACGGTGTGGGGATATGACTCCAACTTGCGTGGCTTTAAAGACTTCATAAATATGGAGTCATGCAATGCAGTGCAAATCGCTGTGTTGTATTACTCTGCACAAGGGAGGCATTCCATGGGCGTTGCGGTGGGTGTTCCCACGCAAATCCCATGGTTTTGAAGTATTCCCAGATTTACCAAATCTAGTAAACCTGGGAATGCGCCAAAAGTATACGCTTCCCCAGGTGGGGCGTAACGAGGAGAGATATGTATATTTCTCCTCATTTTTTCCTCTTTCAATGTGTGCTGCATTCTGCGGCACAAATAGAAAGAGGAAAATGCCTCTATGGGGCACATTCCTGCACAAAAACAATCCTGCCTACAACACAGGCCCTCTTGCACCATGGTGCAAGGGTGCCAGCATTGGCATTTGGCTGCCGAAATGGCACCAGCGCAGGGAGAAAGGACAGGAATGCACTGTATTGGATAAGCATGGTGCATTCCTGCCCTTTCCCTGTGACGCAGGGCAGCACAGTAAGGTAATTTACAGCGTTGCCCTGCGCCACCCTTCCTATAAATATGCTACAATATGTATAGTACTGGTACAACAGTCAACTTACTCATCCAATGGCTATTTATGCAGCAGCAAACCCCACCCTCATTCCCAATAGCTTAACAGAGACTAGCCAATACAGGGGAATCTATAAGAAGTATTCATTTTAAGGGGCTCTCATATGCAGACTCTATAGATTTGCAGATGTAAACCGAAATCTTTCATTACAAAATCTCAAAATATGATAAGATTAAGTAGCAGTAAGTAGTACATCATAGACACCCAACATGAAACTCAATCTTGACTCTGCTCAGCCCTTTACTTACTGCTGACACCCAACTGACAACGATGTAATATACTCTCTGTGGAAACCGTGATCTCACTCGCAGGGTCTGGCAATGGGATCACAGGTGATTTACATACACTCGCACTTAAACAGTAGAACATACCACACTGTACAATGAATCCGAAAATAGATACTTGTTTGGTAGCAAAACAAATATGGCGTACTGCACTTACACGCCTCTAATACAATCTCAATAGCCATTTTTTAACTAAAATGTATTCTATCCACTATTACCGTGTGTGTTGCTGCCCTCTAAACAATTACTAATGACATTGACCCAGAGTTTTACTCACCTTTAGAGCTTCCTAAGCCAAACTAAAGATAGGCATGAGTTGAGCACTTTTAACGAAAGCATAATCTAGTGAAAATCACGATTATTGGGTGATGCATATTTCGCTTAATTTCTCCTTTTCTAGCAGCTATTTCTGTCGCATGATTTCTGATTACAAGAAGATATCTTGCGGATATTTAAAACTGGATGTGTCCTGTGTCCCTAAGCGTTGTGTTATCAACATTCACTGTCTGACTACACAGTCCGGTAACGCACTGAGCCGGTATTCTGAGTGTCTTTTGTACCCAAAGGAGGAGCTGGCTTAAGGCATGGGGCAGCTGGGTGCAGGCCAAGGGCGCCATTCTTCTGAGAGGCACACAGGGCTGAGTGCATTAATGTTATACAAACAGCACCCCAGTCATTTTGCTCCAACCTTGTCAGTGCCCTTGCTTGCTTCTCTGTCAGATTTGCCAGTTAAAAGTTGTACTTCAATATCATACCGTAGGCGAAGTTTTCCACTCCCCATTAGCCCACTCCCGTGCCCTCCCTTCATCTTCTCACCCCTGATGACACATATTGATAACACCCTCATCAGCGTGAGGCAGCTTAGTTATGGGCGATTTAGGTGAGCTAAGGGAAGGCCCAGAGGTTTGTGTTCAGGGGCCATACACTCAGTGATTAATTTGTAAAAAATCAAGTACAGGTGCTCAAATGTTTGTCAAAGGCCACACCCACTTTCCTCAGCTCCACCCACTTCCTCCACTGGCTCCACCCACTTCCTCTGGAATTTTGTGTCAAGGAAGGACCAAATTATGCGGCAGGGTCGAGTAAATTATGCGGGAAGAAAAGGCAAATTATACAGCATAATGAGGGACATTTTATGATACTTCATTATTTTGTCAGTTTTACACTTGTTAACACTTCCTGGGCATTGACTGCACCTTATTAGTACCAGTTTAACACAAAAATATAGCAATAAGCAAAAGAAAGGTGGCCAGTCAAACTTTGCAAAGTGCCTTCAACTACTCAGCAACATCTGTTGCTTGCATGTTTAATAACTTTTGAACGAATTGAGCTAGGACATTTTTTTTGTTGAAAAAGGCAAATTATGAAGCAGATAATACATTATGCGGCAAATCTATACTTATATGAAAAACGCTGCTGCCACACAATTACATAATTCCAGTGGCGCTGCCATGTACTAAACAGGGCTGTTATTGGAAGGCTTTCCAAAGTCAACCTGGGAAACTGTTATAATATCTCAATTTAAACCACAGCATAACCTTTTGGAAGGTGCCTAGTAGACGCTCTTGTTCATGATAAATACAGAAAACAAAATAAGGAGCAAAATATTAGCAAGATGTCTATATCCATTGTTGCTGTCTTCGTTACACTTGTTACATGAACATCAGAACGGTTTTAATCACTCACTGAGCCTCAGACACAGCTTTGGGGTTCTTGAAGAAACTATGCAAATGCATCTGCACCGGGAGGCCCTGGCCGAGTCAGTAGACCAACAGAAAGAATTTGACTCTCTGAATTTGCCATATATGCTTGCAATATTCCGGCACATGGGATTCGGTGAGGGGATATGTCACAGGATCTCCCTATTTAATGCTGTACCATCAACAAGAGTTAAGATAGGTAAAATAATATTATCACCTTTGCAGTGTCCCGTGGCACTACAAAGGTATGCCAGCTCTCAACCATGCTAATAGCACTTTTGTCTGGAACCCCCTGTCAACATGCTGAGAAACAAAGGGGCAGTGAGAGGGTTACAATACTCAGAGGGTCACACAGATCACCTGCTTTATTTTAGGAGACAAGTGCAAGCAGGCTTAGTCTCAATGTTGGACTCACTTCGTGGAACAGTCATGCCTCTTTGTCTAGTGGAAGAAATGAGAAACCATGCATTTTTCAATCCACCCAGCTGTTGATGATGATGAACCACTGACGCACTAACTGTGAAACATGCACATTTAGGTATCTGTGTACGCACGCATTTACCATAACTTCAAGCGAAGAGTACTTTTTTTTTTGTGTTCAAATATTTTTATTATTATTTAAAAGAGATAAAACAGTGATAGTATAATGCAATTCGACATGGCATTAGATAATACATAATAAATGGAAAACAAAGAATTACAGAATCAAAAAACAGAATTCATATCAACAATTAATTAACTGGGGTAGAAAAAAGGTAAGCATATCATTATTTGGACTAGGAAAACTCAATATAGAAATAGAGATGATAAATATGATATGTTATACAGTGAGCAGCTGGTATTACAAAACCCAGGTCCATGAACTAAATATAAATACTATCATAAAAACAAGTGCAGATGATACACGAGTCGAATTGCTGATAAAAAAGAACACAGAATGAAAAAGAAAAACAGAGAGAAAAAAGAAAAGATGGAAAAAAAAGCAATGGAAAGAAGAAAGAGAAGAAAGAAGGAGGAAAGAAGAAGAGGTGGGGACATCTGCTTCAAATGTAAAAAACAATCTAAAGAGTAGAGTCAAAGGGATACTGAGCTATTAATCCCTGAGAGGGCAAATTCATATAAGTATCTAGTGATCGCCATACATTACTAGAAATAGACGGGGAATAATGCTTCTCTTCAACAAAAGTGTGAGCTCCACGAAGGTAAGATACCCACGCCCACCAAGTATGATAAGACAGGAGAGGAAAAGATTTCCATTCTGTTAATATAACTTTAACAGCAATGGATATAAGTAAATCCATTAGCTGCATGTCCATATTGTCAAGGGGTAAAGGAATAGTTGAAGCCCAAGGACCCAATAAGATCAAAGACAAAGAAAGCTCCAACGAAATATTAAAGATTAGTGATAAATGTTTCCATACTAAATCCCAATAGGATTGTAGTAAAGTACATCCAAAAAACATATGTTGATGAGTACCTGGTTGCAAATTACAATTCCAGCAAAGATCACTATCCCTTAGTTTCAATTTATATAAACAAGCAGGGGTCCAATGAAGAAGATTTAAAGTAAAAAATTTAGATTGAATAAGAGAAGGGGCAATTTTATTATGTAGGGATAACTTCCCAATCATTTGCCAGGTCTCTTGTGAAATATGTTTAAAAACATCAGGTTCAAAGTAATGAGACCATTTATCATATGTAATTGTGGACTGTGAGGGAAGTGGAGCAGAGAGAAATTTATAAATACGCGAAGCAGTATGGCCTGAACGATACTACATAGAAAGAAGTGAAACAGTAACCGAATCTATAGAAAGGGCTACTTTAGAAAGAGCAACCTTCAACTTCAAAAATGAATAAAAATCCGTATTAGTAAGATTATATTTTTTAGCCAAAAAAGAGAATGGAAGAGGGTCATGATTGGAGTCATAAAGATCTTTGACCAAACAAATACCACGAGCAGCCCACGAAGAAACCGTAGTAGGGTCAATATCAGTAAGAATTTTAGGATTGTACCATAAAGAAGATCACCTCGATTTAGGAATAGGTGTAGATACTTTTTTGTCCTTATATTTTAGTGCATTGATTGTGTCAAAAATAATACGCTGGGAATGACGAAGAGCGAGTTTAGAATCAGTAATGAAAGAAGAAGGAGAAAGAGGCAAACACAACTCATACTCAATAAACATCCACGGGGTGTATGTTGGGAGTCTGGCAGGAACCAAAGAGTACCTTGCGAGGCTAAAAATGCAATTTGATATAAATTCCAATCTGGCAGGTTACAACCACCCAGAAAAGAAGGCTTCCTGAGGTATTTATAAGCGATTCTAGCACGTTTGTCACTCCACAGAAATTTGGAAGTAAGTGAGTCAATCTCAATGAAGAAGGAAGAAGAGAGCTTTACAGGTAGCATAGAGGATAAGAAATTAATAATCGGGGTTATCATCATTTTAGGAGTTTGAACTCGTCCCCACCAGGAGATATATTTAGGAGACCAGGAAGACAAAAGATCTTTAATTTTAGCTAATATGTGAGATTCATTATAAGAGATCGTATCTGGAAGATCTTTACAAAACCAAATTCCTAAATACTTAATATGAGACAATTGCCATTTAAATCCTGCATCGCCCATATGAGAAGGGAAACACAACGAGTTAAGGGGGAACATTTCCATTTTCTCTTTGTTGAGAGAATATCCAGAGACAAGTGAAAACTCCCTTTGGTATGAGAAATAGCAGGAATCGCCGCAGCAATATCTTCTGAAAAGATAAGGACATCATCCGCATAGGTGGCCGTTTTAAGTGTATGTGAACCAAATTGAAAGCCTTTGATATCTTGGTGCAGGTTAAGTAAACGAAGAAGTGGATCAATAGACAATAAAAAAAGAAGAGGTGATAAAGGGCACCCCTGTCTAGTACCCTGACGAAGATTAAAAAAGGAGGACGTAGCACCATTAAGTCTAATGTTGGCTTTTGGCATCGCATAAAGAGACATTACCATATTAATAAAAGAGTCCCCAAGGTTATGGGATTGTAGAACAGCTTGCAAAAAAGGCCATGAGACTTTGACGAAAGCCTTTTCGGCGTCAAGGGCAATCGCCGCCGATGGCAATGGCGACAATTTGGCTTTCTCTAAAATATGACAAAAGGTTCGGATGTTATCTCTAGCAAGTCTCCCTTTAACGAAACCAGTTTGAGAGACGTGAATAAGACTAGGGATATGACCTTCTAAATGCTTAGCCAAAATTTTGGCAAAAATCTTAGCTTCCATATTCAATAAGGAAATTGGACGGAAAGTTTTAGGATCAGAATGATCCTTACCATCTTTCGGTAGAACAACAATAGTAGCCTCAGCCGCGGAGCCAGAAACCCTACCAGAAAGAACAAAATTATCAAAAACTTTCTTGAGATATTGAATTATTGAGGGAGAAAAAGTTTTATAAAAGGCAATAGGGAAGCCATCTGGACCCGGAGCCTTCCCTGACCGAGTAGCTTTTATAGCCTGAATTATCTCATCAATCTCAATCGATTTCCCCAAATCAATCATATCAGAATGGGAGACTGTATTCATCGGAATCGAATTCAGAAACTGTTGACATACGGAAATGTTACATGGATCTTTAGGAGTGTATAATTTTTCATAAAAATCACGGAAGACTTCAAGAATTTCATGAGTATGAAATTTCTTTGAACCATTTTTATCAGTAATATAAGAAATCTGAGTAGATTTAATATTAGTATTCTGAAATTTTAAGGTGGCAGCTAACAACTTACCAGCTCTATTTTGTAATAACAAACGGCGAGATTTTTGAGCGTGTACATAAAGATAAGCTCTTTTAGTAACTATAGAATTGAAAGAATATTTTAGATTCTTGATATCCTGTAAGAGAGACTTGTCATTAGGGTGTCTATATAGTATCTCCTTACTTTTGATCTCATCTCCCAAAGACTGCAACGATTTCCTGATATCACTATTCCTTTTTAACATTTTTTTGATAATATGACCCCGAATAGTACATTTAAATGCATCCCATAGAACTATTGGGGAATTAACCGAAAGTTCATTTTCTTTGAAGAAATTATGGATTTCTTCATTAGGCTCCTTGACTTCATCCTTGTCATCCAAAATTTCCGTATTAAGGCGCTAAGTGCGAGGGCCTCGCGTATCTGTAAGATTAAGGATAGTCAAAGAAACCGCTGCGTGATCAGAAACGACTATTGGATGGATCATAACATTTATTGTATGCTTTAAAAGAGCAGCATCAACTAGGAGATAATCAATACGAGAGAAGCTAGAATGTAGAGAGGAGAAAAAAGTAAAATCGCTACCCGTAGGATTATGCATTCTCCATGCGTCAATTAGATGATGAGAAGAACACATCTTAAGCAATTGCTTATGCGCCCTAGGGGGACGAAATTTAAAAGCAGAATGTCTATCTAAAATAGGGTCCAAGGGCAAATTAAAATCACCGCCAACAATTGTTCTAGCATTCTGCGGAATACCAGAACGTTTTTTATCTATAGAACGCCAAAAAACAGGATCATCGATGTTGGGGGCATATAAATTCATGATATATAAATCATCTGAACCATTGGACAAGCGCGTAAGTAACCATCTGCCATTTGCATCATGCTCTGCAGTAACAATAGACAAACCAGAGTTATTGGAAATCAAGGTCACAACCCCATTCTTTTTACCAGAAGCTTCAGAACAAGTAACATCAAGAACCCATTCCTTCCGCAAAAGCAAAGCTTCTTTATAGGCTATCTTAGTCTCCTGAAGTAGAACAACATCGCTTGACAAGTTTTTGCAATAGTCTAAGATCTTGGCCCTTTTGACAGGGTGATTCAACCCACGAACATTAAGTGATACTATATTTAAACCTGCCATAGATGAACATAAGACGATACAAATGAAAACATCCGATAATAAGAAAAGAAAAAGATAACCAAAATAGCCTCAGGTATAGGGGTAGTAGGAAAACGAACAGAACGCAAGAAAAAAAAAATGCCGAAGCAGATGTCCCCAGGGGAAGAGAAAAGACTAGAAAGAACAAAAGAAAGAACAAAAATACTCCAAAGAAAAAAGGAGCATAAAAAAAAGAAAAACCCCACCAGGGGATGTCTGTAATAGACTATTTGCATGGGGGAAATAAAGTGGAGGAGCAACCACAGAGGCCAACAAACACAATGCAGGACGCTCAACAATAAATAAATAAATATTGCATTAAGCGACTGAACCAATGGAAAAATATTAATATCTACTAAACTATAAATAATCCATCAATAAGAATAAATAATACAAGTTCCCAAAAATATATAACATATTTGATCAATGATCAACATATTATATATGCTGAATAGAAAGGTGAGACAACAATAACAGATAAATATCAAGAGAAGGCATTATAAATAACAATATCGGGTAATATAAATAACAATCTAAGGCATAATAAATACTAATATATGGTATAATAAATAGCAGTTTGATGCAATATAAATGACAATGTAAAGCATTATAAGTCGCAAACCTTAACATACCAAACACTACAAAATTGATAGCATCTAGGAATAAATACTATAGGAAATGGAAAATGAAGAATTAAAAAGCAAATTCTACATAAGAGGTAATTCATAACTTAAATACAAATATAATGAAAGGAAAAAGAGTAAAAATAATAAATAAGTGGATTAGTAGAATAAATGAACAAAGAACATGAATAAAAGAAGAACGAACAAAGAAAGAGATAGAAGGTGGAAATTAGAAGAGATACTTACTGTATCATAAAAATATTAAGAAATACAAATTTCAAAAAATATATCATATGTGAGAAGTAGTCAACATATTATCATAACCTAAATAGAAAAGTGAGACATTAAAGTCTGATAAATATCCAATTATGGAATTATAAATAGTAATATTAGGTATTGTACGTAGCAGCCTAAGGCATAATAAATAATAAACAGAAAAAACAAATCACCAGCAGAGAAACAAAGAAAGAGAGGAGGGAAAAGTCAAGCAAAAGGAGAATAAGTATACAGGGAGCATGAATAAAAGAATAGACAAGCAAAGGAAGAGAAAGAAAGATGAAAATAGTAGAAAAAAAAAATTATACATCAAGTATCATAACAAATAATGAGAGATAAAAACCAGAAGACCAGCTAACTAGAAATAGATATCAAAAAACGATTCCATCAATAGAAACTAAGAAAAAGAAAACCACCAAGAGGAGAAGCCAATAAATAGCAAACAGGAACGAGGTTGGAGTAGATCAGAGAAATAAAAAGATGGTAAGAAACAAAGTGAAAGGAAGGAAAGTAGAGACACAATAATAATCAATTCATCTGTGAATCAGACACATGTACAACCAATAAATTACCGGATAGTACCGAAGTAACACCCACATATTGAATGGGAATTCTCAAGGATCCATCATAAAAATATGAAAGACCGTAAAGGCTGTAAAGGAAAAAGTTAGTGAAAAAAACGAATAAACAATATAAAACTAATAACCCTGACATTATATAGTTATCATACAACTAGGAAACACAGGAACAATATTAATCACATACTAGTGGTAAGACACAGAGAGCATGAAACCAACTTATTAGGTAATAAAAGGTGTTAAGGATGAGAGGTGCCAGGAAGAGACTCAGATTCCATCTGTGATTCAGAATGATTATCCAGAAAAGTAGAAAGATCCGAGGGTTCATAAAAAATCTGTGAGCGCCCTCTGAAAGTTATTCTAAATCGTGAAGGACCTGCAAAGGAAAATGGAATATGCATATCTATGAGCCTTTTACGTAGATTTAAGAAGCCCTTACGACGAATGACGGTGTCTCTGGCAAAGTCCTGTGAAATTGATATTCTGTAACCTTCCCATTGTAGGGTTTTAATTTTCCTCATTTGGGCCAGGATTTGCTCAGTATGTTGATGGGGCAAAGGTTTAAAGATCACCGGTCTTGGAGAGGATAGAGACTTAGATTTAAGGGTGGGAACTCTATGAGCACGCTCTATTTTAAAGTCCTTGTGAAGGGAAATATTCAGAGCAGTAGGGATCCAGGTAAATAGAAAATCCAGCTCAGAAGGAGCAGATTTTTCACAATCCTCCGGAAGACCAAAAATACGAAGGTTACTTCTACGACTTCTGTCTTCTTGCTCAGTTAGGTCTCGCCTCAAGGAAGCCAAAGAGCGCTCTAAGCCATGGACATGTTTAGCTTGTTTGTTGGTATAATCCTCAACAGTACTTATTCGAAACACGTAATGAGAGGTTTTTAAGATCATTACGAATTGCCGCCACCTCAATTTGAAGTAAATCAGTATTCGTTTTTGTACTCTGTGCTATATCATGAACTGAGTTAAGTTTAAGTAGGATTGTGTCTAACGTAGAAGCAGAATCCAAACTACTCTTAGGCGGAGAATCCGGGGTGGGTGACCTTTGCTTGGACCTCTTCAAATTACCTTTAGTATCTCTGTCCTTGGAGGGAATGCCCATACCCTCCGCCATTGGAGGCAAGTATGTTAGATACACCAAGTTGACTAAAAAACGTAGTTGTGTGAAAGTGAGCACAGAATACAATCACATTTTTTTTAGTGAAGAGCAAGGTGGTAATGCCCAATAAACAGAAGCTGGGCGACCAACCAGTATGCAAGCGTAGTGCAAAATTTGCACACAGCTGAAAAGAGTCCAAAAAGTGTAGACACGCTGTAAAAATACTCCTCCAGTTAAAAATTACATTGGGAAATTACAGGCACCCTCCAGCTACCGGGAATGAAGCAAAGTAGATACTGTATAATCAGCAATAATCAAAATGAGCTCCAAAGGTGTTGAAATGGCAGGCAACATGTGGCGCAGGTGAAAGGCTATCAGCAACCACCATTTATATCAGGGCCAGCACAATAAAGTAAAGACTTTTCAGAAAAGCATGTTGCAGACATGTAGAAAGACATCCATTGAAGGACAGTGAACTGAGAATAAGACATTAAATGAAGAAAGCAACTTCCAGAAGAAGCCTGTCAGCGGCCGCCATTTTAAAAAGATGATGACGCAGTACCAAGTGACCTCCAGAGGTGACAAAAACGAAGAAAGGGAGGTCAAGAAGAGGGCAAGACAATACCTCAAGCAGCGCAGAGCAAATGGACGTGAGGTCCATGCAGACAAGCGAGCCGATTTTTTGTCGTCAGGCTCTGAAACGAGGGAACCTTTGTGACGACCGCCATTTTGCGCTCCCGACGTGAAGAAAACTCGTCAAACTCCTCTCAGCACAGGGAGGCTCACTAATCACCTGTACAAACTCCCAAATGCTCCCAGGGTGTTCTGCCGCTTAATCCAGTGGTTTGGTGATGAAAATCACCAAAATAGCATGATAAAGTGAGCGTCCGCAACAGCGGACTGACGGAGCTCACGAAAACGCGGTCATCTCGGTCGCGCGTTAAGCCACGCCCCCTTCAAGCGAAGAGTACTAACCGAGAATTTGGGAGCAACACTGCACTCGCTGAAAGACTGTGTAGAGTGCTGGAATTAAACAAAAGGGTGACGTAAGATTCACACCTTCCGGAGTGCTTTGCCAGAACGAACATATGACTTAGATGACTTGCTGGCATTCTGAACTCGGGGAGCGGGAAGACATCGAATCTCACTTGATAAACTGACATTTTTGATCACGCAAGGGCCTAGGGGGATTTAATCATCAAGATTTTGAATGCTATTAGGCAGCAGCACTGTAACATTGGTCGTCTGATTCAGTTACTGTGGGCCGATCTTGGTAAAAAAAAAAAAAAAGTAGGCCCCAGTACAAAACCGGCACATTTTAAAACCAGCCCAGCTCCCGCCCTCCCAGGCTCCCGGCGTTGGTTACTACTTACTCGGTTACGTAACATTGCTGAAGTTACAGACCGGTCGCTGACTTATTAGGAGGTCTGCTGCTCTGCTGCACACTGCATACTACACGCTACTTCAAATAATAGTGCATTCGCTCCAAACTGCAGTGTGCTCATGAAGATAAGGCGGGAGGGGAGCCGGCGTGGATTCTAAAAAGGTTTCGTTTGGTTACAGCTTTACGCATGCTGTCACGGCAGCCCCAAAGGACCAAATCCACCCAAATCAGTGACCCGCCCATCAGCAACACTGACTGAAGGCATGGATTTGTTATTGGCAAAGCACACTTCACCGGGGAGACAGAGTGTGAGCAAACGACAATTGATTATATTTGTGTGACACACGTGCAGTCAGTCAGTCGTTGATATGAGTTGGCAGTGGCAGGCACTCAGGTCTAGACCCGGCCCTGAAAAATAAGTGCTGGTGCTAAGCACCGGAAAGCACCGGCACAAATTAAGCACTGCATACACTGCTCAGCTAGGGACTGACCAGTGAACACAAAAAAGCTGCCTCATTGTTTTCACTAGGACCAGCAAGGGCGACAAATCTCTCTCCGCCCAGGGCCCAAAGGAATACCCTTCATTCAATGTTCACTCGAACAATCCCACAGGCATAATACATGTACTTCCTGTAATTCTCACAAACATTTAGCATACTACACAAGGAAAACTCACAATTTAACACAGACTGATTGAAAACATAAACATTAGCAGTGGCGGATGACGGATGGCGACTTTTGAAAGTGGTGGCGCGTAAAAGTTGCTGATGAGTGTGATAGAGCGACCAAAACCAGCAAGTCCTGTTGCCAACTGGGGAATCAATTCATACGAAATGCTGCTTTCCCAACACATTTTGATAAGGAATTTGGTTAAAAAGCTCAACCAATTGTGAGTGGCTAATTTTTCCATGAAAATTAATTTGTACAATCACAGTCTGTTGGAGGCCGGCGAGCCAAGGGCGCTTGAAGCAGGGATGGGATGAGACAGGCGCCTGACTAACTCACCCAGAACACTTTAAAAGAGAAAGGCGATATAATGGTGTGACCTAAATTAAGCAAGCCCCTTCTCCCTCGTATGCTGCAGTGAGCCCGGAATGGCCCCGGATTAAACAACAGACACGGGGTGGGAGGTTAGGAGACAATGGACAGTGCTGGGGGTGGGCATAACACAACAGAGAGTTGAAGGAGGGTGGGAGTGCATGTCTAAAAGTAAAAACACAATTGAGAGTGGGAGGAGGGAAGGAATGCAGATGGAGTGCTTGTTCGTAAATTTAAAAAAAATATATATATATATTTTTTTAGCCGGTTAATGAACAATCACAATTATGATGCATGTCTAAAAGTAAAAACCAATGATCCTGAGTACCTGCACATCTTTAATTTGAAAAGGAGAGTACCTGCACTTATCAGCACCAATGCACTACATTTAATGGGAGAGCACTTGCACTTCTCAGAAGCAAACCTGTGCCCTAAATACTGAGTACCTGCACTTTACCATTTAAAGCACTGGTAAAAACACAACCAAGAGTGGGAGGAGGGCAGGAGTGCAGATGTAGTGCTCGTTCATAAATAAAGAAAACCATGAGCAATCTGTTTTAGCCGGTTAATGGATAATCGCAATTACGAGGGTGGAAGGGCACCGGATTGAACAACAGGCAAGGGGGTGAGTGATCCAACTGAAATGGGAGGATGGTGGGAGGTTAGGAGACAACGGACAGTGCTGGGGGTGGGCAAAAAACAACCAAAAGTGGGAGGAGTGCAGATTGAGTGCTTGTTACACTAATATCATCACGGGCTGGTGGCTATGTTCTAATGCAAATCTCTTGACTGGAATAATGGAGTATGCTATGATTAGTCATCTTTTATTTATGATAATCTTCTTAGACCCTTATCAGGCCTTTAAACTCTTAGATTACAAGTTCTCTTGGGGATCCTTAGGAGCTATGAAGTTCTCTATCTAGATCACCAAATCACTGTACACAGCCTACTCCTACACAATCGCCAATTTAGTCACAAACAGGCACACAGAAGGTAAAATTGAGATCTAGCAGAGCACATAGAAGTTGTTCATGTTATAAAAGTCCTGACAAATAATTAGAGATGGAATGATAACATCAAACTGTGTATTTCTAATCAATCGTGCACGGTGCTGCTTTAGGAAATGATATAGTGTTAGTGCTAGACAGAACAATGTTAGTGAAATGTTGAAAAGCATGTCTGTATTTGCAGTGGTGTGTGGATACAAAATAAACAAATATAAGATTGAATACCTTGCAATTGACGCTTCTGAAGAAGAAGTGCTACACACATGAAATTGTTAGATCGGATACTAGCATAACCCTGTCTAGCAGTGGTAGTTAGTTCTGATTACAAGCAGCGTAAAACAGATTGTCCTTCCAAAATTTTAATATTGTTTTTCTGCCATTATTTGTTATCTAGCTCCCAATTAAAAAAACTGAGAGTGGGAGCATGGTGGGAGTGCATATGGAGTGCTTGGTCATAAAAAAAAAATCCCAATTAAGAGGCGGGAACTGCCCCAGATTAAACAACAGACACAGGGGTGGGGGATCAGGGAAACAACCAAAATGGGAGGAGGATGGGAGGTTAGGACACAATGGACAGTGCTGGGGGTGGGCAAAACACAGCTGAGGGTGGGTAGGAGGGTATGTCCAAAAGTGAAAACACAAACAAGAGTGGGAGGAGGGCAGGAGTACAGATGGAGTGCTCGTTTCTAAATTTAAAAAAAGTACCTGCAAAGTGAACTAGCCAGCGAAAGGACACTGGCCAGTAGCCAGCCAAAACACTTCCAACTCTAACATATGCTAGCGCTGCCCTTCATGGGAAAGATTCAATTCTCCTTAATAATTTAACAACCAGCATTTTGAAAAAGGTTTTTCAACTTCTTTAATCTGCTTCGCCGGCACAAATGCGCCTGGAATTTGGCTTAATGAACGAAACAGTGGGTAGACTCTATACATCAATACAGGTTTGGTTCCGCATAAAACAAAACACTGAGAAATCTAACCTTAATGAGGCTCTTTGGTCAGAGCTTCAGAAAGACAAAAAATCACCATATAATCACTTTCTGCACAATGCACTTAAATCAACTTGCACTTCTGATCTCTGGAATAAAAATCTGCCCTTTTCTGCATTTAAGCTAGCAATAAATAAAGCCACAAAACTTCATTCTCTATTGTTGGAAAAAAGCATTTTTAGCCTAAGATCTCACTCCTCGACAGTGATCAACAACTATAAAGTTCTCAAACCGGCGGCTTACCTAGACCATACTTTCTCGGTCCATCTAAAAAAACAACTAATGGCACTGCGGTTTGGAAGGTACCTTTCAATTTCAGAAGCTCCAAGGTGGAAAAACATCGACTCAAGAATGTGTTGCCTGTGCGGCAGTAAAAAAGAAGATCTCATCCACCTGATATGTATTTGTCAGAAACTCCAACCAGCATGTGTCACTTTATTAAGGAAAGCCTTTCTGGATAGAGGAATATGATCCTGCAGGACTGCCATTATTAAAGGGCTAGATCCATCTGACCCCCAGATTAACTGCAAACTGGTTAACATCCGTCACATACACGATCAGGCTGTGAAATCTAAGCCCCTCTAAGAGGGTCGACTCACTGAAGGAGAGATGTCAACAGTAATTTGATCTTTAGGATTACCATTTTGAGGAAAAGGAGACTGTGCAGTCCATTGGTACAAACTGCAGGTAGCAAATACACACGACCCTCATAGGGTCCCCAACTGTTTAGTCCGGTAGATAAGGGACTTAGAGACTCACATACCTAATTATAATTAATTCTGTCCGGAAATATAACTAATACGTTTGCTACCTGTTAAATCATGTTTTTATAATTATGTGCCATAAACTTAAAAATGGTCCTACATGTTTTAGACACTACTTCATAGGATTTTTTAAATTCTTTTTTATATGAAAAGCATTTACTGACAATTGATGGTTTTATAATACTGTGTGATAGCTTTATTTTGATACATTGGATTTGCAGAATTGATTTTAAATTCCTGTTTTTAATTTAACTTTATCTATGCAGTAAAATTGTTATAGTTTTAATTAACTAAACAATAAACTTTACTTACTCACTTACTTAAAAAAGAAAGAAAAGGACACTGGCCAGTAGCCAGTGACCAGAAGCTTTACTTGGTCCAAGCTCCATGCCATGGATGGCAAAGCCCAGCAGGAAGTGAAAGCAGACAACGTGCAGATGACGTGTTGGCCAATAAGAAGCAAGTAAATTAGAGCGACGTTGGAATCAACAAATGGTAAGTTCAGGTAGTAAGGGGTGAGTTCTAAGCCTCCTACATCTGGGCAGTCAGGGAGTATATCTCTCAGGGATGTCCATATCCGATGCTCGTATGAATTAAACGCAGCTCTGTCATGCTCAATATATCGTTTAGCGTAATTTCTTGAATGTGAGATTGGGCAAGCACCATGTTAGTGTGCACCCCAACAAGGCTACTTAGCAGGCTACTTAGCAGGCTCTTAATGTCTTATGTCTTATGTCTTAATGTCTTAATGGTTTTTAATGTCACGTATCGTTAGGGTGATACCTGCAGTTTTGTTCTTGGCCTCATCCAACAATGATGGTAACTTTTGTTCTCAACCCCTCTTTGTCCTCTGGGCCCATGGCACATATAGAATCCCCACCTCGCTCCTTTGTAGTAACATGCACATTCTTAATTCAGGTGACTCTACGGGTTTCTCCCAAACATAGCGTCCCCATCTCTTTAGGTCTCCTCCTCCATGCCGGGTGCAATCTTCTGCTATAGTCATGTCCTCTGGCTCAAATGATTCTTCACTCGGCCAAGGCGTTTCATATTGGTCCCTCTCCTCAGTCCAGTAGGCTAATACGTCGCAAAACAGGTATGCAAAACTCTTGCCTTCCTTCTCCCTGGGGGTAGATCTATCTTTGCTGTTCACCCATGTGAAGCAGTGTGCATTCTCATCGCTGCTTCCCTCGTGCGCATGCAAAGGCGCCCTCTAATTTTTCATGTTTCTTGGGTGGATTAGTACCAGGCTGCCTTGGTCTTTTATTTCATAGTCAGCCCATCTCCTTTGTCGACTGGGCGGTGAGGCTCTGATCCCTGCTTGAAGTCTCTCATTTATTTCTGCCTCTGATTCTTCCCAGCTTTGCACCCTGTAACTCCTGCTTCCCTCATATGAAGGGCACACTGCCCTGTGTTCTTACTGTATTTCCTGGCTGCGTGCTCTCTCTCTCTCTAGCCTCAGCTCAGAACTTCCAATCAATTGCAGTGTCTGCCCACCTTTTCGTTGCGCGATGTGAATCCGTCTGGGCGTAATCACCTTCATTTGGCTGCAGTCAGGTACAAGCTCCCCACCCCTCCTGTTTGGCTCACCAAATGTTACTTGAGTATGAGAGGCCTTTGGTAAAACAGGAACAGTTTGTTTAATTAAACGTTGCGGCTGGGAGAACTGTTACAGGCACAGGGTCTGAGGACTGGCTCAATTTACATTAGGTTGGCATCCTTCTTAAATACAATTTTCATCAGCTTGTAAAGTTCTCTGGCGAACCCCACTGCCTCAATCTTACTTGTTTGTGGACTTTGTAGCTTAGAAACTGCTGTTTTACCTGCCTGTGCCTATGAATGCCTAAATCTACCTGTTGGATTGCAGGCTTTGTAGTTGAAAATCTGCTGTTTTACCTGCCTTTGACTGCCTCAATTTTACTTGTTTGTTTGTGGGCTCTGTAGCTTAAAATCTGCAGTTTTACCTGTCTGTTCCTGCCTAAATTTACCTTTTGGATTGTGGGCCTTGTAGTCTAGAATCTGCTATTTTTCCTGCTCATGACTGCCTCAATTTTCATGCTTGTTTGTGGGCTTTGTAGCTTAAAAACTGCTATTTTAACTGCCCGTGATTGCCTAAATTTCCCTGTTGGATTATAGGCCTTGTAGTTTAAAATCTGCTGTTTTACCTGCCTGTGATGCTTACATTTCCCTCCTAGTTTTTCACCTAATCTGTCCTCAGACCTGTGTGTAAGCAATCCACCCCAGCTCCCGTTTGTTTTAGCAAGTGAGTAAAGATTACACCTCAGAGACTAAGCAGAATGTGCTTTGAGAATGCAGTAATCTGTTCTTAGGGTTTTAAACTGTGTTAAGTGTATGTAGCACTCATTTTTGGCTAGGAGAGTGAGTTGTTTAAGTGTGGTGAAATCTGTATTGTTAGTGGCTTAGCTTAGGCCCTTACCTGCAAAACTCCTGAGTATGGATTGAGCCTGTCTGTCTCCCAGGAGATTCTGAATTGAGAAGCAGCTCCCAGCCCCCTGCCCAGCAGCCTGAGCTTGAGGTCACACACCCCTTATATAAACTGCTATTGGACATTACATCTGTGCTCTGATTGGCTGCTGCATCTGGTGTTTCTACTGGGCTTAGGTTTAGTGTTTGTATTGGCTGACAGGTCTAAGGATCTGATTGGTCCCTGGGTTAGTGATTGCATTGGACGTACTGCTTAGGGTTAGTGTTCTGTATCATATTTATCAAGAAGAACTGGCTCGTGACAAAAACAAAACCCTTTTATTAGTTTGTGTTTGAAAAACCGATTGGTTTTTTAAAATAACCCTCACCGACCAACCTAGTTGGTGACATGCTTCATCATCGGGTTCCCACCCAAGTCGCCGAGCGCACCCTGGGTGTGATGCGACGCTTGAATTACAGTGGAGCTGTTTTTCTTGTGCTCATTGCAGTGCAGTGATCTGTGAGTTTAAAACTGTCTATAGGATCCCCCTCAGTGAAGAGAGTTAATTTATTAATGTGGCCCCATGGCAGGGTTAAAAATGAATAAAGCGGATACGTTTCGAGTTTTTACTTTTAACTCATGTATCCTATATAAAGGTCTACATGTTTCAGCCTGTCATTACCATATGCTGGCTTTCGTCAGGACCAGGGGCTGTGAAATCAGACTGGGGAAGTATCCGCAGTCTGAAGTGAAAAGAGTGCGCACACGCTAAGGTGCGTAAAGTAAGAGAAAACCTATTTGTTTTCTCCTAAATGTTAACTTACAGTCCTTTTGTTAGGACTTTGCTATCTGTGAAAATAAAAACACAAACAATAATCAAAAGACACACATGAAACATAAAACACATGTATATGAGACAAACATGCACTCATGTGTGCATCACACAGTGTCCGACTTGATCGAACTTGATCACTATAGTGAGGACAAATTTGTACACCCATGCATGCATCACGTTTTCTAAGGAATAAGCGTTGCGCATATTAGACTAT
The DNA here is from genome assembly GCA_963921515.1 of Calotriton arnoldi. Lineage (NCBI taxonomy): Eukaryota > Metazoa > Chordata > Amphibia > Caudata > Salamandridae > Calotriton > Calotriton arnoldi. The sequence goes on from CAWUFW010004881.1 coordinate 1,022,613, forward strand.
CATGGACTAATTGGCCCCATTACTCAAACTCAACCCCGTGCTTTTAACGAAGTGAAGTCGGTATGGCTGATGGTAATTCAACAGAAGGAGTGAAATAATAAAAAGTAGAAACTCTTACTTAATCGCTTTTCATTAGAGCGACATGAATCCCAAAAGAGGGGCAGTGCCTATAGTCACACACTGGAAAAAATGACATAAAGTAAAACAATTGGAATCTCGCAGTAGAGATCCAACGTAGTGCCGCTTCTCGGTAATCAAGACCGGTTGCTCTCTACTTACGTCGTCAAGGTTCACTACCCACCATTAATACCTGCTGCGGCCTTTGTGACGGATCCCGAGGATGTGTTGTTGCCTTGTAGCCCGGCATTAATGCTGTATTTCCGCGGATGTCCTCGCAGGCCGAGTCATTGTGTCGTTGTGACGTGGGGGCGTGGTTATGCGTGAACATACGTATGAACATAGAAGCAAGACTAGCTATCGGGGCAGGATATCCAGTCGACTAACTACTGTTATTATTTACATATTCTACTCATTTCAAACAGGAGTGTTTCTAAAATGTTTAAATTGTATGAGAGCAACAAAAATGGTAAATTAGAATTAAAGTTAGCAAAACAAATATGGAGTAAAAAATGAACTTCTATAAAGTACTGTGTGAGTGCATTACAGAGATTATTTCTGAATACTGACTGTCAGTGTGTTCGAAGTTCAATCAGCTGGCCATACCCTCAACCAATGTTTGTTGTTGTGTCTATAGAAATGGCAGAACTTATAACAAGCATGTGCTATAGTTGACACTAAACATGGATTATCGTTCCATCACTGAAGGCTGCCTGCTTGTTTTGGAGTAAATGCAGCTTCTTTGTGTCTGCTTGAAGGTAAAGGATTTATGTGTCAGCGTGTTTAATTTAAACTGACCCTGATTCTTGGAGACTTCTCAACGTGAAGCGGGACACGCTACATATGATGGGTTATTTTCAGCTGTGACTATGGACGCTGTATAAATACATTTGTATTTTATGGTTTGAGGCTACGTTTATCATAACGAGCACATTGTCCCTCTGTTTTACAAGACGCTTACATGAACCAGACAAATCACCTAATCTCGCTGCTTACAATAATTACCACTATTGCAAGTGCTCAAAAGTATTGTTCCTATACACAAGGTTCAAGTCCGAAGTTTAAACTACTGTTATTGCTGTCTCAATTCCCCAAACTAAACAGGGGACTTTGGAATTTATATGTGCCTGCACAGCTCTGTTTTTAAGCTTTGAAAAAGTGTGTCGGCTGTCTGCATCTACGCTATATACTTCATGTCAACACTACCAAGATTTTTGTAGTTTTTTGCATTTGGACTGTTTCATGATTTATTGTATATATTGCATGGTGCTGTGTTTATGATAAAAATCAACTGACAACAGGGTCGGTTGTTAAACTGATTTGATGCTGTGCTCTGTAATATATGTTTTGACCCTGATTCATGTCTAATATTTTGGATGCTGGTATATGGGGTTGTAGTTGCAACCATTATCCTTCAGGGGACCAGGTACTGAGGTTATTATAGCTACAGAGATCACACACAATTAAGAGAGTTCCACAGAATATTGTCATTAAGTCCGTTCTTATGTGTTGAAAGGCGGTAGATCCAGTGTTGTTCTTTGTTTAGTAACAGATTCTCTGAGGTGACTGATGTGTTATTGATCTGTTCAATAATCACCCATTTCATGTCGTTGGGTGTGTGTCCTGATTTCAAAAAGTGATCGGTCATTCTCGTTGTGTTGCGTTTGCAGTGAACATTACTTCTGTGTTCTCCAATCCTTATCTTTATTTTTCTGCTGGTCATGCCTATGGACCTTAGACCACACGGGCATTCGATCAAGTAAACTACATGTGTAGAATTACAGTTTGTGTGTTTTCTTAGGAACCAGGTCTTGCCTGGCTCTAGTTCCAAAGTTTTCGTGGTCGTTGTCAGGTGACAGATGCTACAATTTCCACAGGGAAAATGGCCTTTCACACTGGGAAGGCCCCATGCATTTAGTACTGATGTCTCTTTGGGTTTTGTGTTGATTCTGGGCCGTGTTGAGATAAGGCGGTCTTTCAAATTGTTAGCTCTTTTGAAAGAGAACAATGGTTTTCCCCATTTCAGTTTGCCAGTGTTAAGGATGTTCCAATGCTTGTTAATGATTTTCGTAATTTTATTGGAGATGGTGTTATATGTGGTGACACAAGTTAGAGGTATTGCTGTCTCCATCTTTTGGTTTTCTTCCAGCAGTGAGTCCCTGCTTTGGTTACGGGCTCTCTTCCTAGAGGTCCCGATTATTTTCTTGGGATAGTCTCGGTTTCTCAATTTGTCATAGAGGTCTCTTGATTGGTCATGATAGTCTTCTATGTTGCTACAATTCCTTCTAATATGGAGGAATTGGCCATAAGGCAGATTTTCTCTTAAGGAGCGTGGGTGAAAACTATCAAATTTTAGAAGTGTGTTCCTTGCTGCGGGTTTATAAAAGGTGGTGGTTTTTAGAAACCCCTCTTTTGCCTCAATAGTTAGATCTAGGAACGTTATTCTCTCCTTGTCTGATGTACTTGTGAAGTTAAGGTATTGGTCATGGTTGTTGAGTCATGTTACAAATGAGGTTAGAGTATCCTCTTGACCTTCCCATATCATTAGAATGTCATCAATAAACCTCCTCCAGAATTTAATCTGGTCTTTAAAGGGGTTATTGGTGTCAAGGATGTGGGTTTTTTTGAAGTCATAAACGTAGAGTCCTGCCACACTAGGGGCAAAATTGCTGCCCATAGATGTCCCGTTGGTTTGAAGAAAAAACTCCCCTTCAAACTCAAAGTAGTTTTCTTTCAATGCCAGCGAAAACTTTGGAACTAGAGCCAGGCAAGACTTGGTTCCTAAGAAAACACACAAACTGCAATTCTACACATGTAGTTTACTTGATCAAATGCCCGTGTGGTGTAAGGTACATCAGCATGACCAGCAGAAAAATAAATATAAGGATTGGAGAACACAGAAGTAATGTTTGCTGCAAACGAAACACAACGAGAATGACCAATCACTTTTTGAAATCAGGACACACACCCAACGACATGAAATGGGTGATTATTGAACAGATCAATAACACATCAGTCACCTCATAGAATATGTTACTAAACAAAGACCAATGCTGGATCTACCGCCTTTCAACACATACGAACGGACTTAATGACAATATTCCGTGGAACTCTCTTAATTGTGTGTGATCTCTGTAGCTATAATAATCTCAGTACCTGGTCCCCTGAAGGATAATGGTTGCAACTACAACCCCATATACCAGCATCCAAAACATTTGACATGAATCAGGGTCAGTTTAAATTAAACACGCTGACACATAAATCCTTTAACTTCAAGCAGACACACAGAAGCTGCGTTAACACCAAAACAAGCAGGCAGCCTTTAGTGATGGAAAGATAATCCGTGTTTAGTGTCAACTATAGCACATGCTTGTTAGAAGTTCTGCCATTTCTATAGACACAACAACAAACATTGGTTGAGGGTATGGTCAGCTGATTGAACTTCAAACACACTGACAGTCAGTATTCAGAAATAATCTCTGTAATGCACTCACACGGAACTTTATAGAAGTTCCTTTTTTACTCCATATTTGTTTTGTTAACTTTAATTCTAACTTACCATTTTTGTTGCTCTCATACAATTTAAACATTTTAGAAACCCTCCTGTTTGAAATGAGCAGAATATGTAAATAATAACAGTAGTTAGTCGACTGGATATCCTGCCCCGATAGCTAGTCTTGCTTCTATGTTCATACGTATGTTCACGCATAACCACGATCCCGCGTCACAACGACACGATGACGCGGCCTGCAAGGACGTCCCCGGAAATACAGCATAAATGTCAGGCTATGAGGCAACAACACATCCTCGGAATCCCTCACAAAGGCCACAGCAGGTATTAATGGTGGGCAGTGGACCTTGACGACGTAAGTAGTGAGCACCTGGTCTCGATTACCGGGAAGTGGCACTACATTGGATCTCTACTGCGAGATTCCAATTGTTTTACTTTAAGTCATTTTTTCCAGTGTGTGACTATAGGCACTGCCCCCCTTTTGGGATCCATGTCGCTCTAACTAAAAGCGACTTAAGTAAGAGTTTCTACTTTTTATTATTTCACTCCTTCTGTTGAATTACCATCAGCCAAACCAACTTCACTTCGTTAAAAGCACGGGGTTGAGTTCGAGAAATAGGGCCAATTAGTCCAAGATAGTCTAATATGTGGAACGCTTATTCCATAGAAAACGGGATGCATGCATGGGTGTACAAATTTGTACTCACTATAGTGATCAAGTTAGATCAAGTTGGACACTGTGTGATACACACATGAGTGCATGTTTGTCTCATATACATGTGTTTTATGTTTCATTTGTGTCTTTTGATTATTGTTTTTGTTTTTATTTTCACAGATACCAAAGTCCTAACAAAACAACTGTAAGTTAACATTTAGGAGAAAACAAATAGGTTTTCTCTTACTTTACACACCTTAGCGTATGCACACTCTTTTCACTTCAGACTGCGTATACTTCCCCAGTCTGATTTCACCGCCTCTGGTCCTGACGAAAGCCAGCATATGGTATTGACTGGCTGAAACATGTAGACCTTTATATAGGATACATGAGTTAAAAGTAAAAACTCGAAACGTATCCGCTTTATTTATTTTTAACCCTGCCATACGGCCCCATTAATAAATTAACTCTCTTCACTGAGGGGGACCCTATCGACAGTTTTGAACTCACAGATCACTGCACTACACTTAACACAAAAAAAACAGCTCCGCTGTAATTCAGGGGTCGCAGCACACCCAGGGTGCACTTGGCGCCTTAAGTGGGAACCTGATGATGAAGCATGCCACCAACTAGGTTGGTGGGTGAGGGCTCTTTTAAAAAACCAATCGGTTTTTCAAACACAAACTAATCAAAGAGTTTTGTTTTTGTCACAAGCCAGTTCTTCTTGATGAATATGATTTATGTAGGGGAAATGAACTAGCCTTTCTCATTTCCTTGCTCTTCTGGTGATATTTAAAATATTAGACAGCGCACAACACTTATACATCCTTTTACCCCAACTACCACACAATGGCAATTACTCTACCACACAAAACACCACTCTATCCTATACCACTAACTAATCCACTCATCGCCAACACAACCCAAATCAACACCATACATAAATACATCTCATCCAGGGACACACTCCCTGATCACACAAAGCACCAGCTCTACCCTCTAATTACTCCTAACACACCCCTTTCTATCACCACCAAACCTATACCCAACCTTCCATCTTTTCATCCAACAAAACCATCCTCCTCCTTTTACCAAACAAATACAACCACACAATTCTTACACTCCACTTCTCCCCACATATTACCTCTTCCAACAATCAAATCTAATAAAAACACTCCTAGTTCTTGACTATCTCCTCTCACACACCACATACACTCTTTTCCCATACACATCACCATCCCCTTACCTTGCAGTTTCCACTCACCAACAATACTCTACACACCAAACGTTCTCAGAAAAGAAACACATCATCATCTCCTCTCATTACTCCTCAAAAACAAAACATAACACACACGCCAGCACAAAAAAATCTCATACACACACACTATCTCATAATACTTTCCGTCACAAACCAGAAACGTACACCCACTCTGACCCTGCTAATTACACAAACAATACACACCCTAAACCAACTCTACTGCCTAGCCTTCTCTCTACTCCCATACCTAACACATATACAGCAACACTGCAACTCTCTTTTAACTGCCTCAAATCCATTGGACAATTTAGAACCTTACAACATGTCCCACATGCTGCATCCCCACCCTTAACACTTACACCTTCTACCCTAAACAGATGCAGACAAAGTAAGCAACATGCCACTCTTCACAACTTCGTATCTCCATGTCTACTGCACAACAAGGCTACTCTAAAAAAACATCACAGCTCACCAATTCACTCTCAAACACCATCTCCACCCCCTACACATGCAGACCCATCAAATGCCTTATTAGCCTGCTGGACAAGCAATACGATAAAGAACAACTACACTATTGCTATCCTCATACTGCTAATATCAGCACTAAGGACGCACCTGCTACAAGTCCACAAAACACTGCTCACTCTTCTACAAAACAAAGTCACTCCATCACCAAAAGACATTCTCTAAACTGCCTACTAATAAATGCTCGATCACTGTTAAAAAACAAGCATCACATTTGTGACCTTCGCACTGACGCACAACCTGACATACTCTTCATAACTGAATCATGGTTGGGAGATGACATGGCTCCAGTGTTGCATGAAGCTGTTCCTCTAGGCTATCAAACTATCACACAAAATCAATTAGGAAAAAGAGGAGGTGGCCTAGCTGTTGTGTTCAAGCAAACATTAAATATCACTAAAGCTGATAACAACGCCATACAAGGTTGTGAATCCCTCTTCACCAGATGCAGCCCTACACCATCCGTCTCCTGTAACTTGCTTCTCCTTTACAGACCTCCACCTAGCAATGCAACATTACCAGACACACTTCTAGACACAGTTTTAAACCTGATAACACAACACTCCAACCTATGCATTCTTGGTGGCCTAAACATTTGGTTTGGCAAACAAAATATGCCACATCCAAAAACAATCATCACTGGCCTAGACGCACTGAACATACATCAGATCGTCCACAAACCTACACACATCACTGTAAACATCCTAGATGCATTTTTGCAAATCCAGAAATAGTTACTTGTCAAACATTTACTCCAGTCACATGGTCAGAAAACCATTTGCTTGCTTTCAAACAAAGCAGCACACCTAAAACAAGCATACATGCATCCACTTAACGAACATAAACCAGGCTTAATTTTGAACACTTAGAAACACAACTAACATCCAATACAGATCTAGACACAATAAATTACATTCAAGAATTATATGAGTGGTTACAGGAGGCTTTTGATATCCTAATACTACTCAGAAGAACAGAAAATAACAAAAGAAAGCAAGTACCTTGGAGAAATACAGAGCTAAAAGAGATTAAACAGCAAATTAGAAAGCTGCAATGCACCTGGCTCAAAACAAACACCAATCAAGACAAACTTCACCTTAAGAAACTTAACAGATTATACAAGTCAGCAATCAGAAAAGCTAAGAAAATATACTATTCACACAGAATTCAAAATGCTAAATGTGCTAATAAAGAATTCTATAAAATTTGCACATAACTTCGTAAACCAAATTCCATAGAACAAACTCGTCCCATTACTCAAGATTTCACAAACAAACTGGCAAATCATTACACAACCAAAGCAGACATGTTGTAATCCTATTTAAAACAAATAAAAACAACTAGCAACAAACTGTTTTCAAAACAACCCTCCAACAGAGGCTAACCCAGCCTCTGCATTCCTTCCAACAAATATAACACAATTAATTTATGGACCTGGTCAAAGCAAGCAGGACAGCCAGCAGCCCTTCTGATCTGTGTCCACCTCAAACCTTCAAGAAAATTCTTCTAACTACCTCTGCTGCCAGACCAGTAAGAAGAATTATCAACAATTCCTTAACTATGGGAATATTTCCAACAGACCTAAAAATGTCATACATACGCCCATTACTAAAGAAAACAAATCTAGACCCGCTTAACCCTGACAACTACAGACCTATTACAAATGGGCCTTTCCTGGGAAAACTGATAGAAAGAGCAGCATTTGCCCCAATGTCACAATTAATTGAAGATAATTCCATACTTTCAGACTTCCAAACATGATTCCGTCCACGAAGAGATACAGAATCTGCCCTCATTGCCATCTGGGATGACCTTAAGAACTCAGTTGACCGGAATGGGTTGCTGCACTACTTCTCTTGGATCTCTCAGTCGCCTTTGACATGGTTGACCATGATACTCTGATACAAGGACTCTAGGAAGCTGGCATAAAGGGGACTGCTCTTGACTGGATTACATCCTACCTTCAAAACAGAACTAATTTCCTCCATACCCACCTGTTCTCATCCAAACCATACGTCACAAAAGCAGGGGTCCCTCAAGGCTCTATCATCTCACCCATTCTTTTCAACATCTACATGAAGTCATTACCAGCATGAAGTCATTACCATCAATTTCACCTCACATGCCATAACTATGCAGATGAAACACAAATACTCCTTAAACTGGAAAGCCCAAAGACATTAGAAACTCACAGATTTTCAGTTACCTCTAAGCAGTTGATCAGTGGATGACATGGAGCCATCTCAAATTAAATGCTTCCAAAACAGAAATACTCACATTTAGTGATTGGAAAAATTATGACCTACTTAATGTCTGGCCTGACGATCTAGGAACACCACCCAAAGTATCTAAGAAAATAAGAAACCTCGTAATTACCATGGACTTCAAGCTATCAATGAATGAACAAGTGTACAAACTAGCAGACTCCTATTCTGCGTATAGTGCTGGGCCTCCTTCTGAATCCTAACTATATCTTTGCCATCCTAACTTTATTTAACTTATCCTCCCCTGTTTTACATTTATTTCCTTAGTGTGTTTATTTGTGTTGGTGTATTTTACATTTTTGCCTCTTTTATATTTTCGGTGACACTATTACTTTTTCGTTAACTTCCTCAAACTTCCCAATTTCTCCCTCTCTAGTCCAGGCCTTATCTTCCTCCTGTCTTTCTTTTTTCCATATTCACCCAGCGACAAGCCAGAGCATGGGAGAGGCGGCTCCAGTGCAACGAACCACACACCCTGTGGGTGCTGATGCCGCCAGGGGGTGCAACCTCGCATAATTTTTAATGAGCAGGAAGTGGCTGCACTCGTCTTTTTTTGTGCAACGCCACTTCCCCTCCATGCTAGCAGCAGGCAGCAGGCCTGGGAGTTGGTAGGGCTTGCAAGAGGTTTGGCTGCTGTGGGTAAGGGTGCGTCTTTTGCATTCTCCAACGCACTGGGGTTCGGCGCACCCAGCAGCAGTTGATGCACCACTGGGATGACATCCTGGACCGAGAGAGGGACCTGCTCAATCTGCTGGGCGTCCAGGTTGCGGGGCTTGATGAGTACTAGTAATTAATTATTACTAATTTGTTGTGTCCTATCCTATAATGCTAATTTATTTTCCAAATAACATGCTGCTCAGACTCAAAGGTAAGTTAAGTTCACGTAACGTTACGAATATTATGTGATCAAATTTGAGTGAGCTAGGTGCTCGGTGCCACCTAGTTCTGCTCATTGATGTAGGCGCTCGCTTAGGCTGATTATGTAAGAATTTATGCTGACTCCTCTGTCCTCCTCTCACTAAGATAGTGGTACTGTGGTAGTAGTAGTAATATATTATCAGTAAGTTAGCATTCTCTGTGTCTTTCTTTTTATACAGCTTGTATAGTTCCAAGCAATCTTCCAGTGATGTAGTATGCAAAATATGAATCTATGCATTGAAAAGGGAAACTGACTGAGTTAGCCCATCAAAGGGGGTTAGATTTGTGAGGCAACGGTCAAGTATTTCCAAATGTAGTTTAGGAAATTCGAAATAGGGCTTAGGTAAGGTTTCGGAAATTAGGAATAGGTCAACTGGATAATATAGGCATTCTGTTTTAGAAAAGTTATAATGTCAATATGTTACTGTGTTTGCTTTTCAAATTATTTTCTAAGAGACTAACCTTACCACTAATCCATTCTTGTTATCTTCTTTATTTCTTCAGCACCTAAGGGCAAGAAGAGGGCATTAGAAGGTCGGGCCGAGGAGGGTGCCACCACCAGTGCAGCGGCGGGTGGAAGTTCTCCCGCCACCACCAGCGTCGCGGTGGATGGCTCTGCTGACCCACGTAAGTTCTCGTTAATATTATTTATTTCTCTAGCTTTTACCCCTCCCCATTAGATACATTTTTCCTCCTATCTGTTATACTGTGTCATTTTTTTAAAAATGCTTGTCATTCTATTTAATGTTGATTCTTGTTAATTATCCCTCCCTACGTTATCCCTTTTTATTTATATCTTGTTTCTGTAGCTGGCTTCCTCCTGTCTCTGTACTAATCTGTATCTTAAGCTTTCTTCTGCTTGTTTATGCTGTCCCTCTCCCCTAACTTTATACCCTGTGGACTGGTACTGTGAGACTAATACACTAGATTAAGTAGTCTACTGTGAAGATTGCAGAGTTTGTAGAGCCGAGCAAGCTCTTCTATGCTTGTTTGTTGAGAAAGCTTTCTATTTCTTGCATGTGCTCAAATGATGAGAGAGAGGCCCTGGTTATGGTGACCCACCAATACTGTGTTGTATGTGTTATTATTCAGAATCCCAGCAGTTTCGATGACAGTGCAGAATGGCAGGTGAGTAGTATTAGGACTGTCCCATTGCATTTGCCAACCAAAACCATATGTCCTTTATTGACCAATTTTTCCGACCTCTTCATTGCACTTTAACTGGCTCACAGTCATCATAACTCTGCCCCTCCATTATGTTTGGCTTGACTTCTGACTTTTCTAGCATTGTCAACCAGCAAAATGCCCAAGGTGATATTTCAGATGAGAGAGGAGATACTGCGAACTGAACTGTAGTCATTTGTTGCTGTTGTATTTTGTTTAAAAAAATAAAAAGGGGGAGGTGTATCTGGGATAAAAAATGTGCAATGTTTTTGCTAGCCGCACAGACCGCCAGTGACAGGGCCAACAGCACCAGTGCGCCAGCAGCAGCTGAAGGGGGAGTGTGTGTGAAGGCAGGGATGGGTGATGGCAAGTCACATTGCTTGGTTATTCACATTTACTAGTATACCCACTGTATTTGTTAAATGAAGCAGATCCTACCCATCATCATTCACCCATGACCACTCTGCCCATGGCACTTCATGAGTCGCAACCCATGGGCCATGACCCCCCTCAACTGCAGCATGGTTCATTTCGGCACTGCAGGGTTGGCTTTCAATGGATTGCAAACCAAAACGAAAACAAGATGTCTTTCCTTTCCTTTCCAGTGCCCACTCAGTCACTCACCTCATAGTACCGCACTTCTTAATTTGTTCCTAAGTTCTTCAGTCCCAGCCTACCAGAAACTTTGCAAAAAAACATATATGGCATGCGCCACATGTTACAACACAATTTGTTCATATGGCTTCCATAATGAATTTCACCTGTTCAAATTTGACATTTATCAACTTTCGATTTCAACTACAGTGACTGACTAAGCCTTAGCTATATCCTTAGTGAACCACCACTCCCCACTATTGTAGAGCAAAACCTCTACCATACCTACCCAGCCTTTTCCCTGTACTTTACCCTGCTGCAGCAGACTAAGGGCCTGATTTTTAGAGCTTGGTTGAGGGTGTTACTCCGTCACAAAAGGTAACATATATCCCGTCCACCGTATTACAAGTCGTAATATGGAGGATGGGATGTCTGTCACGTTTGTTACGGAGTAACCCCTCTGATAAACTCTAGTCTAAATCAGTCCCTGAGTCAAGTTTCCTTCCCTTACTGCCAAGCGAATGAATTTGATTTAAATAATTTGTGTTTCAGGGTGAGGACAGGAAGTAAAGTAGTATTAGTGTCTGTGATTTCATGTTATGCGGATGGGATACTCTGTGATGAATGTGCCCAATAAAATCTATATATCCAGTTCCTTTCCCTGTACTGCAGTGCATCGTTTTTCCCACCATCTGCTTACGGCAGACAGGATATCTATTATCCCCATGTTATACATGATGTGTGTGACATATTATTAATCATCTACTTCTTTGGAGTCAGGGTACAATTGAAAGGCATTTGGAGGCCATTGGATCAAAGATAATTTTTTTATCAATTGCAGCTGCCCCAGCTGCACAATGCAAACAGTAGCAAATTTGTTCCTGATGCTCTAGCTAGCACGCTTACAGTCATTTAGCACAACAAGAACAGAATACTTGTGCTCCATAGTGGATGATGCCTTACTCATTAAACAGACTTATTTTTCTTTTTTTCAATCAATGTGTCTGTGTGGTTTACTTTTTTTAGGAAATCCTTTACAAGCAACACAAATTCACTCTGTTCTTTTAATCTCAGGCTGCCTCCTTTCAGGCAGTCAGTGCTTTTATGTGAGGCATGTGTTGGTAAAATCATGTCCCTGTGACTGAATTTCCTAATCACATTTAAAATTCCAATGGCCCTAGAGGACCAGCAAATGTACTTTTGCTATGCCACTATATAATTAAAAAAGAAAACAAGTGTTTGCACAGAGCATTCTTTACAATTTGCCTGCTTTTTTCTTCTTTCTTTATACAGCTACTCCGGGTGGTCCACCACCGACCCGGCTCCGATGGCAGAAACTGGAGGCCACGCGGGAGCACTATTAGTTGCTGGTGGATGGGGAGGGCCTGGAACATGCCCCTGCTACAGGACCCAGTTCCAACGGCCAACCGCCTGCGCTTCCAGCCTCCAGGCCACTCCAGCATTACCAGCAGCTTGAAGCTGCCCATGCCCATCCCCCTGCCACCCCCCTTTCAGACTGGCTCCACCATCACCATGTGCTGCGTGAGCTGGCGCACTTGGGCCATTGAATGGCACGCCTCGAGGCCCGCATCCAACATCTGGAGACCCTGGTAGAGAAATGCCCTCTTCAAGCTCTTTTTAAAAATTTTGGGAGCAAGTTGTTGTGGGTGGAGAAGGTGGGTTTGGACATTGCATTTTTGGACAATTTGAACATGATTCATATTTATTTTGGACATTCATTGGGGATGGGGAAAGAATGTGGAAGAGGGCTGGAACTGTTATGAGTTGATAGGGCGGGTTTTATATGTTATTATATATGGTAGTAAAGGGGAAATCATTTATAATCCACTTTATGTCTGGAGTTATTTTTGTGTTTTACTTCAACTTTGCACTGATGCCTTTTCATGCAGCCTGTCTTTACTATTTCTTAAAGTGCATGCCAGATAGGAGGGTATGCCGCAATTCCCTATATTGCCTACAGAAACATAGATAAACAATTAAATTATTGCATCTGCAGTACAATTTAGTTACTGATTAAAGTAGTTCACATCACCCCATAGTTCTCTTACCTGAATAGATTAAGTGATGGCTGGCAGCTGCTCCCTATGCCACTCTTCCAACACCATATTGGAGGGTTTCACAAGGGGTCTTCTTTATGGTACTGGTAGTGCACTAACAGGGAAGGCATCACAGCGAGGTCCCACTCCCAACTAGGTGATCGCCAACTGCAGGATTAATCAAAATGATCACAGGCAACTAAATTGAAAGAAACACCAAGAGTTAGTAGGTTATACATATACATTTATATTATAGTTTTAGAAAGACTGAGGACAGACTACTACCATCATCACACATCAAAGAAAAGAATACCACATATTATAACAAAAACTAGCGATAGTAAATTATTCTGAGCAATGGTGAGCATGGAATTTAAAAAACAAAGTTATGAAATCCTCAAGTCAGGGAAAATGTACTCAAAGTCTACACTATGTAGTCTACAAGGTTCAGCATTTTATTTATGCATAACAAAGGCCTGAAAGATGATGTTGAAGTTGAGGAATGGTGTTCTTCGTGGTTGAGTAAGAGGGATTGGTGTGGGCTATTGCTCAGGTGATAGAAGATCTCGCAGTGAGTTGGTGTTGCATTTAACCACATCTGCCCCACCAAGTATATGATCTATTTGGTGCATATTAAGACACACCTCCAAAGAATTCACACAGCCCTGGTGACGAGGTTAGGGGTTTGATGAATAGATGGAAAAGGAGATTTGGGTGTGACAAAGACAAACACAACACAAGAACAATATTCATGAGGGCAATGAGCAGCACAACATCATCATCATTCTGTTGTGGACGAAAACGAAGTAATGAGTATGACACAGTACAGTTAAATGCATTTGCAGTTCTTCTGCCCCAGAGACCCAAGTTATCAGATATCTAAATGCTCTGTCTTCTAGGTCTGAAAAAATCGAATTATGGAGAAGTGAATTGAACCCTCTCAGTTCTAAAAATATGATTGTTTAAAGAAAAATGATACTGCATTGCCAATTTGGCTGGTGCATCTGGATCCTCCTCAGGAATGTCCGTCAAACTTTGTTGCCTGTCTGAACTGATCTGGTAGGCAGGCAGGAGTGTTAGGCTCAGTTTTCACCTTTTGTTCGAGCAGCAGATGAGAAGGCCTGCAAATTGTAAAACAGAGACTATACGGTAGAGTCAGGGAGATGGACAGAAGGAAGATAAGCTTCATGAGGAGTGTACCATGAAGACTCAGAGGCAGAGAAAAAAACAAGATGACTCAGAGTTTCACTTTTGCCACCAGTGCAACACAAACTCAGCTGCATTTCCAAAATCAACACCTTTTTCCATTCTAAATAGCTGAGTACTAGGCCTCAGAGTCATGGTTTCTGTTTGAAGTTGATAACTTTCTTCTTCTAGCTGCCGATGAGGTACTTCAGGCCTGAGACCATCCATCCTCCTCCTGACTCCAAGTAACTCCATCCCAGCCTTGACCCAGCATGATAGGCATGTAGTGCACTGATGTAGAAGAACAAGTAGAGAAACAGAATTGCAGAATTTTGTATAGGTTTGTGTTTGTTTGTTAACTAAAGTGACTGGTCTGGTCTTTGAAGAACCAAAAAAAAGTGTGAACAGGCCAATCACCTTCAGGAAAAATTATCACCCATCAGGCCCCAACCATTGCAATTCATCGAAATCAAGTTTACAAATTAGTTGAACACACTCCCTCACTGTCTGCCACCATATGAATCATCAATCCTCACTCACAATCACTCAATAATATATCACTCATTGGTGCAATAGTTACCAGTTCCAATCCAAGCACGGTTGTAAGTACACAACTGTATTTCCTCTTTTATGCAAGCAACACATTGAAATTTGGTAGTCTTGTAAATCAAATGATCTTCCTAGGCAGCCCTTCTAGGTGATAATAAAAAGAAGGATAGGAGTGGACCGTACAGATACATTTTTGCTAAGTCAGTTTGCAAAAGCAAATCACCTTCAGGAAAATTGATCACCCATCAGGTACCAAACATTTCAGTTCATCAAAATCAAGTCTACTATTAATTTGAACTTCCTTTCTCACTGTCTGCCACCACATAAATGAGCAATCATCACTCACAATCACTCACTCATTGTTGCAATAGTTGTAGTTACCTCTTCCAATCTAAGCATGGGTAGGTTAGGTACATAATTGTATCTTTGATGCAGGCAACACATTGGAATTTGGTATTAGCAGTCTTGTAAATCAATGATCTTCCGGGGCAGCCCTGCTAAGTGATGCAAAAAGGGATAGGCATGTGAGGGAGGCAGGCATTGTCTCCAATTTCATGAAGGAATTGTGGAGGCTTCTCACTGCACACTAGTCCAACTACAATCTGGCTATATATGTGACTAAAAAATGGTAGAACAGCATAAATCTGACTCAAAAATAATGTTCCACTAGCTATTTTTTTTTTTAGCAAAGAAAGAAGTTCAGTGAGAAATAATTAAAAGGTTCTATGGTGGCACTGGCATACTCAGTCCGGGAAGCAGAGTTTGTCCTCAAACTCAGGTGGTTCACTCAGAAGTTGGTAAGCTAACACACTTAATTCTAACCAATCCTCCTCCTCCTCCTGTGCTGTTTCAGGAATGGTGTAATTGTGTGGTGTGAAATGTTGGTACATTTTGATCATTGTCAATCTCTCCATGTTTTGAGGCAATAGACTGGACCTTCTCACTGTAACAACTGTGCCAGCTGCACTGAACACATGCTCAGCAGACACCCTGGCAATAGAACAATCAAGATACTTTATTGCCAGCCCACTGAGCTCTGGCCATTGGCCGACTTTCCCATACCAAAACATCAATGGGTTTTGAGCCACATAGACCTCTTTTGGATCAACCCGATACTCCTAGAACATCCTCTGAATGGTCAGTGGTGCTGCCACTTGCTCAACCTCTTTTGCCATTGCCTCTGCACTGGACTTAAGCCCTGCAATTTGATACCAATCCAGTGCAGCAGTTGGGACTGATCCTTCTGTTGTTATTGTTGCTGGTGTTCTGGTTGCTGGTGTTAGCTGCTGTGAGACAAGGCTGCTCTCTCTTGAAGATGACAGCAGCACCCCAGAACTGCGGAGTGGGACTCTAAGTTCCCGCCCTTCTTCTTCCAGGTCTCCGGCTTGCTCAACAATCCACCTCTTGTATTTTGAAACATACCCTTCAGAAAACGGAATGAGAAGTCAGCAGGATTTTTTTGTACCAATGATCAAGTAGCGTTGCATAGATGTACTCTTTGGAAGAAATTATTTCATTTTGCAACCTTGTATTAAAAGCCAATCGAAAGTTTAAGCTTTCAACGAAGGCATACACTTCTGTGTTTCCATTCATATCTGCAAGTGCAAACCTTTCAGACACCTTCTTTAGCTGATTCTGAAGCAGATGCAGCAACGGGATAGCTTGGCCCATCGTACTGTCCTCCAAGCTAACTTCCCATGTGAAAACCTCAAAAGGGAGTAGCATCTGTGTCAGGTATTTGACTAGGCCCCCTTTGTCTGCATCCATGGTCATATCTTTCCCAATTGCTTCCCCTCCTCTTTGAATGACATAGTCATTGATCTGTTTGCACTGCTGAAACAGCCATTGCAACATGTAATTGGTCGAGTTCCAAAGTTTTGGCACCTCCTGTATCAGGGCTTTGACTGGTACTCTATTAGCATGCTGGATAATCCGCAACTGCTTCCAGGCTTTTAAAGAATGTCTGAAATTAGAGTGGATTTTTCTGCAAGGGTTCAATATGTAGCTGACTATGTTCTCTTTTTTGAGAACGTCTTGCACAACCAGGTAAATGCGATGTGCCAAACACAGGAGCCTGAAATAACCACCATCTGCCATGGCCTTGACTATGTTGCTGCCATTGTCTGTGGCAACAAATCCAATTCTGAGACGTCTGGGTTACAGCCATTCATACACCTTGCTGTTAAATTCATCCAAGATGGTTGCAGCTGTATGTGATTTCTCCATAGGGAACATGGCTACTGTTGCATGCCACCGAATGCTCCTAAAACTTTCTTCAGGGCCAAGACCTATAGATAGATTTTGCTTTACCCCTCGCAAAAAAGATCTAGTGTGCAGTTATGCACATGTAATCAGTTGCCTGACAACTGTTCCACATGTCTGTCTTCAGGTGAATACTGTGAACAACACTTTGCTGCAAAGCTTATCCAACCAATTGCAACACATAATGATGCAGTGCTCAAGCGGCAACTCTGGCAAAATCAGTCCGACTTGGAACCTTCCATTTCTGGCACATAGATGCCACAACTTCTAAGAATCCCACTCCTTCTACAACAGAAGAAGGGAGGAGGTCCACTGCAAACATTTTTTCCAGGTTCCCATTGTACAAACCTGCAGTTGAGTGGTTGCAGTTGTAGGGCCCTCCTGCCTAATCATGCCCGTAATAGTAGTCTATATTTTTCTTCTTGTCTGGGGCCACTGATGCAGGTGACGTTTGAGAAGTAGGTGGTGGTAGACTCAGTGTAAGTCGTGATGGGGCAGTCACTGAATGCTGTTGTGTCTCCATCTGACTCTGTGTTTTCTTGTGCCAATATGAAGTTACTGAGGCGGGTGATTTTGCTGGAATGCTGCTGGGAACAGGGCAGCTTTCTGTGAGGATGTCAGCGTCTTCTTTCTCATCATCACCTCCCACCTTAATTGGACTTGTAGCTGATGTTCCCCAGATCGCCTCACCTTCACCACCACAACCAGGTTCAGTATTTTTTTATGGTGCTTCTCCCACCAGATTGCGTGATGGGTCGTTTAGCCTCCAGTAACATAATGTGAACCAGGTTTTACCTCGACAAATATTTATGTGACAAATGGTGCATTTTGCAATGTGCTCCCCCTGTACACTAACCGTACAAAAGTCCCAAACTGGGGAGAAGTACTTTTTCACTGGGCCACTGCCAGTGCTTGAAGAAGAACTGGAGGTAGGTGGGTGTGTTGCTAATTGCCTGTCTGCAGTGCATACTTCCACTGAGGTAGGGGCTGGAGCAGGTCGCAGCTGGAGCTTTGCAATCATGGGAGCTGGCGGTGCTACCTGTGCCACATCCCTCGTAGCAGGTTGAATAGTAAGGTCGGACTCCTCTGTTTCACCTTCCACAATGACTAGCTCATCGTCATCCTCTTCATCATCCCCTTCCATAATTCTGAGGCTTTCATGAACGTTTCTTTTCCTTTGCCTCTACTGGCATCTTCCAGACTCTCCCGGCCTCCACTCCGTGTCCTTATCATCATCATCATCATCAGAAGTGGTGCTTGGAGAAGATGGTGGAGTAGTATCCTTCCTTTTCCTTGCTGAAGATCTGGGGGCCAATGGTTCAGCAGGAAGCTCAACCTTCTGTTATGCTCCAACTTCAGGAAGATGTACTATTGCTCGCTGCAGCTGCTGTACACTTTGCTCTGTTTCCTGAAACGATTGGGTACTGCTTTGCAAAAGGGACAAACCCAATTCAGCATCACTGCTCGTCGGTGTCGCCGTTATTGCAGCAGCTGCCTCCCTGACAGACATGATCTTGGGCTTAGGTTTGGGTGGTGCTGTTGATTCCCGAGGGCTGCTCCCAGGTTCTTCCCCGGAGTAAGGTCCAGAAGGCACACGTCTCCCGAAAAAGGTTGAGGCCGGCACGCCACTGGTGGAAAACTGCTTCCTCTCACTGACCACTTTCTTGGGACCTACTTTCTTGAGGCCATCTTAAAGCTCTCAGTTGGCAGTGGCAGTAAGCTGCACAAGTGAAAGAAATTTGAGAATTGACGTCACTGTACAGGCCTTCTGTTTGGCAGTACTGCGGCTGATGTCTCTTCTTCTCTTGGGCACCTAAAAACAAATAAGCAAGAAAAACATTCAATGAAATGTGACATTGGTGCAGTTTGAATTAGTACAGACAAAGGCAATATTACCGTGGTTGGTTACTTAAGTAATAATAAATCAGGAAAACACAACATACAGATATAACTCTTTGCTTTATGTCCATATATTCTAAAGGAGACACCTGTGGTGCTCAGGGAACTGCATGGGTAAATAGAATAATAATCTTTTTTTAAAAATGAAGGTTAGTGTGTGCGTATGGCAGGCATTGTGGTCCAGGGGGAAATGGAATAATCATTAAAAAAAGAATGATGCTAATGTGTCTGCATTGCACCGCAGCAAGGGTGTGCAGGAGGAAATTAAATTATATTTAAAAAACTGAATGCTGTTGCATAGCTGTCCACCTATGGTGGATGGATGGATGGAGGCAAAATGCAAAACACAACATTTAAATAAATACATTTAAAAATGAAAGAAAAAATTTGAAAAAAGTTAAAAAAATTGAAATTGAAAAAAAAATACAAATTAATTCTTGCTGATGTTTGCATGGGAGGATGAGAAGAAACCTTCGTGAGGCAAGGAGGTGCAAAATAAAAAATGCAAAACAATGCATGTAATATATGAAGACTTTTCATCAAAATCATATTCTTAATATACATATACTGCAATGTTACTCAAGCATATTATTAAACTGATAAGACATCCGTCCATGCAAGCCTATGGGAAAAACACACTGGCCAGATGCACAAAACGGCAGCCAGCCGGTGCCACATGATCCAACAATAAAAGCGAGCAAGGAGGCATGTGAAACAAAGAACAAATGCAAGCTTATGGCAAAAGCACACTGGCTGGATGCACAAATGGCTGCCAGTGAGTGCCATATACTCAAACAAAAACAGGGAGCAAGGGAGAATGGGGAACAAAGAGAACACATTCAGGCCTATTGACGCAGACTCCACAAAATGGCTTCTGGCTACATGGCACATAGAACAAAGACAAATGGTGGCCTATGGCAACCACACTCACTGGCCAGAAAAAGGAGGCATGGTAACACTGAAGAAAACACTACCATTAATTCAGCGATGCCAAAAATGAAAATTTACTGAGCTATAAAGATTTTACAACAACACACATCCGCCCAAGGCATCAAATATTACCCCACATATACAC
The DNA here is from genome assembly GCA_963921515.1 of Calotriton arnoldi. NCBI lineage: Eukaryota > Metazoa > Chordata > Amphibia > Caudata > Salamandridae > Calotriton > Calotriton arnoldi. The sequence goes on from CAWUFW010004881.1 coordinate 1,042,646, forward strand.
TTTTTGTATATAAAAAAACCCACCACATTTTAATTTAATTTAGTGCCATTCCGACCCTAAATGATGTTTTAAAATAACATTTACTACAGAAACAGTTGGTTTATGCACCCATGACTAGTGCTGGTCTGGGCCTACTGACTAGATGGCCCCTTGGCAGACTAGGTCACGTAGTAAAATAAATAAATATTGCAAATTTAACAAACATGGAGAAAATGTACTGAACTGTGCAACATTAATATTTTACAAAAGAAAAAAAAGTAATTGCAAAAATATAACTATGCCCCTACTAAAACTACCAACCACCCATCACATTAAAGTTGAAAATTCAAATAAAAGTAGAAATAAATACTAGCGCATGCCATCTATCAAACACCATTATATAAGAGTTTTTTAACGTACTTGTGAAATCTCAAAAATAAAGGGCCTGATTAAGACTTTGGCGGTGTGGGAGCAGGCCTCCACACCTCTGCCCCGGCTCCCATACCACCAAAGCTGATCCCCACACATCAGATTAGGAGTTTTCTCGTGGTCTGGTGGGCAGGCGGTGACATGGTCCCACAGTGGTGCCTATAAGAAAGGCACAGCAATGGTAGCATCAACGGCTGTTCCTGCATGGCATGTAGTCCATGCCATGCAGGAAAAGGGGTGCATGCACACAGGGGGGCACAGCATGTGCCTACCTGCATGTATCCCCATGCGTACGGGCAATAGAGGGCCCTGAGTGCCCCCTCTGTTTCCCCAACGCCAGCATTTTCATGGTGGGCTCCCTGCCATGAAAAGGCTGGTGATGGGGAAACGTGTAATATGATTGACGATGCTGCAGTGGCACTGCCAAGCATATTGCCTCCCTAGCCCACTGTGCCACCACCAGGGATCATGGTTCCCTGGCGGTTGCGGCGGTTAGCTGAATGTCCAACCACCGTATTCGTAATATGGCGAATGGACTGCCACTGGTTGGTTTGTCCATCGGAATCAGGCTCAAACTCCTTAAATCCAATGGTATGAATGCCAAATCTCCAAATCTAAATGAAAAGTAACCAGTAGATGGACAAAGCACTGGGAGGAGCCTGTTGGACATAAAAAGAGGAAGTTGGAGTCTCATGGGCACTTCATTCCTGTTGGAAAAAAAGTTTAAAAAAAAAGCTTCTCACACAAAAAACAACTTGAATGGTCCGTTGGAGAACAAAATTCACCCAAAAACCTCTTTTTGTAGATTTAGCTGATTCTCAAGCACCAAAGCTACTCGAGTGGTGTGTTTGTGATCGCCAGCGGTACTACATTGGGTCCGTCATGGCCAGAAGCCATGTGAGCAGGTACTCGCTAGCAGCCTGAGAATATCGTGACACATTCAAGCGAGTGCCAAAACAAATCTCGAGTGCATGAATGGAAACAAAAACTGCGCTACGCCCCCGGAAGGTGGAATCCAGGAACTACGTGCTCCACTGTGGAGCGTGGAGTGCCTGAATTCTGAAAACTCCATGAGAAGAGTGAAGTTTTCCACCTGGGCCTAATCAGAAGTTAGACTAACCCATTTTAGTGCTGTGCCGGCATCACCGCACTAAAATATGGGACCGAGTATGAGACGTTCAATGAGGCTGCATAACAAAAGCAACCAGACACTGGTTACACTGATGCTCGCTGTCCAGACTATGAATTATCGCCTCAGTCACCCAGACCACCCAAGTGTCAAAAAGTAATGTGCTGTTTAGAGTTTTACTCAAGGCTTCTTCGATGATGTGCTCCAAGCCTGACGCCTTTCTCTTTGGAGCCAAATGGTCATCCACGATGCGTGGTGAATACATAAAAGTCAGTGAGAGTGTTTAGTGTATATAGCTGGTGAGATCGATTGGTCACCGAATACAACTTTACAGAAGTGGATTCATTACATTTTATTTTTAACTAGCGTTTTGACCGAGAGATAGAAAGATGGGATCTAGAAGGACAGAGAGAAGCAACATGGAAACAGAAATTAGGAGTGGAAAAAAATTAAGGAAGATAGCAGGGGCGAGAGAACGGGTTTAAGAAGAAGAGAGTAAAGGGAGCAGCTTCAATGAGAGAGCAAAAGGAAGACACTACAAGAGCAAAAGGATTGTACCATTCTGAGATGAGGAAAGTGAAAAAAGTGAAATAGACATGAGTGGGAAAGAGTGGATGACAAACAAGAGACAGACAGCTATAACTTCATTTACAAAGCGCCTTAAACCTATTTCTGGACATTTAAGCATTACAGTGGTCAGACACTGTTACCCTTAATACTTCCCACTAAAATAATGGCTGACGATATGGTGCAATTCTTCGGCCATCATTGATAAAATGCATACTGATAGTACTTAAAATCAAGGGTCAGTAATTCGAACAGACGTTTTTTGATAGACTAACCTGTGCTCTGGGGCAAGGTTTGCATTTACAATAGTTTCACTGGAAAATTAGCATTTAGCCCTATTGAAGCATGATGCTGTACAGATTGCAGTGAAGTGCTATACCACAGTTTCCAGACATTTGCCTTGCAAAAAAACAGGCAAATTTCTGAAAAGTGCTTAATTTCACGGACATAAAAGCTTCTTTATTCACTTGTGAAAAAGTGCCACTCAAAACATCACATATCTGTCATAGGAATGTCACTCATTAGCACTCACACTTAGGCAACCTGACAACTTGGCAGCTATGACAGCCATCCAACAAGACATGTGCACTACACATGCATCAAACTTGTCCAATAATCTCTCTTCTACCAGCATTGGCTCCGTCCTGAAAGAAACCACCTGACCTGGCAGAACAGAAAAAAACGCTGCAGTCAGAGCATTGAGGACATATAAACTAATGAGCTTATATTCAATGATAAATATGTGATGTGTGGCTCACAGCAGGGGGAGAGGCAGCACCCTTGCGCCCCAAAGGAGGAACTGCCCCTGCATTAAGTCAAATAAAAAAGGAAGGTAGGATGGACCCTCGGCATACAGTTGCTGGGAAAATTGCGCAGGTGGGTTATGCAACAGAATAATGCTATGGCACAATGATAACTCCAAGACAGATATGCCAAACAGATGAAATAGAGGAAGGAAAGCTTAGATAGGCAGGCCAGAAATAGGGGTGGACCCCTCCCCCAAAGGAAAAGGTAAAAACACTCTGTAATTGACACTATTCAGTACTATTTCAAATTTGTGTTCATCCATCACTAAGGACAATGCCTGTACAAAACATTGAATAAAAAATATTGTGATACAAAAATATCATATCAAGAATATCAGGATATCAAAAATATCGTCAAAGAGTATATTGAAGGTAAGAATATAGTTTTAAGTGTTGTTTTTTAAAATCATGAAAAACATCAAATTAGAAAATGTCATTGTAAATAATATCATTTGTAAGCATTAATTTGTGTGCATTTTACTGCAGTGTCTTTGATCTTATATGCGTCATATTTTTTTATTTGTATGTTTAGTAAGAACATTTATTAATTATGACTTTTTTTAATTTGCATTTTTAGCTGTATTGATGAGTAAAAACAATGCATATTTTTTTTTTCAGTAGCAGTATGTTGGGTTTGTTGGGGCTAAGTGTTGGGAGATTTTTTTAAAGTGAATATTTTAATTTGTATTTAATGTTAATTATTTTATTGTATGCAAATGAATATGGTAACATTTATAAATGTATTTTATTACAATATTATTTTTTCTAATTAATAGTTTATAATTATTTTGGATGTATATATTAATTATATTAAATGTAAAACATATTTTATTGTAATTAATAAATTAGTTATTTAAATTATAACAGACATTAGTAAATTTTAAAATCAAATAATTGTACTTTTTTAATAAAAACAAATATTTCATCGTTTTTGCAAATAAAGTCTTTTTTTAAATTTAAACTATTTCTAAGGATTTTTTTAATGTTGAAAAAATGTCATTGTAAATATATTGTTAGAATTATTTACATATTAATATTTACATTTATTTTAAACGTTTTTGAAATGTCTGATTAAATGAAAAAAAATGTAATATTTATGATGTATTCATATATATTTTGTTGTATATTTATATATTAAAAGTTTATTTATGAAAAACAATTTAAACTAAACCTCAATAATATCATTTTAATATATTTAGTATTTGACTAAGTTCTGTTGGGAATATATTTTCTAGAGTTTATTAATTATAGTTTCAAAAAAATATTATTTAATTTGAAATGTTGTTACTTTTTGTTATTTTATCATTTTTTATTTTATGATTAGTTTATGTTTTATCTTAAGTTTTGGAATAGTAGCAAATATTAATAAAATTATATTAATTATAAATAGTGATAATCATAGTGATAATCATATTATTTTATATGTTTTAATATTTAATTATGATATATAGGTTCTTAGTTTGGGTTATTGGGTTTTTGTAAGTACATTTTATTTTATTTTAAAGAACAAAAATTATGTGTGAGTATGGACTATTTATTGAGTATATTACATTTTTAGTGTGCAGTAACTTGAATGCAATGTCTAAGATTTTAGTGGAAATAGTAAATATCACCCCTTTAGTGTCCAACACTTTCCCCAAATAGGTTTAAATTAGAGTGGGAATAGTAAATGTCACACTTTTAGTTTCTAATACCTTCATAATAGGTATAAATTGGAGGTTGAATAGCAAATATAACCCGGTTAGTGTCCAACACCCTCCTCAAATTGGTTTAGATTGGAGGGGAAGAGTAAATGTCACCACTTTAGTGTTCAACACCTTCCTAAAATTCGTTTGGATTGGAGATGTAACTGTAAATGTCACCCCTTTAGTGTCCAACACTTCCCCAAATTGGTATAGATTGGAGTGGGAAAAGTAACTCTCTCCCCTTTAGGGTCCAACATCTTCACCAAATTGGTTTAGATTGGGGTGGGAATAGTAGATGTCACCCCTTTAGTGTCCAACAGTTTCTTCAAAATGGTTTATCTTGGAGTAGGAATAGTTAATTTCACCCCTTCAATGTCCTACACCTTCCCCAGATTGGTTTAGAGTGGAGTGGGCATAGTAAATGTGACCCCTTTAGTGCCCAACACCTTTCTCAAATTGGTATAGATTGGAGTGGGAAAAATAACTGTCACCCCTTTAGTGTTCACACCTTCCCAAAATTGGTATAAATTGGAGTAGGAACAGTAAATGTCACCCTTTTAGTGTTCAACAGCTTCCCCCAGATTGGTTTAGATTGGAGTGGAAATAGTAAATGTTGCCCTTTTAGTGCCCAACACTCTTTTCTAATGCATTTATGTTAAAGTGAGAATAGTAAATGTCACCCCCTTAGTGCAGCACCTTCCCCAAACTGGTATGGATTGGAGTGGGAACAGTAACTGTTACCCCTTCATTGTCCAACACGTTCCCTAAATTGTTTTAGATTCAAGAGGAAATTGTAAATGTTATACCTTTAGTGTTCAACACCTTCTCCAAGTTAGCTTAGATTGGAGTGGGAATAGTAAATGTCACCCTTTATTGTCCACCATCTTGCCCAAATTGGTATAAATTGGAGTGAAAATAGTAACTGTCACCTTTTAGTGAACAACACCTTTCCCAGATTGGCATACATTGTAGTGGGAATAGTAAATGTCACCCCTTTAATGTTCAACACTGTCCCCAAATTGGTTTAGATTGGAGTGAGGATAGTAAATGTTGCCCACTCAGTGTCCAACACTCTCTTCAAAATCGCTTATGTTGGAGTGGGAAAGCAAATGTCACTCCTTTAGTGTCCAACACCGTCCCCAAATTGGCATAGATTGGAGTGGGAATACTAACTGTCACCCCTGTAGTGTCCAACACCTTCTCCAAATTGTTTTCGATTGGAGTTGGAATAGTAAATGTCACCCCTTTATTGCCCAACAGTTTCTGTAAAATGATTTACGATGGAGTGTGATTATTTAATCTAAGCATTTTAGTGTGAAATACTTTTTTTAAATTGTATTTCAATGTAGTAGGAGTAGTTTATTTTATTTAATTGGTATTGTTGGTATTTAGAAAGATATTTAAAAGTAGTGGGTAGTTGTTTATTTGTAATAAATAACATTATTTATCACATATTTTCATAGTATGTAATGTAATGTAACATGCAATGTTATTTATTTATTCAAAGTGTGTTAAATGTATATTTTTATATTTTTAAACATGTATATTTTTGATTGAAAATAAATATTTATATCTAGATAAATAAAATAATTGTTAACACATTTTTAATATTAAAAAATATATAAATGATATTTAAATAGTATTGTATGTTATACATTTTCTAGTTTTTTTTATTGTTTAAAATTATTCTACCATTTCTTAAATTGCTTCATAAACATATTTTCAACAATGTTTAAACATACATTTTTCAGTATATATATTAATTAATTACATACTTTTATACTATATTTTAATGTATACTTTACAATTTTTCTACGTATTTTTATAACATTTGTTTACATATGTTACATGTTTAATTTTTTTTAATGTTTTGTAATCCATTTAGACAACATTTTTTACTTATTTTCCCATTCATTACTGTGTCATTTTTTGGTTTCATTTGGCACACAGTTTTTTTATTACTGCTACCTTCTATTTTGTACTTGTGACATTTTAGTCTATTTTCTGGGATCAGGTCACGGTAAGGTGTTGCTGTCATTGGAACAGGTGAATCCCTTTTAAAGGGCTTTTTAGGATGTTGGGGGTAGGGGAATGTAGGGAGGAGGTCTAGGGTTAGTTATAGTGCTGCTTGTGGGCTTTTTGTACATTTAATTGCATTCATTGTAGTGTTATGCACTAATGTGTAGGTTTGGGTTTTCATACACTGTATTAGTAATGCATCAATATCTTATGTTCTATTGTGTTATGCTACTTGTTTTATGATGATGATTAAGTTTAATGTATATGTACTTTTGGGATTGTAAATTTTTTTGTAGTTGGGATTTCTGTTTTACTTTGCAGGTTTTTGGCCAAGAACGTGTCCTATTTTAAAGGAAATCTCTTTTGGTTCATAATAAACCGATATTTTTAACTTTGATTTCCATTTGTTTTTGTTTCTAGGAGTGTTTTTGTTTTTTTAAAACACTTTTTCAGGTTTTTTATGATTCCTCAATACTTTGGATTGCTTTGAGGGATCTCTTTTGAATTGGTTTTATTTTTGACTTTTTATGGGGCTCTTTGGATATTTTTCCCATTTTTGGTGGATTATACTTTCTGACTGCCTGGATACAGAGGATCATCTGCATTTACAGAACAGTAAGTCATATTTATTTGATTTGTTTTGGTTGGGAAATGTTATATTTTAATATTTGTGTAACTATTATGTGATTGTTATTTGGAAATGTGCATTTTATGTGTTGCCATTATTTCATGTAATGGATTGTATGTTCTACTAGCTTTTTGGTTGGTGAGGTTTAGATTTTTAATCGATATAATCATATTTTATTTTATTATATCAATTAAAATTGGAGTTTTATTTAAAGTTTTGACTGATGTTATAAAATATTATGATTATTATTTATATAAAACATGATTTGTCATGCTGTGTTCGTTAAGATTATGGTATAGTTTTTGGGAGTTTTGTAGGTTAGTATTTATTTTATAATATTATTTTGGTTCTCATTGCTAAGTGTTCTACTCTTTTGTTGTTTATGAAGAGTTTGACTATCAACTGTAGCATGTCATATATTGTTTTGGTTTGTTTGCTAGGTCTAGGTGCAATTTCAGTTACAGATTGCTCCATTTATAGTTGTTGGTAGCTTTGCTCTTTTTGTAATGCTTCTAGAAATATATAGAGTGTAGGTTGGTTTCTGTCAAGCATAGATTGGAAGACATTGTGCCATCATTCCACTGGGCTGTTTGTTTTGGCTTCCTGTGCCAAGTTGCTGTCATAGACATTGCACCATGGTATTTGGAATTTGGGTTGGCATCTGTGTCTCAGCGATGCAGTCTGCCAACCCAAGTATCTTTGGATTAATCCATTAGGGGCTTAGTTTGTGTTCATTTTGTTGGAAGAAAGGACTTTCTATTAGTAACTTGTAGTTGTTAGGAATACCTCTGTGACAGGAAAGTAGGTTAGTGCTATCAATATATTTCAAAGGCAAACTGACTGTTTGCAGCATATTCTACACTTAGCGGCTCATTACGATGTTGGGCAGAAAGCCTCCATCCGAGAGTCGGAATCTTCCTGGACTCGGCGGAGCCCTTCTGACCGACTCGGTTGGTTTACAGTCCAACCGCCTGAGTACAATGTTCGCGGTCAGAACGTAAACAGGTCAATCATTCCGACTCGGTTCCGACCGACTCGCGGAGTATTCCTGTCAGTCAGAACCGCACCATAACCCCCTATGGATGGCCTTTACGCCGTCAGGATTACGATGTCGGTTTCCAACAGCCTTTCCGTGTTGGCCTATCCAACACAAAAAGGCTATCAGAAAGTTACTTTGGGGGCCCCTAGCATGAACACCGTGCCTCTGTGGCCTATCGTTAGTGGCCGAGGGGGTACCTCAGGTACCCCCTGCGAAACCCTGCATTGAGTGGTAGGCACCATGGGGTGCCTGCCACAGGGTGCAGGGTTTTCCACACACACACCATTTCCCCATAGGAGCCTGTGTTATGGCCAGTCCTCAGTCGTAACACTGGCTCCGATAGGAAACAGTGGGAATCGGACCGAACAGTGTTTGGTCACATTGTAATTTGGCAGTCAGAACCGCCAACCGCAAGTCAGTCGGTCCCAAATCCGAGATGGTGTCCCGGCCCGACATCATAATTAGCCCCTCAGTGCAGATTGTTGGAAGTGTCTCCATATGCTTTGATTGGAATGTAGTAACAGCCTTCTGTGGCTGTGTGGGAGTAAACTTTTAAAATGGTTTGAATCATAGCTTGTTCAAAGTCTAGGATTATTTTTTGTTGGTAGTAGGTATTTGTTTTATGTTTAATGTAAATTAAGCATTCATAGTATGTGCTACTCTGTTTATTTGGTAGTATGGCGTATATAAAGGGGATATTTGTGTTTTGATATTCACCATGTAAGGTGCATATCTGAGTGATTAGTTTGGGGCACATTTTTAAGGCCCCATCTATCATACAGGTTTGACAATTTCTCAGTTTTAGTACTTTATTTGCTGCAGAAAATATTACAATTTATCATTGTTTAGGTTGTCATATAACAGGAAGGGTTATGTTATGTGTCATTTTTAAGTGTTATGGTATTTATATTTCTATGTAACTTCTAGGGTCAGGAGGAGTATCACTGGTGGCTTTTTTAGTTCATCCAATTACATGTTTTAAAGTGGGTATAGGTGGATAGTTGACCTGTGATGTGTTCAGGTACTTTAGGGAGTATATATTTTAGGATTTTGGTTGTGGGCTCCTGTGAGCTAGTTCTTGTCTCTGTTATATTCCATAATACCTTCCTTACTTCTTTTTCTGTCACATTTGGGGGGTGGTTGTGTTCCCTGACATTAATTACAACATCTTGTTTTGTACTGACCCTCCCATAGCATGCATTAGACTATTATTTGGTACATTTCCAATTAGCATTTTCCATCAATGTACTTTCTTGGTTGTAGGTTTATCCCTTGTGACTTAGGGGCACATGCATCAAAGGTTTTTGCGATCGCAAACGGTGCGACCGCAAAATCGGCCGTTTGCGATCGCAAATTGGCCTTTGGAGATGCATGAAAGTAGTTTCTATGCGCAATTTAAGAATTCGCAATTAATTGCGAACTCTTAATTGCGATTGCATTTAAGGAATCGCAATTTGCGATTCCTTAAATGCAATGCTAGAAGCACTTTCAAATAGCGATTTCGCTATTTGGGACCGCAAATTACAGACAAATCAAACTTGTCTGTAATTTGCAATACCTTCGAAAAATGCTCTAAAATGCATTTTTTAAGTTTTAGGTTACACACACACATGCCCTTGGGGCATGTGTGTGCGCAACATGGGTGCACATCACAATTTCAGGGGTGCAACAGGGTGTCATTTTGACACCCTGGCACCCTTGAAATTGCATTCTCAATTTGCGATTCTCTAATTGCGAATCGCTAATTGAGAATGTATTCCAATTCATTCCTATGGGCCTCTAGGCCCATAGGAATTAATGGGAGGTATTCCTTAATTGCGACTCGCAATTAGCGAGTCGCAATTAAGGAATGTTTAGGAATCGCTATTTTTATAGCGATTCCTACATGCATAGGCTTTTGCGATTCCTTAATTGCGATTCCTTAATAATCGCAATTAAGGAATCGCAAAAGCCTACCTTGATGCATGTGCCCCTTAGTGCCTTATTATGAGTTTGGCGGTGCAGGAGTGGAACCGCCCCCCTCCCGCACCGCCAAACCTGTGTAGGAACCGCCCACCAGATCAGGAGTTTTCTCCTGGTCTGGCAGGCAATTCTTTGGCATTCCCAGGGCGGTGCCTATAAAATAGGCACCGCAATGGGAACGTCAAAGGCAGTACCTGCACGGCATGGACTGCTGCAGTCCATGCCATGCAGGTACTGGTGTGTATGCACACAGGGGGGGTTCATGTTGTGCCCCCCCTGAGTGCATCTACATAGCATGAGGCACCAGGGGGCCCTGTTGGACCCCCTTTGTTTCCTCACCACCACACTTTTCATGGCAGTCGTAACGCCATGAAAAGAGTGGGGGAGAGGAAACTCGTAATACGCAGCCCCACCAAGCATTTTGCAGCCTCAGGACCACCATGCAACTGCCAGGTAATGGCGTTTCCCTGGTGGCTGCGGCAGTTGCAGTGGTCCCAGGGCGGCCCGACCACCCTAGGGCCGCCCTGGGACCGGGCGGAGTAGGGGCGGAAGACCGCCACCGCCCCTACTCATAACATGGCCCTAAGTAATTGCTTTCCTTTCTGGGACGCACAGGGGCCGATTCCGATTCGGGCAGGAAATCTCTCCGACCGAGCCGGACCCGGAAAGATTTCCGACCGAATCGGACCCTAGCAGTCCGACCGAACGAGTACGATGCGTTCGCATGCTATCGGACTCGATTCGGTCGGACTCCCATTGAAGTCAATGGGAGCCGGTCGTACAACGCGTACGCGGGCTCCCATTGACTCAATGGGTGCGAAGCGAACAAGGGCGCCCCCTATAGCGGGTACGTGTCGAAGCGGGTCGCGCCGTACACGCACAGGTAGGGGGGACCCATGGGTCCCCCCTGTGTGCGACTCGCGCGGCTAGGCGTACAGGGGGGTCCGACACGGACCCCCAAAGTGCGGCTCTGACTGCTCTTTCGAGCCGGACGGCGCGAGTCGGTCGGACTGCTTGCGGCGCGCATCGTACTTACCCGGCCGGGGAACGTCTCCATTGCGCGGTGCGAGTCGTGTCCGTGCGAGTCGGTCGGAGCGGTTGGGTCCCGCGAACGAGTCGGTCGGCGATTTCGCGTACGTTCGCATCGTACTCGCTCGCCCGGACGCGCGTCCGACTCGGTCGGAAACAGGGCGTCCGAATCGGATCCGGTAAAGCCGAATCCAATTCGGAGCCCTACCGGCCGAGATCGGAATCGACCCCTAAGTGTCTTGCTATTTCAGTCTTTGTGTCTGAAAGTAGTGCAATAGTATAAATAACTACAATTTTAAAATGTTTATGTTTGTTATTTACATATAAAATTAAGCAACTACTTTTATGTTCCTCTTAGATGTTTCACACTTTTCCGCAGCTTTTGCATTGGGGTTATTGTGCAGCAGGTGCTTTCTTTTCTGTTGGAAGAAAAAGAAATTGTGAGTTTCATTTTAAATGTTTATTTGTTGGTAGTTTGTAGAGGTTAAATTTGTTAGGGTTTTGTTAATCGCTTTAGGGTTGAGTTTCTATCTCATAACAATTTATATATACTTACTTTATTATGTCTTTTTTCTGGTTTATGATAGACATTGTTCCAGCAGGTTAGCAGTTTTCAAAGTTGTAGTATTTTTTTTAGCAAGTCCGTGTAAAAAGATAGAAGCTGGAGAGTGTTTAGTTAATTATCAGCTATGTCTCATATATAACTTAAATTACTAGTAAGTTTTAGTTTAAATCTAAGTTTTACTTACTTCTCAAGGTATTTGTCGAGATGTATATATTTCTTTTTTAAGGATCTGGTGAGAGTATCTGGCAGAGTTTCCTCATCCTGCAGCTTTTGTCATTTTTTAAGTATTCAGTTGATGAAATTTGTGTGCCTTTTATATTGTTGATTTAATTGTTTGTGTGATTTTATTGGTTAAGTTTGTTTACAGTTAGATTTTATAGGTTAGTTTAGTTTTCATTTTCATTTTTTTATCAGTTATGTTCTTCTATGGTAAAAGCTAAATTAGATTTTATTAATAATGTTTAATATGTAGTTCGATGATTTTGAAAATTACTTTATTTATTTATATATATAGAATAAATACATTCACTGAAAAAGAAAGGTTATAGGGATATTATAGTTAGGCTAAGATTTCACTCATACAAACGAGTGAAATTCAGCAATTATAGTTACCTGAACTAACTATAACATATGCCCACAATGCACAGCTTATGACCTAACATATTACATCATTCATGACATGGTCAGTGACATTACTCATGACATCACTGAAGACATCTCAAATGACATCACTGATGACATCATCCACAGAACGACTCACACATCCATTCACACATCCATACAAACATTCACACACCCACTCACTGATCCATAGAGCTACTCACATACTCACTCACCCATATAGACACTTACACAGCCACTCACTAACCCATATAGCTACTCATACCCACTTATTGACCCATACAACCTCTCACACACCCAGTCACTCATCCATATACATACTCACACAGCCACTCACTCACCCATACAGTCACTCATACAGCCACTCACTAACCCATACAGCTACTCACACACTTACTTGTTCACCCATACAACCACTCACACACCCATGCTACTCAATCATACAGCCTCTCAACAGAGCCACTCACTCACCCATGCAACCACTCAGACACCCACTCACACACCCATACAAGCACTCACACATGTGCTTACTCACCCATACAGCCACTCACATCAACACTCACTCTACAATACAGCCACTCACACAACCAGTCAGTTAACCAAACGCACACTCAAACAGACACTTAGCCATCCATACAGCCACTTACACAAACAGTCACTCACCCATACAGCCATTCACAAACCGATATAGCCACTCATACATCCACTCACTCACCAATACAGACACTTACACACCCACTCACTCATCCATAGACCCACTTAACACTCATAAAATTTTAGAAAACTCTCACAATCACTGGATGATCTCATCAGTGATGCCATCAGTAATGTCATTTGTGATGTCATGAGTGATGTCACTGACCATGTCATGAGTGATGTAATATGTGAGATCATAAGCAGTGCATTGTGGGTATGTAAGTTATAGTTAGCTCAGGTAACTATAGCTGCTGAATTTCACTGGTTTGGTACGAGTGAAATCTGAGCCTAACTATAACATCCCTGTAACCTTTGTTTTTTTCAGTGAATTTCTAAGTTTTTTAAAATGTTTAATAAGATGCCCATCGCAATGCATGGTGGGGGTGGCTGCGGGCCTGGCCTGGCATTATGCTGCCCCCACTCAAGCTTGCTGCTACTGCCCCTCCTCCTCCTTGCCAACCATTGTTCAATTCCCCGCCTCTACTCCCTCATTACAGCCCTGTGTGGCCATTGTTCTGCCACTGCATTTCTCACCTGCCATGAACAGTTAGCTTGCTGCCCCAAACCCCCTTCTCCCTACTCTCTGTTGTCCGAGTTCATGCACCGGCCCCCTCCCTCCTGCCCTGCATGGTCTGATGCGCTGCCACTGCCCTACATTTAGCTTGATGTCCCTGCCCACTCCTCCTGCCCTTCGGTGCTCAATTCTATGGCCCATCATTGCCATCCTGCTTAGCCTCTGTGTTTAGCATGCTGCCCTGACTCTCCTTCCCCCTGCTTTCTGATGTCTGTGCACATGCCCTTTGTCCCTCCTTTTTGCCCAGCATGTTCCATGGACCTGCCACTGCTCCTCCTATCTACTATGAGTGTTCTGTTGAGCTGCCATTTGTCCTCCCACTTGTCTGGCATGATCAGATGGTTGTCACCTGCCCCTGCCACCTCCACCCTGCCTGTCCAAATTCCATGCCCTTATCCCCTCCCTCCTTTCCTCCATGGTCCATTTTACTGCCACTCCCTTCTGCCCTCAATGCTCTGTTGTGCTGCAACTGCTCCTCCTGCCTGCTCCACGTGGTCTGTTGTGAAGCCCCTTCCCTACCCACTCTTGTCTGCGTCCAGCTTCTACCCCTCTCTTCTGTCCTCCATGGTTCTTTGTGCATGCCCCGCACCCCTTACTCTTGCCCCCATGGCCATTGTACTGCCACTAACCCTCTCACTTGCTATGCATGGCCTTCTGTGCTGCCGAAGCCCCACCTACCTGCCCTGTGTGTTCAGCCTGCTGCCCCTGACACCCTCCCACCTTCCATCCGTAGTCTGTGTGTATGCCATGATAGTCGCATTGTTGCCCTCCATGGTGTGTTGTGCTTCCAGTGCCCATCCTGCCTGCCCTCCATGGTCAGCTTGCTGCTCTTGCCCTGCCCCCTTACCCCCTAACCTCCATTTTCTATGTGCAGACCCCATCCCCTCCCTCCTGCCTTGTTTGGTCCATTGTCATGCCCCTGCCCCTTCCCTCCTGCCCTTCATGGTCCATGATGCGAAAACTGTCCCTCCTGTCTGTCCGGTATGGTCAACTTGCTGCCCTTGCCTCTTTTCCCTCTGCTCTCTGTTGCCCATGTGCATGATCCTGTACTCCTCCCTATTGCTTTCATTGGTCCATTGTGCTGCACTGTCATCCTGCTTGCCCTGTGTGGTGTATTGTGCTGCTGCAACCCCCGTCATCTGCCCTATAAGGTCAGTTTGGTGCCCCTGCCCATCTCCATCCTGCCCTCTGTTATCCAAGTCCATGTCCCAACCCCATTCTTCCTGCCCTCCATGATCCTGTGTACCATACTTGCCAACATTTTGAACTTGGTAGGAGGGAGATTTTGAAAAAAAAAACTGGGGAATTGATTTTCCCCATTGACTTGCATTGAAAAAGATGAGATTTTAGACAGGAATAGATAAAATAGAGCCCATTTTGTCGTAAAAAAATCAGGAGTCTCCTGTCTGAATTGGGTCTGTTGGCATGTATGGTTGTACTGCCACTGCCTCTTACTTCTGCCCTCAATAGTCTGTTATATTGCCACAGCCTCTCTTGCCTGTCCTGTTGGGTTGGTTTGTTGACCCTGCTAACCTTTCCTCTGCCCTCCATTTTTCGTTGTGCTGCCACTGCCCCTCCCACCTGCCCAGCATGGTCAACTTGTGGCCTCTGCACCCTCCTCCCTGCCATCAATTATCCGAGTTCATGCCCGTGATCTCTGCCTCCCAACAGTATTCAAATGAATAACTAGATTGCTAATATTCTATATTTATTACAAAAGTGTGGCACGACTGACGTCATCTCGATGTAAACAAAACTGTAATGCCTAAAGCATTTCCTTTAGAAATAATAAAAATGAGGAGGTCTTAGTCCAATAGAAAATATGGTTAGTGCTCTAATAAACAAAAAGGAGGACATCATTTCTGAGTTCTCAAATAGTGACAAAGCACTTTTAAATTATTTCCTATCTTTATTTTTTTTATCCAGTTGATCACTTGAATATATCTTACAGGGGAGAGGATGTGGCGTTATGGCCAGAGCTGCCGACTTTGCAACTGGAGAACCAGGTTCGAGTTTTGGCAATAACGATACTTAATTTCAGATATTTTTGTCTTTCGATATTATATACATCAATATTATGCCAGTGATCCACTAAGGACAATAAAAAGTGATATGCCAAACAGACGCAAAAGCAAACATTGCCTAGCAAATTTCCCTGCTTACCCAACCCAATTAGGTCGTCGCACTGAAGCATACAAAAAAGTGATGGATGGAATGATGAAATTAATCTCATTCACTGGTAGTTACTCAGCCCC
This sequence comes from Calotriton arnoldi, assembly GCA_963921515.1. Lineage (NCBI taxonomy): Eukaryota > Metazoa > Chordata > Amphibia > Caudata > Salamandridae > Calotriton > Calotriton arnoldi. The sequence continues at coordinate 1,058,629 of CAWUFW010004881.1, forward strand.
ATCCCAGTCCATCACTATTTTGCACACCATGCCACCTCACTTTAGACCGTGCCATATACAAATCAGTCTCGACCCTGTTCTAATAGAAACAGTCCAGCCTGAACTGCCAAGCCAGGTCCTCCCTGAACCGCAACAATTTATTGACGGCAGCAGAACCCCAGATGCCGTTAATGCCTAATTCCAAACACGTAACTCCCGCCGTTTTTGGATCAGTCCAACTTGAATAAGTTTCACAAATTTGAAGCCTTGATCTTCTCCAACCATCACTAAAATAAGACACCCATATCAGCACACTGTAATTAAAAGAATGTAAGATCTTCATTTTATACATTTTTATCAATAAGCTTATACTTTGTCCCCCAAATTCATCAAACTATCAACCCCAATAATAAAGATTTTATTGGAAAACTATTTAACCCCGTAAATTTAGTTTGTTGACAAACAATATCCTAGAATACAATGCATCTGCACTCCAAAGAAGCAGCTATCTTTCAAAAAAGAACCTGAATGCTTTGTCCCTCAGTCAAAGCACCTCACATAGGACTTTTGTGAGCTTGTTTTTATACTATTTTCTTGTACATGTTCCTTTGCGGTATTCAATACATGCTGCAATCCTTTGAGAATTAAATCACATAGCACAATATTGTCTGCATAATACATTTAGTCCTCATGCTGTTTGCCCAATTTTGACGGGTTCGAATGAGTCTAACTTAGGTTCTAATTCATGTTGAATATCTTAAGACAGAATATGAGCCACTCCAAATCAAATTTATCTGAAACCTCTCTACCCATATTTCACTCCACCTATCCAGGGGCGTAACACAAGCCACTGTGGCGCCGGGGGTCCCCCCAACCCTTCAGTGTCCCCCATTCCTTCAGGGAAGGCTCCTTCTTCCCCAAGGCCAAAGAATATCTGTGAGATATGGGAGATTTGGCCCCCGACATCACGGACACCAATGAGTTGTTATATAACTCACCATGGATATGCAGCCGAATGAGCTTCTTCTATAATCCTACAATGGAACAATAGATTCATATGTGTTGGAATAATGCACAAATGCACAGTCCAAGAACCCCAAACCAAATCAAAAGATAGTCCTGGACATCATGGTTTGTGTCATTTGACTATGAACTGCAGAAGGGTAGACAATTTATTTTTAGAAGCCAGCCTTGGTCATGGGTACAACATTGGCTTTCTTGGCTGGATACTGAAGCCAAGAAAGAAGTATTCCTGCAACAATCATGACAGAAAGCCTTACTACAGCCACAAACCTCTAGCTGGACGGGAGATCCCCACGCAGCCTTCTAACATATGTGCCAGTACTGCGCCCTTCATAAATATGGATATATCCAAGCTGACATACTTTTTCGACGTATGGCAACCAAGTAGCCCACCCACCATTCTTCTACAATGGGTCTTTTGTTTATGCTCCCATCGCCTCACTGGAACCTAATCCCACTTCCCAGGTCTGAGCCACTATATCTTTTTAATCTAATTCTTCGCCCACTTGAGCCTCAAACCACAAAGACCTTGGGGCAGATTTACAAGCCCCATGCGCCACTTTTGCGTCACTTTTCCCATGTTAAAAGTGATGCAAAAGTGGTGCAAGGGGCTTGTAAATCTGCCCCCTTATTTTTAGAAACTGTCGGAAGTGTGTGTGTGCATATGTGATGGTATTGTAACTACCACCTGACCCCAGGGGGCAATACACTGTCTATGATATCTAGGGGCTAATATGGCATTGCACCAAATTAACTTTTTTCAGAGCTGCATTTTCTCATTGTTAATTCTCCAATTCCATTTCTCCATGTATTGTTTTCTTGGAAGTTGTATGTGTCTCTATAAAAAAGCTTCAAGTTTTAGTCTTGCTATGATTAATAGCTTGTACCAGCTGGCATATATTCTTTTCAGTGGCTACCTTGCTAAATTATCTTTTCCACTTCGCTATTTATAAAAGTATGGACTATTTTTAGAGTCAGTTTATAAGACTTATTTATCTAATTAGGGAACTAACAGTATACACAGATTGGAAAGTTGCAACATAAAATCGAAAAAGTCTTTGGTAAATGTCAAGTGGCCCAGTTTGGCAGAGAGGAAATCAACGCACGGGGAGCTCTGCTTCTTTTGCCAACCTTAGTCATCGAACGCATATGCTCAGAAAAAAAACAACCATCTGTTAAAATAAACTGGTCAGCTGCACTGTGAAAGATTATCTGAAAAAAGTGCGTTATAATAGAAACCGACCCCTGTAGAGTGGGAGTATGCGTGTATATGTGTGCTTGTGTGTGTATGTTATTAAAGTAAATGCATCATCTGTAGCCCACGCACGCGCCATACTTCAAATGATCCCAGCATAAGCATGGAACCTATAGAATGGAGGTAAATAATGGTGTTATGCAGTCCTCACCAGTGTGTATCAAGGCTGTATTGGGCCCTAGAGCGAGTAAGATAAATGTGCCCTCTGACCGCAAATTGGGTGGTTATATAAATCGATATTGAGGGTTCAGTCGGCCCCCTCAGCAGCACAATAACGCAGTCAGTGTGCCCTGGGCCCTGATGCAATTAAGGAAATGTGCCCCCGGCTGTTTGAATTATAAAATACAGCCATAAGAATGGTTCAGTGGGCCCCTCAGGTCTCTTGGCGCGGCGCCACTGCACCTGCTGCACCAAAGGCCACTACGCCCCTGCAGCAGCACCCTTTATAGCTTCAACCCTGGTTCTCACCTGTACATAATCTTTGAGATTACAGAAATAGCCTATGTAATATTCAATGAACCTATCATGGTTACAGTTCTAAATCTGCACTTAAGTTTCTAATTCACATTGCCTCTCACAGCTTGAATTTTGGCTCTCTGCGCCTGGGTATTCTTGGCCAGATCTCTCTTAGTCCACCAGCCTTTGTCCTTTATAAATACAGAGCCATTAGAGTCTCTTTCAACACAAATTGGTTTTGTAAAGTTCGATTAACCCTTCTTGTCCTTAGTGTGATTTATGATCTAAACCCAACCCCTTGTTTTCTATGTTAATTCTTTGACATGGTGTGTTTTATCAAACGTTCTTTAACCTGACTTTGCATAGCTTAACTCTGGATGCATTAGTCTGCAAGTCAGGTGTGCTCTTTTTGCTTACTTCTCTCACCCAGTCAGGACAAAGTGAAGCCCTTGGAAATCTTTTGCGTAACATCATAAATGGGGACATACCTGTTGTACTGTGTGGAGTTACTAGATTTGGCCAAACATTCTCCCTGAGAAAGGTTTCGACCTCAAGACGCATGGTCAAGGCTGTTTGCACATCCTCTTTTAAGAACTTATTCATGCGTTCAGGCAAACCATTGGCAGAAGGTGAGTAAAGCACAACTTTGAGATGAAAACCCTTAATGAAGTCTTCATGCATGCTGATGTGAAGTGGGTGCCGTTTTCTGTAACAATTTCTTTAAGTGCTCCTTCTACAGCAAAAATAATTTTTTAATTTTTTATTAAAGCGTCAGTGCTAGGGACAGAGGTAACATCGAAATACACCTATTTTGAAAAATAATCAAAACCATCATGTATCTTTTGTTAATAGGCAGTAACTCAAATGGACACTTTTTGCCAAGCATCCTCCCGTAGAGGGACCATATGAATAGGTTGCTCATGTACCTTCCAGTGCTTATCAGATACCAAGTGGGTAGCGCAATAATCAATAAACTTGGAAAGTTGAGCTTCCAATGCAGGCCACTAGTAAAATTGTTTTATAGATTTGCATGTGCTACTGACCCCTAAATGGCCCTTGTGTGCCTTCTCAATAATATCATCTCTGATAGTCACAGGAGGCACACACACCCCCATCATTATGTACTAGCACCCCTTCAACAGTTAAAAGGTACTCTGATAGCTGATAGCTGTACAAAATGTCTCAATGAGGCCTCAACATCTCTTTCCTTGGGCCAACCTTCTTTCATGAGTTTGAAAACTGAGAGTACTCCATGATAAGGTGCCACAGTCATATCATATAGTACACCCAGATCCTCACAAAGGCCCTTTGTGTTTCAGGTGGCAGCTGCCTGCACTTTAAAGAAGGTACAGAAATCAGTCAGGTATAGTTGTTGACTGCTCCTGTCTGTAGGTAAATGCCTGAGGTGGATTCATGAGACCCCCTTTACCACCTCTATAGGGCCTCCTTCAGGGGGGTGCTGACAATGCTCTTTGTGTTGCAGTGTCACTGCGCTTCCTAAGGTCCCGTTTGCGTCTATGCACGTATCCATAATAGAGAGCAGGTACAGAGACAAAGGGGCCGATTCCGATCTCGGTCGGAGGCGCACCCAATACTATTCGGTCGGGAAAAAAGCCATGCGAAAGCCAGTTTCCCGACCGATCCGTACAGCACACCGAACGAGCAAGTACGATGCGCACAACAGCAAAGATTCCGGCCGAGCCGTACTCACCCAAACCAGGTCCTGTTCTCCGACCGAGGCGAATCCGGAAACGCCGAATCGAGTCGCACGGAAGGGAAAATGCAGCCCCGTCCGGCCGGACAAGTACGATGCGCTTTCCGTACGCGCCGAACCCGTCGCTACGCACGGCACGTCAAAGCATCCGGGAGAGGCGCACATAAGCTCCGAATCGCGCCACAACACGATCCACGGCTACGAGACGAACACAGCACAGACGAGGACGACGCGAAGCGACGAGGACGAAGCCAAGCGACGAGGACGAAGCCAAGCGACGAGGACGACGCGAAGCAACGAGAAGGACGAACGACACGAACCAACCATGAATCCCTTCGTCCCGATCATACCAATATTCTACATCTACTACCGGAACAGGCACGGACGCGTACGGCGCAGAAGGTAAGTCAGACACCAACCACAAAACACATACAACACGTACACGACACATCACACACATACACTGGGAATCTGAATATACTTACACCAGCAGCACCATAGGGGCGGGATGCCCATCACCAATGCCACATATGCACACAGGGGCCTGAATGCGCGCCACCACCCCAACCCAGGGGGGCTGGATGCCAACCACCACAACCACCCTTAGCCAGGGGGTGCCAGATGCCCACCACCACTACCACCCTTAGCCAGGGGGGCTGGATGCCTACCACTACTACCACCCTCACCCAGGGCGGGCTGGATGCCTACCACCACCCTTAGCCAGGGGGCAGGATGCCTACCTCTACTACCACCCTTAGCCAGGGGGCAGGATGCCCACCACTACTACCACCCTCACCCAGGGGGGCAGGATGCCCACCACTACTACCACCCTTAGCCAGGGGGGCTGGATGCCCACCACTACTACCACCCTCACCCAGGGGGGGCAGGATGCCCACCACTACTACCACCCTCACCCAGGGGGGGCAGGATGCCCACCACTACTCCCACCCTCAGCCAGGGGGCAGGATGCCTACCTCTACTACCACCCTTAGCCAGGGGGCAGGATGCCCACCACTACTACCACCCTCACCCAGGGGGGCAGGATGCCCACCACTACTACCACCCTTAGGCAGGGGGGGCTGGATGCCTACCACTACTACCACCCTCAACCAGGGGGGGCAGGATGCCTACCACTACTACCACCCTCACCCAAGGGGGGCAGGATGCCTACCACTACTACCACCCTCAACCAGGGGGGCAGGATGCCTACCACTACTACCACCCTCACCCAAGGGGGCAGGATGCCTACCACTACTACCACCCTTAGCCAGGGGGCAGGATGCCCACCACTACTACCACCCTCACCCAGGGGGGCAGGATGCCTACCTCTACTACCACCCTCACCCAGGGGGGCAGGATGCCTACCTCTACTACCACCCTTAGCCAGGGGGCAGGATGCCCACCACTACTACCACCCTCACCCAGGGGGGCAGGATGCCTACCACTACTACCACCCTTAGCCAGGGGGCAGGATGCCCACCACTACTACCACCCTCACCCAGGGGGGCAGGATGCCTACCTCTACTACCACCCTTAGCCAGGGGGCAGGATGCCCACCACTACTACCACCCTCACCCAGGGGGGCAGGATGCCCACCACTACTACCACCCTCAACCAGGGGGGCAGGATGCCCACCACTACTACCACCCTTAGCCAGGGGGCAGGATGCCTACCTCTACTACCACCCTCACCCAGGGGGGCAGGATGCCTACCACTACTACCACCCTTAGCCAGGGGGCAGGATGCCCACCACTACTACCACCCTCACCCAGGGGGGCAGGATGCCTACCACTACTACCACCCTTAGCCAGGGGGCAGGATGCCCACCACTACTACCACCCTCACCCAGGGGGGGCAGGATGCCCACCACTACTACCACCCTTAGCCAGGGGGCAGGATGCCTACCTCTACTACCACCCTTAGCCAGGGGGCAGGATGCCCACCACTACTACTACCCTTAGCCAGGGGGCAGGATGCCCACCACTACTACCACCCTCACCCAGGGGGGCAGGATGCCCACCACTACTACCACCCTCACCCAGGGGGGCAGGATGCCTACCACTACTACCACCCTTAGCCAGGGGGCAGGATGCCCACCACTACTACCACCCTTAGCCAGGGGGGCTGGATGCCTACCACTACTACCACCCCCACTCATAGGATGGACAATGCATGACACAACAAGCACACCACAACCTAGGGAATGCAAGATTAAGACATCCCCCACCACCATGACAAGCGTGTGAGCAGGCTGTGTCAAATGCCTACAACACCGAACATGACATTGAACATACAATGTGACCCCCTAGCACATGTGCCACACATATATGTGTGTGGCACCCACAATGCAAGCAGCCCATGACCATTGTGGCAATGGGGCCTAAACCCCCATCATCACAGTGACCAAAAGGCAAGTGTGGGGTCCATAGCTGAAGCACATTTTGACCATTGTGGCAATGGGGTCTAAACCCCCATCATCACAGTGACCAAAAGGCAAGTGTGGGGTCCATAGCTGAAGCACATTTTGACCATTGGGCAATGGGGTCTAAACCCCCATCATCACAGTGACCAAAAGGGAAGTGTGGGGTCCATAGCTGAAGCACATTTTGACCATTGTGGCAATGGGGTCTACACCCTCATCATCACAGTGACCAAAAGGTAATTGTTGACAAAGAAAGAGCTGCAACTGCCAAACTGCATGGATCATTCCTGGTCACAGAACCAAAAACTCATCTGTGGCAAAGTAGTGTATGTGTCCCATTGCAACATAAATTGGGGGAGCCAAATACTGCAGTGCAAATGAGACATTCCTTTGGCCATGTGCAGACAAACAACACCCATGGGGGCTGAGACCGTCAACAGTCATCAATGACACAATGACAGAAGTGACCATCAGAATGCAGACCCACATATTTGCACCAATGGGCACACAAATGCAGATACCCTGTGGAGACAGCAGATGTGAGGTGAACAGATACCATACCATGGCAGCAATGGGACACACAAACCATGATCACTGTGCTGACCGATGACCTAGGAGTCCCAGGGACAGCAGGGGAAACACACCAAACAACATACAGCCAATGGCACACCCAAGATATGCCAATGCAGTGGTGCAGATGCACAAACACAAACAGGCAGACCAACACTGTCATCATACACAGCAGGTGAGGGGTGGGGGTGCCAGTGTCCCCAGGCAACAACACAACACATGAGGAGAGCTGAATACCAATCATACAGATGTGCATACACTGCCACACTAAGGTAACTCATGGATCCAAATCCCCTATGTGGGCAAGCAGGCATTGACAGGTGAGAGGGAGCACAAAACACACATGTCACACAGGCACGTAGGAACAACAACTGACACAGCAAGTCACAGACACACCACAGCACCACCCCCAGGGCCCCCACAATGTGGTGACCCTGGGCTGAAGAAAAATACCACTGTGATGACAAAGCTAAATGTCGTTCACACTGTGAACCACAGTCAGGTGTCCTGAGCAACAAACTACCATCACACCTACACAAGCACAAATCAATCAGCATGGCCAGTAAGCCAAGGCCAACATGGAGGCAGGGGCCTAGCCGGGCAACAACTCTCATCTGCACACACTCAAGACCACACCCTCGACCTCCAACAATGTGCAGCAGTGAAGTACACATGCACTGGTGACATTGCACATGCACCCATGACTATTCCAGGGTGGTGGGTGGGAACCAAGCTGTAGAAACACATCACACATGGACACTCAACAAGACTCCTGAATGTCTGACACACTGCACACTACGCTGTACATGGACATGACGGCAATACCACACCGACCAATGGGATCCCAGCCACAGTCACACACCAATGAAGAAGCCAAGGTCACCCACAAAGAACACACATAGACAACAACCAACATTGCAGCCCGGACCCTAAGGAGTGCCAGCAGTCACACACACAACGTGTCACAATCACTGAAAGATAACACAAACTGGAAATCACATGACAGGGGCAAACAACAAGTGCCAAAGGGAAACCTGACTGTGACCCATCTGCGTCAGCACACAAACTCTGCCCTGACAGCAAACACACCTATGGGTGACACCCTGATGACCAGTAATGTGCCATGCACCCACATCACAGAGAACACAGGGAGAAGACTTTGGGGGAACATAGCTCAAGTCAGCAAGCATCACAAACAGGTACAACACTAGGGATCACAGCATGCGCAGATGAATGGAAGTGAACACACAGACATGCACATACAACACACACCTTGGGCGCAGGCAATGTCACACGTGTACACACTGCCATGAGGGGACTCCACTCCTGTGTGAGGAAAGCTGTGCCATATGTTGCCTCAGTAGGGCCCCATCATGTCAGCTGAGCACTTGGTCACACAATCAACAATTAGCACCAAATGAGGGCTCCCATCACATCAGCCTGGTCATGGATGTGCCAACGGAATCATCAGCACAGATCCAACACACTTGTATAGCAATGTTGCACTGACTACACGGATGAGTCCCTCCCCATTGATGCCCAAACCTGCATGTCCACTGGAGATGGCAACACGGTCAGGGAAGTAGACAAATGCAACGATGGCAGGCACAACAGATGTGCAGGGGTGGAAGCCACAGATATGAAATTGCCAATGTAAGTAGGAAACCCATTGCCAAATACTGAACACATGACACCCTCAGATGCTGCTATTGATGACATGGATACACCACATGATAGGACACATTCCCCCTGGACCACATGGGTTCCTGCACAGTAACACTTCATAATCATGAGACCAGATATCACCATCACTGCAGCAAGGGCATGGTTAGCTGCACCAACAACATGTACATCTGAAGCATGAGCACTAGAGAAAAGAAAGTTGCTTTATTCAGCATATGTGTTGAGGCCAAACGAAGTCCTGAAAAAGAGCAAAGGCCAATGGCCAGTCCATTGTCAAAGTTCAAACAGGGTGACACTGGCAGATGTCACCCTACGCATGCCTGCACAATACCAGGGACAATCCACTAGGAGGGGCAACCGGGGGGCAGGCCAGGCACCGCAGGGACAGGATCAGGGCTCACCAGGGGAGTCAGGGAAGGGGTGGTGGGTGCTGGAGAGCCACTGACAACTGCAGTGGAGGTGTCTGACATGGTGTGTGCCGGCACAACTGGGGGCATGACACAGATGTCGTGGGTGCCGGCACAACTGCAGTGGACCCTGCAGATGGGGTGGACAGGTCCGCCACTGCAGTGCCCAAGTCAGACAGGGCGGTAGTGGACTCCACTGCAGTGCCTACCTCCAGGGGAGGAGAATGGGGAACAGGCAAGGTGGGTTGGACAGAGGGGGGACACCCTCACCACATCAGTGGCACAGACAAGCGCAGCGGGGGGTGTGGTGCTGGGAGAGCAAGTGGCAGGGGGACAAGGCCGGAGCATCTTGGGGATGGTATATCTGTGGGTGGGGGAACCTGGGGCAGGGTGTGGTGGGGGCACCTGTGCAGTGGGGGCCTGAGGGATGGAGGACGGAGACCTTGTGCCTGAGCTGCAGGGCGGTGGCGGGGTCTTGCTCTTAGCACTCCGGGGGGACTTGCGGGTGGGGGCCTCAGTCCGTCTGCGCCTGGGGGAGGGTGTCCGGGGGCGAGGGGCACTCTGCTCCGTGTGGGTGGGCTTCCTCTTCCCCCGGGATGCTGGAGCAGCTTCATCGGTGGGGAAGAGGCCGAGGTCACAGAGGAAGAGCTGCTGTGACTTTGGGGTTGCAGGTGAGGCAAGGGAGGGTGCTTTGGAGGGAGAGGGAACTGAGGACTGCGCAGTGCATGTGGATGCGTGTGTGTGTTCCAGGGCCCCATCCCCTGTGAGTCTGGCTTCAGTCCCCTGAATGTGCGTGCGTGTGCGTTTTGTCATTGGCGTGTGTGTCAGTGTGCTGGATGTGTGTGTGCTGGTGTGTGCCAGTGTGTGTGTGCCTGGGATGGGTAAGGTGCTGGGGAGTGTGGATGGAGCAGAGGCAGGAGGGGTGAGGGACCGTTTGAGGAGGGACACTGCTGCCGTCAGGGAGGAGTCCATGGACCTATTGCCCCTCTGTAGGTCAGACATGCCCGATGAGATGCCCTCCATGAACGACACCAGCTGAGTCAACAGCGCGGTGTGCGCATGGAGGACACTCAGCATGGCTGTCTGCCCTACATGGAGCTGGCGAAGGAGGTACACAGACTCCTCACTCAGGGCAGCAGGGGACACAGGGGCAGGGGGTGCGGTGCCTGGCCCAAAGGAGACACGCTCCCGGACATGGGAGCCTCCACGGACCTGGGGAATGGGAGCCGATGGGAGGGCGGTGGTGGTGCTGGTGGTGGCGGGGACAGCAACACTAGCTGGGGTGTGGTGGCTGCTGACATCCGCCTCCACAAGGGAGTCATCCTCCGAGTTGCTCTGGTCCTCAGCTGAGGTGGATGCTGCTGAGGACTCCTCGGTGTGGCTCCCCTCGCCCTCCGTGCCACTGGGTCCCTCCGACCACTCCTCGGCTGCTGACCCAGTCTGGCTCTCCGGCTCCTCCTGGTCCGTGGAGCTGTCCCCTTCCGTGGCCGTGGATGTATCTGCAAACAATGGGGAAACAGACAGACATCAGTCACCTGCACATAACGCACACACCACTGTGAGCACAGCACATCACAGAGCAAGCCCTGGCATCATTAGTTGTACATTGCTAAAAGTGCACTAATTGAACAGGAGAAGTCAATTGTCAGTCTGATGCCAAGCATGGCACTCACATCCCACATGGCCTTGCACCCATCTGTCTGGTGTCTGTTGGATTGCAACACCCCAGTGTTGACACATGCACCAAGTACACAGTAGTTGGACAGTGCAGAGGACACGGTGTGGACACATCACAGCTCTTGCCACTGAGTCAGTACAGGTTTACGGATGTAAGGGATGCCCAGAGTCAAATAGGAAATGCATGTGATGCATACCAGCGACAGACACCATGATGCACCCATGTCCTGATAGCCAGCGCCACTATGGTGTGCATGTAGCACATGTCACTCCCCTGCAGGATCACCAATCAGTAGACACATGCCATGGCGGAGGCATGACTGCAAAGTCATACATCACTGTCTCAGTGATGTATGACTTTGCAGCCAGACAACAACACTCTGCACTGTGTCACAATAGTAGGTCATGGGGAATGCAAGTCCTGGAGCTGCACAAGTGCACATGTACATCCCCCCACAACACATCCTCTTAACCCTCATCTGTCCAGGTCATACCTATTGGACATATGGGAGACCTGTGACACTACCCTCTGAACCTGAGCCCCTCACACTCTGCTGTGCATGGGGAACAGCTACCTGAACTTCACATTTACATGCCCCAGTCTGCATGGGCAGCTGATCAGACACCTATGTGTCACACAAGTATCGTCTCCTATGGTCACATCTCCAGTGGCATGCTGAGCCCCTACCAAGAAACTCCACAGCAGTCCTGGCGACTAATCCACAGCACACTGACACAGAGGCAGACACCTGAGGGGCAAATCACTGTGCACAATGTGTCCACTGATACACGGGAGTGGGAGTACAGAGTGTATTGTATGGCCTGGAGTAGGCATGACTGTCCAGCCCCACATGAATGAGGGATGAGCCCTGGACTGTAGGCAGCTGGCTAAGTATGTGTGACACACGTCATATACATACTCCTGGGGCCCAAACATTGTTCCCACCCGCAGCATGGGTGTGTGCCAGGTACCCCAGCCACATGTGGTGGATCAGCTCAGCAATTGGACCACAGATCAAAGTAACACGCTGAATACATGTCAGAATACAGGCATTGTGTAAGCAATGGACCCACCCATGATGCCCACCACAGAGTCAGGGAAACAGATGCTGTCTCCCACCTTGAGTCAAGCAAACTGCAAGGACACAGTCCTAAGTGACAGGATTCCCTGCATGTAAGGGCCACACCTGGGTATCAGATGAGGAGTGGGCAGTGCACAATAGAGGGACATGGCTCCTGGACAACATGACTGCTGTACTGTGGCAGTTCAACCTGGCCCGAGGAGGGCACATAACATGTTAGACAGAGTACACAGTGCAGTCTTTGACTCACCCCCTCCTTGCTGCTCTCTGGCCTTCAGCTGCCCATCCAGGTCTGGAAAGACCACCGCCAGGATCCTGAGCATGTGGGGGTCAGGGTCCGTGTTCCGCCCCTCCTGCGAGGAGGCGACAGCTTCAGCTGGACCCGTGCAATCCTCCGGGTCCAGCCCCGAAGGTCCTGCCACCTCTTTTGGCAGTTGCGGATCCGGCGCTTGTAGACCCCCACGGACCGGACAGCCCGGACGATGTCCTTCCAGATCTCATGCTTCCGATGGGCAGAAGCCTGTCAGGATGACAAAGTGATAAGGACATTACTACACATGCAACATATCCGTGCATGACACAGTTGCATATACATGTCGCAATCACAGGGGCACATGGTGTACCCAGGCAGTGCACGGCTGCCCATGGACAGTTTTCCAGAAGTCACTACATGGTATCATAGCATGGGGAGTAAAACCCTGTTCAGAAGCACTGTCACTGCACCATACCTGTCCAGTGCAAGTCACTACACACTATGGGGGGTGACAACTACTCAGTGAGCCTGCTAGCCAGTGGTGTGCTGACTCTCAGCCTTGCTAGTCAGACAAAATGCACATTCAGAAAGGCAGTGCACAGAACACTCACCTGCTCCCCTGGTGTCCCATACAGCTTGCTGTACTGTGGAAGTAGGCTGTCCAGCAGGGCCTGGTTCTCTTCAAGGCTGAAGGCTGGGGCTCTCTCCACAGTACGTGCCATTGCAGGGTCCAGAGGGGCAGAGACAGCAGCAGTGCAGTGGCAGATGTCGTCCTGGAGCATGTAGTGCAGGCAAGTGGGCTCTCAGGGGAACATGCAGCAATATATATGTGCTGGAGAGGCAGATACTGTCCCTTGTGTCCAAAGTGATAGGTCCAAGTCGTTTGCATCTTCTGAATCTGGCCAATCCATGGAATAGCAGCACCAAAACACGCCCACAGCATCCTTCAAATCTTCAACTTCATGACATACATGATTTTGCAACATTGTTGTGGGTGACCAACTGATTTTCCAGCAACCGACTCGTTCGAATATTCGAAAACGCGTCCGTTGCCAGGCAAGCCCATTGTCAATGGGTGCGCACCGATCGGTCCATTGAGGTACAACGCGCACAGGGGTACAACGCGTACCCGCACACATTGAAAGCAATGGGCCGGCCGGAGGCACCGATCGGTCCATTGAGGTACAACGCGCACAGGGGTACAACGCGTACCCGCACACATTGAAAGCAATGGGCCGGCCGGAGGCACCGATCGGTCCATTGCTGTTCAACGCGCACAGGGGTACAACGCGTACCCGCACACATTGAATGCAATGGGCCGGCCGGAGGCACCGATCGGTCCATTGCAGTACAACGCGCACAGGGGTACAACGCGTACCCGCACACATTGAATGCAATGGGCCGGCCGGAGGCACCGATCGGTCCATTGAGGTACAACGCGCACAGGGGTACAATGCGTACCCGCACACATTGAATGCAATGGGCCGGCCGGAGGCACCGATCGGTCCATTGCAGTACAACGCATCACTGTACATGTGACTGGCATATGTCAGCATGCCTGTCTCAGATGGACATATGCCAGCCACAGATAGCTCCCAGGGAGTGAGGGGCACACCTACATCACGACAGCCTGTCCAAACCTTATCATAAGGCATGTAAGGCTGCATTTCCTATTGTGTGTATGTTGGTGTACATGTTGTCCTGTGGGTGTCACCTGTGGGCAGCCACCCCCAGGCTGTGCACGTGTTAATGGGGACAGGATCCTGGGTGTTACGTGTACGTGACCACTGTGATGTGCAACTGTTCATATCTGTGCATGTGCCATGGTCACATTTCACAGTGGTGTTTGTGTATGTCATGTCACATACCCCGTGAGTCCCATGTGGGACGGTATGTTTGAGCCAGGGTGTCCCAGTGGCACAATAGTGATGGCCCTCCACAGTCTTTGTGCATGTAGTGTTTACAATGTCTCTGATTTCATGTGCACAATGGGAGACAGTCTCCACATCCACGTTGTGTGTGCATGGACTCTGATGTTGTGCGTGTGTGTCACAGACGTCCATGGCTCTCCTGCCATGGCAAGTGTGGCCACTACCTGTGGGGGTCATGTTTGTTTTGTTGTGGTGTACACATGATACTCCAGGTGATGCCAGTGTCCATGTGGCATTACAGGGTCCCTGGGAATGTGCCTGTCGTTGAGCTGTGGTGCCTGGGGCACATCTGTCCTCACATGTCACTGGGGGGTGACTGTGACACAGCATCATGATATCCAATGGGCCAACCTGGGACAAATTGATGCCACCTGTAGGACCGTGTTGACAGATGTTGGCCATGTATGTACCATAAATGTCGTTCCGGTACTGCACACTTCATGTAGTTGTGCCTCATGATGATGTATGTTGGGATCTTGAGTGTGTTCAATGCCGCATATGTGGGGTGACTGACGATCTTGCTTACTTCTCCTCTGCACTGCAGGGCTCCTGCTGTCCATCGGCCATTCCCAGACCTGGCAACGATGGTGGAACGGGACAGCATCCGACGGTACCGCTTCACCAGGCAGCTGATTGAGGATTTGGCAGTGCAGTTGTCCCCACATTTGCAGCCTGGCCGGCCGTATCCTACAGCGCTGACCCCCAAGGTGAAGGTGATGGCAGCCCTACACTTCTTTGCCACCGGTACCTTCCAACATACTGTGGCGTCTGCTGGTGGGATGTCACAGACCATGTTCAGCCGTGTGCTCCGCGATGTTTTGGCGGCAATGTTGCTCTTCCTGAACCGGTACATCTATTTCCCTAGACTGCGACGACTCACTGACGTGAAGAGTGACTTTTATGCCCTGGGGAGGATGCCGCATGTCATTGGCTCCATTGATGGGACACATGTGGCTTTGGTACCACCACAGGCCCAGGAGCAGGCCTACAGGAACCGCAAGCACTACCACTCGGTCAATGCACTGGTGGTGTGTCTTGCAGACATGACCATCACACACGTGTGTGCCCGTTTCCCTGGTTCAGCACACGATGCCTTTGTGATGAGGAGTAGTCGCATCCCCAGGTTGATGGCACAGATGCAGAACCAGCGTGCCTGGCTTGTCGGTGTGTACTGACTTTGTGCCATTGTGTGTGATCTGATCTGTAGTATTCCGCCCACTTTTCCAAGTCAGCTGATGTGCACTTGTCTGTCCGTAGGTGACTCGGGATACCCCAACATGCCGTGGTTGCTGACACCCCTCAGGAACCCTGTGACACCTGCCCAGATGCGCTACAATGAGGCACATGGTCGGACCAGGAGAGTGATTGAGCGGACCTTTGGTCTCCTGAAGAGCCGCTTCCGCTGCCTGGACAAGACCGGAGGGTCCCTCCCATATGCCCCTGCGAAAGTGTGCAAGATTATCATCGTCTGCTGCATGCTCCACAACCTGGCAGTGCGGAAGGAGTTGCCTCTCATCCAGGATGACGATGACCAACATCCGCCACCTGTGGAGGATCCTGGCCTGGACCACGATGCCAGTGACGATGATGATGATGATGGTGATGGTGATGTCCGCACACAGCTCATCACCAACTTCTTTAGCTGAATGTGAGTATCCTGAGGTGTCATGTGAATGATGTGAGTTGGCATGATGTGTGGGTGGTGCTCTGGTGCTGTTGGAGTGTGTCCATGGGCTACTTGACAGGATGTGTGTTGCGATGTGTGGTGACAGGTGGGCTGTACTCCCCAACAGTGTTGACATGCTAACTTGGTTCTGGGTGGGTATCTTGTAACATGTATTGTGCATGAGTTTTGCTGTTCTGTCCTGTACTGCATTGCTTTTGACTGTGTGTCATTTCTGTCCTTCACAGGGTACTTACAGATTCGTTTGGTCAACTGTGTCCACCGACGACGTGATTGCACATCCAGGCTGGTAGCTGTTGTGTCCCTACAGGTGATGTGCGCCACACCCATGGACTTCCTTCTGTCTACAGTTGTTGACTGTGTGCCCGCTACCAGGTGGGGTTACCTTGCATCTGTAGTGGTTACGGCATGTTGCTACTGTGTAATAAACCTGTGCTTCACTTAGTGATGTGCGTTGTCTGTGGTCACACATTTGACTGCCATTTGCTTACTGCACCTGTGGGCTACTTGACTACAACTGGGAATGGGTGTGGTGTCTGTGCATTGCACCGTCTTCCCTGGCAACATCAGTGTAGGCAATGAGTCAGATGGCCTAGGTGTGTATGTGTTGTGTAGCCCTGGTGGTGTGTCTCCCTCATATGTGTCACGTTGCCTGTACTCACATGCCTGTGTTGTCCTTGCTGTTGCAGTTCGCATACACAGTGTAATTTTGCTGTTCATCATCCCCATAACAGCACCCACGTTGGAATCACGACAGAGGCAAGTATGGTGTATTATTGTGTTTATTGTGACACATCTGTGATAATAGTGCATAGGATGGATTGTGCTGTACATGAATCTTGCAATCCCAAGTTCCTAGATGAATAGAAAGTCCAGGTAGACAGGATCCCCAGTATCGGGGCCACAGTTGTCTGACACATTGTTCCAACTTGTACTCCCCATGCAATGTGTGGGAGTAGTGTTGCCATCAACAGGGTGAACAGTCTGTGCACAAAGGCGAAAATCCAGAACAGGTTCAGGCTTCCTGGGAGTTGCGCTTGGCCATCAGCCTCTCACTTTCCCCTCCTCGGACGACCCCTCTTCTTGGGGGGGGCCCTCAAGTGCAGGCTGCTGCGGTGCAGGGGACTCTCCGCCAGAGTCCTCCTCCCTCCCTGTGGCAGTTGCAGTTTGTTCGGTACCAGATGTTGTTGGCACACAGGGAGGTGTGGACTGGTTGCTGTTCATCTGGTGGAGGCATTGTAAAATGTCCCTGTGCACCGCCGTCATCTCATGTAGTACATCCCACTTGGACTCCACGCGGGTCATGTGGGAGTCCACACGTGACATGTGGGAGTCCACACGTGACATGTGTGACTCCACTTGGGACATGTGGGAGTCCAAGCGGGCATGATGGGCAGCCTGCTGCTGTTTGATGTCTCTGAGGAGCCCCACTACCTGGCTGAGCTCTCCGGTGCTGGACTGGTACGCATCAGCTATGCGTACCAGTTGTGGGTCTTCATGCACACCAGCAACGTCTGCAAGCAGCGACCTCTGTCTCCCACCCCTCCCACCACCCCTGCTGACATGTGCAGTGTGTGCAGTTGCACGCACAGATAACCCTGGTCCACCTTGGGGGTTGGTGGTGGTGGTGGTGTCCATGGCCCCAGGTTGGTCCAGGGTCACTGCGCTGGTGTTGTTCCTTATTCTGTCCATGTCGGCAGGGATGGTATTCGTGGTGACAGTCGTTGGAGGGGTGGGTGCAGGGGGTGCAGCTGGTGGACCTGCTGGTGCTGCAGCTGGTGGTCCTGCTGGTGCAGCATGTTGACTTGCACCGGATGTGCCAGGTTGTTCTTCATCGTCCGAGGAGGACAGAGGCTGTACGACGCCAGTGAGCTCGGCATCCTCTTGAGCCTGGGACTGGGACTCCTCAGCGTCTGCTGCTGTGTCCCTATCATCACCTGTTTTTGGGAGACACAAACAATGTATGTCATGTTTCTGCAGGCATCAGTGGTTGACACACCTGACAGTTGTGACTGTGCCTCGGGGTGCGGGCCTGTACATTGTATTGTCCTAAGTCGTCACAGTCAGGGGTTGATATTGGTGTGGCACATTGTCCTGCATTATTTGGGCATTTCTATGTATTCTCTGGGGTGTGAACATGGTCTGCATTGATTGTGTTTGGTTGTCAGCCAGACCTCCTTCCCACCCACCCACCCACCCAGTCAGTTATCCCACCATGGAACGTGCTTGCATTGCAGGGAGTGTAAGTTGTCTCTCAGGATGTCAGTCAGTGGTGTCCTGCTGTTTGTTGGTGCACAGTTGGCAGCAGGGCCTTGTGCTCCCCACAGCAGTAGCCAGTGTCAGCCATCTTGTGAGTCCTTCTCCACTCCCTGTGATGTGAGCATGGTTCAGGGTGGTGTTGATGGGACAGTTGTGGGGGTGAGCTATGTCTGTGACTACGACTCCCATCATGCTATTGCCTCCACCCCCTTCCCAGCATGCCCATGCTTCCTTCCTTTTGACTCTGCTTCCCTGTGGGGTGGGGTGGCTGTGCTGACAGGATGGCTGGGAGTGTTGTCCTGGCAGTTGTTTGGCTAAGAGTCCCAAGAGTGTCCCTGTGCTTCACACAACATAACCCAGGGTGGTGGTGCTTTGTGGGATCTTGTGTTAGGATGGAGGGCATTGCATTCTACCAGGTGGGTACTGTGGAGTTTGTGTTGGGGGGGGTGAGGGGAGGTGCTGGTGACTATAGTCAGTGCTGCAAGTCCCCCTTCCCACCCAGCCAGCCAGATATCCCACCATGGAACGTGCTTGCATTGCAGGGAGTGTAAGTTGTCTCTCAGGATGTCAGTCAGTGGTGTCCTGCTGTTTGTTGGTGCACAGTTGGCAGCAGGGCCTTGTGCTCCCCACAGCAGTAGCCAGTGTCAGCCATCTTGTGAGTCCTTCTCCACTCCCTGTGATGTGAGCATGGTTCAGGGTGGTGTTGATGGGACAGTTGTGGGGGTGAGCTATGTCTGTGACTACGACTCCCATCATGCTATTGCCTCCACCCCCTTCCCAGCATGCCCATGCTTCCTTCCTTTTGACTCTGCTTCCCTGTGGGGTGGGCTGGCTGTGCTGACAGGATGGCTGGGAGTGTTGTCCTGGCAGTTGTTTGGCTAAGAGTCCCAAGAGTGTCCCTGTGCTTCACACAACATAACCCAGGGTGGTGGTGCTTTGTGGGATCTTGTGTTAGGATGGAGGGCATTGCATTCTACCAGGTGGGTACTGTGGAGTTTGTGTTGGGGGGGGTGAGGGGAGGTGCTGGTGACTATAGTCAGTGCTGCAAGTCCCCCTTCCCACCCAGCCAGCCAGATATCCCACCATGGAACGTGCTTGCATTGCAGGGAGTGTAAGTTGTCTCTCAGGATGTCAGTCAGTGGTGTCCTGCTGTTTGTTGGTGCACAGTTGGCAGCAGGGCCTTGTGCTCCCCACAGCAGTAGCCAGTGTCAGCCATCTTGTGAGTCCTTCTCCACTCCCTGTGATGTGAGCATGGTTCAGGGTGGTGTTGATGGGACAGTTGTGGGGGTGAGCTATGTCTGTGACTACGACTCCCATCATGCTATTGCCTCCACCCCCTTCCCAGCATGCCCATGCTTCCTTCCTTTTGACTCTGCTTCCCTGTGGGGTGGGCTGGCTGTGCTGACAGGATGGCTGGGAGTGTTGTCCTGGCAGTTGTTTGGCTAAGAGTCCCAAGAGTGTCCCTGTGCTTCACACAACATAACCCAGGGTGGTGGTGCTTTGTGGGATCTTGTGTTAGGATGGAGGGCATTGCATTCTACCAGGTGGGTACTGTGGAGTTTGTGTTGGGGGGGTGAGGGGAGGTGCTGGTGACTATAGTCAGTGCTGCAAGTCCCCCTTCCCACCCAGCCAGCCAGATATCCCACCATGGAACGTGCTTGCATTGCAGGGAGTGTAAGTTGTCTCTCAGGATGTCAGTCAGTGGTGTCCTGCTGTTTGTTGGTGCACAGTTGGCAGCAGGGCCTTGTGCTCCCCACAGCAGTAGCCAGTGTCAGCCATCTTGTGAGTCCTTCTCCACTCCCTGTGATGTGAGCATGGTTCAGGGTGGTGTTGATGGGACAGTTGTGGGGGGGCAATATGTGTGACTGCGACTCCCATGATGCTATTGGCTACACTGACTTGGCCAGCATACACAGAATTCCTTCCTTTGAGTGGTCTTCACTGTGTGTTGGTGTTGTTGTGGTGGCTACATGTGTGGATGTGTGTGTTAGTTCTATTTGTGCCACTGCCTAGCTGTAGTTGTGGTTGTGTTTGTACATGTGTTGGCACAGTTGGATGTGACTTTTTTGATGGCATGTGTTGTGTTTCTCTGACTGACATACACATTTTGGGATGATTCTGTTCTGGTTGCTGTGTGATTGCTATGAGTGCATGGTTTGACTCTCCCCTTGACAGTGATGTGTGTGTGTTTTGTGGCAGTATATTGTGTACATTTGTTGTGTACTCACCAGGCTCTGGGATGTCCTCTAGTCCATATATGCTCACTGGCGGAAGGATGGCCCGCACCTTCTCCTCCCAGGGCCTGAGGTATATTGGCTTGGCAGGAGGGCCACTGCCGGTGTGTTGGCTGTTGATGTAGTCTTGCTTCAGCAGTTTCCGTACCCTCCTGCGCACGTCATACCACCTGTTCTGGATGTCGCTCTTTGTGCGCCGACATGGTGATTGGGCGTTCACCCTGTTGATGATCCTCTCCCACATCTTGGTTTTCTGCGACATGGGGGTCTGTTGGACCAATGTGCCAAACAGCTGTGGCTCTACCCTGAGGATCTCGTCTACCAGGACTTCCAATTCACAATCTAGGAACTTGTGATTCTTCTTGGGGGGCATGGTGATGGGTGGTGATGGTGGGTGATGTGTGTGTTGGTGTGCAGGTGAGGGTGTGTGGGTGTGTGTTGTGCTGGGTGTATGTGAGGTAGGTATTTGTTGGTGTGCTGCTGGTGTGTGGCTTGTGTGAGGGATGAGCTGTGGGTGTGTGGTTGCTTTCTCTTGGGTGCTGGCAGTGGAATGGCATTTGCAAAGGCTCATGGTAGTGATTTGTGTCCTTTATATAGGTGGAGTTGTGGGTGTGTCTTTGTTCTCTGTCCCCACCCCCCCAGTATTTATTGGCTTGGTAATTGCTTGTTTGGCCTTTTTTTGGTTGATTTTTCCTTTGTGCTGTTTGTGTATGTTGGAAACGTTCTTGTGACCGAGTCGGACCCTGCATTGGTCTCGTACGGTGTTTTCCGTTTCGTTCACGCTGTGTTTGTGCAGTTTTGTATGCTGCGTACGCGTCGGTCGCGGTGTATTGTGTTGCTTCGGCTCGGTTTTGTATGCGTGTCGGTCGTACGGCTTGTCCTCCGTCCGACTCGGTCGTGTTTTTCGCGCCTTGCATCGTACTTTGCGGGTTGGAGTTGGCGGGTACGATTCGGTCGGATTTGTTCCGGGTGCGTGTCGGTCGGTTGGATTCGCGTGTTTTTCCGGCCGGATTGCAATTTTCCGAGCGGCTCGGTCGGTCGGCTTGGTTTCCTGACGTGTCGGTCGGATTTATCGCGGCTTGCATCGTACTTGGCGTGTCGGGCGCCACTGGTACGTGTCGGTCGGTATTTTTTCCGGATCCGAGTCGGTCGGTGCTTTTTCCGGCCCGAATCGGAATCGACCCCAAAGTGTTTCCCTCATTTGCATCGGGCCATGCCCTCATGCAAATGAGGGCTTGCCCTCTCAAGATTATACTGGCGCTTCATGTGTGCCAGCGCTATCAGTATTACAGAAGGGGACCGCACAAGCATCTGCGGCCCCTTCTGTAATATCATAGTGCCCCAGGGGCACACAAAGCAGACACACAAACCCTTTGTGCCCCCTGGGCACTATGTGTAATATGCCCCAGGTACATCAGAGAGGGTAGCAAACAGCAAACCATTTGCCTACTATGGCAATCTGTTAGATTCCATTTAACAAAATAGCTGGTTAAGGACTTTAAAACAGTGTAATAACAGTCCATCCTTAAATGCTTGAAGGCTTTAATATAGGGGATTATCACATTGAGAATCTTCTACTCCGAGGGTTTATCAGCAGAAGTAACGACACCGTAACAAAATACCTCTCTGTAGGTTTTAATGCAGTGTAATATTAATTAATCCTTAAAGGCTTTTTGACTTTAACATAAGCTTTTCACAATAAATAAATGGGTCATATTGCCTTTGTCTTAACTCTTCATAATAAATAGATCAGACCCGTAACATTAATCATTGACTTGTCACAATAAATATGTAATACAAGCATCTTTTCAGTGGGAGCACACAACATCTGACTTATCAAATGCTGTGCTGAAGAACATTTTTAGTGCTCTTTGTTTGTTGATCACATACGATCAGGCAACAGTTGCAGTGTCAAGCCAGGCCCAAAAATAATTAACTGAATTAATAGGTACAGGACAGCTTTTCAAGGTCATCTACGAAGGCTGTCACTAGAATAAACAAAATAGTAAAAGAACATTGCTACACTGGTGAAGGTTGAAGTCATTTATGCAATAACGTGAATGTGTACTTTATAATGAGACAGGCAATCGACTGAATAAGACTCCAATAACGCATACATAATGAACCATGCAGCATAAACATTTAACTTCAGCAGAGCATTATTATACTCTTGCAAACAATGCACGTGGATGAAAGCAACAAACTACCCAATATATGATGCCTGCACAAATATTCCGGAAAGAGATTACTAAGTGGCCGATTATGATGGCGGGCGGACTTAGTCCGCCCGCCATCACCCCGTGAAATGGGACCGCCCGCTATGTGTGCGGCGGTCCCGCACATGTGATTAGGATGCCACCACCACGGTGGCGGTGGCATCCTGCATTTTTAACATTGCGGCGGGCGGTGCTGCCAGCAGCACCCACCGCAAGGTTAAAAATACAAGTTGTGCATTTGAATGCACAACGTGACAGGCACCGCGTGGTGCCTGCCATGTTGTATATGCAAATGCAGGGGGGTACCATAGGTACCCCCCATGTGTACCCCCCACCCCCCAAAATACCTGGGGGCCCGCTACGGGCCCCCAATGTCAGGGACCGCGAGCCTTTGCATGGCGGCGACGCCGCCATGGAAAGGCTCATCACCGCCGGCATCATAATGTGGATGGCGGTGTCTTGCAGACACCGCCACCATATTAATCCCTTTTCCGCCCGGTCGACTGATCGGCCGGGCGGAAAACATGCGGACGGTCTTTCCATCCGCCGGGGTCCCCTCCGCCATGGTAATATGGCGGGGGGGAATTTGGTGGCAGACGGACGAAAATCACTCCATGTTATCAATGACTCTTGCCAGTCATGAGCTTTCGAACCAAAAAACATTACTTTTAAGTATAAGTCTAATTAACTCAGTGGAAGCAAATCACGACTACAACATCCAGAATGCATTAGGTCTTCACATTAACATTACAGACCAGTGATGACATGGAGTGAAAGGATAAACCCAGTGCTGTCTTGTTAATGCATTAATTAGATTCTCTCTTACTTTAAATTGAATTCATATGTGTGTGAATATATATATATATATATATATGCGAAAAATTCCCATTTCTTCATCAAGAAGGGTCCTGCACTCGAGTCTCTGTCATAATCCATTTTTATTTCAATGGCAGCACTTGTAAAAACATAGAACGCGTTTCGGCCGTAAAGTCAGCCTTTGTCAACCATTCAGTGCCTTGCAGTTACTTGGATTTAAAACATTCACACAGGTGTTGATGTTTAGATAAACATGGTAGAGTTACTTCGACTTTCGTTTTTCTCATGTTTAAAACTCAATACAGTCTTTTTGCAATCACCTGTAGAAATAAATGTTTAAAAAGTATCAACTCTCAGTTCCAGCAGAAAAGAAATAATAAGAGCCATCTGTTTAAAGTTTGTTTCACATTTCGTGTTCTCCGTGGAAATTGTGCAGGCAAATGTCCATCAATCACATGTCGTGAGATACTGTATTTTTCAATTGCTTTGCTTCTGGTATTACCACTAGGGTGACTGCAGGTTGTCTTATGCTTCTGTTGACGTACTACCACTATGGTGTTTGCAATTTTGTCTCATGCAAATCTTATGTACACCACTATGGCGAAAATTATGTTGACATTAGGCGTAATACTGTGCAAAGCGTATTTGAATTACTTGTGCATTACCACTTTGGTTATTTTTATCATGTATCTTGAATTCCATACCTAATTATTTTCGTGTATACATTAATAATTAGTTGTTTATATATTGCGACATACTGAACCTGTACAGGCTTTATTTGTATTCACTTTGAGTTTTTATTATGCCAAAATGGCCCCCGCATTTACTGTCGACTACCACAGAATTTCATGTGCAGTCCATCATTTGTGTTTACTATGGCTATGTATTGCTTCCTAACTTTATTGCTCACTGTGTGAACAAGGCAGCTTGACTGTCGAAATGCGTTACCAAGAATAAACTATAATTGGCATACTCCTGAGAGTGCGTTATACTTGCTTTAAGTTCGTGTGGATATATATATATATATATATATATTACCTACCGGCGGTCGCCAGTAGGTAGTTATAGTTAGGACCTAGTTTCCATAGGAAAAGCATTTTTTGATTTGCCAATATCTTTGGCGCCGTTTGATGAAGCTTTCCGAAATTTTCAAAACTAATGGGGCGCTCCGGTCAGCTCCTGTCTTGGAAGTTTCAGGGTGATTCGTCAAGCAAGGGCTGAGAAAAAAGGGGGGTCCCAAAACGCATTTTCCCCATCTTAATTTCCATAGGAATTTTGAAACAGGCTACAGCCCGAACTGCTGAACGGAATTACACCAAATTTGGCAAAAAGGGTAGGTCTTGGTCTGGGTGCGCGAATCCGGATGAAATTATTTAAAAAAACCGAACGAAGCGCAGTCTCCGGGCTTTGTTTGTTTCAAGCCCCCGGGTGGGCCAGGTCCCGGGGGCAATTCTAAATTATGGTGTGGAGGCCCGTGGGGGCCCCCAAATTCCCGGGGACTGCCACCTCCCCGGGGCTTTATAATTTATGCGCGGGGATGGCACGCGGCCCCTTGCAGCCACGGGGACCAACACCTCCTTGGGGCTTTATTTAAATAAGGGCGGAGGGCCTCGCGGGCCCCCCTAAGCCCCGGGGACTGCCCCCTCCCCGGGGCTTTATTAAAATTGGGTGGGGGGCCTCGCGGGCCCACCCAAGATCCGGGGACCACCACCTCCCCGGGGCTGTAACTAATAATTAGTGTGGGGAGGCTCAAGCCCCCCCACACTGCCCCGGGTACCACCACCTCCCCGGGGCATCAAATATGTAAATATGGGGGTCTGTTGCAGACCCCCGGGGACCATCACCTCCCCGGGGATATTTACATGTTGGAGGGGGGCCGCACGGCCTCCCTCATGGAACCCTCTATGGCCCTGGGGACCACCACCCCCCAGGGCCGGCTCCTGCAATGTCCCAGGATGCCTACCCCGGGACATTGCTGTTTGCTATGACAGGGCGGGAGCACGGCTCCCGCCCTGTCATAGCAAACTCTGCTTTGCTTTTTGGACGCGAGAGCAGGAAACCTGCTCTCGCTTCCAAAAAGCAAAGCAGATTGCTTTTGGACAAGGGGAGCTGCATGTTAGCAGCTCCCGTTGTCCAAAAGCAATGCCGGCTCCGGCAGGAGGCGGGGAGCCGGCAGGGACCGTAGGGGCATTGGGGCTCCCCCCACGGTCCCCAACTTGAGGGCCGGCCCCGGGGGATGGGGTCCCCGGGCCAGAATGGCCCAGGGGAGTGGGGCCATGCATATATGTATGTGTGCCTGAGTGTCTGTGTCTGTGTATCATACAGATACTAACACACACTTACTCTCTTATACAATCACTGACACAAGCACACACTCATCCATACATCCACTCTCACAATCACTCACTCTCACATACAGTTACTTATATACTCCAACACTCACATATACTGCCATTCACATATGCAGTTGCTCACACATATACCACTGAGACACCATTCACTCACCAACACAGCCATATGCACACTCACTCACCAACCTAATCATTCAGCCTTTCGCAAACAACTCAAAACCTGGCTCTTTCCTTGAGGGCCTCCCCTACTCTAGTGATCCTCAGCGCTGGGATGCTTCCGGGTAGCCATGCGCTATACAAAAACCTCTTCTATTCTATTCTATTCTATTCTAATACAGCCCCTCGCAGATGCAATAATGAACCCATACACTCAGCAAATCACCCACTCACACATCCATGCAGGTAGTCACACAACACACAGACACTCAGGCACCCATACAGGTACTCAGACAACCAATCAATAACCCATATGGACACTCATGAACCTATTCACCAACCCATGTAGACACTTACACACCAACTGACAGACTGATACAGACATTCACACAGATTAGTCACTCACCCATACATTCACCCAGACTAGTATAATCACTCACTTATACAGTCAGTCACACCCTGACTGAATCATCACATATATATCACATTCTTAAACGTTTTAGAAACACTCACAGTCACTGGATGATGTCATCAGTGATGTCATTTGAGATGTCATCAGTGATGTCATCAGTGATGTCACTAACCATGTCATGAGTGATGTACTATGTGACGTCATCAGCAGTATATTGCGGGGGCGTGAGTTATAGTTAGCTCAGCTAACTATAACGGCTGAATTTCTCTGGTGTTGTATGAGTGAAATGTCAGACTAACTATAACGTCCCTGAAACCTGTGGTTTTTTCAGTGAATATCTAAGGTTTTTTAAATGCTCATTTCTAACTATAACGTCCCTGAAACCTGTGGTTTTTTCAGTGAACTCTATATATATCTATTCAATCTCCTCTCACTCTTACAAGGAAGGAATCAGCACTCAGGTTATAGTTTGGAAGTATTTAATCTGCAAAGGACGCGATCCACGCGTTTCGGCTCTTCCGAACCTTGATAACGATACAAGACGCCATTGTACCTTCCTTATTTAAATGTACAAATGCCTCCAGTTGCCAACATTAACAAAGGACTACATATTACATTAATCCAAAAAGCTGGCTGCCATATTCGCCTGGTCACGATGCGAAAATTCAAGAATTCATACAATAAGGAAAAGAAAACAAGTGTTGATATGCACACAATGTAATTTCAGCATATCTTGCCCCGTGACCACCGTACCTGTATGTTCGTCAATGTAACTTGCTCATAATAAACATACTTACGATTGCAAACATCAACATAAGCAATAGACTACACATTACTTTAAAGTGAAAGGCTATCGGCCATATTGATCTGGACACTTTGCATATTATAATGGTTCTTACACGAAAGAAAAGAAAAATGGGGTGTTAATATACACACACTATCCCTAAATAAAGCTCTAGCGATTATAGTTCCATTCCATTCACAGCCCATTTGAGATGTCATGAGTGATGTCACTGACCATGTCATGAATGATGTAATGTCTGAGGTCATAAGCAGTGCATTGTGGGGGCTTAAGTTATAGTTAGCTCAGGTAACTATAACTACTGTATTTCACTGGTTTTGTACGGGTGAAATCTGAGTCTAACTATAACGTCCCTGTAATCTGTTTTTTTCAGCAAATTTCTAGTTTTTTTTAATGTTAAGTATGATCCTTATCACAATGGATGCTGGGGGTTGGAAGCAGGGCCTGGCCTGGCATTGTGCTGCCCCCACCCAAGCTTGCTGCTCCTGCCTCCCCTCCTCCTTGCCATCCATTGTCCAAGTCCATGCCCCTGCTCCCTCATTACAGCCCTGTGTGGCAGTTGTTCTGCCACTGGCCTTCCTGCCTTCTCTGAACAGTTAGGTTGCTGCCTCATCCACTTCCTCCCTATCCTCTGTTGTCTGAATCCATGCACTAGCCTCCTCCCTCCTTCCATGCATGGTCTGATGTGCTGCCACTGCCCTCCATTTAGCATGATGTCCCAGTCCACTCCTCCTGCCCTCCATTGCCCAATTCTATGCCCCATCATTGACCTCCTGCTCAGCCTCTGTTCTTAGCTTGCTGCCCCTACTCTCCTTCCCACTGCCCTCTGATGTCTGTGTGCATGCCCCTGCTCCATCCTTTTTGCCCACCATGTTCCATGGACCTGCCCCTCCTATCTACTCTGAGTGTTCTGTTGAGCTGCCACTCCCCCTACCTGCCTAGCATTGTCAGGTGAGTGTAACCTGTCCCTACCACCTCACCTTGCCTGTCCACGGTCCATGCCCCTATCCCCTTCCTCCTGCCTCCATGGTCCATTTTACTGCCACACCCTTCTGCCCTCCCTGGTCTGTTGTGCTGCAACTGATCCTCCTGCCTGCCCTGCGTGGTCTGTTGTGAGGCCCCTTCCCCTGAACTCTCTTGGCTGTGCCCAGCTCTTATCCCTCCCTTCTATCCTCCATGGTCCTTTGTGCATGCCCCTCCCCCTCCTTCTTGCCCATCATGGCCATTGTGCTGCCACTAACCCTCCCGCTTGCCATGCATGGTCTTCTGTGCTGCCACAGCCCCTCCCACCTTCCCTGTGTGGTCAACTAGCTGCCCCTGACCCCCTCCCACCTTCCCTCCATGGTCTGTGTGTATGCCATTATAGTCTCACTGTTGCCCTCCATGGTGTTTTGTGCTTCTAGTGCCCATCCTGCCTGACATCCATGGTCAGCTTGCTTCTCCTGCCCTGCCCCCTTGCCCCCTGTCCTCTGTTTTCCATGTGCAGGCCCTTATTCCCTCCCTCCTGTTTTGTCTGTTCCATTGTAATGCCCCTGATCCCTCCCTCTTGCCCTTTATGGTCCATTATGCTGCAGCTTTCTCTCCTGTCTGTCCATTATGGTCAGCTTGTTGCCATTGCCTCTTTCCCCTCTGTTCGCTGTTGTCCATTTGCATGGTCCTGTCCCCTCCCTATTGCTTTCCATTGATTGTTGTGCTGCACTGCCATCCTCCATGCCCTGTGTGATGTACTGTGCTGCTGCAAACCCTGATGCCTGCCCTGTAAGGTCAGTTTGGTGCACCTGTCCATGTCCCTCCTGTCCTTTGTTATCCGAGTCCATGTCCCTACCCCAATTCCTCCTGCCTTCCATGATCCAATGTACCATACTTGCTAACATTTTGAACTTGGTCAGAAGGAGATTTTGAAAAACTGGGGAATTGATTTTCCCCATTGATTTACACTGAAAAAGAGGAGATTGTAGATAGGAGATAGATAAAATAAAGCCCATTTGGGCTTAAAAACATTGGTGGTTTCCTGGCTGAATTGCGTCTGTTAAATGCAAAAACAAAAATTGATGGACAGAATGCAGAACAATGTCATACATTCACCCCAGTACAGAGATCTGGGCCTAAATCCATCGTTTTTTTTGCTCACCATGCTGTTCCAGTTTGAACCCAGTCATATGCAAATCAGTCTTGACCTTGTGCCCAATGGGAACAGTCCAGCCCAAACTGCCAGGCCAGGTCCTCCCTGGACTGGAAACAAGCATCCTAGTACCGGTTTCGGGGTTTCACCCCTCATCAGCCAGGATAGCTTGACTCCGGTGGCATGGAGAGCACGGGACCCACGTCTGGGCATACCCATCCCATTCGGGGTGACAAATGCAAAAACAACAATTGATGGACAGAATGCAGAACAATGTCATACATTCACCCCAGTACAGAGATCTGGGCCTAAATCCATCAATTTTTTTGCTCACCATGCCATTCCAGTTTGAACCCAGCCATATGCAAATCAGTCTTGACCCTGTGCCCAATGGGAACAGTCCAGCCCAAACTGCCAGGCCAGGTCCTCCCTGGACTGGAAACAAGCATCCTAGGACCGGTTTCGGGGTTTCACCACTCATCAGCCAGGATAGCTTGACTCCGGTGGCATGGAGACTGAGAGCACGGGACCCACGTCAGGGCATACCCGTCCCATTCGGGGTGACAAATGCTAAAACAACAATTGATGGACAGAATGCAGAACAATGTCATACATTCACCCCAGTACAAAGATCTGGGCCTAAATCCATTGTTTTTTTTGCTCACCATGCCGTTCCAGTTTGAACCCAGCCATATGCAAATCAGTCTTGACCCTGTGTCCAATGGGAACAGTCCAGCCCGAACTGCCAGGCCAGGTCCTCCCTGGACTGGAAACAAGCATCCTAGGACCGGTTTCGGGGTTTCACCCCTCATCAGCCAGGATAGCTTGACTCCAGTGGCATGGAGAGCACGGGACCCACGTCTGGGCATACCCATCCCATTCGGGGTGACAAATGCAAAAACAACAATTGATGGACAGAATGCAGAACAATGTCATTCATTCACCCCAGTACAGAGATCTCGGCCTAAATCCATAGTTTTTTTTGCTCACTATGCCATTCCAGTTTGAACCCAGCCATATGCAAATCAGTCTTGACCCTGTGCCCAATGGGAACAGTCCAGCCCGAACTACCAGGCCAGGTCCTCCCTGGACTGGAAACAAGCATCCTAGGACCGGTTTTGGGGCTTCACCCCTCATCAGCCAGGATAGCTTGACTCCAGTGGCACGGAGAGCACGGGACCCATGTCGGGCATACCCGTCACATTCGGGGTGACAATTGCAAAAACAACAATTGATGGACAGAATGCAGAACAATGTCATACATTCACCCCAGTACAGAGATCTGGGCCTAAATCCATCAATTTCTTTGCTCACCATGCCGTTCCAGTTTGAACCCAGCCATATGCAAATCAGTCTTGACCCTGTGCCCAATGGGAACAGTCCAGCCCAAACTGCCAGGCCAGGTCCTCCCTGGACTGGAAACAAGCATCCTAGGACCGGTTTCAGGGTTTCCCCCCACATCAGCCAGGATAGCTTGACTCCAGTGGCATGGAGAGCACGAGACCCACGTCTGGGCATACCCGTCCCATTCGGGGTGACAAATGCAAAAACAACAATTGATGGACAGAATGCAGAACAATGTCATACATTCACCCCAATACAGAGATCGGGGCCTAATTCCATTGTTTTTTTTGCTCACCATGCCGTTTTGTTTGCTCACCATGCCGTTCTGGGTCTGTTGGCATGTATGGTTGTACTACAAATGCCTCTTCCTTCTGCCCACAATGGTCTATTATATTGCCACAGTCTCTCTTTCCTGTCCTGCATTGTTTGTTTGTTGCCCATGCCCCCCTTTCCAATGCCCCCCATAGTCTGTTGTGCTACCACTGCCCTTCCTGCCTGCCCAGTGTGGTCAAATTGTTGCCTCTGCACCCTCCTACCTGCCTTCAATTTTCCGAGTCTGTGCCCCTGACTTCTGCCTCTCAACAGTATCCTAATGATCAACTAGATTGCTAACATTCTATATTCATTACAAAAGTGTGGCACACCTGATGTCATCTTGATGTAATCAAAACTGTAATCCCTAAAGCATTTCCTTTAGAAATTATAGAAATGAGAGGGTCTTATTTGCATTGAAATTATGGTTAGTGCTCTAAAAAACTAAAATGAGGACATATTTTCTGAGTTCTCAAATAGCGACAAAGCACTCTTAAATTATTTGTTATCTTTCTGTTTTTTTATCCAGTTGACCACTTGATTAAATGTTGCACTTAGGGGAGAGTATGTGGTGTTACTTCCAGAGCTGCAGACTTTGCAACTGGGGAACCAGGCTAGAGTTTCTGCTTCAGCTAGACATTCTATGATTCTGGTCAAATCACTTAATCTCCCCATGCCTACGACCAAAATGAATTTGTCCTTGTGTGATGTAACCAATGCTCATGTAAAGTATTCCAATACCTGACCAGTCTACACTATATAAACCTGCAAAAAAACAAAAATAAAAAGTGTTTTCCACACTTCTGTCATTGGGCTATACCTGGGCTACATCTGGTTGATATTTGTGCTACATTTGGGCTCCTTTTTCTCTGATAGCCATCTTGGGAGAATTCAATTCAATTCATTAAACTTTATTCGTGTACATAAAAACAATAAATCCTCTTTCTTAATACAATACAATGAGAATTAATTAAAACCAGTAGGTAAAAACGGGTGTTTCAAAGCCCAGCTCAGAGCAACTTCAGTTTAACAGAACAGTAAAGTTCAATGTTTTGCAAGATCAGACTCAAGTACTTCGTGCAAAATACGCAATAAGGGGTCCAAGTAAGATGCAACGTTCGAATTGCTGACCAGTCTGCACTATAAATAACTGCAAAAAAACAAAGAATAAAAAGTGTTTTGCACACTTCTCTCAGTGGGCTAAACTTGGGCTACATCTGGGTGATATTTGTGCTACATTTGGGCTCTTTTTTCTCTGGTGGCCATCTTGAGAGACTTATTTGTTATGAAGTTTCCTAATTTCCTCATTTACTGCAGTCTCCTCAGTAGGAAATGCTTTCAGTTTTTTTTGCTTTGATTCCATCAAGAAGGTATTTAGATATGTCACACATTTGCCATAAATTCTGAATGTTAGCACTCTAGTTGCTCATTAGATCACTGTAGTAAAGCTACTTCTCACCAGGGAGTTAACTGGAAGTCTGCTGCTGGTATTGAAAGTGCATGTTTCAGTCTGCATGTCAGAATTTTTTAAGGAAATAGAAGAGGATTTGAGAAGTCACTCAAAATTGTGCCCTAATTTTTCTTTCTGCAGCACTAATCATAATTTCAATGGCTAAATGAACCCCTTCAGTTTGTTCCTTTTTAAATTAAATTTTTTAAGTGTTACCAGTTTATTCCAATCAAGATGGCTTCAGGTGTGCCATACTTTTGTCATAAATAAGACTGTTAGCACTCTAGTTGTACTTTAGAACACTCTGGGAAGCTGCTGTAGAACACAAAGGAATCAACTGACAGTCTCTGCCCTTGTTGGATGTGCATGTTTTACTGAGAATGTCAGACTTCATTCTCACATGACTGAGAAAGATAATGTGAGTTTTAGGCCTGGGCGGTGAACTTCGCTCCGTTCGCGGAGCTTTCTGCACTCCGCAGTCCACGGAGCTCGCGGAGTGCAGAAAACTCCGCTTTGCGATGTGCAGTGGAGTTTCTTCCTCGCTCGCGATAAGTTCGCGATTGCGAATGGTAAGTTCGCGAGCGCGAGCTGCCGCTCGGGTAGAATTTTTACCCGAGCAGTAGGAATACCAGCACAAACTGCAGTTCGCACTGCACTCCGCCACTCGCGGAACTTCCCGGAGTTTTTTTGTAACTTCGCGGAGTTCCGCGTAGCAAAACTATGCAAACTGCGCCCAGGCCTGGTGAATTTACAGAAAATATGCTCTCATTTTTGCTTCTGGAGCACCTTTCAAACCTCTATGAGAAAAGCATTAGAAAATAGTTTTCTCTCAAACATGATTCATGATATCCCAGCAGAAGGATTTTTCACAGGGTAAAATCACCTTAGAACACACCACAATTCCTAAAATTAGTATGGTACCATCAACAAATGATTTATAATGTAACTAAAGTCTGTTATCACCCTTTATACGTTCTCCTTTTGGTGACCCTCAAAACCTTCCATTCCCTACAATACATTTTAATGGGGTGCTATCATGTCTATTGGTCCCAAGATGGCTGCCAACACTTCTTGGATGAAGTGCTGACAGCCAATCAGATCTCACGATGAGATGTGTGGTTAGGCTACGCCCAGATATATAAATTTCTTTTTCCTTTAATAATTAAAAACTACTGAACGGATTTACACCATATAAAGCAAAGAGTACCCTCTGGACCAAGAGCTACCTTTCTGCCAAATTTGGTGTAATTCCGTTCAGCAGTTTGGGCTGTAGCTGCGACAAAGTTTTCCTATGGAAATTAACATGGAGAAAACATGTTTTGGGACCCCCTTTTTTCTCGGCCCTTGCTTGACGAATCACCCCGAAACTTTCAAGACAGGAGCTGACCGGAGCGCCCCATTAGTTTAGAAAATTTCGCGAACATTCGTCAAACGGCGCCAAAGATATTGGCAAAAGAAAAAACACTTTTTGAATAGAAACAAGGTCCTAACTATAACTGCCTACTGGCGACCGCCAGTAGGTAATATATATTTATATATATATATATATATACTTTGTGAACTCAAAAAAGTATAGAAATTCACCAGTTATAGTTAGCAGAGGTAACTATAACTTGCGTCGCCTCATGCACTTCTTATGACCTCACATATTACATTGCTCATCATATGTTCTATGACATCTTTTATGACATCTCAAATGACAATATTGAGCATGTTGAAATATCCTGCCGGCTGGGAACTGACTCACGTATTTGCTCCTGTTTGGCAGGAGTTTTAAAATGCCACTGCCAGATGGAAGCAAATGCATGTTTCTTTTCCCACGCTACTGTGACCAGGGAAACTACTCTGTCCCAGGAAGTGGGCTCCCTGGGGCGGAGTACTTGAGCCTTTTAAATTACACTATAGCCCTGGGGGAATGGGGTTCCTGGGAGTTTTAGAGGCTCAGGGAGGGGGGCCTTGTGACACCCTCCCCTTTTTATTTACTGATGTGCTCCAGGGAATGGGATCCTCTGGGTCTTTCAAGGATTGGGGAAGGGGGGGCACTCCCCCTACTCTTAATGAATATACCTTTCCCGGGAGGATGAATCCTCAGGTCCAAAGTGAGCTCGGGGAAGGGGGCCCTAATCACTCCACCTCCCCATATATTTAAAAAAGTGGCAGTGCCATTTTTTTGCCACTATCTTGGGTTCACCCACAGGGCCTTGGGGGTCAGGTTTCTCTATCCTGCCCCCTTACATAATTTGTTTGTTTTTACTAAGCCCCTGGGTCCTGTAATGATTGCCAGCAACATTTTTCTCATGTCGCTGACAGCCAATCAGAGCGCTCACTCCAACGGAAATCTGAATCCCAGTGTCAGATAACACAATTACTGAACAGAGAGTGACTAACCTGTGATAACCGGACCAGCAGAAGCGATGCACAATGCTTGTCCCTCCACCCTCCTGATGCTCAACCATCAAGTTGTACACAGCAGCCATTCTGGAGGAACACCAAGGGGAATGGGGGAATGAAACTAAATAAGTAAAAAGACAACCGCTGACTGAATGAAAACTTCCTTGTATCAGGCTCGTCTGCCATATGCCTCTCAGTGTGCGAGTGCCTGAACAGCAAAGGAACAAATACTCAGTTTTTAAAAAAAAATCTTCACAGCTTTTGGTTTACAGTTTCAATCCTTAACATTGTCTCTCACAATCTAGACTCAATATACCTTCAGAACATTAGTTCTTTCCTTTCCAGTTGCTTCTTCACTAGAGTTAAACGAGTCTCTGGATTTGGCCCACGCTGCGTGGTTTCCTTAATACTCTCTCTGGTTAGTGCAGATTGTGCGATTCTTTGAATAATAATTAAGTACCTTGTAAAGAATCAAGTAGCTTGCATTTTTGTCCAGTTTATTTTACTCATGTGAGACATAATTCCATTGTCTCAAATGCCTGACTTGCATGCTTGCATGAAGGAGGTGAACATTAAATGCACTTAGTTTTCTCTTGTCTATTTTATTTCTTGCAGATCATTGAGAACTCCCTCCAGGAAGCAAAAGGTTGACAGAGGAAGGTGGTTTCCTGGATGCACAGGTAAGCTGGGTTGGTGGGAGAAACATGGGTGATGTCCTCACTGGAACCATGATTGCCTATCAAAGGGTGAGGTCCAATGGAGTGTTAGTTAAACCCTCCTGAAATCAAATATTGCGGCCACCATCACACAGCTATTTTCAGAACCTTCAGGCTTGCTCCAGAATATTCTGGCTTGTCCCAGATAGATTGCAATGTGCTGTCTATGTCTAATTATTAGCTTATTCTAGAACCTTCTGGTTTATTCCTGAACCTTCTGGCTTGTTCCAGAACCTTCTGGTTGTTCCAGATAGATTGTTCCAGATAGATTGACCTTTCCTTTGGACCGAACCCTTTCCAGTCAATTAAGTAGTAGACTTGATCTTGTATTTTCTTTGAATCAAGTATGATTTTGATTTCATATTGTACTTCACCATTTACTTCAAAGGGAGCTGGGGTAGATTCTAGGCATATTTCTGGATGGCAGGTTTTGAGTAATGAAACATGGAATGTGGGATGTATCCAGAGTGTTGTGGGAAGGACCAATCGAACAACCACTGGGTTAATTATCTTTGTGATAGAGTATGGTCCTATGAATTTTGGTTTTAGTTTTTGATTACCTTTTAACATCAAATGTTTGGTGGATAACCAAACTCTTTTACCAATTTCATGTTGAGGTTCTGTGGAACACTTTTTATCAGCATTCATGTTACACCTGCGTTGTGCTAAATCAAGGTGTTCTGTAGAAGATTTTAGAATGGACTGAAGGTTCATGTGATGCTTCTGTACTGAGGGGTGATTAGAGGTTGCTGGCCATTCAAATAAGGATTGTTGGAATGATAACCATTTGTGCAATAGAAAGGGAATAGCCCACGGTAGAATGTTCTGAATTATTATAAACAAACTCACCCATCCACAAATTCCTGCTCCATTCTTCAGTATGAGTGATTGCTAATTACCTAAGACTAAGCCTGGGCGTAGTTCGCGAAGTAATGCTTCGCGAAGCTACGCAAAGTGCAGTTCGCACTACGCAAGCTTCGCGTAGCACTACGCGAACTGCGCAGCGCACTGTTCGCAATGATTGCACAGTGCCGGATGCTTGTCCGCACTGTGCAATCATTGAAAACGGCAACTTGCACAGTGCGAGCTGTCTTTTACTGCCGCTCGAGTAGATTTTTACTGAGCGGCAGCTTTCTCAACGCGGACTGGTAGTTTCTCATCGCGAGCGGACGCGAGCATACGCGACCACTCGCAATGAGAAACCTGACCTCCCCGCGTTGAGAATCTCGCCGGGAGGTTTATTTTCCACGCTCGCGATCGGCAACTTGATGTTGCTGATCGCGAACGAGAAAAAGTCTCGCCGGGATGTCATTTTGCTTGCTCGCGGTCGCCAACTTGACGTTGAGGACCGCGAGCAAGCAAAATGACCGCGGCACTACGCTACGCTACGCTACGCGTGTTTGCACTGTGCTACGTGCAATTCACGTTGTGCGAAGTAGCGCAAACTTCGCAAACTACGCGAGCGTAGCGTAGCACTTCGCCCAGGGTTACCTAAGACATTGTTTTAACATTTTATTAAGGAATTCTGCTTTACCATCAGTTTCTGGGTGAAAGCTAGTAGATAAGTAAGCATCTATTTTCATAACTAAACATAACCTTTGTTAAAAATGTGAAGCAAATTGAGTGCCTTGATCAGTTATGATCACATTAGGAATGCCATGTAATGATAACATTTTATCAGAAAATGTGTGCTAATTCAATAGCAGTAGGTA
Organism: Calotriton arnoldi; assembly: GCA_963921515.1. Lineage (NCBI taxonomy): Eukaryota > Metazoa > Chordata > Amphibia > Caudata > Salamandridae > Calotriton > Calotriton arnoldi. The sequence continues at coordinate 1,096,058 of CAWUFW010004881.1, forward strand.
ATTTAGTCAAAGCTATGAAATGCCTGATCTTGGTAAGGTGATCCGCCACTAAAAGAATTACCATGTTTTCCTGACTGTGAGGCCTTTCTAAGATAAAATCCATGGAGATAGTATGCCACGGGCTAGGTAGAATGGGAATAGGGCATTGCAACCCTGATGGTTTTTTGTGCTCTTCCTTACGTGAAGCGCAAACTGAACTAGTTGTGATATGTTTCTTAATATTGGAATTTAGTGTGGGCCACCAAACATATTGTTGAGCTGTAGCTATATATTTCTGGATTATCACTCTCATATTGTAACCATGTACCCAGGTTAAAACGTGGCGTAAATCATGATTTGGGACATAAAGATTACCTTGATAATATAATAGCCCATCTCTTTCTTCTCTGATCGGGTCTGCGTTTAACCATGTCTTTTTATCAATATTGCATATGCAGTCTTTTAGTGTGATAAAAAAGTATTGAGTGCTGTCTATGAGCATCACCTTATTACAAACCATTCCTGGCTTTGGGAGAAATAATAATGGTCCATAAATTTGATCTTGTCTGTTTTCTACTGAAGTGATAAGTGACCATGAAAGGACATCCACCTTCCCATTCTGAGGAATTGGACATCATTTTATGGCAAAGTTAAAATCTGAGAAAAATAAGGACCGTTGAAGCTCCCGGGGAGTAAGAGCCCTGGCTCATTTTAATAATTGTAAATTCCAGTGGTCAAAATAAATTTCAATGGTATGTCTGGCCCCAATCAGATAATAGCGCCATTCTTTGAATGCCCATTTTATTGCCAACAACTCTTTGTCTGTGATATTATCGTTTAATTCACATGTGCTAAATCTTCAAGAATAATAGGCCACTGAATACATCTGAGCGGTATCTGGATGATGCTGTGAAACAACCCCTCGCATTGCGTAAAATGAAGCATCTACTTGAAGTATAAATGGGATGTTAACATCCTGATGCCTCAAGATAGGGGGTTGAATGAATTATTGTTTCAGAGTTTGAAATGCTTGTTACAATTCTCCTTTCCATGTAAATGTAAATCCTTTTTCCATGAGACGAGTGATGGTTTGAACGATGGCTGAAAACTTTTTTATAAAACGCCTGTAAAAAATGGCAAATCCTAGAAAACATTGAAGAGCTTTTACATTTAACAGGGATTTCCACTGAATTACAGCAGACACCTTTATCACATCCATTCTTATGCCTTCAGGATTTATGATCTACCCTAAGAACTTGATTTTTGAGATGTGAAATTAGCACTTTTCAAGTTTTGCGAACTGTCGATATTCCCTTAATCGATGTTCCTGAATGGTATATGAGTATATTAAAATTCAAAATGTGCCTAAGTATCCTCACAGTGCATCGTCCATGAAATATTAGAAGGCTGTCGGGGTGTGGCACTGTATGAAGGGCATGACCTGATACTAGAACAGGTCAAATTTGGTCCTGAACTATTTATCACCAAGTCAAACTCTAACAAGCTGGTAAGCATACTGGAGAACCAACTTGGTATAAATCGTCGCCCCTTTCAACTGCTCCAACAACACCGGTATTAGAGGTAGAGGATACCTATTTTTTACTGTCACCCGATTTATTGTCTGATAGTCTACGCATGCACAGAGCTCCCCTCTCTTCTTGGGCGCAAAGAAGAGAGGAGAGGACGCTGGCAACTGAGGGGGGTTTGATAAACCCTGTTGCTAAGTTCTCATATAGGTACTCGCAAATGTTGGGTCTCTGGGTCAGAGCATGAATCCTGCTGCAGGTAATTATTGCCCAAGGGAGTATATCTATCCGGCAATCATATTCTCGATATGGGGGCAACTGACTGGCTTTTTGTTTATCAAACACTTCCTGATAATATTTATACCATTCAAGAAGCGTATTAATACAACAAATCTGAGATTCAGCACTTCCGTAAATTTGATATTTGGCCTTGTTCTCTTGAATTGGATCTTGAAGTGCTAACTCTTTTGCACAACGTTTCTTACAGAAATCCGAATGCATTAGGACTGGCTGTGCTGCCAATTGAACTGAGGGGTCATGGAGTGTTGGGCGAGGTATTCCCAATATGATCTGGAATTATGGTGCATTGATTAGATCAAATCTAATGTGTTCAAAATGATCCTCACCAATTCTCATAATTACTGGGCATGTATGGTAGTAAACTGGTTATACGTCAAAGCGGTTCAGTCCACCACTTTTCCTGGCTCTGGTATGTCTTTCCTAATACAAAGAATTTGCATCTCTCTGGCAAGTTTCTGATCAATAAAATTCCCAGTGTCCCCAGAATCTAACAAAGCAGGAATCTCTAGCTCCTGACCACCTGGTAACTGAACTCGGACACTAATGTTCATATGAGCTATAGAACTTTGTTGGGTATTGACCAACACCACAGAGGTCTCAGTAAAGGCATCTCTGGGATAAGAGACCTCAATATTATTTGAGAGAACTAGTTTTCCAAGTCTTCCTTTATACTGGAACCAGTTAACACCACTGCCTGATTTTTACTTTCAGTTACTTTGGTTCTTGCACTACAGTCCTTTATAAAATGTCCTCCTTTTCCACAGTACATGCAGTTTTAGTATTCTTCTCTTTTGTTGCTGTTCTGTGTTTGAAGGACCCTATAATCCATTAATTTGCATTGACTCTACACCATTTGAGCTTTTGCTCCATTTATCTATTACAGGTTAGATTCACAACTAGAGCCTACATACCTTCCAGTTCACTCCTATGTCCCTCATAGAAAAAAGAAGCTTTCTTCCTAACTGGCCACTTGGTCTCAACTTCCAATCTGTTAAAGGTTGTAATATAGGTTAAAAGATCTTGTGACCCTTGCTTTAGAGTGATAAGCTGTATGTCTAAGGAGAAACTATGAGTTTTCCTAGCAAATAGTTTTTTCAACTTGCTAGAAATTGGGTTATTGGTTGACTGGAGTATAAAACCTGGTCAAGCAGTAACCACAATCCTAGTCATGGTAAGAGGCAGGCAACCCTAAATTAATCTATGCGCACCCTTTGGTGACACCAAGGCACAGAGCAGTCAGGCTTTACTTTAGAGGCAATGTATAAAGTATTTGTGCAACACTGCAAACAGTTAAAAAGCGAAAACAACACACTAAATGATTCCACATCATGTTAGACAAATAGAGCTTAAATTAATAATTAAAACAAGACCAAAATGACAAACATCCGATAAGTAGAACTTGAATTTTTAAAGTATATACTGTAAGATAGCGCTTAGAAACAGGAAGCACCAACTGGGGATTTCTGGTCGTGCCGAACCGGGACAAAGTCAAAAGTACAGGCCAACCACAATGGAGCACTGGTGGGCTGTAGGGACCCAGTTAGGCCAGCTGAACTGAAGTGTCTTAAATCCGGGTTGTGGAGCATTGCGTGCATCCACGTCAAAGATGCGTCTTGCAGCTAAGGCGATGTGTTGGGTCTGAAATGCAACAAGACTACTGTGTGAGGTGCTGTTGTGTCAATGTTGAGGATCGTGTCAACTGGGCTTGGGATGCAAAGTCTCGTTTCGAGAATGGAAGGCACAGCAAAGGCAATGCGTCGGTTCCAATGAGCGGTAAAGCTGCGAGGTGGAGTTTCGTCATCGTCGTTGAGGCTGCGGTCGATGAGGGATGCGAGGAGCTTTTACCGGGAAAAGCTTTGCTAAGTGGCAGTTCTGGGTGCGGAATGCAGCGGTGATGTGAGTCTTTTGAGACGGTCCAATCTATGCAACATTGGCGATGTATCGTTTCTGCTCGAAGATGCTCCAGTCAGCCAAGGAGATGTGTCGCTCAGCAGGGGGTGCATTGGTTCCACTGACAAAGCACCTTTGATCCACTTCCAAGGGTCTAGGGCTGGGGTTGCCACATGGCAGGGTAGACTCACATACTGCAGTGTAGACTCACAGACGACAGGGTCCAGATGCAGCAGCAGGTTGGTTGGTAGTTTTTTAAGTCCCTGAGACTTCAGATCAGGAGGCCAGCCAACTAGCCCTTGGAGTCACTCTGGGCTCAAGTGATGCAGGGCTGGTCCTCCTCAAACAGGCAAGAGAGCAGCAGGCAGAAAGGCAACACAGCAAGGCAGGAATTCAGCAAAACAGCATTCCAACAGAGTGGCAGAGTTTTTATCAGTACAGCAGTCCTTCTTACTGGCAGAGTCTTCACAGGTACAGACGTGTACTGAAGTGGTGGTGTCTAAGGTCCAGCACTTATACCCAGTGGTGCCTTTGAAGTAGGAGAGACTTCAAAGACATGCCTTTGAATCGCACAGTGTCCCTGTCTTTCCTGCCCTGGGTCCAGGCTCACTACAGGGGGTTATGCAGTCCTTTTTGTGTGGACAGGGCACAGCCTATTCAGGTGTTAATAAGGCTGTGCCCAGCTACTCCATCCCATTCTGCCAGGATGGCTCACCAGGTCACACCTAAGCTTCCACTGTATGTGGCTGTCCAATAGGAATACACAAAGCACAACTGTAAACTACCCCATACATGTGATCAGAGACAGTCAGCAGGCACCAAATGGCTAAGGCAAGAAAATGCCCACTTTCTAAAAGAGCCATTATCAAAATTGTAATTTAAAATCCAACTTCACCATAAGTTAGGATTTTAAGTATTAGGATTCCAGAGACAGCAAATTTGATCCAGTTCTATCCTCCCATTTGGAAATTGCACTTATATCCTATGGGAGAGATAGGCCTTGCAGTAGTAAAAAAATTATTTTAGGGTTTTTCACTAACAGGATATATAAAACTCAAAAGTACAAGTACAACTTTTCAAATACACTGCATCCTCCCCTTGGGGCTGTCCTGGTCCTGGCTTAGGGGTGACGTACATGTATTAAAAGTATGATTACAGGCAAAAGGTTTATTTTGCCAGGTCGACATGGCAGTTCAAAATGGACACATAGGCTCTACAAAGGCAGTCCTGAGGCATGCTTAATGGGCTACTTAAGTCATTCGCACAATCATTGCAGCAGGCCCACTAGTAGCATTTAATTTACAGGCCCTGGGCACATGTAGTGTACTGTACTAGGGACTGATAAGTAAATTAAATATACCAATTGGGTATAAGCCAATTCTACCATGTTTTATGGAGAGAACACAAGCACTTTTCCATTGGCTAGCAGTTCTAAAGCCAACAAAACCGAATTCAGCAAAAACAATGGAGTGAAGGCAAAACGTTTGGGGGCAACCTTGCAGAGATGGCCATTTCCAACAAACCCTCCTCCAGCCTAAAGCCAGGTTAGACTAACCAATACCTTGATAGACATCCCCGCTTAGGCGATAGAATGTGGGCAATGGCCCTCTACGGCAGGGGCACTTGTCAGTTCTACGCCTCTCTGAACTCAATTGAATCCCTCGGTCTATATTCTCCTTAGCCACTAAACTGACCCATTGGGAACCCTTCTACTCACCTGTGGACTCATATGTGCAGCACCTTGCCTTAAATTGCTCACAGATGCATCCCAGTAGGCAGACAGTACCACCATGGCCAACAAAGTGATGTGGCCCATTCCACACCTTGATCAGACTTCTGTCCGCAACCCAAGGAAAGCTCTGTCCATAAGGACAGTAGCCAACAGAGGCCACTGACAGCTGTCAGTGTCAAGAGCCAGGCCCCAGGCCATCCAGGCCTCTCTAACTTCTGAGGTGGGCAATAGTCCGGGTGTCTTGTACTCTTTTTCTACTCTTCCTCCTACCAGTTAAGGGGTGGTATCCTGAGACTGGTTACTAAGCCTGGGGTCTGTACCCTGAGGCTGAACAGGAGGCAGGGGTGAGTCCTCCTTCACCCTGCCCCTCCATCTGAGCTCCTGTACCTTCCACTTGGGAGTGGTACCCCCAGAAATCTGAACTGTGAGAGCACCCTGGGCAGCTGCACCTCTCAGTTCCCCTGACACCGGGGGCAACTTATTCCTCAGAATGCAGTCTAAGGGCATCTGGAGACTAACTGTGACCCTCCTCTGGGTCACCTCCCCACCCCACTACAAGGATACCAAGGCCACAGGGCAGAGCAAAGTCCTGCCCATGGGCCTGAGTTACCCAGCACACCTGGCCAGTGTACTGCTCTGGAGAAATTGGCCCTTCCACTATTATGCTCTGGCTAGCCCAAGTGCCCGTCAGAGCAGTGACTGGGACTCCACTCACTCCCACCTGCTGTAAATGACAACTCCCACCCTCAGAGATCATCAGCTCACACTCTGGGGCTATCCCCCAGCTTAGGGAAATCATGGCATGGTCTATGACCTGCCCGTGGGGACTACTTACCCAGAAGGCCACATTGGACACCCCTGTAGAGGTCCCACCAAATGGTGGTTTCTTAAGACAGACAGAGTCACCCTGCTTGTGTCCTAGTTAGGAACAATCAAAGCAGCGGGGTTGAAAATGGGGTGCCCTGGGTTACCGCCCTTCAGAACCCCCTCTCTGATTCTCAGAAGGGGCATGGGAACCGTTTCCTCCCCCATTACTGTTGGGACCTGTCTGTGTCTCCCTGGACAACCCCCTAACTCTGCTGGGGGAACCTGAACCACCCTTCTTCAAGTCACTCCCAGGTACTGCCTTTTGGACCCTGGTGCTGACCTAGCACTCCACCTCCTTAGCAAGCTCCCTGGGGTCAGAGAGCATACTGTCAGTCAAGTGTTGGCACAGATCTGCAAAACAAAGACATAACATGAGCTCCTTTGCTATCAAATTGTACAGCCCCAGATAATCTTTTACTTCACTGCCCTTCACCCAACCATTCAGTGCCTTGCAAAAGGAATCCACATAACCGACTGAGGTCTGGTGGGCCAGTTTCTGACTGTCCCTGAACTTCTGTCTGTATGTTTCTGGGGTCAGACCTTACTTTTTGACAAGGGCTTCCGTCATGGGGGGATATCTTATCATGTCTCCTGTATCTAGGGCCAGTAGAGTGTCCCTCACCTCGCTAGAGATATGTCTCCACAAATAGCCCCCCAATCTCCCTCAGGGATTTTGTGCATCTGTAAGTCAATCTCATAAGCCTCATACCACTTGTCAATGTCATCTCTCACAACAAAGTCTGGCATCAGATCTTTGGGAATATGGACCCTCCTGTCTCCAGAGGGCACTGAAGGAATGCTGCCACCATCACAGCTGGACTCTGCCTGTCTGGCTTTGATGTCCAGCTCCTTAAAGCTCCACTCATGAGCCAAATGCTCCAAAGTAACTCTCTCCTCCATGGCCAATATGGCCAGCTCTAGCTTGAGCCTCATTTCCTCCCTCCTGTCCTTGAGTTCTTCTCAGCTCAGACCTCTGGAAGACACACTGCTTGCTGTGCAGGGAGTCAGTACCAATTTGGGGATCCCATCATCCCCCTCAACTGCAGGAAGAACAACTAGGAAGGTCCTCTCCAGGTTCTTCCCCCTCAGAGCTGATATCCAAATCATCTCCTCCACTATCCATCTCATCCTCTGTTGCTTTAGTCAATGACTGGTGGAGTTCTGCCCAGGATCTCAGTGCCTTTTGGAGCTCTACCTTCCTGGAGGTGTCTCTTTGATGGAAGTCCCTCTTTTTACAAAAACTCCCTGAGCTGTGCCACGGTGTAGAAGTCAATGTTGGCCAGTTCAAACTCCATTTCTGTAGTTGAGGCCAAAACTAGACAGGTAGAATGGGAATGAATTTAGAGAAAAAACAAAACGCCAATCAGGGAGAAATTGAAAACTCTACTTGGTCTTAGATGTGTTATGGTAGTGTGCACTAAATCACTTTATGGCACTGCACAAAAACAAGTGCTATCCTCACGCTGATCACCAATGTTACAAATTGGGTGACTGGTTAACTGGGGTATAAACCCTGGACAAGCAATAACAGCAATCCTAGTCAGGGTAGGAGGCAGGCAAAACTAAATTAACCTGTGTTGTACCTCTGGTAGCTTAGCACAGAGCAGTCAGGCTTAACTTTAGAGGCAATGTTTAAAGTATTTGTGCAACACTTAGTAAAACAGTGAAGCCATCACACAAAATTAATAAATAAAACAAGACCAAAAAAACAACAATCCAATGAGTATAACAAGTTATGAATTTTTAAAGGATAAACTGTAAGCTAGCACTTAGAAACAGGATGTGCCAAACGGGTATATCTTGTGGCGCCGGAATGGGACAAAGTCAAATTTCAGGAGGACCACGATGCAGCACGGGCTGGCTACAGGAACCCAGTTAGGCTTGCTGAAGCACAATACCTTAAAACCGGGTTTCAGAGTGTTTCGTGGGTCCGCGTCTAAGATGCATCGTGCTGCCAAGGCAATGCGTTGGTTCCGAGATATGACAAGGCTGCGGTGTAAGGTCCTGTTGCATCAACGTCACGGATCCTGTTGCATCGACGTCAAGGATCCTGTCCAGGGTGCCAGTGCCTATTCAACATGCATTTTACAGTCAGTGACTCGCTAATGTATGTAGTGATGAGTCTGACATTACCCTGGTCGACAACTTGTCTTAGGTATTTTTGGTTTTCTAGGGAAAGCAGACAAGATTGTGGCATGCAAACTTTTCCATTTTCCTTTAGAAATGAAGTGAGATTGCATCATGGTATAGTTATATATTTACGGGTAAGAATCTTTTTAGTGCGTATATGTATATATATTCACTTTTCCACTGAGTGATTGTAAGCACATACAGAATTTACGGCTTCAATGTCTATTAGCAAACTTCCAAAACTCTTTTAAAGGTGATGGTGCACTTTTTCATTATGGCCGTGAGAAAGGCCGCAAGGTCGAAATGTGTCACCGCAAATCAACCTTTCTTTTGGAAACTTTAGTTTCACCCCTAAAGTGCGAGCGTTTTGTGTCCTGAATCAGCCGACAAAGACTTGCACTCACTCCTCGCACCGAGCCAGTCTGGTGGAAGTAGCCAGTTTGCCTGCAAGGAATGGTTGCTTTGATATATATACATAGTAATGGGACGGCCGTGTAAATATTTTCAAACCAAAGATGCCCAAAGCATTAAGATGCACTCCGCAGCAGATTATATTTATTGGCAAACCGGCATAGTCAAAACAGTTTCATTCATCGTGCTTTACACGTTTCAGACCTTGAATGAAACTGTTTGACTATGCCGGTTTGCTAATAAATATATTCTGCTGCAGAGTGTGTCTTAATGCTTTGGGCTTCTTTGGTTTGAAAATATTTACACGGCCGTCCTGCCGTGAAGACAGCACCATCCCATTCCTATGTGAGGAGCCGCAGGGTTATGGAACATTCCGAGCCTCTCTTCGGAGCAACGGATGGGCAGTAAATAATTGTAAAGACTGGCGTTGAGATTCAGAGGTCCTCTGGAGGGCAAATAACAATAATTGTAATTTAAACATCGGCGCAGAGCGAAGCAAGGTTTCAACCGAAGTGGGAACATTACATGTCCCAAAATGCAATACTAATTGCACTCACCTGTGAGGCCCAACTGGGGGGTAAAACTAATCAAATCCTGTTGCTCTGCAAAGGTGTTCTCAGCCTGTGACCAAGGACCTGGAGGTCTGAAACGCGTAAGGCATGATGAATGAAACTGTTTGACTATGCCGGTTTCCCAATAAATATAATCTGCTGCAGAGTGCGTCTTGGTGCTTTGGGCATCTTTGGTTTGAAAATATTTACACGGACGTCCTGCCGTGAAGACAGCACCATCCCATTACTATGTGAGGAGCCGCAGGGGCATGGAACCTTCCGAGCCTCTCTTCGGAGCAGTGGATGGGCAGTAAATAATTGTAAAGACTGGCATTGACATTCAGAGGCCCACTGAAGGGCAAATAACAATAATTGTAATTTGAACATTGGCGCGGAGCAAGGTTTCAACCAAAGTGGGAACACTACATGTCCCAAAATGCAATACTAATTGCACTCACCTGCGAGGCCCAACTGGGGGGTAAAACTAATCAAATCCCGTTGCTCTGCAAAGGTGTTCTCAGCCTGTGACCAAGAACCAGGAGGTCTGAAACGCGTAAGGCACGATGAATGAAACTGACTATGCCGGTTTGCCAATAAATAAAAACTGCTGCGGAGTGCGTCTTAATGCTTTGGGCATCTTTGGTTTGAAAATATTTACACTGCCATCCTGCCGTGAAGACAGCACCATCCCATTACTATGTGAGGAGCCGCAGGGGCATAGACCTTCCGAGCCTCTCTTCGGAGCAGCGAATGGGCAGTAAATAATTGTAAAGACTGGCGTTGACATTCAGAGGCCCACTGGAGGGCAAATAACAATAATTGTAATTTGAACATTGGCGCAGAGTGGAGCAAGGTTTCAACCGAAGTGGGAACACTGCATGTCCCAAAATGCAATACTAATTGCACTCATCTGCGAGGCCCCCCTGGGGGGTAAAACGAAGCAAATCCCATTGCTCTACAAAGGTGTTCTCAGCCTGTGACCAAGGACCAGGAGGTCTGAAACGCGTAAGGCACAATGAATGAAACTGTTTGACTATGCCGGTTTCCCAATAAATATAATCTGCTGCGGAGTGCCTCTTAATGCTTTGGGCATCTTTGGTTTGAAAATATTTACACGGCCGTCCTGCCGTGCAGACAGCACCATCCCATTACTATGTGAGGAGCCGCAGGGGCATGAAACCTTCCGAGCCTCTCTTCGGAGCAGCGGATGGGCAGTAAATAATTGTAAAGACTGGCGTTGACATTCAGAGGCCCACTGGAGGGCAAATAACAATAATTGTAATTTGAACATCGGCGCAGAGCGGAGGAAGGTTTCAACCGTAGTGGGAACACTACAGGTCCCAAAATGCAATACTAATTGCACTCACCTGCGAGGCCCCACTGGGGGATAAAACGAAGCAAATCCCGTTGCTCTGCAAACGTGTTCTCAGCCTGTGACCAAGGACCAAGAGGTCTGAAACGCGTAAGGCACGACGAATGAAACTGTTTGACTATGCCGGTTTGCCAATAAATATAATCTGCTGTGGAGTGCTTCTCAATTGTCATGCATTGCGGGGGCACGAGTTATAGTTAGCTCAGCTAACTATATCCCCTGAATTTCTCTGGGTTTGTACGAGTGAAATATCAGCCTAACTATAACGTCCCTGTAACCTTTGTTTTTTTTACTGAATATCTAAGATTTTTTTAATTCTATTTCCTAATTATAACAGCCCTGTAACAGCCCTGTAACCAGAGGGTGTGTACGTAGCTGTATGGATGAGTGAGTAGATGTATAAGTGACTGTATTTGTGAGTGAGTGGGTGTCTGAGTGGCTGTATGGGTGTGTGAGTGGCTGTGTGAGTAATTGTATGGGTGGGTGAGTAGCTGTGTGAGTAGCTCTATGGGTAAGTGACTGGGGTATAGGTGGTCGTATGGGTGAATGAGCAGCTGTTTGAGTGGGTGAATGGGCAAGTGAGTGGGTGTGTGAGTATATGTATTGTACAGTCAGTATCTGCATGAGTGGCTGTATAGGCAAGTGACTGGGCATGTTAGTGCTTGTTTCGATGTGTAAATGGGTTTTCAAGTGAGTTTGTGAAAGAGTGAATGTATGTGTGAGTGGCTGTATGGGTAAGGGAGTAGCTTTGTTAGTAGCTGTATAGATGAGTGAGTGGTTGTGTGAGTGGCTATATGGGTGAGTGAGTGGCTGTGTTGGTGGTGTATGAGTGAGTGACTGGGTGTGTATTAGTAGTTGTATGGGTCTGTGAATGAGTATGTGAGTGATTGTGTGGGGGTGTGAATGGATGTTCGAGAGGTTGTATGCGGTATGAGTGTATGGGTGTGAGTGATTCTGTGAATGATGTCATCAAACATGTCATTTGAGATGTCATCAGTGATGTCATCAGTGATGTCACTGACCATGACATTAGTGATGTAATATGTGAGATCATTAGCAGTGCATTGTAGGGGTGTAAGTTATAGCTAGCTCAGGTATCTATAACTGCTGAATTTCACTGGTTTTGTATGAGTAAAATCTGAGACTAACTATAAGGTCCCTGTAATTAACCCCGGGCAGGGACCTCCGCTCCGCCCGCGGAGTGTGAGTAGATTTGCCTACTCCACGTTCCACGGAGAATGCTGAGTAGGCAAATCTCCACACACTCCGCGGCGGAGCGGAGTTGGCAGCCCCCGCCTCCCACCCCCCCTATTAACAATTGCTAAAAACTGAAATAAAACTACTTTTAAAGTAAATAAAAACCACTTACCTTGGCTGCGGAGTCCCCGGGCTGCTCTCCTCCTCTTCATCGCCGTATCTAAGGAAACTGTGCATGCGCGCACGCCCGTGTATTCCTCACGAGAAATGCGCATGTGCAGTTTCCCCAGAGACGGCGATGAAGAGGAGGAGAGCAGCCCGCGGACGCCGCAGCCAAGGTAAGTGGTTTTTATTTACTTTAAAAGTAGTTTTATTTCAGTTTTAAGCAATTGTTAATAGGGGGGGTGGGAGGCGGGTGGTGTAGCCGAGCTCCACGGAGTTCCACAGAGTTTGTTCTCAACTCCGTCGCCCTCCGCGTAGCCCCGCTACTCCCACTACACCCGGGGTTACCTGTAATCTTTGGTGCTTTCAGTGAATCTTGAAGTTTTTTTAAAATTCTATTTCCTAACTCTAACGTCCATGTAACCTTTGTTTTTTTCAGGGAATTTCAAATGTTCTTTTAGTTCTAGTTCCTAACTATAGCGTCCCTGTAAGTTTGTTTTTTTCTGTGAATTTCTATGTTTTTTTAACGTTAAGTAATTTTTTAACGTTATGTAATTTAAATTGCTTTACGTCAATTCAACCACTGCCACGCACAGTCTTTCCACAAGGCCTGCGGTCGACCATCAATAAGCACTCAACCCCAATCCATGCATAATCTTTGGCTGTGCTTGCCACGAGTAGGTCGTGGAGCCTGGCCTGCGGCCAGACCCTGCAGCCTAACCCCTATCAGCACCCAAGCAATGCACAGCCTTTGGGCATGCATGGTGGGGGTTAGTCCCAGGGCCTGGCCTGCAGCCAAGGCCTATAAGCACCCAACCACAAGCCATGCACTTTGGGAAAGAAATGTAACTTTCTTTTGGGTCTCTGCTGAATCCGAGTCCCAGAATAGCTGCCAACACTTCCTGGTAGTCTTGCAGGGATTCTGCACATACACAGAACTATGCGCAGGAAAACAGGACCTCAGTGAATAGGGGTGTACCAACCTACCACATCAGTACCCAAAATCCCAAACCATCTAGCTATAGTGTCTCATTCGTTCTCCTCCTAATATCACGGAGCTACAAATGATTAGACAACCCAGAACACAACACTCTCGACTCTCTCAGGAATCACGGGAGCAAGACGTACTCTTTCACTCACTCACTCATACCTGTCCACAATGAGAATAAGCAGAGTCACTGAACTAGTTCAAAATGTTTATTTTAACGATCGTGCTCTACAATACAGTATACGTGCCACTACTAGCAGCAAAATGCATAAACTCAGCACAGTTAGCATTGTTACAATTCCATAGAATACACAGGGAGAAGTCATTTTATAAAGACTGTGGAAATAAGGGCCTATAGTCCTGACCACCCTCCCCTTGACTAGAAGGAGTTTATTTTATAAAAAGGACGATCTCTGGGCTTTGACAGCAGACCCCATACCTTAAAGCCTGGATGTAAGGTTTACATCATAGGAACAGCAGAGCTCTTCTCCATGGAACGGCTTTCTTCAAGTGTGTTAAAACAACATGCAACAACGTAATATCAAAGCACGAATCTTCAGTACTGCAGCTGTGTAGCATGTTATGTCGAGGTGCTAAGGACTGACCAGAACAGAATAACAAGGGGCATTGTTTATCGACCTTGCATATCGTGTTCAGACTAAACTCCAGCAAAGGCAGAGAATGCGAAAGGCAACCCGTTCTCATGTGAAGGGCACAAACAAAGTCTTACAAAAACAAAGTTATGTAGTAGTGTGCGCAAAAGCAGCATCATGGCTGCAAAGCTCATGCTAACTTAGCAATGTCGATAATATGCCTAAGAACCATATAACACCCTCCCCCTGGTAAGGCCATAGGACATAGAAAAAGGATCAAAACAGAGTTCACAAGTCAAGCAGAGTTCAAAACGGGTGAAAAAACCAAATTGGAAAATAATCGAAATTTTTCAACAAAAACATTTTTTTTTTTCAAAGTCGTTAATAGGGCTCATTGAAGGGGAGCTGCCTCCGATATAACAAAGTTATTATAAAGGAGGTGGTAAGTCCATTAATGTGTATGAACCCAGGAATGCAATTCCCTCCAAAAGATCATCCCTATCGTTGGTAAAAAAGAGAGATGCCATCCAATTAAGTAAGTCGAAGGAACAAACGTGCTCCTCATAATCAGACGCCTCTAAAAGAATGAGTGGGCAACTTGCGTGATATTCGATGAAACTTCGTTGCAGGACGGTCTGCGCAGCCGCACAGACATCCCATTCTGCCAAAACTCCAAGTGCAGCTGCACACACCATACGGTCATCCCCAGAACAAGCCTGGTCATGGGCCTCTAACGGACCCATCAACTGGTCAAAATCCGGGACTGGATGCGACGTATTGGAGAGGCATATATCCAGTGCCCAATAGAAAGGACATCGCTGACAGTAAAGGACTGGTTGCACGCAAGTGAAATACGCAAAGCGAAAAGTCAATCCATAACTGACGCCAAGCGTGGCTAATGGCAAGCATCCGAAAACCTGTTGCATGCAATCACTACAGCTGCAACTGGCCTGATCTGTGTAGTACCACAAGTTGAGCAGCCATTGCGCAACAGGAGCAGGAGAAGCAGGATTCCAGCACCTAACGTCAAAATCAAGGGGAACCCTCCGAAGGCGCTGGAAAAAATAGAATGAATAAAACCCGGTATTACTCCAAATCTAGTCTGAAAAGAACACAGAAGGCCAGATCCCACACATTTAAAAAAATGTGCAAGGCTTGCAGTGTCAGACGCATTCAATATTTGGTGTATTAGTTCTCGAAAATGCAGTGGGAGGTTGGTGTTCAGAAGGGACTGTATCTCTCCAGAAGTCCTAACCACCTGTAACTGGAAGGTCTCGCGGGCGGAAGGGAGGGCCACCTCCTGCTGGAATAACAGCGCTTTGAGCCTGCTCAACTTGTTGAAATCTGTTTTCAAAGTTGGAATGGAAGACCAAATTGAGCTATCTAGACTCCCATGTGGGGGCGGAAAAAGCACATTGCTACAACAAGTTACGCGCTGGAAAACCGTTACTAAATACGGGACTCCTGCCTTTAAACCACAGCAGTCTTGGTTGTTCAAAATAAGATAACTGCCATTTGTAAGCAATGAAAAAGCGGGAATTATTGATGGCACTGGAGTCCCTTTTAAAAAACAGGCCAGATTAGGCGCGTAAACGTTACAAGCACCGTGCAACCTAACGTGTTTACAAGCAAGGGAATGTCCCACTGTGGAATCGCAGTCCTCCCCTGTTAGGAAAACTTCCTTACCCTCCCTCTGATATCTATAAGTGAAAGGCAGGGACCACATTTCATGTAGAAAAGCACTACCCAGTGGTTCATAACGGCCAATCGGAAAATGTTGCACGCATGATTTGAATTGAAATAGCGAAAAAGGGAGAGAGATAACCCCATGAATTAACCAAACAGCAGAGTCTGTTTCCGCCACAGAAAACGGCAAGGGCTCTAATTGTTCAATATGCAATAGTGCAGGCCTGGGCGTAGTTCGCGGAGTTTTACTACACGGAACTCCGCGAAGTTACAAAAAACCTTCGCGAAGTTCCGCGAGTGGCAGAGTGCAGTGCGAACTGCAGTTTGTGCTGGTATTCCTGCCGCTCGGGTAGAAATTCTACCCGAGTGGCAGCTCACGCTCGCGAACTTACCGTTCGCGATCGCGAGCGGGGAAAAAACTCCGCTGCACATCGTGAAGCGGAGCTTTCTGCACTCCGCGAGCTCCGCGGAGTGCAGCAAACTCCGCAAACGGAGCGAAGTTCACCGCCCAGGCCTACAATAGTGTGTATGTAGCATCTTTCATGGACATAAACCTCTGTTTATCAGTCAGATTAAATGGTAAGAATAAAGCAGTGGCATTCAAATAATCCCAAGGCACTTTTCCCATTTTAAGAGTTTGCAATGTCCAAGCAAATTGCATAACCGATCGTAGCTGATTTTGACCATGATATAACACAGATACATCACTTTGAACAATATCAATAACAGATGAAACAATATTATCCAACGTATAAATGCTTGAGGAAAGTGTGTTTATGCTATTGTCTACTACGGCAAGGACTTTTTCTAAATTGGCCTGATCAATTTGGCGCAGACGAAAAGCAGCTTCCATCTGCGAAAGCTTCCAAAATGTCATTGTAAACAGCCTACATGAATCTTTTTGCTCTCGGAGCCCTGGGTCCCAAGAGAAAATCAGCCAAATTAATGCCATGCGACAGCAGAGAAAGATGTTGCTTCACTGATGTCAGCGTAGAATGTTCCAACCATTGTTGGCATATGTTACCCACCGAGTATGTGGTAACCGAATGGGAACTTGGATAACGTGGGTCCGGTCTAGTCTGTGTGAAACCAGGTGCTACATTATAATAGCGCATTTGACATGCATTTGTATTAGTTTGCCATACCAACCACCCAGAAGAATCAATTTCAGAGACATTGAAGGTGTCATTTCGAAGCAAAGCTTGCAATGCCTCAATGGTATAATCTGTATGTGTGCGCCAATTAGCATATTCTGCTAAAGACGGAATGGATGGCGTATTTAAATTTAAGTGAACTTATCCCTAAAAGTTTCAGAACTCCCCTCCACGGAAGTAGGGCAATGTTCCCATTGTGTATAATTAAAAACAGGTATTAACGTATTTGTTTTGTGTAAAAAATGATGCCCATAATGCTGATAACAGAATAAATCACCGTAATTGGCAGAATTTAAATACAAATCTTCAGCATCAAAAGCAGCTTAATACTTTAAATCTGAAAACAGTGCATGTACTGCTTGCACATCCCAATCATCCGAATGTATGTCCTGTGTTACCACATCTCCTAGAGAGACGCGAAACACGTATGGTACGCGAAGCACCTCGATCAGGCAGTGGCCTTCGTATGCAACTTTGTCCCCAACGATGCCATCTGGAATTTGGAATGCTGAAATATTAACATGAGACCGATCACGTTTCATGATATGGGATGATGTGTGAGGGGCCAGAACTCCATCGACCAAGTCCACTGCAGAGCGTTCTGGCAAATAATGACCATTGATAAGCAAAAAGAACACTGTCACAAAACCAATTGACATGAAGAGAAAAATCAGGACAAGCAGCAACCAAATGTAGGTCCAAGGAGGGACCAGGTAAGTCTTTTTGAACCAAGAGAAAAAAATACTTAATTTAGTCGGTGTGTCAGCCAAACGGGCTGTTGAGGAAGAAGAGCCGGAAGAGAGACTGGCATGAGATCCATAGCAGCCATTCGTGGGTTGATTTATCAGAGGTGGAAGTGTCGGGTCCTCTTGATGTTCTCCAGGACTATTCAGCACTTCACTGACGGACTCACTGGATGATATATGTACTCGACATCCACGGTAGAAGATATAGGTCGGACAGGTGAAAGATCAATGATAGTGTCCATCACATTCTTAGCACTACGAGGAGCGGTGGAAGATAATGAAGTCAGTGGATCCAATAAAATTGCGTTGCACGAAACTGCCGGTGTGACACTATTCAGAATTGGCCACATGGTGTAGCTTGACATTGTCCACTGAAATATATCTGTTGTCTTTGCGACCAGGTAAAGGAGGTAGAATGACTGTACGAGTACCCTTCAGTCCAAGCACTGGAACCGGATAAGATGGACCAAATTCTATTTTGTTCTCCAGCTTTTCTCGTACCAGATCTCCAATTTTTGGAAGCCAACCGGCAACTGGAATCAGTAGTGCTGCATCAGTGGAAGAGGGCAAATGTTCAGTTGCATAGCTGTCATGGGTATTTTGTAGATCCTGTAACACAGTAGAATGATTATCTACGCCAAAGGATTCGGCAGCCGCCACAACGTTTATACCATCAAGGTCTGGCACAAACATTTTAATGCCAAAGAGCATTCCGTATGGGGTCCACCCACCCAGAGATCGTCTAGGGAGGTTATTAAGTGCACGTTGAACCCCATACAAGTGGGACAGCCAGTTCCTGCCAGTACCTAAGACTCTAGCTGTCAAGGATTGCTTTAAGTCATGGTTCATTCGCTCCACAATTGAATTGCCCTCAGGCCTGTATGGAGACAAAAACTGCACCAGCACCCCCTTTGACTTCATCACATCCTTGTACGCCTTAGAGGCGAACGCTGGACCATGGTCTGAATGGAAGGTGCCACAGGCAAACATCCCTACAAAGACACGCAAATCCCTGATGACATTTCGAGCATCAGCACTGCGTTGTGGCCAAAGCCAAAGGAATCTAGTGCATGAATCAACTGCAACAAATATATATTTATACGCAGTATCTGAAGAAAGAGGACCGCAGTGATCAAGATAGATACAGCCAAAAGGTTGATTAGAAATACACAGCTGTGTTTGTGGTGGGCGGGTGACCGTAGGCGGCTTGATTTGTTGACAAATGTCACAAGAAAGGACATAATTACGGGTCTGTTTATATAAACCACGCCACCAGTAACGTTGCTGTAAAATAGAGACTGTCGCCGACACACCGGATTGCGCAGAAGCTATGCCTTCGTGTGCGGCTTTGATCAAAGTAGGTCTGCGGTCCATGTTGGGGATCATCCGCTCCCCAACAGAAGGAATCAAAGCATCAGGAACTTGTTCGGGAGTTATATGATGAGTATTTCAGAGGGAAACCCTGAGGATAAGCAGTTCCCTCCCTCGTTGCAGCTACAGCTGCCAAAATCTCATTATCTATTTTAGTCTTGGATCTTGTAACTGCTGCTACGGAGCACGTTGCTACTGCAGACTTGGCCGCTTCATCAGTCAAAGAATTACCAAGAGCATGTGCTCCCACACGCTGATGGCCAAGAGTATGTATAACATGATTGAGGGGCAGACGTTGTTTAAGATCTGCCACTTGAACCCAAAGCGTTTTATGCTTAATTGCGCTGCCTTTGGAGTCGCGATAGTCATTCCGAGACCAAAAGAACAAGTTGTCATTAAAAGATTGGATACCGTAATAAGAGTCGCACACAATAAGAGTATTCACATTTGGATCAGCAAACTCGAGAGCAAGTACAAGAGCACGCAGTTCCGCCAATTGTGCCGTACAGTCTCCAAGTGCTTGAGTGTGCACAATGGAAGACTTAAAGTCTCCATTAACAAATGAGCCAGCAACAATTGCGTAAGCGGCTGAATAAGCATATTTGGAACCCGTGGCCGGTTGAGCCAAGCCATCGGTGTAAATGATGCATTTGTACTCATGTAAAGGAAGCAGAGACAAGGGTGGAGGATGAACTTGTTCATACTGTAAAAACTCCTGTGTCTGTAAGGAGGGATCAAAGATAAATGTGACATCAGCCGATGTCAAAGAAGTAGCCCATTGTATCCAACGGGGATGTAGTGCCTTTGAGTTAGGTACACTAGCCTTAGTCACGGCTTCCAAAGCAGGGAAGGGCGTGAGCATAAGAATGCGTTTTCCTTGTGCCAGTGAGCGTACTTTTAGAATCGCCATCTGTACTGCCGTCAAGATTTTTTCAACAGTTGAAAAGCGCATTTTAGCAGCAGTGTATAAATGTGATTTGTATGCAACTGTGTCTCCCTCATTCAACGTCAAGTAAGTGAAAGCCACTGTCCCGGAAACTATACGTATTACCAGGTTTGTGGTGTTGTCACGCGTCAACAAGTAGTTAGTTGCAAGCAAGTCAGTTTGCAAAGAATTTAGAATAGAAGTACGTTCCGGAAGCCAGCTGGCAGAAGAAAAAGTCGGTTGTATCAATGCATAAAGCGGTTTGATACGCTGGGCATAACCGGGAATGTATGCCCTCCCGAAATTCAAAAATCCCAGCTAAGACTGAAGTTTCTTCAATGTAGAAGGGGGTTGCAAATGTGCACATTTCTCCGAGAAGTGAGGGGCCAAGCCCTTCCCTTCATTATTGAGCTCATAGCCCAAAAAGATCACTGCCAAATGGGCGATATGTGACTTTGCAAAATTGAATTTGCATCCATAGTCGGCAAAGGACAAAATTATATTGTTGACTCGGACTAGATGGGGCATAAGTTCATCGTCCGTCAGATAAATGTCATCAACGTACGAGAACGCATCTGGATCTATGTCGTGCAATAGGGACACGACATGCACTGCAAATGCCCTGGGGCTATTCTTATACTCCATAGGCAATCGTGTAAATGTTTTCTGATTCCCGACGGCAGTGAATGCTGTCAAACCACGGCTCGCAGGAGCGAGATTGTGACTATAGAAACCATTGGAAATGTCAAGTGTAGTTTTGTTTTTCTTACGAACAAGATTGTTCACCAGCGCTGAGCTGTAAGTGTTTTGCACCACAAATGTGCGGCAATGACTGTTCAATTCTCGGTAATCCAATACAATCTGATAAGAACCATCAGGTTTTGATACCGTAAAGAGAGGATTATTCATCGGTGATGTACATGATTCAATCACTCCTTGATACTCCAACTGTGTTAGAATATCACAAACGGAAGCTTTTGCTTCACGTCTGATTGGATATTGCGGTTGTGGCATGGAGCGTAAAGGTATTTCATGAGCCGGTGAATCAACATCCCAACCCACCTGATTGCGATACACCGCTGGGGCTAGGGCACAAGCCCACCCTGCAGCCAAAGTCTGGGCATGCTCTTCAGGGACGTAACGCGAAAAACTCGGAAGTATCACGTCTTCTCCCCTAGGAGCTGCCTCCACCAACAGAATGTCATATGAGGACGTCAAATTCTCCCAGAACACCGCTTTGATTGGACGAGGTATATCACCTTTAATTTGGAAAATTATGTCATAGAGCCTTTCCGGGGGGGCAACCCGGGTGTTAGCAGTCTCTACTGTAACAAAGGTATCAGTTGCTGTCGCCTCCAGACAGGGACGTAGAGCCTCCCGCACTATGGTAACCTCCGCTGCGCTGTTGAGCAGAGTCACTGCCCATGTCCAATCCAGGAGTCGCGTTTTCACCGTCTGAGGCATACCTCGCTGTCAGAGCGGCAACTTTTTTCTTCTGAAACGGGGGTCGAAAACGAGGTAGATCCTCTTGTTTTCCTTTGCCTTCAAACTGTCGAGGCTTATCACGTCCCTGTGGTGCAGGTTGTCTATTGCCATGATCTTGGCGTTCCCCTCCTCCGACTTGAGAGTCAGAAGTGTCCTGTGAAGAAGGAGGAGAACGTCGATCAGGGACCTGAAATCTATCAGGAGACTTAATTTTCACGCGATCGCGCAAGTCATAAGTACGCTCAGAAGACTCAGGTGTCGGTGAACCAGCACGCAAACCTTGCTTCTGTTGTTGCTGCCCCGTTTTTTAGTTTTCCAGTCCTTTTTAGGAAAGAACGGACGTCCATCTCTATCCGTCTGGACTTTTTGTTGAGTTTGAGATTGAGTTTGTGTTTGAGTAAAAGGCTTAGCTCCCAAACTATTGCGGCCTATGGTCTTATAAGCCTTTGCAATAATCTTTGGCAATTCGCGTGGTTTGTCTACATCAGGGACAGCCTCCAAGCGATTTGCCACTTGATAGCTTACTGCATCGCCCTTGACATTTGCAAGGATCATATCTGCAACCACGTCGAGCACTCCCACCAGTCTCATTCCCAACTCTACAGCCGCCTTGGCTCCGTGTTCATCTTGAACACGCTTAATCACGGAAGGGAGTACGGTCATGGAAGGAGTGCCAAAACACTTTGAATGTACCGCTGCAAACACCGTACCCCAGGTGCTACAATCAGCCAACTCGGGAAGCAAGTCTTTTGGCAAACTAATAGTCAAAATCCTGTGTTTTTCCACAGGAGAGGTATTTGGAAAGACAGCCTCTAGTTGTCCAAATTTTTCAGCAAGCCAATAAGGTAATTCATCCTTATTCTGTGGACGCTTGCCCATTACTGAATTAACCATAAGGGGACTGATGGTCACACCACCAGGTCCCGCAGGTTGCGCAGCAATGCCAGGTGGACCCACCTGAAAGTTGCGTGACATGAACTGTATAACAGCTCTATGCACGCGTATCAAAGACGTATGTAACACGCGCAGTTCTGCAAGCGTCGCTGTTGTCAAACGACGCGGGTGAGGGGTATACCCAGCCAAAACGGGCCAAGTGACCCCATCTATCGATAAAGGACCTAAACGGACCGGCGTTATTGGGTGAGGAAGGGCGCCATTAAACCAAATTTGGTGTTGCCAAGCTGTAAGCGGAATCTCAAGATCCTGATAGGGCTGATAAGCATTAGGAAGGGCCGTAGGCGTATATTTGTGAAACAAGTTATCCGTTCCATCCACCGCCGGAAAGGTGACCCAAAAATAAAACACTTCGAAGCGGTAAGCCGCATCTGCCTCTACTACAAAAATCAGCGCAACACCAGCATTAGGGACTCCATTCTGAGTCAAATAAGCCGTGAGTGCTGCCCTATTAGCGGCTGGAATCAGGACAGCCATAACCGATAATAAAGAATAACAACCTAGAGCGTGGCAGCGCAATAATGGGTCAAGAATAAAGAAAAACCTTTTAAAACTTCAAGCTTGAAAGAACATATAAAAACATCAATATAGGAGGTTGCACCATCACAGCTGTCTCCGGAAACAGAGGTGAGGGTCTTGTGGACAAGCACAAGCACTACTCAAGCATCTCGCAGATAAGAACCAGACCAAACGTTGGCGGCGCCATGTTGCAGGGATTCTGCACATACACAGAACTATGCGCAGGAAAACAGGACCTCAGTGAATAGGGGTGTACCAACCTACCACATCAGTACCCAAAATCCCAAACCGACTAGCTATAGTGTCTCATTCGTTCTCCTCCAAATATCACGGAGCTACAAATGATTAGACAACCCAGAACACAACACTCCTGACTCTCTCAGGAATCGCGGGAGCAAGACGTACTCTTTCGCTCACTCACTCATACCTGTCAACAATGAGAATATGCAGAGTCACTGAAATAGTTCAAAATGTTTATTTTAACTATCGTGCTCTACAATACAGTATACGTGCCACTACTAGCAGCAAAATGCATAAACTCAGCACAGTTAGCATTGTTACAATTCCATAGAATACAAAGGGAGAAGTCATTTTATAAAGACTGTGGAAATAAGGGCCTAAAGTCCTGACCACCCTCCCCTTGACTAGAAGAAGTTTATTTTATAAAAAGGACGATCTCTGGGCTTTGACAGCAGACCCCATACCTTAAAGCCTGGATGTAAGGTTTACATCATAGGAACAGCAGAGCTCTTCTCCATGGAACGGCTTTCTTCAAGTGTGTTAAAACAACATGCAACAACGTAATATCAAAGCACGAGTCTTCAGTACTGCAGCTGTGTAGCAAGTTATGTCTAGGTGCTAGGGACTGACCAGAACAGAATAACAAGGGGCATTGTTTATCGACCTTGCATATCGTGTTCAGACTAAACTCCAGGAAAGGCAAAGAACGCGAAAGGCAACCCGTTCTCATGTGAAGGGCACAAACAAAGTCTTGCAAAAACAAAGTTATGTAGTAGCGTGCCCAAAAGCAACATCATGGCAGCGAAGCTCATGATAACTTAGCAATGTCGATAATATGCCTAAGAACCATATAACAGTAGAAGTGTTGACAGCCAATCAGGTCTCTGCAAGAGATTGGTAGGATTCGCAGAAGGTTTGCATCCCTAGATAATGTCAGGCACCCCATATCATATAATTGTCTGCTTCTCAAAAGGTCCACTCTCAGGTGAAAAAATGCATTGGTCAAGGAATATTAACTTTGGAAAAGAAGAGTCCATGTTGAAAACTTCTACTAAAGTTAATCCTGCAGCATTTAACATTACTGTATGGAAAACATTCTAATAATATGGCTTCAGCACTTCTGACGCAGAGTTCGCGGTCTAGTTGTTTTGACCTTGAGATGGAAGAAGAGCATAATTGTGCACTTCAAGTGTGATTTCAAGCTGTGAGGTATCATCTCTCCTTCGTGCTGCCTCAACATATAGTCAGAGGAGAAAATTTGTTGTTGAAGAGAACTGTGTCCAATAGCATACAGTGGAGGGGCGTACTGTTTAGTGGGGTGGAGTGGAATAACATACAGGAGAGGGGCAAAGACCGAAGTTGCATATAGTGTAAGCGTACAGTGCAGTGGTGTACAGTGGTATATTGTGGAGTGGAGTACAGTGGAGTGGTGTAGAGTAGAATAGTGTAGAGTGTAATAACATGGAGTAGAATAGTATAGAGTGGAGTGGGGTACATTGAAATGGTGTAGACTTGATTGGTATATAGTGGAGTGGGGTACAGTAAAATAGCATATAGTGAAGTGAGGCATCCAATGGACTAGCCTAGAATGGAGTGGCGTGGTGTACACTGGAGTGGCATTGACTGGAGCAGTGTATAGTTGAGTGGCATTCAGTGGAATAGCGTAGTGTGGAGTGGTGTACAGTAGAATAGCATAGTGTGGAGTGGTGTACAGTAGAGTGGCATAGACTAGAATAGCGTATACTTGAGTAGCGTACAGTTAAGTAGTGTAGACTGGAGTTGCGTACATTGGATTGGGGTACATAGCATACAGAGGAGTGGTGTACAGTGGAGTGGCGTCCAATAAAATAGTGTAGAATGGAGTGGGATAGAGTGGAGTGGTATATACTGGAGTGGTGTAGAGCAGTAGTATACAGTGGAATGGAATACAGCAGAATAGCATAGAATGGAGTGGCATACATTGGAATGGGGTAGAGTAGAAGGCATATACTGGAGTAGCATATAGCGAGTGGCATACAGTGGAGTGGCATATACAGAAGAGGTGTAGATTGTAGGTGCATACAGTTTAATTGCATAGAGTGGACTGGCATAGAGGGGAGTTGTGTACAATGTAATACCGTAGAGTAGAGTGGAATAGAGCTGAGTGTTGTACAGTGGAGTGGCATTGAATGTAATAGTGTATAGCAGAGTAGCGTACAGTGGAGGGGCGTAGACAGGAGTGGTGCACAATGGCATGGGGTAGAGTGAAATAGCATACCGTGGAGTGGCGTCCAATCAAATAGCATTGAATGAAATGGCATAGGTTGGAGTGCCATACACTGCAGTGGCATAGAGTAGAGTAGCATACAGTGGAGTGGCATACAGTGGATTAAGGTACAGTGAAGTGTTGTACAGTGGAGTAGCAGGAAGAGAAATAGAGTAGAGTGGAATAACGTCCAGTACAGCGGCGTACAGTGGAGTGACATAGACTAGAGTCATGTAGAGTAGATGTGCATACTGTGTAAGAGTATAGTGGCTTACAGTGGCGTAGCGTACAGTGTAATAGCATAGAGTAGAGTGGCGAAAAATGGAGCTCTGTACATTTGAGAGGTGTAGGGTGGAGTTGCATAGAGTGGAATAGCGTACAGTGGAGTGGCTACAGTGTTGTGGCATATGGATGTTTTTGAAATTTAGCAGCAGTGTAGATTATGGTATGTAGAGTAATGCAAAACAACAAAGTGCACTGCCTTGTGTTTCTCCAGATTTACCAATCAAAAGAGGGTCACTCATGGTGTCCTTGCATTGCTTTGTAAACCTAACTTAAGTATTGCGTTGCCTGTGCGACTCCATGCTTGACGCAAAGGTACCATAACCCAATAATTCAGCTAGGCTTTAGTTATAATTGGGGCAATCGTAAGCAGTGATAACTTTGCATTATACCATGGTAAACGGCAATGAAAAGCCAGTATGTAATTGTGTAATGGCTGTTTTTAGAGCCTGAAAAAGGCAGCAATATTGTTTTTATTACACTTCAGCAGTGTTCAAGTTTAGGGCCTTAGATATAGGTAAGTAATAGGTCCCTACCTATTACCACTTTATAAATGAATTTTCCTAATACCTACTTTAAGAAAGTGGTAATTGGTAGGGAAATGTATTTAATTTTTTATATATATTTTCAAATATGTTTACGGCCATGTCCTGCAGTAGTTTCACAAAATGTTGTGAAATTCGGCAAAAGTACTGTGGTGACAGATATCACTAAGATTAAATGCCTTATAACTGAAAAATGCTTACCCTCCTTAACTTAAGAACTCAAAAAGCATCATCTCTGCACCATAATGGATTATCCTGCCAAATTTAATGTTAATCCATTCAGCCATTTTCACGCTACATCACATACAATAGTCTATGGAAAATGCATTGGTGGAAAAACACATTTTGTGACTCACTTTTATCTTTGCACTCCATTAAAGATGCACCACAAAATTTTACATCATCTCAAAATGTGGAAAATGCTGTAGGTCTGGAAAGATTTGTGGTGATTCACCAAAAGGGGGAAAGTTATTATGGAGCTAATATCCGAGGAATTCCAATCTTTGGGAATGCTAATTATAACACAGAATGGCAATCAGATTTAATGTGATTTCTTTCTCTTTATCTATTGTATTTGTTATGCATATGTTTATTGGTTTACATAATCATGTGGCCATAATTGTGTCCTTTAGTTATTCATGTAGAAATTCTGAAACTTTACATATGCAGTCTAGTTTATTTTGTATTCTTCCTTGCTACCTTTAGTAGGATTGTGATACATATAAAGCCCAAAGTAAATGAAAGTCAATCATTGCTATAAAACTTAAGATTATTTTTTTTCTTCCTAATGGTTCATTATCATGCCCTCCATTGAGTAGTTTTGTAGCTCACTGCTAGGTAACTTTTCAATGTTGTTGCACAGGGGTGAAAAGGAGTATGGGTTTTGTTTGGTGTGTTGGGCACAGTTTAATTTTGTGAGTCAGAGAGCATGCAAATAAAACACATATAGATTAACATGTATTCTATTTAGAATAGAGAATGAATGAGCAACGGCGGATCTGAGTAACCGCACCTCCCTGCTTTATTCCTTTTCTTGTTTAAGAAATTGTAATGGATAGTATGATTGGGTGTGCACATACAGCTCCTGCACCTGCCGTTGTTGGATGCCAGCTGCCAAGCAGAGAGAAAACTGTGAAAATAGTGGAGCGGTGCACTACCAAAGAGTTTTCTTCAATAAATCCAAATGTTCATTTTGTATAGTGGTTTATCAATCCTTTATTTTCAATATCAAAATGTGCAAATTCCAGCCAACGCGTTTCGTTCATACATAAAATTAACTTCTTCAGGGCAAATGGTGATGTGAAGAAGACGCAGGAACACAGAGGCAATGAAGAGCCCTTGATCTGAGATATTTCAAATTCCTGCTGTCGACGCACAAGTATTTACATTTTAAAGGCTACCATGATAAGTGCCTGATGGGTGTATCTCTGGGGACACAGTCCTGTTACTATCGTCCGGTCGGCAGTCAGTGTATTCTATTTATTGTGCATTTTTTATAGGCTTCCATTAGCATGTGACCATAAATGAGTCTTTCAGTTGTTCATGTGGTAAGTCTGAAAGTTTACATATGCAATCTAATTTATTCTTTGGGCTTTCTTGCTACTTTTAGTAGGCTTGTGCTACATATGAAGACCAAAGTGAATGAAAGGTGATCATTGTTATTGTTATAAAAATTAAGATTATTATTTTTTCCTAGTGGTCAATTATGATTTCCTCCAAATAGTAGCTTGTGTGGCTCACTGCTAGAGCAATTTTTCATTTTGTTGCACAGGGGTGCATAAGAAAGATGGTTTTGTTTGGCTTGTTGGGACAGTTTTATTTTGTAAGCCAGAAAGAATGCAAAGAAAATTTATGTAGATTAAGATGTATTCTATTTGTTATATATTTATTTATAGGTTTTGTGAGGATTTGGGATTTTGGGATTTGGGGTTTTGTGAGGATTTGGGATTTTAACTATACAATATGGCTGTGGGGCCTTAATGTGGAGTACACTTACAGATACCATCCTGGGTCCAGTCAGTATCGTTTATCTAACCTTAGCTCAACCCTGAGTAGCTGTGCTGCGAGCCATAAGGTTTGGCTAAGGAACTTAGTGTAAAGCATTTAACAGCACCAAACAACAGAATAAGAAAGTCACACACCAATAAAGAGACACAACAAAATTATTAAAAATAGAGCATATTTTTATGAATTTTTAGAGACCCTAATCCTCAAAATCCACCAGAGAGTTCTGGAGATACAGATTCTAGAAGCTTTTTTTCACTTTTAAATGCAACTGCAAACAAGTATTGGTCAACAAAAAGTTTGTAAACGTTTCAAAAGTTTGAAAGAGTTAGTGTGGGTACTCCGGCCTTGGTTGGGTGACCAAATCCAGCTGGGGAAAGGTCTAGGGGGTCAGAGAGGATACTTTGGACAGTTATCTGGCCACCAAAGCATTTTTAATACAAGTTCCAAACTTTACAGGATGACCCCAATGGAATGGTTCTGATGCTGAAGATACAGGCAAAGGATGCTCCAGTTGGTGTCTCTGTGGTGGTCCTTCGATCCATGGGTGATAAGGGGCGACTTTGGCTACAGAGATCGGGCCCCTCAAAGTCCTCTACATTGCAGTAGCTGCCAAGCGGATGCAGCGTTACTGGTCTCCTTATACTGTGGTTGGGGCAATATCCGTAGGTAGTGGCTAGTGTCCCTTGAGTACAATGAATTTGTACTTCAATAGCAATGCTGAGTCTGGAAGACTTGGGTGCAACTTTTGGCCATCTCTGATTTGTTCTTTTGGGCACCAGGCGACTGGTAGCAGCAAAACGTCTGCAGTGGCTACCACTTGTCGGTTTGGGCTCTTTTAGCTCTTGTGTCCTTGGAGCTGGTTCCAGGGGATCAGCTGACTGATCCTTGGAGTCATTGTTGTGGATGAAGGTGGGAAGCCAACTTTTCCCCATGTCAGGAGCCACAGGCACAGTCCCAATCTCACTAGCGCAAAAGTGCAGCAGGTGCAGTCCTCTCGACGGTGCAGACTATCTTTGTGCGGGTTGAGGGCAGCAGGGAAGTCCATCTTTGGTCCTCTCTTTGATTCCAGCATGATCTATAGGGCAGGGTGCCATGGGGTGCTACAGGTATCCCAGGAAAGTGCCCAAGGGAACTCATCGATCACTAGCCAATGGGCTACTGGATCCCCTCCTACCTAGTGACATGTTTCCTGTGATGTGTGACATCAAGCTATCTCAGAGTGCCCCATTCTTGCCCATTTCAAAATGGCACAACCCTTTCTTGTTCGTCAGGAGCACAGTAGCCCACCTTAGAGGTGTGGCTGCCAGTGGGTTACGAGCCAATGGGAAAACTGGTTTGGGGACGGGCTTTCCCTCTCTGACTGTCTCCTAATTGCCTGCAGGAACAAAAGGCATACTGCTTAGGGGTGTTGTCGCAGTTGGCCCTTCAAAGGCGGCTTCCCCTTTAAAACTAGCCGTTTGGACTAACACCTTGAGTGGCCCTCCTGGGAGAAGAGGTCTCATCTCGCTCTGCACCAACTGCCTTTGTTCCTGGGTATTTTTCACATGCCTCCCCAGGTGATCAGAACTCTGTCTGTGTGTCAGGCCCTTTGTGAGGCCACTGGACTAGCTGGAATGCAGAGTGGCAACTTTCTAAACATTGCTGAATTTAATAGTGACTTTTGGCCTGGGCATCAGATCTGATTTAATGCCACATTGAATTTTATACCTTACTCAACCTTGTTGGGTAGTCCCATTCAGAGGTTAGCCAGGCAGGGATTCCAGCAGGTAAACCTGTGTTAGCCAATGGGTCTACTAACCTTTCCAGAGCAAAACAACAAATTGGAAGTGTTGCTGTTAAGACATGTCGAAAATCATATATTCTACTTAATAATATACAGCTTCCTGCCATAGGGCTCCATAGGTCTTCCCTAGGCGAGACTTATATATATTCTTAAGGAAAGTGGTTGTTTTGCCATTAGATGTAATGGCAAAGTCGAATTTGCAGTGTAAACACTACCCTTTCAGTTTGCAGGGGCAGGCTAGGGTGCATTTTGTCCTTGTCACATACAGAGTGGCACAAACAGTGCTACAGCCCTGGGTGAGCACTCTGTCTTACATGCCCTGGGTACCATATACTAGGGACTTATAAGTAAGTCAGTACTTGCCAATTGGGTGTATCCGATTCAACATATCTTTTGTATGGGTTAGAACACTGGCACTGAGGTCTGGTTAGCAGGCCTCACTGCTCTCTCAGAGTAAAAAAAACAGTATCATCAGTCCAAAAATGTGGGAGCAAACATGCAAAAAATAGGCATTTCCTTACAGGTTTCCAATAGCATGTGACCGTTAAGGTGGTGTTTCACTTGTTCATGTAGTAAATCTGAAACTTTACTTATGCAGTCAAGTTTATTTTGTAGGCTTCCTTGCTACTTTTCGTAGGATTGTGCTACATATGAAGGCCAAAGTGAATATAAGGCAATCAATGTTATTGTTAATTAAAATTGAGATTATTGTTTAATCTAAGAAGCCACAACACTACTGTTGTCGTGGAATACTGCAGGCCTCAAGGGGAAAACCATGGATCCCTAGTGGGGGTCATTCATTGATACCCATTACATAGTTATAATGAAGGAAACATGGGCATTGGAAAAATGCTTTAGATCAGGGTATTGTAACTATAGAATAGAGCCATTCCCTCTAAAGCTTGATGCCTTTCTTGCAGCCTTATTGTATGGGTTAAGAATTCCCATGGATCTAAGTGTTAAAGCATTACCAACCCACAGCAATGATATTATGGGTCTCTCTTTGAGAAGCCCACAAAGGAATCAAGGTTGACTTATACAATGTTTATAATCATTCATCTTCCCAGAATAAGGAATCTCCTAAGCTACACCAATTGGCCTGCCTGTGTGTTGTCTTCGAGAGATGATCACTGTCCATTGGTTATCGCAGGTGACTTCAATGTCACCTTCGAGCCACTGGATGGCTTATTATCCATTTTTAGCTTGGTAGACAAGGCCAGAGGCATTCCTCCTCTTGAGATTACTTCCCTTTCCTCTTGACCTGTGGCAGCAATGCAGCTCTTCACATTAACATTAAATCATGGTACTCGTGCATGCAATCGGAGGTTTCCATCAGATCTAAAGTGCGTTCACACATTTGCACAGGGTCCCAGCCACAGCAGAATTGATTATGCCCTATGGTATCTAGAGCTATGGCATTTAGTAGTTGATTTCTAAGTATTCCCTCACACGGATAGTGAAAATAGCACCCTGCGGCTTAAACTGGGAGGTTCCTCCCCCTGGAATTTCAACCTTTTGGGTCAGAAGTCTAACACCAGGGTTAGTCTGAATAACAACTGAAAGTCCATTAAAATGGTCTAAATTATCCCCCAACATGACCTCCCTAGCTGTCATTTACAAAGCATTCAATGAGATGCTTAATCCTCTCATTGATCTTCCAGGCAAAGGGTTGCTATTTGATTACCATACCACCCTGTTTAGTGCCCTGAGGTCTCACTGTACTGAGGCCCAAGAAGGTAAAAATATTTTTACACCCGGGCAGCCTCCATCTTGGTATAATAAAGAGTGCTATCAGGCAAAGTGCATGCTAATTGAGGCTGTCAAAAGAAGTGATCATGAAGGAATTCTGGTAGCCCAATCAAATTACAAAAGACTGACTTCTTGAACTAAACAAAATTGGGTGGATGCAAATTGGCAAACCCTTGTTGAGACATCCAGTAAAACAATTTGCAGAAGTTCTGGCATATATTTTCTCATTGTTGCCCACGTTCTGTTAGCCCATTAAAATGATCAATACAACCCCAACAATGGGTTCACCACTTTTCAAACATTTATGCTCTTCCAAACACAGGCGCGAACACCTCTGAACTCCGACTCCGGAAACAGAAAAATGTATATGAGACCCCCTCACTGCAGGTTTGCCTCGATAAAACCCTTAGAGCAATTGCAGACATGCCCTCTGGGAAGGCTCTGGTTCCTGACAGAAATCCAGGAGGGGCCTCTTTTGCTTGGAACCTCATGTGGGGCCCATACATCATCAAACTATCGAATGATACACTGGCCGGGTGTACAGGTCCCAGAATCCTAGAAAAATGCTGAGATCATTCTAATTTTTCCCAACCAACTACTGGCCCAATAGTCTTTTAGATAATTTGTACAAGATCTTTTGGCATCAGATCCTGGCTAGAATACAGTTCTGGATGGATGAGGCAAACATCTTTACACCTTTCCAGGCGGATTCTGCTCTTAGGTCAGTACAGTGGGCAAATTCTTTCGGTTCGTCCTCATCACATCTAAGTACCTCAGGCTCTCTTGGACCCATCTCTATTTGGCCTTTGTAGACCTCAGGGCAGCCCTTGACTTGATTTCAAGGCAGCACCTTTGGCCCACCTTGGTTGCTATGGGTATCTGTCCATCTTTGCTGGACATCCCCATAAGACTCCATAGCAATACCACAGCACAGGTTAGGTGGGGCCTGGGTGGTGATATGACTGATTTAATCCCAGTGCAGCATGGACTAAGGCAGGGGTGTGTATTCGCGACCATGCTTTTTTCACTTTACATAAATGGTGTGGTTTCATTTTTAGGCCAGTGCATAAACTACTCACCCAAACTAGCTGGTTGCTCCACCCCAGCACTCCTATTTGTAGACAACACACTTCTGCTTTCCCGTACTCCATCTGGGCTCCAAAATCTTCTGAATAAATTTCAGAGTTTTGTCTAATCCATGGGCTGGAGGTGAACACCTCTAAAACAAAGATCATGGTGTTTAACTCGCAGAAATCTCACAGATGGAACTTTCAGCTTCAGGAATCCCTCGGTAGTAGGTAAATTTGACTACCTGGGGATTAGTGTTGATAAGAGCAGGTCATGTAAAGCTCAGCTGGGAAAGAACGAGGTGATTCTCTTACACTCTACCTCTGCCATCACTAAGAAGTACAGGGCAACCACCCCCAGGTCTGCATCCCCAGCTATCGAAGTATATAGGGCAAAGGCACAGGCCGCTGCTTTATATGGTGCTGATCAATGGGGGCCTTCCAATATTGAAGGCCTGATCTCTAAGGAAAACTACTTTTTGAAGTCTCTATTTAGCCTCCCGCAGAGTACACCCACCCTCCCACTCTTGTATGATACAGGATTAAAAAGGGTGGGTGACCTAGCAGTGCTAAAACCCCTTCTCTATTGGGTGATGCTGTGGTCAACTCCCGAGCTTTTCCATTACAGGCTGACTTTGGGGGACATCATGTGCCATAGAAACGCTCAATTTCTCTACTGGCCAAAACATGTCAAATTCCATCTCTGTGCCCTGAGCTTGAGAGTCATTTGGAGTAATTCATCATCAATGGGGGCGGATACAAAGGGTAGAGTTAAAGTGACTTTCTAGGATAAGAGAATCAATAACCTTTACCAAAAAGTGAGGGGCATATTAGCAAGAAGAGGCGATAATCATCGCTAACCCTGCTTAGCGTGATTTTTTTTATCGCCGGCTATCGCTGGAATATATCGCCACGCTAACGCTGTATTAGCAACGATTAGCGCTATGGCGATGAATATTCCAGCGATAGCGGGGAAATGGGCCAACATCGCTGAAAAACCAGCGATGTTGCATGGAGAAGGAGAACACCTTGCTGATACGACCCTGTGGTCGTATCAGCATAATCCACCCCCCATGTTAGGTATGGCTAACACCTGCTAATTGCAGGTGTTAAATAAATGGCGATGACCCCGGTTAGCACGACTTTTCACGTCGCTAACTGGGGCCATGGCCACCTTGCTAATAGGCGATAGGCCTGTTAGCGAGTGTTTCCCAGGTTTGTTCGTTGGAACGCCCACTTTGCATGTCATTAGCGATAAATATCGCTGACATGCAAAGCGGTAAAAAAACGGGCGCTAATGCCTGCAAACTGTCGCTAACTGCTGTTAGAGACAGTTTGCTGATAGGGCGATATAAATATCGCCACTTTAGCGGCAAAAAGTGCCGCTAAAGCGGCGATAGTGCCTTTGCTAATATGCCCCTGAGTTCTTAGGGGTTGGTAGAAGCTTTTTTGGCCTGTAAAGTTGTCCCTGCCAAGGAAGCATACTTGGACCACATTCAACAACCAATGGTGCGCACATTGTACATTACGTTCAGACTGGTAACACTTCAAGTCAGACCCAGGTAGAGATGGAGAAAACCACTGTGCACGCTCTGGGGTGCGAGGGCATACCGGGTGGCTTACCGTTTGAGATAGGTTACTAGCCAGGCAGTGGTATTTTGTGTTAGTCAATACCTCTACAAAGTGTAGCTGCACAGGAAAAAGCAGGGGTGATGTTTCAATTGGATATATACTTGATTTTATTATTGATGAGTACTCTTACATAGATCCCACAATGTCCCTGGGTCAATGTGTTTTGGTTATTGCAGCACTGTACTTTTTTTGGAAATGTGTTTGCTGCTATACTTATTTATTTTAGACTAAGCCCCCTTTTAACGGTCAATTACCTGTTCAGTAGTGAGAAAATATGTTTAGGAACACATCGTTTTTATCTGCTTTAATTGATTTTTTTGTTTGTAAAAATGGTTTTATGAGTTTAACTATTTTAACAAATCAAAATCCTATTTGGAAAACATTATTAATTCCTTGCCTATAATGTTTGTACATGCTTTTATGGTCCAATGAACCGAAATAAAGATGAACTGAACTGAAATTATTTCTTTGTCCTATTGTCCAATTTTCATGTCCTCAAACAGTAGTTTGTTTGGCTCACTGCCAGGGAATTTTTCATTTTGTTGCATAGGGGTGCTTTAAGAAAGTTGTTTTTTGTTTGGCTTCATGGGACAGTTTTATTTTGTGAGCCAGAGAGTGTACAAAGTTAAACTTATGTTGATTAAGACGTATTCCATTCATTATATATTTGTTTATAAGTTGCCATTAGCATGTGACAATAAATGGGTCATACAGTTGTTTGTGTAATAAATCTGAAACTTCACACATGCAGTCTAGATAATTTGTGGCCTTCCTTGCTACTTTTAGTAGTATTGTGTTACAATATATCACTAAGTTGTTGGCACGTATACCTTCATATCAAATCCATAACATCACTTTCAATAGCAAAAAGAATCATCTACATAGTTTAATGTACATTGCTGTGAAATTTCGTTACAATCTGTTCAGCCATTTTGCCGCTACATGAAATACAAAGCGACATGCATTGGATGTGAAGCGTGTTTTGGGACCCCCCCTTTTTCTTTGCACCCCCTTGACCAGATGCTCTCAATCCTCTGACAATATAACGGGTGCAACAGGTCTGCAAAGGTTTGCAGAGATTAGTAAAATGGGTACAAAGTTATTAAGGGGCAAAAATCCAAGAAATCCCTATCCCTGGTAACCCAAACTATTACTACAGAGTGGCTACTATATATATATATATATATATATATATATATATATATATATATATATATGACCTACTAGTAGTCAGGAGTAGGTAGTTATAGTTAGGCCTGCTTTTCCATAGACGGGGCATTTTTTGGTTTGCTAATAACTTTTCCCCTGTTTGACCAAGCTTCACAAAGCTTTCTAAAGGGAAAGTTCATCCACCTCAGCTTCTTCCTGGAAAGCTTTGGTGTGATCCGTGAAGCAGGGCCAGAGAAAAAAGGGGGTCCCAAAACTCCATGTAGTTTCCATAGACTTCTTTAAGACATGTCTTAGCAGATTCTGTGGAACGGATTTATACTAAATTCGGCAGGAAGTTAGATCTTGGTTCACAGATTGTGCTTTCTGTGATTTGGTGTAAATGCGTTCAGTAGTTTTTGAGACATTAAGGGTAAAAAATAATTGTATATTTTTGCAATTTGGCTCGCAAGAGTCCAGCGAGCCTCCCACGAAAGCGCATATTATAAAATGGAGCATAATGATTGGTCGAGAGATTCGTTTTTTCCAATGATCCTTCACGCTCTCTCGGGAGTGAGAGGCTTCTGTCGGTCCCGTGAGCACTCTGATTGGCTGGCTGTTGGAATGTTAAAAATGAAAATGGACACCATTACTGTTTCTGTGAAAAACTGGAGATGCTGTGGAAATTAGGTAAAAAAGCTATATAAGGGGAAGCAGAAAATCATGCCGTCCCCTTGGATTTAGAGAAGAGGTGTCTACGGGGTAACTACTGTGAACATAATAATTGTATATTGTTTGTAAGTAGTCTTTACGATCTTGCAGGCCTCTCGCAGAATCCTGAATAGTAAAAAGAAGTAGATGAGTTCCAAATACACTTTATTAGTAGGAATGCATATTGTGGCCCTTCTAAAAAAACAAGAAGTGTGTAACAGATAAGTACTGTGATGATTAGGAGGTTAGATCTTTTCTTTAAAAATAATGTTACTGTCTCACAAGACTCTCACCGGATCGTGAAAAGTATGAAGGAGTAGGTGATGTTTTAATGCACTCGGCAATGCGCACTTTTTACTGTATGGAATCTTACTGGAGATGGTGTTTATCAGACTCTTTATGCCCATTGGTTTGAGAAGAGTTGTGAGTAAAGATAAAGCTCAACCAAACACCATACTGCTCACACCCATCATCTGAGATAGAGGTCTGAAAGGAGAGCCCAGTCCATCCCCACACCCTACCACACATACCTACCATTACAGAGAGAGATCACAGCAGAGTGGCCAACCCCTCCACACACCCTATAGTGCACACTTGTCATCTGAGTGAGAGAGGTCTGAAAGGAGAGGGCAGTCAATTTCCACACCCTACTGCACACACATGCCATCTGAGAGAAAGGTCTGAAAGGAGAGGCCAGTCTTTACCCACACCCTATGACGCACACCAGTCATCTGAGAGAGATGTCTGTAAGGAGAGGCCAGTCCCTCTCCACACCCTACTATACACTATCATTACAGAGAGAGGTCTAGGCAGAGAGGCCAGTTCCTCCACACACCCTACTATGCACACCAACCATCCAAAACAGAGGTCTCAGCAGAGAGGCCAGTTACTCTCCATACTTTACTACACACACCCATCATCCAAGAGAGTGGTCTCTGTTGAGAGGTCACTCCCTTCACATACACTAGTAGGCACTCCTGTCACCCAGCAAGGCTATCCCTACACTCTACTACACACACCTGTGATGTAAAAGAGAAGTCTAAGTGAAGAGGCCAATCTTTCCCAATACCCTACTATGTATACTTGTAATTCAAGAGAGAGTTCTTAGAGGAGGGGCCAGCCCATCCAGACATCCTATTACAGACACCCATCATGCAAGAGAGGGGTTTCAGTGGAGAGGTCAGTTCCTCCACACTCACTACTATGCACAACTGTCATCTGAGACAGAGTCTATGTGGAGAGGCCAGTCTCTCCCCACACCATAATACACACACCTGTCAGGTAAGAGATGGGTCTCAGTGGAGAAAAATACTCAGTCTCACATATGACTATTTCCATACAATTTTGTTGCGATCCCATGAGTGTCTTGCGAGAGGAGTTCACGAGCTTTAGGAGTGAAGCTTGCTATATAGGCACGTGTGATCTTGAGAGAGGCTCACCAGACCAAGAAGGAAAATTACTGAGCATGCTATAAGGTGTTTCACGATCCAGCGAGAGTCTCACGAGATCGTAATGGGGAGAAGTAGAAAAAAAGGGCCAAGCCTCAACCAATAGATACCATTCCTATTACATGGTTGAAGAAATGCTGTGACGTGATTGGGTTCAGAACCAGAGACAGTTCACATTGTTCTTGGTAATTTGGAGGAGAAGGAAGCCTGTCCGAGTTGTGCTCAAAAGAAGTGACTGAATTTTTAACTGAGACATACTGGTGTCTTCAGCTGAATTTAAGAAACTGCTCTAAGTTCATGTAATTAAAGATATACTTTATGAACCTTGTTGAGAAGTGTCAGTAACTGCACTACTGTTGGCAAACGTATTCTATACAAGGTTTAGTGAGTCAAAAGTTGTTTGTAGAGGTGCATGTTTTTTAATATAGGTTTTGATTCTGAGAAGTAGAGTTTAGAATGTAGAGCGATATCACCAAGTATTAGACGTGTTAAAAATGAAATTTTCAATCTGTATGTTATAAGTAAAAGAGGCAGTGTTTCTGAAATTACAAAATTAAGAATCTGCAATCTGTTATTACAAGGCCTAGTGTATTTATGAACCTTACTCTATGCATATTGTACCCCTAAGAGATGTTTGAGTGGTTTGAGTGGATACATTGCTATTTGTAGAGTAAAACACTGTGTTCACATTTAGGAAAGATGTGTCTACAGGAATGTGTTACTTTATAAACTGTTATGGAACCATGTTTGATGACATGTTGTAATTTAATTGTGAAAAAAATACACTGGTTGAGGGTGTTGAATTGTTCAAGAGAAAGGAATATGAAGTT
The DNA here is from genome assembly GCA_963921515.1 of Calotriton arnoldi. Classification (NCBI taxonomy): domain Eukaryota; kingdom Metazoa; phylum Chordata; class Amphibia; order Caudata; family Salamandridae; genus Calotriton; species Calotriton arnoldi. Next base: position 1,134,281 of record CAWUFW010004881.1, read on the forward strand.
AGTGGTACAGTAGATACAAGTATGTGATTGTGGGTGAAAAATGTAATGTGATGTATCACTGTTATCAATTATTGATCAGTATGTAACTTTACATTTTTTGGTTGTCTTGTCTTTTTTTAGGTGGAAAATGGAAAACAGGGCGCAAGATGGCAGACGCACATTGAGTGTGCTCCCGGCACTTAAATCAACATCCAATGATAATCCTGCTAGCCCAGCCATACGGGACAGCAGCTCTACTCCCATCACTCCAGTATCTTGGCAACAATAGCCACTTGCAAATTGGAGTGCATGGTTCGCCGGAGAAGCCGTGTAGCGTGCTGCAGCCTGGTTTTGCTCCCCGGCCTGTTCGGCGGGCGGTGTTGCAGCTGTGGTCGTGGCCCAGTCGGGTCGGTTGGTGATGCCCTGAGGACTCCCTGGCCCTGTGGAACGTGAAGGATGGTGAGTGAAGATCCGGAGCTGGGCCGAGGTCAGGGGGACACGATGTAGGCTGCTGCATAAGCCGTGTGACCGAGTCGGGCCCCATGGCTTCCCCACCCCAGTTCCCAGCAGCCTGTCGAGCGGCCCACACACACCTGGGAAGAGACGTGCGATGCCCCTTTGCATACTTCAGACCCTCGACCCATGCTGGCTGTGAGCGGAGGTGCTGGCCGGGTCCTGTTGAAAGGAAAGGATGAGCCGCAGCCTCTACCAGAGACATTGGGGGGGCGGGCGGGCGGGTGCGTCAGGCAGCATTGATGCGCCTGGCCGACCCAGCTGGGGCTTGTCGATGCAGTCGGGCCGTGTCCCCCCCTGCCTCAGAGAACACCAGCATATCTGGCACATATTCGCTGAGGGTGCCCGGGCACTTAAGAGACAGCTTGGAGAGCAGGGCAGGCCCCAGCGGCCTCCCCCATAATCCCTGCTCTCCCCCTTTGCAGGTCTGAATGGCAAGTGGGTGAGGCCTACGTACGGAGCAGCAGGCTATAAACAACACTGTGGGAAGACTGCCTTGGCCCTGGGAAGCTATGTCCAGGCGAGCGTGTGCCGCTGTGGTGGACCTGCATGATTTTCCCATCCCCCTCCTCCTTGCTGGGCCTCAACTCTCACGGTTGGATACCGGTGGCAGCGCACTCATCCACGTTGCTGATACGGTATGGTGCTTCGTTAGGGAGTACCGCGCCACGGCCCACCCCTTGCTGCAGAAGTGGGCAGGCTAGATTCTGGTGCAGTTTGTTGCTGGGGCGGCCCAAGTAGAATGTTGGACCAAGGACCTGCTTCCGCTGCAGACCGACATCCCTGGGAGTGGAGGGGGACTGGCCATTTTTTGATAGACTGAAGCAGCCCCCAGGCTCTCACAATGTCTAAGGATCAACTACCACCAGCCTCAGCCAAGCAGAGTACTATGGACCAGTACACAATTGCAAACTCTAGCAGTACAGACCGGGCGAAGTCCCCATCGGGCTATCCCGACAATGCCATGCTGCTGGCAGCCATTACTCAATCACGGGAGGCCCTGGAGGCTAAGATTGGGGAAGTGGGATCCAATGTGAATTTATAGCGATAAGAATTGAGGAAGGCAGTTGATCGCATCACAGAGGCAGAAACAGGAGTGTCTGAGGTCGAAGATTCAGTGGCAACCTTGCAGCAGAAGTTCAAAACATTAACAGCTACGACTTAGGAGCTGGCCATACGGGTGGAAGACGCAGAGGGCTGTGAGCAACGTCACAACTTGCGTTTCGTGGCCTTCTCAAAGGCTCCTCTGGGGAACAATTCCTGATGCAGTGGCTGAGATCTGTGGTACCGCCAGAGAGCCTGTCATCATGCTTCATGGTTGAACGGGCTCACCAGGCCCTGGTGAGGAGGCCCCCACCCGGAGTCCATCCCCGGCCTATCATTGCGAAACTCCTGAACTACTTAGATCAGGACGCTGTCCTGAGATATGCCCGGAGCCAAGAAAATATCATGTACGAATCTGCTCACATTATGATCTTCCCTGACTATACTAGAATGGTCCAGTAACAGAGACATTCCTTCCTTGTTGCTAAACAAAAGCTGCGAAACCTCAAGATCCAATATATTTTGCTATATCCAGCGCAGCGTCCTGGAGGAGCTCACGTACAGATGATGATCAATGATGTTACTAAGGGGCTGTCGTCCTATGTGAGACTGATCTACTGATTGTTGTATCCCTCTTCAACTGTTCTACTGTTTCAAATTTCCAGATTTGTGGGGATCGCACGGACGCTCCCTCCTCCTCTATTTATATTACCTGTGCATGCGGCATACATTGGGTGGGCCAGTTGCATGGAGGGAGATTAGTGTGCTTGCCAGACATGGGCTAGGGCGGGCCAGATGCCCTTTATAAAGCTGCCACTTCAGAGAATCATTCCTAGGAACCCTTTCTAGAGGTCATGTTTCTTGGGCATTGGGATCCATTGGTGGTTTTCCTTCCCGTTCCCCTGGTTGGGGTTCGGTAGGGGTGCAAACCGTGACAGATAGTTCCAGTTTCATAAAGTATGGGGCAGGGCGGCCGGGGGTTCTTTGTTGCACTTATGTTTTGTTGGTTCTTGAACAGCTGCAGTCCTGTTTCTCACACCACATCAGACACACACTTATTGTGGATCATTCTCTACCACCGATATACATGACTAGCTGCACATCAGGGATCACAGGGGGTCAACTCCGCATCTTAGCATGGAATGTGAGGGGGGTACTGGATAAAATTAAACAAGGGGCAGTCCTCCGGCAGGCCAAACACTTGGGGACAGACATTCTCCTCTTACAAGAGACCCACCTTATGGGGACAAAAACCCGCTGCCTAGACCACCTTGGCTATATACAGGTATTTCACTCGGGTTTATGTGGGGCTCTCGGGGCACAGCAATCGTAGTCCATCGTAAGGTCCCTTTTACCACTCGGAGGGTGTGGGTAGATACCTATGGTGGCTATGTTGCAGTGACAGTTAACCTCCATGGGGAACAGCTCATGCTTGTGAGTGTCTATGCCCCCCTCCGCTGGGGACCGCCTTCACTGAATGCTTCCTCTGCTTGTGGGGCGAGATGCCTGGCTGCCTTTGTCTGGTGGGGGGACTGGAATGATGTCATTCATCCTGGAGAGGACAGATGGCGACCACAGGGTGGGAGGGATGCCCAACGTGACTCTAGGCTGTCCACTCTGGTAACTACCCGTGGGTGAGTGGACACATGGAGGGCCTATCACCCTACCAAGAAGGGATATACATACTACTCATCGGTCCATGGGTCCTTATCCCACTTGGACTACATGTTTATCCCAACCAAATATCTTCACCCACGGGGGCTCTCAGATCATCCCCCTGTGACCTTGAAGCTTCATATTGGCGCCACTTGTCCTAGATTTTGATGGCGGATGTCTCCATGGCGCCTCCAGAACCCGACTTATAGGACCATTGTACAAAAAGCAATAACTGAATATTTTACATTCAACTCATTCATGGCCTCCACAAAGGTAGTTCTATGGGAGGCACTTAAGCCAAGTGTTAGAGGGGTAGACATCAGCTTTTCTGCAGGAGACCGTAGGAGTAGAGCACAGGAGCGGGTTGCCCTTGAAACACAAATTGAGAAGTTGGAGGGTGATTGTGGAGAGCCAGGCAATAAGGCAGCAAGATTACAGCTTAGTCTGAACCAACAAGTATGCCAACAGCACTTACTAAATGAGGTGAAGACGGCGCGGCAAGACACACAGCAACAAATATATTAATGGGGGACAAGTCCAGTCGCATGTTGCACAGATTGTGTCAGGCCGCGGGGACCGTGTCGCCTGTGGTGTGGGACCATCAAGGGGGTTTGGTATCAGGGCCGGCAGAGGTCGCCCAACGTTTTGCAGATTAATATAGGGCGCTATATGCTCCAAATGACCATATCAGCATAGAACTAGTCCAGGAATTTCTCAGGGACATCCTGCCGCGTGCCTTGTCTGCAGAGGCATGTACACAATTGGAGGAGAAACTTACAGTGGAGGAGCTGGTGATGGCCCTGGCCGAGATGCACACAGGGTGGGCCCCAGGGCCTAATGGCTTCCCCAGCAAGTTCTTGTAGCTCTTTATGCCACAGCTTGGCAGTATCCTCCTAGAGGTTATACAGGAGGCATTAGATGGCGCCCTGCTCCCCCGGGATTGGCAACATGCAGAGATCGTCGTATTTCTGAAGCTGGGGCGACCGCCGGATTTCCACTTGTTCTATCGACCAATCTCCGTTCTTAATTTCAAAGTGAAGCTCTTAACCAAGCCTTTGGCCAATAGACTACTGAAATGCATGCCTGACCTCGTACACCTAGACCAAGTGGGCTTTATACCCCATAGGCCCACACTTCATAATATCAGTCGCGTCTATAATGCCCTGGCTATGGTTGACCGCCTGGCACTACAGCAGCAGTGCTTCCAGCAGATATGGACAAAGCATTCGATTCTGTCAGCTGGCAACACTTATTTGCTCTACTGTGGAGTATTAACTTTGGCCTAGGTTTCCTCAACTATGTAAAACTCTTGTACACTAGCTTGACCACCTCAGTCTGGGTTGCGGGAGCGATCTCAGCTCCCTTCGAGGTGGGCAGGGGCACCTGTCAGGGATGCCCACTGTCCCCATTATTGTTTTCCTTGGCAATAGAACCCCTGGCAGTGTGGGTCTGTACTGAAGGGATTTGAGTGGTCACTATCAAATCGGGTTGCCCTATATGCTGATGATGCGCTATTCTTCCTCACTAATCCACGGTCTTCTGACCGACGACTGCTGCAGATTTTGCGCGTTTTCAGAGAGAAGTCGGGACTACACATGAACGCTGGGAAATCTGTGATATTTTTCATGAGGGAGTCAGCGAGAGATAGGACATGGGCCTCCGGTTTGAACATAGCAGCCAACGGCTTTAAGTATCTGGGGTAGATATTGCTCCTGACCCATCTTGGGTCCACAATATTGCTCTGTTATTGCCCCGAATACAAGATGAGATCAAAGTGTTATCCCCACTGCCTCTCTCTCTACTAGGCCATTCAATGATCTTTAAAATGGTTTATATGCCACGAATGTTATATCAATTATAGAACTATCCTTTCACCATCACCCCAACATGGTTTAAGTAGGTCAATGCGGCACTCACACAGTTTCTCTGGGGTAGGGGGGCAGTGCATACTGCCCTACGGACTTGTGTCCAGTCCACCTTCAATGGGGGCATTGCTGCCCCAGAAATCTACTCCTATTATGCTGCGTCTCATCTCCTCCTTGTCAATGAATAGTGGTATGTGCAATTGGCAAATCCAGCGTACACGACAGAGCATTGGGTGATGGGAGACGTTTCGCTCATACACTTCCTCTATGGTGGTAAGATAGGGAGTCATATCCCACATGCAACCCAAACGGTATTCCAACTGTGGAAACGGACACTAATACGGATGGAGTAGTGGGCCCGGCTGACTCAGATGACGCCACTGTGGAGTGGGAACTTCTTGGGCCAGGTAACATCTCTGTTGGGGTTTCGGCAGTGGGATGCTATTGGTATCTCAACATTAGGAGATATCATGAGCGGTCTAGTCCTTAAATCTTTTAAGGAACTATAGACAGATTTTCAATTGCACAGACATCCACTCTATAGATATCTCCAGTTATGACATGCTTTTACCCCCTGCCTATGCGATCTTCACGACCAACTGGAATTCGACCCAATAGAGGGCAAACTACTAACTGGGGATTTGGGTACCCATACAATCAGACAGGTTTACCAGACACTAGTGTCACATAGTGCATCCAAAATTCCAAATTTGAGACAGACCTGGCAGGAGGACATACCCACACTCAACAATGACAACTGACAGAGGCTCTGATGGTGAAACGTGAAGCGGTGATACTGTCCAGACTACGCCTTATCCTATTGAAATTTCTTCATAGAGCTTACTTTACTAGATATCGCCTATGGGCGCCATTGCCTCGCCTGTCTGCCTAAGATGTGGGATGACCGAGGGCACCTTCCTGCATGCAGTATGGGAATGCACAACAGCCAGTTTCTGGTACGGGATAGTTACCTGCCTAGAGAGGGTCCTGTCCTGGGAGATTCTTTTTCACCCAAAGATGATACTACTCCATAGTACAGAAGGATTTGGAGGTAATAGATATAAAACACACTTTCTCTTCTTGGGCTTAACTCTAGCTAAACGTGACATTGCACATTGCTATGGAAGGATGTGTCCCGCCCATAGTGGGTACATGAAAGCAAGGAATGGATCATTGTATGGGCATGGAAATGGCAGTATATCAGGCTAGGCGGTGTCCACAGAAACATGCAAAGATATGGCAGCGGTGGGAACACCACAGAGGCATAGCCTGTCACCGGTCCATTCTGCAGACTCGCTCCTTGACACAGAGATACAGCAATTTGACGCCTGTCCATGAGGCTACTGGTCGACTATCGCATCCACATATCCCCTTTACAGAGACTATAAGAATGTTGTTCATGATAGAAATGGTAGATTTGATTTTGGCAACATATGCAGGAACCATTGAGGGTAGACGATGGGGTGTTATTGCACTGCAAGTTTGGATAGGCCATGTTGGCCATCATGTAATGTAAAAAAAAAATGTGTTGTGAAAAAAAAAAATGAAAAACAGAAGTTTTGTAAAACAGAAGTATCATGTTACAGAATATATGGAGGAGGAAAATAAAAAGTGTTCACTTTGGAAGAAAGAGGGAACAGTAGTTGTGTGCAAAGTCAAGATTTTTTTTTATTGCACAACTAATGTTCATGTTATTGCCTACGGCAACATTTGTACCCTTGAAGAAGCTTGTTCTATGTTGCTCTACTTCTTTTTAATGATCTGATTACTTAAACAGAAAAAAGTGCTTCATTTACAAAAGGAGAGATGTTATCTGCTTGAGCAGTAAGTACCTGGGGAGAGGTTGTGTCTAACTGTTCAAAGAATGTGTAGGTAGATGAAGAACTATGTGCTTTGGCTGCATGAGCTAAGTTTGTCCTAGCTATCCTTTCAGAATGACTGCATCTACAATAGTTCTACATTCCTGTAATGGAGGTAACAAACTGGTTGTTTCTAATTTCCCGGCTGAACTCCTTTTTGCAAATTGTATTTTATTTGAACTGACTCTTTTACCACCTAACTTGCCAGAAAAAGACTATTAAAGCAGATATTGTTTGGCAGGCTAAGGTGGTTGAAACAAATGAAAAGAAGACATATGTACATCAAAATCCAACAGGCAAATGAACTAAATGTGGAGAAGGTGTTGGGCCAAGTTATAGAAGGGAACAAAAAATGTAAAAAAAATGATAAAATATGTTTTATTTACAGTTCTTGCTGTACTTTGTTAATGTAGTTGTTATTTGTAAGGTTGTTAAATAGTTTTTTAAATAAAATGTTTAAAGTTACTACAGATTTCATTCCTTGTTAGCTTTTAAAGATTTCAATATTATTATAGTCTTGCAAACGTGACATAAAGTGGCAGTTCCCTCTTCAAGAACTGTAACTGTTCTGGGGCATGTATATGTATGTTTAAGGTATTATAGAGAGATTAGTGCTTCTTCCCACTGTAGTATAAAGATTTTTATACAAGAGACAGGTTTTGGTAGAGAGGCTAGTTCATTCTCATAGCGTACTATGCACTGATCAGATGCTGGAGAGGGCAGTTCTTTTGCACATCTTAGTATAAATGCTCGTCACTCTGGAGAGACTTTTCAGCAAACAGGTCTGTCTCTGACACTTTACTATACATGCCTGTCCCCATAAGGAGATGTCTGAGAGAGATGTGACTGTGTCCTTATATTCAAATATGCACACTGGTTGTCCAAGACACAGTTGTCGACAGAGAGGATACTCCATTTTATACTCTATTAATGACATTTATTATCATGAAGACAGGTATGAACAGAGAGAGAGGTCTCTACCCACAGCCTATTTTGCACATGTTACTTTGGGGAGCTGTCTGAGCTGACACAGCAGTCTCTCTACAAACTAGTCTGTATGCTTGTCATCCAAGAGAAGTCTCTTAGTATAGAGCTAATTTCTTCCCCACACCCTAGCTGCAGATCTGTCATTCAACAGAAAAGTCTCAGCAGAGAGGCTAATCCCTCCCAATAACCTACTAAGCATACCCATCATCTAAGAGAGATATCTATGGATAGGGGCCAGTCCCACCCCACTCCCTTTTACACACAACTGTAACCTGAGAGAGGTCTCAGTGTAGAGGCCAATTTCTTCCTGCTTCTTGGTACAGACACCCTTCATCCAAGAGAGAGTTCTCAGTGTTGATGCCAGCCCTTTCCCACACTGTATTGCACATCCCTGCTGTCCTGGGGAGAGGTCTCAGTGGAATGGCCTGTCCCTGATTTACCCTACTATGCAGAGTGAGTATCCTGTGGTGAGGTGTTTGTAAAGAGTTCAGTGTCTTGTTACTCCCTACTATATACTTCTGCCATACTGTGGAAAGCTGGGACTGGAGTGGTCACTTTTTTCCAAGGTCCTCGGAGAAGGAAGTAAAAGTTGTAAGTACTGTAATGAAGGAGAATATACATTATGTGATTTGAAAACATATTATGATCTCACAAGAGTCTCGTGAGATCATGGAAAAAGATAGGGGGTAATAGAGAAAATTGTTTATAGAGAAAGGTGTCAGTGCACAGGCTTATATGTTTGAATACTTTACTATCCACATTGAAGGATACAGACCTGTAGTCTATGAGAAATAAGCTAAAGGCTCGAGCTTGCGAGACTCTTGTGAGACACTGAGAAATACATAGCTGAAGGCAGACATTTGGGTGCTCCAATGCTCACAGGAGGCTCGCAGGATTGTAAAACAAAAAAGTAGTGGGTAGAAAAAATCTGGCCCAAGAGAGAAGTTTTAGTTGAAACTGTTGTGTGTGTACAGCCTATAGAGAATAATTGTCTAAAGGATAACTAGTGGGAAGAAAATAAATGTAAATTGTTAACTAATTTTTATGATGTTGTAGGACTCTAACAGGATCGTGAATAGTAAAAAGGAGTAGATGAGTTCTCAATACACTCCATTAGTAGAAAATGCATATTGTGGTGCTTGTGTTTAAGAGAAAGTGTGTCAGAGATAAGTACTGTGATGAGTAGATGGTTTTGTAGGAGGTTCATTTGAACTCGCAAGAATCTCACTAGACTCGCAAGGAACATTACTGGGCCTCCCACGAGGTGTTTTGCGATCCCCGATAGTCTTGCAAGATCGAATGGGGAGAAGTAAAAAAAGGGGCTGAGGCTCAACCAATACTTGCCATTCTTATTATATAGTTGGAGATATGCTGTGATGTGATTGGGTGTAGAACCAAAGACAGCTCAGATTGTCCTTGGTGCTTTGGAGGAGAAGGAAGTCTCTATGAGTTATGTTCAGCAGAAGTTAATTTATCTGGTGTTGAAAGAGACTGGTGTGGTCATGTGCATTTAGGATAGAACTGGACGTTCAGGTATTTAGCAATTTATTTCAAAATCTTTATTGTGAAGTGTTAGTAAGTATATGAATGTTGGTACAGTTATTCAACAGAAAGTTTACAGAGAGAAAAGTTGTTTGGGGAGATGTACATGTGTAATATAGGTTTTAATAGGTACAGAGTAGAATGTAGAGAGATGTGAGCAAGATTTACAGGGTGTCTTAAAAATGAAATGTACAAACTGTGTGCACTTGTAAGTAAAGGAAGCAGTGTTTCCTCAAAATATAAACCAAAGAATGAAATAATACAAGCTGTACTGTTGTTACGAACTTCGTTGTACATATACTTTAGCCCTATGAAATGTTTGAGTGGTGATATTGCTATTTCTAGAGTGAAAATCTGTGGTGACTGTAAGCAAAGATGTCTCAAGAGGAATGTGTTACTTTATAAACCTTTATGGAACAAGGTTTGATGGCATGTGATAATTTATTTGTGGAAAAAAGTGCACTGGGTGAAGGTGTGGAATTTTTCAGGAGAAAGGAATAACAAGTTACTGGTGAATTAGTCATAAATATGTGATTGTGGGTGAAAAACATAGAAATGTCTACAAAATATACTGATGTTATCAATTATTGACCTGTATGTAATTTTTACCTTTTTGTTTGTTTTGTCTTTTTTAGGAGGAAAATGGAAACTTGTCTCTGAAGAAATAATTATCTGCTTACATAAGCAGCAAAGATGAGCCTTGTTAGGAGAAGCAGTGTTATTGTGTTGTTCAGCAATAACTACGTCTTTAGGTACAGTTTATTCAAGTGGAAGGATGTGGAGTTGCCTGAACAGTTGAGTACTTAAGCAGCACGAGCTAGGCTTTGTGAACTGTATATATAGATGTGTTACTTTGCGGAGACTTTATTGCCATATAGCCTGACATAATATAGTATGAATCTAAAGACTCTTTGGCAGGCTAAGGTGGCTAAAAGATTGAAAAAGAAGTGCTACCTACATCAAAATCCAGTAGGCAAATATAGTCAAAGGGGGGGGGTATTTTTAGGAAGTGCTTATGAGTGTCAGAAAAACTGTTATGTATTTAGAAGTTGTTTTTTTTTTATAGTTGTCTATATTACATGTTTATGTAGTTGTTGTAGTTTTGTAATGTGGTTAAATTGTTTTTTTTTTTATAAATACATTATAAGTTACTTTTGATTCATTATCTTAATAGTTATTCTAAATTTCAAGTTAATTATAGTATTGCCAAATTCAGTAAAACTGGCAGCACCATGTTGAGGGACATGTGAATTTGCTAGTACATGTTTATGTATGTTAATGGTACTATCCTCGTATTTTATCCTATAGAGAGTCGGTAAAAGAGGAGCCAATTGTTTTGCAATACAGGTATGGTTAGTTGTCATGCAACAGTGAGGTGTTGCATGCTGTAGTATAGGTAACTGTAATGCAAGTGAGGGATCTTCGCACAGAGGTAATAGGAAGTTTATACTCTAATACACATTGCTGTCAGCTGCTGTGCATACCCTATAATGTATGGGTGTTGCCAATGGGGGTGTCTCAAACACATGTAAGTCTATCTCCACCAAAAAATATGGACACGAGTTATCCAAGACACAGTTCTGAACAGAGAGTATACTGCATTTTATTCTCTGCTATGGACATTCATCAGTATGAAGAGAGCTATGTGCAGAGAGAACAGTTTCTACACACAGTCTACTTTGCACATGTTATTCTGGGGAGATGTCCCACCTGAGAAGTCAGTGTGTCTTCGTATCATAGACTGTATAGATGTTATGTAAGACATACCTTGGAGCATAGAGGTAATTTTAACTCCATACTTTACTTGTGCTTCTGTCATACTGGGGAGAGGTGTGACCACAAAGGTAAGCCATTTTTCACACCCTAATTTGCTGAAGCGTTATCCAAGAGACACATAACAAGGAAGAGGCTAGTCTCTCCACACACTATACTATGCAGAGTTATCATGCAACAGATGTGTGTCAGGAAACAGGGCAGTTTCTTCTCACAGTCTACTATGCAAACCTGTCAGCATGAGAAGAGGTATGAGTAGAGAAATACATTTCTCTCAAACTCTACTAGAGACACCTCTTACCCTAGCAAAATGTGTTAGCAGAGAGATGAGTCCCTTCTCAGACAGCACTGCATATGTCATGGGCACTACTTCCTCCTCACCCGTCCATGGTGTAAGCAGATTGTGTCAGGAATCACGGCCCCCAGCGCCTCCCTAGCACTAGGGATTAATTAAAAACTACAATTCCCATGAGGCCATCCGATCGAAGGCTCATGGGATATATACATGAATACACACAACGTTCCCTGTGCATAATTCCTTCCCTGTTCGGTCAGGCATCCGGAGGTTCCGCGTTCACGGAACCCTACAGGAGTTCTCCTTCGGCTGAAGAGAGAGTTTCTTATCTTTCATTTGTTTGTTATTTTTTGTCCTCTTACTTCAATAAAGGGGAACGCGGGAAGGCGATCCGCTCCCCGTGTGGTGACATCCACTTCAATTGGAATCCGGAGCGCTGGAGGGCTCCTTTACGGGAGAGTCAGTCCTGGAGGGATGATTCTATGTTTCCTTTTGTTCCTTTGTGTTATTCCCTCTTGTTTCCTGCGAAAGGCTCGCAGGAAATCATTAACCCTTGCTTACTGTGTCCGGAGTCTTGGAGGGCTTCGGTGCTAGAGAGTTGGCTCGGTGAGTCTGCTCTCTCTTCATGGGTATTCCGCTTTGTTTCCAGGAAGGAGGCATTTCTGATTGGAATACTACGTCTAGTGTATAATTTGTGAAGCAACAAATATGGGGGTAAAGACAACTTCCAGGTAGGAAGTACGGTTCTAACATTTATCCACAACATTTGGTCCTTTCTTTGGAATAATATATTTATACATACTGCTTTTAGGATAACCTTTGTTTGATCTTCTTAACTTTGGTGTTGAACACATTTGGAAGAATACTTCCTCTTGGATTGGCGTTCATAGGTGAACGTGAAGATTTTTGGGAAAAATACGAGACACTATCTTTAGCCAAGTTTACCTGTGGCACTGAAGAAAGTTCCTTCAGTTCTCCCTAGTCTATTTTTTGTTCCAACCAGTTTTTGTTTTTCTTTTGCTCTATTTTTATGCTGTCTAAGGTATGAGTGATTATAGATCCAACTTCTCATTTATCAGTATATGAGTTGTGGTTTGTGGGTGTGTCTGATGTAGGGAAGGATATGATTCTTCCTGTTCTTGTACTTACAGGCCTCAGCAGGGAATAAGTTGTCTTATGACTGGGCGTGTTTTGTGGAAATCCCAGAAGTTTGGTCTGCCTTATTACATAAGGTATATATGAATTACATAGCGAGACATTTTGAGAGAAGTATTTGGAAGCACAGTGTTAATGTGCATTTTCTTGTTTCCTACAGGTTTAATTCCCTGCTGTTCCTATTCCCACTACCTTTTCCCTCTCCTGCTCACCCTTATGCTCTGTGTATGATTATTCTCAGAGTTGGGGCTAACAGGAGGTGGACCCCTTAGTGCATCATTTCGATTCTGTAGAGTTTCATGTGAAGGATCCTACAGAATTACGCACCCACGAATATATACTCTTCCCAATCGGGGTGTTGCACAGAGATGGCTACCTTAGATGACGTTATGCAAGCGTTAGCTCAGGTGCAGCAGGAATTAATAGCTTCAAAGGTAGAAACTGCAGCGCTTAAAGAGAGGCTAGATAGACAAACTAGAAATCCCTTTGACGTTACCTCATTAGCACCACAAATACAGGTGCATGTTCCTCCCCCTATTCCATTAGCCACACCTGAGAGGTATTCAGGGGACCCACATAAGATTCAGGTGTTCTTAACACAGGTTATGTTGCACCTCTCCTGCAAACTGGCTTCTTTCCCGAATAACCATTCCAGGGTTGCATTTGCAATCTCTTATTTAGCAGGAGATGCAGCCAATTGGGCAATACCATTAGTCAAGAACGACGACCCTGTGTTGTCCGATTGGAATGTTTTCCGGTGTGAGTTCGAAAGGGTATTTGATAGAAGAGCTACCACGTTTAGTGCAGATAAGGAGCTTCTGGAACTAAAGCAAGGAAAAAAAGATTTGGTAACTTATTTGACCTCCTTTAATCGATTAGTTGCAGAGACAGAGTGGCGAGAGGAAAAAAGGATGTCCTTGTATTATCAAGGGCTCAGAGAATAAATGAAGGACATTTTGGCCCAGATAGAACCACAACCCACCACTTGCATTCATTTGATGAACCTTACGCTGAGATTAGATCACAGACTAGCCGAAAGAGCAGGGGATAGACATAAACATGATAGACCATATGTGAAATATGATAAAGGATACAAAAACTATTTTTCAAGTCCTGAAGCTCAAGTAGAAGCTATGGAAGTGGGAGCTATCAGGCCCCCTCTTTCCAGAGAAGAGAGGGCAGACATGTAAATGGCAATGTATGCATTGCGGTAAAAAAGGTCACTTTGTTAGAGAATGCCCTTCGAGACCAAAGACCTCACGTCCTTTTGTAAACAAAAGAGTGGCAGTTTCGGTTTTGGAACAAAAGGAAGACAGGATAGGAATCCACCCCACTCCTTTACCCATCACAAAAAACGATGAATTGAAAGTGCCTTCTTTGTCCTTGGAAGAAAACAGAGGCACAGAGCCACACATAGTGCTTCAAATGATGTTGCAAGGCCCAGACAATAACCATGCTGTAATGGTAATGATCGATTCTGGGGCCACTGGTAACTTCATTGATCAGGGGTTAGTTTGCAAGTTGGATTTGAAATGTATCTTAAGAGTGAATCCAGAAAAAGTGCTGGCCGTAGAAGGCAAACCTCTGAAGTCAGGTCCTATAATCGAACAAACAGCCCCGGTTTGTTTAACAGTAACTAGTGGAGAACAGAGACATGAAGAAACCATCTCTTTGAACATTATCGAAGCACCCCAATACGAAATTTTATTGGGTATGCCTTGGTTATGGCATCACAACCCTACCATTGATTGGAGGCGCAAATCTGTACTATTTCAATCAGAAGAATGTACCACTTCATGTTTAGTAGGCCTCCCCACTCAGGCATTAGCGTTAGCCCATCCCTGGTGCATTGCAACAGCAGCTGAAAAAGAAGTGTTATTGCCTCTGATTTACAAACAGTTTAGAGAGGTGTTCAGTGAGGTACAATCAGAAAGCCTCCCTCCACACAGAGAGTATGATTGTCAGATTGACCTAATAGCGGAGGCCACGATACCATCCTGCAGGGTATATGCATTATCTGATCCTGAAACAAGACATTTGAGAGAGTACCTGGATCACTATCTTAATATAGGATTCATTAGACCCTCACGTTCCCCTGCTGCGTCTCCTCTTTTCTTCATCTCCAAAGCTAATGGTGATTTAAGAACATGTATAGACTACCGCATGCTTAATAAAAACACTATTAGAAACAGGTATCCTCTTTCCTTGGTGTCAGTATTGCTTGATCAAGTCAAAGAAGCAGTTGTTTATACCAAGCTGGACTGGAGAGGTGCTTACCATTTGGTGAGAATGAGAGAGGGAGATGAATGGAAGACAGCTTTTAAGACATGGTATGGGCTCTACGAGTATACTGTCATTCCATTTGGATTGTGCAATGCCCCTGTTGCCTTCCAGTTTTTCCTGAATGATGCACTCAAGGAATAGGTAGATTCGTTTGTGGTTGAGTACATAGACAATATACTGATTTATTCAGTGAACGAAGAAATCCATGTGCGGCATGTATTATTGGTGTTGCAAAAGCTGAAAGACCACCAGTTGTATTGCAAGTTGAGTAAATGCGACTTTCATGTGTATGAGGTCGAATTCTTGTGCGTTATGTTGAGTCCTTCTGGGTTGGGTATGGAGGAAAGAAAAGTCAAGGCTGTACATGAATGGCCTGTACCCACCAATGTGAGGGATGTGCACTGTTTTTTGGGATTTGCCAACTACTATCGTAGGTTCATTTTGCATTTTTCCCACGTATCTGCCCCCATCAAAAGATTACTGATGAAAAGAGACCTTTTGTGTGGACTAGCGTTGCCATGAATGCTTTTGTATTCCTAAAAAAGGCTTTCACTACAGCTCCGGTTCTCAGGCATCCTGAAACTGAAATACCTTTTATAGTAGAGGCAGATGCTTCAGATATAGCAGTTGGAGCGGTTTTGTCTCAAAGAGATAAACAGACAGGGCAGTTACACCCAGTGGCTTACATGTCGAGGAAATTAAATCCAGTTGAGATGAATTACACTATATCGGAAATAGAGTTATTGACCATCAAAAAAGCTTTCCAAGAGTGGAGTCATTATCTGTGGGGGGCACAACATCAAGTAACAGTATATACAGACCACAGAAATCTCCAGTATATGAAAACAGCGAGACAACTAACGCAGAGGCAGATGAGATGGATTATATTCTTTGCCGAGTGCAATTTTATCATCACTTTTCGACCAGGTATAGAAAATCGGAAAGCCGACACCTTGTCTCGCCAGGGCACTAGTAGCGAACCAAAGGAAGTGGTCAAGGAAGCCATCATTAATCCTTCCAAATTACTATGTGTGGTGAAGATAGAAAACTTCCTAGAGGAAGTAAAACAGCACCATTCAGCAGACAGCTGGAAACAATGGGTTGATTCACATAAGCAGCGAAGTCTCAAACAAGGGTTGCCTTTCATGAATAACAAATTATACTTGCCTTCCACAGACATCCAACTTAAAGCATATGAATGGTGTCATTCGTCTACTATTGCTGGACATCCTGGGTGTTTGAAAACTGTACATCTGTTGCAACGATACTTTTGGTGGGAGACCATGTCCACTGATGTAAAGACATGGACATCATGATGTGAGGTCTGTGCCAGGGCAAAGGGAGAACATTCGAAAGCTAGGGGTAAATTGATACCTATGCCCACTCCGATTCAACCTTGGCAAAACATAAGTATGGATTTTGTTTCAGGGCTACCAAAAGAAAAGGGGTATTCCGCCATATTAGTGGTCATAGACAGCCTTACAAAAATGGGACACTTCAAATAACTTCCCACAATTAACATTATAACATCTCAATTAAATAAATAGTAATAAATAAAAAAAATCATTAATTTGTTATAATTAAATTGCTTCCACCCTATTTCCCTATAAACACACAACCCGCTACGGAACTAAAAACGCAAAACTTTATTAAATTAATATTAATAACTACTAAAAATTTAACACATATATTAAAGAAATAAACAATACTAATTAAAAATAAACTAATTAAAAAATTGATATTTTAAACAACTATATTTTTGCAAACTATATTATTGACTTCTAAATTTTTAAATACGATATGCCTTACCTTCAAATTGATATTCTTGACCACAATATTCTTGCTGTCAATATTTCTCACTGACGATATTTAGGACTCGATATTTCTGTAGTTCGAAATTTCTAACTCGATATTTTGTCTCCACAACACCTGGAGTTCAGGTGAGCGGCTTACCATTGACAGCATATTGCTGTTGTTCTAAGGAGAGGTGTGAGGACAGAGGCTACTGGTTCACTACACTGTACTGTACATCCAAGTTGTCCTGGAGATAGGTGTTAGTGCTGAAGACAATGTTTACCTACACACTAATGTATATATCTGTGATGCTAGGGAGAGCTGTGAGTAGACAGAAAAATTCATTCCCACACACTAATAAATATGGTTATTTCCCTGGGGAAAGGTGTCAGTGGGGAGGTTAGTACTTGTTATACTTAGGGCCCGATTACGATGTCATTAGGAAGGCCTTCCCAGAGCCGTCCTGAGTCTGACCTTCCAACCGACTGGTATTGGGAGCCGGTTCCTACAAACGACGAAGTACCATGCCCATATCACTTTACTTACTAAACGACTTGTTTGCTACGAATCAGTCCCCATTTTCCAAACGAGACGCGTCCGGAAACGTAGAATGGAGTCGGCCGGAGGCACTTCCAAGTCCCATTCAGAACGCCCAAGTACGATGCGTACTTCCTATGTGCCGAATCGGATGCCAAAACCATAACGTCAGAGCATCCGGAAGGGGAGTATTTCAGCTCCGAATCGCGCCACAACATGATTCCTGCGAACGAAATGGTGCAGCCATGTATCCTATCACCCATGTCATCCCTATACTCTACCTCTACGAACACTACTACAACCCCAACTGACGCGGTTGCCGCAGAAGGTATGTCTGACACCTACCCCCCACAAAAAAGCACCACTACACCGCAAATGCCAACATAAAATAAAGCAGGGGCGAAACTACAGTTACAAATGGGGTGGGTGCAATACTTGCAGCAATGTAGAGACAAGGGGGGGTGGGGGCAATAGTCACACAAATTCAGACACAAAGGGGTGGGTTTTGGGGCAAATAGCCACAGATATGTTCAGGTAATCTGGGGTTTGGGGGCAAATACCCCCAGCAATGTATAGGCAATATGTGGCTTGTGGGGCAAATAGTCACAGATATCTTCAGAAAATCTGGGGGTTGGGGGGCAAACACCCCCAGCATTGTATAGGCAATATGTGAGCTGTGGGGCAAATAGCCACAGATATGTTCAGATAATCTGGGGTTTGGGGGGCAAATGACCCCATGAAAGTAGATGCAAATCTGGGGTTTGGGGGAAAATACCCCCTTAAAAGTAGATGCAAATCTGGGGTTTGGGGGCAAATTCCCCTTTAAAAGTAGATGCAAATCTGGGGTTTGGGGGCAAATACCCCCTTAAAGGTAGATGCAAATATGGGGTTTGGGGGCTAATAGCCCCGTGAAAGTAGATGCAAATCTGGGTGTTGGGGGGAAATACCCCCTTAAAAGTAGATGCAAATCTTGGGTTTTGGGGAAGAAATACCCCCAGCAATGTGTACATGAACAATGTAACTGGTGCACATGCAAAGTGCACCAATACCCACAGGTGGAGTACATACTGCAGGAATGTGTAAATGAACAAACACAAAAGTAATTTACCATAAAATGCATTCCCATACTGTTGCAGCAAAAGTAACAGGGCAATTTGAGGGATGGGCTGAGTGGAGATGCAAGTGTTCTAGGAACTGTTAAAAAACAAACAAAGACTCATCAGCCAATAATTGGTCCCTTAAAAACCCGTGAAATACTGTGGGTGTGATATGCAAACAAGACAGACCAGCCACCTACAGCATGTCAAGGACTGTATGTGTGTGCATCAAAGCTGTCTCAGTGTGGGCTGGCACACATGATGGGCAGACAAAGGCCATCTAGCCCTCTGGGCGTTGAGTCCAATCCGAAAGTGTCCAACATATCCTTGGATTGGCCCTGCTAGCAATTGGGCATTGTTTGATGGGCTGGTGCACCAGGGTTACCTGTGGGTCACTGTTTTGGGGACTTTGTAAACCACACCAATATCATGACTCACTTCCCCATCCCCACCAGGCCACAGCAATGTGGTGCCAGTATCCTGTCCGCTGACCAGCTGTGCTGCAAATTGAAGATGGGGGCCAGACTTTGGAGCATACTCACTTTGGCGCCGTGCATCATGTGCCTTGCAAGAAGCAGTGTACTCTCTCCCACCCACCCATGAGTATCAGGGCACGGCAGGTGCAGTGAATTTGCATTGGATGTAGGGGCCTTGTAGGGACGCAAGACATATTTGGCCATTTCAACATACCCCCCACCCCTTGATCAGCAGCAGTGTGCGTCATTGAAACCTCCCTTGACAGGTGAAATCGCAGAGGCTAATATGAAAGCGAGGATCACAGAATGTGTGCCAATTACTTTCAGAGTGCCCATACATCATTGTGATCCCAATCCAAACATGGGTCCATAGCATGTTGTGTATGACCAATGAGGGAATGTCATCAGGTTGGTACACTCAGCCCCCTTCCCAAATATTGACAATGCCAACACCTATGGAACTTGGTGTACTGTCCAGTGTCACATGTAAGTTTGCTCACAGTGCAAAGTGTTGTCCGCAGCACAACCAGAGATATCATCACAATAAGTCCACTCCCCTGGTGCCCCCACACCTTGGCCATTCAAAGTTAGAATGCCATGTATACACATGCGTGTAGAGTCTACTGGGAAGTGTGGGGATGCATTTCTGGAGTTGTTTGCCCCCAGGTGGCACAACAACACACATCCATGACTATTAACATGAAGGGGCAATAGCCTCCTAAGCAATGGAATGCTATCTAATGTTCCTGCATCATGACATAACATCAGAAGCAATCACCACCTCCATTCCAAGGCTTCATTCAAGGGCAGGAATGACCAATCAGTGACCACAACTACCTACGAAGGGCAACTCACCACTTATGCAAACACACAACTCAGACAAGGCAAACCTAGGTGGAGGTCACTTGTCTTGTGATGTCAATAGGTTTTGCACATGTCAGTGTACTCAAAGTGGCCATCACTACAATCAGTCAAGAGCATACATTGGCAGACAGCAAGCTGAAGAAAACACAACACACATCTGCATATTCACTCTGGCTAATGTTACTGTATACTCACATACACATAATCCACACATATGTACATTGCAACATAACCACAGGCCTGCATGAACTGAACTCGTGCAGGTATGACCCCTCACACATACACTTCAAAGTACGTGCTCATCTCTCAAAACTACCATATACACAAGCACATAAGAAGCCCACTCTGGTGCAGCTAGATGAAAAGGTATGTCTGCCCCACAAGCTCCAGACATGTTCTCAAACTTTACCAAGCTGAGTCATACAAAATCACTTTTGTGCTGCCCTTCTCACATCCACACCTACACTTGCAGCACCACTCTTCATCACTATGTACACAACAGTTCTTACACACATGGCAGGCACACAATGTACTGTACTCATCATCACAGCCCACTCTGATATGCACACTGAACACATCACCACATCTCACAACAAGACACTTACATAGCTCAATGAATATTTACTCAGTCATTCGCACATCACCGTACACCCACCCAACTCAGCTCAAGTTCTACAGCTTGTCACTCCTAAAAAAGATGCATCCACAGATCCAAACACAACAGACATCAACTATACAACACCTCAAATTTCACCATTCAGCACTCGTATTACACAACTGGTGTAAATGCCTTCACATACACTTACACACACTGTCACATATGACTAGTTTAACCTTGTCTCACTGTGGCCCTGTGACATCCACACATGACTTCCATGCCCAATGACCCCATGTACTCATTCACAGTAACAACTAACCTCACTCATCCAAAATGCACTGTTACAGGTATATCTCACAATAGTGCCACAGACTACAGCTCTCTTCACCTGCCATAATCCAACCTTGTCTATCTGAATATACCTGTATCAAATCTACCGATTCCTACCATACCTTGCACAGGATGAAAGCAGTTTAACAAGTTTACATACTCTGAATCACACCCCCGTATTTAAAGCACTCACATTGGGACAATGTGGATACTCCACGTCTCATACACAAGAACTGCCTATGTACCAAACTCATACCTCACACTCTCAGACATTCTCCATATTTGTCCAGCCCCCATCGTATAGGAGTCTCTACTACGCAACAAAGTTTGAAACACCAGTCTCTCTCACCTCTACCCTTGTGTGTGCCATCTCTTCACATGCAATATTAATCTTGCTAAACACACCTGCAGTTAGGCCTCACAATCAAAAATCCACATACTGCCCTATATGGCAACTAAGAGCATGGATGTGACACTGGCTCCAGAGGCATCTGCACGGCAGACAGGCATATCATACTTCTGTGCACCCACTGTCCACTCAGCTTACCACATGTAGCACAGGGCAATCCAACAGACATCACAGCAACCCGAGGTCAGCTCTGTGTGAGCTGACACAGCATCACGCATAGCTCAAAAGGGCACCATTAACGGTCATGCACAAATGACGGCCTACACACAAATCTTATGCTCAACTACGAATGATGTGTGGCTGTAAACATGAAATTCCATCGTGGACAGACCAAACACAACATCAACATGATGTAGCCAGACAGAAGCAGGCTGGCACGACTCACATGAGAATTAGAAATCCATAGACTTTTAAGACCACAGACACCTTGCCAAACAGGACCATCTTCAGAGACTTATCTCTTTGGAGGCAACAGGGTGTGAATACAGTGAGAATTCAGCTCAGCTAACACTCACCATGTGCTCAGGAAATGTATCAGATGAACCCACAGCCATGATTGGAAATTGCTTACAGTGGAATGCCACCTGTGTCAAGCTCGTCATTGCCACTGGTCTACCAGACCACAAGGAGACACAGACATGGCTCAACCACTATCAAGTCACATACAAGTATTGTACCCTCCCCTTGTGTACATTGGTGTGTCCAAAGTCACCACCACATAGTCAAGCTCCATATGTACCCAGATGTACTGATGAGACAGGTGACTCTCTGCACATCACAAACATATTCAGCGTGCTCCTCCTAAACTGTAGCAATTTGCAACACTTGCACTATGTTGACATATGGTTGCATGACCTATGTGCAATTGTGACAGAATCAAATGAAAGGATGGTGAATGCATGTCACCCTCATAGCCAAAAATGATGTGTGCGATAACATCCAGCAAATGTAAACAAGTAAACCTGGAATACATACTGTAAAAGCTTACATAACCCATGGACCACATGCAATCCATGATATAGCAACATCATTGTGTACTCACACCAATAATCGAACATGAATGTCAGTTGACTTATGATCAATTTGTGGGACACAGAAATCAGCATGCAAAAACTTAAAACATGCATTATTTGGCATGTATTAACCAAGTTTATCAGAACAAGCGCAAGGCCAATTGCCAGGCCATAAAAGTTCAACTTTTGATGGGGTTAAAAAACACACCCATCAACTCTTGCCTGCCCTGTGATCGCAATGGGTCACCTCCCCTGGGAAGGGCATCTACGCAGCGAGCCAGGCACCAAAGGGACAAAGGTATGGAGTATTGGTTTGGGATTTGGGAGGGATGGAATCAGGAGGGGTTTTTGGGTCCACTGCAGTGGATGGGCCAGATGGAGGGGATTGTTGGTCCACTGCAGTGGATGGGGCAGATGGAGGGGATGGTTGGTCCACTGCAGTGGATGGGACAGATTAGGAGGTGGTTGGTCCACTGCAGTGGTAGGAACAGACTGAGGGGGGGCAGTTGAAGTGGGAGTGCTCGATGGGGGGGTGGAGCTGGGCTTGAGCTTCTTGGGGATGGTGTAGTGGTGGACGGAATAAACAGGGATGGGTATTGATTCTGACTCTTTGGGAGTGTGTTTCTTGGTGCGGGAGGTACTGGTCTGGGCTGGGGAAGTATAAGTTGGTGGAGGGGGTTTTGTCTTGTAAGAAGAGGGGGATTTGCTTGTGGGGTGCTTGGTGGTCTCACTCTTCGTCGATGGGGGGGTGGCAGGTTTAGATGTCTGGGCTGGGGGGGCTGCCTCTTCTTTCTGGAGGGGGTTTGGATGGGTCGGAAGGGAAGAGGCCAAGGTTGCTGAGGAAGAGTCTCTGGGCAGAGGGGGGAACAGGAGAGTCAAGGGTAGGGGTTGTGGAGGCAGAGAGTTTTGATGTCTGCTGAGTGTCTGTGGATGCATGTGTGTCTTTTGCTGGCATGTCCCTGGCAGTGTGTGTGCTGTCTGTCTCCTGAGTGTGTGTTTGTGTGGGTTTGTGCTTGCAACTGTGTGTTGGGGTCCTGCGTGGGGCTATTGAGGTGTGTGCATGTGCATGTTTGCGTGTTCTTGGGCCAGGTAGGGGAGTTGGGACTGTGGATGGGGAAGAGGCAGGAGGGGGAGGAGGAGGGACTGCTGGAGCTGGGACACTGCTGCCGTCAGTGTGGAGGCCAGAGCCTGATTGGATCTCTGGAGGGCACACATGTCAGAGTGAATGCCCTCCGTGTATGACACCATTTGTGTCAAAAAAGTGGTATGCGCATGAAGGACATTCAGCTTCGATGTCTGACCCACAGAGATCTGCCTCAGGATGTCAACCGCCTCCACACTGAGGGCAGCAGGGGAGACGGGGGCAGGGGGTGAGGTGCCTGGCACAAAATAGAGCTACCCCCTGCCACGGGACCGTCCACGGACACTGGAGGCAGTTAGGAGGATGGAGATGGGAGTGGTGGTGGACTCTGATGTTTAGGAATCCTCTCCTTCGTCCTCCACCACCAGGGAGTCAGGGAGTCATCACTGGAGCTTGACTGGCCCTCAGATGCTTCCGTTGTAGTTGCAGACCTGCCCTCAGTGTGGCTCCCCTCATCCTCCCCGCAAGTTGATGCCTCCATGTCCGAGTCGGCACTGGATCCTGGCTGGCGAACTGCTCCCTCTACACCCGTGGCTTGCTCTCCTCCGCTGGCCGGTGCTGATGCTGTGAACAGAAATGCATAAGATTCACATAAGTCATCTGTATGTACTTGACACATAGGTAACTTTCTTGTGTCATTTATGTACAGTGTCATGAGGATGAATCTGAATGTTGTGCACATTGTACATAGCTCACCAAAAACAGATGTGAACAATAGTCTACACACTACCAAGTCCGATGACTGCATCTTCACGATGCTAATGGTGGAACACCATGCCAATGGCCCGACTGGGTGCACTGTCTGTACAGAATCAGTACTGAACCTCCACCCTTCATGAGTCCAGTCAACACTGTGTCCCAATCCTGTCTAGACTGTTGAGGTCCCCATTTGTATGGCCCAAGTCTCAATGTCCCAAACTTCCATTAGACATATTGCACACTTCATACAGCTTACATTGCTCTTCTTTCCCACGTCATTTTATTGATTCTTTTCAGAACGATGCATATTCCACACCTCTCAGGCTGACAGTGATATATCATACACATGCTTAACAAAGCCCCAAGTATGTATGGTCAACAGCAGATACTCGCATGGCTACTGTTGTGAATGTGTATCTAACATCAGACCTCACATTTTCAGTCATGTTTCAAGCGGGTGCCACCTGTGTTTGTCTGTGAATGCCATGTGTTGTCATTGTTACAGAGTCAGACACATGGACTCACTCCTGTGAATGGAGTGACTGGAACCTTCCACACAATCATGTGACAGGCCAGTGTGACAGAAGACCATTAGCATACCTGTAATTGGCCCATGGGATACATTTGATAACACCGAGCAGCATGGCTGGGACCTAACAGTGGCACTATGAGCAAGCAAAACTCACAAAGGCCTTAATCTTTATATCAACTGCTGCAGGGATGCATAGCATGGCCTATTCATACTTGTTTGCTACAATAGCAACATGCCTCACACATTTGTGGAAACCACACTGAGAACAGGTCATACATTAGTCAATGTGCTGGTACATGTTGTGCATTTAAATTACTCCAGAAGCTTACCTCCATGCACATGTTTCTGTGCTTTGTGGTGGTCACATGAGCATGGCACTACGGTCACTTCCCTGAACATGACTGACTCACATCTGAATATGTCTCTTTACAACGTGTGCCATTACCCCGCATTTTTTACTCCGCAAATTCTTTAACAACGCAGGGGTTTACAACGCATTTCATTACAACGCATTATCCATTACAATGCAATTTACTATTCTAACTCCGCTGGGGCATTGTAATGGGGAATGTGTTGCAATGGTTTGCGGTGTAAAGCCCTGCGTTGTAAAAGTTTTTGTGGAGTAAAGATTGCAGGGTAATGGACTGCGTTGTAATGTAATCATTGTAAAGGATGATTACCCTCACATCTCCCTGATGAAAGGGGCATAACTGAACATCAATCTATCCCTGTGCATATGCATCTTACAAAACGTATCTGTGTGTTTGGCTGACTTATAACCAGTAAAAGGGTCAGCAGACTAAGGTACTGTAACATGCATGTCTAACAACGGTGTGCGAAAAGGCACATACTCACCCCCTCCTTGCTGCTGTTTTGCCTTCAACTGCCCATCCAGGTCAGGGAAGACCACTGCTAAGATGTGGAGCATGTGGGGGGTCTGTTTTCGGCACCCGCCCCTCTTGCCAGGATGTGACAGGCCCAGCTGGACCTCTGCGATCTTCTTGGCCCAGCCACGAAGGTCCTGCCACCTCTTGCGGCAATGACGGACGCACCAAAGATCCAACTCCACGGAGCACACCTTCCTGGCGATGGTCCTCCAAATCCTGGCCTTTGCATGGGGGTTGACCTGTAAGGATGACATGGTGACAGAACATTAGTGCACATGCAATAATTTTCGGAGTCACCTGTACACACAGTTAATGTTTAGTTTGGCAACAATGTCTAAGGGCTAGGCATATGGTAGTCTGTGCAGTTGCCCTGGGTTCAATGATGACTCTGTCCCATGAGAACAGTGATAATATGTTCTACCCAGTACACACACTTCTACAGCAGTGTACCTACCCACAATAGTTATCTACGCACTTTTAAAGTCACAGATAACATTTTACATGCTTGCAAATGAGATTCCTAATTTTAGTATAGCAAGGTGAATGCACATGTCCAATGAAAATGCAGTGTGATCATCACTCACCTGATCCTCTGGTTTGCCTGTCCACTGTATGTGCCATTGTAGGTAGCTCCCAGTGGATGTGGAAACAGCAGCAGAGAGATGGGGAGGTGCAGGAATGATGCAGGTAGTGCAGACTAGTGAAGTCTCTAGGGAACACACAGACTTATATCTAAACAGCAGAGGCGGTCTCAAATCCATGCTGCAAAAGTGATAGGTTTGCGTTGGTCACATTATCCGAATAGGTCCAATGAATTACATTGCTTGCATAGGACACGCCTATCGCGACGTTCAAAAACTCATCATCGTACCGCGAGTGATTTCGATACATTGTTGATGGGAGGTTACCGAGTCGGTATCCATGTGATAGGGATTGGAATTGAAATGCGCGTCGGTCACCATAATGACCGACATCCAATGGCTGTGACAGAATTATTTCTGATGCGGCTACCGCGTCCTTTGAATACTCACCCGCGTCGGTCACCATAACAACCAACATCCAATGGCTGTGACCAAATTGTTTTGGATGCCGATACCCCGTCCTTTGAATTTTCATTCTGCAGGCCAGAAACTACTGTGATAGTTGTAATTTTTGAGCAATCCATGTGTATATTCATGTTTTGTCAAACTAAACTGGACCTTTATATGCATAGCTCACACACCCATGAGGAGCAAAATTTGAGAGGCACATGACACACTGTAAGTGTGGCTACTACCAACAATTTTTGTA
The DNA here is from genome assembly GCA_963921515.1 of Calotriton arnoldi. NCBI lineage: Eukaryota > Metazoa > Chordata > Amphibia > Caudata > Salamandridae > Calotriton > Calotriton arnoldi. Next base: position 1,160,899 of record CAWUFW010004881.1, read on the forward strand.
TGTATAGAAATTTTCACTTCTTGACTCTGTCACAGTGCCAGTGACTCCATGGGCATGTACAAGTCCATAATTTAAGATTATCATGGCATTAGGTGAGTCTGTAACCCAGTGTGCAATCAGTGTGATTCCTGACTATAAATAAAATGTGTGTGATTCATGGGCCAAGCCTTTACATTTGAATGATTAGACCGTGACAAGATGCACCCAAACAAATGATGTGTGACAGTGTCCATCCCGGACAGTAGTGTGCATAATTTCCAGAGTGGGACGCTGTATATATGTGGTGTCCCACATATCTGTTAAATCATAATCCTTATGTTTGTACATTTTAAGCATGTAATTGTTTTCACACTCCTATACCTCAGCTTATATTGTGTTGCTTAGTTTATTATGTGATGTGATTGACTAGACCGGTGACGGCCATTAGTGACTTTGTCAGTATGGCACACAAAATACTGTGTGAACATACCGTGGTAACAGATCTGGCAAGGGTCATAACACTGTGATATGTGTCTAAGATCAACCATACTATTTTATGCATGTGTTACAGAAGTTCCAACCTAGTTTTTGTGGTCATTTGTCATGTTCTGTTTTAATAGATGCATGTTATCTTGTACCTTTGTATCTAACAGCAATTGTGTTTACACTCTACACATAGGTATCACAGACGACCACCAGTCTTCAGGCCCTTCCCAGACCTGCAGACCATGGAGGAACATGACCAAATCCGCAAATATCATTTCACCAGGGCAATATTAGAACAATTGGCTAACCAGTTGACACCATATTTGATGCCTGGTCGCACATATCTGACTGCACTGACCCCCAAGGTCAAGGTCATGGCTGCCTTACATTTCTTTGTTACTGGTTCTTTGCAGTATACAGTGGCAACATCTGGTGGCATGTCACAAACTATGTTCAGCCATGTCCTGCATGATGTGTTGGAGGCATTGCTCCGTCGCCTGGACCAATACATCAAGTTCCCCATACCAGGAGAGTTAGCTGACATCAAGGGTGAGTTCTACGCCTTGGGACATATTCCCCACATCATTGGCGCAATTGATGGAACCCATGTTGCTTTGGTACCACCCTCGGCCAATGAACAGGTGTACCGCAACAGGAAGCACTTTCACTCCATCAATGCCCAGGTGGCGTGATTGGCGGACATTTTGATATCCCACATCTGTGCACGTTTCAATTGATCGACACATGATGCTTACATCCTATGGAACAGCGTCGTCCCCATATGATGTCCCAGCTGCAACGTGACCGTGCCTGGATTGTCGTTAGGTGATGTGTCATGTGTATGTTGTAGTGTGTGTTGATTGCATTCAAGATCTGGTATCTGACAACTGAACTTTTTTCGGTGTTCTATGTAGGTGACTCTGGATACTCCAACCTTCCTTGGTTGCTGACCCCTCTGTGCAACCCAGTCACCCCTGCAGAAGTGTGTTTCAATGAGGCACAGGGTCGTACCAGGCGAGTGGTTGAACGTACATTTGGTCTCCTGAAGACAAGGTTCCGGTGTCTGGATCGCACAGGGGGAGCACTACAATATAGCCCCCTGAAGGTGTGCAAGATTATTACAGCTGCATGCATGCTCCACAACCTTGCATTCTAGAAGGAAATTCCACTTATACTGGATGACGGAGACCAGCAGCCACCAGCAAGGGAAGATCCAGGCTTGGGACATGATGCCAGTGATGATGAGGATGGTGTTGGGGATGTGAGACAAGAACTTATCCACAACTTCTTCACGTAAATGTGATTATTCAATGAGAGGTGCAAACCCAAAATGTTTGTTTGTGTGTTGCTGTTGTCCTATGTGTATGTATTCTGCTGAGTATATGTTATTCTTCAATAGGTTTGTACTGAGTTGCTTAATCACATTTTGTGTGTGACATGGACAATGCTACACTCAATACTAGCTTGTGTTCACACTGACATTTGTATTCTTTAGCTGAGACAGTTAGTAACATTGAGCAACATCATTCCTGAGTGTATGACTCTATTCCATGTTACTCCTTAACAGGATCATTCACCATGTCAACTGCAGAGTTGTGACCACACCAAACCCATGACACGGTGCCATACTCCAACAGTGATCAGTTGTGGAACTCCATGGACCGCACTTCCTTCTGAACTGATGATCATTTGTTTGTACTTGTGACCATTCTGTTATCGTGTGTTGTCATTACAGTTTGGGTTAAGGTGCTAGGTTGTATAATGTGATTAAACCTGTGATCCACATTGAGGTGTGCCTTGTCTGTTTGCACACATCCAAAGCTTATCCTGCAACAAAACATATTCCCAGATGATCTGTTTTGGTGACAAAGATTGTTGTTTGTGCTTGCAAATGGTGAAATGTTTGCAGACAGTAGACTACAAGTGCATCAGTACCATGTACTATGGTTTGTGTGATAACCTGGTTGTGTCTATCTATCATGCTGTTACATTTACTCCCAAGCCAGTAGTCAAAATATGTATATTATTTCTTAGCCAATTTTGTTGACACTTTCTTCTTTGTTATTTAGTGCGTCATTTAAATCAGTACATTTGTGTTTCAAAGTCACAACATGAGCCAGTATTTTGTGCAAAGTGATTTATTTTAGTGCAAGATTTGAAGATAAAAATTCAGATAATGGGGGAGTGCACAAACAAAATATGGCAAACAAAGTGCAGAGTGGCGTTAGTAGTGTTTGTAGATGAAATCTTCAGAAGTAAATCCATCGTTATTTAAGTCCAACGTCCAACTTGGACCCTCCAGCCAATGTGGGAGAGTTCTATGAGAGTCAACAAAGTGAACGCTTGGCACACAATGGAGGATATCAGGAGCAGGTAGTCACTTCCTGGGGGGGATGCGCAGCCTTCGGTCTCTCAGTGATCCATCTTCGGATGACCTCTCCCATGCTTGGGGCAGGGACCCTCAGGTGCAGGCAGCCGCAGTACAGGGGGTTCTCCGTCAGAGTCCACATCACTCCCTGTGGCAGGTACAAATGTTGATACACCAGATGTTGTGGGCACACAGGAAGGTGTGGACATGGTGGTGGCAATCTAGCAGAGGCAGGTGAGAATGTCCCTGTGCTCCGCAGTCAGGTCATCAATTTTTGACATGTATGTGTCCATTCTGTCATAGTGGGCTGCCTGCTGTTGTTGCATGGTCCTGAGGATCCCAATTACCTGGCCAAAATCTCCTGTGCAATCCTCATACGCATGGAGAATTCTGGACATGTATGAGGCATCGTCAGCAGCAGCACCAGCTGCATGATGGCACATGTCCCCACGGCCCCTTCCACCAACCCTACCCACCTGAGCAGAGCCAGTTGTTGCTTGCACGGTCGACACTGAGCCTCCTTCATCGTTGACAGTGGTGCTGTTGTCCGCCAACTCCAGAGTCCCCCGTGTTGCTGTGATTTCAGTGGTGGCTCGGGCTGGTGTGTCAGTGAGGGTAGGGGTCAGCTGGGTGTTGTCAGCTGAGGCGGGAGTGGTCGCAGAGGATGCTGATGTTAGTGCTGCTGGTGCTGCGGGCTGACCCACACCTGATGTGCCAGGTAGTTCATCATCATCTGAAGATTGCTGAGAGACCTCAACGCTGGAGAGCTCAGGGTCGAGCAGAGTCTGGGACTGGCTGTCCTGGTTTGTGCCAGTGGTGTGGCCAGCTTGCCCTGTGGGTACATAAAAGACACAATGATTGATGTGACTGTCCAGAGCTCCTCAAATCATACCCGTTACATAGACTAAGGAACCTTAGGATGAATTTAAGTACATAGATTGGGCTCTTTTGGCAAGGAGGATGAGTGTTTTCAATGGCCAGATCTCCCATCAGGCCCTGCAGTACACACACATTCCAAATTGCAAAAACGACCCTGGAACTATGGTATCCATAAGAGTGAGTGGATATGCACTGACCAGGAGGTCTGACACTGGTGCCAGGTGTTTGTAGCCCAAGGCCTTGTTGTTAGTTGTGGCAAAGTCAGACACCAGTGACCAGTGAAATGCATCCTGCTACTAAAATTGTACACACTATGGGTAAGCTTAGTTCATGTTGGGATTTTGTGCTGTGTGGGAAGGTGTATGTGGGACAGGGCCTGATGTGAGTTGTGGCCATTCCAATTACTCCTCCTCCCACCCAGCCAATTCCTCTGAGACGATGGCTAACTGTGAGAGAGGGGAATTTTAGTAGCAAGGAGGCTGACACTGCTGCATGTTGTTAAATTTTTAGGCAACTCCCAACAAGGCCTTGTGCACCAAACACCATGCAACAGTGACAGCCATCTTGCTAGTGCACTTCCATTCACTGTCAGGTAGCCATAGGCCCTGATGAAGTGGTTGTGCTGAGTGGGCGTAGTAGGGTTTGCTATTACTCCAACTCCCATCAGGCTCAGTCTTACACACATTCTTCCCACCTGGAGAAAACTGATCACATGTCAGAATGGTTTCCTGACAGTGATTGGAAATGGATTATCAAGATGTGTGACAATTGTGCCTGGTGTCTGTGTTGGCCACAAATCCCATCAAGGACCTGTGGTCCACACGCCAGTCCCCAGTGTCATCTATCTTGCCAATACATATCCACTCACTGTCAGGTAAGCATAGTTCCTGTTGGGCTTGTTGTACTGTTTGGAATAAGTAGTGTTTGCACTGACTACATCTCCCATCAGGCCTCCCGGTCCTACACACAGCTTCCCAGCCAGCACAAACAGCCCACCTGGAACTATGCTTTCCTGACAGTGAGTGGGAATGTACTGGTGCCTGTTGTCAGAGTTGACCATAAATCCCATTATGGCCTTGAGCTCCAGACACCAGTCCCTAGTGTCAGCCATTTTGTCAGTACATTTCCACTCACTGTCAGGTAAGCATCATTCCAGGTGGGCTGTTTGTGCTGGGTGGTACAAGTGTGAGTAGAACAGGGCCTGCTGGGAGATATAGTCAGGGCTAACACTCCTCCTCCCAACCAGCACAACCAGGTCAACTGGGCCAATGGCTACCTGACATTGAATGGAAGTACACTAGCAAGATGGCTAACACAGTTGCATGGTATTTGGTGCACAGTGCCTTGATGAGAGTTGGCTTCAGGGTCAACACCATGCAGCAGTGTCAGCTACCTTGCCAGGACACTTCCCCCCACTGTGAGGTAAGCATAGGCACAGAGAAGTTAGCAGGGCTGGGTGGGAGGATGAGTATTTGCAATGGCCACAATTCCCATCAGGCCTTGTCCTACACACACCTTCCCACCAGCACCAAAAGCCTGCCTGTTACTCAGCTTCCCTGAGAGTGATTGGGAATGTTGTACTTGCAAGATGTCTGACATTGATGACTGGTGCCTATTTGTCCACAACTCCCAGCAGAGCAAACACAAGGAGATGATAGACGGAGTGCTGAAACTTTTCAGACACTCACCCTCAGTCACAGATCTGGGTTGAATCCATCATCGTTCTTTAGCTCACTTTGCCACCCCAGCTCAGACACAGCTATATGCAAATCAGTCTTGGCCCTGTGCCTCATGGGAACAGTCCAGCCCGAACAGCCAGGCCATGTCTTCCCTGGACCAGAAACAAGCATCCTGGGACCGGTATCGGGCTAACAGCCCTCATCAGCCAGGCTAGCTTGAATCCAGTGGCAAAGTGAGCAAGGGACCCACGTCTGGGCATACCCTGCCAACCCAGGGCAAATGAAGCAAACACAAGGAGATGATAGATGGAGCGCTGAAACTTTTTAGACACTCACCCCCAGTCACAGATCTGGGTTGAATCCATCATCGTTCTTTAGCTCACTTCGCCACCCCAGTTCAGACACAGCTATATGCAAATCAGTCTTGGCCCTGTGCCTCATGGGAACAGTCCAGCCCGAACTGCCAAGCCATTTCTTCCCTGGACAACTCCCAGCAGGGCGTAGTTGTCCAGACACCAGCCCACAGTGTCAGCCATTTTGTCAGTACATTTCTGCTCACTATCAGGTAAGCATGGTTCCTGGTGGGTTGTTTGTGCTGGTTGGGGGGAGGAGTGTTTACACTGACTTAAACTCCCATCATGCAATGTCCTCCACACACCTTCCCAGCCAACCCAAACAGCACACCTGGAACTATGCAGTCACTGTCAGTGAATGGAAATGTACTGGCAAGATGGCTGACACTGGGGCCTGGTATGTGGAGCACAATGGGAGTTGTGGGTAAATAAGACAGCAGGCACCGGTGTCAGCCACCTTGGCAGTACCTTTCCACTCACCATCATGGACAGCATGGTCCCAGGTGTGCTGTTTGAACTGGGTGGGAAGGTGTGTGTAGGACAGAGCCTGATGGGAGATGTTGTCAGTACAGACATTCCTCCTCCCAGGCAGTCCAACCAGGCCATCAGTAAGAGTGATGTGCTGACAATGATTAAAGTGTACTATCAAGATGTTTGACACTGGTGCCTGTTTCCAGAGTTGACCACAACTCTCATCAAGGCCTTGTGCTCCTCACACCAGTCCCCAGTGTTAGCCATCTTGGCAGTACCTTTCCACTCACTATGAGGAAAGCATAGTTCCATGTGGACTTGTTGGACTATGTGGGAGGAGGAGTGTTAGGTGTGACTAGAACTCCCATCAGGCCTGCACCCGGGCCCACCTTTCCAGGCATGCCAAACATCCTTCCTATGACTCAGCTTTCCTATGAGTGAGTGGAAAAGTACTGGCAAGATGGCTGACACTGGGGCCTGGAGTGTGGAGCACATGGGCTTGCTGTGAGTATGTAAGAAGTATGTACATGTTAGCAGAAGGATAAACTTTCTGTTTCATTGCAGGTATGTTGTTTGTCACTCTGGCATACACATCACATGCTAATTTACTCTACATTTTTATCCCTTTGTTAACAGTCATTTGTATCACTGTATCCTTGTTAGTTAGAGGGCCACCGCCAGTCTCCTGACTCAGGGCGTGTTCTCTTGAAATCAGATTCTTGACCCTCCTTCACACATCATATTACCTGTTCCTGATATCTTCCATTGTGCGCATGAAAGGCGCTTGAGTGTTCACCTTGTTGACTATCCTCTGCCACATCCTATTTCTCTGGGACAGGAGGGGGGTCTGTTGGACTAGGTGCCCAAATAACTTTGGCTCTACTCTGACAATTCCATCTATGAGCACATCCAACTCCTTTTCTGTGAACCTTGGGTGCTTCTTGGGGGGCATGGTGAAGGTGAGGGTGAAGATGGAGGTGTGGTTGACTGTGAAGGTGAGGGTGAGTGTGAATAAGTAAAAGAGTGTGTGTTTGAGGGTGTCCTTTAGCAAAAGAAAATGTGTGCAAGTTGTGTGGTGGCGAAGTGTGTATGAGGCAGAGCAGTAAATCAGTGGCTATGTAGGTGTCCTCTAAGGCGTTCTGTTGTTGCAAAGGATCATGGTTATCAGTTTGGCCCTTTTTATAGGTGGATTGGTGGGTGTGGCTAATGTTTTTTTTTTTTCTTCATTTGGCGTTGCCAATGCTTGTTATTACATTATTTGATATTTCCAAGTTGCCTTATGTGACACAAAATGACACAATTCATCTGTCATCTGTTTGCGGGGTAAACCGAGTCTTATTGATGCCCGCAATGCTATTTTCTGCCTTTACATACGAGTCGGTCACTTCAGGCTTGTTTACAGATTAATCGGTCGGACGGGTTACACTCCGGATGACTCGGTGGGAGTTGTCATGCAAAGCATCGTACTCCGTCGTTCAGGCAGCTTGCGGTCGACTCGTTCGGAATGCGTTCCGGAACTGAGTCAGTCGGAATGCTTTCCGAATGAGATCGGAATCGGGCACTTAGTATGGAATAGTGAGATCTTACATGGGAGGTGAGTACCATGCCCACCCTACTATGCAAACTACTGAACCCTGGAAAGGTGTCAATGGAGTGACAGGGTCTCTTTACACCATACTCTATCCTCTAGTTATCTTCATGCAAGGTTTCAGTGGAGAGGCCAGTCTCTCCCCATAGTCTAGTAGTGGGGATTGTAAGAGATAAGTATTATAATGAAGGAAAATGTAAATTCTTCCTCTAAAGTATTTTTACGATGTTGCAAGAGTCTTGCGGGATCATATAAAAAAGGGGGTAGCGAAAATCTGGTGCATATAAATTATATCTATTACAACAGGATATGTTCAGTGAAAATGCAAATTCCATTATAAAAGTACGCTGTTACGAGAGGCCCTTGAGAGTCAACCACGCTATGTTTAAGAGCATCATGGCTCTTGCGAGTGTCTCCCAAGAGTCATCAAGAAGGGAAAAAAGGGTAACAGTACAAACAACATACATAATGAAAGTATAGAGTAGCTTTGAAAAGAGCTTTCTTAATTAAACATTTTTAACAACTGTTTTTTTGTGCTTTTAAACATTTTTTACTTTTTTGCATTTTTTCTTAAAGGTACAACAAGAAGAAGAAATTGGGAGTAAACAAAAAACAACATCTCCTTCAAAACAAAGAGGAGAAAAAACTCGAGAATTTTTTTTAAAAAAAAAACCACTACCTAGGTGGACATTTATGATCCTGACAAGACTGTCCCTTGCAGCCCTGCTTGTCTCAGAAGACAAAATGTTCTGCTTGCATAAGCAACACGAAAGGGCTCTGTTCAGATAAGAAGAGTTGGTATCTGCTTGAGCAGTGGGTACCTGGGCAGGTACAGTGTCACCAGGTTGAAGAGATTGGATGCTCCTGATGAGTTATCAAGCTCTGCAGCACAGACTAACTCAGCTCAAGCAAGGTGTTGAGGGTGATTAGCTCTCAAATGTTGCCACATCCCAGTGGTTTTCATGCTGCATTGCTTGTTCCTCCTGGCCCTGAACTCCTTTTTGCGTGTTTTACATAGGACACTTTTAGCTGATACTTTTTTTCCTACCTGACCTCATTTATAAACAAAATTGCCACACCAAGGACTCCTTGGGTGGCTGATGTGACTGAGTTGCAGGAACAGGAGAAGGGTTCTCATCTGAATCTGATGATGACATTCTGGTGACAGAAAACCAGCAATGTCACAGAGTTAGCCAAAAAGGTCTAAAAACAGATAGGTAAATGAAGTAACAAGGAAGGAATCTCTCTTTGATAAATAAAGACATCTTAAACCAATCACAATCCTTCCTTGGGATGTTTTTCCTCTCTCAGGCATCTCACAGGTGTCTCACGAGAGGCCCACGAGATGGTAAAAACAGAGAACTTTTTTACTATCTCAAATGCAACAATACATAAACTATTTTACTACTTTAAGCAACACTTCTCATGTCCTACTTTCTTTCAAATGACAAAAATACACTGTTATGAACTTAATTCCAAATGGATCGTGAGAGCTGGACATAAAGAACATCCTCCTAATAGTCCACACAGGGGATTGTTTGTTCGACTTCTGCAATCGCCCTCGTGAGAGCAATACATTTGTAAACAAAATAATTAATACAATATGCATACTGTACTGACTTTGTTATTAAACATTAGCATTAAATGATAACTGACCGGATGAAAAAGAACTCTATACAACAGAGAACAAAATGTATAAATCTAGGATCTCGTGAGTTTCTCGCTACAACGATCACACACCTTAAAAATGGATGTACATAGTGAAAACACATAGGGCCCGATTCACAAAGGTAAACTGAGACGAAAGTCTAATTTACAACCTTCGGTATTCACAAAGTGCATTTACTACTTGTAAATGCCCTTTGTGAATACCAAAACTCGTAAAATTCAATTTTCCGTATTCACAAAGGGCATTTACGAGTAGTAAATTCCCTTTGTGAATACCGAAAGTCGTAAAGTTAGACTTTCGTCTCAGTTTATCTTTGTGAATCAGGCCCATAGTTTACAGTATAGGAAAAAATGATCAATGCATTTTTTAAATATAAATATGAAGTTTATGTAAAGATACATACAAAGAGTATGAAAACTATGCTGGGAATATTTCTGTATATGTAAGTTCCAAAAACTAAGAAGCAGGACATTCTCAGCGCAAACATTGTTGAAGTAGTTAGTTTCTATGTATTTTTAAATATATTTTGCTTTTTAAAAACCCTTCAGATTCACTTAAAAAACCAAGGGTTAAAGTAACTTTATAGTTAGGTGTAATAAAAGTATGTTTTCAATAAAAAAACTTTAAAATTCACTGAAAAAACAAAGGCTAAAGTAAGGTTATACTTAGGTGAATTTCTCAGTGACAAAGCTAATGTTTTGACCTAAAAAAAAGCCCATACAGTCACCAGTTACAGTTAGCAGCACTAACTATAACTTGATCCCCCACCAAGCACTGCTTATGACTTCACATATAACATCACTCACAGCATTTTCTATGACATCATTTATATCACTGATGACATCGTCCAAGATTCATTTTCCCCTATATTGCTGCATAAATTGCTATGACTTTACACGTAGCAATATTGATGTTGATGTACGCAATGATACTTATATGTACAAAAACAAAATCAACTCAATGTTGTCGAAATCTCCCTCTCCATCAACCCTGAGTAAGAAATACGTGGTCAGGCAGGCCCTGCACCCTAGGCCTGAGGCTACTGATTGACAAATCCCAGGTGATGTGGCACATAACCAGCAGGACAAATGTGGAAACAGGAAAAACCCAGATTAGTACCACAGATAGGCAGTGACACCCCAGAGGTCATGAGAGATTGGCCCCAATAAAATGCACATGGCCGGAGGAGTGCGCATTCATACAATACCTTACAGTTTGATGCCACATGAAGTTAGGAACACTCAGCCAATCAGGACACAGCACACACAATACATGCAGTGATCACGCGCTCCCCATGCTGGACATGTTACCCACTGGCCCTCATTGTGTCCACTCAAGGTCGAGACCTACCTACATTTGTCATTAGGTGGGAGGAATTTATGGCTTCATGACTAGGCTCACAATCCACTACAAAAACAGGATCCATGAATTGTTTTATGATGCTTCGAGAAATGTATAAAAAGACGTTCAAAACAATTGAACTTTGAGTCAGTCCTCAGACCTGTTTCTGTATGTTGTACTCCCGGCCGCAGTGTTTAATTAAACCAACTGTTCCTGTTTAGCTTATGGCCTCTTGCCTTTGTTTTTTTATGGTAAATTCATATTCGTGCAACAGCATAGTTCACAATAACAATCTACCACAGATATTGGGCAAACCCTCATTGAACACAGTGTTCAATCTGGATACATCTGTTCAGAGAAAGCCAAAATAGTGAATGCCAATTCCAAAAGAAATGCCCTATTACGAGCAGCTTTTATCTGTATCAAACCCCTGACACATTAAGAAATGAAGTTGATATCAGTAGAGAACTGAGTACTGTAAACAGTGTTTACTCTATGGAGAGAGTTCATTCTATACCACACTGTTTGCAAACATTGAAACTCATGAGAAATACACCACAGATTATTCAAAACAATCATTGTACATTCTATGCAACAGTTGTGAAAAAGCACTATTTGTTAAAAATAACCAAGATCTGAAAGTGCTAAAGATCATACCTCCTGCACCATTCATACTGTAGTGAAAACTTTACAGATAGCCTTTCTTCTAAAGCAAAACAAGAACGCATACATAGGTTAGTATCTGGTGCACACACGCTTACATGTTAAGTATCAATTTTCATGCTGACACAATTATCTCTAATAATTCAAGGCTGCTTATAAAAGTTAGTATATACTACGTAGAATCTTTCTCATGTTGGAAAATCTGTCTGCAGAACCAAAATGTTGTGTGGAGCATAATGAATAAAAGTCAGCTGTCACTTGCTCACAGAGTTACTCTTGAATGCAAGCATCTATAACGCATACAATACCTCTACACAACTATGGTGCATTAGGAACACACACAATGGCTGCATCTAAGCTGTACAAAATGTAGTAAATTATAAAAACAAACATACACACTCATTAGATGATATCAATGATGTCATTTGAAAGTTATATATATATATATATATATATATATATATATATATACACACACAGACACAACCCCCCCCCCCACACTACCTACACTGAAGTACTGGGTGATCAGCAAAGGGCTTAATACATCCTGACCATAGCGAAAAAATACAATTTTGGAAGCAATATTCAGGGACGTAAAGCGTGAACAGAGATGTTTAACTTTCTTTAGAAACATACCCGAGGGGCTCAGTTTAAATGCAAGTAATTGGTATGACTGTAAGCATATTGTATTTAGTGCTCTACTATACCACTGTGTGCCAATGGCATGATTCTAAGCTTTTATCAGAATGGCGAGGCTGGAATCAAGGAGGTCAGAAACTGACAATTTCTTTAGCACACCACCTAAATTAAAATGACTCTCTGCAGAAAAAACAATCTGCATTCTGATTACTTTACCCACAGGCACGCAGCTTATCCATTATAGAAGGATGGATGACTGATTTAAATCTATGATCAGAAGTGAAGTCAATGTACCTTCTATTTGGCCCCCAAAATATGACAGCATAGAAAATCACAGTTTATAGATGAATAATCCAGTTTAAGCTCTCTTGTTTGTTATTTACAAAAAGTGTTTCACTTTTAATAACTTTTCATAATTTGCTATTTTGTTACAGTCATTTTCAGAATTTGTCATACTCCCTGAACAGCAGTGGGAAACATATATTAACTGAAGAGAATTCCGGCTTTACAAAAAGCAAGAGATGGGATTCAAACAGGATTAATGATCCTTTATTGACATGGAAAATTAATTGCATGTTGAGCACAGATTTGCTGTTTTATTAAACTACCTTACCAAAACCATGAAAAGGAATGTAGGAGGTCACACATTACCATTTATACAGAACACCACACACAAATAGTTCTTTAGTAGTAGATATTGTGGCACAGCTTAATGACTCCCCTGTTTAGCCACTTGAAAATAATGCTGAGCCATTTATTCCTCGATTTCACTCTTTACACTGGTTTTTCATAGCAAAATGTAATTACAAAGGCCGGTGCTGAATTACACCAGAGCCATAGCACTATGTAGTGGCTGTTCGCCCATTCAGGATTTTGGGTGTTACCCTTCAACTCTTTTTCCCTGTCAGTGTGAGAGGCAAAATCTATGCACTACATCTTCAAACTCACAGTGACAGCAAAATAGCATGCACAAACTAGGTATGTCTTTTCCCGCAAGAAGAATTCGTCAAGACTGTCATGCTCAGTTTGTGTCTGCCACGGTGGGGAAGAGAATCAGTCTCTCCGAATTCATTCTTTAAAACTATTCCCTGAAACAACAATAATATTTCTCAATGCACTTGACATAATCTGTTGTACGGGACTGGAAACTTATACACTAAAACTATATTTTTCAATACTGTTAATTCATTTACACAGCTTTGCGTGTTCTGCTAACTGTATACATATATATATATTTATTTTCAAGTTTCCTGTTCCTTTTGTAACCACAGGAAATCTATTACATTATGTCTTTCTTGCCTGGCGCAACGCCCAGACTCTGTGGCCAGCCAGGAGCGTTAATATAACGGCAGCCCAAGAAAAAAAAAAATCTTTTAACCCTTCAACACCTCGTAATCTAAAAAAAACACGTGTTGTGTTCCAGTCTACGTTATGCTAAATAGAGCCTATTTTACCATAACATGTGTTTTTTGTAAAGCGCTTGTTCACTCAGAAGGGTATTTTGGCGCTAAATAGCAGATATTTATTGTTCCCCAACTCAATGGTACTCATTTTATCCACCTCAGAATGATGAAGGGCTGAACAGACCCCACATCTATCCACTTCAGAATGATGAAATGCTGAGTAGACCTGGTAGCATTTGAACCTGTGACCATGAAGTCAAACACAGGCCCCCACAGACCCAACTGAGGTGCATTATGTGTCATGCATGTTGTGTAATACGTCGTATTTTCTAGTCTTTTGCTCCTAAGGCCCTAAAATAATGTATTGGACCTATAATTTTAAGTGTATTGTCATTGATAGGGGATAGGTGTCATTGAATCTCTGGGACCAGGTAATGTTATGTGTTATCCAAGACGAAAATTGGGTGTAGTTAGTGTGCATTCCATTCCATCAATTTGTCTCCCCTCTTGTCTCCCGCATTCCGAGTACTTGAAATCGGGAGAGAAGGACAGACTTATTACGCTAACTCCTTCCTTCTGTCTAATGTTCACCATCTGCTCCGATATTTACGTTGCTCTTAGTCCAGTGTCACTAACTTCCTTGTTCATGAGCCACATTTTCAAAATCACTTTTGTATTAGCTAACTGTGTGTGCTCTGTGGCTGTAGTTCCTGGATTGGTGCTTGCATTCGGGCTACTGCTACTGCCTGGGCGGGTGGCACTCTTTACTGCCTGGGCTGTTGTTGAATTGAAGGCAGGTAGGAGTAAATTATTTGGGGCTGAATTGCTTGGTGCTGCGGCTGCATGTGGGGTGCAACACCTTGCATGTTACCTGCTAAGGCACATCATGATACTTGTAGTGCAACTGCGTCCGTATCTTGTTGTGCATTTTCTTTAATGGAGTACCATCATATTGTGCTTCAGGGAGGTGAGCAGGCTTTTAATGTCACCTACCGCTAACGTGATACCAGCTGTATGTTGTTCTAAGACTGCTATCCATTTACTAGCACCTTCTGTTAGTGGTGGTAGTTGTTCTTTCAAATTGTCTTTGTCAATTTGAGGCCATGGGACACATTGAGGGACAGCATCTGGGCTTTTGAACAGTAGGGGCATTTGATGAGTTACTGTGGTATTTGTTGTTGTGGGTCGTGTGAGGTCAAATTCACATGCATAATTCTGCCACTTTTTTTTAAACTTGCCCTTATGTAACCGTAGTCCCAGTCTTCATCTCCCTCCCCGTGTAGGATGCAGTCTTCTGCTGTTGCCATATTTTGTGGATCGAAGGATCCATCTCTTGGCCACGGAATTATTTGTGGGGCAAGACTTCCTGTCCAACTCGTCAAATCATCAGTGAATCTGTTGACGTAGAAGTCAGGACCCTCCCTGCGGGTAACTATTTCACTGGGCGTTAAGTCTTTGCCCTGTAATGCATTTTGTTTACTGAGCATCATATTTCTGTAATTGTACCTCTGCCTCGTGGAACGTATTAGGGCCGTTGACAGAATGTCACTTTGATGTAAAGTAAATGCAGTTATTGCGTCTGTGTGACTATTAAACACAGCGTAAAATTGGCAGTGTCTGTGTTCACTAAATGCCTGCTAAATCTCTCCTCCCCCGGTGTCTGCTGCTTGACTGACTAGACAAGGGGCAGAGTCTAGTACTATGGGGCCAGGCACGGAAGAACCGTGAGAAGAGAAGTGTGAGGCATATGTGTCAATGAAGTCTTTGTAGGACATCAATGGCACAGTATGTTAAATAGGGGAGCCTTATGGAAATCTGTTGCCATATGCCTTCATTAAGTGAAGTGAAGACTGTTATTTAGAAAGTAAATGTGATAATGCATTTCTGAATGTTAGTACTAACAAGAAATGGGCAGGGGACAGGAGAGGGCAGGGTGTGCTCAAGGTAACAGGAAGTTCAACAGGGGACACACATAGAAAGAGCATGCACACAACATATACGCATACAATGGTACACCCAGTTGTTTGTCTCGCTAAACAAATGACCAAATGAAACGCAATTGTAATGGGTGCACCAGGCACCTATTTTGTAGACAGAACCACAACAGAGTCAATGAAATATGAGAAGAGAGAAAAACCACGAGTGAGCAATCCTGCAAACATGGTGTAAGAAAGTGGACCAGTCTTTTTGAATTACCTAGAGAACAAAACAGTGCATTTCAATGTTACCAGAAAATAGAAAGGACGAATGAATTCGTAAGAGCATTAGGCCTGGGCGGTGAACTTCGCTCCGTTCGCGGAGTTTTCTGCACTCCGCACTCCGCGGAGCTCGCGGAGTGCAGAAAACTCCGCTTCACGATGTGCAGCAGAGTTTTTTCCCCGCTCACGATCGCAAACTGTCAGTTCACGATCGCGAACAGTAAGTTCGCGAGCGCGAGCTGCCGCTCGGGTAGAATTTCTACCCGAGCAGCAGGAATACCAGCACAAACTGCAGTTCGCACTGCACTCCGCCACTCGCGGAACTTCGCAGAGTTTTTTTGTAACTTCGCGGAGTTCCGTGTTGCAAAACTATGCGAACTGCGCCCAGGCCTGAAGTGCATTGACGTTGGCTTCACACGAGAAAAACAGGAAGCCACAAAGCAAGGCACCGTTGAAAGTAAAAGAACTTCCCCTTAATGTGCTACGTATTTTAAAAACAATTTCTTATTTAATGCGATAATATATCAAAGCTTATATATTGTACTTCATCAGCCATTAACTATTTTTCTGCAGAAGCTGGATATTTGAAATGCTCTTTAGCAGTAAATAAACTCCCTTGCCAGACACTGCTGACGATCACTTTCAGAAGCTGGACATTTGTAATACTTTTCTTAGCACTATAAATTCCCTTGCCAGTCACTACTGACGATCCCTTACTTGCAGAAGCTGGACATTTGTAATACTTTTTTTAGCACTATAAATTCCCTTGTCAGTCAAAACATATACTAACGATCACTTTTTTAGGAGTCCTGACCTGTTCAGAACCTGCAGGAGCCGGGAGACGCAAGGCGCCACTCCCCTTGCCTATCTTGTTCTAAGTAGAGTAGGCGCTTGACCGCTGCGCATCAGTTATCGAAGAAGATACACTGGCTTGTCTTCTAGACGCATGAGGAGACCTGACACATATCTGTCCTATCTACTCGCATGCCATGTCCCACTGACAGACCAGTGAGACACGCGATCCCAATCTTGTTAGACAGGCGATATGAAAAAAATATATCATACAAAAGACCGTGCACGGAAAAACCACAATGTTATGTAAAAATCTAACAGTAAATCCTAGCTCAGTGCCTGCATACGTGTGTCACTTTTAAAGGGGGTTGTTTTGACGTGGCAAGACACCAGCTAGCAAGGAACTGTGGTTTGGGCCGCGTCGCACCTACGAGTGCTCGACCGACCACAGCCAAACATCACATCGGGACAAGGCAAAGAGAAAAATACAAAGGCTCTTTGACCTACCCATGTGTGCTGTGTCTGTTCAGGCAGGAAGAGGCACCAAGGGGCCATCTCCGGCCGCTGCCACAGGGAAAGTTCCATCTCCTTGCAGGCTGGAAAGTCTATGCACGTCCCATCTGGGGTGCCAAATGTTGGAGGGTGGTTTTTAGGGTGCACTACACCACCTTAATTTGAGCTGGGGTGCACTTTCTAAAATAAGGAAATACACGTGTGAGATGCAGGAACTGAATCAGGAGTGGCACTATTTATTTCAAGAACAATTTCAAATAATAAATGTCATGATACACATCATTATTTAATAATAAAGCTATGCAGTCTTAGCAAAGACCAAGTGTCAGGGACATATTTGAAACAAAGAGAAAAACCATGCAATCTAGTAAGTTCTAAAATCATGGCAACACAAAGGAAAGTGAGAGAGAGAGAGAAAATGAATTTTAAAATACAATAAGCATTGCAGCCTCAGCCAAAGATGCTAGATAAGATGGCTAAGGGAGACCACACATTCGTCATGACCCATGGGATCACTTGTGCGAGGTAGTCCGTCGAATGGACTGAAGAGCAGATCTTTTATACTCTTTTAATGAGGAACTATTGACTGCAGACCTTTGGCCACTTCTTGGAAATATTAGGAACACAGAAGTGACACTACATTACAAAAGTTTACCAAAAGGTCACTTGATGTTTGACCGTAAATCATGATGAAATTGAACATTTATCGAAAATGATTTGCGTCACTTCTCAGAAACCTTTCAGAAAGCAGAACTTTTACAAAGGTTATAGGTCATGTTCTCATGGCAAGTTGCCGTCTTAGATGCAAAAGCTAGCAGAAAAACATCAAATATCAGATATGAAGCAATGAAATGTACCAGCTGGCCTCCACCCAATTCTTGCCCCATGTTGTTCCTCTTACTAAGGGATGTTTCGTGTTTGTGCTGTCTCACTGTGATGTGTGCAACAAAAATGCACATTTGAGGCCAGTGGGGGCTCGGTAACTCTATTTATCAAGATGGTAATGAGCTGAGGCCTATAACTTCTTGCAAGAGGGACGTGTATGTTCCTGGGTGGGCATGGGGCCTACCGTCTAATGAATGCTTAGGGTACTACGGGCAATTTAGTAGTCTATTACCTATGGATTGGTGGGGACAGTCAGTAAGATATTTATATGGTGAAACTGGACCCTGCTTCAACATTGTTTAGAATGATGTAAAGGAAGGTAAAATTAGTCATCTAACTTGATTACACTCTGGCTGTTGAAGAGGTGAGTAAATTGTTTGAATAACTAAAGGCAAAACTGAGGAAGAATGGGATGAAGAATATATGTTTTTACTCTACTACGCTAGGAGTTATCAATGATTCTAAGCCATGATTGTTTATGTACCAAACTGAAGCTTGGGATTGGTCTGAGGGTTTGGTAATTGCAATGAGAGCCTCAATAGGTAAGTGAGGAATGGAGTAAAAAAGGGAATCCAGGCATTTTCCCTCTGCTGGTTTCTAAACATTGATTCAGATATGGGTCCTATGGACTGCTGCTGTAGGTCAGCACTGAGTGAGGTGTGTAGGGCGCACTCTCTGTCTGGTTGTTAAGCAGGCCTCTCACAACCCAAATATCCTTCATATTGTACATGACGTTCTCAGCGGGCCCATAGGGCCTGATGATGAGTTTGGCAGTCCTACCGCCTGAATGCCACATCCGCTCCTCTACGACACAGCTGTGCCGGCGATCTACTGCCGGCCATATTACGAGTTGCGCTGTCTCAAACGCAGACTGCGGCCAAGGTGCTCTTCCCACCAGGACCGCAGCGGTCTACAATGTTGGCATTGCATCCACCAATGCGGCCAGGTCCCCAGTCCACCCACCGAGCCTATTACGACTACACAGTCATACTCAGGTCTCCCAGCGGCGGCCAACAAACTGCAGTTACCCAAAGGTGGTAGATACCCGCGCTATAACGAAAAAAACTGTGACTATTGAATGGATTTAAAAAATACATAGCTGATGTGCTTTGTCAGGTGGACACACCTGCAAATCACACTATAAAACACACACCCTCCCTGACCAGCATCATTTGCTTTCCAACTGCAACCCACAAGGCAGGCAGCCCTTTTCTCAGCTACCCATTTTCAACTTCCCATTTAGCACTCTCCACCACCTGTAACTTTTGTTTTGCATTTTTTTCCCTGTATCACTTGTTTATTTTTCCTTTTTATATACTGACTCACATTAATTTTTCTCAACATGCCTGGCAAAAAAAAACATGCTTCACTGAGAAATAGTTGACAGTCATGGTGGATGAAAGCATTAGAGTAGAGCCCCAACTTTTTGGTTCCCAAGTCCAGCATACTCCTCTCAGTAGGAAAATGGAAATGTGGGACAGGATAGTCAACAGAGTGAATGCTGTTGGTACCACCCTGTGCACACAGGCCAACATTAGGAGAAAGTGGACTGACCTCAGGTTGA
Organism: Calotriton arnoldi; assembly: GCA_963921515.1. Taxonomy (NCBI): domain Eukaryota; kingdom Metazoa; phylum Chordata; class Amphibia; order Caudata; family Salamandridae; genus Calotriton; species Calotriton arnoldi. The sequence continues at coordinate 1,180,369 of CAWUFW010004881.1, forward strand.
GCGTGTGTACCAGGTACAACAACCACTACCTGGAGGCTCAGAGGACTGACGGTGGCCCTCCAAGCGCCCCATTACAATTCTTTCCCTGGGAGGAGAAGGCCTTGGCCATTATGCATTCTGAGGGCTTGACAGGAATAGATGGAGGATTGGACCCTGGTAAGTAACACTTAAATATCAGAATACCACAATGTCCTGTTTGCTCTCAACTCAACTCTGCTTTTGCTATTGTGTTCTCTATCTGCTTTCCTAACATGCAATACTCAAAGTATCTGATATGTTGGTTTGTCTGTGTCAATGTGTATTGTTGCATATTAGAGCACATGTATGCAACTCCATGACATGCACATGTTGCAGTGCTGTCTGTAAGTGCATTACCATCAAAATATCTATCCAGGACCCATGATATGTGTGAATATGTAAAAGTATGGTCCATACCAAATGCATGTTGCCAACAGGTATAGTACAATAACCATTTGTCAAGTGTTGGTAAAGTGACATTGAAGTGACTACAACTACCATGAGGCCCTTTCACTCCAACTCTAACTAAGATGCTAGACTGCTTTTTCCCCTTCTCACTTGTCTACCATGTCACTACTGATCTTCACTCATCTTGCAGCTTACCATTTGTCAAGTGTTGGTAAATTGAGATTGTAGTGACTACAACTACCATGAGGCCCTCCCACTCCAGCTCTAACCAAGATGCTAGACTGGTTTCTCCCCTTCTTACTTGTCTGCCATGTTACTATTGATCTACACTAGTCAGGCACTGTGCAATGTACAGACAATGCTCTACTCAGATATACGTCTGAATACTTTGCTTGATGGTGTCCTAGTCTCATCAACTGAAGCTATTGATGGAATGAGTGGCACCAGGACAACAGTGCTCCCCTAATTTATGTGAGCCATGAATGAAACTCAGCTGATTAGCAGTGGCAGGTGACCCCTTGACTCTGCGCTTCTCACATGATGAATAATGCTAAATATACAACCAAGCTGGGTGTTTGCCTGTATTAGACACAACTAGGCCTTGAAATGGACAAATGCAGATGTTATGACTACACTGTGTTTGTAGCAGAGTTTTGAAGATGTCATTTCTATACCCTAAGCCAAAATACCACATATCTGCACATCTATTGAGCTGATGAAATCTACTACATTTATTAAATGTCTACAAATGTCTAGTAACCAACTTCAATTCCACGCAAATAGATGACAAATCTAATCTCTAACTTTTTGTTCCATTCTAAGTGCCTATTTAATTTGAATCAAACAACGTGGATGTAGATACCCCACTTCCACCATTAACAATGTTCTCTATTTCTCAACAGGTCGAACCACCACTGCACCGTCACAGAGGTTTGAAACCAAATAGGGTCCTCTCTACCCCAGGACAAAGCCCACAGTGATGACAACACTCCTGAAGAGGTGGATGTGGATGACGGTCTTGGCCCATCTGGTCAGCCTCGGCAGATGGCAACAGTAGGGCTCACTGTGGCCACAACACCACCTCCCACCACAGCTGAAACAACAAAGCCAACCACTGCCCCCTCCAACCTGTGCACCTAGCACAGTCAGTCCCATCCTGTGACCCCCAGTTCTGGATTCTGAGCCGGCTATTACCACCCCAGTCACAGAGGAACCAGGACCCAGTGGGAGGGTGCAGTCAGTGCCAAGGGCAGAGGCCCATGGGGGTAGGGATAGTGGGAGAGTAACTGTGGGCCCACAGTGTAAGCCCACTGGGGACACCGACACCCATGCTTCCTTCACCCAAGTCCTGGGAGTCTACCAGGACTCCCAAAGTGTCATGGGCCAAGTGTTGACTGAAATCCAGGAAATCAAGAAAACTGCAGAGGGACACATACCAGGAGGTTGCCAGCATACACAAAGAAGGGTGCCGGCATCCACAGCGAGGTGGCCAGCATGAACACCAACATGGCCTCCCTGGTTGGGGTACTGCGGGACATCAACACCACCCTTTGCAGGTCTTTTCCATCAGCATCTACCTCTTCCTGTGGTCCAAGTACATCCAGACCGTTACCATCTATCACAGCCACCGGAAGGGAGGCTCTGTCAGAGGAGGACATGCCTGCATGTGCCCCTGTCTCAGCAGCTCTGGATCCCCCTCTCTCTCAGAAAGAGGGGATGTCCACCCAAAATTACAGGAGCTCAGGATGGAAAGACACCCATCACTGCCAGGAAAAAACCTTGCCCCTAATGTCATCCTGTATGTGCTACACATTCACTTTTTGGACTATTCCAGCCCACATTTTCATATCTGACGGGAGGAGTATGTTGGGCTCTGGACTTCTAACAATTTGGACTCTACTACAATGGTTTCCTCCACCATGACTGAAGACTTTACTTTTTGTTTGCACTGTGAAATTGTGAGGTAATTTCCTGATCTTATCCTTGTTCACTTCATTAAAGACACACGTCACCAAATCATTGTCTCCTGTTGTAATTCTCACATATAACAATGAGAATGTACTTTCATGTTAACTTTGTAAAGCCAAAACTAGGGACTTGTGCAAACATGAATATGTTGTATGTAAACAATGTCTAACTCAGGATCACTACCATGTCACAGCAACACATACAGACAAGTGCCTGGTCTGAGAACATCTATATTCCATTGTTCAAATCATAGGATGACATTATGTCAGAAACATAGCAAATAAGACATGACTCAGTTATTCTGTCAGAGATCATATAATCAGTTGCAGACTTTCACAACATGGATACATCTGACAAAATCCTACACAATAGGCAACAATATATTAGGTCTTCATCATAAGCTGGAGCCATATTGCCTACCTCACAAAATGAATCCTACATCAAATAAACATATAAACAGACACATGTTATTACAACAGTTTCTGACCACAGGGTAATTTCAATCCATTGTTGCTTGCATCTGGTGGTATGTCACAAACAAATGTCAGTGATGTGTCACAAGCACTTTGGCCTACAATGAGGAGACACATCAACAGCTGCATACATTTCATACACAATGAGGAATTAGCTAATGTGAAGGCAGGATAGCATGAATTGAGCACAACACAGAATTGTGGTGGAGCACATGGTGGCACACATATTTCATTAGGACCAAAACACCACAAGGAACAAGTCCAATGGAAGCCAGGTAACTTCCATCCTATCACTGTGCAAGGTGTCTTGGTACTGGCTTTGTACACCCAATCTCTGTGACAGACATTCCCAGGACCAATCCATGTACACTTCATACGTCTGAACAGCATCATATACCTGCTAAAGTCACAACTCTGAAATGTCCAAAAGAAGATGACATAGTGATGGTACCTAAAACAGACCAACACAGAGAGATTAGCTAAGAAAACATATATATGACACACATCACATTGTCAACTTCTAGAGAACACAGTCCAAGACAACATTTACAGCTCAACAAAGCTACACTTACAAGCCAAACACCTCTCCCCAGATATTTCCAAACCCATATATTCCTAATATGTAGCATTAAGATCCTACTCACAACATCACTACAAGAGTTGCAAGAATAGTCAGTCATCACATCTCACACCATTCTTACACTCAGGAGAAGTCGTTTCGGATGAGATCTTGACACAAGTCAGCTCCTTCCTGGCTCTATAAGACCTGCATCCTCTGCAATGTAAGGTATGTTTCGTTGCAGGGCAATGTTGCGGAGTATGCAGCAGGCTAAGGATGTCTTATACACCTTCCCGGGTGAGTAGAGGAGGGCTCCCGAAGTCTTGTCCAGACATCTGAATCTGGCTTTCAGGGGCCCAAAAGCCTGCTCCACTGGCCGCCGTGTCCTTCCATGGACCTCATTGACGCGGACTTCCCCTGGTATTGTAGGATTCCTCAGCCGTGCCAACAACCATGACCAGTTGGGATATGATGAGTCTCCTAGATGGAAGATAGATAGAAGTGCAACATTTAGTTACACACTTTCAGATCATACTATCTGATATTACCCACACAAGGTTAGGACAGATCACACTTACTTGTAAGCCAGGCCCTCTCTGGTAGTAGTTGTGACATCAGCTGGGGTATGGTGCTGTTCCGCAGTATGGAGGAATCATGGGCAGATCCTGGGAACCGGGCACAGGCGTTTGAGATATACAAATCCAGTAAACAGACAACTTGCACGTTGATAGAATGGAAGTGCTTCCTGTTGCGATACACTTGGTCCTTGGCTTGTGGTGGCACTAAGGCAATATGGGTCCCATCAGTGGATCCAATCGCATATGGGATGTGACCAAAAGCATAGAAATCTACCTTCACAGTGGTTAAATCCTCACGACTGGGGAACTGGATGTACCTGGCCACATGTCTTAAAAGTGCTGCTAGCAACTCTTGGAGTACCCAACTGAACGTAGGTTGTGACATTCCACCTGAAATAGCAACAGTGAATTGACATGAGCCTGTGGCCAAAAAATGCAAAACAGACACGAGTTTAACAAGTAGTGGGATTGATGTAGGATAAGTGATTAGGATAAGTGATGTGAGGTAGAAGGTCAGGCTCCAACTGATTAAATAAATCCAGGATTGCTTGACGATTCAAATGGAACTTCTGGATGACATGTCTGAAGGTCTGGAAATGGGTGTTACACTGGAGCCTGGCATCTCCTCCCTCTCCCATGGTACCTATGTGAGAAGTAACACAAAAATGTATATTGGTCACCGTGTGCAGAGTAACACATGTGAAGATTAAGGCAAAAGTCATGCGTCCCAACATTAATGCTTCATGAAGCATTACACATTTTACATCATCATTGTCGAATGTTCAACATCCACCAGTCATCCCCAATGTGGCCTTCAGAGGTCTGTAACAGAACTGTGCACATCATCAATTCAGAAAATTGAAACAGCCACTATCTTGAGGGTAGCATAACATTTCATGTAAGATGCCACCAACCGTGGTATACAGTGAGCCACACACATTCTGCCTATGTGCATAGTAATGCACTACACAGGTGAAGTTTTGTACTGGACATGACATGGGAATGGAACACTTCAAATGTAAACATGTTTGCCCTCATTTTTAGTGGTGGTGGTGCACTTAACTGTCACCAATACACTTTAGCCAAATGCTAACATGGCGGATGCCTGACCTCGCTAATCGGACATGTCGAACGCACGCCGCCAGCAGTGGTCGACAATGCGGTGGGCAGTCGCATGCATGGCGGACACAGCCATAGGCTAGCGTTGGGGATAGTGGCAGTCGCGGCCCAATGGCTGTGTGCGCCGGCGCTGATGACTGCAACCATTGAGTACATGTACGCGGTGGTTGGAAAAAAAATCTCACTTGCCCCCTGACACTGCTGCTATCAACACCTCTTTCATTTTAGCTGCTGTTTGCCACCTCTGGGAGAAATCATGGCACGCACTGCAAAGGGTAGGGCCCATCCCTTTAATCCAGAGGAGCTGGATGTCCTGGTAGATGAGGTTCTTCCCCTATATTCCCAGCTCTATAGCTCACCAGAGGAACATGTACGTTTCTCAAATACATATTTAACTCCATTTCACTGCTTCCTTTCTATTCCCATAGGCTCCAATATGCCTCTGAGTGTCAGAGTGTAAGCATTCATTTGATTGCATACATTGTGTGGCCCCTGCATAGGGCACACATGTAATGTATTTTGGGGCACTGGACTTTGAGAGAGAAGGCTACCATTGGAATGTGTGATAAGGGTGATTTCTACTTGTGTTACATGCATATCTCTATGCAGGGCTCAAGTTCATAGTAGCTCCAATTAGTTCTCAAATAACATCATGCTATATGTGCATTGGTATGTATGGGCTTCACATCTTGAACCATGTCTGTATACTGTTATAAGCATTTGAGGATGATGCTAGCCAAGTGTACCATCCCACTGATCACTCAGTCCACATCAGACTTGGTAAAACAGTTGTCTGGGAGGTAGATATAGCTCACAGACCCGGTCAGAGTGCCCCACAACCATAGTTCACACATGAAATGGGCATAAACTTCACTTTCTGTATTGCATTGATGGAAATATGAGGTTCATGTGGGATAAGTAGCCCCAGCTTGTAGAGAGCAAGGACTGACTGTAACAGGAGAACTGATGCACAGAGTAATGTCCCTGTAGACCTGTTGATCCATGGAGGTTCCCAGAAAGAGTTATCTGTAGCACTAGTATCCCTGATAGCTGTTACATGGATAATATGAGGCATGTTGACTGAGGTGATCCCCTGACCTGATACTTCTTTCTATTGACACACAGTGTCAAAGTGTGTCTTTCGTTAATGACTGTTCCCTTACTCACACATGTTTGCTTACACTTTCTAAATACTGTTACTTCCACTGTACAGGCCTATTGCACATCTGAGACATGAACAGTGTAGATAGTGGGTTACTTTTGAATAGATTTAGATATGTGAATCATCTGCTTGGCTACAATATTCCCGATCACACAACACATACGATGGTATGTTGATTGTCATCTCTGTTACAGTGCCACGTATGGCAAAAGGGGTGTCCTGTGATGGCAATACAAACAATACAAACTTATTATGACTAACTAAGATATTCACATAAGTAGTCTGAATGTCCACACAGCCCCCAGAGAGGTAGCTCTTAGTTTCACACATACCAGGCCTTTTCTTGTGAGCTTAGTCTTAGGATTTTGTGTATACTATGGTACTTGCATCTATGGACCATATGCAGCAATGGGCCTGCCAGTAAAGATGTCTGGACAGTTATGCACTTATAGTTTACCCTTCAGAAAGTCCAAATGGTGTGCTATGTTTCATGGTACCTCACATCACATTCCATGTAGGATGGCCCTGGCCTACACGATGTTAGTTGGCTGCCTCAGTCAGTGTAGGTCATGACCAGGGTTGAGGTTAGTTATCAGATGACCACAAAAGTCTGTATCCATGCTTTAGTCGTGCTTAGCATGTGACATGGACACATGTGTTGAGTCTTGATGAATGTTTGTGCTAGGTATAAAAATGTGTATCAACCATACAGATATCCTTAAACTTCCAGGAAACAATCTGTTTCTACATTTATTGCATCCATACAGGTCAATGCCCATTGGAAGAAGGCAATTTGGAAATCCATCTTCCGGAAGGTGCGGACCCTGGGGGTCTTCAACCGGCATAGTGCCCACTGCAGAAAGAGGTGGGAAGACCTGCGGCGCTTGATCCGGAAGATCACAAAGGTCCAGCTGCATGCCGGACCTTGACCCCCCTGATGGCCCACATACTGGCGGTGGCCTACCCAGACCTTGATGGGCAGATGAGGGCCCAACAGCAGCTACATGGGAGTGAGTCCTGACCACAGTCATACATGTCATATTGCCAACTTTGTGTGTTACGGGCAGGTACTTCACCAACCACATTGGTGGCAAGCGTGGTAATAGGTGCATGCTGCTGTGCTGTACCTATTATCTTTCTGACCTGGAAAACATCAGAGTCCTGCCCACATCCAATTCTTGCCTTTTGAGCAGACTCCTGGCTGAGTGAAGTGAGTAATCATCTCATGTTCTCAGTAAATCTGTGTGACAATTGTACCACACAGGCAACTTGTCTTGCCAGTGTGAGAAGTGATGTTCCCTCACTCCTGTCTCTCAAATGATGGTGGCCCTATTGCATGTGACATGACATAGAATTCACAGTACATGCAGTGATTTTACAACAGTTCCCATTGTAAGTACTGGCTATACAGTGAAATGAGGTTGCAAACATTGCTGGTGCCATTAGCATTAGTGCCTATATGTTGGCCAGTGTCCATTTGCCAGTTGATATTTCATCTGCAAAAGTGTTTCAAAACACTCATTCACTGACTAGTGACATGCATGAGGGAGAGAGATGTAGAACTGTGGGGATCATATGTGAGTGTCTACAATGATTCTTACAAGGCAATTTGAGTTTGCAATACCTTAGAGTGGTGTGATGTGCCTGCCCATTGGGACTCTAGTGGTCCAACATCTTCATGTCATAGATGTTCAGGGACACCCAAAACCTTCAAAGGTGTATTGGCTTGACGATATACAATCTATGACTGGCGTCATCACCTGTACCAAGCAGGATTGGGGATGTTCTTATGGCTATATGGAGTGTTGTGCTGTGTAAATTCAGAGTATCTGTCTCCCAAATGTTTGAACCTCAATGTTTTCAGAGAACTTTATCTACTAAATGTGATACATAGCTAAACTACATGTGTACTGCTTTCATTTAAAATTCAGGAAGTGGACATTTATGTAATTTGGAGTGCAAATTGACATCAGTGTGCAATCAGCATTTGCATGTGACATGATGTCTGCCACAACACTAATTGATGGTACATTGGTGTTCAACTTGACCTTCAGGACATCATGATGTGTTATGAGTAATAGTCAGATTTGTTTGACTCTGGGCCTTGTGTGAGCATTGTGTAAATCTCACACTTGGAACCATCCTATTTGGTTACATCTTTTTACAATGGCATACAACAAGTGCCAAAGTATGCAAGGTGATCGACTATCCTAGTATGGGCATAAGGATGGAGTGTAGACAATTCCATCAATGCATTTGGCCTCTCTGGGGTTATGCCATGAGTGGGGCCAACTGTTTGCGGGTTATGTATCATGCATGCATGTGCTCATGCTAAATCTGAAGCCTATGGAGGGAACCATGAAGGTGGTGTGATATGTGTACTTCTCCAATGCTTTCTGTTGATTTGTGATGGTCAGCTGTGGAGACGCAAATGCAATAAAGCCATGTTTCATGCCATTTCAGGTACATCCAGGGCAAGTGGAGGAGAAGGTGCCAACGTCAGTGGGGACACAACTGTTCACAGTGGTTCCAGATGTAAGACGTCAGACACAGAGGGACCCAGTGACCAGTTGGGTGTGAGGAGTGTCCGGGAGGACAGCAGCTCAAGCTCATCATCATCTGAGTCATCCTCCAGTGGACACTCCGAAGTGGTGGCAGACCAAACAGGATTAGTTCCACCTTCATCCTTGTCTGCCACCCCCAGTTCCATTGCCACCCTCCCCGTTGTCCCCCCACAAGCTGGCCATTCCCACTCCCCTAGGAGGGGAGCAATCTCCTTCGCTCCAGGTCCCTCAGCCCCTGCCCTGTTAGCCCCACTGCACTGAGTGAGGAGGCTATTGACCTCCTGAGGAGGATCTCTGTGGGTCAGACTAGAGTCTTGAATGCCAACCAGGAGCAAAGCAACTAGCTGATTCAGATGGTTGCCTACCTGGAAGGCATTCACACCGCCATGTCTGGCCTACAGAGATCTTTTCAGGCTCTGGCCGCCTACCTCACAGCAGCCCTACACCCATCCTGACCCTCCATCCCCCCTCCTACCCCTACCCCATCCAAATTCCCTATTCCCATTCCTATCCCAAGCACGCGCACACCTAAGCATGCACACACTTCATCAGACATAGGCACCACATACAAACGCAAGACAAAAAAACTCAAACATACATGCACACTGCAGACACTCACCTCCCTCACCACCTCCATCACCTCCAGCACATACCCAGGCACCACAGCAACACATACAGAGTCCTCCACAGACACACCCATAATGGCAGACACTGCACTCGCACCCATTGACCACTACACAACACCCAGCATTCCTTCAGACACCGCACTAACAGCCACAGACCCCTCCACAACACCCAGCATTCCTTGCAGACACCACGCCAAAAGCCACAGACCCCTCCACAAACCGAGCATTCCCACAGACACCGTACCAACAGCCACAGACTCATCCACAACACCCAGCATTCCTGCAGACATCACACCCCCACCCACAGACCCCTCCACAACACCCAACACATCCACATCACACACACCAAAAAAACACCAACGCTCACAGTCACACACATAATAGACAGGCACCAACAGAACACACACTGCAGACAGCAGACCCAGCTCACAATTCCTTGCAACCCGAATTCCATCCCGAGCACCCTACCCATTTTCACCGTGAGGATATCATGCAGGCCCGGGCGTAGCTGGCATAGTTGCACTACGCAGAGTTCCACGGAGTTGGGCAAAAACTCTGTGGAACTCCGCTCCGCGCCTCTGCCCCTCCGCCCCCCCTAATCTTAAACCCCTGCTAATAGCTAGGGAAATCAACCCTTGCCTGTAATTAGACCGCACAAGTAGGTATTCCCCGAGCGGCGGCAGCATCAGTGCACACGGGCATAGATATGCAAGGCCTAGGAGGGTTTGGTTCTCCACAATTACTGTTCGAACACGATGTTCTCGCAATAAAAAGTTTACAAGTATTTCCCTGCTTGGAGTTCCAAGCATTGTCGGCTACGGGCAGCAATAACGGCTTAAGAGCCTGCGGCTATTACTGTGACACTGTAACACGACCCGCGTATTTCCCGCCGCTCACCTCCCTCATCTCTCTACACAAGGCGGTAAATCAATAAGAGCGCGAATAATTGAGCAAGATCTATCACTACATCTTGTCTCCTTTTAAAGTAGCCAGACGAAACATTTCGCACATTAGAAAAATATATATTAAAAAAATAAAGCAAATAAGATTAAAAAAACACATTTACCTTATAAGCGCATGCGCAGTCCTACCACGATGTACATATGATGTAGGGGTTTGCAGAGACCATGGCGAGGAGGAGGAGGGCAGCCTGGAGATGCCGCGTATAAGGTAAGTGTATTTTTTAAAAATCGTATTTTTAAAAAAATATATATATATTTATTACGGGGGTGGAGGCGGGGAGCTAAAGGTGGGGCCCGGGGCTCAGAACTCCGCTCCAGCAGAGCGGAGTTCTCTGCCTGCCCTTAGATATCATGTTTGACCTTGCTCCTCTGAAACCTGACCCCCTCTCCCAAAGTCTCAAAAACCTCTCCCACACCCAAACCCACCCCTTCCACTTCCTAATCCACCCCTCAAAAAAAGCATTCCCCCTGAACCCAGCCCTAAAAAGTAAAAAAAATAAAAGCTCCTCATACACCCAAACCCATCCCTTCTACTTCCCACTCCACCCCAGAAAAAAGCATCTACACACCCCTGAACCCAGCCCTAAAAAGAAAAAAACACAAAAACCCCTCCCAAGATAAACCCACCTTTTCCACTTCCCACTCCAACCCTGAAAAACAGCATTTGATTATTGTTATGAACCAATCCCAGATAGGATCGCTGTAAAAGTGTGAATTATTATGGGGGCCCCCAACTCCCTTGCCTGGTCCATGGCTGGGCATCATTTTGTAGAGGAGTGTATGGAAACAGGTAGTTGTATGACTTACTACCGATTTTGTCTGCAATTGAGTGGGTTTTGAATGTGGTTGAGCAGGTACTGCAACGGCAGGACATGTCCGATGGGCTCCATGACGGTAGATGATGTGCAGAGGGGAGTAGAAGCAAGTTTCGTCCTTATATCCCTCCCTTTCTGCCATCTCAGGTGTGGTGGTTGGACCGCCACGATCACCGCGGCCGGAAAGCAACTCGTAATTGGGCCGGAAGTTTTACTGGCAGTCCGAGCCTCCCAAAGCCTCATTGGCCCATTCTGCAGCAGTCAGAGTTTGCTGGCGGTGTCGGTGGTTCAGTCGCAGTCTTTGCAAAGGCAATCCGACCATCTCGTAATACAGCGGTCGGACCGCTGAGCTCGCGACATTTGGACCGTGACCAGAGGTACCATGGTCCAGGGACTGCAAAACTCATAATGCCCTTACAGGCACATGCATCAAAACTTTTTGCGATCGCAAACTTTGCGAATCGCAAAAATCGGCCGTTTGCGATCGCAAAATTAGCTTTTGCGATGCATGAAACAACTTGCCACTCGCAATTTAAATTTTTTTTTGCGATTTCTTAAATTGCGATTGCATTTAAGAAATCGCAAATTGCGATTCCTTAAATGCAATGCAAGATGCCTTTTAAAATAGCGATTTCGCTATTTGGGCCCGCTATTTACCGCAAAATCATACCAGATGGTAAATAGCGGAAACTTTGAAAAATGCACTAAAGTGCATTTTTCAAAGTTGTAGGTTACACACACACATGCCCTTGGGACATGTGTGTGCGCAACATATGTGCACAGATCAATTTCAGGGTGCAACAGGGTGTCCTTTGACACCCTTGCACCCTTAAATTGCATGCGCAATTTGCGAGTACCTATTGGTACTCGCAAATTGCGCATGTACTTTCCCATTCATTCCTATGGGCCTGTAGGCCCATAGGAATGAATGGGAAGCCATTCCTTATTTGCGAGTCGCAATTTGCGAGTCGCAAATAAGGGATGTGTAGGAATCGCTATTTTTATAGCGATTCCTACATGCATAGGCTTTGCGAGTCCTTAATTGCGATTCCTTAATAATCGCAATTAAGGACTCGCAAATTCCTACCTTGATGCATGTGCCTGTATGTGTCTTAACAGGTGGAATTGGTATGTTCCAGTTTGTGAGTGGGGTTGCATTCAATGGTATTGAATTTTCAGATGGAGCTAATTACACTTATTTTGGTAAGTTAAACTGTTTGTTGTTCATGTTGGTTCAGGATTTAGATGTATTGTGGAGACAACTGGATATGGTGCCCTTAGAGGTGCCAGCTTGGTTCTAGGAAGGCCACAGAGAATTGCACTTCCATAATCCAATCAATCAATTAATCAGGGAATTGTAAGCGCGCTACTCACCCGTGAGGGTCTCAAGGCGCTGAGGGGGGGTCCAACCTTGGAATATTTAAAGCTTGGACCTCTGAATTGAGGTCATCATGAGGGAGGAAAGGTTTAAATTTCCTTAAAATGATCATTTGGCAATTCGCTCTTTTGGTGCCAGTACTGATGTGCTACTGCATGGTCATATACTTGTCAAGTGTGATTCCTAGGGATTTCGTGGAATCAATGTGAGGTGAGCAATTGAGGGCAGTAGGATGCTTCACTTATAGGTCAATCTGGGGTTGTGGTTGGGTGGGATGATAAAGTGAAATTCTGTTTTTATAGAATTTAGTTTGAGATGGATGCGGGTTAGCCAGTTTTGAGTATCTTGTAGAGTTGATTTGAGGGACCTGATGTCATCTGGGAAGGAGAATTTCAAGTACAGTTGGAAGTCGTCAGCATACATGTGATAATGAATGTTAGATGCTTGCAATGTTTCTGCTAAAGGCTCCATTAAAAGGTTGAAGAGAGTAGGTGAGAATGAGGACCCTTTTCATACCAGCTTGACTTTGATGTGATAGGGAACTTTAATTGCCCCTCAACCACTATGGACAGTGCCGAAACTTTGACCAAAACTTTGTGAGATCATGGAGGAAGGCATCGGGGGCTGTAGCATGATGGGGCACACAGGTATGATCATTTTGATTTTTATTTCATTTTTTATGGTATTCATAATAAGGGTTAGGGGCCAGGGTTCGAGATGGGGAACTGATATCCTCTGGTGTTCACACCTGGACTGTCTTCATTCCAAATACATAATTTTTCACTTTATTGTTCAATTCAGTAAGGCCGAAAAGTAGAGAACAGTTAGTTTGAAATGAAAACATATCTCCTGCTGTGCTGATGTCCTCACATCCTCATGTCAAAGGATAGAAGTGATGGAAGAACACTCATGCCCTTCTTCCAGAGGCTGGTATAGCCATTGCAATGTTTGGACAAAATATCATAAAAACAAACATCGTGATACAAAAATATTGTGTGAAGGACATTGGGATATCAAAAATATCATCAAGAGGAATATTAAAGGAAAAAATATAGTTTTCAGAGTTGCTTTTAATATTGTTTTCAAAAATATTGATGTAGTAAATATCGTATATAATATCGTTGGTAAGAGTTAATTAGTTTGCAATGTATTGTAGTGTATTTGATTGTATATGCCTATTATTTTTTTGTCTGTGTTTTCAGTAAGATAATTTATTAGTTATGAAACTGTTGAAATTTGTATTTTTAGTTGTATTAATGTACATAAAAAATGTTTTTATATTTTTTTAGTAGCAGGATATTGGGATTTTAGGGGGAAAAGGTGGGGAGATTTTTAAAAAGTGTATATTTTAAATTAGATTTTATGTTAATAATTTTAAGGAAATGCAAATTAATAATTTTTTATGTTAAAGATTTTTTGGTTAATCAACAAAGAGGGGGACACAAGGGCTTTTATTACAAGGTCCAGCATACATGCCCAGGCTTATAAAAGAGAAAAGAGGGTATGCAGTTCCTTAAGAGGGTCATGGGAAGTAAGGAGAGATACACTGTATAATGCTGTCACCAAGAAGCCTCCAAGAACCATTGGAGGAGAAGTCCTCCTTTTGGAACTAGGGCCCTCACACACCCAGCCAGCTAGGTGTCATGCTTCATCATATGGGCCTGCTCCTCATCGGGTCGACGCTGCAATACCCGACGGGCACCCATAGAGGGGCTCTTTAGCGGAGATCTTTTGTTCCTTGCCGTTTTGGTGCAGTGGGGGTGAGGGACCTAAGAGGTGTAGATGTGGTGTAGTGAAAGTGAATAAAACAGGTTGGGGAGTCCAAGAACGAACCTTTATTCAAGTTGGCTCACCACCTGATTAAAAAGGAAGAGTGGCGACTAACTGAATTAGTGGTCCAGGATAGCTGCGCTCTACTCTCAACGGGTCGACATGTTTCTTGCCAAGTAGTCGGGGGGATCAGTGGCAATTCATCAGGACCTAGTGAAAAACTATCTACACACCGTGGGAGGAGGAAAACCTACCTACCATGTGTAATCTCTGTGGGTAAGGTACCCACAGCTGCAGAGGATGACCTGAATTAAAACAAAAAATAAATGATAAAAACCACAGCATTGTCAGTGGCAGTTTACATAATCGTGACAACATATCTCTCTCACAGTAGAAAGTTAAAAGTGATCCTTAATGTGTGCAAAAGTTACAATGCTTTCACACAATAAGTCGTACATAGTGATATCACCATCTAGTGCGAGAACCTCGCAATGTGGAGCTCTCAGTGTAAAAACAAGAGTTTAAAATTTGTGACTTAGCGGTAACGGTGAGCAAAGAACACCGGAAGCTGGTGCGGGGCATGGGACTCACCTAAAATATCTACAAGTCTCGCCTCAACAGTATCCGGCGGGTTTTTTGAAGACACATAAAGTATTGTGCCCTGTGTGGACAAGATGAAAAGGGTCTCAGGTGAGGGCTGCTGAAAATATCAATTAGCCTGGCACCCCTGGTACAGTAGCAAGGTGTAGGTAAGAAGTGAGGAGAGCGCTGCGTCTGCTCTGGCGCATTTATTCAGGCAAGGAGCAAGTTGGAGGCCACCCGGAGGCCCGAGCTACTAGGGTGCAAGGCATCGCTCCTACACGCCAGGCCGATACCCCCAGGATTGAAGGCACTGGGCTGATGGACGGGGTTTTGCTGCGCTCCTGTGCTCGCTGGCGGCATTGCGGTTGACCAGTTCAATGCTGAAAAGTATGTCTGGCACCATAGTCAGTTGCTTGGCTAACCTAGAGCTTACCTCCCAGGTCGCTGGAGGTCGGGTTGGGCCACTTCCAAATCGTGGCATACTCACCATAGATCCAACAATCCGATCTAGATGACCTACCCCTCCCAGCCGGAACCGGGTAGTAAGCTGCTGTCAAACCGCAGCGCAGATATACTCACTGGTTCCTGGTTGGGGGAGCGGCAGGCGTCTGATGCATCTCAGATGTGGTTGATAGCTGACGCGTCAGGGCCGTAAGTAGTGATTGTTACGAAAATGGCGGCCATCTTGTAGTGTGTAAAGTGCCCGGTTTATAGCAGTGTAATCGAATCATTACAAGGGCAGAGGTGTAACAAAGGACGCCAGAGGGCAGTTGACCGCTGGGATGCCTTATCTATAGGCGACGAGGTAGCTTAGCAAACGGGTCAGTGCCCTCAAGCACGATGGTAACTCATATGCAGCAGTATGTATTGGACAGTGGCGGTGTGTGTGTCATAGTTAGGAAGCCTAGATTCCAGAACGGTCCTATCGAACACCTAATAACACAGTTTTAGTTTGGTGGGGTGTATTATAACAGGAACCGTGTTGGTACCCTAAGTGATGTTGAGCATGGGTTAGATCATGTGTTGGAAAGGGACCCCCAGGGAATGTCATCATTTAACCCCTGACGATCGGTGGAGAGTCGATGTACCCATCTTTGTTCTATCCTGAACAATGCTCTCTGTGTAATTTGGGGGTGGGCTTCAAGTACCAACCAACGGAGGGTGTCTGGCGAGTGGTTGAATTCCTTGAAATGTGTGTACATCTTGGTGGTTATCCGTTGACAACGGATATTGCTCTTGTGCTCTGTGATACGCGTTTTGACCATCCTCATGGTCATGCCTATGTACTTCATGTCGCACGGGCAGCTGACCAGGTAGATGCAGTGGGTGGTATTGCAGTTGGTGTGTCTTGTCAGTTTCCATATGAAGTTATCTGAGAGGGCTATCTCCTTCGTGGGAGTAGTCTGACGACAAACTGCACCTGAGCCGCAGGGGTAATGGCCCTTGACTGGAGGGAGATCCCAGAGAGATCTTTGTTCATTCATAACCTGAGCCTTAGGCCTTGTATGTACAAGCATATCCTTGAGATTTGTTGTTCGTTTAAAAGCGAACCTTGGTGTCGGCATCTGTAGGGTCCCGGTGCACAAAATCTCCCAGTGTTTTTTAATGATGCCCTTGATGCGGGTGGAGTCTGGTGTAAAAGAAGTAACGCATGTAAGTGCATCTACTTGCTCTTTGGGTGTAACATCCAACAGAGCCTCACAGGGATTGTTTCTCGCTCTCTTCATGGAGTTCTTAACATGACGTTGTGGATATTCCCTTTGTCTGAGATTGGTTGCTAGGGATTGTGCCTCAGTTTTATAATCTGCTAAAGAGCTGCAATTTCTTCTAATATGCAAGAATTGCCCAAAGGGTAGGTTGTCTTTGAGGGCTCTTGGGTGGTGGCTACTGTACAGTAACAAACTGTTTCTGTCTGTGGGCTTTATGTAAAGTGTAGTGCTCAACTGCCCCTCGTTGAGTCTGATGTTCAGATCCAGAAATGGTATGCAGGTATCTGATATAGTGTGAGTAAAGTTCAGGTATTCATTTTGTGTATAAATCCACTGGCAAAAATCCTTGCAGGTGGAAAGGTTTCCCTTCCAAAAGATGAGAATATCATCAATGAAACGTTTCCACAACCTCAGATTACTGGTATATGGGTTGCTTGGGTGTAGGACGACATTCTCCTTGAAGGCAGCCATATAAAGGCAGGCTACGCTAGGGGCAAAGGTACTTCCCATGGAAGTACCTTGGGACTGATGAAAGAGTTGTGTTGAAACAGGGGTCGGTGAGGTCCATTCAACTTTCTCAAGGGCAGTCTCAATGACAGTCAGAGTGGCACGTTGAGGAATATTGGTGTATAACGCCTCAACGTCCAATGTGACAAGGAGGTTGACCTCATCTGTGTTTGTGTCTCCTCAATTATACATAGGATGTCAGTGGTATCTCGCACAAAAGAGGGGGTCTGTCTCACTAGCGGCTGGAGGAAATGATCACAGAATTTAGATAAAGGCTCCAGAAGTGAGCCTATACCAGAGACTATGGGCCGGCCAGGGACTGGTGTTACACCTTTGTGGATTTTTGGCAACGTATAGAAATACGGTGTATTCGGTTCTTTAGTTAAGAGAAAATCTGCCTCCTTTTTGTTAATCCACCAGTTTGTCTCCGCTTCGAACACCATGATGGCAATCGTGGTGGCAAGACGCGAAGTGGGGTTATCAGTGATAGGAGTGTAATACCTCGCGTTGCTGAGTTGGCGTTGGCATTCAATGTCATAATCAGTAGTTGACTGGATCACAGTTGCCCCCCCTTATCAGCCTGCTTAATGGTAATGCTTGTGTCATCCGCAAGGGATCTGGCTGCTAGTAATTCAGCTGTTGAAAGGTTATGGAAAGAGGTCCTCCTGGAGGTTTCTGACAGATCTTTGAGTACAGCTTGCTCAAATGTCAATATTTCAGGGGGAATCATGCTGTTATTGGGTGTGAAGGTAGATGGATTCCTTAGCCCAGTGTCCTCTAGAACAGTCTGGGGTTTGTCTTGAAAGAAAGCTTTTAATCGGATTTTCCTGAAAAAGTTTTGTATTTCACAGTTGTCCCGGAATTTGTCAACCTTTGGAGTGGGGACATAGCCTAGTCCTTTTTCTAATACTGTCTTTTCTGTTTCTGTAAGTGACCTATGTGAAAGGTTCACCACTAGTTTCTCTTGCCCCTGGTCCTGCTCCTCATCTCTATTGTGTGTGGCGGTTGTTCCTGCCACTGGACTTCTTTCTGCATTCCTCTTTTTCGCCCTCTTCCTCTGCCCCAGCCTCTGTCTAAAAAAGGAGGGTTACCCGTAGGGAAGAATTGTGGTTGACCTTGAGGGTAGACGGGGAATTGCCAGAAAGGGGGGGGGGGACCGGGGTAGGTAGGTACATTGTAGTTGTGGTATGTTGGGTGAGAGGCCCATCTTTGGTTATTACTGCCCCAGCTGCCACTGCTTGAGTCACTGTTAGAGGAACCTCTTCTGTTGGTATCTGAGCCTTCATCAGAGGAGTAACTGTTCTTAACTGATGTATAGTCACTCTTAAGATAGGGATACACCTTTTCCCTGTCAAATCTCTGTATATCTTTCTGCAGTTTGGCTATCTTCTGTTTCATTAGATACTCTTTATTGTCTGCAATTTCACTGTTTATTTCAGCCAGTTTGGATTTGAAGGAGGTTATCTGAATAGCGGTTTTTAGTGCACCTTCAGCGATTTGTATTCTGATCAGAAGGGCATCTGCTATCCTCTTAGCGGTATTGATAATGAGTACGAGCAAGTCTCTAGTGCACTTCCACGCTACTAGAGACCACGCTTTTTTGAATATCGCATCCTCCAGAAACAACCTGGGGAAAATGTTGACTAGGAGCGATGTTTGCTCGTAGGTACTCTGTCATCATAGCTCCATGTAGGGTGATTTTCAACCATTCCCTTTTCATAGTTATAAGAGATGTCCAGTCTTCTGTTTGGGTACCTGAGGCCGCACCGCCTTCCACCCCTAGGAGGGAAGGTGTCTTCAAGATCTCCGCTACCACTTCATCATCAAAGCTGAGTCCCTGGTGTTGCTCCATCTTAGTGGGGGTCACAGGGAGGGGACCTACAAGTCACAGTAGGTGGGGTTGAAGGAATATAAAAGGGGCCAGAGAGGGCAGATTCGCATCTCTGGTACCTAATCAACAAGTCCCACGGGGGCTGCCCGTGCGTAGAATTAATCAACAAAGAGGGGGACACAAGGGCTTTTATTACAAGGTCCAGCATACATGTCCAGGCTTATAATAGAGAAAAGAGGGTATGCAGTTCTTAAGAGGGTCATGGGAAGTAAGGAGAGATACACTGTATAATGCTGTCACCAAGAGGCCTCCAAGAACCGTTGGAGAAGTCCTCCTTTTGGAACTAGGGCCCTCACACACCCAGCCAGCTAGGTGTCATGCTTCATCATATGGGCCTGCTCCTCGTCGGGTCAGCACTGCAATATCCGACGGGCACCCATAGAAGGGCTCTTTAGCAGAGATCTTTTGTTCCTTGCCGTTTTGGTGCAGTGGGGGTGAGGGACCTAAGAGGTGTAGATGTGGTGTAGTGAAAGTGAATAAAACAGGTTGGGGAGTCCAAGAACGAACCTTTGTTCAAGTTGGCTCACCACCTGATTAAAAAGGAAGAGTGGCGACTAACTGAAGTAATGGTCCAGGATAGCTGCGCTCTACTCTCAACGGGTCGACATGTTTCTTGCCAAGTAGTCTGGGGGATCAGTGACAATTCATCAGGACCTAGTGAAAAACTATCTACAGACCGTGGGAGGAGGAAAACCTACCTACCACGTGTAATCTCTGTGGGTAAGGTACCCACAGCTGCAAAGGACGACCTGAATTAAAACAAAAAATAAATGATAAAAACCACAGCATTGTCAGTGGCAGTTTACATAATCGTGACAACATATCCCTCTCACAGTAGCAATCTAAAAGTGACCCTTAATGTGTGCAAAATTGACAATGCTTTCACACAATAAGTCGCACATAGTGATATCACCATCTAGTGCGAGAACCTCGCAATGTGGAGCTCTCAGTGTAAAAACAAGAGTTTAAAATTTGTGACTTAGCGGTAACGGTGAGCAAAGAACACCGGAAGCCGGTGCGGGGCATGGGACCCACCTAAAATATCTACAAGTCTCACCTCAACAGTATCCGGCGGGTTTTTTGAAGACACATAAAGTAATGTGCCCTGTGTGGACAAGAAACAAAGGGTCTCAGGTGAGGGCTGCTGAAAATATCAAGTAGCCTGGCACCCCTGGTACAGTAGCAAGGTATAGGTAAGAAGTGAGGAGAGCGCCGCGTCTGCTCTGGCGCATTTATTCAGGCACCGACACGTCCCCAGGACAGGGGGCGCCCTTTTCCGTGACGTACTTTTTTCGCAATGGTAGCCTATGTACGCAATGTACATCAGGCTCCCATTGATTTCAATGGGGCTCCGAGCGACCCGAGTCCGTCAGCGCGTACTTGCATTGTACTCAGGCGTTCGGAGCCCAGGAGCATGAGTCAGTCGGAAAGCTCTACGGGACCGAGTCGACCGTAGGGCTTTCCGAGCGAGATCGTAATCGGGCCTTAGTGTCCAACACCTTATCCAAATTGGTTAAGATTGGAGTGGGAATAGTAAATGTCACCCCTTCAGTTGTCCAACACATTCCCCAAATTGGTTAAAACTGCAGTGGGAATAATTAATGTCACACCTTTAATGTTAGACGCCTTCCCCAAATTAGTTTAGATTCCAGTGGGAATAGTAAATGTAACCCCTTTAGTGTTCAACACATTCCCCCTATATGGTTATATTGGAGTGGACATAGTAAACATCACCCCTTTAGTGTCTAACACTTTTTAAAAAATTCATTATGTTGGAGTGTGATTATTTAATTTGATAATTTTAGACTGAAATATTTAAATTAAATTTTATTCGAATGTGGTATAAATAGTTTGCATTACTTTATTAGTATTGTTGGGGATTAAAAATATTACAAAATCAGCTAGTTGTATGTTTGTAACTAATAATATCATGAATTACATTTTTTATAGAATAAAGATATTGCACATTTTTCTTATTTTATTTATGATTTCAACGTTTTTTTTGGTATATTTTTCCATTTTTAATCATATATATTTTAGCGTAAAACAAAAAATGTATATACAGTTAAGTAAATAGAATATTTCTTGAATGATATTTTTCCTATCTTTGGTGGATTTTTATTTTTGATTGCATCGATAAAGAGAAAGATATGCAGTTACAAAACAGTATGTTTTATTTATTTAATTTCTTTGG
Organism: Calotriton arnoldi; assembly: GCA_963921515.1. NCBI lineage: Eukaryota > Metazoa > Chordata > Amphibia > Caudata > Salamandridae > Calotriton > Calotriton arnoldi. Next base: position 1,201,652 of record CAWUFW010004881.1, read on the forward strand.
GGTGGGAAATGTGATATTATATAGTTTCTGTATATAATATGTGATTATTATTTGCAATTGTTTGGTTTATGCATTGTGATTAATTTATGTAATGGATTGAGTTTGTTTTTTAATTCTTTGGTTGGTAACGGTAACATTTTATTAATGATAACTTCATAAACATTGGAATCTTAATTAATGATTTTGATTAAAGTAATAAAATATTATATTTACTAATTTTAAGAAAAATGATTTGTTTTGTTGTCACAAATTTTGTCATTTTCAAGGATTTTGGTAGGTCACCATTTTTTTATAGCAATATGCTTTTGGCTATCATTTCTAAGCAATGTACTCCTTTGTTATAAATAGTGTCATGTTGTACATTCTTATGGCTTGTTTGCTAAGTTTAGGGGAAATTTGGCTAATGAATTGCTCCAGTCATAGTTGTTGGTAGCTTTGTTCTTTTTGTAGTACTTCTATAAGTTTATAGAGTGTAGGTTGGGTTCTGACTAGTGTGGATTTGAAAGCATTGTTCCATCTTTCCACTGCATTGTTTGTTTTGGCTTCCTGTGCCAAGGTGCTGTCATAGACATTCCATCATAGTATTTGAAATTTGGGTTGAAGTCTGTGTCCAGAACGATGCAAACTGCCAACTCAAATATCTTCAAAATAGTCCATAAGGGGGCTCAGTTTGTCTTCATTCTGTTGGAAGAAAGAGCTTTCTATTAGTAAATTGTAGTGATTTGCTACCATTGTGACAAGGACATAGGCTAGTGCTATTGTTATTTTAATTTCAAAGGCAAATTGACTGTTTGCAGAATATTCTGCACTGAGGCCTTGATTATGAGAATTTTTGCCGAGAGGTGGTGCAGTGGTGCAGACCGCTGCCCCACCACTCCGCCAAAGCTTGTGCCGCCCGCCCACCAGATTATGACTTTTTTGTAGCCTGGCAGGCGGGCGGCATGATGGTCCCATGGTGGTGCCTCTTTTAAAGGGGGCAGTGCCATTAATAAAAGCACCACAATGGGATGCACTACAAGGTTCCTGCACGGCATGGACTCAAAAGTCCATGCTGTGCAGGAACCTATGTGCATGCACACAGGTGACACATGTTATGCCCTTCTGTGTGCATCCACATATGTTTGAGGCACAGGGGGTCGTTGTAGGGCCCGCTTTGTTTCCTGTCCACCAGCCTGGTGGAGAGGAAACTCCTAATATGCTTGGTGAGACTGTGGCGGTCCCGCCAAGCATATTGCGGCCTCTGACCACCGCTCCTACGCCAGGGAACATTGGTTCCCTGGCAGAGCCGGCGGTCCCAGGGCAGTCCGACTGCCCGAGTCGTAATCGGGCAGTTGGACCACTGGTGCGGTGGTGGCTGGATCTGCCACTGCTGCACCACCACAAGTCTGGCGGTCCTCGTACCACCAGACTCATAATAGGGCCCATAGTGCAGATTTTTTGAGGGGTCTCCATATACTTTGATTGAAATGATAGTAACAGCCTAACATAGTTAGGAAATAGAATTTAAAAAACCTTAGAAATTCACTGAAGAAACCAAAGGTCACAGGGATGCTATAGTTAGGAAAAAGAAATTTAAAAAACATTAGAAATTCACTGAAAAAAGCTAAGGTTACAGGGACGTTATAGTTAGGCTCAGGTTTCACTCTTACAAAACAATAGAAATTCAGCAGTTATAGTTACCTGAGCTAACTATAACCTAAGCCCCCGCAATGGACTGCTTATAACCTCACATATTACTTCACTCATGACATGGTCAGATACACCATTGATTACATCACTGATGACATCTCAAATGACATCACTGATTAGATCACTGATTACATCATCCCGTGAGTGTGTTTTGTAAACGTTTCTGAGACTTAAAAATATATACTAAGCTACAGCATAAGTTAAATTACTATTCTTTCTGTACTACTAACTAGTCATACTATTTCTAACATAACTGACCTGAGTGACTGTGTGGCTATATCAGTATGTGAGAGTATGTTTGTGTGGTTGTATGGATGGGTGAGTGGGTATGTGAGTGGCTATATGGATGTGTTAGTGGGTATATGAATAGTTGTATGGGTGAGTGAGGTACTGTGTGAGTGACCATATTAGAGAATAAGTGGGTGTGTGAGTGGCTATATGGGTAAGTTAGTGGCTGTGTGACTGGCTGCATAGGTGTGTGAGTGGGTGTGTGAGTGGCTGTATGGGTGACTGAGTGGCTATCTGGGTGGCTGTATGTGTGAGGGAGTGGGTTTGTGAGTGGCTATATGGGTGAGTAGCTGTTTAAGTTTGTGTATAGGTAAGTGAGTGGGTTTGAGTGGCTGTATTGGAGAGTGAATGTCTGTGTGAGTGGCTATAAGGGGGAGTGAGTGGGTGTGTGAGTGACTTTATGTATATGTGAATGGGTATGTAAGTGGTTCTGTGAGTGGTTGTACGTGTGAGTGAGTGGCTGTGTCAGTGGATGTATGGGTAAGTGAGTGGATGTGTGAGTAGCTGTATTGGTGAGTAAAATGGCAGTGTGAGTGGCTGTATGGGTGAGTGTGTGGGTGTGTGAGTACCTGTTTTGGTGAGTGAGTGGCTGTGTTGGTTTCTATATAGGTGATTGAGTTGGTGAGTAAGTGTCTGTATGTCTGTATGACTGTATGTGTGAATGGCTCTAATGGTAAGTGAGTGGGTGTATGAGTGGCTGTATGGGTGTATTAGTAGGTGTATGAGTGACTGTATAAGTGAGTAGATGTGTGATTGGCTCTATGGATGAGTGATTGGTTGTGTGAGTACTGGTATGGGTCTGTGAATTGGTATGTGAGGGATTATATGGCAGTGGGAATGGGTGTTTAAGAGGTTCTATAAGGGTGTGAATGGGTGTCTAAGTGGTTCTGTGGATGATGTCATCAGTAATGTCATTTGAGATGTCATCAGTGATGTCACTGACCATGTCATGAGTGATGTAATGTTTGAGGTCATAAGCAGTACATTATAGGGGTGCATGGGTGCCTGAGTAGGTTCTGCTCATTCTCTGCTCATATTCTGCCTTTTTCTGCTCACTTTTGACCTTTATTTTGCCTCTTTCTCCTAGATGCTGACCTTTATTTTGCCTCTTTCTGCTTGTTTCAGACCTTTATTTTGCCTCTTTTTAGTCGTTGCTGGCCTTAAATGGACCTCTTCTGCTCGTTTCTGACCTTTATTTTGCCTCTTTCTGCTCTTTTCTGACCTTTATTTTGCCTCTTCTGCTCATTTCTGACCTTTCTCTTGCCTCTTTCTGCTTGTTGCTGACCTTTATTTTGTCTCTTTCTCCTCACTTTTGACCATTATTTTGCATCTTTCTGCTCGCTTCTGACCTCTATTTTGCCTCCTTTTGCTCGTTTCTGACCTCTATTTTGCCTCATTCTGCTAGTTTCTGATCTCTGTTTTGCCTCCTTCTGCTCATTGCTGGTCTTTATTTTGCCTCTTTCTGCTCTTTGTTGACCACCATTTCGCCTCTTTCTGCTCGTTTCTGATCTCTATTTTTCCTCTTTCTGCTCATTGTTGGCCTTTATTTTGCCTCTTTCTGCTCGTTTCTGATCCCTACTTGGCCTCTTTCTGCTCATTGCTGATCTCTATTTTACCTCTTTCTGCTCCTTGCTGGCCTTTAGTTTGATTCTTTCTGCTTGTTGCTGACCTTTATTTTCCCTCTTCTGCTCCTTGCTGGCCTTTATTTTCTCTTTTTTTACTCGTTTCTGACCTTTATTCTACCTCTTTCTGCTCGTTGCTGACCTTTATTCTGACTCTTGCTGCTCGTTTCGGACCTTTATTTTATCTCTTTCTGCTTGTTGCTGACCTTTATTTTCCCTTTTTCTACTCCTTGCTGGCCTTTATTTTCTCTTTTTTATGCTCGTTTCTGACCTTTATTCTGCCTCTTTCTGCTCGTTGCTGACCTTTATTCTGACTCTTGCTGCTCATTTCGGAGCTTTATTGTACCTCTTGCTGCATGCTGCTGATCTCGCTATTTTGCGTCTTTCTGTTAATTTCTGGCCTCTATTATGCCTCTTTCTGCTCATTTCTGACCTTTATCTTGCCTCTGTCTGGTTGCTGCTGACCTTTGTTTTGCCTCTTTCTGCTCATTGCTGACCTTTATTCTGCCTCTTGCTGCTCGTTTCTGACCTTTAGTTTGCCTCTTTCTGCTCATTGCTAGCCTCTATTTTGCCTCTTTTTGCTTGTTGCTGACCATTATTCTGCCTCTTCCTGCTCGTTACTGACCTATAGTCTGCCTCTTTCTGCTTGTATCTCACTCTCACTTTTATCTTGCCTCTTTCTGCTTGTTGCTGACCTTTAATCTGTCTCTGGCCATTTCTGACTTTTATTCTGCCTCTTTCTACTCATTTCTGACTTTTATTTTACCTCTTTCTCCAGACTGCGGGGGAGCCTCAAGGCCCCCACGGTCCCAGCCGTCTCCCAACTCCTGCGGGAGCTGGCATCCCTCCTGCAAGGAGGGGCCTGCTTGACAAAGCAGCTCCCTGCTTGTGGGAGCAAAGTTTTCATCTGTGTCCCTGCAAGCACATTCGTGTGCAAGGAAACAGATGAAAACTCTGCTTTCTGCAAGCCAGGGCTATTTGACAGCTCCGGCTTGCAGAAAGCAGAGCTATGTTTGCTTGTGCTTAGTGGGAGCTGTCAGCTCCCACCAAGCAAAATCAAACAGCTACCTCCTGAGGGTGGGCACCTCAGGAGGTAGCAGGAGCCAGCCCTGGGAGGTGGTGGTCCCAAGGGCCATAAATGGATCCATGAGGGGCACAGCCCCCCTCCATTGTAAAACTTTGCCCGGGGAGGTGGTGGTCCCAAGGCCAGGGGTTTGCAACGGACCCCCTAAATTAATTTATATCAGGCCCGGGGAGGTGGCGGTCCCTGGGGCTGTGGGGGTACCATGCGGCCCCGTAAATACAATGAATTGCCCTAGGGAGGTGGTGGTCCCCGGGGCTGCAGGGGGGCTGTGCCAGCCTCTCACATTAATTTGATATGTTTTGCCCCGGGGAGGTAGCGGTCTCCGGGGCCCAGGTGGGCCCAGCGTGCCCACCTGCAAACATATTTTTAACTGCCACAGGGAGGTGGCAGTCTTTGGGGCTGCGGGGGGTGCAGTGTTGGCCCCCTCACACTAATTTAACTTGATTTCCCCGGGGAGATGGTGGTCCCTGGGGCGCAGGCAGGCCCAACGGGCCCACCCGCATACATATTTTACATATACATATACATATTTTGAAGTGCCCTGGGAAGGTGGCGATCCCTGGGGCTTTCATAAGCTACTACTGAACAGATTTATGCCAATTTACAAAAAGGTTGCTTTCTGGGCCATTAGCTACCTTTCTGCCAAATTTGTGTTATTTCATTCAGTGGTTCGGGCTGTAGTGGTGTCTAAAATCTCTATGGGAGTTAACATCGGGAAAATACATTTTGGGACCCTCCTTTGTCTTGGCCACCGCTTGACCGATCACGATGAAACTTTCAAGACAGCAGCTGAAGTGAACATCATATTAGTTTTGAAAATGCCGCAAGGATTCATCACACGACGCGAAGTTATTGACAAAACAAAAAACGCTCTTCCTATGGAAACTAGGTCCTAACTATAACTACCTACTGGTGGCTGCCTATAGATAATATATATATATATATAGCTTCGTTATTCTTCTCTTTAATGTGTTGATCACGGGATTCTCCATATCCGTTTTCGAAGCTACCCTGCAGGGATGGGGGCTCCCAACAGGTGTAGACTTTATGCTGGAATAATTTTGGGAGCATGTCCCGCTTGCCACCGTGAAAATTAAAAGGATTATTCTATGATTCTGTTCTCGGTGGTAAAAAAGGGAGAGGAGGGGAACTTTCTCTTCCTGCCAACTCAGACAGATTTGTGCATTTCAAAAGAGACATGGAGAAGAAGGCAGCATAAAAGGAGCAGTTATACGTGACTGGTACTATTTCAACATGCTCCTTTATTTAGTAATATTTTGGAACTGTTCAGGGAAACGCTTTTAAACATGAACATTGGACACAATGCACAGTTCTGTTTTTTTGTATTTGTATTTTGGTGCATGCTGGGAAGAGTAGGATTTTAACCTTGCCACATGCCTATTGGGATTTAAAGGCACTGAATTCTTAACACTCTGAGTATGCTCACCTGTGAACAAGGCTGTTTAGCCAAAACGGGTAAGGATTTACATGCTGCCAGTGAACTGGAATAAATGCCATGAAGTATTGGACTTGAAGCTTGGTTATTCTTCTCTTTGGTGTGTTGATCCCGGGACTCTCCATACCCGTTTTCGAAGCTACCCTGCAGGGACGGGGCCTCCCAACAGGTGGCGACTTTATGCTGGAATATATGTATATATATATTCACTGAAAAAACCATAGGTTTTAGGGACAGTTATAGTTAGTTGGATTTTTCACTCGTACAAAACCATAGAAATTCCCCCGTTATAGTTAGTTCAGCTAACTATAACTCGCGCCCCGCAATGCACTGCTGATGACGTCACATATTACATCACTCATGACATGGTCAGTGACATCACTGATGACATCACTGATGACATCTCAAATGACATCACGGATGACATCACTGATGACATCATCCAGTGACTGTGTGTTTCTGTAAAGTTTAAATATGTTTAATATATATAGGGAAAGGCGTATTGAAGAATGAGTGGGTGTATAAGTGTCTGAATGGATGATTTAGTACGTGAGTGACTGACTCTACAAGTGAGTGATTAAATGTATCTTACTGAATGCATGGGTTAGTGACTAAACTGTGTGAATGTCTGTATCCGTCTGTCTGTTGGTTTGTAAGCGGCTGCATGGGCTTTCTGAATAGCTACATGAGTGTCTACATGGGTTATTGATTGATTGTCTGAGTATCTGTATGGGTGCCTGAGTGTTTGTGTGGGTGGGGTGTGTGTGACTCTGTGCATAGATGTGTGAGTTGGTGATTCACTGGGTGCATGGTTTCAAGAGTGCATCTGTGATGGACTGTATGGGTGGGTGAGTGTGTGTATGTGTGTGTTAGTGATTGAATGTATATCTCAGTGGTACATGTGTGAGTAACTACATATGTGAAAGGCAGTATATATGTGTGTTGGAGTATATAAATGGCTATAAGTGAGAGTGTGTGATTGTGAGAGTGGCTGTATGGATGAGTGTGTACTTGTATCAGTGATTGTATAAGAGCGTAAGAATGTGCTAGTATTTGTATGAGTAAGTGAGCTGGTGTGTGTATAACTGTATAGGTGAGTAAATGGGTGTGTGATTAAGTTTTTTGCATGACTGACTAGGTGTGTGAGTACCTCTATGGATGAGTGGCAGTGTGTGAGTGTTTATATAGGTGTATGAGTGCATATGATAGTCTTGTACTGAGTGACTAAGTATGAGTGACTGTACGGGTGAGTGAGTGGATGTGTGTGTAGACCTAAGAATCAGTGAGTCGGTATGTAGTTTTTGGTGTTGGAGTGTCTATGGTTTTGAGAATGGCAGTCTGTAATTTAGAGTGGGTGTATCAAAAGTTATATTAGGGTGTGAGAAGATGCATGAAATTATCACATGGATGATGTCATCAGTGATGTCATTTGAGATGTCATCAGTGATGTCATCAGTGATGTCACTGACCATGTCATGAGTGATGTAATATGTGACATCATCAGCAGTGCATTACGGGCGCGAGTTATAGTTAGCTGAACTAACTATAACGGGGAATTTCTATGGTTTTGTACGAGTGAAATGTCCAACTAACTTTAACTGTCCCTAAAACCTATGGTTTTTTCAGTGAATTTCAAAGGTTTTTTTTTTTTTTTTATTAATCCACGACAGTCACAGTACATTACTTTTATATAATCAATGGTATAAAAATAAACATCAACTACATTATCAATAGACATCCAAATACATTAAATAAGACAAACATAGTGGTTGACAAATTCATCTTTTACAGTACATACGATATTATTTAAGCTCTAAAGTGCACGATGCAATTTACCACATATATAACTGTACATAAAAGTGATAATACATTCATCCTTTACAGTACCTACAATATTATTTAAACTCTAAAGTGCACGGTGCAAAATATTAAATACAAATCTATAAATTAAATGCTAATGCTCATATCCACTAAACAGCACATCACTCATCCATATAAGACAACACCGGCCCCCAAATTTCCATGCCTAATTTCCTCTTTCTAACCCCTTTTAATGCGTATAAACTATACTCTAAATTAAAGATAGTAAAAAATCTTGCCCTCCAAAGTTCAAATGTCGGGGCATCTTTATGGAGCCACATGGAGGCAATACATAACCTGGCTATGGCTGTAACCATAAAAATCAGATATCGATACCTATAAGCCAACTGATTAGATCCATCACTCTTCACTACCCCTAACAACACTTGAATTACCTCTAGTTTTATAGGACCCCCAACATTTCTACTAAAAAATTTCTAATCGCAACCAAAAATTACTCAAATGACTACATGAAAAAAAAATGTGCACAATGTCCGCATCGTCGGTGCCACAGCGGAAACACTTACCATCATTTACTCCACCCCACTTTAATAACCTGGCTGGGGTATAATAGAGATTGAACACAGTCTTGTAGTGTTGTGCACGAAGGTTAGCAGACATCAATAACCTCCCTGCTAATTCAATAGAGTCTTCCACCCGTATACCTTGACACCCAAGCCTATTTTCCCACTTAACGTTATGTCTGTCTACATCGTTACCCTTAGTCTCTAATAACAAATTATATAGGAAACCAATACGGGCATTTTTCCTTACAGCTTCAACTATAGGATTTAAATCAACCTTCCATCGATTTTTGCTTAAATAATCACGGATTTGTAAATATTTGAAAAATTCCGTTCTAGGAAGATGATATTTCCCGACTAACATCTCAAAGGACATCAACTCATCATTAACATATAAATCCCCAATATATTGAATACCCCTTGTCTGCCATCTATCTGCAATCCTATCCCAGAATATAGGGGGTAAGAGGGTGGTAGCCGTAAACGGGGTATATTGGGAAACCCTCTCAAAGCCATACCACTTCCGCACCATTTTCCATACCTTATAAGCAGCATTTAAAACCTTAAACCTGTTTTTTTTATAATAACTAAGTTCCAGGGTCACAAACAGCCGATTCTTTGCCTCACTACCCAACAGCATCTGATATATAGAGGGGGTTTCGGCAATACTAAGCGGTTCTAACCCCGTCAGTAAAATATTCATACGCTGCAGCATACACACCAGGTAATATAGTGTAAAATCAGGAACTACCCACCCACCTTTCTCACGCGGTAAAATCATGTATTGCATAGCTCTTCGAGGTTTCCCTTGCGCCCATAAAAACCTAGCACATATTGACTGCAATGCTGCCAACTGGACGCAAGAGATTTCTAATGGAACGGATCTAAAAAGTATAAAACTTTAGGCAAAATTAGCATTTTAAGAACGTTGCACCGTCCAACAAGTGAGAGATGTAGACATTCACATCGATCTAACTGCTTCCGCACCGAGATTAAAATATTACCCCAATTGACCTCCACCAATGATTTTAAACATGTCATTATTATGACCCCTAAGTAAGATACCTCTCTCAGGACCCGTTGATCATTCAAACCTTCTTGATTTAAGCACAATATTTGTGTCTTGGCAACATTTAACTTATACCCTGAAGTAACTCCAAACTCCAGCGCTAGTTGCTCTATCTTAAACATGGCCCCCGTAGGGTTTGGAGTAACCACTGCCACATCGTCTGCGTATGCAAACACTCGATAGTGCTCTTGTTTCCAGATTACCGACTCTATCCCCACACTTTGTTCCAACATCATTAAAAAGGGATTGATATATAAAGAAAACAACAAAGGTGAGCAGGGACACCCCTGCCTTGTACCCCGCGTTATACATACAGAATCAGACTCAAGACCCATTATACAAATTTTAGCTGTTGGGCGTCTATATAAAACTTGAATAGCCGAGATGAAGTTTTGTTTAAAACCTGTCTGTCGTAATACCGCCCATAAAAATTCCCACGCGACCCGGTCAAACGCTTTTTCAGCATCTAATAAAATCAAGCTGAATTTACTTCCTATAGTATTAGCTATATCCAACAGGGTTATCACTCTATTTATATGATTAGTCGTGTCCCTCCTAGGTATAAATCCATGCTGTCGGCTTGATACCAACGGGGCTATCACATCAGCTAACCGGGTCGCGAGGATTTTAGCATAGATTTTGCCATCTGCGTTTAGTAATGATATAGGCCGATAAGAACCTGGCTGATCGGCAGGTTTATCTTTCTTTTTAAAAACTATTATATTAGCCTCATCCCAGGTCAAAGGGGCAGCTCCTACTTGGGCTTGGAGGAAAGTGGTAAGCATATCAGCTTTAAGCTCATTAAAAAAGTTTTATAGATTTCCAATGGAAGTTTGTCAGGCCCTGCTGCTTTACCAGAGGCTAAGCTGTTAATAGCTCCTTCCAACTCTTCCATGGTAATAGGCTCCTCTAATCTTTCTGCAGCTAACAGATCCACTCTTTTACAATTAAGGCTCTGCAGCAGGGCTTCCCCAACCTGTATATCAGAGCACTCCTTAGTATATAATGTCTCATAATAATCATGAAATACCTTTAAAATCCCTATATCTGTATCTACCATATTCCCCCTAACATCCGCTACTAATCCAATTCTTTGCGCTGCCTCCCTTGATCGCACCTTTTGCGCCAAACAACGCCCAGTTGCTTCTCCATATTCATAGCTTTGGTTCCTACTGATAGAGTGTTTCCTGGCTATTTCTTTACTCCAATGCAAGTTTATTTTAGCTTTACACCGTGCTACCTGCGTCTGCAACTCAGAGATCTCAAGTCCCGCCTGAATCCCCTGCATAAGTTTTACTTCCGCTATTGATAGGCTGCCGCATAATTCCTGCAAATCCGCTTGCTTCTGTTTTTGCCTATGCAGCCCAAGACTCAAGGTCTCCCCTCTAAAACCTGCTTTTAAAGCGTCCCATATAGAACCAATTCGTGCCGTATTACGATTTATATCCAGAAATTCCACTATCCAGACCTTCATATGTGTCACATATTCACTATCAAGAAGCAACTTTCTATCAAAAGAAAATATTCGTGGCCTGATCCCAGTCCTGGGTATACCGAGATTTAATACTAGGGGTCCATGATCCGAAGAGATCCGCGGGTACACCTGAATCTTAGCACCCGAAAGCAAACAACCAGATAAAAAGAAATAATCTAATCTTACCAATTTCTGGTGCGGATGTGAATAAAATGTATACCCGGGGTCAGTACCCCTCAATGCTGCCCATACATCAACCAAACCATGATCCCCCAGTAAAGACTGAAGTGCCTTAAAAACTTTGGGCTTCCTCCCTTTATACAATTTACTGTCATCCTGTAATACCCCTGGCTCAAGATGTATATTTAAGTCACCACACATGATCAATGGCGTGGGCCATAGTGCTAATTCCACATTTAGCCCTTCTAATACTGAGGCCTCATCTAAATTAGAGCCATAAATAGAGCAAATAGTATATTTTGAGTTACCAATCATACATTCCGCAATGGCCCACCTCCCTACTTTATCCGCCAATACTCTTCCAGTCCCTTGTATATGATTTTTTGCCAGTATCGCTACTCCCCGGACTGTAGTAGATTGCTCTGTACATACTAGCACCTTAAATCCAAGTTCCGCCAATAATTTTCTTTTGCTCCATTGGATGTGAGTTTCTTGTATACATACCAAATCTAATTGGAGTAAGCGTAATTCAGCCAAGACCCGTTGTCTTTTATTGTAGTTATTCAACCCGCAGACATTCAAGGAACAAAGCCGTATGCCATTATTTATACGTCTATCCCCCATCTATTCTCCCCATATATTTAAGCATAAGGACCATATATAATTTTTTTTTTACTCAATCTTCCTGTACAATCATGGATTATTTTTACTACTACTGACCCCCCACCACCCACCCCAAACCGCCCTACCCAACATGACTTCAGCCGAAGCCATGCACCCCCCCACCCTTTCCCCACTTAGAGGCATAGAGACACACGGCCTCTGTGATGGGACGAGCTTCTTCCCCCCCGGACCCCCCTGTCCTACCGCCAATACATAAACCATACTTTACCAACAAATCCCTAAGTGAGAAACACAACACCAACTAACCCAGTTCTAACACAATTCATTAGTAAATACTCCAAAACCCCACACCCCTTTACATTTGAACCTTCACAGGGAATGCAAATATTCCTTAGCCGCTGTCTCTGCTGTGAAGAACCGCACATGCTCTTTATAAATAACCTTAAGCTTGGCTGGATTTAGTAAAAAGGTCATAGAGAAATCCAGAGGCAAGATGGCGGCCGTGAGTGCGGTCGTGTGAGCTCGAGCTCCCGGAGCTCCCCCCCTGTTCTACTCACCGCAGTATCGGTTGGTGATTGTCTGACCATGGCTGCGAGTATGCGGGAGTAGAAGAAGAACTACGCGATGTAAGGACCTGCGTCGGTGATGTTGTGGAGCGTTTGTCGAGCTTCCCATCTGGCTCTGTGGCGGCTTCTGACATCTGCAAGGCAGGCTTCCGGGTATGCGTGCGTCAGACTCTGCAGTCATAGAGTGTTGACGGAGAGGAACACCGACGCCGACCCAGAGAAGAAACACAGCGCCACTATGCCCCGAAGGCAGGACGGGGAAGAGGGAGAAACACAATGGAGTTGTCTGAAAACGGGGCAACACGTGAAGTTGAAAGGAAGAAACCTGATTTAAATATTGAGAAAACGCGCATGGAGGGCGGTAAGAAGTTGGTGCCTGCATTGTTTTTAAGTGGGAAATCAAAGAAACAGCTACCCCCACATTAATGGCAACTATTGACATACAGAATAGGGGAGATGGTACGTTGGGGGAGAACTCTTCCTCTGACCTGTCTGTAGACAAGGAGAGTACAGTGGGGGATAATTCCAGAGATATAGCTAAAGAAGGGGAGAAAGGTGTTAAGAGTGTTGAGCACCTCTCGGAAAATGTGGATATAGCGATCGGCGGGAAAAAGATTAACAATCAGGACCCTACAAAGGAGAGTGACTCGGGGACATACTTTTTTCTCGCTGTCAGACCTTTCTGACACTTCTGGGGACGAGACAGATGCAGAAAATCAGGCTAAAAGGAGGGGTCGCAAGGAGCTCAACAATATCAATAGTAGGCAGATGAAGGAGATTGCAGAAAGGGGAATCGAGGCGTCTGGTACCCCGGAAAACAGCCCTAAAACAGTGCGTAAGAAGTTTGATACAGGTGCGGACATAGTCACGGTGGAGAGTACTGATGCCTTCCAGTGGGATTATTCATTCATGGTGAGGCCGGGACTAATGGAGCAGCTGGTGGGATGTATCCTAACGCTAATGTTATGGAGAAATCTGAAGACATTTCTTTGGCAGTTATATATCAGAGCATTATGGCCCACAGGGAGGAGACCCGTACTGAGAGCCAGCGCACACAGGGAGCCTGCAGGAAACTACAGAACTCAGTGCGGAAGATTGCGAAAACATGCTCCGAGTTTGTTGATAGGTTTAATGAGGCAGAGACACGTATTTCGAATCTAGAGGACGAGCTCGCCAAGCAAAAAGCAACAACGGAGGCTCTTCGCACTGCAAAGGATGATACCCTCTGGAAGATCACTGATATGGAGAATCGTTTGCGGCGCAATAATCTCCGGGTATTAGACATTCCTGAGGGGGCGGAGGGGCAGGATGCACGGAAATTTATTATTGAACTGTTTACTGAAGCTTTTCCAGGGTTAACCCAATGGGATTGGGAACGGGAGATTCAGCGTGCGCATAGATTCCCCTTCATTCAGCGCAATAGATTAGGTCAGAATGCCAGCAGACCAAGGGCAATCTTGATATCAATTAACAACTATTTGGCGAGAGAGGCTGTGTATGATTTGGCGCGTCCAGATCGTAAGAAAAGTGGGAAGGGGATAGAGTTTTTTGTGCGCCCTGATTATTGTCCCCTTACTGTGGAAAAGAGATGGCAACTGCGTCAGCTTATCACTCCATTTAGAGACAAAAATGCACAAGCCTTTTTACTAAATCAAAGGTTTTTTAAATGCTAATTTCTAACTATAACGTGTCTGAAACCTATGGTTTTTTCAGTGAATTTCAAAGGTTTTTTAAATGCTAATTTCTAACTATAACGTGCCTGAAACCTATGATTTTTTAAGTGAATTTCAAAGGTTTTTTTAAATGCTAGTTTCTAACTATGCCTACAGAGGTAGGACATGTGAAGAAAGAAGAAAAAACGCACAGAAAGAAGCAAAAGATGTGCAGAAACAACCAACAGAGGAGCAGAAAGAGGCCTTGTTGCAAAATCATCCTGTGCCCACAACCTTTTCAGATGGGTACTGGTGGTAACTGACTCTGACTAACCAGAGCCAGTGCTATGCTAAAAGACACTTAGAATACAGTGAAAACACCTACATACACTAGGGAACACTATGCGTTGGGGTACCCCTGTGATTAGCATGACCTCCTCTGCAAGTCCCTAGTACATAATAGGGCAGGGGATTAAAACTACCTCTTAAAAGCGCTACAGGGCGCGTTTGCACAGTGGTGAAGGGAGGGGGGCCTGAGGTGACATGTGTGCAAACGCACTCCGTGGCGCGTTTTAAGTTGCGGGATTAAGTCCCCTTGAATTCTGAGGGTCCCTGGGGCCCAACTAGCTCCCCAGGTACCTACAGTTAGGACCACAGAGCTGAGTTGCAGAGAGGCGTTCCGAGGCCACGCACCTTTTTTCACCTCTCTGCAACGCAACTCTGTTGTGCTTACTGAAGGTACCTGGTAGGCTAGTTGGCCCCCAGGGTCCCTCAGGATTCAAAGGGAATTAATTCCCCAACTTAAAACGCACCACAGGGCGTGTTTGCGCACATGTCACCTGAGGCCCCGCCCCTGCCTTCACCACTGTGCAAACGCGCCCCGTGGTGCGTTTTAAGTTGGGGGATTAGGTCACCTTGAATCCTGAGGGTCCCTGGGGCCCAACTAGCCCACTAGGTACTTCCAGTAAGCACCACAGGCCTGCGTTGCAATGCCTGTAACACATTGTGCAGTTGTGTTTAGGTAGTGAAGAGGGTCGTGCTGGGGGTAGTGTTTTAGGGTTTAGGGTAGTGCAGTGGTGTTTGTGTAGTGTAGGGGTCATGCTGGGGGTAGATTTAGGGTTTAGGGTAGTGCAGTGGTGTTTGGGTAGTGTAGGGAGTCGTGCTGGGGGAGTGTTTTAGGGTTTAGGGTAGTGCAGTGGTATTTGGGTAGTGTAGGGGGTCGTGCTGGGGGTAGTGTTTTAGGGTAGTGCAGTGGTGTTTGGGTAGTGTAGGGGTACTGCTGGGGGTAGTGTATTAGGGTTTAGGTTAGTGCAGTGGTGTTTGGGTAGTGTAGGGGTACTGCTGGGGGTAGTTTTTAGGGTTTAGGGTAGTGCAGTGGTGTTTGTGTAGTGTAGGGGGTAGTGTTTTAGGGTTTAGGGTAGTGCAGTGGTGTTTGTGTAGTGTAGGAGGTCGTGCTTTAGGGTTTAGGGTAGTGCAGTGGTCTTTGGGTAGTGTAGGGAGTCGTGCGGGGGTAGTGTTTTAGGGTTTAGGGTAGTGTAGGGGGTCATGCGGGGGTAGTGTTTTAGGGAATAGGGTAGTGCATTGGTGTTTGGGTAGTGTAGGGGTCATGCGGGGGTAGTGTTTTAGGGTTTAGGGCAGTGCAGTGGTGTTTGGGTAGTGTAGGGGTCGTGCTGGGGGAGTGTTTTAGGGTTTAGGGCAGTGCAGTGGTGTTCGGGTAGTGTAGGGGGTCGTGCTGGGGGAGTGTTTGAGGGTTTAGGGCAGTGCAGTCGTGTTCGGGTAGTGTAGGGGGTTGTGCTGGGGGTAGTATTTTAGGGTTTAGGGTAGTGCAGTGGTGTTCGGGTAGTGTAGGGGGTCGTGCTGGGGGTAGTGTTCTAGGGTTTAGGGCAATGCAGTGGTGTTTGGGCAGTGTAGGGGGTAATGCTGGGGGTGGTGTTTTAGGGTTTAGGGCAGTGCAGTGGTGTTCGGGCAGTGTAGGGGTCGTGCTGGGGGTGGTGTTTCAGGGTTTAGGGCAGTGCACTGGTGTTCGGGCAGTGTAGGGGGTGGTGTTTCAGGGTTTAGGGCAGTGCAGTGGTGTTCGGGCAGTGTAGGGGGTCGTGCAGGGGGTGGTGTTTCAGTGTTTAGGACAGTGGTGTTCGGTCAGTGTAGGGGGTCGTGCTGGGGGTGGTGTTTCAGGGTTTGGGGCAGTGCAGTGGTGTTCGAGCAGTAAAGGGGGTCGTGCTGGGGGTGGTGTTTCAGGGTTTAGGGCAGTGCAGTGGTGTTCGGGCAGTGTAGGGGCGGTGCAGGAGGTGGTGTTTCAGGGTTTAGGGCAGTGCAGTGGTGTTCGGGCAGTGTAGGGGGTGCTGCAGGGGGTGGTGTTTCAGGGTTTAGGGCAGTGCAGTGGTGTTCGGGCAGTGTAGGGGGTCGTGCAGGGGGTGGTGTTGCAGGGTTTAGGGCAGTGCAGTGGTGTTCGGGCAGTGTAGGGGGTCGTGCTGGGGCTGGTGTTTCAGGGTTTAGGGCAGTACAGTGGTGTTTGGGCAGTGTAGGGGGTCGTGCTGGGGCTGGTGTTTCAGGGTTTAGGGCAGTGCAGTGGTGTTCGGGCAGTGTAGAGGGTTGTGCTGGGGCTGGTGTTTCAGGGTTTAGGGCAGTGCAGTGGTGTTCGGGCAGTGTAGGTGGTCGTGCTGGGGCTGGTGTTTCAGGGTTTAGGGCAGTGCAGTGGTGTTCGGGCAGTGTAGGGGGTCGTGCTGGGGGTGGTGTTTCAGGGTTTAGGGCAGTGCAGTGGTGTTTGGACAGTGTAGGGGGTCATGCTGGGGCTAGTGTTTCAGGATTTAGGGCAGAGAAATGGTGTTCAGGCAGTGTAGGGGGTTTTGCTGGAGGTGGTGTTTCAGGGTTTAGGGCAGTGCAGTGGTGTTCGTGCAGTGTAGGGGGTGGTGTTTCAGGGTTTAGGGCAGTGCAGTGGTGTTCGGGCAGTGTAGGGGGTCGTGCTGGGGGTGGTGTTTCAGGGTTTAGGGCAGTGCAGTGGTGTTCGGGCAATGTAGGGGGTCGTGCTGGGGGTGGTGTTTCAGGGTTTAGGGCAGTGGTGTTCGGGCAGTGTAGGGGGTCTTGCTGGGGGTGATGTTTCAGGGTTTAGGGCAATGCAGTGGTGTTCGGGCAGTGTAGGAGGTCTTGCTGGGGGTAGTGTTTCAGGGTTTAGGGCAGTGCAGTGGTGTTCGGGCAGTGTAGGGGTCATGCTGGGGGTGGTGTTTCAGGGTTTAGGGCAGTGCAGTGGTGTTCGGGCAGTGTAGGGGGTCGTGAAGGGGGTGGTGGTTCAGGTTTTAGGGCAGTGCAGTGGTGTTCGGGCAGTGTAGGGGGTCGTGCTAGGGTATGTGTTTCAGGGTTTAGGGCAGTGCAGTTGTGTTCGGGCAGTGTAGGGGGTCATGCAGGGGCTGGTGTTTCAGGGTTTAGGGCAGTGCAGTGGTGTTCGGGCAGTGTAGGGGGTCGTGCTGGGGGTAGTGTTTTAGGGTTTAGGGTAGTACAGTGGTGCTTGTGTAGTGTAGGGGTCATGCTGGGGGTAGTGTTTTAGGGTTTAGGGTAGTGCAGTGGTGTTTGTGTAGTGTAGGGGTCATGTTTTAGGGTAGTGCAGTGGTGTTTGGGTAGTGTAGGGGTCGTGCTGGGGGTAGTGTTTTAGGATTTAGGTTAGTGCAGTGGTGTTGGGGTAGTGTTTTAGGGTTTAGGGTAGTGCAGTGGTGTTTGTGTAGTGTAGGGGGTCATGCTGGGGGTAGTGTTTTAGGGTTTAGGATAGTGCAGTGGTGCTTGTGTAGTGTAGGGGGTCGTGCTGGGGTAGTGTTTTAGGGTTTAGGGTAGTGCAGTGGTGTTTTTGTAGTGTAGGGGGTCATGTTTTAAGATGCAACGCTCCAATACCTGACCAGTCTACACTACATAAAACTGCAAAAAACTAAAAATAAAACGTGTTTTGCACACTTTTGTCATTGGGCTATATGTGGGCTACATCTGGGTAATATTTGTGCTACATTTGGGCTCTTTTTTCACTGGTGGCCATCTTGGAAGACTTCTTTGTTATGAAGTTTCCTAATTTCCTCATTTACTGCAGTCTCCTCAGTAGGAAATGTTTTCAGTTTTTTACTTTGATTCCATCAAGAAGGCATTCAGATGTGTCACACATTTGCCATAAATTCAGAATGTTATTACTCTAGTTGTTCATTAGATCACTGTAGTAAAGCTACTGCTCACCAAGGAGTTAACTGGAAGTCTACTGCTGGTATTGAAAGTGATTGTTTCAGTCTGCATGTCAGAATTTTCTAATGAAATTGAAGAGGATTTGAGATCTCACTTAAAACATGCACTAAATTTTCTTTTTGCAGCACTAACCATAATTTCTATGGCAAAATGAACCCCCTCATTTTGTTCCTTTTTAAATTAAATGTTTTAAGTGTTACCAGTTTATTCCAATCAAGATGGCTTGAGGTGTGCCATACTTTTGTCATAAGTAAGGCTGTTAGCACTCTAGTTGTTCTTTAGAACACTCTGGGAAGCTGCAGTAGAACACAAAGGCATCAACTGACAGGCTGCTCCTGTTGAAATATAACAGGAAGATATTTGAGATCTCACTTAAAACATGTCCTAATTTTTCTTTCTACAGCACTAACCATAATTTCTATGGCGAAATGAACCCCTCATTTTGTTCCTTTTTAAATTAAATGTTTTAAGTGTTACCAGTTTATTCCAATCAAGATGGCTTCAGGTGTGCCATACTTTTGTCATAAGTAAGACTGTTAGCGCTCTAGTTGTTCTTTAGAACACTCTGGGAAGCTGCAGTAGAACACAAAGGCATCAACTGACAGGCTGCTCCTGTTGAAATATAACAGGAAGATATTTGAGATCACACTTGAAACATGTCCTAATTTTTCTTTCTACAGCACTAACCATAATTTCTATGACAAAATGAACCCCATCATTTTGTTCCTTTTTAAATTAAATGTTTTAAGTGTTACCAGTTTATTCCAATCAAGATGGCTTCAGGTGTGCCATACTTTTGTCATAAGTAAGGCTGTTAGCACTCTAGTTGTTCTTTAGAACACTCTGGGAAGCTGCAGTAGAACACAAAGGCATCAACTGACAGGCTGCTCCTGTTGAAATATAACAGGAAGATATTTGAGATCACACTTGAAACATGTCCTAATTTTTCTTTCCAGAGCACTAACCATAATTTCTATGACAAGATGAACCTCATCATTTTGTTCCTTTTTAAATTAAATGTTTTAAGTGTTACCAGTTTATTCCAATCAAGATGGCTTCAGGTGTGCCATACTTTTGTCATAAGTAAGGCTGTTAGCACTCTAGTTGTTCTTTAGAACACTCTGGGAAGCTGCAGTAGAACACAAAGGAATCAACTGACAGTCTCTGCCCTTGTTGGATGTACATGTTTTACTGAGAATGTCAGACTTCATTCTCACATGACTGAGAAAGATAATGTGAATTTACAGAAAATATGCTCTCATTTTAGCTTCTGGGGCACCTTCCAAAACTGTATGGGACAAGCATGTGAAAATAGTTTTCTCTCAAACATGATTCATGATATCCCAGCAGAAGGTTTTTCACAGGGTAAAATCACCTTAGAACACACCACAATTCCTGAAATTAGTATGGTACCATCAACAAATGAATTCTAATGTAACTAAAGTCTGTTATCACCCTTTATAGTTCTCCTTTTGGTAACCCTCAAAATCTTCGATTCACTACAATGCATTTCAATGGGGAACTATCATTTATATTGGTCCCAAGATGGCTGCCAGCAATTCCAGGATGAAGTGCTGACAGCCAATCAGATCTGACGATGACATGTGTGGTTAGGCTCCGCCCAGATATATATGTGTTTTTACTTTTGATTTTCTCAGCAACTACTGAACGGATTTACATCATTTAACAAAAAGGGTTCTTTTTGAACCAAGAACTACCTCTTTGCCAAATTTGGTGTAATTCCGTTCAGCAGTTCGGGCTGTAGCCTTGCATAAAGTTTCCTATGGGAAATTGATTTTTGACTCTTATTTTTTTAATTTCTCCGCAACTACTGAACGGATTTACACCATTTAACAAAAAGGGTTCTTTCTGAACCAAGAACTACCTCTTTGCCAAATTTGGTGTAATTCCGTTCAGCAGTTCGGGCTGTAGCCGTGTCTAAAGTTTCCTATGGGAAAATGAATGGGGAAAACACGTTTTGGGACCCCCTTTTTCTCGGCCCCCGCTTGACGAATCACCCTGAGACTTTCAGGGTAGGAGCGGACCGGAGCGGGCCATAAAGTTTGAAAATTTCGCGAAGATTCGTCAACCGACGCAAGAGTTATTTCAAATAGAATGTCGTGGATTTCATATGGAAAATAGGTCCTAACTATAACTATCTACTGGCGACCGCCAGTAGATAATATATATATATATATATATATATATATATATATATATATATATATATATATATATATATATCTTAAACCAGCTCTTTTAACCATATATCTTTATTATATATTTATTAACATTAAGTTTGCTCTCTAGATGTTTGTAGCTAATACTAATATTGTTTTGGGGTTGTGTTGCTATTAGTTTAATCATATAATTATTGGGGTGTTTGGTAAATATTTTGTTGATGTAATATATGTATATTTAATTTTATGTTTTAATTTTATGTTTTGGGTTTATTTGAAATAATTGTTTTATATAAAAAGTATTTTTTTATATTGATTAATGATTATTTAAATATTTTGGCGATAATAGTGTAGTCTATATTGTGTAAATTGCTATTTTTGACATATATGTTTTTTAAACGTAACAATATTTTTGTTTCTGAGTATTTTTGTTATAGGTAAAAATCGATAATTTAAACAACGAAATTTGTGTTCTCAGCTTTTGTGCTTTTACTAGTTATGTAAAGGAAGTCGATATTTTTTTATCGATATTTAATTTCCGATCTTTTTGTGTTTCAGTATTGTATGCATTGATATTATGTCAGTGATCCCATTGCACTCCACCCCAAAATCTAATGCATTTGTTTAGAGAAGATTTGAATTCTCCAGAATCCAAATAGTCACTACAGACCATTGCCATTAGGTAAAAGTATTCTTTCTGGCTTAGAAGGGGTATCCATGTCTTGCATGAACTCTTAATGGAAACATTAACATTAACATTAGATTTGAGTGTGTCAGACTGAATAACATATACCCTTTAAATATGAACTTTACAGCCATCACCATACTGATTTCAATTTAAAATATTGTGAATTTAGAAGAGAGGGCAGACTTTCAGCTCTCTGTGTACCGAAGACCGGCCAAATGAGATACATTTGGCTGTGCGAAAATATCATCTTACACAAGAAATGTCACATACATAGATTGTCATGGGAGGGAGGGGTTGAGGGAGCACTGACATACTAAAGTTCACATATAAAGGGCCATTAATTAGTTTTGGGCGTCCATTAGTATCAGCCTCGTGACATGATACAATGCCATATAACTTCCACTGTAACAGGGCATGAACTGAAAGGCAGAATGGAAGTCCATTTTACAACTAGCATATAATAGAAGAGGTTTGGTTAGCAGGCCTCAGTCTATAGCATGTGTCCAAATCCTAGGTTTCCAATAGAGAAAAAAATACTGTCTCAGATCGAGAGATTACTTATGTGCTTGTAACCAAATGTCATTATCAAGAATGTTGTATAAACCACTGGGGAAAACATTTGAGCCACAATTTGGATGTGCCCCACAGATCTAATTCAGAGGATGATGATGTCAGAAATATAAGAGGTGGATCTTAGCAACATTGCGATGCATAAAAGGTGACTTTGCAAGCTGAATGTCAAGAAACTGGGAAATCCCCCCCCTTCTCCAACCCCGGCATATAGCAATGGCTGATTCACAGACAACATATCTCCAGCAAAGCAGAACTCAGCAGTGTGCTTATTAATCATCACTGAGCACTGTATTTATTAAAACAATCCTGTTTTATAAAGATTGTGACATCTCCACTTTAGACCCTGCCATGATAAAAAGAAAGAACACAGGGGCATATCTACGAGGACGGCGATAAGTCAACGCAAAGCGCCCTTAGCGCTTTTCTACTTATCGCCGTCTATCGCTTGATTATATCGCCCTGGTAGCGCGTTATCTACAACGCTTTTCCCCAGGGCGATATAATTACCAGCGATAGCGGGGAAATCGCCGTTTGCAGGGAACATCGCTGGTTTTCCAGCGATGTTCCCTGCAAAACGGCGATAACCTTGCTGATACGACCCTGTGGTCGTATCAGCACAATCCACCCCCATAATAGGTATGCCTAAGTCTGCATTTTAGCAGACGTTAGTTTCGGCGAAAACAGCGGTTTTCGCCCAAAACTAACGTCTGCTAAAATGCGTTGGCAGCCTTGTAAATATCGCGATGTGCACATCAGCGATATTTACAAGGTTGTACTGCCTAGTGACGCTCACTTTGCATCTCATTAGAGATGCAAAGGGGGACGTCGGTAAAAGGGTGCTAACATGCGCCAATGCATGTTAGCACCCTCTTGTTAATAGGGCGATGATTTATCTCCGCTTTTTGGCTTTAGAAGCCAAAAAGCGGAGATAAAGCCCTTGTAGATATGCCCCTCAGTTGTGACATGCATTCCTAAATTTGTAGTCTTGGCAAACTGCCAAAGTGAATGAGTGCTAAAGGCAAATAGACCAGAGGAGAGTATGAAAGCGGCTGATGGGCAATAATGTGCAGCCTGCTCTGGCTAAACAGCTATTGCTGGACTGGTATGGTGAAAGGAAGAAGTGGACCAAGCTAGTCAGCCTTGCAACGAAATATCTTTCACGTCCTGGCATCAATATATTGTCTAAACATGTTCTTCTCACAAGTGGGAGCATAACCAATGACAGAGGGACCTTTCCGACAACTGTAGATATTGAGGCATGGCAAGAATTGTTCCAGACCAATCCACACAGGATTGAAAGAAGTTTGCAGATCTTGGAAGCATTACCAAATGTTCAACTTGTCCACTAAGATTTCTTTCCTTGTTTTATTTACATGCTTACTGTATAAAATGTCATTATCCAAGAAGTGCGAACAAATGAAAAAATATACTTTTAGCCGCCCTGTTAGGAGGTTTCCATG
The DNA here is from genome assembly GCA_963921515.1 of Calotriton arnoldi. Lineage (NCBI taxonomy): Eukaryota > Metazoa > Chordata > Amphibia > Caudata > Salamandridae > Calotriton > Calotriton arnoldi. The sequence goes on from CAWUFW010004881.1 coordinate 1,224,853, forward strand.
AGAACTTGCAGCTAATTCTTCTGTGAAGCTAAAAATACTTTTTTTCCTTTGGTGGTAAATTTTCCTCAATCGAAAATAAACGTGAAGTTTCCTGGCACTAAGTCGTCCTTTCGAAGACATTAAGTGCAAGTACTCTTCTTTGCTGATCTTGAAAGAAGGAAATTGGTGGTTGTTTTTGCAAGATGTCATCTTTTCAGGTTTACCGTGAAAAACAACCTCAATGACTGTAGCGTGCATGAGTAAGACTGCCTGTCGCTTTCAGAAGCTGAACTTCATTGTCATCCCAGGAGAAAACTGTCAAAAGAAAAGGTGAAGGAGTGTGTTCATTTCAGGGAAGTTATGACATTGATCAAATGCAGAGACAGAGTTAGGCATTGAGACCGGAAAGAAGCAAAAGATCATTTTTGTGATGTTAGTAACTATAACACATAAAAGTAAATGTAAAGGGGTTAATAAATAGAACAATCCCACAGATGCTTTTACCTATTAAATGTAGCCACTCGGTTAAATGTCACATAGCATCTAAACGACATCAAAAAGAAAAGGATTAAAATGGAATAAAAACACTTATAGTAAGTTTTAGGGCCGATTTATTGCAGATGGCCTGTTGTCCTGCCTGGAGAGGAAGTAAATTACTCCATCCCTCTGATGGAGGGACCACCAGCCAAATTTGTAAATGACTGCCAAGCTAGTGGTCCTTTAGAAAGCATTGGCAGGAATCGCCGTCCGGCGGTTACTGTTAATGCATATTGCTGTTTGGTGCAGGGTTACATCAGCATGACGCAACCCTGCACCAAACAGTTGGTTTTTTTTTTATTTAAAAAAAGAAAATCTCAAAACAGGACTTCATGGGGGAGCATTATTTACAATTTACTGCCCCATCCTGATTGGGCGTGTGGACATATAGCCTTTTCTCTGATGACCCTTGCTCCGTTGGGACGTCAGACACATTTGGCTGTGTGGGGATGGAGTAGTCATTGCCGTAGTCAAACCTATGGTCTGACCGCAATTAAACCTGGTGGGCAGACCATTATGTTTGGCGGTGTGTATACTCCGCCGCAACACCGCCAACATATAAATCGGCTCCTTTGTGCTTGAAACAGATGCTGTGCCAATTTGACATGTAAAAACTTAGAGCAATTTAGGATTGCCTCTTCGTGTGCTCTGCCCCCAACATTCTGATCTCAACAGGGATTTTGGAAGAAGTGAATTCCAAAGTAAGGGCCCGATTACGATGGCGGTGAACCTGCCACCGGCAGGCTGCTGGTGGCGGGTTCACCGCCATTGTGAGGCCAATTACCTCCCGGCAGATCAGGATGGTGGGCGGTGTGCATGGCGGACGGAATGTCCGTCCGCCACGGGTCGGCCAGCAGTAATTGTAACGATTGCTGCTGTCGGACCACTCGCATCAACAGAATGGTGGCGTGCCTAGCAGGCACCGTCCGCCATATCATGATGCTGCATCCCCGCCAGCCTTTCCATGGCGGTGAAACCGCCCTGGAAAGACTGGCGGGATGTACATTGGGAGCCCGTTACGGGCCCCCCTTGTGCTGGGGAAGTCTGGCTGTGCACTACATTTCCCTGCACCAGGTGGCAGGCACCGCGTGGTGCCTGCCACATAGTGCAGGGAAATGTAAACAGTGCATTTCAAACATTGCGGCGGGTGCTGCAGCCAGCAGCACCCGCTGCAATGTTGGAGATAGACGATGCGACCACCACGGTGGCAGTCGCATCGTATTCTCATGTGCGCCACCGCTGCCTTACAGGCGGCCGGTCCCATTTTCCTCAACGATGACGGACGGACGTCCGTCTGCCATCGTAATGACCCCCTACGTTTTTAGCACTGCAAACTGCTATTTTGTTTTCTTTTACTAGTGATATTGGTCAAGAAGATTCAAGAGGTTTTTTTGTAACTTGTTTCCAGAACATACTTGCAACAATTTGTATTGGAATTAAAAAAAAAGTTTGTTAATGGTTACTTGTTCAGCTCAAATTGTTAGATACCTTAAGCAGAAAATAAGGTTTTCAATTACAAAAAAAGAATTACATGAAAACACTTAAGTCTGCATTTGTCTGTGTGTTAATATTCAAAAGTTTACAGCATTTATAGATTTTCGGGTGTAAGCACCTACCATCACTACCCTAAGCAAAACAAAACAAAATAGTTTCTGGAATGAGTTCACAAATACTTTTGCACATTTTAACAAATTAATTCCCTTCCCACAGGAATGAATATATGTATTTATGTGTGTGTATAAAGGGCCAAAAAAGCATTTAAAAAAAATAATTTTGGCGGGGGTCGCGCTTGATCCGCTGCTTCTGCCAAAAAGAAAAGAACAAAATAAAGAGCATGCTCCTGTGCTTCATTACTAATCGGCCCCTGGGTGGGCCAGGCCCCTGGAGCATTTTAATAATAAAGGAAGGGGGTGCACGGCCCCCCCTTCCTGGTGCTTATTGAAGCACCGGGGACCACCACCTCCTCGGCCTGTACGGGCTCCTTCACTGATTGGGGACCACCACCTCCCTGAGACCATTTTATTTATAAATGGGGGCATCTGGATCCTCCCCAGTGTCCCCCACCTCCCCGGGGCTTTATCTTTAAACAATGCAGGGGCCATGCGGCCCCCACCTCAACCCTGGGGACCGCCACCTCTCCGGGATTTTGCTGAGTTGAATGTGGGAGCCCTCTTCCTTAAGCCATAGATGGTCCTGGGGACTCCCACTCCACAGGGGCTCCTGCTATGTCCAGCGGTGCCCACCCCTGGGACATAGCTGTTTGCTATGGCTTTTTGAGAAGACAAGGGTACCCCAATATGTGAACCTGGGGTGGCGAGATATTTAGGAAACAGTGGTTCAGGAGTGGCCTAAATGGTCCAAAGCGAGAAGGTGACCCAACAGGGAACACTTGGTTCTAAGATTTTGAAATTAATTCATGAGGGTGCAAAGGAAAGATCAAAAGAAAGGTCATGTAGGTCAGATAAATGATAAACATTTATTTTACAATTAATTGTATAGTATTCAGGTGCTCACATATATTTAAGTGAAAGGAAGCGTGACATGCAGGGTGATAGTGAGGTTTAAAAAGGCATCGCATTGACAACAGTATAATGAGCTCCACAGTTATTTTACAAAGAGTAATAGGAGTTCATGTTGTATGGTGGTCGACGGCGTTTCGAACCCAATAAGTGGGGTTCATCTTCAGGACAAGGGTGAGCAAGCTGAATTAAAGGAAAGGAAATTCATCCTAGGCCCATTCGTCTGTTAATAATGTGGGCGGCTGGTACTGATTTTTAAAATTGGCTGCGGGCGTGAATTATTTGCGCCAAGGAACTGAGTGGGAATGTCTGCCCAGGACTCGTGTTTGCTTATTTTGGAGGGAACCCGGGATGGGAAGGCAGCTGGCCGGGATAATTGGTTTTATTTTTATGGAAAACGAACAGCAGGGCCTTTAATTGGGGGCCTGGAGCTGTGCAGACGAGAGCGTCCTGCTTCTGCCTTCGCTGGCGTTGAATGCTATGGCTTGGCGGTAGCTTTACCACTCCCGCCAAGCCATAGCAAATGCTACACTTCCAGCAAGCCAGAGCATTAAAGTATGCTCTACCTTGCTGGAAATGGAGCAAAATTGCTTTCACAGAGAGGGAGCTGAATGTTTGGAATGAAATGCTGGCTCCCTCAGGAGGCGGGAAGCTGGCAGGAACCACAGGAGCCTTGAGGCTCCCCACTGCAGGACCCAACAGTTGTCAGTGGGTGCCCTGGGGGGGGACCAGGGCACCCACAATAGAGGCTGGGTCCCAGGCCTTCCTTTCCTTAATTTAAAATAAAATGGAGAAATAAATAAAAAGACCGGGCCATGGGGGATGGGGTCACTGGGGCTGAAATCTGCCCGGCAGGGGGCCGCTCAGCACCCCTACCTTCAATTTAAAAATAAAGGCCTGGGCCCCGGGGGATGGGGTCCCCAAGGCTGAAATCGGCCCAGGTAAGGGGGGCATGTGGCCCTCCTCACCTAATATCTAAAACAAATATTCAAAGAAAAGCCGGACCGGCAACTCGCCGGCCCTTCAGCACCACTCTGCAAACGCACTTCCTGGCCCAAAACTGGTTGGGGGTTGAAGTCCCCTTGGCTGCAGAGGGTCCTCGGGGCCAACAACCCCTCCTGCTACCTCTAGTAAGTCTCACACAGGGGATTGCTGGTAGGTGATCTGAGGCCCGACGCCTTTCTCCACCACTATGCAAACACACCTCTGGGCACACTACTGATTGGGGAATGAAGTCCCCTTGGATGCTGAGGGTCCTTGGGATCCAAGAACCCCTCCTGTTACCTCCAGTAAGTCCCATACAGCATGATTGCTGAGAGCTGGTCAGACACCTGCCCTCTTTCTCCACCACTCTGCAAACGCGACTACCAGTTAAAAAAGCTTAGAAATTCACTTAAAAAAAACGAAAGGTTACAGGGACATTATAGTTAGGCTCAGATTTCACTTGTGAAAAGACATAGAAATGCAGCAGTTATAGTTACCTGAGCTAACTATAACTTAGGCCCCAACAATGCACTGCTTATGACCTCACATATTACATCACTCATTACATGGTCAGTGACATCACTGATGACATCTCAAATGATATCACTGATGACATCACCTAGTGAGTGCAAATATTTTCTGAGTTTATGATTGTTAAATATAGATAATAACCTACTACAAAAGTTAAATTAGTATACAAGGTGCACTACTACTGAGTGATACTACATCTAACATATATTATGTGAGTGGATGTGTGACTGTATGTGACTGTATGACCTTTTTTTGTAGAGATCCTGCATGTGTCCTGTGGGATAGTGGCAAAAACAGATGCTTTTTTAAAATTTTGGACCCGTGTGGGGTACATCTGGGATTCTCCCCACAAGGACTAGGGGACAGGGTATGCCCACCCTGCCCTCTTCTGTTTTTTTAAAATTGCAGGACAGTGGACTATATCCACGAGCCCTGTAATGGCTTCCAGCAGTATTTTTCTTCATGTTTCTGGCAGCCAATCAGAGCACTCGATCCCGTGCAAGCATGTCTTCCATGGGAGCAAATTTGCCCAAGGTGGAAAAAAGCTCCCTTGGCCAAATAGAGCTTTCTTTATTTGAACTTCTGGTTTGAGGGACTGTCGCGGGGTACCCTTGAACCCGATAGTCCAGATATACAAATAATTTTGATCCCTAATTTCTAAAAACCTACTCAATGGATTCACACCACATTACACAAAAGCATACTTTCTGTACCAAGATGTAGCTTTCTTCTAAATTTGGTGTGATTCTGTTCTGCAGTTTTTGTGGAAGTGCTGTCTAAAAATGTCTATGGAAAATGCATGTGGATTTTGGGTTATGGGATAACCCTTTTACTGGGTCCTGCTTGACAGATCACCCCGAAACATTCCATGCACAAACTAGGCAAAAAAGAAAAACTATTTTGCACGTTTTGTGGAGATTTGTCAAATTGCGCGCAAGTTATTAGCAAAACAACAAATGCATTCTCTGTGGAAATGCTGACCTAACTATAACTAACAAGGGGCAACTGCCACTGGGATATATATATATATATATATATATATATGTATATTACCTACTGGCGGTCGCCAGTAGGTAGTTATAGTTAGGACCTAGTTTCCATAGGAAAAGCATTTTTTGATTTGCCAATATCTTTGGCGCCGTTTGACGAATCTTTACAACATTTTCAAAACTAATGACCTGCTCTGGTCAGCACCTGTCTTGAAAGTTTCGGGGTGATTCGTCAAGCGGGGGCCGAGAAAAAAGGGGGTCCCAAAACACGTTTTCTCCATGTTAATTTCCATAGGAACTTTTGTCGCGCCTACAGCCCGAACTGCTGAATGGAATTACACCATATTTTGCAGAGAGGTAGCTGTTGTTCCAGAGTGCACTCTTTGCTTTAAATGGTGTAAATCCGTTCAGTAGTTCCTGAGAAATGTAAAAATAAAAAATATCAATATCTGGTGACCGCAGTGGATTCGCGAACCCTCCCGAGCACGAGCTTCATTTTGATTGGCTGTCAACACTCCAAACCAAGAAGTGTTGGCAGCCATTTTGTGACTCGGTAAAACCGAGTCAGAAGAAAAAAGGGTATTAAATGATTAAAAAAAAGAAAAAGGGGGCAGGGTAGAAACACCCTGACTCCCTAGGCCTGGTCAGGGTGTTCAACAGGGACCCCCAGGGCCCAAAAATGTATTTATTTTTTCCAGCGAAATTCGCACTGGGTGCTCGAATCCCTCCTAAAAAATTTTAAAAACCTGAAGCGCGGTATGCCACGCTTCGTTTTAATGAGACCCCGGTCCCAGGGGCAATGATTCATTTTTATTGGGGGGCCACGGGGGCCCCCGCAGCCCCGGGGACCGCCACCTCCCCGGGGCTTTATCTAATTATTGGGGGGGCCTCATGGGCCCCCCAAGCCCCGGGGACCGCTATCTCCCCGGGGCTCTAATTATTGTAATGTAGGGGTCCGTTGCGGACCCCCGGCCTCGGGGACCACCGCCTCCCCGGGGCTATTTTCAGAAAGGGAGGGGGGCCATGCGGCCCCCCTCCTGGAGCCCTCTATGGCCCTGGGGACCGCCACCCCCCAGGGCTGGCTCCGGCAATATCCCGGTGTGCCCACCCCGGGACATTGCAGTTTGCAATGACAGGGCGGGAGCACGGCTCCCGCCCTGTCATTGCAAACACTGCTTTGCTTCTTGGAAGCGAGAGCAGGAAACCTGCTCTCGCTTACAAGAAGCAAAACAGTATTGCCTTTGCACAAGGGGAACTGCATGTCAGCAGCTCCCCTTGTGCAAAAGCAATGCCGGCTCCCCAGGAGGCGGGGAGCCGGCAGGGACCGCGGGGGCATTGGGGCTCCCCCCGTGGTTCCCAATGTGAGGGCCAGCCCCGGGGATGGGGTCCCCGGGGCCAAAAGTGGCCCAGGGGAGGGGGGTCACGTGGCCCCTCTCCGGGGAAAAATGTTTAAAAAAAAAAAAAGGCAATGCCCTGGGGGATGGGGTCCCTGGGGCAGTAAAAGGCCTTAGGAGGGTGAAGGGGTAGTTGGTTTTTTTATAGTATGAATTGGCTGAGCCTCGGGGGATGGGGTCCCCGAGGCAGAATTTGAATTAGAAGAATGGGGGCATTTTTTTTTCTCGCGTGCTTGGAGTCGCGACTCCATCGCGGCTCTCAGCCTGGCCCCCCTGTGTAACCGTGATGGGTTCGCAACTCCAAGCAAAATTTTAAAAAAGAGTATGTATGTTTAAAAAAAAAACAAGATTCACTGTTGGGTTATAGGGTGGCTCTAAAAAGAGCCCTTGTTTTCATTCTGATTTTGTTGCAGCTACATGTAAGTGCGGACGCACAGCTTAAGGTTGTTGAGGAAGACTCTGTTTCCTTGATCTGTGACGTGCACTCCATCACTTCTGTAGATATTGTCCATATCAAAACGTAGATTGTTGTTGTAGATGGACCCCATTCTATGATCTCTGAGGTATGCAGAAACAGCTTTATTGACATTCTTCCTAGCTTTCTCAAACTGTGGACAGAATTGATTTGAGCAGTTCCATATCTGTCTTTGGCATATGTTAGAGTATACAAAGACAGTTTGAGGCAAAAGCAACATCAATTGTGCAAAGGTGTCCTTCATTAGCATTTCCAGTCCTACCCCAGTCAATGTGCCTAGGAAATTGCCACCACAGTGCACAATCATGAGGTCAGGGGGTTGGAGATGCAAAATGGTTTTAACCAAAGGCAACAATTGGTGCCACTTTAACCCTCTCTGTGCAATCCATTTAATGTCCACATTTTCCAAACCTAGGTCTTTGGCAATACCTCTGGGTTCAGCAAACCTTTTGCACCAGAAAACATAGCTGTGCCCTACAATCCACACTGTGAGCATCTTGAAGGGATGTCTGGAAGTAATGAAAAGATGTCTGTAGCTCAGGGAGTCAGTTGGTAGAATGAGAGGTATCTAAAATGGTGGAGAATATGTTATTTTTTAAAAAGTTGATAAGTGATTGGCTGTTCATCAAGATTGTGCACTCAAAAATAGGATGCATGTTACTTTGCTGAGGTATCATGTTTGTGATTCATTGTTAGAAAATGTTTGAAAGGTACAGTTGATACCATAAGGTAATATTTTGCAAAAGTCAACCACACCTGCTGTATGCATTAGTAAGCTTGTGTGCTTAACTTGAAACTACGGTGAACTTGTGACTTGCTACTACAGTTGAATGTTACATGAACTGTTACTATGGAAACTGACATTAAGTAGAATGGGGGAAGGGTTGATACTTAACTGTGGACTTAAAATGTGAAATGGATACTTAAATATAAGTGAAAAGTTAGTAAATTAAGGTTTTCTAAGACAGTAGTATGTGGAGAAGTAGTGTGTTGCTGAAAATCTATACTAGTATTATTAAAAATAGTTTTTTGAACTCCTGTGTGGATTTGCGGCTCCACCGCGGTGGAGTCCCGACTCCAGAAAATCACAGAAGCAGTTTGGGCACCATTTGAAGACAGTTAGAAAGAGTTAATATGTCTAACCAATAGGAATGTGTTTTACAATTTGAAATAATGATGGAAGCAATGTGATTTGATACTTACATTTATTTGAGTGAAAAAAGAGAGGGAAAGTTTGCCATTTCTGGTTTCACCTTTCTGAGAGAGGTGCATTACATTTTTTGTGTGGAAAAGAAAATCTGTTAAGAGTTTCTGATATTTGGTATTCTGCAATACTACCTCAAACGTAAGTAACCAATTTGTAAGGTGTATTATATATTATTCAGCACTGCTTTATTGTTTCTAGTGATATTTTTCTTTAAAAAAAAAAATATCCAAGTGTTGAAATTGTAAGACAAATGTGATGTATGAAATATGTTATGAAATGTACAGCTCTCTATTGTACTTTGTATTATTGTAATGAAAAGATTTTTGAAATAGTTTGTAGATAGTAACATGGTAGAAGGATTAGTGTTGGCTTTCTGAGGCACTACTCATCTAGTTATGCATTCTCTCAGCCACTACCCACTAACCATCTATTTGTATGTTTCTTTGATATATGATGCCACTTTTAAAAGGTACAGACACATGCAAGCGTGCTTTCTGGAATATTGTGACAGTTTTAACAGATGGATTGAAAAGGTTGGTGCTTTGTATTTGCTTAGGTGCAATACTCAGAGTAGTTACTGAATAGTGAAGCTGCAGTCCAAAACTGAGGTTTAAAACATTTTGCCAGATGTATTAGTGATTAGCTTAGCTTGTATTGGTCTGTGGAGATGTATACTTCAAATATGCCGCATAATTTTAGGTGTCTTTTTAAAATGTACTGATATACTCTTGTCTTCAAGCATGCATTAGCCTTGCACTCATGGTTTGTCTAAGGTATTTTTGCTGCACTGTTCTAATCACCCATTCAGTACTGCTGCTCTCATGCAATCACCCAGGCAGTACTTTTGCACTGAACTTTTCACTCAGGCACTACCCATCCAGTTATCCATTCTCTTAGGCACTACCCACTACTTATCTATTTGTATGTTTCTGTCATATATGATGACACTTTTAAAAGGTACAGACACATGCATGCATGCTCTCTGGAATATGGTGAGACTTTTAACAGACACATTGAAAAAGTTGCTGCTTTGTATTTGGCTAGGCCCAACTCTCTGAGTAGTTGCTGAATAGTGAAGCTGCAGCCCAAAAGTAAGGTTTAAGAGTTGTTGGTAGAAGGATTAGTGGTTAGGTTAGCTCGTATTGGTCTGTGGAGATGTACACTTTAAGAATGCTGCATAATTTTAGGTGTTGCTTTAAAATGGGAAGTGCAGTCTGTCGAAGTTTATGGGAGTTTTTAGTCTTATGACTGAGGTATGTGTCTGCGGTCACATGTATTCTCTCATGTGTTATGGCTAAACAGATGGTAGAGGTATAAAACTCTGGTATACATGTATCTGTATGTTTCTTTTATATATGATGCCACTAGGAAAAGGCACAGACACATGCATGCAATGTACTCCCTCAGACATTAAGCATAGATTCGTGCAATCACCCAGGCACTACTATCCCATTCAAAAATTCAGTCAGGCACTACCCATGCTCTTGTCTATTCACTCTGGTACTACTGATGCACTCATAGAATGGTCCAAGCATTACCCTTACACTCATATTTTCTCTCATGCACTTCTCATACAGTCATACAATCACCCAGTTACTACCACCGCAGTCATAGAATCACTCAGGCAGTACCCATGCACTTTTTTATTCTTTCAAGCACTACTCATACACTCTTGTCTTCAACCATGCGTTAGCCTTGCACTCATGGTTTGTCTAAGGTATTTCCCCTGCACTGATCTAACCATCCATTCAGTACTGCTGCTATCATGCAATCCCCCAGGCAGTACTCTTGCACTGAACTATTCACTCAGGCGCTACCCATCCAGTCATGCATTCTTTCAGGCAATACCCACTACCCATCTATTTGTATGTTTCTTTGATATATGATGCCACTTTTAAAAGGTACAGACACATGCATGCATGCTCTCTGGAATATGGTGAGACTTTTAACAGACACATTGAAAAAGTTGCTGCTTTGTATTTGGTAGGCCCAAGAGTCTGAGTAGTTTCTGAATAGTGAAGGTGCAGCCCAGAAGTGAGGTTTAGGACATGTTGGCAGAGGGATTAGTTATTAGGTTAACTCATATTGGTCTATGGAGATGTACACTTCAAGTATGCCGCATAATTTTAGGTGTCTCTTTAAAATGGGAAGTGTAGTCTGTCAAGTTTAAGGGACTTTTTAGTCTTATGAGTGAGGTATGTGTCTGCATGCATATGTATTCTCTCACGTGTTATGTCTAAACAGATGGTAGAGGTATAAAACTTTGGTATACATGTATCTGTATGTTTCTTTTATATATCATGTCACTAGGAAAAGGCACAGACACATGCCTGGAATGTAATCCCTCAGACATTAAGCATAGAATCGTGCAATCACCCAGGCACTACTATCCCATTCAAAGATTCAGTCAGGCACTACCCATGCTCTTGTCTATTCACTCTGGTACTACTGATGCACTCATAGAATGGCCCAAGCATTATCCTTACACTCATATTTTCTCTCAGGTGCTTCCCATACAGTCATATAATCATTCAGTTACTACCACTGCAGTCATAGAATTACTCAGGCAGTACCCATGCACTTTTTTATTGTTTCAAACACTGCTCATACACTCTTGTCTTCAACGATGCGTTAGCCTTGCACTCATGCTTTGTCTAAGGTATTTCCCCTGCACTGATCTAATCATCCATTCAGTACTTCTGCTCTCATGCAATCACCCAGGCAGTACCCTTGCACTGAACTATTCAGTCAGGCGCTACTCATCCAATCATCCTTTCTCTCAGGCAATACCCACTACCCATCTATTTGTATGTTTCTTTGATATATGATGCCACTTTTAAAAGGTACAGACACATGCATGCATGCTCTCTGTAATATGGCTAGACTTTTAACAGGCACATTGAAAAAGTTGCTGCTTTGTATTTGGCTAGGCCGAACACTCTGAGTAGTTGGTGTATAGTGAAGCTGCAGCTGAAAAGTGAGGTTTAAGACTTGTTGATAGAAGGATTAGTGATTAGGTTAGTTCGTATTGGTGTATGGAAATGCATACTTCTAGTATACCATATAATTTTAGGTGTCTCTTTAAAATGGAAAGTGAAGTCTGTCAAGTTTAAGGTACTCTGTAGTGTTATGTCTCAAGTATGTGTCTGCTTGCACATATATTCTCACGTGTTATTTCTATAGAGATGGTAGAGCTATAAGACACTGGTATATATGTATTTGTATGTTTCTTTTACATATGATGCCACTAGGAATTGGTACATACATATGCATGCTTGTTTTTAGGAATATAGTCAGCTAGACACTACTATTCCAGTCAAACATTTACTCAGCTAGTACCTATGCACTCATGTATTCACTGAGACAGTACTGATGCACTTATGTAATTGTCCAAGCATTACATTAATACTCATAGTTTCTCCGAGATATTTCCCATACATTCATACATTGATCCAGGTACTACTTCTGCAGTGATAGAATCACACCGGCAGTATGCGTACATTCATGTATTATTTCAAGCTCTACCCATACAGTTATGCAATAAACCATGCTTTAGGCTTGTAGTCATAGTTTCTGTCAGGTATTTTTGATGCATTGATGCAATCACCCTGGCAGTATTGGTGCACTCATTCTATTATTGAGGCGCTACTCTAGCACTGAACTATTGACTTAGGTAGTAGCCATTTAGTGATACATTTTGTTAGGCACTACATATAAATTCATCCAATGATCCTACCATTACTCTTACATTCATCCTTTTACTTAGGCACTACCATGCAGTCATACAGTTAAGGAGAAACTACATATACACACACTACTCCTCTTCCCTCTTTCAGCATCTGTCTAGTCTCTTTGTGCAGTTCTCTTAGTTGTTTTGCACCTCTCTTGCTCTTTCTGCACCTCTGTTGCCTCTTTCTGCACCTCACTTGTTTCTTTCTGCACTCCTCTTGTCTTTTTCTACACCCCTCTTCCTTATTTCTGTACTTCTGTTGCCTCTTTCTGCACCCATCTTCTGTCTTTCTGTACCTCAGTTGCCTGTTTCTACAATTCTCTTGCCTCTTTTGGCAGTTCTCTTGCCTCTTTTTCCATTGCTATTGTTTCTTTGTTCAGTTCTCTTGCCTTTTTCTGTACCTTTCTTGCTTCTTTCTGTGCCCCATTTTCTCTCTTTCTGCACCTCTTTTGCCTGTTTCTGCAACTCTATTGCATCTTTCTGCACCTATCTTTCTTCTTTTTGCACCCCTGTTGACTCTTTCTGCACCACTGTTGTCTCATTGTGCATGTTTGTTGCTTCTTTCTGCAGTTTTTTGCTTCTTTCTGCACTTCACTTGCTTTTTTATGTACCCCTCTTGTCTCTTTTGCACCTATCTTGCTTGTTTCTGTACCCCATTCCCTGTTTCTGCACCTCTCTTCCCTCTTTCTATATCTCTGTTCCCTCTTTCTGCAGTTCTCTTGCCTCTCTCTGCACCTGTTTTGCCTTTTTCTGCACATCTTCTGTTTCTTTCTGCACTTCTCTTGTTTCTTTGTGCACTTCTCTTGCCTTTTTCTGCACTTTTCTTGCCTGTTTCTTCATTTTTCTTGTTTGTTTCAGGAGTTCTCTTGCTTCTTTCTGCAAGTATGTTATCTCTGTCTGTAAGTATCTCTGTTGCTTCTTTCAGCACTTTTCTTGCTTTTTTCTGCTCCTCTCTTGCTTCTTTCTGTTCCCCTGATGCCTCTTTCGGCATTAGTCTTCCTTGTTTGTGCACCTCTCTTGTCTATTTCTGCACCTCTGGTGTCTTTTTCTGTATGTCTTAGTTGCTTTGGGCACTTTTTTTGTGTTTTTCTGCACCTCTGTTGATTTTTTCTGGACTTCTTTTCCTTCTTTTTGCATGTGTCTTATTTCTTTTTCAACTCATTTTCTCTCTTTCTGCACCCCTTTTATTTGTTTCTGTACCTTACTTGAGTTTTTCTACAACTGTTTGCTCTTTCTGCACTTCTTTTTCCTCTTTCTGCAACTGTCTTTTTTCTTTCTGCATTTCTTACCTTTTTCAGTAGCTGTGTTGTTTAAGTATTTCATTTTGCTGTTTGTAAACCTTTTGTTTTTTTTCCTTTCTCCTTTTCGCTGTGTAACCAGCTATTCTTGTGTTTTTGCAGATGTTTTGCTCATTTTTACACTTTTCTCTTCTTATGAGATATAAATGCAATAGAAATGTAATTGTAATTTTGCGCTTAGTTGTTATTTTCAAAATTGAAATATTATTGATTTTGAAATTTTAATTAATGTACTAAAATAATTAAACTATAATTTGTTTCTTAGGAAGATATTTTATTTGGATTAGAAATAAAAGATGGCAAGAAAACATGAAAAGAGAAGAGAACAAAGTAAACAGAAGTACTTAATGAAAACTAAAACGAGTGGAGTAGAAAAACAGTAAAAAGATGCTGAGGATAAAGTGGCTTCTGGTAAGAGAACTAAAAACTTATTAAAAAAGTTGTGGAGAGATTGAATGATCAAAATACTGATCAAAGGAGGAAAGACATTTTTCGAAGAAAGGAGAGGCAAATGAAGAAACACAATGGAAAAGAAGCACATGTTACAAAAAGACAGAAACAATTTAAGGACATACGTGTACGTATGTTTCGTAATATAGTAAGTCAAAATTTATTAAGAGATTGTAAAAAGTATGAAAAAAGATCTGCCACGTATAAGAAGAAGCAACATATTGAAAGTGTAGTAGATACTGCTTTTGAATTGAAACGGAAATTATTTATATTGGTATTGAAGAGAATGAAAGCATTGAATAAAACAATGCACTTTATTAAGGAGAAAAGCAAAAGAAAAAGACTGGTTAATAGAAGTAACTTTTGCAAAGCTTTTTCTGGTGAATGGAATCATACTTCTAGTACTGAGCCTTTTTTTAATGAAGAAAGTTATTTTCAACAAAATACATTAGTTCACACAGTTGATACCTGTGGTCGTTGTTACGAGGTAAAGGATGGTTGTCCAATTGAAAAAGAAAAGATGGTTCCTAGAACTGTGGAAGAAGTAATAGCTGAAGAAGTTTAAGGGAGACGTGCACATGCTCCAGTGTATAAGTGGGATTTTAGTAGTATTTGTAGTATTCGACAGGAATCTATTGATATATTACGAGTTTTCTTGCGACAATATGCTAAAAAAAAAGTGTTAAACAGAAGATTAAGATGTTGCAAGGACTAGATCCATGTAAAGTAAGAAAATATAGTAAGTTGCAGGGTCATTCTCTGGCTTGTCTTTCTAGAAAAGTGTGTAAAAGTACTTTTCATCATTTAAGAATGTTAGCAGTACATCATACAGAAATGCGGAAGTTAGTAAGGAGATTGTACTACGTGAAAAGTCCTGCATTATCATTAAGTGAAATGAACACAGCTTTTTTGTATGGATCACTATCGGATGTAAAAAAGTTTGGGATGATATACAGTTTCGTTTCTTTGATTCACAAGAGGAGTGTAGAGAAAGTAAGAGTTTGATAAGTGTAGGTGTTGAATAACAGTTGGAAGATATTAGTACTGAGAAGTTTGAAGAAGAAATTACAAAGTTTAAGATACTTTCATGTGAAAAACCAAACTATGTATGTATTTGTTGTCGACGTACTCACTATAGATGTCAAACTAGGAATGTTGATGTGTATTTAAAAAGTGAAAAGGAAAATAATGGTAAGTGGGAGCAATTTGGTGCTTATTTGTTGGTGGAAGGTCATTTTGAGTTGGGTACTGATCAACGTATTTGTAAATATTGTTACAACAAATTAGAAGAGAACAAAATGCTAGCTAGAGCAGTACATAATAACTTATAGAGTTGGTAGCTATTCCTCCGGAACTGGCAGATTTAAATACATATGAGTCCATTCTTATTCAATCTGTTCACCCGTTTCAGGCTATACTTCGTATGGAGCCTAAAACAGGTAAGCTGCCTCCAACAGATTTACAAAGAGGTCTGAAAGGAAGAGTTGTGTACTTACCTTTAGATTTTAAAAATAATATTGAAACTGTTGGTATAGAGAGAGAGGAAAGTGAGCCTGTAGTTATTCTAGTTAATGGTGTACCAACAAAGAGTCGGAAAATATGGCAAGAGTTAGTAGATGTCACCAAACTTTAAAAGGCTACATTATATCTTGTACAAAATAATATTTATTATAAAATTGTAAATGTGGAAGACCAGGGAATATGTTTAGAAGAAGATACACAAATTTCAACTGGCCAAATAGAAAAAGTGGACAAGAGCAGGAGTGAAGAGATTTACGAACATTACAGTATACATCCTTTACATTCAAAAGAGGTCATTGGAAACACTATTGAATTATTTTAAATGAAGAAAGCAAAGGGAACTCCCATGAGCATATGGGAAAAAAGTTTAGAAGCTCGTTGTTTTCCACAACTGTTTCCCACTGGAGAAGGTGGCTGATATGATGAACGAGAAGTACAGATTCCAGCTTCAGAATACCGGACGACAAGATTGTACTCAGAAGATCCAAGATTTCGACAGTGTATTCCATATATATTTCATCTTCTATTTGAAAGTGACTTGTCTGGACTATCATATGCAGTGAATCACATATTAAAAACAGGAGTACATCTTACACATGTTTCTGCAAATTAATTTATGGACAAAGAGACGATCATTTGGAATCTCAGTTAATTAATTTGATGGCGTGTCAACGTGGTACTAATGAGTATTGGTATTGTTGTCACGGCGAACTTAAATGTATGTTAAGAAACTTAGGTACTCCTACCTGGTTTCTAACACTTAGCTGTGCTGAATATGCTTGGAACGATTTACTTGAATTTCTTCGACAAGCAAATTCAAATGTCAAACATATTGAATTGAAGACAGCTGGAGAATTGTGTTATTTGGATCCTGTGAATGTGTGCAGATATTTTAATCATAGCTTTCAAGCTATGATGTCTTTTATCTGTAATAAAAATAATACACCTCTTGGAGAAGTTACTGATTTCTTTTGGAGAAAGGAGTACCAAGCCAGAGGTGCTCCTCATTTACACATGGTATTATGGATCAAGGATGCATTTAAATTTGGAACCGATTCTAATGAAACTGTTTTGTCTTTTATCGAAGAGTATGTTACCTGTGCCATTCCAAAAAAAGGAGGAGAAGAGAGCTTTAGAGAACAAGTTTTACGTTTTCAAAGTCATCAATGTGGAAAATATTGTCGACGAAAATACAAGTCAAAGGGAAAATGTTATTCAAAATGTCGTTTTGGATTCCCACATCCAGTAATTTCAAAAGGAAGAG
This sequence comes from Calotriton arnoldi, assembly GCA_963921515.1. NCBI lineage: Eukaryota > Metazoa > Chordata > Amphibia > Caudata > Salamandridae > Calotriton > Calotriton arnoldi. The sequence goes on from CAWUFW010004881.1 coordinate 1,241,731, forward strand.
TCAATAGTTTTATGTCAGCAGTAAGACATACTATAATACGAAAATCTCTGAAGAATACATACAACATAAGAAGAACTGAAGATTCAAAATATATTAATGACTACAATCCAGTGATTTTGACAATGTGGAATGCAAACATGGATATCCAGTATGTTGCAGATAATTCAATTGCTGTTGCTCGCTATGTTACGTCATATATAACTAAATCTGAAAAGACAGAATTGAAGGAAATGTGGGAAGAAATTTCACAAGAGAAGAGTCTTAGTAACAAATTGTACAGCTTTAGTTTAAAAATGCTTTCACATTGAGAAATTGGATCCTATGAATGTTCGGATCGGTTGAGCTCTGCGAGTTTATATTCAAAGTCAAGAGGAATCATTTGGGTAAGTCTAGGTCTTGCGGCTACACGAAATAGAGTTTTGAAGTCTGTACAAGAAATTGAATTCTTAGCATTGAATGAACCACAAAGTACAGATATTCTTAAAACTAATATGTTGGATACGTACTATCCCAAAATGAGTCCACATCTGGAAAACATATGTTTCTATGAAGTACTGCAACATTACAGCTTTAAGAGAATGTTATTGAAAATACAAATGAACAAAAATATGCAGTAATTGGATGTGATGGCTGTTTGGTAAAACATGCCAAAGGAAATCTTATTAATCACAGAAAACTCAGTTGTGAAAATCCAGAAAAAAGGGAATTTTTCAATTTAGCACTACTGCAACTCTTCAAGCCTTGGCGTAGTGAAGCAGAATTACTTGGAG